>CM037875.1:50667360-52099860 GCA_021292105.1 Anadara kagoshimensis | reverse complement strand
TCTGATGATCAAATCTCGTCTGGGTTGTGACGGACGCCGATTTGTTGCCATGTTTGTCCCCAGACAACAACGCTTTTCTATCTTCATCACTAGAGAGTTCCGACGAACGAGTAATCGCGATATCACGTATTGTCAAAATATCTTGAAATACTCATCCTAAGGAGGTTTATTCCCAGTTCCCCCACTTTTAATTTACCTTTAGAAATTGAATACCTAGAATAAACAAAAAATAATAATATAATGAATTATTATGCCGTATCAGTAAAAGTTGAAGTATAAAATTTTAAATGCACAATAATTCTTTATAGCACAATAATTCTTTATAACATATAAAGCACAATTATTCTTTATAATATATAAAGCACAATAATTCTTTAGAGGACGATAATTCTTTATAATAAATGAAGCAAATAACTTTTTATAGCACAATAATTCTTTATAGCATATAAAGCACAATTATTCTTTATAATATATAAAACACAATAATTCTTTAGAGGACGATAATTCTTTATAATAATATATAACGCATACTAATTGTTTATAAGATATACTTTGTCAAAAATTAACATAAACTATGGAAAATCTATAACATTATTAATCTATAACATCATTATACAGGGTGACCAATTTGGAAAAATGAAGTGTTTTTTAACTAATTCACTTCTTTAAAAAACAAACAAATAGAATACATTAAAAAAACATTAAAATATGGAAAAATCTGAAAAGTTGTTTAGTTTAATAGGTCAACCTGCTTCAGCATAATTACAACATGGAAACAAAACACATTAAGCAAACACTGGCAATGGCATTGTTTTATATATACTATAACCTTTTTATTTGTATCAATTCAAAAATTCAGCCCATAACACTATTACTGCTAAGTTAACCAATATACTAAACAAAGCACTATATACAGTAATATGCAATGAGTCTAAAAATCAAGAAAAATATCATAAACATCAAAATTGAAGATATATTAAGGACAAGTTACAAGTCCAATCATGATAACGGAGGGTAGTCACTGAATCCTCATACAAACTTTTAATAGGAGGTACTTCTACAAAACTTGGTTAGACGTTCAGCTTTTTAAACCTTATACCGATGGATGCAGTAGAAGGTTCCAGGTACTTAAAGACTGTTACGACGCCGACATCATACAGCTGACCCAAACAATTTTGAAACCATGTTATCGACCAATGAGTTGAGGGAGATTCTGTACTTTGGAACCACTTTGAAACACAATGACCAAGAACTACGGACATAATTGAGGGATGGCACAATAAACTCAAGAAGATGGCTTAGCATCCACATCTAATCATATTCACGGCGATTCAGATGTTTAAAGATTCAAGAATGCCAACGATATTGCTAGGATACAGATAGCCGCTGTTGAAACTACCCGACATCGTATCGAGAGATACATCAACGTCGATTGTCGCCTGACAACTTAAAAGGAACGTTGCCAGAATGGACTAATTGCTTTGATGACTTACGCCGACTTAGCATCCAAACTTCTACACCTTGGTTGATTGACATTCTGCATTGTTATTATTATTATAATAATTAGACTTATACCATTCTTGTTCATGTTAATTTGTAGTGCTGTTCTTGCTGCTAATGATGTGTGACCTGTATATTATTGCTTTATATATCTTAAGTGCTCTATTTGTGTTAATTATTATAATAATTCACTTATGATTATTGTATTGCTTAATACCGGGTATATCTCTAGTGCGTTTGAAACACTGTTTTGTAATTGTAGATTTACTTTTGTGAACATTTGACTTATTGTATTTCTTGATGATGATGATGATGATGATGTAAATATCACGTATTTAAGCAGTTTTGTTTTATAACATGTAAACTAGTGTTATAATGATAATTTTTGCATTGTATGTTATAATTGTTTAACATCTAATTTAGAATTAACTTTATCATAAACATTTTTGTTTTCTCTTTTTATATGTAAAATATGATTTAGAATTCTATTTTATAATAAATACTGAACATTTATATTTCTTTTATGTTATTGAAATAATTGTTTACAGATAACCAACTTGTTTTCCTAAACTAATTATTTCTTTGTTTTAATCGAGTAGGCGTTTGGGGAATAAACCACATAAACAAAGTTGGTAACAGGAAACGCTTAAACTTTCGTTGCGGAGCAATGATTTGCACACCTGAAACATAGTAAATAACATAACAACTTAATGACCTCAGCAACATATAACATGTATAGTATTAAATGTCACTAATAATATACTTATTGCGCAACATCTGTAACCAAAGGAAATGTCAAATGAATTGGGTTTTAAATATTAATTGTAAATGTTGCTATTGATAAAGTATAAAGGGATTTTTATAGATACACTCTTTCTATTCACAGAGATTTTAATACAACTATATCCGGCGTAGTTAATGAAATTAATGTCTTTGTTTGTGCAGTTTAGACCTGTTGAAGGTGTAACACTAGACTTACGAAAAAGAGTTAACGCTCAGATACTGAGTGGCCGAATTTTGGGTAGCAAGTAGCCCTAAAAACTATAGGGTATAGATAAAGCAACTGAAAAACTGTCGAGATATAGACCGAATTGAACTGTCTATTCGGGACTTGTTTGTTAGCTTGTGTTTCTGTATATTACTTATCGCACGTGTAAAACATAAACAAATTATATAAACGTGACCTTGACACTTAGTTGTTTACTCCAAAAATGGTGTTGCTTTTACTGTCAATAAGCACAATTTTATTATCAACTTCATATATATATATAGAACAATTAAAATTTATACTTTATAAATGAAAACTAGGTAATTTACCAAACCCTACCATACTTCCAGGAATACTATATAGTCGATCTTGTTTTACTCAATTATAACGAAACTGTTTTCTTTCAAATTATGAAATAAGTATTTAAAATGTATGTACCCAAAATGCATTCTGGCCTTTTTTCCAGTTAATTGTTTTTATATTTGCCTCTCATATAGAAAATAAGTTATTTTTATCCAACTTAAGCATGTTTATATCACCTTAAGTAGCCTCAAACAATTGCTTGGTTGGGTACAGATATTTTAATCACAGAAATAAAATTCATTCAAATTTTTCTGATAATTAAACTTTGAAAATGCATCGACAAGGGAGTATTTCTAAAATACAGTAGACCATGATTGTATGCCAAGGTCAGATGCCAAACTGTAAACAATATAGTCCTGCTGGAAAACAGCACCACAACGCATAAAAAGTTAAAATAAAAAAAATTCATCTTTGTAGCTCAATAAAGATATGTTCCTTTGAACCTTCTGTTATGACTCGAGACAACTGTGATATCGATACAACCATATATAATTTTTGTGTAAAATGCTTCATGTAATGAATAAAATGGCTCTGAAAATGAATCGTATACACATGATTTATTAAATTTACAAATGGTTTTGATTCAAATGTGATCATCTGATTACTAACTTTAAAAATCCAACTCGCATAGATGCATTCATAAAATGACATCTAGCTTTGGTTAAGCCTGGTTACATGTGAAAGTTGTATGGCGATCGTGATTACCTATAGTCTCCAGAAACTATACATGCAAACATGATAGAGCTCTATACGTTGAATATCTAGTAATAATGCAACGAATGCAGTGAACATGAAAACTTTTCTTTTTAAACTAAATACGAAACAATAGATGAAACTTAGTGTCTAAATGAAATATATCATTCAATCTTAAACGTTCGTCTTAAACCACTGCGGTAGCTCAGTTGGTAGAGTACTCGCTCCGTAAGTGCGGGGTTGTGGGTTCGATCTCCGGCCGGGTCTGACCCAAGACTTGAAAGTAGGTAGTGACTGTTCTTTCGCCTGCACTCGGCATTTCGAAATTAAAGTCACGGTTCTTTCGGATGGGAACTTAAAATAAACGAGGTCACGTGCCATGATAGGGTTGGCACGATAAAGAACCCTGCTGTATTATGCCATCAGCGCAACGCACAGGCAAAATTTCTGCACCTTCGCCTAGAGCTGGCGACGTCTCGATATAAGTGAAATATTCTTGACTGGCACGTTAAACACCATCACTCAACTCAACGCTTAAGCGTTCGTCTTGAAGTACGGACTAAAACAAATAAAAATGTCAGAGGATGAATATGATTAAACAAAGGTACTAAATAGGTCGATCATAACTAGCTTACAATGTAACAAAAAGAGCCAACATCTTTAGTTTGATCAAGACTCATGTAACCTTGTACATTTAGTTGTGTTGTAAACAAAACAAAACTAATTATGCATGTCTTGAAGCTTTCTCATCACCTCCGTACAATAACGCTCAAACGTTTTAATAAAGTAGAATGGTATAGAAATATGTACAACTTTTGAATGCATAATGTTATAAAAAATTCAAAAGTTGCACGTGACAGAAAAAATTGAAATGAATTACGTTAAAAATGACTACAGATATCGATATTAAAACTACATACACCACAGGGAGTAAGTTATTAACTACATCTGTGGGGTTTTATTGCTATTCTGTTTTTGTTTCATAATATTGTTTTATGACCCAGCCAGAGTTGTAAATAACGAAAGAACAACTATGGAGTGTATAGGTTGTTTATTAACGAAATAAGCAATTAAAACTGCAATGATTACTGCCTCTAAAAGTTATACAGTGCTAAATTAATTGGAGGCAGTCAACAAGATATAATAAAATGCAGTATCGGCATCATACCGATAACCACTAAAATGAAATAAAAACCAAAAAGACTACAAAATAATACAGTCATAAGATATGACTACAATATGCACAAACAAAAATTAAAAAAAACACACAATGTTACAATATATTAGTGTTGAATAAATGTCCTGACACCAAATGCCCCTGGGTGGGTTGGATGGAAATAATGTCATACCAATTAAATAAGTGATTCAGAAATTAAACACACAGCAGCCAAAAACAAAAAAGCAATAGAAGTGATTATTAGGATCATGTGATTAGTTGTTAGGTGAGACGATAAGAATGTATTATCTGTATAAAAAAACATAAGGACTAGACGATACTATATGTCGACCCCATAAAGATTCTTATTGAAAATTTCTTTCAATGAGATTTATATTTGAAATTGTTCTCACTGGACAGACTTTTAGGATACAGTTTCAAAAAATACTTTAAAAGTGCAGTTAAACTTATGTCAACATAGAAAATTCCCTGTATTAGGTAGAGAAATTATAAATGCTTTTTCAGTTTTGTATTTATATGTCTTTTAAATAGACCAAAACTGGTGATCTGGTTTTAATGGAAACACAGTTTCTGATGGTTATAGGTATGTTATTTAAGTAAAACATCACATTTTCAGATTTTATATCGACAATGTTTCCCTACAGGATATAATGAGGTAGTTATAAAACGTGTAACTGAAACGAAATGTTAAAACTCTAACTAAACAACACACACTTTGTGAAATAATGAAATCAATAATTATTTCACAAAACGTATCTAGTAATATAAAAAACAAACATACTAATCCATGTGCGAATCGCAATCCAGAAGCAAAGTAAAAACTTTGGAACTACAAGTTAGGCTGATTAGTAATGAGTAAAAAGTTACATTGCACAGCAAAAAAATACTTACCTGTTATTTATAATGATTGTCCATACTTTTTTCAAAACTATATTTGAAGACGTATCACTTACAGGAATATTTTTTCAACCATAAAATTTCAAGCACTATTGATGGGAACTTGTATTCCGAGACGACCGTTAGTATAATATGTAAATGTTATAATTTATTATAAATTCAGGCTTCAAAGAAAGGCGCCTCATCTGCAGTTACTGGAGTTATATTTGGTTTGTTCCCTTTAATGAGACTCTTGCTCACACCAGTATTTGGCTATTATGTAAGTATATCGTAACCATTTTGTACTTCTTCACATAAAACAAGATTAAATTTGTAATGGCAGACTTGCAGACCTACCAAACCATCATAAAATTTATATTATACTGAAATAATGTCATACTAACTTATACTAGTATTTATTTGTCTTATTATAAGATTCGTGATTTGCTTCCTGTAGATGAAAAACATCCATACCATCAATGTCCAAATCAAAATCTCAAAGCAAAGTAAAAACTTCGAAAACCATGAAATTTTTGAAAAGTAACTATCCCCCGTTTAGCTAGCTACATCCGCCACATGTGTAATTCAAATTGACAACAGAAGAAACATGGGGCATGCGAATGTATCAAGGACAATCTTGGATATAGAGACTTCATGCTTATCAACAATATTGTGGTGAAGTAAGTAGAAACTAAACGCATTAAAAACGGTTTTTACTACTCGGTGGTATCATTTTGCAGTTATTACATGACTTTGTTTTATGAAAACAATTATTTCAATAGGTGTTTGAAGCAACATTTGATAAAAACAACCCATTTAACAAGAAGATTCCGAAAAAGATTGACAGACGATAGATAAATAATTACAAATACGTCTGATCTTACATCCTTGTTGAGAGATGGCGTGTTTAACTTATATTACTTTGTCAGTCTTCAAATGTTTAAATTTGCTTTGGAATTGTGATTTGAACATGGAACCGTTCAATGTCGGGCACGTTATCCGTTTTGTAGAACACTTTCGATGCAACTTAAAGAAAATATTTTAAGTTTTGCGTTATCTTATATTATAATGCTTTGATTGCATTTTAATTTGAGATGACAATTAATATCTAAACCACAAACCAAAGTAAAATCTTTGAACCTGTTCAATTACGTTAAGTATGTGAACATCAACCGGGGAAGTGAGTCCGGGAAGGGGTAAGCACCTACTACTTAGCTAGCTACACCCGCCATGTGTGTAATCAAAATTAAAAATAAAAGGAACATAAATATATGCAACATCAGCTATATGTAGGGCAATTTTGGATACAGATTAACGTGATTTCAAAATAGGCTCGACTAATAAAGAATTGTCATCAGATCAACACACTATACAATTGACGGATCGAAAACTGTCTGAATTGTGTCATTTAATGGCGTCACTGACACTAGTACGTCTTTTGTTGCTGTGACGCTGCTTTGGTGCCGTGATAGCCGTCAGATTCTGCAAAAGCAAAACTTCGAGAAAAAAAGCAAACTTTTTTACGGAATTTTAAAATTGAAAAAGTATTTAATAACTTATGTCGATGTTCATGCCAAGTTCTCAATATAAACATAGTGGAAATACACGTATCTGACAACAGTTTTGTTGGACCATAACTATACACAATTTATACACCGATTTCCTGTTCTAATAGGACACGGTGATCGAGTTCAAGTGTGTAAAACTATCATGATACGTTTGTCAATTTAAATGGATTTTATTTCCTGTCTCTATCATTGATTTTTCTGATCATGGTATTATGTTTTTTACAGTATCATTTATCGTTAGTTTAAAAATACAAATTTGTGTTTCGAACACGTCAAAATACGTTGTGAAGAATGTTTATTAAGACTTGTTGTAATTTTTCAGATTTCGCTAAAGGTTTCTAAAACGTATCCTTCTGTTTTACTAATTTCATTGTAGATTTGGATCGATCTACTTCTTAACTGTTACCTTTTCAAAAATGTATTTCACGAACTGTGTCTAAAATATTTATAAAACACATCTATGCCCCATGGTTTTTGTGCAACCTTTTTTAGAAGCATATTCATCATTTTTTGTATGATTGAAACAAAATAGCTACAAAAATAGTATCTGGTTCAGTTTTGCTAAACCAGGTTTGAAATTATGTGCAATTCAAAAAAAATCCATAATCCTAAAACAAGATTAAAACTTTCATGCTGGCAAATTAGGCTAAACATTTTAACTTCGACCAGGGAAGCGAGACCGGTTGCTCACCTAACACCTTATGTTAAGTGAGCTTAACCCGCGAAGTGTGTAATCAAAATTTGCAATAAAAGAAACATTGATTTAGAGGACGTTAAACATAGCCAGCACAATTTTGGTTATATTGTCATCATATTTATCAACAATATTGTAATGCCGGCCATAAAATCAAATATAATCAATTTAGAATTCAAATATAGCAAAAAGTTTTGATTGTAATTTTTTAAGTTTATGAGAAAAGTGAAAAAAAACCATAAAAACATTCAAGTGCGACGAGAGAAAGTTTTACACTGCACCGCCATTATTACATCTTTTGGTGTAAATGACATAATTATTAATAATTTACCGTTGAATGTTGCATTATATTCCCATTACAAATGTCTACATCATTTCACTTATTAAGCTAGATAAGCGCTTACACACAAAAGTACAATTTACTTAGCATATATACAACCATTTTGTAATACTGGAACAATGTAACCTTTGTTTATTTAATTATATTCAATGTTAATTATATAAATCGCGTTTTAAATAACATAGTGGCTTTATTGTTTTAGATATCAAACCCTCGGGTAAAGTTTACTTTTGTTTGTGGACGCTTAGCATGTGGTATATGCGGAATATTGTTTCGGGTAAATGAAAATTATTTTCAAATTACACTAAAACTATATTTTCAATGCACGGATCGATTTGTTAGCCCTTCAATGCTACCGTACCAGAAACTCTACTGTTTTCTTATTGTAGTTCCATATAACACCTGGAACCAGTTGTTAAAAGCTTGATAAGCTCATCAGACTATTAGTCAAAATTTGAATGTTGAAACGTTTAAAAGAGATAGAGTTTCAAAAAAAATTAAAGCAATTATTATGAATCTATCAATTGAATCATTTCAATGATACGTTGAATTTTATTCGTATTTAAATATGTATTATCTGATTGAAAAAAATGAAGCTTTAAACAACTTGCCACTGGAGTTTAATAAATTAGTTATGGCATGCTTGTTTTAATTGGGTACGTCATTGGCTTGCATTTTGTCATTTTCTTATTCGTGTTGGTTGTTGTCAAGAACAAGCATTTCATTTTATTGATGTCATATCTGTATCACTATGCAACAGCGTTTTGATAACCTCATTAGCTCACCTTAGTTGATTGCATAGATGAGCTAGTGCGATTGTTCACCGCCTGTCGTGCGTCGTTCTCCTCTGAAGAAACAAAAGATTTAACTTAAGATATTTAATGTGTACCATTCTTTTGGCACAAATCGTAACTGAAGGTCTCAAAATAGGGAAATGGCAGGGCTTTAAAGGGAAAATTGGTAGACTTACTCTATTTGTCAATATATCTTGAAAACTATCAACTTCTTGCTTAGGCATATATATTAGAATATTGTAGGTATTGACATAAATATCATTTTAATATATAGTTGAAGGTCATGGATTCGAATGTCAAGGTCATAGATGCAAAGAAATATCGAACTTAATTTTTGCAAAACTATAAAAAAAATTGTATAGGCATATATATTAGAATATTGTTCGGTATTGGTTTTACGTCTTTTATATATACCTGTAAAAATGATGGGATAAAAGGTCAAAGTCACAGATGCAAATAAAAAATTGTTAATTATCTGGAAAACGATAACATTTTTGTATATGCATGTATAAGAATATTGTAGGTATTTGTCTAACGGTCATTTTGGTATATGGATAAAGGTCAGTTCAAAAGTCAAGGTCACAAATGCAACTAAATTCGGAAATTATTAATTATCTGGAAATCTATACAATTTTTATATATGCAGATATATTAGAATATTGTAGGTATGTGTCTAACGGTCATTTTGATATAAAGATAAAGATCATGTATTCAAAGGTCAAGGTCACAGATGCGAAAGAATACTAAAACTATTAATTATCTGGTTAATTATATACTTTATGTAAAGGGACACAAACACACACACAAATATATATATATGAATGAATATTGTAGCTATTGGCCTAAAAGTTATTTTGAAATTTCTCAAAAATTAAGGTATACTCCCTCATGCAAAGTATTGCCTTAGCTTAATTTGGTAAAATATATTTTGGTCCTTTGGGTAACTTTTCAACATCTTCAAAATAATTTTGGTTTCATAATTTTGGTCCAAGCACCACTGATGAGGAATAGTATTCCGAAACGGCCGACTAGTGCTGTAACATTAAAACTGGTATAATATGTAATTTGATACATAGATGAAGGTAATTGGTTTGAAGGTCATGGTCACAGATAAAAAAATGAATACCGAAATTATTAATTATCTGGAAAACGATCTTTTTTTTGTATAAGCATGTATATAAAATATTGTAGGTATTGGCCAAGTAATTTTATATACAAATGAAGGTCATGGATTCAAAGGTTAAGGTCACAGATGCAAACAAATACCGAAATTGTAAATTATCTTGAAAACTATAAATTCTTTGTATAGGCATATACATTAGAATATTGTAGGTATTGACCTTCCGGTCCTGTTGGTATAGAGATGGAGGTCATGGGTTAAACGGTCAACGTCACAGATGTGTAAGAATACTGAAAGGATTAGTTCTTTGCCTTTTAGCTAGTTTTAACTAGCTGTACATAAATTTACTTTAGCTAGACCTTAGATATTTAGATGTATGGTAAGATTTTTAGGACAAGTAACAATACATTTCATATATCCTTGTATAAATTGAAATTAAAACGGTCCCTATAATCAAAGTAATTGTCAGGTGAGCGTCAAGGGTTTTAGGCCTCTTGTTTATAAAGCGGACGAAACAAAATTTTTAAAAAATATTTTCGATTAACTTCAAGATTAGGACTAATGAAATTAAGAAATAATCAACATCTACCCTTGGTATATCGGCGAATAATACACGGGCCGGAGTTGACATGCGGAAGAATATATCACGAAGTGGCTCTGCCACCGAGTGATATATTCGCTGCATGTTAACGACGGCCCGTGTATTATTCGACGATATACCACGGGTAAATGTTAATGATTTCAATTCTAACATGACTTAAATTAAATAAATTCAAATAAACATTGCGAACTCTTTCTTCGGAAGTACATTTTACTATTTATTTGCAAAAAGGTCCATTGAAACAATGCGGTTGTTGAGATTACCTCTATTGAAATAAATGATTTTATGAATGAAAATTACGTCACAACCATTGTTCGCAGAACATAACATGACGTCATAAAATAAGCAAGGGAGTACGTCATTTAAACAGAACAGCGATGGGTATATCGTTTGTTATACCACGGCTGGTTCTCTTCATGTTTCATACAAAGAAAACGCAGGTAATGTTAGAATTTTCATTTGAACATTATTGTCTCCTAAGGTACAAGTGTGATTAGCTATAAAACAACAAAAATGAATACCAGAATTTTTTTTACTTATATGAGCACCTTATTTACATAAATTTGTCGACTTTTTTAAATATACTTTCAGTGCTTTAGATAAGTGTCCAGGAGGATGGGTATTTATAGTTATGTGTTTCCTTTGCCGTATAATGGAGGGGATTGGTCAAACTGCTTTCTGTAATGCACACTATGTCATAATTATGTCCAAATTCCCTGAAAGAAAAGGGACAATGGCTGTAAGATAATTTCTTGTTTTACGATTTCATACTTTTATGCCATTCCGTCAAAAAATGTACGTTCGTCCTTAGATTTGGTTGTCAGAAGATCTATCCAACGTTTGACTACATTGTGACATAATGCCCATGTATTGCTGATAAATCAATATCCTGTATACCTATTTTCCTACCCAGTAACTTACTCAGTAACCGATTTCATCATAATGGTCAATGTTACTGAATGTTGAATTTTGTTTCTCAATTGATTTTGTCATTGCGCTGTTGTATCAGTTGTATCAGGCCCTCAAAAAGTTTTATGGCCGTCATCACAGTATTGTTGATAAGTTTAATGTCTCTGTGTCCAGGATTGCCTTGGATATATTTGACGTCTCAAAGTTCCATGTTCCTTTCACACAATTTTGATTACACACGTGACGGGTGTAGCTAGCTAAACAGGAGGTGCTTACCCTTCCGGAGCACCCGGCCTCACTTCCCTGGTGGAAGTTCACGTGTCTAACCTAACTTGTCAGTTCCAAAGTTTTTACTTTGCTTCTGGATTGTGATTCGGAAATGGATAAGTATGTTTGTTTTTGATTGGTACATTATACGGATATAAATTGCCAATCACTTTTTGAAGCGTATTCTATAAAATCCAATATTGATTAAATTTGAACAATTTTCCCGTAAAAAGACTTACTACAAAAATGTAATTAATGTTTTATGCATATACATTATTTTTATATTTGAGTATATATTACATAATATATAAAATACGTGCTCCTATGTACGTATCTGTCTGATTAAGTTAATGTGTGTACCTTATTCCCTACAATGTCAATATATCAAAAATCAATTAAAAATGTATTCGATAAACGTTATATTTTATTTCATTTTAGAGTTTATTGCAAGCAGCTTTTGCAACAGGTGTAGCGATTGGTCCACCGTTGGGTGGTATATTTTATGAGGTACATACTACTTTTTCAGAACATTTAACCGGTTAATGTACATTTGATAATTCTCTAGTTTATCAAGACACATTATAATATAACTTGAATATGTGTTCACATTTACATTTTTAAACTAAGACACGCAAACTTCTCATCATGAAACAAATAAACCTGTGTGATGAAATTAAAATGACTTATTTTTACAAATTTGTAATTTTTTAATATTTACACATCTCGCTATTATACATGTGTTGTTGTAAAACCGTTAAAAATTCATGCAATTTGTTTGTTTCATCATTTAAAAAAAATCATTTTCAGCTTGGTGGATACGGATTGCCATTTTATGTTACTGGAGGTGCGCTAACAATCAGTTCAATATTAAGTGGTTTTACGATACCTAGTGTAGAAGGTTAGTTATGTTTGGCTAGATTTATCATCACATCTTCAAGTTTAGTTATTTTATTTAAAAAACAGATATTCAATATGATTTTAAAACCAAAAAATTGAAATTCGAAACAATATATTCCAACAAGGTGACGTGCACATAAAAGCAAACGTACTAATCTATGTCAATTCACAATCCCAAAAGCAAAGTAAAAACTTTGAAACTGGAAAATTAAGTTTATAAAGCACGTGAACTACCACCAGGGAAGTGATATTAGGTGTCCGAGCCTTTCAACAGATTATTTTAACCTGCTCAGGAAAATTCAGAACAATGGTCAACGCCAATATCTTAAGTTACACTATGCTAACAAAGGCATAGATGCTAAATACATCTCCAATATTCTTAAAAAAACGAGTGCTAACAAAGGCATAGATGCTAAATACATCTCCAATATTCTTAAAAAAACGAGTGCTAACAAAGGCATAGATGCTAAATGCATCTCCATTATTCTTAAAAAAACGAGTACAATCTAAAGTCCCTGCATATTTGAAAATTAATTCGCCATCTCTAGTTTCCTACTCCTACAATAAACCTACTGCATCCAAAATATTTAATTATAAACAATTTTTGCAGTGTTTGAACTTTCATAATTTTACTCTACCTACGTCTTCTTGCTCGTCTATCCCTATATTTACGAAATTAAAAATGTGGAGATTGACACCTATTCCGACTGGATATAAGTTGCGAGATTAAAACGAGGATTGCCAAACTTAAAGGGTCTATGAGTATTTAACCGTCTTCAGTACTCATGGATTCAGAAATTTTGGCAATTCTAACAGATTTGCACAACAATTATGTTGTTGTCCCAGCTGATAAGGTTTTCAACAACAATATTCTAGTTTGTAAGAAATTCTACCTTGAATGTCTTATTAGGGAGCTTGGTTTAGATAGTATATCAGATAATCCTGCATATACTAGAACTAACTTTACCAAAGGTGAATTTCTTTTAAACCACAAAGGAGTTCTCGAGTCTTTCGATATCAATCTTAAAGAGGAAGAACTTAACTTTCTTTACTTGTATTGCATGGCTCATCTAAATATACTAATTAATCATTATCAGTAACTCTAACACAGATTTTGACAATCGTCAAAGATGGTCTTCAGTCTTTTTCAGAAACAGTATATCCTACATATGGCATCAACCAAATGTGGATTCTTAAAAATTCTAAAGAATTACTTGAATACCTTGCTTCTAATACTTTATCTCTGGTAAAAAGTATAAAAACATTTCATTTTTCTACACTATACACCACTATCACTCAGTCTTAATTTACAAACGTCTTAAAGAAATTATTCCCTTCTCATTCTTTTACAAAAACGCTAAGCCAAGATACAAATACCTGGTTCTGAATAGGGATTCTGGTTTTTTTGTCAAGCATCATACGGATTCCAAACAAAAATATACCGAAGAGTTGATAGATAATTACATATTATACCAGTTAACATATTTGTTGTGTTTGAAATATAATTTTCCAGCAAATCAATTGGTACAAACTGTGCATCATTGTTTGCTGTTTTATTTCCCACTTCCCTGGTGGAAGTTCACGTGTCTAACCTAACTTGTCAGTTCCAAAGTGTTTACTTTGCTTCTGGATTGTGATTCGGACATGAATTAGTATGTTTGTTTTTCTTTATTCTTATGAAGCAGAATTTATGCACAACCTAGTTAAATTTGGAGAGAAGAATGTCGCCAAATCATTCAACTTCACATATAGATATATAGATGACGTTCTGTCTCTTAACGATCCTAAATTTGGAGACTATGTTAGTGTAATCTATCCTCGTGGGCTTAAAAAAGATACGACTGATTCCTCAAGTTCTGCTTCCTACTTACACCTGAATTATGACGCCCACGAAAGGCTACATTTAAAACTTTATAACAAACGTGATGATTTCAATTTAATTTTTCTATTTTCAGCTCTCTTTTTGTATGCAGCAATATATCTGAGTTTCCTGCTTATAGTGTATTTGTTTCCAAATTATTACGCTTTGGTACGGGGACTTTGTTCAACGAAACAGGCTGCTTGCATATAAATTGTTGACTCAGAGATTTTGAAAGCCTAGGCTTATCAAGGCCCTCAAAAAGTTGTATGGCCGTCATCACAGTATTGTTAATAAGTTTGATGTCAAGAATTGCCCTGGATATATTTGACGTCCCATTGTTCCATGTTCCTTTAAAAAAACTTTGATTACACACGTGACGGGTGTAGCTAGCTAAACAGGAAGTGCTTACCCTTCTGGAACATCACTTCCCTGGTTTAAGTGTCTAATCTGACTTGTCAGTTCCAAAGGTTTTACTTTGCTTCTGGATTGTAAATCGGACATGAATTAGTATGTTTGTCTTTGATTAATGGAATAATAGTACGTAGAACAACAGATCATAAGCATAACGTGCACGATGTTGCTAATGTGAAAAATTAATAACAAAAGCACTAATCACAAACACCGCTAATGCAAGCACTGACTAATCAAGGCCCTCAAAAGTACGGCGACACTCAATATATTGTTAATAAGTATGCTGTCTCTGTGTCTAAGATTATATTTGGCGAGACATAGTTCCATGTGTCTTTCATTCCTAATTTTGATTACACATGTTAGGGGCGTAACTAGCTAGACAGGAGGTGCTTACCCTTCCGGAACACCCGGCCAGACTTCCCTTGTTTTTTTATCATAAGAGTTATTATGAATATAATCTATTTTAAGATTTCATTAACTAAAAATAAAAAGATCAAATGGTAATTACATATTATAACTGTTAATTTTACAATACTAGACCACCGTTCCTCGTCAGCAGTGCTTGTACCAAAATTTATATTTTTTCAAATTTTTATTTTTTACACATTTTACAAAAATTATTAGTACACCATTCACACACTCATACATACACAGGTACATGTATAAACTTTTAAACTTAACATGTTAAAAAAATATAAAAAACTTAATGCTTAGGAAAATATTTTAATCATTAAACATGTTTTTATAATGTCACTATATTTTTTCAAAAATCTATAAATTATCTGAAAGTTGATATTGTTTCTTTTCTGTTAAATATAAATAAAAACTGTTGTGTTTGAGTTCGTGAAAATTCAAACATTGTTCATTGTATCTTTTAACTGTAATATAATGTTTTGTGGTGTTTACTATTTTATTTATAATTGTCCTTTTTTCCCATATTTACCTAGAATAGCGTCTCTTACTGTTACATTATGTGAAATATTTTCACTTTATTACTAATCCCTTCTTCTATATTAGACCAAATAGTTTGTACAATAAATGACATAAGTCTTCTTCGTAAGTTTTACAAAAGGTACAAAGCGATGAACTTTTTGAAGAAAAACATTTGTACCATATATTCTATGTATTATTCTAAAGTTTAACTATTTTAATTTACGGTCACTTACATTGTTATACAAATTTATGTACACGTTACTTCAGTTAAAAGATTCCGGTAAATTGAGTTCTTGTGTCCATTTTGATTCAATTTTTGGTTTAATATACATTTCTTTTATAAATACATCATGTATGTATTGTGTTCCTTTCAAATACTTACTAACAAATTAAAAATCGGATATATATAAGTTATCAACATTTTGATCATTCTCTTTGATATTAAGAGTCGATATTATGCTTATTTTTAACCCTTCATAATTAGTAAAATGTATTTTAATGTCATATTTATCTTCAATTTCTTTTAATTCCATAATTTTTTTTATTTCCATTCAATAAATCTCTAATTTTTACAATTCCTTTTTCATACCATTTTTCCAAAAAATAGTTGATTTATCCATTTTAATCTTTGAATTATACCATAAACTATGATCAAGTGCAGAAAATCACCTATTTGACTTTGGTGTTATTCTCTTGAATTCAGCGAAGTATGTTAAGACTTCTTTTCAAAATAAATTTTTAGCAGAATTCGCTTTTAACTGACAGAAATCGTCTCCGAAGTCCTCAATATGTTTTAGTTTAACATTTACTATTGTCGAAAACAATCTAAAAATATGATCATTCCTAAGCTGTAGTCGGCGAAGCCAAGTTAAGTGCTTTGATAAAACTTCTTACATCAACCATTCTGCACCCCTAGTTCATGATCCTGTATAATAAGCTTTCTGTTTAAAACACTATTTTACCCTCCCATAAATAGTTTCTAATTTATTATTTTCTGGTTTCGGGGGACTGGTGAAAAGATGTGGTAGGAATGAGTAGACTTTTTATAACAGTAATTTTATCAGGTTTCTTTTTGACCAGAATTTTAAATCACGCTTCAGATAACTTGTCGCTATAATTACTGATCGATATATGTTCAAAATCTGGTGTATATTTAATACCAAGAATTGTAAATGCTTCTGATGTCCATTCTAAACCGGTATCTTTACACAACATATCTTTACTATTTATTTTTTACCCTATCCATATACTTTAGTTTTTTTCAATATTTCGCTTTAAACCTGAATATTAAAAATTAAAATAAAATAAAATGTCTAGCGGACTTTTTTCACTTCTATCAAGAAAAAAACCCGCAAATTTCAGTATTTTTAATGTTTATACCCTTTATATTCTTGTTATGTTTGACATTATCTCTGCATAAAGAATAAATAAATATGGTGAAATGGGATCCCCTTGGAGACAACCTCTAGATATTTCAAAGAATTGAGAGAAAATTCCATTTTGTATAACACACAATTCAGCATTATTGTTAAGAGTTTTAACAAATTTTATAAATTCGCGTCCAAAATTGAAAAAAAAATGTAATGTTTTAAATATAAATTTCCACGACACTGAGTCGAACGCATTTTCAAAATCGATCAGAAGTAAAGCACCTGGGATATTTTTGACTTGTAATTTGTAGAACATTATAAATTTTTCTAGTATTTTCGCCAATAAAGCGTCCAGCTATAAAACCTCTTTGATTTTCGTGAATTGAATAATCTAACGTAGATTTCAATCTATTAGCAATGCAGCTTGAAATTAGTTTTAAGTCACATTTAATAATTTAATAATGAGATTGATCTCCAGTTTTTTTGTGAGATTTCAACTTTTATCACCTTTTGATAGTATGGAAATTATACCTTGTTCTTGAGTTAAAGACAATTCGCCTTTCTGAAGCTGCAATGTTAGGATTTTATTAAAACATCTTTAATAATATATCCAGAAAAACTTAAAGAATTCTGTAGTAAAACCATCGGGTCCAGGAGATTTGTCATTTTATATATTTTTGAGAGCTTTTAGTAGTTCATCTGTTGTAATTGCTCCCTCCAGAGAATTCGCTTTGGGTTTATTCAACTTTTTTATATCATCATAGTTAAGACATTCATTGAGATTTACATCTTCAAGTGAGTCGTCCCTACTTTAATATAGGTTTTTATAAAATGTTTCTATTTCATCGAGAATTTCTTTTTGCCCTTAAGTAGTTTCGTTTTTCTAAGCCACAGAAATATTTAGTCGGTTTTCCCCTTCTTCTACCCATTTCGCCTTAGTTCGAATTAATAACTTTGATATAAATTTGTCTTAATTTTTCCAATTCTTCATTAAGTTTTTTTAATTTCTTCTGTATATTTTATTGTATTTGGTTCTTGTGATATTAGTTCATTCAGTTTAATTTTTCTCAATTCAAGATTTATTCTGGATTTATCCCTTTCTCTTTTTTTTCTTGCGCTATATTGAATTGAAGCCCCCTTATTTTAAGCAAAAGCATATCAAGAAGCAGGTCATCTTTCATCTTTAGAGCAGAATCATTATTATTAATATCTAAGTCTAAATATTCTTGTTTTAAATCTACGATCAAGTTCTTAATCATAGTAACATAGTCGGTATTTCGTAGCAAATTATTATTGAATTTCCAAAAACCTTTTCCCCTTTTAAAATCTTAAAAACGCAAATTTAAACAACTGAGTGATCTGTTCGATAACCGGGGTAATATCAGTGTCACTAACTAGTGTCATTATCTCTTCGGAAATGAGAAAAAAATCTAGTCGCGGTTTTTTTGCTGAGGATTGTCAAAAAACAAGTGTAATGTTTCTTATCTTCATTATTTACTCTCCATGGATCTATAAATTTAAACTGATCTTTGATTTTTAAAACTTCTTGTCTGGCTTTTGGATTATTGACATTTTTATACTGAAAGTTATCTAAATTTGGATCTTGTACCATGTGTAAATCGCCCGTTAAAATAACAAAATCGTTTTGTAATTCTTCAAAATGCCTTTCTTTATAAAGAAACTTGGTTCATCTTTATTTGGTGTATAAATATTATTAAGCGTGAAAGTATATTTGTTTTCTATTAAAATTTCTAATACAATATAATTCCCGTTTCGTCTGACTTTTCACTTAAAATTTTAAATTCAAAGTTATTATTTAAAACAATAGCTACGCCCTCGCATTGCTTTTCCAATAACTCATGTATACCTTATATCCCCAAAGTGTTTTTATTTGGTTTTCGTCTGATTTTATAAAATACGTATCTTGTAAACAATATATACTAAATTTCTTATTTTTTAGATAATTTATAACATCACGTCTTTTTTGCTTATCCCTCACTCCTTGACAATTTAAAGATAATATTTTAATTTCCCCCATTATCCCTTAGATGAAAATATAAACAAGAAATTATTTAACTGCTTGTACCAAAATTGTTACCAAAATGTTTAGGAGGTTGAAAAAATATCCAAAGGACCAAAATATATTTAACTAAATTTAGCTTAAGACATACTTACATGATGTATACCTTAGTATTTTAGATTTTAGATTTTAACTAGCAAAAGATTTGACGTTAGTAAATTTCTGACAAGAAAAAAGTATTAGTATTGTAGCGGGTGTATCGAGCTGAACAGGAGATGCTTACCCTTCCGGAGCACCCGGCCTCACTTCCCTGGTGGAAGTTCACGTGTCTAACCTAACTTGTCAGTTCCAAAGTTTTTACTTTGCTTCTGGACTGTGATTCCGACATGGATTAGTGTGTTTGCTTTTGATTATTGCCTATTTTTACTGATTGATATTTTTCAGGAACGCTTAAATCACCAGCAGAGATACCAGTCCAAATGTTTAAATTCCATATTTACATATTTTGTAAGTTTTACAGAGAATTTTGAGTCTTTACTTGTTTAACTCCATTAAATTTATTTTTTGATATTTTAGGTTCCTCAAAAAAGAATAGCATGTCCTCATGGAAATGTATAATGCACATTCCGATATTAATCATTGGCTCCAGTGTATCAGTGGCACTCTTCGCTAAAACCTTCATTGCACCAATTCTGACTCCACACTTGCTACAGGTGAGATTGATTCAATTACATATTATACCAGTTTTAATTTTACAGCACTAGGCGGCCATTGCGGAATACAATTCCTTATCAGTAGTGCTTGAACTAAAATTATGAAACCAAAACTTGTTTTCAAGCTACCCAAAGTACCTAAATATATTTTACAAAATTTAGCTAAGGAAATAGCTTGCATATTAAATAATATTTTCATTTTTATCAACCTTTAAGTTATAGTTTTTGAAGTTCCATTAAATATTCACTTACTAATAAACGGCAACTAGTTTTACTTAATTCTATTGGCTAACAACATACTAAGCTGAACTGGACAAATCTTTGTTCATCGCGTATTTCTGCACGAAAAGGTAACAAAATGGTCCGAAACTCTCTCCAGAGGGCGATGACCTTTCCAGTGTATAAGGATGTTACCAATCAAAGCCGTCGTAAGATTTATGATAAGCCAAACAGAACTGGCCCACTATAAGTGCATCGGATCTCTTTGCATTGTCTGAAAATCAAGAGTTGCACGACATGGCGAACAAAACACGATCCAAATGAGGTTACTTTTAAGGCTGTCGAAAGCGCAACATTGCAAATACTTCTGATGGCAGTGACAATTTCAAAGATATTAAGTCTTCCTAAAAATGTTTAAACATATTCCTCATTTAATCAGAGCTGAATCTAGGCAGTAAAAGGATGCGAAATGCTATATCAAAATTTACACATACCAAAATCAGCAGACACTTCCATATCTAGTTATTCGTAACTGTTCAAATATCACCATTAACTAATACTTCGGAAAATCAATTCATTTTACTGGCATTTAAGATGTCAACTTTTTCCTTTTGAAGTTGCACGTATTTATCTCCCCCTAAAAGAGTAGTTGTGTCCTTGAGCAAGACACTTAATTTCACGTTGTTCCAGTTCATTCAGCTGAAAAATAAATGAGTACCAGCAAAATGCTGGGGGTTAACCCTGCGATGGACCGGCGTCCCATTCAGGGGAGAGTCTTGTACTCTCAGTCGCTTAACGCCACCGAAACCGGGATAAGCTCCGGCCTGATGAGCCTAATAGCTCGGGACAGACTTTAACTTTAACTTTAAAAGAGTAATATTCACTGAGACCGCTGTTGATATATTACCCTTATGTCTAGATTTCGAAACTTCAATTTGTACATTTTGATTATAACACAAAATTTCTAGATAAAAACCATATATTATAAGACGATAATAAACAGTCGACTGTTTCACACCTGATTTGTCTGGTATCTGGTATATAAGGTCAGTTTGTAGACTAAAGTCTCTAAGACCTATACTTGCATTTATTACTTTATTTTATTTATTCAAAAAATTTAACGTTTTTTATGTTTTATTGCAGTTCCATTTGAACTATTTATGGATTGGTTTCTCATTTATTGTGAATGCAGTGGTTGCGGGCGTAACAATGCCAATGTTTGGTTGGTTATGTGATAAAATGGTTTGTACATAAATCGTCTGTGATATGTAAAACGAAAGATGCGACAGTCTGCTGCTAGCGATTGTTGACAATCTAATAATTATTCAATAAATAAAAAGTACTTCTGTAACGCTATCAGTGTCACCTATTCAATGGCCAACTGTAAGGATATACCCTGCTGCTTTAGGGCTGTAGTTGCTTAGTCTCTCTCAATTTTGTAAATATACAAATATGACAAGCGTGACTAGATTATATTTAGTCAATATGTACAACATTAACATCATCTATATATAGATTTGTAATATACAAATTTATGAAAATTTGTCTCAGTAACACAAAAGCATAAACTCGACGTAAGCTTGAATAATTGTCATAATGCCGTCATCACAAGATATTACTTTGCTTTTAGGATTGTGATTTGAAAATAGATAGGTATATTTGTATTTGATACACAGATACCTGATTGGGTTCGAACCTCGACCAGGTTTGACTTAAAAGTGGGTAGCGACTGTTCTTTCGCCAAACATTCGGCATTACGAAATGAAAGTGACGGTTCTTTCGAATCACGGTAGGTGAACAGGATAAAGAACCCGGCTGTATAATGCCATCAGCGCTACACACAGGCAAACATTCTGTACCTTCGCTTTTAGCTGGCGACCTTTCGATATAAGTGAAATATTCTAGACAGGGTTGTTAAGCATATTTCTCCAACTCATTTTATGGCCATAATTTTTACTAAAGAAAATTTTACTTAATTTTTTCTGCTAGGGGTTTTCGTCGATTTTCATGTCGGTTGGACTTTTAATGGCAACATTTGCGTACATTTTGATTGGCCCTGCACCATTCTTGTTCTTTATACCTCCGTAAGTATGCCGTTAATTATTAATCAAATGTTATAATAAAAACACAGTTCGACTAAAACATGATTTTAGAATAGCAAACACAACAAAAATGCTACAGAACAATCCAATTAATATTTGAAATAAAGACCGACCACCGAGTGTTACTAAAGATGTTGTATAGAGCAGATCAAGCTGAAACGATTCTTAATATAATGCATGATCCATTTTAATGAATACCAATATCTTAGTACCCTAGATATTACCATAGCGACTCGAACCACCTACGTTTTAATCGTAACCAGACAGACCCTTGTATAAAGTTTTCTCCACTTTGGCCCCAATAAAGTGAAACCATTTCCTTCCTCAAACTACTTTTTTTTAAAAAGAAATGGGTTATAGTGTTTGATCTAATTTATCAGAGGTTCCTGAACATCAATTTGTAAGAGGAAAATCATCGGTAAAAGTCTTTACGTGATTGAGACTTTTCTTTGAACACTAGCATACATATTTATCCATTTAGTGCAAGTCTTTTTTCAAGCAAAACGAGAACGTGAAAACTTTCAAATAAAATTGTTATATCACACTCTTCAACACGTGCCCATATAAGGCATATTTATCTATCATTTTTTTCAAATTCTATTATAAAGCTGTTATTTATTTCTTGCAGGAGTGTAGGGCTAACAATACTTTCATTGTGTTTGTTAGGATTGGCAGAAGGTTTAATATTTGGTCCAGCATTTAGTTGTATATGTAAACTAACAAAGTGAGTGTCTTTTTATTACTGGTTTTGTTCATGTTAAACGCATAGGGAAAGTACTAATTTTGTTGTTCTTTTGTAATACTTTTCATGAGAGATATTTCGTTAACCGATTTCAGATTTAAAAAAATCAATATTATGATCTTATCGTGTCGAATAAAATATTTGCTGATGATGGATTCCATAGTTTATAAAAGTATTCAAGTATTTTATTATCAGAAGAAGTCTCAGATGGAGTCAGTGAAAATTTCAATTTATATCAAAACGTGTATGTGTTAGTTTACTCTGGTGCAGACTGAACAAAATATTTAATTTGTAGACGCATAGAATATACTTTGCATTAAAAAAATCTATCAAGAAATGTTTATTAGATTAATTGCTGAATTAAGTTATTTAGACAAAGACAATTTGGTTAATTGCTGAATTAAGTTATTTAGACAAAGACAATTTGGTGATTTTAAATATATTTTCCAGAGAAAATGGTGCATCAGAAGATACGGATACCTACGGAATAGTGGCTAGTTTCTTGGGCGCGTGCTTGTCATTAGGGTAGGTAAATAAATCACTTGTTTTAACATGTGGCGTGTAGTTTTTGCATTACCATCTATATGTTTGTTGACGATTCCATAGTAAATGATCACTTATACATATATTCAAACCAACGACAGACAGATATGCCTCGCTTCCCTGGTGGAAGTACACATGTTTAACCTAAATTGTCAGTTTCATTTTTTTTTTTACTTTGCTTCTGGATTGTGATTCGGACATGGATCAGTATGTTTGTTTCAAATATTCAGTTATTTGAAAGAGTTTCATATATGAACACCTAACCTATGTAACCTATCTTGGATCAATCGAGGCTATTTTCTACAAAAAAACTATAGTTTATTACATTATAAAGAACAAAGCAAGAGATTTTCCATAACAAAAGAAACTAAACACGAGACAACAATGAAACTAGACATGAAACAACTCACTTATATTTTTTTCAAGTTTCAACAATTATCTTATTGTTGTCTTTCAGACTGTTGCTTGGTCCAATAGCCGGGGGCGCACTGTTTGATGCGTATGGATTTAAATGGGCAACTTTTTTGTGTTCCATTTTGAGTTTTATATTTGTAAGTGAGCTAGTAATTTAATTAAACAATACGTTTAAGTCCAAATATAAGTACATGTAAACACCTGGTTTAACTAATGATTAAAGTTGATAAATTAAAGAGAAAACGGAAAATTTCAGCCTTCATTTGAGAGTAGCTATTAGCAATGAAAATAGCTGACGCATAGAGACGTTTTAACCAGCGTACTAGCATATGATTGATCACTGAAGATACAAAATTTAGGTTTATCAGATTGGTCTTTTCTCAGCATACAAGAACCAATGTCGGCTCATAATACAATAATGGTATCACGGTTATTTCGCTGGAGGGACGAATTCTGAAATTCGTAATTTAATTAAATGCTTGCGCCATGAGTCCATAACGTTACACTGTTACCATAATACTTGTGCAGCGAAGTAATATATATAACAAACATATTGTACCAGTGTTAATTTTAAAGCACTAAACGGTTGTTACGGAATACAAATCCTCACCAGTAGTGCTTAAACAAAACTGATTTTATATTATAATTTATATCAGTTTGTTTTCTATTACAGTGTTTAGTGCTATTGTTATATAAAGTATGCGACAGATTGAAAGCACATATGCAATTTAGGAGGAAAAAATTGGAGGAAACTTCGGTCGAACTAAAACTTGTAAAACATGACCGTCTCGATAAAGTTTATGGATACAAAAGTGTTTTACGTGGATGAATTCCGTTGTTTCCTATTACGAATGTTCCATCATAATTCATGTCAAATGTCGGTCGGAGAATTTATACTTTGGCGTAACAAACAAGTATATTCTGTTGTTTTTTATCATTACTGTTGTTTATTCTTGTGCTTATATTGATTGAGTGATTGAATGAATAGGGGTTTACTTCCTATTTAAGAACACTTATTTCACCTGCTATAATTGACAGAAATTTCAACCTTTGCAGTGTTGTCAGAACAATGTGAACAGAAGGTTTGTTACGCCGTGTTATGTAAAAAATTCCAAGTAATGTAATACCCACCTCAAAGTGTAATAATTTCATTCGTGTAATGTTATATCACCTTGTTTTGTAATACAAACGGCGTGTAATGTAATAAAACAAGGTTTCGCGTAATGAAATAAAATTTCCGTGTAATGTAAGAATTTGGCCGACGAGTTTGTTCCAACCAGTGACGTTGACATTGACCTTAAGCTGACTTTGTCAATGGTTAAGGATAGGAGTAGAATAATCTTGACCAAAGTTAGAGGCCAATGTCGCTCAGTATAATCTGTAATTTAATGACATGGGCTAAGAGGGTTACAGGCATAACAGACTTCATTTAGCAGCAAGAAGAAAGGCGTTACAGCATTATAAACATAAAATTACCTTGACCTTAAATATCAAGTGACGTTTCCATTATTTATATAAACCTTTTATTTCACCCAATTTCATTTTTACATAACACGAAAATTTTATTACATAACACAAAACCTCGCTTTTATTACATTACACGTCGTTTTTATTATATTACAAGGTACTATTACATTACACGAAAAAAAATGGATCAAAGACTCAATGGGCCGGGTTGTTTTTTAAATTTCTATTCAATGGGTGTAAAGTGTGGAAGAAACAAATATATCTATGTATTAGAAAAATCTCAATCATTTTAACATTTTCTAAAGCTACAGTATTTTGAAAAATGTGCACCAGAAACTTTACATTGGAATGGACTGAACGAGATGGACAGTACAGTACAGATCTCCAGAGACAAGTTGTGAATCTATCATGCAGAATAAAATGGACATTAAATATAATCTTTCCATTTTTATACATATATATATATATATATATATATATATATATATATATATATCTTCGTGAAACAATGTAGGAGGAGATATTTAACAAAATAGGTACTCTTTTTTCAAACTCTGCAAAACAATGCCATTATGTCAGGTGCACATATTTGATAAACTTTTGATAAATACAGTACAAAGTAACTAAGTTTCAAAGTCTTGAAAAATGGGAAAAAATACTGAAATATTTCCAAAAAGTCAAGTGCACATCTTCAATATTTATAAAAAAACATTCTGTGAAGTTTAAAGGTTTTTAATTAAAAACTGTAGGAGGAGTTGAGTTCACAAAGTAGGTACCCCCAGTTCAAATACTTGCTAAAAAGTGACGTTTCAAAGTTTGGAAATGGGAAAAAATCTTGAAATATTTCCATAAAGTCAGGTGCACATCTTCAATATATATAGAAACATTCTGTAAAGTTTCAAAGTTTTTGGTTGAAAACTGTAGATGGATTTGAGTTCACAAAGTTGGTACCCTATTTTCCCCGCTCGCCCAACCGCCCGCCCGACATTCACCATATTATAAACCGGATTTGCACTCCGTGCAACCCGGCCAATAATATAATTAATATAAGCATTTATTACATAACACGGCGTAACAAGGTTCTATAACATGCCACGCCTGTCAGGACAGGACCCCGTGATTTTCACTTCCAAATGCGAAAGAACAGTGACTACATATTTTCTTTGTCTTTGTCAGACCCGGCCATGGTTCGAACCCAAGATTTCCAGCGCTTATTGTGCAGCACCTGTATCGGGTTTTCTCCTTTTTTATTGCAATAAACGGGCAACGTTTATACATGTTCCTGAAGTCGCCATGACCGAACGGTTTAAGAATAAACGTTGACATTGTAATTAAAATAATTCTTGGTTGTGTTGGTTCCAAATGCTTCAATGAGCACTGCTTATTAAAGTAAATTGTAAATATCATTTTATAAAACTATGAATAACAGTTTAAAGGATTTGCGAAGATAACTCTCACGGACTTTGTTTCTACATATCAATTTAAAGAAGCGATCACTACAGGAACCTAAAATTAACATTCGCATTAGGATGTGTGTGTACTATGGAAAGTGTTAATCAAAAACATAAATACTTATCCATATCCGTATTACAATCCAGAAGCAAAGTAAAACTTTGGAACTGACAAGTGAGGTTAGACACTAGGGAAGTGAGGCCGGGTGCTCGTAAGCACCTCCTGTTTAGCTAGCTACATCCGCCACGTGTGTAATCAAAATTGTGTGAGAGGAACATGGAGGTATGGGGTGTTAAATATATAAATGATATTTACAGATTTGCAAACTTGGTAGTACTTAAATACATAAAGCGCAGATACTATTTCATGAAAATAATTCGGTTTTAATATTTTCAACTTCAGGTTGCAATGACCTAAAAAGAAGGTCAAGGTCAACCGGTTTAATAAACTGGATATAGATTAGATTTTTTTTGCGCGATATATAAAGTTCCAAGCTTTTATACCTTTCATAAAAGGATTTCACGTTTTAAGGATCTCATGAATGTTGGCCAAGATTGATAACTTCGCAAATTTGATGTATGGATTTACCAGGCACTATTAATTATGCCTAGAAGATGTTTAAAGGTTTTACCATTTACCATTTAAGGTCAATAGTCTTATTTATTGATAAAGGTCAATCAATTGCGCAAACTTTATAGAATTTTCAATGATTTATATGTTTATAAATTTCAAGTTTGCTTTATGACAGGGTGTTCAATGGCTTTTATTGTATATTCACTCCAAATTCCAAACAATCAGGTAATGTGATAAAATTCATATCGAGAGCTTACAAAAAAGTGCTAAAATAAACTTTATAAAGAAGGTACATAGCCTCTTGTGCCTTTAAGCCCTCGATATTACACACGTGTAATATCGCTCATGTTTCCTTGGTAAATAACGTCATACTTTTATTGTAACATATTATGACGTGTTATTTTAGCCGGCGTGATATACGTTTATCAGCCATTTTAGTTGTTCTTTATACTTCAGGAAACGTTTTACAGATAGAAAAATGGAGTGTTCCTATATTATACAATACACATGATCTTACATTAGTCTTTATGTAATATTGAATTTATTAAAACATTTTGGATAAAATGGTTTTTTTTCCTGTGGCGCAATGCTCGTCGCATAACATTTTAATAACATCGCTGGTTTAAAAAATTAAAAATTGTATTATCGCTTGTGAAAGATCATCAACGTATTCTTCGAAAATTATACCTCAGCATGTTGAGTGCTCGCTTTGTATGTTGGAGATCGTGGGTTCGAATCCCAGTCGTGTCTAACCAAGACTTTCGCCAGGCATGGGAATTCAGAAAAATGAAAGTCATGGTTTCTTTCGGAAAAGACCTTAAAGCGGATGCCCTGAGTACACGACAAAGGTGAAAATTTTATAATATACCTATAGCTGGTAACCTTTCAATATAAGTTAAATATTCTTGACTGGGACAGAAAACCCCATTCAATCAAACTATTGTTTTCCAGGTCAGTGTGACGTTGAATGTGAGTCGAGACCAACTAGCTAGTTGATATTTTTGCAAAAACTATGAAATAAGTTTCAAAACACTCATTTCATAACAGAACGATGTTTAAATGTGTTACTTACTCTTTCTGGTAGCTGTGATCTCGAGGTCATCCAGCTTCGCAAACTTCGTAGAGCGTTTTAACTTGATACTTTATATGCAGTTGCCAGTTTCTATGTCTTTCGGTTATTGTCAAGATGTTTAAGGGTTTTGTCATTTATCATTTATGTTGACTGTAAAATTAAATTACGGTCTGTCAACCAGCTTGCAAACGAAGTTTACCAGAACTTTTGATATGAAAACTCATTCCTCATATATAAATAATGTTAAAATCAAAACCATGTCAATCATGAGGGATGATGGTTGAGACCCTCTTGTTACGCTAAAATTATATCACTGACCAATTATTGCATCGCCAGTCTAATGTCGAGAATTTTATTAACGGTGTCGATATCCGTTTGCATTATTTGACAAGAAGATTTGAAAATTTTTATTATAATTATGTTCTTTATTTGGCCACAAGACATAACATTTCTATTTGTATAAATCTAAAAACCAAGCCGGAAATAATTAATTATGCTTCAGTAGTTTATATGGGGATAAATAAATTTAAAAAAATTTACAGACACACATGGTGACAATGCACGTAGAATAACCGACGGTGAACCTAAGAAGTAACTCATTCGTGCTTTTGGCTACAATACACAGATGAATTGAATATTAGTAACACAATAATAGCACGATTTGATTGTATTGTACTGTCATGCTGCTACACAAAATGTATTGTAATTGGTTTTCAAAACAGCCACATAAATATTTAATTCATTATTTCTAGATAGGTTTTAAAATTATAACTTGGATGATCGATCATTGGCAAATAATTGTTCGAGTCATTAAATGAAATGGTGGATGGTTTTAATTTCACACCAGCAATATAAACTTTAATATTTAAACAACTTAATGATTATAGTTTCTACTTAGTAATCCAATGTTCATTTGGTACTGTTTGTTGTGAAGTAAAACATTCTTAAACGTAACAAAATTAAACAAATTAAAATGAAATAAAGCAAAGAAATTTTACTGATTTTAATGTAGACAATATGTTGCAGAACCATATTCATCCTTGTTGAACATAGAAATGACGTTTAAATAATATTTTCGATATTTTGCACACGTAACGCTACGAGAATTATGCAAGGTATTAAAGGTCAAATTCTTTCATTTTTTAATCATGTTTGCACATCACTTCGAGATCAGATTGGTTAATTAAACTCGACATGACGTTATTTTGAACAATCTATTTTGTATAACTTAACTGTTCTGACAAACCTACGTCCTTCTGGTATTTTCCTTATCTATTAATAGACCGCTGTTGGCAATCTCAATAAAATACCAAGGGTGAAGGTCACCCTTGTTGGTATTGAACTCCGTCACATAATTTTAATGGTATGCCACAGAAATAAATCTCAAATCAGAATTTACTGTAGTGATTGTTCGACAAAAACGTAAAATAAGTGACAATAATAATTAAGTATATCAGCAGTCCACTGTGTATCCCACCTATCGCTTGAATTATTCAACTCAGTCCGCTTTTCAACAACAGGTTTTATATATCAAGCCCAAATATTTACAATTTGACAGCATCTTCTTTGGATGAAACATGCAGAAGCAATTGTATTGCAATTCCCGTTGAAAGACATCTTACGTCATGACCATTGATGTGTATCAATTTTCCCGCAAGATAACGTCATCTCCCCTCACAGGGCATTAATTAGAAGGGGATCTCACTGGAATAATTGCGAAATTTCCGTAATCTTAATGAAAATACGGTCAAAATTCGTAATCATTAGAATATATTTACGGTAAATTTAACTGCGTTTAAAATGCCGGTAAGTGTCTGATTATTACGGTAAAATTCTAAGTATTCCGGAAAATGTCCAATTATTACGGTAAAACATTTAAAAAAAAGTAATGTTTAAAAAAATATTTACCATAATAATTAGACATTTGGTGGAATAATCAGACTTTTACCGTAATAATCAGCCGTTTACCGGACTGATAATCAGACATTTACCGATTTTTTAGCTTCCGGAAATTTTACCATAAATTACCGTTCTAATTATATCGTATTTTGCTTGATTTTTCTGGATTTTGCCTGATAATTCCCAGGCAAAATCCAGAATAATCAAGCAAAATATGATTTTCCCAAAGATTAGGGAATTTCGCCATTTATTTCAATAAAAACCCCTTCTAGTGGGGGTGGGGTGGATAATGTTAAATACATGTACGCTGATCACGCATGGCTAAAAACCCCATTTTACATGAGCAGGTATGGAAAAATAGTGCCAAGGGTTGAAACAAATATGGGTACAAAAATTATTAAAAGAAAGAATTGTAAATATAAGAAATGACATTTCTGCTATTTGTATTTCAAGGGGTAATGCAAGATAGTCTGGCTTCGTCCTTCATCGAGTTTTGCACGCGCCGCACTATCTTGCATTGCCCCTTCAAATACCATGATCAGAATATCATTTTTTAAAATGACACTGCCTCTGCAATTCAAAAACCGCTTACCGCTTTTACATCAAGGTTGATTTTCTTCATAGTGCAACATATAACAGCTACAAGAAATCTTAAATAAGTTTAGGTAGTTACCCCTTGACAATGTAAACTACTGCGACCGTAAGCCTGCTTTCTTAATTTTGTTTACAATGTAACTTGTCATGACGTTACAGTTTTTTTAATTGAAAATGACGATAAAATACTCAATGGAAATTTGTTCTTATTACATATTGTACCAGTGTAATTTTACTGCACTAGACGGCCGTTTCGGAATACAACGTTTCATCAGTAATGTTTGGATCAAAATAGAGTGGTGCCTTTTCTTGAAGATGAGACTATATGATCATTTATAACTATAATTCATTAAGTATATGAAACACATACTTTGTCTTAATGTGTTTTATTATGCTGTACAGTAGTATTTTTATAAAGGATAAATTGACACGATTTTATACCGTTTTTTTCTCAAAACTTGTGTTTATGACGTCATAGTGACGACATAGTAGCATCTGCATCAACAAATTATGTATTTTATAAAAGCTGAACATGTTCCCTTTTCAATGATACCAAATATGATCTGTATCTGCATAATAGTATTGAAAACAAAGATAAAAACTTTCCCCTACCCCTAATAGAGACATTTACTGAAAACATTCAGGTGCTCTTAAATATTAAAGTTTTACATAAAGAGCAACCCAATTTACTTCTGGGGAACATCCTGATTCCATTTCTAGATACCCTAAAGTACCATAAAAAGTGGTGACGGAGGGGTGCAAGGTGGGTCCACATAGCCAACGGACTAAATATATTTGAGTTAATAACATCCTCGGAGATGCTTAGTCAACAGGCAGAGATACCTGCTTAGTGGTTTAAATTACATATTGTATCTTACAAAATAATTTAAAATATGAAATAGTATTATTTTCTTCATACTTTGAGTATTTTGTTGTACAACATGTATCAGCTGACGGCTATTTTGACGGACGTCCAAAACATGGCTTTATTTAAGCAAAAGATAAAATCAAAAACAAACATGCTAATCCATGTCCAAATCACAATCTAGAAGCAAGGTAAAAGCTTTGAAACTGACAAGTTAGCTTATACATGTGAATTTCACCAGGGAAGTAAGGCCGGATGCTCCGGAAAGGTAAGCACCTCCTGTTTAGCTAGCTACACCCGCCATGTGTGTAATCAAAATTGAGTAAAAAAACATAAAACTATGGGACGTCAAATATATCCAGGGCAATCCTAGACACAGAGACATCAAACTATTAACAATACTGTGATGACGCCAAACATTCATCAACTTTTACTGTTTTTCATAATTAATGATTATTGTTTTATAAATATAGAAGGTATCTGTAAAACATTTTAAAAGTTGTATCAACGTCTGTTTTATTGTGCACTGATAAAGCAATGAAAAGAATTACAACTGTATGATGGATTTACCGAAATGACTGTCTTGTTTATATTGTTTCTGAATAACAATACAAAATACCAGTGACGCTATTTTACCTAGATTTGAGGGTAAAACTACTTATTTTTTAAGGATGGTTGTACCAATTGCTAAATGACCGAATTGACTGATTTAAACGATAAAACCAACATACAACTCAATATTTGAAGTCACTTCCGAAACTGTTTCACTGTTATATACATAGAGGATCTTGCATGAGTGTTTATGTAATATTGAATTTATTAAACGAGTTGAATAATTTTTTATGCAACGAGCCTTGGCGAGGCTATTATTCGCCAAGGCTCGTTGCATAAAAAATTATTCAACTCGTTTAATAAATTCAATATTACATAAACACTCATGCAAGATCCTCTCTCTCTCTCTCTATCTCTCTCTCTCTCTCTCTCTCTCTATATATATATATATATATATATATATATATATATATATATATATATATATATATATATGTTTCTGATAACTTTCTGGTGCGAACATTTAGAAACTAACAAGTATATGTTATGGTTGTTCAGATAGGGGTAGGGGTTTCTGCACTGGTTCACATAACACAAAATGGGATGAGATTGCTAATTTAGGCATCAATATTAAAGTACCAATTAACCGAGATACTATTGATTTTTTCCTCGAAATAATACATATGTAAGATAACAATAAACAAATACAAAGAATACTGAGTAAACCATTCATGCAGAATCTACATATCATTTCAATTGTCTGCCAATTTTCAAAGAAGGAGTACTGACAAGATTGTAACTTCAAAATAAGACATGTAGTTTACAAAGATACATATTCAGAGTAAACCTTCTATTTATTATTGGTTTATCAGCTTTTTCGCCAAAAAAACCTGACTGTCTATTATCAAGAACAAAGATTTATCACGATAAGTTTGTTTTGGTAAGGTCAATTATAAAATAGCAAACCGAACAGGCATTATCCACTGCATTATCATTTGTTGTTATTCAAAAACAAACGTACTGGTCCAGGTTCAAATCAAAATCTTTCAAGCAAAGTAAAAAACCTAGATTTTAATTAAACATCAAGGACATGAGACGGGGAGATCCGAAAGTGCAAGTTCCTTCTGTTTTATCTAACTTTATCCGCCACGTTTGAAATCAAGATGAATGAAACACGAAACTGACGACTAATATAACCAAGACAAAATCTGACAAGAGACAGCATACTTAAGCTTGTTAACAATATTGTGATGACAGTCATCTACTGTAGGAACCACTGTGATTGTGACAGTGAAATTCTCTTTATATCCATAGAAAATCAAATAAATTTGAATAAAGATCTATATTTTTCACTTACTTGTACCTAGTCGTAACAGGAAATCTGTATGCGCATCCGCGATTAGCCCAAAATATATCTGCATAGGGAAAAACGTTGGTGCTATGGGGATTTAACATGTTCAAAAACCATGCAAATGGCGGCTTCTGTTGCGCATATGACGTAAAACGTCACCAAGGACATCACTTCCGGTGTAAACATCGTCATTTTCGCATGTGTAAAATCCCCATACAGCCAACATTTTCCTTTCTACAGATATATTTTATGACAATCGCGGATGCGCATATAGATTTCCTGTTACGACTAGGTACAAGTAAGTGAAAAATATCAAACTTTATTCAAATTTATTTTATTTTCTATGGATATAAAGACAATTTCACTGTCACAGTCACAGTGGTTCCTACAGTAAATTTTAAGGCTTTGATTTACCTAGGTTTGAAATATCCCCTAGTTAATATTAATTTGTAAGCGAGTTGCTTCGTTGCATAAACTTTTAAAGTAGAAATAAACTATTAACTTTGATACAAATACACCATAAGGTGAACAAGCTTACTAGGATAGATGGCTTTTGCGTGTGATTTAGAATAGATTGAAAGTCATCGATAGAGATAATTGGTTTGGTGACATTCTTTTTAGATTTTAAGTGTTCTGCATAAATTGTGCTTTACAGAAATGCAGAAAAAAACAGTTTGTACTCATTGGTAACCAAATGTTTGTGGGAAAACTACCACGCCTAATTCTACAAATATGTTGTATATCAAAACTTCTAACATGCTATTGATGGTATTTTCAGTATATTTTGCTTGCAGTTCGTATCCTGCAACGAAAAACTTGATTAATTGGTTGATACATTGAATTGGCCAAGAATATTTCACTTATATGACGTCACCAACTACAGGTGAAGTGGCAGAATTTTTTTACCTTTGTCGTGCGATTAGGCAATGTGCAGGAAGGGTTCTTTTGGCGAAAGTACAGTCGAACCATTCGTACCGTTTGAAACCCGACCGGGGCTCGAACCCACGACCTCCCACATACAGAGCAAACACTACCAACTAAGCCTTTTACAACAAAAACATTTGACAATCTATCACTTCAAGTATCAACCATTTTTATTCCACCCCCTAAAAACGCATTTGTTTCGCATTATTGCTCCTTTCTAAAGGCGTTATAACGCCTTTTTTCGCATCAAGATGCCTTTGTTTCAAGTTATCACGCCTTTAATTCGCATTATAACGCCTTTTTCGCGTTATTACGCCTTATGTTTTATTATTTATGATCCTAATAGGCTTTCGTATATCACAAAGTATATTTTATATATTGTTTTATTAGTTAATAGCTTTCATCTATATAATTTGAACCTGCTGAACTACACGTAAACCCAAAACGCATGAGGGAATATCCATACGATAATGTTTACTTCCTACACTATACCCAAGGGTTTTATATGTATATATTGCAACACTGCAAAAACTAATGCAGTCACATTATCTCTATATACTTGCGTGTAATTGTTTGCTTCATGGACCGATGTGTTTGTGCCTGATTGCTATACATAGATGAATTAATCGCATTTTGATTAAGAAAAGTTGTTTATTTGTTCAGAAGTATCAATTGTAAAAGAGTCTGGAAAACTGATGAAACTTGATACGGCATTTTATATTAACTTACAAACGCGTATCATGAATTAATTATAATTTAGTTATATGTAACGGGTAATTAAACAGCTTTTGGCTTTAAAAAGCCTGGATAAATTATTCTAATTTAAATATTTTAAACATTTCAAAACTAAGTGGCTATAGAATCTGTGTAATGATGGAGACATGCAGTGGCGAATCTGTACATTCCAGAAACATAAGAAAAGTCGTCCTTGTCCTGGTAATCTTCATTTGGCCAACTTCTTATGGTGAGTTTGCTATTTTTATTTCGAAAAATTTATTTTATAAGCGAATATTTTATCTTTTAACGAGAATTCATTGTTACAGTTGAAGATGGTAAGTACTTAAAAGCAAATAAATAGTTTTAAGAGTATTGTAGAAACATTTATGTTCTTGGGGTTAAAATTTCGTGGTTTTGTTATTTTAGGGGGAAAACATTCGGAGAAGGGTATTTTGTTGAAATAAATTCCGTTGAGATCATAATAATGATTTTTTTGTTAGAGCGAAAGGAAAAATAAGTAAAACTCAATTTCTTAACAGCAATAAGTAAAATCTGTACAGAAAACAGTAAAATGTCTATTTTTAAAGATATGTATTTAAGAATATCTTTAAATATCTATAAAAAATAAATTTTTTTAACTACTACATAGAAGATGGTTTTATTAAATTAATTTTTTGAGATGACAAACCGATGGAAACGACTTCTTGAAATATAGATTCTGTTCGACGCTAGACAATTAACAAAAAAGTATGCTCAAGTTCAAGTCGTAATTGTAGTATGTTTATACACTGAATATCGTTGTTGTTTATGGAAGATATTCATTATTTAGTTGAATGAAAAGTTCAAGACCTTCAATACGTAATGTTTATTTTGACTTCCTATAATTTGAAAAGTGGTTATTTAGAGATAAACACGGTTTGAAAACAAGGTCAACATGTACGAAAAGCCTACAGTGTTCACTTTGAATATAGTAAATATACAATTGTTTAAAATACTTGGCCGCCGTCACAGAATTGTTGATAAGTTTGATGTCTCTGTGTCCAGGATTGCCCTTGATATATTTGACGTCCCATATTTCCATGTTCCTTTCACACAATTTTGCTTACACACGTGGCGGGTGTAGCTAGCAAAACTGGAGGTGCTTATTCTTCCGTAGCACCCGGCCTCACTTTCCTGGTGGAAGTTCACGTGTCTAACCTCACATGTCAGTTCCAAAGATTTAACTTTGCTTCTGGATTGTGATTTGTACATGGATTAGTATGTTTGTTTTCACGATCACGTGACGAATGTCTACGACGCAAGAGCGGAACAAGTTTTTTCTTCAAATTACTGGATTTTAGACATTTTGATTGAAAAGTATACAGGTTGTAGTATAAAAGATATTTGTAGCACGATATTACAATTTTGGGCTTTAATATGTCTCTTGAAAGTTTAAAACGAGCGATGAAAGATGACCATCCAGGTGAGAATAGAGGACAGAGCTCAGGATATTTTGTTTTACCTACCGAGGTGAGCACTGCTCTAGCACAAATACCTTTAATACATAGAGATTTACAAGATATAAGACAAGGTATGTGTAGAATAGATGGACTAGAAAAATTAATAACATGAATACATAACGATCTTTCGGGTAGTGAGGGTATAGGAGATAGTTTAAAACATGTAACCCAGCAAGCAGAGGATAATAATCAAAAACAAACATACTAATCCATTTCCGAATAAATTAGACGTTACCCATTTGTTCAAAGAAAATAAAGCTTTGAAAAAAGATTTTGAACTCTTAAAATCCCTAGTAATTAGGTTGGATAGGAAAGTTACCGAACAAAGTAATGAAATAACAGACCTGAGAAGTAGATCTATGAGAGATAATATTTTAGTGCATAATTTTGAAGAGTCTGAGCATGAGAACCTTGTTGTAGATTTGAAGCGGGAAACAAAAGAAAAGCTAGATATAGAGGTCAATTTTGTCAGAGCACTTAGGAATAGTCCAAAACCAAATCTAAACGGGAGACCAAGGACAATAACAGCTAAACTCGTAGAAAGAAATGCAAAGGATGAGATATTAAAAGCACAGAAAGCAAAGAGGTTCCAGAAAGTACATATTCCATTTAGAATAACACCACAATCTCCTCTGGAAATAGTTGCGAAGCGTAAGAAACTGTATGAAATCAGTAGTGCATACAGAGAGCAAAACATAAACACCAAAGTAGTGAAAGATAAGTTAATATTTCCAGATGGTTCTGTGTATAGGGACAAGTTATATCCTCCAAACGCTGAAGATGTGCTTACCATGGACGCAAAGGGAACGGAAAAAGTTGAGGAGGTACAAATGGAAACAAGTGCGTGTATTAGTGAGACTGGAAGCAACTTTATAGCTGTAGGCGCTAACACGTCATCATTAAACGAAATGAGGCGATTTTACAAGAAAGTATCGATCGAGCCGAAATATGCTAAGTATATATAATCATCGTATTTCGGTTTATAGACACAGACACGAAGTAAGGAAAATACATCAAGGTTACAACGACGATGGGGAACACGGAGCGGGAAGGAAGTTGCTGGAATATCTAACTCGTAACAATTATATCAATGTTGGAATTGTAGTTACAAGATGGTATGGAGGCAAACATATCGGACCCAAGAGGTTTAACTTGATGGAAGACGCGTTTAGTCAAGTAGTGGCAAAACTCAAATAAAAAATTGATAATACACTGATAAAGTGACGTAATATTTCCAAGTGTTACTTTTTATGAGTTACCGAGACACCGACGGCGTATAGAACTCTCATTCTCCAAAATGAATAAACTTTAACTATATTAATAATTTAATGTATATAAAACAAGTCTTATGTTGCTTATATTGACTGTATACTTTATTTAATGTATTTACTCCTAGTAGATTACCTAAATAGAAAGTCGGTATTATATCTGAATTCTCGGAATTGCTTAACCCTTACCGCTTTTCTAACCGTATATTATAAGAGTTAGGTTACTTCCTACTAAAGGTAATCATGCTTCTCGATCTGCAATGCTATGATTTTCGAAGCAGGTAAATCTATAGTTGGGTCGTTTCCCCGAGTGCCACATTATGGATTTTTAATTGCCTCGGGTATTAACAAAAATCCAGTCGTATTTTATGCTTATTGTCATTGTCGACAATGTCTTTGTTTCAACCACAGAGATGCATGAGATATGCTATTCATACACAACATGGACATCAAAATTATGAGCCTTGTACATTTATCCATATCATTATCTCTAATTATACATTATAAGCATTGCTTTTTCTAGAGAAAACCAATATACTGTTTGCTTAAGACATAGACTGTAAGATACATCTATGCAATGAATTAAAAAGTAAACTAGGAGTAAATACCTTGTGTATGTGGTCTACCAGATATTTCATACATAATGTAAGTAAATGTTCTTCTCTTTACTTGCTCATCACCATGAGACGTGCGTTCATCCAATACGTACTATACATGTTTTTGCTGTTATGTGTGTTATGTAAGTGTGAATGTGTGTGTGTGTGTATGTGGGCCAGTTAATTACATGTGTATTATATCTATATACTTTTTTAACCAATGGCTATAAATATTTTTTCTATGAATTGTAGAGGCCTTGGTGAACTCTATAAAAGAAGAGCTGTTCTTAATTATTTTAGAAAAAAAGAATTTTCAATTTAATGTTTACAAGACACCCATCTAACTGAAAATGATAAAAACTTTTGAAGGACACTTTGGGGGTATAAAACACTTATGAGTCCAGGACGCTCAGATTCTAGGGCTGTATGTATTTTATTCAATAACAACTTTGAATTTGAGATTTTAAGTACAAAACATGATGTAAATGGTAATTATATTATTTTAGAAATACTTACAGAGAAAAAATATCAATAACTCTAACTAGCATTTATGGTCCAAATAGAGATTGCCCTAAATTTTATTCAGAATTAAAATCTTATATCAATAACCTAAATTCAGAATTCACAATTATTTGCGGGGACTGGAATTTAATAATAGATCAAGAAAAAGATAGTCTCAATTATAAAAATGTAAATAACCGCAAAGCCCGCGATGAAGTTCTTGCTTTAAAAAATGATTTAAATTTAGTTTATCCCTGGCGTGTATATAATCCCGTCTCAAAAACATACACCTTGAACAGAAAAAATCCATCGAAAAAAGGCAAGACTGGACTTTTTCTTAGTAAGCCAAGAATTATTATCCTGTGTAAATAAAACAGAAATTTTACCTTGATATAGAACAGATTATTCTAGAATTCTCCTAACTCTGCAAATCTTGAGCTTTAAAAAAGGTAAGGGGTTCTTGAAATTCAATAACTCCTTGTTAAAAGATTTTGAATATGTTAAAAAAGTGAAAAAAATTATACAAGAAACTACTGCTGAATACGCTGCCACCCCATATTCTAAAGATGATTTATATAAAATACCTAACGAAAACATCCATTTAACTATTAATGATCAAATGTTTTTTGAAATTATTCTTTTGAAAATTCGGTCAATGACAATACCTTATAGCATTAACAAAAACATATATAGGGAAAAAAGAGAATTAGAAATTGAAACAGAAATTAAAAAACTCCATGAAATTTGAATAATGTTATAGATGATGAAATTGAAGAAAAATTACAAAAGTTAAATAAAGAGTTAGAAGAGATAAGGCAGTATTATATGAATGGTTGGCTTTTGCGGTCAAATTGTAATTGGATTGAAAATGGCGAAAAACCCTCAAAATATTTTCTTAGCTTGGAAAAAAGAAACTTTATAAACAAAACAATAAGTAAAAAATCAACAGTCATGGTAATGTTATTACAGATCAAGATTCAATTTTAAAAGATTTGCAAACTTTTATGAAACTTTATTTACTAGTAGAGATAATGAACTAACTCAAATAGATTTAAATGAATTGTTTATGGATGAGAATGTTCCCAAATTATCTAACACAGAAAGTGAACAATAAAACTCCTGGTTCAGATGGCTTTACTGCTGAATTCTATAAATTGTTTTGGATAGATTTATCTGATTTTTACTGCGTTCATTAACTTATGGTTTTGAACAAGGTTTTCTATCAGAAACACAAAGGCAGGGATTAATTACTTTACTTCCAAAAGGGGATAAACCAAGAGAATATTTAAAAAAAATTGGCGCCCTATTACTTTGTTGAATGTAAGCTATAAACTCCTCTCTGCATGCATAGCACAGGGAATTAAAAACAGTACTTGATTACTTAATTCATGACAACCAAAAAGGTTTTATGTCTGGTAGATTTACTGGGGAAAATACAAGAATAATTTATGATTTACTACATTATACAGAACAAAATAACATTCCCGGAATGATAGTATTGATTGACTTTGAAAAAGCATTTGACTCAGTTTCTTGGAGTTTTATAGATCAAGTTTTACAATTTTTTAATTTTGGTAATGACATTAGAAAATGGTTTAAAGTTCTAAACAGTGAAACAAACACATGTATTGTTCAAAATGGCATTTCATCACAACATTTTAGAATTACTCGAGGATGTTGACAGGGGGACCCAATTTCGCCATACATTTTTTACTAGAAATTTTGGGAATGATGATACGAAAAGAGAAAAATATTAAAAGAATAGCTATTGGGAATAAAGAAATAAAAATACTTCAATATGCCGATGATACCACTATAACTTTAGATGGCTTTGAACAATCACTTAGACTCACTCTTAACTTCCTTGACCAATTTGCAAAATATTCTGGCTTAAAACCAAACATTGAAAAAACTTGTTGTATTTGGATTGGGCTAATAAATTATGTAAGGATAAAATTTGCACCGATATCCCTCTTTGCTGGTCCGATTCTTATTTTACTACATTGAGCATCAATTACAGTACCAACCTTGAAGAAATAATAAATCTTAATTTTAAAGAAAAGATAGCGAAATTATCAAAAAATATAGAATCTTGGTCAAAGAGAAATATATCTACTTTAGGAAAAATAATAGTTGTCAAGTCAATTTTAATACCTATTCAATAGTTTACCCTCACCAAGTCAACATATAATGAAAACACTAGAACAAATGCTATATACATTCATATGGGGTAGCAAAATTGATAAGGTTTCTAGACAAAAAATGGTACAATCATATAGAAATGGGGGCTGTAAAATGATACACCTGAATGCTTTTATCAAATCTTTAAAATTGACCTGGTTCCGGAGATTATTAAAAACAAATTGTACTGCATGGAAAAATATATTGTTAGAGAACAATTTTAAAGAATCATGTCTTCATTTTGATAGTGTTTATTTCAAACTTTTAATGCAAAATTGTCGAAATATTTTTTTGAAAAGAAATGTTTAGCATTTTACAAGAATTCATGAATATTATATCAAAGTCTTGTGGTAATAATTTTATGTCGCAACCCTTGTGGTACAATACAAATATTCTTATTGATAGGAAGAAAGTATATTTAGATGTATGGAATAAAAAGGAATCTGGTTAGTTAATGATCTTTTTGATGAGAATAGAAATTTTTATGAATATAAACAATTTTGTGAAATTTATGAGTTCTCTCCCTTCATAACAGAATTTTATGGTGTTAGAAATTCAGTTTTAAAATTATTTGAAAAACCTTGCTTTGTAAGAACATTTCTATTGTTTATCAAAGAAAAAAGGCACAGATGGTATATATGACTTATTTATAGATCAATGTAACTTCAAACCAAAATCTGAATTTAAATGGGAAAATAATCTGAATTTTAATGGTTTTGAAGTATGGTGAAAAAATGCTTATTATTTTACAGTACAATTTTTATCAGATATTAAGCTTAGATGGTTACAGTTCCGTATTATTCATAGAATTATTGTCACTAATCAGTATCTTTTTAATACTGGCTTAAAAGATTCGCAGCTATGTACATTTTGTCACACACTACCTGAAACAATTATAGACCTATATTGGGAATGTGATAAAGTAAAGCACTTTTGGAATAGTATAGAAACATGGGTTATTTTATATACAAACAACATAGAAAAGTTTATTACTGAAAAAACTGTATTTTTTTGCATCCATGATAAATCAGCTTATGTACTTAACTTAATTTTGCGTTTAGGCAAAAATCACATCTACACAGAAAGGTTGAATAATAATGTGCCAATGGCCAATATTTTTAAAAAGAAATCCAAAGCTATTTTGCTAAAGAGAAATTTATATCTTTAAGTGATGAAAATTACAAAAACAACTTTAATCTAACATGGTCCAAATTCCAGAATTTAGTGATAGATAGTGAATGAATAAATGTATTTGATGTTAATATGACAAGATGATGTACTTGTGTATTAGGTATATAAGTTTTTTTGGGTTTTGTGTGTCATGGCTTGTTAGGTAGCTGTATATATATATTTATAATGACAGTCAGATAAAGACACATTTTAAGATAAAATGTTCTTAAGTACACCATTATATCATAGTAGTATACACTTGGCTTATATTGTATATCTACCTGTACTATAAGAATGGTCCTTGGTATATGTATGCGTGTGTGTCTGTGTATGTGTGTGTGTGGGGTGGGGGGTGGGTGTATTATTGCAGTGAGTGAGTTTGTTTTGTATATGTTTTTCCTCGATATGGCTCAGAATTTTGTATTTTTGAAAAAAAAAGTTATTTGTTTTTGATTTTTTGTTTGTTATTTCAAATTATACAAAACACTTTACTCTATATTTCAATTATAAATTTTAAAGCCAACAAATGCGTATTTTTTATTTTTTTAGTTTAATAATTCGTATAAATGAAATATTCTTTGCCATATTTGGAATTATGAAATACATTGTACTTAATCTACTGTTTTTAATTCCAAATAATTATGTACGTAATTGAAATTTCCTTAGGTAAATTTGGTCCAATATATTTTGGTCTTGTGGATATTTTTTCAAAGCCCTTGAAATTTGGGTTTCAAAAGTTTTACCCAAGTGGAGTTGATGAGGAATTGTATTCCGGAACGGCAGTATAGTGCTGTAAAACTAACTATACTATGTATTACATAAGAGTGTACTCACAGAAAATCGGGGGTTCTTTATCGTACCACGCCTAAAATGACACGGAGCCCAGTTTATTAGTAAAGTTCCCATCCGAAAGAACCATGACTTTCATTTCGTAATGCCGAGGGTTTGGCGAAAGAACAGTCACTACCAAATTTCAAGTTATGGGTCAGACTCGGTTGGGGATCGAACCCAACCTCCCACTTACTACCACATCTACACTTTATTGTCGCCAATACTGTTCCAGAACGGACCAACTGTCCTTCTGTGGTTTTACTTTTCATGCAAATAATTCATATGGATATGATAACAATTTTTATCTGTATTGAATTTTGTTTTTCTACTTTGAAGATATGTAAAATAGTATAATAGTTACAGTTATATATACATTTCAAAGAGAAACAAAAAAATATGTTCGATGTTGTTCAAGCACCATAACTTATTACTGATACAAAAATGCCAATCAAACATTTTTCAATAGGAAATATTCAATTACAATAATAAATTGTTGTTGCCTACGCAGCATGATTTTCACAGGCCAATAAGCTTTCGCACAGATGAGTCATAACATAATTTTAAACTTCATGTCATTAAACCGTTTTTCAACGATCAATTATAATAAATACTTAATATTTTATTATCATAATGTTTCATTACTCTAACTTCAAAAAGGCTAGTTAATATATTTCACAGATAGATAGATCATTGCTTCTATGAAACCCATCTCCATGATCATGATATCATAACGTTAGGTTGTAATTTCATAAAATGCATTTGCATTATTTATTTTTTAAATGTATGTATCCTGGTTATAAAAGTCAACTGTGTAACTGCACATATCAAAACCAAATATACCAATCCATGTTCAAATCACGATCAAAAAGCAAAACATTGAAACTGACGAATAAAGTTAGACATGCAAAGTTCTTTCAAGGTAGTGAGCGTTGGTGCTCCGGAAGAAGAAGAACATTCTGTTCAGTAAGTACCCGCCACATGTGTAATCAATACTAGAAAATAAACATAGAAATTTGAGACGTCAAATATATCCAGGGCCGTTTAGATACAAAAAACAACATACTTTAAAATTTTGAGATAACGGCCTTTTAGCTAGCTACAACAGCCATAATTATGTGAAATCAAAATTGAGAATGAAAGGCACTTTGGGACGTCAAGCATTGCCAGAGTAATTATGGATACACAGGCATTTATCAAACTTATCAATGATTTTGTGATGACAGTCATAAAACGTTTTGAGTGCTTTGATAAGCATAGGCTTGCAATATCCCAGCGTCAAGAATCTGTGTGTAAGTAGCTTGCATTGTTGCTTTAAGTTCCCATAGTGAGAACAAGCTCTACAATAGCGTATTATTTGTTAAACAAATGCACCACAAGAACAAGCAGGCATATTGCTGCATAGAAAAAAGTTGTAATTAGACAAATCAAATATGTTTTAAAGTTTAGGCTGGCTAGCACTGATGTCCTTTTCCCTAACTAATTAAAGCCATGTACCGACGACAGCCAGTAAATATTATCATTGTAGTACACAAGGTAAGTGACGTTTGCAAAATGGACAAAATCGCTGAAAGAGCAGTGACAAAAATATTTGTATAAAAAGCAGCTAAGGATCTGTATACTGACCTTAACTGCCTACACGACTTCCTCGTCAGACCGGAAATGACGTCCACTGATATAATTTTTCAATGTATTTGTTGTTTTTATATTTTCATTAACAAAAGAGTCATTTAAGTTATGAAATATCAAATAATTTATACTTCGCAGACCCTTCAGTTTTTTTTAAAAAAAGAACTTCTATTTAACAGGGATCAGTGTCCTCCTTTCAGCAAGGTCATTTTAGTATTAATTTCAATAACTCAATATTTTTGGCATCCATGTATACAGCTGAAAAAGATATATTCAGTAACTCTTGCTATAAAAAATGATTTAGTAGTGAGACCCCCCTCATTGATTGTTGCCCAAGGTTTTAGTTGAAACCTTTTAATTATTGAATTATTCTAAAAATATCATTTCAGCTTTTAGATTGTGATTTTGGATATGGATGGGTATGTTTGCTTTTCATTATTTGTAAGTTTATTGCACCGTATTCATCAAAACAAACATATCGGTCTATGTCCAAATCACAATTCAAAAGCAAATTTAAAATTTTTACACTGCTAAATTATGTATGACACTTAAACGTGTTGCTGCATAAAGTTCTTGACAGCACATCTCGTTACAAGGACATGACATGAACAGCCAAACAAGACGAGACAAAAAGACACGCAAGTATTTGGACCACTGATGAAAACTATCCTGGGTTTTTGACGGGAACAGGTAAAAATGTCCAGTGTGTGTGATTTTTTGTGATACTGTTGCTACCTTATAAGAAATATAATTATTATTACTACAGAGGACGTTTAGAACTAAAAAACCGATTGAAACGGACTGAGCTAAGTAAGATTATTGTACTTTTATTTATTATGTTGTATGTTTATTGTCGATTTTATTGGTTATCATGTCGTTCTCATTTATTTTAGGTTGTATGGACGGATGGATACTGAATGAAACCTTTTACTGTGTTACTTCATAAGTACCGAAAAAGTGGATTTCCAAACAGCTCAGCAAAAGTGTACAAATTACAGTGCATATTTAGCAATGCCTAAAACAGAAGCTGAAGATATTTTCCTTTCAGCACAATTAAGGTAAACACACAGTATGATTAAAGACCAATATCTTCAGCCCCACTACCAGTGTGGTGCTAGGGATAAAGTTTTTTTCCGTAAAAGTTTTAATTTGCATAATATTTACGCAATATGCAAATAATGTCTTTCCTTAGGCCAACTCTTTCAAGATCTTCTCCTCTGAAAGTACTTGGCAATTTGAAAAAAATGGCTTGGAAGGTCCTTCACTGATATAGATAAGATTAAAATTCTATCCATAACAAGGGACACAAATGAAAAGCCCAAGCCAAACCAACAAGACAAGGCAGAATTTTCAAACGCATATCCTAGATTACTGATTATAAAAGTTTCTTTTTCGAACGGGCACTGTATCAATTTACTATTGGTGTGGATATATATTTCTCACACATGAGACATGGAAATCCTGCGTTTTTACCCACTGTTTTTAGAACTGGATCGCCGATAACGCTCATATCATCATTCTTTTTTCGTACGACTAGAACAATATGGCAATACTGATTTATGATCCTTGATTAATGACATTGTTAAGCAGACATTGTCATAAGACACGGATAAGCATATTTCAATACAATCAAAAACAAACATACTAATCCATGTCCGAATCACAATCCAAAAGCAAATTAAAAATTTTGGAACTGACAAGTTTGGTTAGACACGTGAACTTCCACCAGGGAAGTTAGGCCGGGTGCTCCGGAAGGGTAAACACCTCCTGTTTAGCTAGCTACACCCACCACGTGTGTAGTCAAAGTTGTGTGAAATGAACATGGAACTATGGGACGTCAAATATATCCAGAGCAATCCTGGACACAGAGACATCAAATGTATCAACAATACTGTGACGGTTATAAAACTTTTTGAGGGCTTTGATAAGCCTAGGCTTGCAATATCCCGAGTCACAATTTATTTGCAAGCAGCCTGCTTTTCTGTACAAAGTCCCTGTAGTGGGAACAAGCTCTACCATAACGAATTATTGGGAAACATATACACCATAAGCAGGAGAAGCAGGTATATTGCTGCAGAGAAAAGGAAAGTTGACAATAAAACAATTGAATTCATCAGGTTTGTCATAAAGTTTCAAATGTAGCCTTTTACAAGTGATATAAAATTGTACCAACAGTATACCGCGAAGTAGGCTATTTAAAATTGATGTTTGTTTTTACAGTTAATACTACTAGTTCTCTCAACAGTAGATTAATGCATTTTCTGAATATGGATTTGTATGTTTGTTTTTGATTTAATATTTACCACATAAAATCACACAAGGATTGACCATTATTTAACACGCAATGGTGTTAATTATTCGCGTACATCAGTAACATGTTTTAATTAGTATTTATTAAAAAATATTCTATTTTAGCAATATCAATGATGGATTTATAAGTTGGATGGGAATGACGGATTTGGCGGTGGAAGGTGACTGGAGATGGGTGGACGGGACTAGTTTAAACCATACAAACTATACTGACTGGGTTCCAGGTAAATGGTTGTTATTAGTTTAATTATATCGTAAAGATAACAAGGACAGTCCCTTAGGTAAACATAGGCTCCCGTCCCTAAAATTCCCGATTCCTATATACCCCTCAAACTGGGTTTTCGGGGTTAAAACAATAAATTTTAGAGAAGTAAATAGGTTTGTCCACAAAGTTTTGCCCATATGTTACCTGTTTCAATTTCTCGCAATATATGTTCTTTGTTAAATTTTAATACGAGGATAATATGGATATATGCGGAATTGTTTATTTCGTGTATGACTAGTATGCTTTCCATTGAAATGTCTTACTTTCAAGGACGTCGATGTGTTCAATTTGGACTGTTTCCAGTGCTAAAACATTCCTATTTCTGAACATATTCTAAGCAGTTGTATATTTATACCAATAACTATCTTAAAAGCCTGATGCCTGAAGTAATAGTAGCAGGGTTCGTGTTTTTGTGATTTTGTTTTTACATTTCCACAACATCACTAATTTATCGAAATTGATGGATCTCTAACTCAGTACCAGAAAGCTATATACTTCCTAAAATCTTTGGAAAGGTTCCTCAGATCGTTATTTAGTCAAAAATAAACAAATCCATGACCAAATCATAACCCCAAAGTAAAACTTTATAATTAAAACTGAAAATTTAAGTTAAACATGAGAACTTTTCCACCAGGGAAGATCTGGATTAGATTAAACAACGTTTAAAACTCAATAACTGTATTCTGATAATAACATGCATTTAAACCCGTGTCGATAATATTGTTTTAAACAATATCCAATATTTACAATAGGAATTGACCTTCTTTAGATGAACCTATATCACGGCTGTTAGAACCCTTCTTCCCATTAAAAAAAGTTATCGATATCAAGCATGCGTAGTGTAGCGAAATGTACATCGCTGGCAACCGATGTCCGCCATATTTGTTTACCGCTTCAGAGAGGGATGGTCTCAGTAGTGCAAAAAGATTAGAAAACTCATCGGACGAATTTAGGTGTTTTAAATATATTTCAAATCTTGGATAAATTATCTTCCGACCATCAAAACGCTTTTTTTGATTTTTGCTCTGTATTCAGAGATAATTGTGTCCAAAGTTGCGATTTTTCAGAAAAACTTAGAAAATGTCGATTTCTGACTGGTACTACATCACATTATGCCGAATAATTACAATTTGAGGCCAAAATTAGAAAAACGCGTTCTGATGGTCGTTAGAATAGTATCTAAGCTCGATATTTTATATGAAATCTTGAAAGAAAACACGGCAGATTTTCTAATCTTTTGACACTCAATAGGGGCACATGCCGTGGCAGTTTGCCAAAATGGCGTTGAGACGATCTTTTCTGTGACGGTACATGTAGCTTTGTGCAAAACCATATTTGTTGCTCGTCATTATTGAAAAAAAATTTGCAGAACGTAAACAGCATATCATATGATTTTTTTTAAATAAAAAAAAATGTTATGTTATCCGTTTTGGTTACTTTATTTTTCTATACCACAAGGGGGTACCTTACCGTACCTGTCGTGATAACTTTCGAAAATGGCACTGTCGGAGCGAACTTATATTGTTCTGAGTGGCTAAGTCCATGAAAACTTGAATTTTTTGCTATGATTTTCTGACCTAAGTAGACATTTTCTTCGAAATTTTGCATTCAGTAAAACCGAAAATTACACCTAAACTGTATAAATTTATTATAATTATTTATTATTATCATTATTATTATTATTATTATTATTACTATTATTACTATTATTATTATCTTTCAAAACATATTATTTCATTGTTTACCTACTTAAACAATTTTGATAATAGAACTTAATAATAATAATAATTAGAAATAATAATAATAATAATAATAAAAATTATTATTATTATTATTTTTTATTATTATTATTATGTAGCATGTCAGTGGGAAATTAAATAGATTTTGATTTGAGAGTGAAATAATGATAATAAATAAGAGCCTATTTATTATGATTAATTATAAATAGCATTTTAAATTAAATAATAATTACTTTTTCACATGAGAGAAAATTTTGCTGATTGGAATCTTCCCATTCAAGTAACTTTTATTTTTTTTTTTTTTTTTTTTTTTTTTTTTTTTTTTTTTTTTTTTTGGGGAGATTTCAATATCAAAATTAAAAAAAAATCTGCATTTAATAAAAATGATTATTATATTGAATTATTGTGGGAAAGATAAACAAACATGTGTAATGTGTATTTTTCTATCATTTACAATTTTTGAATTTTTATAAAGTAAATACATTAATAAAACATAATTTTTAAAAATAAAGTATCATTCCAAATCATTCCAATATGGAATGGGGAAAATGTAATTCATGCCACAGTCAAAATTCTTTGACTGATAACTGCATTTACTGGTCTTTCAGCTCTTTGACAGTGGAGAAAACCAGAGTGCCTGGAGAAAACCACCAAATTTTATGAGCAAACTCACAAAGGGGAAAAATCCATTACATCACATCATCAGTGTAGTAACCATAAAAATTGGGTTAATATATTTACAAAGTGAAACAAATCATTAAACACTTCAACATGTTCCAGGAATTTTTAAACTGATCAAATTTAAACTTCTACAAGCTGCAGATCAGACATATTCAGGTCAAATCATGTGTTATATACCATTTTCTTTAAAATTTTTATCATTCAATAACTAAAAAATGGTTAATGACAATTTACCATTTTTTTAAATTATTGAATGATAACATTTAAAAAAAAGACATACAACACATGCCATCCAAAACAGAATACTGAACTGGATTTCATACAAAAATTAGTATATATTGTATGAACACTGTACAAGTAAGGGGTAACTGAGTTGGAGGAGCATTTGCAGAACTAAATGTCTTTGGGTTTAATTCCATCTCAACTGGTCACCAATTTTTTTAACTTTACCCTGTTACAGATAGTCTACCTAGTAGTTTTAGTCTGAATAACAAAACTATGAAATCAAAATGATATACATATAACAATGAAATTTAATGAAAATTCACTGTGATTATTTGTGAAACAACAGTTGACAGTTTAAATGTGAATTAAACAAACTAAATTTTAATGTAAAGAAGTGGACAACTGGGATGGTGTGTCACATCCTTCTGCACTCAAGTATATAAGTAAAAAATTTCACTAAAATAGAATAAATGTAACAGGGAATTTATCAGGATAAAAACAAAAGGTAAAAAATGCACACATATTAAAATTTAATCACAAAAAATTATAACAAAAATCTTAGGTCTTGAATATTTAAGAAATTGTAGGGTTTTATAAAACCTCACATGTATATGTTATACCTACAGGCTGATTTCTCCATAAAAATAAGACATTTGTTCATATTCCAAACTTGGTGAAACCTCAGAACATGGCATTCAAAAATACTTTCCTGTCATTGATTAAAACCTATAATATTAAATTGACTACTTTGAAAGTATCAATAATTTGCTAGATCCAGTAACACACACTGAAAAGTTAAAGCTCCTTTATATATATTTCAATAAGTCACTGGTGGCATAATTCATGTCACACTGCCACTGATAAATAAAATTGTCCCAAACAGTATTCCCTGAATCCCTGGATCATAAATCTGCAAAATAATAATAAAAAAAACAATATATATAAACAAAACAATCATGATCTGATCAGGGAACAGTTATTATTAAAATGTTTTAACTTTACATCTCTCTCTCTCTCTCTCTCTCTGGGGGCATGAAATGTTATTTTTCAGTCATGTTCAATGAAATTCTATTCACATTAAAGGTTTGAGACTCAAACTTCAAAGTATCGTGAAAGTACAACTCTCCCCTCTCTCCCTCCCTGTCTCTCTAGATCTCATGTGCACCCCTCTCCCTCTATACATGCTTAAGGGAAATGAAATGAAGTCATGGGAGATTCATAGGACAAATAATAAAATCAAATAAAATCAAATAAAACAATAAAAGATAAAAAAAATAATAAATAAATCAATAAAAATTAGAAATAAAAATAAAATAAAATAAGAATAAAAATAATAATCTAAATAGTCATAAAAAGAGTTAATTTGTCGTGAACAATTTTATGTCTCAACAGTGTTCAACACACACACACACACACACACACACTTTCTGTCTCTGGATAGCACACACACACACACACACACACACACACACACACACACACACACTCGCTAGAGATCAGAGAGAGAGAGAGAGAGAGAAAGGGTATAACACTGTATACTTACACGATCAGCTGACAGCAGAATAATTCCCCGTTGATTTTCAATCAGCTGTTATTTGTTTTAATCACCAAGTGTTGTGAGATCGTCCCCAATCACGAAATTATGCGTTTAACTTCCCATTTTTGTATGAAACACGGCTTCGTTTTAACGTTAAACTATTCCAGATGTGGATTATCACATAAATTTGAATATAAAACATCCAATAAACGAAATCTACGATTTCAATCGGCATCCAAGTTGAACATGATGAACCGGCATGGCCACGTTGTTCAGACTGTTGACCCGACTTTGACCTGCACCAAGAAAGATAACTCTAAAAATCGGGAAGGAGCGCGCGCCAGAATGGCAACGGCAAGAGTCCGGGACTCTGCACGCGCTTGGAATAACTAGTCATTGTAACAGCCCTGATATGTTTACTGGTATTTAATTGCTCTTTAATACAGTGGGGTCATGACCTCTGATTACGTTACGTTAAACTATCCAATTACGTCACATAATATCATCCTATTACGTCATGCAATGTTGATTGGTCAGCATCCAAGTCTAGTCCCGACGTAAATATCCTTATTTGGAGCAAGACTGTTCCATCAACCCCGTTTGTTGTCAGAATATTGAATGAAATAAATTATTGTAGCGATAATTTTACATTTCGGACATGCCATCAATATTTTTATAATTGTAAATATAAGAAATAAGATTCTATTTTAGAGTAACATTTTGGCATTATAAATGTGAGGCAGGAATATCTTCGAAGTTCAATCAATATGCTATTCCTGACTCTCATTCATAATACCGAATCAATACACTCAAATAGAATGTTATTTCTTAAAGATAGATTTAGCAAAAAGCATGGGAAAACAAAAATCAAAAATTAGCTTGTTAGAAAAAACAGTTTCACTTAAAAACGACTGACATTGAATATAGTGTTCAATGAACCTGTATGTGTTATGGCTTTCAAACAGTGATATAAAGAACACTCCATTATACGTGTACTTAAAAAAACTGGTCACCAAGAACGTGTTCAATATTAGTTGTTGCGTAGGTTCAATTACTGTAGTCTGTATTAAGTTGGTTGCGCCATATTGAATAAATGCGGTTTGTATTAATGGAATCCACTGTATTATTTTGGTGTTATTTATAAAGGACACAACAGTTAGTTTGTGTGCAATCACAATAAAAGGGCTTGAAAATTGCTTACTAAATTAAAATTTCCATTTAAAACAAGTTTTTTTTCATACATTGGTCTTAGCAGTAATGATGAGAAATGTTATTTTGGAAAATTGTTTTTAAAGTTTTACAGGTAATATATTGTTAGCCTTTTTCAGATTTCATATTAAATTTTTGTCTAAGAGATTTTTAATATTGATCATTAGTCAAATTTTGTATTTTTGTTACAGGTGATCCAAATAATCACGATGATCTGGAACATTGTGTTTTATTCTATAGACCCATGGAAAGCGCTGCTATAGGCTGGGCTGATGCTGAATGCGACATCAAAGTTCATTTTGTGTGTCAAACAGACGGTAACATCTTGAAATTTTATATACTAAGTTATCCCAATCAAAACCAAACATACCAATCTATGTCAAAACCACAATTGATTAGTAAAGTGAAAATTTTGAAACTGAAAAATTAGGTTAAAAACGCGAACTTCTACCAGAAAAGTGATGTCTGGTGCTCTGAAGAGTCGGCACATGCTGTTTAGCTAGCTAAAACTGACAGATGTCAAATCAAAATAGAGAATGGAAGGAACCACAAAACGTCATATATATCAAGTATAATTTTGAATACAGAGACATCATACTTATTGTGATGGCAGCCAAAAACGTTTAGGGCATTGATAAGCCTAGGTCAAATAGTATTTGTAAGCAGCATGCATCATTGTATAATTAACTTTTCCGTAATCTGGGATTAACGTTTTTTTATATATATTTTTCATATATAAAAGAAAAACCCTGTTAGAGAAGGATTCGAACCAACGATAAAAATTCCCTTCATTTCTATTCATGATATCATGCATGTGTGTATTATTTACAGAATTTTAAGCTACTTTTCAAACATAATCTTGAGGAGCAATCCCTAGCTCGTTCTTCCGCTACAACGGAATAAAATCAAATTTACTGAGTCCGCCACAGAATATAGGCAAACAACATTGACCTTTCATTGGGAATATTCATATAGGAGGGTCCACCTAATAAATGGGTAGTGTTAGGATCCAAGTTAATCAATTCACAGTGCACGGGTTTACTCTATGGGGTGAGTATATCTCATGATGTATACAAACATAAACACCTGTGCTCCCTATACACAGATGTACTTGGTCCGTGATAAATATTTAACTGAAAGGTCAAGCGGACAGGTCAAAGTTGTTTACCTATACCAAAACATCAACATTGTTTTTTTTTTAAATTACATAAAATGTTCGTGATAAACATAGTATTTTTTTAATCGAGCAATAGCGCTTTAACGAATTTAATGGTGCATTAGCGTCGATAACAAGAACAAAATTTCCACTATTTTCATTTAACGAACGATAAATGGATATTGATTCGATAAAGCGATTTACCGTTCGTTAAAGCGCTTTACCGTTCGTTAAAGCGCTTTACCGTTCGTTAAAACGCTTTACCGTTCGTTAAAGCGCTTTATCGAGATTTAAGAGCTTATTACCGATATTTATATTGCATTGCCGAATTATCGAACTCACAGTCTATTACCGTTTATCGAAAAATTCAGCCAATCAGAGGGCGTGTAACAAAAGAATTACAGACGTTTCGTCCCATAGGACTTTTCGTCCCATGCCATTTCGTACCATTTTCGAGACATTTCGTACCATGTTCAGGACTTTTCGTCCCATAATTATAAGACGTTTCGTACCATAGGACTTTTCGTCCCATGACATTTCATAACATTTTAATGACTTTTTAAAGATATTTTCTTAATTAATTACTTTATTTATTTATTTATTTTTGTTTTTTACTGTGTTATAAATAAAATTTAGGACTTTTTGTCCCATGGCATTTCGTAATATTTTAATGACTTTTTAGAGATTTTATTAATTTATTTATTTATTTTTGTTTTTTACTGTGTTATAAATAAATTTAGGACTTTTCGTCCCATGACATTTCGTAACATTTTAATGACTTTTTAAAGAGGTTTTATTTATTTATTTATTTATTTATTATTTATTTATTTTTTACTGTGTTATACTGAATAAAATTTAGTTACATATATATATTTAATTTCCCTTTTGTCTTTTTTAAAGGGGGGTGATTAAGGTATATATGTGAATACATCTTTATTTTTATATGAATTTAACTAACTACAAGTTTATGCCAGTAAACTATCTTTTCTCTCGCTTTATCATTAAATAAACTTTAAAGCCATAAAGTCTCGGGATTTCATTTTTTTTAATACCAATAAAAACAAAACACGTGTTTCCACAAGCTTTTATTGTTCAGTTGATGGAAACGTTCTACAAACATGAGGAAGCGTACGTGGGACTTATATATCACTTTTACTTATCGTGATGTCCCGCTTATAGAAATGTAAGACTTAGAGTGACATATTGTTGAAAAATGTTCAAAAAGTATGCATAAAATATGAAAAAATATGATGCAGAAAATACTTTTATAAGATGTGCACATGTCCAATATGTAATAATAACATCATGCAAATTTTGTTTCAGACTTAGTGGAGGTGTACATGTTCAATGAATATAATAAATTGGTATAACGAATGTATAATGCCAGGACGAAAAGTACTCCATGAGTCCGAATATGGCATGAAACGTTCTGTAAAAATTACTTAATGTTATGGTACATCTTAAAAATGTGGAAAGAAAAGTCCCCAAAAAGTTTACGAAATATCATGGGACGAAAAGTCCTATGGTACGAAACGTCTTAGAAGTATGGGACGAAAAGTCCTGAATATGGTACGAAATGGCATGGGACGAAAAGTCCTATGGGACGAAACGTCTTGCTAAAATTGTATCAAGTTAATAAATTTTTTGATCAAAATGTTTTAATTTATATGATCAAATGTTTTAATTTATATGATCAAATGTTTTAAGTTTTATGAGTAAATTTTTGTTGTATTTTTTTACATGTATTTTAAATAGATACGATATGTAGTGTCTCATAGGCCACATGTGGCCGGATATAAAAAATTTACAAGGTTTTTTATGTGTATGTGAATATTGAATTTTTATATGTGACACTTAAATAAAATAAATTATTATTATTATTATTATATAAAAGTTAAATTAAATACATGGAATGAACTGATGATCTATACCTGCAATTTCTACATCTTATCGAACTTACCGACTTTCTTTTCGTCTAGTAAATATAAATATATAATAATATATAGATAAATTAATACATATAAATCTTACCTTGTCCCTCCATAATTCTCTGTTAGTTGATTCCTGATTAAAAAAATCCCACGACTTTTGTATCCAGTAATGAAGCCATTTGAGTAGATCTACCTTGGAATGACAGCCGATTGGATTAAGAAAATTAACCATACATTGACAACACTGAACACTAATGTACCAATCGATGATTGATTGTCTTATTACAAAGTTTTTAATAACTCTTGTGATTTTAATAGGTCAATTAAATCAGGCGAAACTAAAAAAAATCAACAAGAATATGCGGGAAAGATACAATGATCGTCCATATTTAAAACAGGTTTTGTAACCATGTTTGCGCCAAAAAACTACAGTATCTGTTGTTATTATTATTATTATTTTGTAACCGGCTTGGTCCATGTGGATGCAAATGCCGTTAAAGTTACTATTACCATATTATTAAAAGCAGACGAGAGAGAGAGAGAGAGGTTTATCGTGTTGATGAAGTGGTATCCAGGGACAATCAATGTAAATCATGCGATTAGCCAATCAAAACGCTCGTTACATATCTGTAACCATGACACATATCGTATTAACGAATTATCGAACATATCGCATTAACGAATTATCGGACACATTCTTCATTACCGTTCGATAATTTTAAAAGACCGTTAAATCGCTTTATCGGTCGTTAAAGCGCTTTATCGAATCTATATCCATTTATCGTTCGTTAAATAAAAATAGTGGAAATTTTGTTCTTGTTATCGACGCCAATGCAACATTAAACTCGTTAAAGCGCTTTAACGACCGTTAAAGCACTTTATCGAACTTTTGTTGTCGAGGCGTGCATAGAGCAAAGGGTGTTCTTAAACATATACCTCATTTAAGGTTGAATATAAAATTGGAACACAGGTGCCTATTAGGTGGTCGAATGATCAAAAGCGCGTGTTTACATATGATAGCGCCTCTCATCGCCTAGGTTCGAATCCTACTGGGGGTAGAACCTAATATGAATAAGTTTGTCAGTCTCGATGTAAGTAAAACAAAATTGATTTAAGCGTAAAACATCTTTCTAAAAAATTCATTTGAATCAAGCTTTTGCCTATGCTGTCATTGTCCAGAAAAATAACTAAAATACACTGGTGGTCAAAATATTTTAAGGTATCGTTTTGTATTTTGTTTTACTGGTTGTTTTAATATAAGTTGTAACAACATGTTACAAAGTGACTTAAACTGGATTTTTAAGCTTAAAAATTTTAAAATTAAAAAATCACGCACCACGTACAACCACATCGGTCACAAACATTCTTCCCTGCAAATGCACTTAACGTTAGTGACGTCATGTTTTAACTTTATCCGTCTTTATTGGGGGTATTAAGCACCAAAGAAGTTCCAAGTATTCGTTTCGTATTAGTTAAAAGTTTTCAAAGTTAAAATTAAAGCAAAAATTTATTTGTCAACAACAAATAAAGCATACGTTGCAATACAAATTATTCCTGAAACAGCCAAACAAAACAATTTAAAGAAAAGAAAAACATATTTGGGCTAGTAATTGTCCAGTGTCGCAGTAACATTATTGGACCCTTATCCCGCTTATTTACAGCGCTTCATTTGGAATTGTACTGTAAATTAATATTTATTCAATGTATATTTTTCCCCATTTTATTTAGAACTATGTAGGACAAGTCTTGAATTTTTGAATACCACTGGAAGTTTGATTACTGTCGGAGGCTATCGTCATTTGGATACATTGACTTACATGTGCAACACGGCTCAAGTACCAGTCTATCACATTAGGACATGTTTGATTAATGGGACATGGAGTGGCATTGAGGAAGATTGTCAGGAACAAGGTACGTAATCGTGATAGAAAATGTCCGCTAATGTTACTGTAATCAATGGTTTGGGGGACACATACTTTTAAGTTAAAGAGATGTTTTAGAAACTAGCAGAGGTTGTTGAATGAAGATTAATTCAATATTACATCAACACGAATGTAAGATATCGATCTTAATGGTGTTCGCCGCTGTACCGTGTAATCAACACCCCTTTACGTTTACAAGTGCAAGACATTTTGGAAAACGTTAACATAGCAAATTTCGAGAAAAAACGTCGAAAACTGATGTGATTTCATATACAACGGAAAAATTGTTTCGCACAAACGTTAGGAGGGTATCACGTGGTACGACGGTGAAATTAACGTCCTTCTCTTTTCTTATAAGAGATTGTTTTATATTTAAATGTATGCCATGAATGGGTATATTGGGCCATCGCATACCATTTACTTACATAGGCAGATATGGCAAGATCTTTGCTAAAAATTATCAGATTTTTTCAGTCTATCAAATATTTTCTTAACAATCTTATTATTTATTAGCATTAGTCCATTGCCTTTCTTTAACAATTTTTTCGTTTTAAATTTCATTTTTTTTTCAGTTTGTCCACCATGCAAATGCAATTTTACAATCAATATGGATGATGCTACATTTCAAAAGTTAATTGAGGATTTGACAGTTGACGAGAAAAATACTTCGAAAAGTCGACGATCGAAAATAAGTGTTCGTGACGATCGCCCTTCAGCAAAAGTTGTGGGGTATGTAGGAGTGTCACTATTAACGATAATATTTTCAGCAATTACTCTTCCAGATGTTCCAACACTTTTGTTAGAAATCAAACGAGGGATACGTAATATAAAATCTCGTTGCAGAAAATAAACCATTATGTGTTTGACAAATCTTTCAGGAGATTAACAAAATTGGAGGCAGCCAAAATGACGCAACATATATAGGAGAAGATACAAAACAAAAAACTCCGGCCGGGTGATACATAAGACCTTTGAGTTTTCGATACTGTCTCCTCGACTGGCGTTGGTATTAACAGAACAGAATGTCGACTGGATCACCCGGTGCTAAAAAAGGCTTGAGGAGTGTTATGCTTGTCTGTGGCGTACTGAGCAACTTGCAAGTCACCCTGAAAGCGCGCTTGTACACGACAAACCATAAACCACATCGAAAATAATCTTCGATTAAAAACACTATCTCATCGCGAATATTACCATAACTTTTTAACAGAAATGCAAAATATAGCCCTCATTTCTTCTTATCAATCCACTAAAATTGTAACGTCTTTAATTTTTAATGAATGCTGCAAACATGAAGAGCATTGTAATAGACCGTTTAATGTGTTATGGAGCGAGTATAACTACATCAAAAACAAACATACTAATCCATGAAATGTTTTATTTGAACGACATAACCACAAAAAGACATCCATAACTTCTTAAAGATAAGACGACCCAAATCAATAGTCAGTATATCGAAATTAATGTTCATTTTTTCAACCCCTTCAAAATTTGGTTTTTCACTTTTGGTACAGCACTTCTGACGAGAAATTGTATTTTGAAACGATCGTCTAGAGCTGTAACATGAACAAAAATTAACGAGGTCCCGTGTCACGGTGGGCTTGGCACGCTAAAGAACCCTGTTGTATAATGCCATCAGCGCAACGCACAGGCAAAATTTCTGAACCTTCGCCTATAGCTGGCGACGTCTCAATATAAGTGAAATATTCTTGACTGGGACGTTAAACACCATTTCTGAACTCCAAAAGTTGTTTGTTAGTATTTACATTTTACATAAAAAACAATTTGATCTACATGTATTTTTGACGGTTTACATTGTTCTCGGTCGCTGAAAAATGAGGACAGTCCTGAAGGTAATTGTTGTACACAAACGTTTTTTATAAGTAAAATATGAAAACACTATTGACATTGATGCCGAGTGATCTAAAGCGCACACTTACGGACCACAGAGCTTCTTACTACCAAGGTTCGAATCCCACTCGGGGCAGATCCTAGTTGATGTATTTCACCATGCTCTCCGTTTTCCCTTAACAATTCCCGAACCCACTGCCTAAAAACACAAGTGAAAGATTCTTTATTGGGGCGTAAATCTACAATCCACTATTGACATTTATATTGTTTATTCTTCCAAACTGGTGATTGCTGTATATATTTTTTTTATTCGGTATAGATGCTTACACAGGCATAAGTGCACTACTTTCTTGTGTGATCTGAACAACATGCAATAATATACAGGTCCATCCAGAAAGGTTTGGACCCCTTTTATATACCACTTTAAAACAGCAGTTTTGACGGTTTTAGTACTTGATGTTTTGTTAACTTATATCTGTCGAAGAACTAGTTTTGTATACTCACTGTGGTACAGCGTACACGGGATATTAAAGCATAAAATGAGCAAAACAGCCAGTGTAAACAACACCAGCGGGAGTCGAAAGCCAATTTTTTACTTATCTGTTCATTTTAACATGTGATGGTGTATTGGGGCATCAATCGGACACATAAACGTTTCTATTGAAATAGTTAACTGCATCTGATACACTGTTTAAACTTTAAAACAAATTGATAAAGCGCAAGTGCTCACCTGTGATTTTGCCGTCGCCGGGAGTTTCTGTTCAATATTTCAATTTTCACTTCTTGATTAAAAATTCTGAAGCGTACAATTCCTCTAGGATGTTAAGAACTACATGTCGACCAAATTTCAGCTCAATGTATTGCGAAATAAAGGAGCAGGAGACGTTGAAAGATCGACGTGGTGTACTGGGAATTGATTCTCATCACCGGTTTAGTGTACTGGGAATTGCAAAATTACGGTTACCGGGAATCGTGTATAACATTATTTTCAAGTCCCAATTTTTAAAGAAATTGGGGATTGCGAATGTATGATACAGTTTGTATGCATGGTGCATACAATAATAAATAAGTTTCACTGTGCAAGTTTATATTAGGTGTTCATAGTAAAGGCTCTAACCTTGATTTCAAAATTGAATTAGGTAGATCGCCAATATTAAGAGACATAAGTGATTCATAGTTTCATTAAAATGTTTAACACTTAAGGATGGTATCCACACTAGGAAAATATGACCTTCGAATTTAAAAGTAAAAATGTGGGTTGTGGGATTTAAACGCAACAGAAAGGCCCTTGTTCTAGAAGGTCTGTCATTGATGCAACCCCAGAAAAGTCAATAAAGTTTATGATATTGTTACGACTGACAAGCGAGTTACAGAATGGTATGTAGCCAGTTGGCATTTCACAGGGAATACATGTATTACATTTAATTCTGACAGAAAATCTTGCAATGAGAAATGCTTTCAGTTGGGTACCAACTTACCAAGGCATCTGACAATTGGTCAGAAGCACATCAAGTGCACTTTGTTGTGTGCTTTTTTCAGAGATAGTTACTATGGATTAAACGTGGGTTCAATTCACCCCAGTGGCCAAAGTTTACACTTGATCACCCTGAAAAAAGACCAATACTGTTACATCAGCTGGAGAGGGTATGACCTCGGCTTCCAGTGATGCTGATCATAATCTGGTGGTAGGTTATCTCCAAAAGGGACAAACAATCAATGACACATACTATTCATCACTTATGATGCAGTTACGGAAAATTATTAAATTCAAGAAATGACGGAAAGCTCAGTAAAGATGTGCTGTTCCACCAAAAGTAGCCTATTTAAATCAGACAAATCTTAGGAAATGATAGTGAAACTGCAGCCAGTTGGTGCTTGGTATATGTGTAATACCTTATTTTATTATTTTAGACTTGTTTTGTCTATAGAATGATTAAAAATTGCGATTCAAGGTAAAATATATCACGTTTTAAACAGCATCACTTATGAGTGGCGGAATTGTGCACCGTTATCAGTATGTAGGTTGCATTTACATAGAACATACTGGCTTCAATAAACAAGCTGTTCTTATTTAGAGGTGGTCTTTACGTTAATGCCACTAGACTCAAAAAGACAATATAGGCATTATAGAAACATGTATGTAGAATGTGTAGAGTTTTTTTATATCTCATTTTACGAGGGACCATCCTAGTATCCCATTTCCGATTGAGAGGCCGCGGTTGCCTAATGAATAAGACATCAGTCTACAAAACAAATCCAGGGTCTCTCACCGCTGTGTGTTCGAGTCCCACTCAGACCACATGCGGGAAAGTGATTTTTCCTTGCCGTTGGCCTTTACTGGTTTACCTGGTATCAGTATAATGTGCCTGGGGAGTGGTACGCTTGTCTGCGGCATACTGACTCTGTGAGCTAGCACGTTAAAGTCGCCATGAGTGCGCCCTAGTACAAAGCAGACCATAAAACACACTCGCACTTCACATGCATACACGAACTTGTTCATAGATTAATAAAATTAATAGTTCTCGTCGCGAATAGCTGGAAAATTGCTGATGCGACGTTAACCAACCAACCAACCCATTTCCGATTGTCCGACACGGCCATTATTTTTGTGCCTTGTTTCAATACATGTTTTATACCCGGATACAAAATTACACGCGTATCGAGGTGTCAGTATAGTTTTAGGCACTTTTTTGCAGAGCGTAACGGAATACATATTTTTGAGTTGCACATCCGATATTAGGAATTAAAAAAATGTATATAATATTTTACCAAGTGCATTATTTCTGAAATGCTATGGTTATGATAAACTAACAGGCCAAAAATGGCAGTGTCTAAAAACTGGAAATTTTGAATACATGTAGATGAAATTTGAGCTTTCATCGTGGATTTGCAGAAAATCGAATCGGTTGACATTAGGATTTTTCTATATTATTTGATAAAACTATATTTGCTTTCTGAACACATTTATTAAAAAAATCTATCGAGCGGATTTTTGACAACCAAAGCATCAGTATACGGCGCCTTGTTGAAGCGTTTATGTCAAAAGATGATTTTCTTTTGCGTCTAAAGACTGTATACGAGATTTTGGTACAATAATATGAGCCCAGACAATAAAGCACAGAGTCGTCAGTGGATAGGGCCTGGGTCCCCTAGCCCAAAGAAGGTTAAAAAGCATTAGTCTACTGGCAAGGTGTTGACCACAGTATTTTGGGACGCAAAAGGTGTTACTGTGTGCGACTTTTAACCAAAGAGAAGTACAATGATAACTGGAGTGCACTATGCAAACTTGCTAGACCACACGAGAACTGATATCTGTGAAACCGCCGCAACAGGACAACGCAAGAGTACACAGTTGCAAAGTTACAATGAAGGCTGTGGGGCGAAATACCACATTCTGCCTAGCTCGTGGCGACTTCTTTTCCCAAAATTGAAAAATGATACCCGAGGGCATCATTTCAGGTCTGACCAAGAAGTCATGAAGACAGTTGAGGAGTGTCAATGGAAATGACCCTGTCTTTTTCAGATCTGGGGTGATGGATAAGTGCATCACACTAGAGGGCACTGAATTACATTAAAACGAAGAGGTGGATCTAATCCGGAAAAAAGGTTAAGCTGGTTTCTTATTGATTGGCCCTAGTAAATAAAAATTGAAAATAAACGCACGACACTATAAACTATGTTTAACATGTTAAAAATGAAAAAAATGTGTTATATTGTTAAAACTTTTTATTTATAAATCAGTTTCAAGACGTTTGATTTTACTCTCGTCTCATTTGTGGATCTGTTTTACACCTGTCGACGACTGTCTCATCTTGACCTTCGATATAAATAAGTCATATTTTAGCTGTTCGATTCGATCTAATGACATTAGGTTAAATATTTTAGAAGATTTCTCAAATTGTAATCTTCATTTTCCTGCTCAGTTCCAAACTACGAAGTTTTTTTTCTTTACTTTCACTAGTTGCATTTGCTATGACACTGTCAAACTTTAACAATTTAAGAACGGATTATATTTTGACATTACACATGGGCCTTTGTAATGGTTTAATAAACACTTGGATCTCTATCGGGGAAATATGTGTTTAAGATGTGGTCTATGTATGTTTCATCTTCATCTCGTCTATAATGCATTATTATTAATTACAGATGTTGAAGATTTTCACTAGATAATTAATTGTTTTGTTTGTCATTGAAAAAGAAGTATAAATTCTATATAAATTCATTAAAACATGAAAATCGCACAGCTGGCAAGATATTTGAATCCTCAATTCCCAGTACACCTACTTGCTCCTTAATTGCCAATACCCAGTACACCTTTTTGCAATTCCCAGTACACCGCATGTAATCTTCCAACGTCTCCTGCTCCTTTATATCTCAATACATTGAGCTGAAATTTGGTCGACATGTAGTTCTTAACATCCTAGAGGAATTGTACGCTTCAGAATTTTTATTTATCAGGGGAAATTTGAAATATTGGAAAGAAACTCCCGGCGACGGCAAAATCACAGGTGAGCACTTGCGCTTTATCAATTTGTTTTAAAGTTTAAACAGTGTATCAGATGCAGTTTACTATTTCAATAGAAACGTTTATGTGTCCGATTGATGCCCCAATACACAATCACATGTTAAAATGAACAGATAAGTAAAAAATTGGCTTTCGACTCCCGCTGGTGTTGTTTACACTGGCTGTTTTGCTCATTTTATGCTTTAATCTCCCGTGTACGCTGTACCACAGTGATACTACATAGAACGTTTTTCAAATGGCATAACCGATAAAGGGTTCAATTTTAGTTTTAGTGAATTGCAAGTGACAAAAAATGAAAAGATTTGGTAAAAAATCAAATCTCTTCAAATATGGACTACATGGATAGAAAATACAATCATGCACTTTTATCGGTTATAATCTATTTTGTATTGAAAATACTAAAATATTTAGAAAAAGGGGAAAATTTGATTTTTGGTGAGTGTTTTTACCGATTATTTATTTTTCATAAAACGTCCATTTTCAACTGCAAAAAGATGTTTTAAAATACCATTTAACGTAGAAAAAACATTTAATTTATGTTTTGTAGTATATGCTTTGTTCCCAGTGTCTGAAATTATGTTTTACTAAATGACAGCAATTTTTCAGGTCTGAAATATATAAAGGGAGATAACCGTGTCTTTTTCAATTTGTTTATTGCATTCAATTACATCTAGTTTATGTCTTATGTAAGTTACTATTAAACAAACCATTGATAGAACATGTGAAAATTTCTCACAGCGAACAAACTAGTGCCTAGCTATGAACAGCTATCATGGGTTGCTCCAAACTTTCTGGACGGACCTGTATATCGATCAATCAAAAACAAACACACAAACAGATTGATTGTTTAAACATACTTTGGTTTCTTTTAAGATCTAGGAATTCACAATATCTTTATTATTAAATCAAAAACAAACATACAAATCTATGGTCAAATAAAAATTCCAAACCAAAGTAAAATCTTAAAACACGTTAACTTCCACCCGAGAAGTGAGACCGAGTGCTCAGGATTGAGAGACATCATACTTATCAGCATGCTCTTCATCATGTTTCGACACCCCTATTAATGCAGTGCCAAGTATTATGAAAGATTAAATAAAGTGTATAAGTCTTGAACATTTTCTATCACTGTATACTAAACTGCTTGCTCTAAATATATATGTTTTAACTCTTTATCGGGAGACACATTTACAACTGCCTGTACAGTATAGGTTATTCGGAAGTAAAAAACTGAGCTAACAAAAAATATTACAGGTTCGGCTGTTATCTGGCCGACATATTAAAAGATAGTGTCTAATAGAGAGATCGTGGAAACTCTCTTTGGCCGAAAAAGAGCTGCCTGTACTGTAAGTTACATCAGAGGCCTGTACTGTAAGTTACATCAGTCTATATTTGATATTTCGTATCGATTATTTCTCGAATTTTTTGTCTTGTCAGACGTTTATTACACGAATTCGTATCTTTATTTCTCTTTGTATATTGGATTTTTTACCCCATTTGTTCTTAAATCGGTGGTATGAATGTGTCCTTTCGAGAGTAATGTTACCTGGACATTTGGCTCATATTGCTAAATGTACATGTATGTTCATTAAGTGTAGGCGTCTTGTCGATTAATTTTTAAAAGATTATTACCTATTATACTATTGATGCACTTATGGTTTATATAGCAACTTTTTCCTGATCAAAACAACTCTACGCCTATCTAGGTCGAATTCCACTCGGGAGAATCCAATTGAGCGTAAAACTGTTTCCAATTTTCACGTAATGTTACAAAACATCAACATGCCCTGTAATTTTTACGCATTATTGCCAAAAACGTAAAAGCGATGTTAAGTTACTAGCATTCAAAATTAACCAGCTTTAACACCCTTCATTTTGGATAATTTAACACTGATCTAGACTCCAAAATCAGATTATATTAAAAATTCTATGGTGTAATCCATTCATTTAAGAAAAAAATAAAAATAAAATACTATTCATTCCTAAAACAAAAATTGACAGATGGAGGGTAATTTTTCAGTCTAAGAGCCTGCTGGTATTTAAAGCTGTTACCATAGACAGTTCATCAATACTTAATGTCTATTCAGTAGTATAAGGATTGTTTAAATCATTGATATTAAGTATTAAAATCTGCGAGTTTAGTTTTTGTAACAATAAAAAAATTCATACAATGTCCGAATCACAATTCAGAAAGCAAAGTAAAATCAAACACACAATCCATGTCCAAATCACAATTCAGAGGCAAAGTTAAAACTTTGCAACCGACAAGTTAGGTTAGACGCATGAACTTCCACCAGGGAAGTGAGGCCGGTGCTCCGGAGGGTTAAGCACCTTTTGTTTAGCCATCTTCACCCGCCAAGTATGTAATGAAAATTTGCGTGAAAGGAACATTGGACGATGAGACGTCCAAAACATTCCTGGGCGCAGAAAGATAAAACTTTTCAACAATACTGTAATGGCGGCCAGGGTTTTTTATCAGTACGTCATACTTCAGAAGCAAAGCCAAACAGAGTAACAACATGGAATGTGACCATATAAATGATCTGCGAAAATGCCTCATCTTAATGACGCTCTACGAGTTTACAATATCTTCTGGTGAGAACCCATACTATATTTTCTCAATATAACATTTATTTTATCAATTCAATATTTTCTTAAAGATGGTCGTGTCAATATGTTTTGAATGTTTCTGAATTACTATTCATTGTTGTCTTGGTTATTTAAAAAAAGTAAAGACATGTACAAAAGTATTGGGACAAGATGATCGTTCCCGATCTCGTTATATGGTGGTAGTATACAATTTCCGTCTTAATAATGTTATTGGTCATAGATCACAAATGGCCATTTGTTGATTACTTACGTTTCCAACATGGGTAGACGGTCATGACATACCTTTGGACCATGAAGATTATTCATTTGAAGTTTTATGAGAGTCGTCCGAAGAATTAATGAGATAGAACCGAACACGATTTTACACGGACAGACTGACAAACATTGTATTTCTATATAACCCCTTCAAACTAGTTTTCGGGGGTAAAATGAACAAGCCGTTGTTTTGGCTATTGGTACAGTAACTAGACATGCACTGATCTATTTTTCAATAATAATTGTCCCGAGTTTTCTATGGTGGAATTGATTTTTTTTTTTCACTTTGAATAGTCAAGATCAATATACTTGTATAAATTCAATTAGTTCTAGGATGGTAGAACAAACCCCGGAGTGTTTAGAAAAAGTGAAAACTACCGCCCTTAGGCAAACAAACTATCAGAGTTGGGAGTCGACCCTAGGCGATGGGCGTACTGACTCGAGTCAACGGCCACAAAGGTGCCGCGGTAACCTATGAATATTCATTTACAATACCCATGATTAAATTATTTAACCAATTCTTTAATTCAAACTTGTCAGTTTTAAAGTCTAGATTGTATTTCAGACATAGATTAGTATGTTTCTTTTTATTAGGTAGACTGTGACAAAATATGTACAGAATAGCTTTCATTCATATACAAATGTTTATATGTGACAAAAATTATGTACAGAATAGGTTTCATTCATGTACAGATGTTTATATGTGACAAAAATTATGTACAGAATAGGTTTCATTCATGTACAGATGTTTATATGTGACAAAAATTATGTACAGAATAGCTTTCATCCATGTACAAATGTTTATATGTACAGAATAGGTGTCATTCATGTACAAATGTTTATATGTGACATCTGTTACAGGTCTGTAATCTAAACTATGTACATTACAAAAACATTGAAATAAAACTATATCGATATATTCAGAATAGAAGTGTCCTTTCATATTTTGTTTCCACACTGTTATTTGTTTTTATTGCTCCAAAAGATGGTTATAATAAATGTCAGTTGAAATCAATAACATCGATAGATGACTGAAATATAACTATTATTATAAAACTGTTGTAAAACCAACAAATATGGCGTGAAATTATACTTTATCCAGATCTGCGCTGGCTGAATATATTTTCCACTGCATATATATCCACTTTCGTTTACTTTTTCATTTTGGAAACATTAAGCCATATTTATGGACATATATTTTTTTTTAAGTGATAACTGAGTAATTTTTTGTTTAAGTCGTAATTTGTCAAATAATTACAGAACGCAAGCATATTTATGTAAGGTTAAAACATTACTAATATTTGTACAACATTGTTAGCCGGTAATCACAACACTTTTGACAGTACATTCCGTTTCCTGGTTATATAGAATTTGTTATTTTTGAACGGTTGCTTTCATAGAAATGGACTTGAAACATTGACACTTTTGCAATGTACATGCGCTTTTTTGCATGAAACTTTCACTTAATCTAAAATATAAAACTTCGCGTAATGCACACGTCTTGTTCTTTTGTTTCTAACTAAGTTGTATGGCCGTCATCACAGTATTGTTGATAAGTTTGATGTATCTGTGTCCAGGATTGTCCTGGATATATATGACATCCCATAGTTCCATGTTCCTTTCACATAATTTTGATTACGCATTAGCGGATGTAGCTGCTAAACTTACCCGGCATCACTTTTTATACTTTGCTTCTACATCGTACTTTTGTTTTGATGTCACACTTTTAAGTGTGGTTGTAGTCTTATCATTAGCTGCTGCTATCAAACACTTTATTCCTACAATGAGCTGACCAGCAGTGGCACAGAAAAAGTATATGTTCCATTTACATTTTAACTGAAAACATATTATTTATTCACTTTTTAAATATTTTTTATTTCCATAATAGGTAAAAAATAACCAAACACCATCGGTCAAAATTGTATAATGAATATCTAACAAAAACACTGTTATAATTTGTATTTGTCAAATTGTATATAGTTGTTGTAAAAACTGTCCGTATTTTTTGTCTCTGGATAATCCCTTTTTGTCTGAAAATACAATTTTATTATTTGATTAAGTATATTTTCTGAAAATCAAAAAAGTGTAAACAAAAATATTCTAAAATAACACGCAGTTCCCTATCTCTGACCGTGAACGATGAAGTTATTTGCCATAAATCTTTTTACTACGTAATACGCATCATCTGAATTTAGATGTGCACCTGATAAAAACTGGTTTTATTTTATTCTTAGACTTAATATAATAAATTCAACCAAATAGTTTCAACAAATATTATAAAAATAACAGATCTGCGTATAGCTTTAATGGAATTTGAGGTAAGTTATCTACGATTTTTAAGGCCACAACGGTATTCATCACTGAACAAGTGATCGGACTATAGAACCTTTGAGAACATTCAAGTGTCTTTATTAGCAATACAGTAGCTCTGATGGTGGAATGTCGATAGGGTCTGACAAAAACCACAAAAATAGGCAATGATTGTTCTTTCTCCAAAAATTCGGGTCGAGTGATGGCATTAAACCTCCGAATCAAGAATATTTCACTTATATTGAGACTTCACCAGCTATAGAATTTTTTACCTGTGTTTTGCGCTGATAGCATTACACAGGAGAGTTCTTTATCGTAATACGCGACCTCATTTATCTTATAAGTTACCATCTGAATGAACCGGGACTTTCATTTCGTAATGCCAAGTGCTTTGCGAAAGTATCCACTTTTGAAGTCTTGAGTCCGACCCGACCTGCTTTGCGAAAGTATCCACTTTGAAGTCTTGAGTCCGACCCGCTCGTGGTTCGAACCCACGACCCCCAACTTGCGGTGCGAACACTTTTGCTTGTTCTCCCTGAACTGGTAATATCTTGATTTATATGAAATATTTTAGGACGTAAAATGCCATTCAATCATAGGATATTGTTGGCGGACGGGCAGTAAAATAGGAGTTGACATTTATGTAAGCTAGATTTTCCAGACCCCCCCCCCCCCCCCCCCCCCCCCCAACATTCAAAATATTTATTATCAATAAGAAATATTGATGACACTAATTATCTGAAGTTTCAAATTTAAGTTAAACATCCACTTTCGCTTGACTAAGTTGGTTTTATATTTGATATTACTTACATTTTTTGTACATATTAACATCGGGTATTGATGACAGTTTGACATGATACAGTTTCTAAGGCTTCCTAGATTACACCGTTTTGTACACCTTGTCTTCAAAACTGTTTGACAATTCCAATTTTTCGTTTGTTGATGGTAATAACATGTACATAAGGCGGGTAATAACAGTAGTAAACTAAGTACAGCAAAAACGGAAAGCCTCATTATCTGAAAAATAAAAAGTAGTTTGTACATATAGAATACACTTTTGCGCAAAGTATGGTTATTCACGGCATTGGCAAAATTGTTTCAGATATGTTGAGACGTTACCTGCTATAGGTGAATTTGCGGATTTTTAAAAAATTCTAATGTGCATATTCGTAACACAGACACTGATCTTTAAGTTACATTCAAAGGAACTAGTATAAGAAAGAAAATGTTTTGCTGAAGAATAAATCAATGAATTACTAATTTACAATTTTGCATAATATCCAGTTTTTTAAGAATACAGAAAATATTGACTTCTGATTTATCTTAAAACATACCTATAAAATGAATAGAGCAGTACATAAAACACGTATAAAGCGACATTGTATATAAACTGTTTATATTAGATATTGATATTATATGTTCTACAGCTGTTACCAAATTGTTATTTTAATTATTTCTTTTACAAAAACGTTACATATTTACTTTTTTATCTTAAAAACGGCGATTAATTGCTTATATATCATAAAATTATTCATGATTTTATTGACCAGTGATTCGCTTACAAATTTTATTGTGGTCATTCAAGCCTTAAAAGTTTTTGTTTCGTCATAGATTTAAAATTTTGCATATTAAGTAAAAAAAATCGCTAGATTTGAATAATATAGTATTGTGTTCAATATGATATATATTCATTGAACTGTTCTCAAAATAAATTTAATTTTATCCGAATATTACCTTATAGTAAAATTGTACTTGAAAATAGTAACTGATGTAGGTTTGTTTACAGGTAAACGCAACGATAGTAGTTAAGATTGTTTTTATATGAGGTACAAAGCAATTCCAATATGATTTAATTCCCGTATTTAACAATAATTGATTATCACATGGTCACCTAAAACAAAACAAAACAACCCATGTACAAATACCAAGCCCATGGACCTTAACACTCACCCAAGTGTGAGTACATGCAGAGGTTGAATGGTCAATGACATTAATTGAAGAGAAGTCCAAATTTTAAGCAGTAAGAGCCAATTATATGCAAGAATTTTTGCAAATTTATTATAGCTAGTCCTAAAAATGCTACATATCTAATGACTAGCTACAATATATTATTTTCAAACAGCTAATTATTTATCATTTAATTATCAAAATGACTGTTAGGCCAATACCTACAATATTCTAATATATATGCCTATACAAAAAGTTTATAGGTTTATAGATAATTAACCATTTCAGTACTCGTTCCCATCTATGACCTTGACCTTTGAACCTATGACCTTTATTCATATATCAAAATGATCATTGTGCCATTACCTACAATATTCATACAAAAATTTAATACTTTTGCAGAAAATTATCTATTTCGGTATATTTGTGCATCTGTGACCTTGAACCTATGATCTTAATCCATGTATCAAAATGATCGTGATGTCAATGCCTACAATAAACACTCAAATATTAAAAATAGCATTTTTAACAAAGGTCAAAAACTGGGACATGACCTTGACATCTAATGGAAGAAAATAGCAGGACAAGATCAAAAGTGAAAACTCCATACAATTATCTTCAGCTGTTTTTGAGTTATAACAATAAAGGTCTCATTTTAAAAATTACATAATTTTACGCACAAAAAACGCGTAACCTATATTGCCGAATTTTCATGAAAAACACAATTTTAATGTTCCCAGGTATCTTAAATCCAAATATCCATGGCCAATCAAAATTTGTCTGCACCTTTTGGTTTCAGAGAAGAAGATTGTTTTTCTTTTGGCTATTTTTAGTAACGGTGGCCATCTTGTTGAGCGTGGCTAAACCCCGAACACAATTATGAAAGCCTGTTACCCAGGCATGGTATTTATCAGGTTTCATCAAATTTGGTTCAGTAGTTTTGGAGAAGATTTTTGAAAAATTGTTAACGGATGACAGTGGATGATGACGACGGACGACAAGTAATGGCAATAGCTCACATGGAAGGTCCATGTGAGCTAAAAAGTAATAGTTTTCCGGATAATTTACCATTTCGGTATTGTTTTTAATCTCTTGTTTTGACTCTTGAATCAACGACCTTTTTTCATATATCAAAATGATCGTTGCAACAAAACATAAAACATTCTAATATACATGCCTATACAAAAATAGCTTTCAAGATAACATTTCAATTATCTTTCGCATGTGACCTTAACCTTTAAACCCATGACCTTAATCTAAATATCAAAATGATTGTTATCTCAATACCAATATTCTTATATACATGCCTTTTACAAAATGTTTATGGTTTTTTAGAAATGAATATATTGCAGGCTCATCTAAATGTACTACTAAATCATTATCGGTAACTCTAACACAAATTTTGACAATCGTCAAAGATGGTCTTCAGTCTTATTCAGAAAAAGTATATTCTACATCTGGAATTAACCAAATGTGGATTCTCAAAAATTCTAAAGAATTACTTGAACATCTCACTTCTAATACTTTATCTCATGTAAAAAGTATAAAAACATTTGATTTTTCTACACTATACACCACAATCCCTCATTCTAAATTGAAAGAACGTCTTAAAGAAATTATTCACTTGTCTTTCTTCTACAAAAACGGTAAGCCAAGATACAAATATCTGGTGCTGAACAGGGATTCTGGTTATTTTGTCAAGCATCATACGGATTCCAAACAAAAATATACTGAAGATACCATCAACAAAATGTTGGAGTTTTTGATAGATAACATATTTGTTGTGTTTGGTAATATAGTTTTTCAGCAAACAATCGGTATACCCATGGGTACAAACTGTGCACCGTTGCTTGCGGATTTGTTTCTTTATTCTTACGAAGCAGAATTTATGCAGAACCTTGTTAAATCTGGAGCGAAAACTGTCGCCAAATCATTCAACTCAACATACAGATACATAGATGACGTTCTGTCTCTTAACAATCCTAAATTTGGAGACTATGTAAATGTCATCTATCCTAGTGAGCTTGAAATAAAAGACACGACTGATTCCTCAAGTTCTGCTTCATATTTAGACTTATACCTGAATTATGACGCACAAGAAAGGCTACATTTGAAACCTTATGACAAACGTGATGACTTCAATTTTTCTATTGTCAACTTTCCTTTTTTATGCAGCAATATACCTGCTTCTCCTGCTTATGGTGTATTTGTTTCCCAATTAATACGCTATGGTAGAGCTTGTTCCCACTACGGGGACTTTGTACAACGAAGTAGGCTGCTTGCAAATAAATTGTTGACTCAGAGATATTGCAAGCCTAGGCTTATCAAGGCCCTCAAAAAGTTTTATGGCCCTCATCACAGTATTGTTGATAAGTTTGATGTCTCTGTGTCCAGGATTGCCTTGGATATATTTGACGTCTCATAGTTCCATGTTCCTTTCACACAATTTTGATTACACACGTGACGGGTGTAGCTAGCTAAACAGGAGGTGCTTACCCTTCCGGAGCACCCGGCCTCACTTCCCTGGTAGAAGTTCACGTGTCTAACCTAACTTGTCAGTTCCAAAGTTTTTACTTTGCTTCTGGATTGTGATTCGGAAATGGATAAGCATGTTTGTTTTTGATCAGAAAGGTTAAAAATTAGTTCAAAAATTGACCTTGCCCCCATTTTGATAGTAATGACAATATCTCAAAACCGCGTGTCATTATCTGATCAAATAGTCAAGTTATAACACTTTGGGTCTTTTTACGATTTTTTAAAATTAAACGCAAAAAACGCGTAACCTATTTTTTGTTCGAATATCACGAAATGAACAAACTACATATAAGCTTAAGATCCTAAAGCCCCAGCCAAACAGCACTCCGCGTCTAAATCACGTACAAAAAGTTATGAAAATCAAATGGAAGTGGCCGTAAGTGGTAATTTTTGTTCGTTTTCTGCTTGGCCGTGTTTTGTACGGGATATGGCCGTTGGCGGCTGTTCCTCTGCTGAAGCACTGCCTAAACACGGCCTTACCACGTCCAGCCACGTGTAAGCCTAGAAATAGGTTCGCACGTGTTCAAACGCGGGAAAAAGCGGCAAGTTACCACGGCTTATCAGTCTCATCGCGTCTGTAGCACTGCCGATCACGTGTTGAGCGCGGACGTAAAATGGACACTCAACTGCCATATCTCTGTCCAATCACGGGTAACTGCGGCTCGGCGTATAAAAGCGCCCCGCGCACGGCTGGTCTTTATAGTTGCCGATCCAGATCTTCTGCAGTCCACACCTCCACGCAAGTTCGTTCGCTGTTTTCTGTTTTATCATGCCCAGGAAGATGGGTTACCCTGTCGAGGAAAACCAAGGCCAAGGCCCCAGCTGAGGATCCCTAAGACCCCTAGGCCAAGGTGATAGTCCCAGTCCAAGCCGTGGTCCATGCTCCTTCTGCTGCCAGTCCAAACCCTAACCCTAAAGCTGATGCTGGTCTTGTTGCTCATGGAGAAGCTTAGGCTGCTGCTGATGCTTGGTCAGTACATTTTATTAATTTCAATTTCATTTGCAAATTTTGTTACTTTCAAATTTCAATGTAGAAATGAAAATTAGAAGCAAGCCACTAAATAAATTTATTTTTCATGTACAGGTGCTAACCCTGCTGGCACCACCACTGCTACCACAACCTTTGCTGCCGCCCCTCCTGTCACCACCACTACTACAATTACCTCCGCTGACACCCGTTCTGCCGCCTTTGAGACACCAATGGTGATGGGAGAAGTCAGACCCCAGCCCTTGAAGAGGAAGAAAACTCCCTGTGGAAGAGGTGAGGCATACTACTCCTCCCTTACGCTCCTCAGAACGAGGATGAAGAGCCAGTGCTCGTAGGCAAGGGCCGTGGACATGGCAAGGGCATGGAGAAGACTGCCCCCAAGAAGGACTGGAACCTTGACTCTGCTGTAGAGTTGGGCGTTCTCGAGTGGCTGAAGGGCAATTCCTGAATGCACAGCAAGAAGGGCTACAAGCAGAAGAGGGCTGTCTGGGAGATGAAGGTCCAATAGCTGGGAAACAATGTGAAGCACCTAGAGCAGTGGTGGTAAGGAATTAGGGACTGGTAAATTACGGTTTTTATATGTCCCAAATCAGAAGTGATAAGGCAGTGATCAGTCGTATTTTGAACTTGTTCGAGACGTCGTTAAACGGGCTTAGGTAGTGCTATGTACGCGGAAAATCCATTTATTATTGATAAGCCGCTACACAGACGCCATTTCCCGTGATACCAACGCGAAACACGCGTCCGATGATCGTGCTCTGCCCGTGACAGACTGCTAAACTTTCGCGTCACTACTGGAACACGGATTATCACGAGTGTTGTACGTCTTTACCACGTGTCCCGTTTATGGACTAAAATTTTGAGCAGTTCAAAACTTTTTGCCGCGTCCGAAGCCGTTCCGATTTTTCGCTGCGTCCATTTATGTAGCTTGTCTTAAACTCGACATCAACGCGAACAACATCGTCTGACCGGGCCTTAAAGAAACCATATATCACATCAGATTTGATCTCAAATTGTCGGTTTCGGAGTTGTTTAATAACGATTTTTGCCCCTTGGTTTACCTTGACCTAGTTACCACAAACAAATTTGATTTGCACGGCCCATATACTTCTGGCCAAGTTTCATTAAAATCAGTTCGGTAGTTTCAGAGAAATCGAAAATAGGTGTTGATGACGCACGCACAAACATACACACGCTGCGCTATGCCATAAGGTAACATAGCCTTTTGGTCAGGTGAGCTAAAACTGGCAATAATGTTGTCGCGTAAACTTTAACCAAAGAAGGTTTTTATTTATGTCAGTGGGGGAAACACAATAACAATGGACAAACAACTAAAGAATGTTTAAAAGCTTTTAGTCTTGATGACCAGCAAACGTTCAATAATTACTGTGCATAAAGGTTATTTTGAACATGGAATATTGTAAATTTCATTTTAATAAAGAATTGCTAGGACAAATTAACAGTGCATATTTATTCATTATTCAGAGATCTAACTAAAAGTTATATTTTTGTCAATGCTGCATGTTTTGGTTAATGTCTGTATATAGAAAAAATCACATTTGCGACAGAAAATATGTATTCCAGCTATCCATTTGGGCCCCAAATAACAAATGAATGTACCTTTTACCAGCGTGATTGAATCAAGACAATTCACACCTGAACGACCTACATATAACCAATGAGGTACCTAATAGAAGTATTTATACTTAAATATTTTCATTTTATTGAAATAGAGGCAAAATGTATGGTATGCACACACTCGTATAGACTGATTTAAAAGAAAACATATTTTTGTCCACTTAGGTCTCTCTTTTCTGTGTTGAAATATAATTAAAATGTTAACAAAAAAATAGAAATAAAAATTTAATCGCAATATATGCATATTCAAAATAGCCTTTATGCACAGTAATTTAAAGACCAAAATGCTTTTGCCAATCTTACAAAAAAAATTACATTAGTATGTGCGCATGATCTTCCGAGCTTTAAATATTGCATCCGGATGTGGTTTTGCGACAGTTTGTACACGCCTTGAGTATCAGATACCGTGCCGTACAACTGTTGCCAAAAAAACTTTCTTACAATGTACCATGATGTAAAAGGAGATTATAATCAATCATACGAGATTTGGTGGATTGCTTAACTACTGACATATGGACTAGTTTGGCGAAAGAAGGGTATATTTAATTTGAATAAAAATTTGGCAATTACAAAATATACTATTAGCTACACGTGTAATTGAAGAAAGGCACACATATATCTCGACAAATATGATGATGAAAATACAAGAATTAAGTCTTGTATCGTTTAAGATGTATCGAATAAGTTGGAACTCGACGAATCTGATGATGAAAATACAATAATTAAGAATCGTGTATATTCTGTTTTACATTATAAAATTATATAAAAAAATCGTGTCGTAGTAAATGTGACGTCAAAGTTACTCAATGGAAATCATGGCGGAATTTGCTTCATTATTGTAGCCATAAGCTGATGTTACAGAGATATTGCCTACTAAAAAATACCAACTTCAAAACATTCTTCGAAATAACATTGAAAATACCAATAATTCAAATTATATCATTATTCTTAATCCGCTTTTAAAACTGAACCCACGTGCAAAACAAATCTGTCACAGATTACATTGAAGGTAATACTTTTGAAGGTGAGTAAACCACGTTTTATAATGATTAAGTACGTAAACGAAGCAAATTTGGTCGAATTTGAATGAGACTAAATACCTAAAAATCAATAGGCACTAGGGTGCACAAGTTGCAATTCCATATTCTACATGATGCAAGATTCACATACAAAAAAAATCTAAGTCAACATCCATAATTTCAGAAAAAAAGTTAAACACTGAACCGGATCTGTAACTCATAATGTCAGACTCCAATACCAAGTTTTAGTTCAATATCTGAAGTGTTTAGAAAAAAACTGCTATTTTAAACAAATTTTCTAAGCCAACAGTCTATCATTATATCACAAATTACTGAACCGGAATGAAACTTGACCTGTAACTTTTGATGGTAGTCTAACATACCAAAAATCTGCAAGCGTTTGGGAAAAAGTCCTAAAAACTGATATTTAAAAATGTTTAAGTCAATAGCCCATAATTTGATTAAAAATCACTGAACCTCAAACTCGATATGTAACTCATGATTGTAGACTCGCATACTAAATATTGGTTAAATATCTGTAAGCGTTTTGGAAAAAAGTCCGGAAATTCATTTTGCCCTTCCGCAACTCGGGTTACAATGGATATCTATGCAAGAAAATATCTCTTTTTTCCCTTCAAATTTTGAATCCTGCAACACCAAGTGAGCCTCGCAAGTTTTTGGCAGCTGAACGAACCGTAACAAAGCAGTGTACAGCTCTTGATCCAGAAAATATTGATACAATTTTATCAAAAATAAATCTTAAAAAGAACCCGAAAATCTAATTGGTCTACACATAATTTCTGTCGTAAATGAAACTACACCAAAAAATGAAGTTGCGATATAGCAGGAAATCCGTCCATTTCTAACCTAACTTGTCAGTTCCAAAGTTTTTACTTTGCTTCTGGATTGTGATTCGGACATGGATTAGTATGTTTGTTTTTGATTACCAACACTTTCAAGTTTGGTAACCTACCATGATACAGTAACGTTACAATGCACTGATGCCTGGATTTTGTGTAACAATTTTTAAATGTGTTTATCACTGAAATTAGCCAGCGTAGGTTCATTATCTTCGAATTATCGGGGGTATTCGAATTATAGGAGTTTGAGTTATCGAAGTTGTATTTATATAGTTTATATAGAAAACCTCAAACTTATACGTACCTATTCCATTTCCATTAGTGAAAGCACCCATTTGAGATGGACCGCCGTCATCAAGCATAGGGCGTACATCTACGGCTTTTTGTAAAATTTTCAAAATGCATGTTCTTCGTAACAGTCTTCTATGGTTTTATATGTATTTTGGGTAATAAAAACCTGATCATTTTGAAATCTAATGCTAGACTCAATATTTCGTCTGAATTGTAGTCAGACATCTTGAACAGTGTGTATGGAATTAAAAAACTCTGTGCGTTTGTTTTTCAACTTTCACTCATGCGTGAAATGACATTGCATTATTTCTAAAATTTAAAAAGAGAAAAAGAGGGCTTCAGTCGGGATTCGAACTCACAACCTCTTTATTGCCAAGCAGGCTTGCTATCCATTGGGCCAGAGTAATAGTTACTAACCGAGTCAAGAGGGGTTCATCAATTTGAAACACCTGGGCACGTGCTCGTAATCCCTCACCGCTTCGCGGTTCGGGATCACTAAACGCACGTGCCCAGATGTTTCAAATTGATGAACCCCTCTGACTCGGTTAGTGACTATTACATAAATACTAGTGATTAAGAAAAGGTATTGCTACTTACGCGTTTTTCTATCTTAATCGTTTCCAGATGGATTATCTTCAATACAAATGGGGTCAGTCATATATGAGTTATAATTCACGTTACGAAAATAACCCTGACCCCACGTGTTAATTATTATGTTCTATAGATCGTTCACGGTCTGATGGCAATGTATATACTTACGTCTTATACATGTATACATGGCCATTTTCATCACGGAATTTTAAGTGAAAAAAAGCGTGAAAAGGCGTGGTAATATAAACGAAATTAAGGTCATGAATGATCATAAAGCTTCCATTATGTAAATGTATACCCTACACTACATGCAATGTATATACTGACGTCTTATAAATGTATACATGACCATTTTCATCAAGGAATTTTAAGTGCAAAAAAGCGTGAAAAGGCGTGGTAATATAAACGAAATTCGGGTCATGAATTATCATAAAGCTTTCATTATGTAAATGTATACCCTACACTACATGTATAACAAAACATAAAACGCAAATATTCATTTGCCGACTAGCCCGCCGTAGACAATAGCCATGGATTTATCACAAGTTATATAAATATATAATTACGTGCCCAACAGATGCACCAAAACATAACATTATACCAATATCCAATGACAATAATCAGATTACACACCTCAGTCTTCGACAATCAGCCGTCCAGAAAAAACTCAAACGGTTTTATTTAACCGAAAAGAGAAATCTTGTGTCCGAAATACATGCACATATTGTCTCATGAGGTGATGCTCAGGCCTGCACAATAGTAAACACGTACCGTGTATACATACATTATTTTCCCGCTATTTGATAAAACGCGGAAAAACACACACACACACACACACATATGTATATATATACCGTTTTGAAAAAAACAGGAACTTTGACGAAAAATCTCCATTTGATGAATGGAGATTTTTCGTCAGAGTTACAAAATCCACTCAATCTTATTATTTGCCCATACCCATAAATTGAAAATAATAAATTAAATTTGCAACGTATTGATCTTTTTGACAAAATACCATTTAACTAAGAAAACGATAAGTACGAGTTATGTGAAACTTTATTCAAATAAACACACATATTTGGACAACTGAATTATGGTCATAATACAGTAATGAGTTTCCAATGGATGTTGTTGTTATCATTAGAATGGGTGGTTTTTCCTCATTTTCGACACTGCTCTTCAACTTGAGTGTGTATGATCACTTAAGTCATTCCAATCATAATGGGTGTGATCTAGTGTTGTAATACGAATCAAAGTGTTATTTTGCATTATCAGTTGAATGTGAAAAAATGTTTCTTAGCTGCACTTTTTTAAAAAAGTAAGAGGTTATGTGTATCGAGTTTAGGTTACGCTACTTCGAATGTTGTGTACAGATGAAAAATCCACAAAGTTTTTGGATAAATTGATAATGTTGCTTAGAAATACATATTCCTGAAGTTTTAGTTGTTTATTCATTAAAATCAGTTGAAAATTGACGAAATTACGCCAGGTTGAAGTGTCGATAGAGAAGGGTTCGCCTTAAACCCCCCCCCCCCCCCCCCCCCCGCCGACTTTTGGTGAGACTATCCAGATCGAAAGTAAAGTGATTTTAAGTGTGGTAGAAAAAAGGAAAAAAAAACCGGCAAAATCAAAAAGAAAAACCTGTTTTGGTGATCATCTTTACATAATTTCCACCTGTCTGTAGAAATGAGTCTTTTACAGTCACTATTTATATTGTAGTAAACTTGAATTTTAATATCAGGAATATCTGCTTAATTTAAGACTTTTCTCTGAGAGCAACTATGAGTGGTCTTAACTGTAGCATTTTCCCTCTGAAATTGAGCGTCTGCACACAAAATTCCTAAAGGAAACGAGCACGACTCGTCAGTAAGTCAATAAATACCTTACGAAGAGTTCTGTACAAGGTGTAAATCTTGATTAAAAGTGTATATGTAAAATCAAGACTGAAGTTAAAACATAAGTGAAATAAGTAGAAGGTGTAGTGCTGTTATAACATGGTATAAAATCAACACTGTGACAGGTATGGAAGCAGTACAAGTAACCAGGACAACACATTTTCGAAATTAAAAAAAAAACCACATACAAACCTTTTAGAAAGATAAGGATAAGAGAAAGGGAATAGAACCAAAAATGTTGCTGCTTTGACAAATATGTAGTTTTACTACAGGTGTACAATATATGCACGAAGAAAACTGTTGTGTCAATTTCGGCATTTTTTATCAAAATATTTCATTTTACCAATTTTAAGGCATAGTGAGTATATATATTGTAAAATAAAAATAAAAATTACTGACTTACTTGAAAGCTTTTCGGATCTTCGTAAAATCATGTCTAAAGTTTTTATCTTAACCGTTCTAATGTCTTATTGCGACAAAAGCTTCCGAAGTCAGAACTGAAATAATTGGTTTTTCTCTAAACAACCTAACTAAGTTTCACTAAATTTACTATGTTTAGAGGTCCCTTTTACTTTTTCTTTCATGTCTGGACTTGCATTATGCCATTTTCCATCTGGCAGGAAATCTACAAAAAGTCGTTTAATGACAGCAGTTAAACTGTGAATCAATACTTCAAGCACAGTGATAATTTTGGCATAGTCTGGAGTGAATTCAACCAACTTTGAAAAAAACATGTGATGCTCGTAAATGTTTCCGACTTACAAATGACAACATGTAATTTCCGTCAATAAATTCCCTAAAATCATAATTTTCTAGGTACTGTATTTTTCTGCATATCAATCATAGTCCACAGAGGTTTGTTTATCAACTCTGAAACTAGCCCCAGTGTTCTACAACCGGCCAGGTACTCTTTCACTTACAAATCATGTTGAACCTATTATCTCGGCAAAAAAAAACACACTTTCAAATACTGTGACAAGAACGCCATGAAAAGCCCATGGGCTCCATTTTTTCATCAGCCTATTATCTATTTTAGTAGAAATTTTTACTTCTGTAGTATATTGCATTCATTCAGTTAATTATTTCCCCTGATCATCTATTTGTCATATATTTAACAAATCTTAAAATCACTTGGGTAAAAAACTGACGGGTTCGACAAACAAAGGAGATAATTTAAAAATAGAGATTTGGGCAGGGTATTTTCAAATTCACGGCACACAAAAGCGCATGAACGAATGCCTTATTTTGTTGCATAAAATATTAGAAAGTTTGAAATCAATTTAGAAATAATACTTTTGCTTATATCCATATGAATTTATACGTTGAATAATGCCGACTTTCAAACTGTTGTCTTATCAAACTTTAAACAGAAACAAAAAATAAAATGCACAAATTCATTTTATAAGGCTTATGTAGATTGGATAAGATTTATGTGGATTTTACTGTTCGCGGGTTTGAATGGTCCTGTGCGCAAGCGTCGTCCATATTGGCATGCATCTGATAAAACTCGGATTTGACATTAACATTTACAAGTAATAATTTTGATCTTATAAAATTTTTAAAAATAGGCGAGTAAAATATAGTCTTCAGCCATCATTTTTGTGAAAATAATTAAAAAACTATTTTAAAACGTATTTTTAATTGACCTCATTTATCATGTTGCAGATATAATTTATTAAAGGACAAAATTACATATATTAGGGCAAGATAATAATGGTATGCAATGAGATTTTAATAATAAGATGTAAAACATCAGCAGTATTCAATATTTTCTCAGCAACAATAAAATACTACTAGTAAAAATTAATGCCTTGTAAGGGAATATGTTCAACAAGTGAATTACAATGCTGAACAGTAGTATTCGATACAATCAACAGTACCGATATGTATATTTAGCTAAACAAAACAATGGGACCTTATGAAAAATTACAGGCTATAGCTCAGCCAAAAAACACAAGTCAATAACAACATGTAATGGTGTAGGACTATAAAAGTGAGTACTATTATTACGTCGTATCTTATGAATAAACCACGTGTATAAATGGTGTCCACAATTAGACCCTGCCTTTGAATGGAGGTACCCACCAAAGTGCAACCGCAGGAGAGATCTCAATAAAAATAATAAATATAATGCAAATAATATATGTTTTAAGAATGTGTTATGATACGTCTTTCAGGGACAAAGACTAAAGCGGAGGGGTGTAAACGTAGAAATATAGCTACATGTTATAGTATGTACTATGTACAGGTTAAGAGATGTTACTAATGTCTCGCCTATGAGGTACGTTTTTAGGCGCAAGGGTAGAGCGCTCGCTTTACAAACGGCCGACCCGGATTCGATTCCCGGCGTCGGGGAAGGGAATTATATAACTAATTTCATTGTAACTAGCATTTACATTACATAACTATAGCGTGATATCTTACAGTTGTTTACTCAGACTTCAACTTGTATATTTATATTGAATTCTATAAAGCACTTTTATTTCACGAATGTGTAAAGAATTCTGTTCTTGATCTCAAGTATGAACCTTTACTATTAGAAAAATTTTTTTTTCAGTATTTCCAAACTGACGCGGTCGATATTTGTGAAATAATCTTGACATGGATTCTTAATTTTGCGATTGTTCTCGGTTTTTTTTATATCGACAATAGTTAAGCGTTTTCCTTGCCCTATTTACATTTCCTGGCGTATGATGGAATTACTAAATGTGCTCTTCTCTTAGTAAATTTCAAATGAGAAAACCACGATATGCCATCGCCTCATCGCCTGCTGATATCAAATCAAAATGTCCCGAGTTTTCAGTAATAAACTTATCGGATGCATTTCAATCCCATAAATCTGATACAAATCAAAAGGCACCTTCAGGTGCAATAATTACAAGACACTTAAAAGTATTATTGATTTTAGCTGCATGTCTAATGCTAGGCAGTTGGAGACTGTGGTTTTTAGAGCTGTAATCATAGGACAAATGGGTTTCGCGATATCGTCGATAATATGGCGATATCGTCACGATATTATCGTGATTTTTTTAGGTACAAGCAAAGACATTCTAAAGATTTTATTGGATTTAATAAAGATTCTAATTTAAAAAAATCAAAACACAATGCATGAAAGCTAACTAGTTGAACTATTCACAAACCAGAGTAAATATTTAAGTTTCAGAGTAACGTATTTTTATGTAGAAAAATTAGTTTGTCAACACATTATCTGGAAGTAATGAGGCCCTTTTTTGTGTTACTGTATTTCCAGCACAACTTAAATACGTTCTGATGGCACACTCGTTGTCGGGACACACAAATATAATTTCACTAAATGTGACAACATTGGATAAATAACTGATCTAGCTTTCCACCAACCTATGGGATCCTTTATACTGGTTTCAATAGTAGAACTAGAACATTCACCCAGATAACAAGCTATTTCCTTAGCTAAACGCTGACCTGTAGAAACCTGTAATATCTTTTCTTTTGTGATCATAACATCCAATACGCTTTCGTTTTCATTTTTAACTTTTTTGAAGGCCGGTTGTTCAGTGTCAGTTGTTAAAGTTGGAAGGGGCGGCCCCGGTCGGATTTCTGTCGTCGGAAGTATTTGATTGGTCAGCTGACAAAATGGGAATGCCCTGAAACAAATTCGGTGGCTTTCTCAAATGGTCTCAATAGATGAATTAAGTCTCAACGTCGGAAAGTGGCTTATGCTGTGGTAAACCAAGCATTTTTTGTTTTTCATTAAGCTGTTGAGCTGCTACATGGCTTCTGTGGAAATGTGCAAAAATTCTGCAAATTTTACATAATATTTTGGGAACTTGTGGCAGTTTCAGCCTTTTTTCACGACCAAATTCAATGCAACCTATATGTGGCCAATTTAATTGTGTGCAAAATGCAATAATCATGTTTGATGCATGATCGGACCATCGAAAGGGTCTCGAAGTCCCCCTTCACCAACCACGTTCATACATTCTTGCGCAATGTTTTCTCCGGTATGAAGTTATTTACAACTCTTGTTAAAAAAACTCGGGATTTTAATTCCATTTTATGAGTTATGTAGTGTGCCGTAATAGTCAAATACGGATCTCCACTTGATCATGTCGAAGAATCAGTTAGCTTCTCATTTATATTCTTATCTTTTTGGGTTACGCGAAGTTTTGTTCCCGGGAAAGTATGAAAACCAGAGGCCTAATACGCAACTATCGCCACATAAGTTACTTTGACCGTCTAGCCGCTTCTTTGATCCTTCTATACAATCGTTGTAGTTGACTGATAAACAGTGTCCATGAATTTTGTTATCGAGTTTATTTTATTCTGACAGTTTAAATATGATGTTCAGCGCTTTTTCCTAAAGTTCCAAAATTCTTTTCGATTTTTGTTAATTTTGATATTAAAGGGACCCTTAAATTGAAAAGGTTGACATGTGGCGGATAGAATTTACCAGGTCTCCATGATCAAAGCGAACATTCTGTATGGCGCCAAATTTAAATTATTTACTATAAAGAGCCAATGAGAAAAATGGCAAATCATAATCAAATATGGCGGATATGCAAATTGGAAAAGTGAACCCTTTCTTTGGTATGTGAACTGGTCCAAAAATAACTCGTAACTGCCTGACGTGGTAATTCACTAATTTCATGTTTAATTTCCGATTTCACTGTCTCATATCATTGGTAGAATGTAGTTGTCCGTTATATATTGTCTAGAAGTGATTTTGTACCTCGAATCAATCTTGCCTAGCATTGATTTGAATTTACGCCCTTTAACAACAGAGAGAGGCTGTAAATCCATCGTAATAAAATCTACAATTCCATTAGTAATAGCCACAAAACGACTGCTTCCAAATGCATATGGCTTGTTTTGATCAAGAATATCAATAAGTGTTGGCTTATTTGCTCGTGAAGTGGTAGAAGTTTCCCCACCAGTTTTGGCATTACGCTCATTGTAGTGATACCTATTTAAATGTCCACTTAAATGTGTTGTGTTGCCACTATATTTCACTTCAGATCTACAAATTTCAGTTTTCTTATCTTTGTAACCACCATCATCACCTTTTTCAAAACCAAAAAATTTCCACACATCAGATGTATTTCTATTCCAAAAATTTAATAGATCGGCCATTGTGATAGCTACTGCCTGTCAATGTTTTGCGGTTTTGTGGTTTTATTGTTAGACAAAATCATACAATGTATACAATATCGTCCTCAATCAGCACTGATAGTTAGTCATTTATATGATCGGTTTACGTGTGGTTTTTTTTCTGAAAGATGTGTAAACAAGCTTATGTGTGTATTTACTTTATAAAATAAACAAAATTTCTATGAAACGGTAATCTGCGATATCGGGATTTTGACTATTCATAGCAATATCGTCTTAGGTAAATTTTCGGCAACGATAAATGCTATGACGATATATAATAATAGCTCTAGACTGGTTTTTGAATGAATATTTAAGTACAGTGAATAATTGATCTAGTTTATGGAAATGAAGACATAGATGATTTAATTTCTTAACATTGTTTTGATACATTGTGAGAAAACAGAATGTAAAAGACTTATCCAAAGAACAATAATCTATGAAACACTTAAGACATTGAAATCCGAAATAGATCACCTAAAAATGGAATCTAAACCTAGCCTAAGTAAGGTTAATATGTATTTATTATATGGATTAGGCTCCGCTTCATTTATAATATCTAGAAATTCCTAAAAAAAAAAACCATATCCATTTAATAGCAAAAAGGCAAATGCAGCAATAGTCGTCTTACTTTTCCAATGAAAATGTTTAAGATGCCACAGGGCAGCATGCTTTTGTCTGCTGTAGCTATTTATACAGTTATATTTTAAGAATTTAGTTTAATACGTAGGTTTACCAGTGAAAAATATGTTGTAGCAGGAGTAGCCAGGATGCATAGATGGTTGTAACAGAAGAACGGAAAATTGGTCATGTTACTGGGTTGCTGTATAGTCAAACAGTTTAGCCCATATGAAGACTAGTCGGGTGAAAGCTGTTCCGAGGATGGAAGGATTGGCAAACTTCTTAAAGTAGGGGGATAATTAAGACTTTTTAATCAATGGTCCTCGGAACAATGTCAACATATTGGCTACTGTCCATAACTGGTTAATAGAGCCAACTATATTCAAAGGAATTACTTTTCAAAAAGATGAAATTCTTTTACTCTACCAATATGCCTCTAAACATGGATACGAAGTGTTGCTAAAATCTGTCGTTTTAATATCTTGTTTAGTAAACTGACCCCGACTCATAAGAAAAGGTGAAGTATTGACTGTAATACCAGTTTCCTCCAAGATTTTTTTAATACAAATAACTCTTCTGACATAAAATAAGCAGGTTCTAACAGATCAAGAATTTCAGTTAAATTTGTGATTTCAACATCAGACATTGAATCTGTGTATAGACTGGGAATAAATATAAAAGTCCCATGTGGAGCTATACCAATGAGTCTTTTCCTGATATGAGAGCTCTTATATGAGGATCAGAGTTTGGAGCTAAGGATGAGCGAGGAGGTTTTTTTCAGTTTTAATCTCTGTACAGTCTATGAGGACTCTGGTAGAAGGATATAAATCTTTACATGCAGTGGGCATCCTGGCAAGTATTAGTTGTTTTCTAGGCCATATATTAAAAAAAATGACCATGTAATTATTTGACAAATGAGACAGTTAAATCTGTCTGCTAAATCCTGTTTCATTAAACCACATTAAGTTTGAATAAAAACATAAATAATGCATCAAGGCATAGTCCTCTGTCTAACAAGAAAAGTAGTTTGGTTTACATGAACAGATTACTTATAATAACTTGTCATGGAACTGGCTGCTGGTTGAATATAATTAAAGCATAAAACATAAACTATGAAATAAAACCCATATAAAATTGGAACTTAGAATTTTATGAAACCCTAGAAATGCCGCATCTTTAGGCGTCGTTCTTCTAGTTATCTATTTTTTTATTGATCATTACTACTGCAATATAGATAATCATAAATATTACTAAAATCACTTCTAAACAAGATATACACTGGTTTTGTTTTTAATGGGACTGTTATTATTATATTTAAATTAAGTATATTGTGTACTTCCATTTAACAATGATCCCAAGTTTCTCCGTATCGACAATATCCACATATTCCTTTAGGACCCTGCAAGTGGAATATTAGGATATTTGAAATAAACTGCACAACAGTGTTTGTCCTGTCTTTTATCGGTGGCCTCCATGATGTTGACACTCTTACCAGTGGCTTCCATAATGTTGACACTCGTTTCGCGATTCCGACCTTAGCCCCGTTTTGGATCTTATGGGGGTGGTAGAGCGAAATATTCTTCTCCATTTTCTTAAAGGCCGTTTTCCGTCTTGATAGGTTCATTATGTTTTGTCTTTTTCCGTCATTATTTTAAAAGCCGATGATTTGCTTCAATATCTATGTTTTGTTTCATATGCATAATATACTAAGAGATAGTTACTAAAATCGGATAACAGTTTTGTCTGACAACACTTCTTTAAGCAATAATAATGAATATCTGTTAATAATGAATCAATAAAATACATACCAATCTCAAAAATCTTCAGAATAAAAAGACGTATTTACAATATAAAATTATATTCTTTGTCATCCTCTAAGTTTATAGACTTCTGAATTCTGAGTGAAAAACCTGATAATTTGCTCCAATATCAGAGTAATCTGGTTGCCTATTTTGGTCATTTTTTTGGCATTGCACCAAAACATACTTCTTGGGAAATAAATAAAGACATTTATGTAACAACATTGTCTTAAAAAAATTAATAAAATGACAGAATATATTTTATTAAGGTCCAACAATTAAAATAGTTCACATGAATAAAGCCATTAACCGTTTGAATTTTTAGAAGATAGCTATGTAATCAGCACACAGTAAAGACGGAAACTGTCAAATTAAGTTAAAACACGTGAAATTTTACCAGGAAGTGCGGTCGTTAGCTACTACACACGCGTGAAATCAAAACTTAGAATGACAAGAACAGAAATATGAGATTCAAACATATCCAGGATAATTTTAAAAACAGGGGCATTATACTTATATCAACAATACTGTGGTGACGGCCATAAAACTATTAGGGCCCTGATAAAATTAGTCTTGCAACATCCCTTGGTCAAGAGTTAGTTTGTAATCACCTTGTTTTGTTACAAACAACCACATTGTGATGAGACCATAAATTATTCATTCCTTCTTAAAAGATTGAATTAAAGGTCTCAAGGGTCAACTAACTATTTTCAGTTGTTTGCTGTTTATCTATGCATTTGTATTCATTTTTATGGAGATTTGTAATGTGTAACATTATTTTCCAGTAAAAATAAAGCAGATGTATAAAAATAAGAAATGTCTTGCCAAAGTGTTGATTTCGAGAGATTTTTGTCTGGATTTTTAAAATGAAGTTAAAAAGATGTTCTATGACTGCATAGTATTTAGTTGTTTAGTAGATACGACACGTCTTGGAATTCGAGTTAGAAATGTGAAATTGATAATGTAGATTAATTGTTGAAAACAAATCTTGCATCATCTTATGAGAAGACAAGTCAACTACTATTAATTGGGGAAAGGGGTATAACTCATTCAGTGTAAACACAACACCAAAACCAATCAAAAATCATGTTTCTACCTTTGCACATAACACATTTTACCTTTATTATTTTTCTTGAAATAGACACCAATTTTCTAGACTTTCTGTTGCAAAATATCCAGTTTGTATTACTCGCAAATTATTACTCCCTAATCTGCAAAATATGGGAAGTCTTATGCTTTTTGGACTACCTATAGGAAACGATGTTTTGTCGCTACTCTCATCTGCTTTTTGATTGAATTCATTTGTCCTTTTTTATAATGAAATTGATTTCTGCATCGGTTACAGATAAATTAATTCCTAGTAAATTTTGTCAATATTTTGCTGGAAGAACCTGCAGAATGCCTCGTTATCTATACTAAATTATCTTGTTTTAGATTTTAGACATCTTTTTGAACAAACACAAAATCTATACCCCTTAGTAGGTATTTTAAAAGTGAAGAAAGATACTGATGTTTTGGATTATTCTTAGTACTAGTAAAATGTAAATCAGGATAAAATAAAGATTTGGGGGGGGGGGAAGAATGTTGTTGATTTTCACAATTCAGTAAACAAAATCAATATATGAACTACTGCAGAGGAAATGTCAAAATGAAATTGACAGACTATCAGTTTCAATGTTCAAAGTGCACAATTATTTTATCGGTACACAAATTTAAAAAGACAGAAATAATTTAAATAATGTATAGTTCCTGTAACAGAAATAATTAAATCAACTTTTACTGTATGTATGTGATCTATTTAATATGTACCATCTGACTTAATTATCTCTCTTGGTGAAATTTACAAATTGGTTGTTTTAAAGTGGAAAGTTCAAACCCCGTTCATGCATTAACCACTGTAAATTTTTGTACAAACATGTTCTTATAAATATCCTTTTGATTTGAGCCTAAATCATGTTGGTTAATGCTTGAACCTATATCTATTTTTAAGATAGAGAAAATTAGATGTTTTTTCCACAAATTGTATGCAAAACCTGAATCAAAAAGATATTGTGAGACAAATAATGTTTTAACAATGTTTTTCTTACAAAGTTGACTACCTTTTAATAATTATCTTAAATTGAGTAATGGCAAATTTTTGGTCAAATTTTGAGCTATAATTTAAGTCTGTAGTGCTGATAAAACAACAATATCATTGAATATTAATGTGTTCTGAATATTTATTTTTGCAATAATCTATATATAAATCATGTATAAGCTATATTCTGAGAAAACATTATGGCTGTATTTTCAATAAAAGGACACATAACTTGTCACAGAAAGACTATTATATGAAATCTACAAAAATTTTGATGAATTATCTCCCCTGGTTTGATACTCAATCCAGATTTTGTCAAAATCTTCTTGAATTGTAATTTTACTTTGCTGCCTCTTGATGTGATTCTACATCATACTTTGTTGTTAAGTGAATGTCATTGACTTTTATATTAAGAAAACATGTAATACTAAACATTTTATGCAAATTAGTATACTACAATTTCTCAAAAAACGGGCCAAAATGTGTAGAAAAAGTGATTAATAAAACAATTTTGCTTTGGTTTACAACCAAACAAATGCCACTAAGACTATACTATTGTATTTTCAAGCTTGGTAATGGATTAGAATTATGTTGATCTTTGACCCTTAGGTTAGATGTCAAGGTCAGTTGGATAGGTAAATTACATATTATACCAGTTTTAATTTTACAGCACTAGACGGCCGTTTCGGAATACAATTCCTCATCAGTGGTGCTTTGACCAAAATTATGAAACCAAAATTATTTTTAAGATGTTGAAAAGCTACCCAAAGGACCAAAATATATTTTACCAAATTAAGCTAAGAAAATACTTTGCATGAGGGAGTATACCTTAGTTTTTTGAGAAATTTCAAAATTTAACTTGCAGGAAATTTAGACAATTATAGTATATTTCTGACAATAATACGAAATAATTGCCTACTGAGTTTGTCATATCCTTGGGCCACCAGTAAGGCTGAAACGTTTACACGTGTACACGATACAGTTTCGATTTTGACCTGTAAACTTTTACAAAAATAGTTAACGGTTAAACGTAACCTTTGACCGCCATATTGGACTACATTAATGAAGAGTAATATAAAATACATTGTTCCGTTTTTATCTACTTTTCATTGTCAAATAAAACAATAAAAATATACTTTGTTGTTTAATCATTGAGTTGTCATATTACTGATTGAGTCTGGAAAATAACTAAAGAAAAATGGAAGGTCTGAAATCGGGGAGTATTTTGAAGTGACTGATGGTGTGTCGGGAAAACAAAAGTTAAAATATTATGTCTGTTGTGTAAAATGGTACTCAGTTACATGGGTTGTAGCACAGGTGATGGCTAATGATCTCAAACATGGTTCTGTTGATACCAAATCAAAGAATAAAGTGTTTAAATCCAGACAGTTATAAATGCCTATAAATCTCCGATAAATGGGTGAAATGTACATAGAAGTGTGCGCGACCTTTGACCCATACCTGATGGGGGAAGGTTTCAAAAATCGGCAACTATTCTTCAGCTAGTAATAAATTTGCCGATCAAATTATTAATGTGACAAGTTTAAATTCCATCTATTAATTTATTTGATATGGATTAATGTTTGTATTTTGAATATAAAACTGTTTTATGTTGGAATTATTGATTAAACTGAAAAATAATTTGGAGTTTTAATTCATGTTACTTTGAGAAGACCCATCGGAAGTTGATTTGTCAGTAATTTAGTTAACGCATGAGTTGCACAGGTAAACAAATTGACTAACTGAAAGTCCATCGCTGTTGATTCTTATTCCAACCTTCATTCTTTGTGATGACCAATTTGATAATTTATGGCATTTAATCACAAAATAATAATAAAAATTGATTATAATACAGAGTAAAGGTCATCATGTTCATATTAACTACCTTAACTGTACCATGTTAAATACCTGGCATTATGATTGTTTACATTTTTTACATGCATTCTAGCATTCATTCGTGTAAACGGTTTCGTTTCGTTTACTGTCAATCGTGTACACGTTTACATATTTTGTAAACGTTTCAGCCTTAGCCACCAGCCACCAGCAGAGATAATTAGTATAAATATTTAATTGATCAAATACCAAATTTCAATTTGAAAGGTTAATTGGTTGATTTGTTATTGAATTTTAATTTTTAAATTATCCTTTTTGGTGGCCATCTTCGATTTGGAGCCATATTTTCATTAAACGGAAAAAGTCAAGGTGAAAACATACTAAGCCTAACTAAGTCCATATATATAAAATACGATACATTGGTTTTATGTCATAAAATAATGACATCCTTTGTTGTATTTGATTTAAAATGCAGCACGATGATTATACGTCGGCCATCTTAAAATTGGCAGCCACATTGAATTTTAAAACAATTATTTATGGAAAATTAGTAAAATATTTATTGGATTAAATACCAAATTTTAACTTAAAAGGTTAAGGGGTTGATTTGATATTGAATTTTTATACTGAAATTATTTTTATGGCCGCCATCTTGGACTGGCAGCCATATTTTTATTAATGGATAAAGTCAAGGTGGAAACATACTTAGCCTAACTAAGTAGATATATATAAAATACAATACATGGGTTTTATGTCATAAAATAATGACATCCTTTGTTGTATTTGATTTAAAATGCAGCATGATGATTATACGTCGTTCATCTTGAAAATGGCAGCCATATTGAATTTTAATACCAATAAAATTATGGAAAATTAGTATAAATATTTATCTGATTAAATACCAAATTTCAACTTAAAAGGTAAAGTGGTTAATTTGATATTGAATTTTTGTACAATTATTTACAATTAATTTTGTTAAATTATCTTTTGTGGCGGCCATCTTGGATTGGCAGCCATATTTTCATTAAACAGAAAAAGTGAAGATGGAAACATGTCTAGCCTAACTAAGTACAAATATGGCAATAAGACCTATCATATTTTCTGCTTTTAACAAAAAAGTTTAGGGAGTTCGATAAAAAAGCTACTTTTTTTAGATCTGCTCCCTGACTAATATCGCATTCTGTATATAATGTAGAGTTTTTTGCCGTCGACAAATCTGGACAAACGTAGTATGTCTATATTGTCTAGTCGTGTACTAAGAAATAGGCCTACATACATGTTCATTCGTAAAAGAAAAACCGAGCCAATCCAACAAGACAGAAGAAATCATTCACGTTCAGAACAGCTATTGGAACAGTCAGTCACACAGAGCAAAATAAAGGAACACTCTCCAGAAATAGCTGTTAACAGAGTTTGCATTTTTTGCGGCTTGTGACTATTGCATATATAGGCGAAAATTAAACAAACAGGAAAATTTCCGGATTTACATCATTCATTTAGTGTTGTTGTTAATATGCTTTGTACTGCATGTGTTATGCAATTAGTAATAGATTATGGAATATGAAAAAAAGAGCTTATTATTTAGGCTGATGTTATTGAGAGACCATCCTTTGGAATATCCAGAGGACTGCTTTGAAAAGAACAACAAACCATTAGAAGCGGTATTGCTAATCAAAATGGGCATCCTAGATCTAGAGACACAGCCATCCAAATTATTAACAATGAATAGAGGGGGGATGTATTAAATATTCTTATAAAATTCCTTTTGTTGACATATCTATCTCATAATATGCTTTCATAAATAAGGATACGGTAAATTCAAGACATTGCAATGTAACGAGTTTCTGTATATAGTTAACTGTATATAGAATAAAGATCCCAAATTTAAACGATTCCTTGGAATTCCTCTGCAAAAGTGGTTGGCTAGTTTGAAAAAATACTAAACGAAATAAGCCAATTAGGCAAGATTTCTTTTATTTCATCTAAAGCTATTATATCTTGCCTTAATTGCCTGCCATTGTTCTTCCGCTTTATGTTTTTGAAACGTAAAAATGTAATTAATAATGAACGTAATAGACCCTTCTTGCTAATAGAAGAGATTGTTATTACATATCCGTTGTTTTTTTCAGTAAAATGAAACAAGAACTCCTAAAACGAAGTTTGTAATATATACAAGCAAGTAATTTTCATATAACATTCCAACTAAAATTGCTCGTATATTAACACGTGTATTTTGATATATCGGAGCCGATATTCTTGCCGTTACCATCTGTTAATACTGATTGATATATAGCCATCACAGTTAAGAGGACGCCTAACGCAATTATAAAGCAAGCTACGATCATTCTAACGTCGTTTTTATTGGAACTCGATTTGGATTTCAAGTCAAACAAACAAAAACCTGCAAAGAAGATACAAAATTAATTTTAATGAAAAATATTAGGGTTCCAATACTTTAATATCGAAATTGGCTAATGTCAAACATAGAAAGCTCTTTTAACAGGACTTAATAAGTATTTATGTTTGAAGTCAAATGTATTCAAGTCAAACGTAAGTAATGCGTACATATTTATGATGTTAACATGACATGTTATGGAATTATATTTATTTTTACAAGAATACGATTTGCAAGCACAAGTATGGTAAAGGGGATACGAAATAGCTTATAACATGTATCATTACGCTTTTCAACTACAAATTAAGAAATTGTTTTTATAAATTATTTTGTTTTATCTGCGCTCGTACCGTCTTAATTATATTATGACATTTAACAAATGGTAAGTATGGTTTATTAAATATTACTATGGACTTTTACCTGGTATAACAAAGATGATTATAACTGCAACAATACCAAGATACCGCACAGCAATCCCCACATTTGGCACAAATACAGCAATAAATACAGATCCTAAGAACCAGATTAAAGTTACTGATATTCTTCTGGTCTTTTCGTTTTTCTCCAGGTCTATATCACTTATCTTCCTTATATCCATCCACACCGATTCAATAGCTTGCCTGGAATAATAAGGTGTAACATTAACCCCTAAAACAATTAGGTATTTATAGATAAGGCATCAATATAAGAAAACGATATTCGACTGTCATTTTAGGTTGTTTGTGCATTTACACATACAAATATCCTATATGTTGTAGTTAATATTTATCACTCACTCTTTTCGCTTATCATTCCATATACATTAAACACCACGAAAAATGAGTATTTGTTAAATGTACATTTGTAAAATATATTAGTGGTGAAAAATCGTTTATATACTTTTATAATGAAAAGGTAACCGAAGCCCGGTGGGCCAGAAGGAACAGCACCTTCTGTCTCATTAGATATAAAGACTAAGTGTAAAATAATTTTGATTACACACGTGGCGGGTGTATCTAGCTAAACAGGAGGTGTTTACCCTTCCGGAACGCACCTGGCCCTACTTTCCTGTTGGAAGTTGACGTGTCTAACCTAACTTGTCAGTTCCAAAGTTTTACTTTGCTTCTGGATTGTGATTCGGACATGGATTAGTATGTTTGTTTTGTTTAGTTACCTGCCACAAAACAGCAATAATGGATAACTTGTATACAGCTTAACAGTAATTAACATAACAGCAACGCTTATGTCTGTGGTCGGTTTGTATGACAACAAAATATCGGTAGTGACATGATCTCCAAATGACAAATAACCGTATATAGCTATGGTGGAATAATAGATGAAGGCGATTAGGATGCTTATTGCGACTGCAATGGAAAAGTTCTTAAAACTGCCTTGTTTCATTGACGAATATACTGGAATTGTACACATGTGTACCTGAAATGTAAGCAAGTAAAGTACATTAAAATTAATGATACGAAAGGGGTTTTGAAAACATAAGCTTAACAGAATACAACGAACAACTGTGCTGAAAACCTTTATCATCTCCAGCTTATCCTCAAAAAGTTTAATGGGCGTCATCAAAACCAAATGTTTGATACCTACGATTTCATTGATTTGTCAGTCACTATTAATTCTTCATCTATGAGATTTATTCACCTGGTGCCGACATGTACTAACTGTCATTTATAAATGTCTGTATTTATCCTCTTTTTTCATTTACCTTATCAGATAAACTAATGTTTATTATGATTCGGACATTGATTAGTATGTTTGTTTTTGATTACCTGATAGGAGAATACTATAGCAGGAATGCCAAGCACAATATCCGTCAATTTTGGTTGATGTGAACTGAAAAGAAATTTAAAAGTAAAAAAAAAAAACCAAAAGCATAGGGTGTTTTTAAAAAACCGTTCCTTTTTTAAAAAATGATTGAATAGTTTTTAAATCTTTAATTTATTCGAAAAATAAATATCAATTCTATCCAGTGTCTCCAATTTTTCTCGATTGTATTGAGAGTTGTCTACATTACACCAGTGTTAATTTTACAAGATACGACGGCCGTATATCAGTGATTCTAGCTTATTTTTACAATTCGGGACGAATCGTGTCTTAACTACTTACTGAATAGACCTTTCATCAATGTACTTATGAAAGACGGAACAATATTTTTGAAAACTGCAAACTACATATTTTGTGTTTGAAACGTATAAAGGAAGATAACTCAAACTTTCTGGACGGACGTGTACATTTTAAACCTTATGATACATAATTATAAAAATTACAATGTATTTACAAAATGTTACCTCCATAAATCTTTTTGAACGATGTTATCTTGAGTATGATACTTCACAGGCAGTAAGATGGCAATGTATGTGATCCCCATAACACCAAATATACTGTAAAAAGAAAAAGGGTTCCATTCCATTTAAACTTAGTCAGATCTGTTTATCAAAAGCAAACAAACCCATCCATGCTCAAACCTCGATTAAACTGGTTAAGTAACACTCACGACTTTCTACCAAAGAGTTGAGGACAAGTATAATACGATCTGTGAATGTGAACTAAACAGGGAGCGAGCGCTTTCAAAATTTCATTTTGCATAATGCATATTCCAAAAATCTACATACGTATAATATATTACTGAGTTGTTTATTTTTATTTTCTTCCTTAATTGAAGCAATATTTAAGTTTGTTTGATTTCACGAGATACAAGAAACTTCCTTATACCCCTTTAAACAAATTACCTAACAAAAGTAATGTGCATCTTTACATTGCAAAATTTAATTTTTACAAACAAAAATATTAAAAAGGTCTGCACATAATGTATCACTATCATCTGGTAAGAAGAAGCTAAGATGTCATTTTAGACGTCATCTAGAAGTATAATCTATAGTGTTTAAATTATAATTGTGTTTTTCATGGAAACTGGACGATAATATAGGCTACGCGTTTTTTGCGTGAAATTTTGTAATTTATAAAATGAGACATTTGTTATAACTCAACAACGGCTGAAAATAATGCTATGGAGTTTTCACTGTTGATATTGTCTTGCTATTTTCTTCGAATTGATGTCAAGGGTATGTCCCAGTTTTTGACCTTTGATAAAAATTGCTATTTTATTACCATTTCAGGTGATCAAGGCATGGAATTTTCAGTTAATTGTAGGTATTGGCATGATTATTTTGATGCATAAATCAGTTAGATTTATGTCAAAGTCACAGGTGCAAAACAATACCGAAATGATTAATTATATATAATTATCTGCATAACTATTTTGTATAGGCATATACAATATTAGAATATTGTACAACTGTCATTTTGATATACAGATGTAAATGAATACTGAAATGGTAAATTATCTTGAAAACTTAACATTTTGTTATTATGTATATAATAATATTGTAGGTATTAGTATAACGATCATTTTGATATATAAATGAGTTCATGGGTTCAGAGATCAAGGTCACAGATGCAAATACCAAAATGGCCTAGTTTTTTTTACGTTTGTACTTTTATAAATAATAATATGCATCTAGACTATATTTTGGATGTAGCATTCTAAATAGAGGTAATAATTAACAAAATTTGCATATTAGCAATTTACTGCTAAAAATTAAGATACTCTTTTTATTAATTACTGTAACTGACCATTGAACCTCTGCATGATATTTACACACCCATGGGCTTCGTGTCTTATATAGCCTTTGTAATTCACAATCTTTTAGAGACCTAAATTTTCATTTAATAGACTTTTAAAAACTAAAATTAGATCAATTTCAGTATCATGGTCTTTATTTGCAAACAAAAGAAACATTTACGATGAAAATTTACTTTAAAATACAAGTTTTGATATAAAACCTCTTATTAGTTATAGTCAGCGTATACAGGTAGGTTGGAGACGTCTATTGGTGTCAGTATTTATTCAATCTTACTGAAACAGTAAATATGTGACATTTAATTATATTATGTTTCTATATAAATTCCAATAAATGTGATATTTGATATTGTTTAGCACTTGCACCAACTCCCTACTATATTTGTATACGCATCCGCGATTGTCATAACTTATTTCTGTAAAAAAGAAATGCTCTCGCTATAGGATATTTAAATGGCGATGCTCACAACGGAAGTTATGTTCTTGGTTACGTACTATGTTCTGTGCGCCATTTGTCTTTTCGGCATGTTAAATCCCCATTTGGCTTTTTTAAAAAATATTCACTCGCAACTGACCATAGCAATCTCCTGTAACTGAATTTTATATGGAAATAAACATAATTTACAGTAATAATTTACCTTGGATAAACAAGAAAATCTACAGTTTTAAAGAAACAGAAAGGTAATATGAAAATGCAGGATGTAATGGACATCACTACTTTCTTGTTCAGATACAGAGGCTGGATATCGCAGTACTGGTGTCTAATGGTAAACAGAAAAACTGGAATATACAAAATAGTACAAATAAATCATAGCTAATATCAATATAATTATATTACTGCTTTCTTTTGCATATAGGGGTAAAAGGAAAGCACAATTATAAACTACTGTTTAGCAGAATGTTATTTAACGCCCCAATCAAGATTTTTTCACATCAAGAGGGTTCAGCGGTGGTACTGCAAACCAGAGAAAACGATCGACTTACAGTAAGTCAACTGACAAACCATCTTCTGAGCATACTTGAACCTAGGCGGCACGAGGCGTTGTGTATCCGTAACCGCATGCTTTAACATCGAGGCCCCAAACTAGTTTTGATGTGTTAATCCTGACACGTTTTGCATCACTCTACCTTGGCAAAATTGATTTTAATCACAAAATCTGTGTTACTGTTCACTTTGTATTCCCCAACAGTCCGAATGATTGTGCAAAAACAAATACAACAATATTTTTTGAATTACTCTGGCAAAATTGATTTCAAACTAGAAATCTGTGAGCTACTGCTAACTTGGTATAAGTCGATTATTGGGGCCTCATAATGAACTCGGCATACAAAGTTTCAAGTGGCCTTGTTTAGTAGTTACTGAGACAACTGTTTCGAAAAATTTTGTTTCGGACGAACGGAAGGGTAGAGGTAAACAAGTATAGATCTTCTTCGAAGCGGGGTTATAATTATTTCATGCCTCAAGATTATGAAGCATACTACTACCGTTAACAATGTTTATATATTTTTCATTTCTTGTTAATCTTTGAATACTTACACTCTTCCCACTGATCAGAAATAACGAGAAGACACAGCACACATGACCCAAAACTGTAGATCATTATTGATATTGTAGAAATTCGGGATGCTGTTTTCCCACATACTTTTAGTACGGTATCCTGATATGTAGTGGTTTGACTCGTATCTGAACAGTAACCAAGAATCAAAATTGTCAACGTTGCTATAAAACCAATTATCTGGAAAAAACAATATCATTATGTAGCCTTTTGTTATAACCACTTCACCTTTAAATTTTATAAAAAGGTAGTCAACATTATATCACTAGTTAACCCTCCCCAATTCAAGCATACCTCAAGTGTTTAAGGTGTCTGGTTGTTGGTTTTTCTTCGATCAATTTCAAATAAAAACCATGAAGGGTTTCTTCTTGTCTCAGGCACACTATTGGTCTGACTTGGTACGAGTGTAGTAGAGTGAATGATGACCTGCGGGCAAATGCAACAACGTAAAACGTCGAAATTTGATAACGATCATGGGATCGACCTGACGCTCAACATAAGATGGAAGGTACAGCTTATTTTTGCCGTCATCACAGTATTGGTGACAAGTGCGATGTCTCTATGTCCAGAATTACCCTGAATGTATTTGACGTTTTATGTTTCTTTCACACAATTTTGATTATATCCTAGACGGGTGTAGCTAGCTAAACTGAAGGTGCTTCCGCAACACCCGGCCTCACTTTCCGTGTCTAACCTGAATTGTCAGTTCCAATGTTTTACTGTGTTCTGGATTGCGATTTAGATATGGACTAATATGTTTGTTTTAATTTAAATGTTGCTGTAGGTTTGCAGTATTACCGAGCAGATAAGAACCGCAATAAATCTGCTTATGGTGTATTTTACAGTCAGTAAATGCGCTATTCCCACTACAGGACTTTTATACAGCAAAGCAAGCAGCTTATGAAGAAGTTGTCTCGGGAACAATGCTTGCCTAGGATAGCCCTTAACGTTTTACATAAGAGTAGTGTCCCTGTATGCAAATTATATTGGAAATATTTATTGTTTCGTAGTTATCAATTTTGATGTGGCGGATGTAGCTAGCTAGCTAGACAAGATACTTGCGATAAAAGAAGTCATTGACACTACCTACAATACGCTGCAAATTACACTACAAATTGGTATCATATAATTTGTCAATAACAATATATGTTAGTTTCTCCTGCTTCTCCTGCTTATGGTGTATTTGTTTCCCAATTAATACGCTATGGTAGAGCTTGTTCCCACTACGGGGACTTTGTACAACGAAGTAGGCTGCTTGCAAATAAATTGTTGACTCGGGGATATTGCAAGCCTAGGCTTATCAAGGCCCTCAAAAAGTTTTATGGCCGTCATCACAGTATTGTTGATAAGTTTGATGTCTCTGTGTCCAGGATTGTCTTGGATATATTTGACGTCTCATAGTTCCATATGCCTTTCACACAATTTTGATTGTGACGGGTGTAGTAGCTAGCTAAACAGGAGGTGCTTACCCTTCCGGAGCACCCGGCCTCACTTCCCTGGTGGAAGTTCACGTGTCTAACCTAACTTGTCAGTTCCAAAGTTTTTACTTTGCTTCTGGATTGTGATTCGGAAATGGATAAGTATGTTTGTTTTGTTTTTGATTAACAGTTCAAAAAATTGAACTCACTAAATGAATATTTTAATGCAAGATTTTTTATTAATTAAATATTGATTTTGCACAGCTGGTGGGTGTTATGACTATTCCTTTTCCTTGATTTCTATGTTTTTGTTTAAGATAACTGATATTGCATAAAAGATATTGTGAAATACCTAAAGTACGTCATTAAAATATCTATAGTTACCACTCATCAGTCGCCGTTTCATCTCAATCATGAAATGAAACTGTATGCCTGTTACAATTCATGTCATAGTTTCATATAAAAATGCATGTCATAGTTTCATATAAAAATGCTTGTCATGGTTCCATATAAAATGCTTTTCTAGGGAAAAAATCCTATATTATGAGTGAAAATCCATTTTGGTTCATGGAGTAATTTAATAAAAACACAGTGACCGGGATACGCATACTTTATCTCCGTTGTTACACAACCCAGTCCAAAATTATATAACAGGCAAAGTGGTTAAAATGATGCCTTGATACACAACGTGTACAAATCGGTTAGATCTTGTGGTATTTTCCTAAGCAAGCACTAACTGAATGTAATCGCAATCTTTAAAAATAGGTAATATAAAGTATAGTACTTTTTCAAGATAAAAATTGTAACTTTACAAAAAACAATATACTCTGCTAATTTAACAGATGTCAGTGACTGACATGAGAATTCACTTTGATAATATTAACTGATAATGACGTTTTCTAACAAATTTAACGATGGTATCTTTTAAATGATGTCCATATTTTAAAACATATATTAGGAGCCTATTTGAATGTCATCTATCCGAGTGAGCTTTAACAAGAGATACGACTGATTTTCTTATTCCGACATAAAGCTCAATTCTGACACCCACGAAAAGGTACATTTGAATTTGACGCTGTATGACATTTTTTTCTTTTGGCAACTTTCCTTTTTAAGCAGTATGATACTAGCTTCTGCTTACGGTGTATTTGTTTTACAATTAAAACGCTATAAAAGCTATTTGCCACTACGGGAAAGCAAATATCTTCGTAAAGATATCTCAGCAAAGACATTCGCTTTTATAAAGTGGAACCAAACTCTACTATATCTGCAGAACTTGAAAAAGCAGTCGCATTTTGTTCATGCTGTCATGTCCGACTACATCTTTGAATGTGAATATCGCAAAATCCAGCAAGGGGACATGCGCTTTTATTTATTTTTTAAACTATTATGTTAGGGCTTCAAAAAACTTGTAGCACAAATTGTCATTTACAACAATGGTTCTTAATTTATTTAGCCTATGTTAAAAAAAGTTACATTTATGCCACTTTATAGCAAAAGGGGGTGGGGGTGGGGGGACACCAGTATTTATTTAAATTAAACATTTGGTTTAATCCAAAACAAACATACTAATCCATGTCCGAATCACAATCCTGAAGAAAAGTAAAAACTTTGAAACTGACAAGAAAGGTTAGAAACGTTTCAAAAAGATCAGAATCTTGTATCTTGTTAGACATGTTTATAAAAAGATCAGAATCTTTTAGGATACAGTTCATTTGTTTAAATTACCATGAGTAAACGAGCAATGCATTTGATTTCTGTTATATTTATTATTTGGTATGTTTTCGATCACGGTTCTGTAAAAAAAACTTTGCTAAAAAACCATTTGATACTATGCGATGAAACATCTTAAAGCACTAAGTATATGATTGCCATTGTTTAAATTGACTTTTCTAGTGATCCATTATGGCTTTAACGCAATGCATATCTAGTAATATAATGTATGTACCTATCTGTTTTATTAATAATAATCTGCGCGCTCGGAAATAAGCTCTAGAAATGGCAGGATAAGGCAATTTAAGCAATGTCAAAATTAACAAGGATGATAGAATTTTCTAAAATAAATTTATCAAACTATTTTTTTCAAAAATTCAAAACCTAATATAATTAGTTTCGTTGTAAAAAGCAGAATTTATCGACTTGTGGCGTTTTTTCGCGTAAAATATAAAGCTTATCACGGTTGAAACAGCTGAATGACTAGCTTTCTAATTATATATATATATATATATATATATATATATATATATATATATATATATATATATATATGATGTAAAACTAGAAAAATCTACATCTTTGTTTTACATTTTTGTACCTTTTAAATTCAAAAGTTCGAATAATTCTAGTGTACTTCAAAAATAACCAATATGAAATGACAAAATACGTTGCTATGAATTGAAACTTAAGAAAATCGCATATTTAGATTTCTGTTTGTAAAGCAAGATTTTAATGTACATGATGAGGATGATATATAGCTATAAATATTAGAAATCGCAAATAAAACTATTCATCAATTTTCTTGTCTACGAAACATGGGTTTACTATGCTTATATATAGGACAGAGTAATGCAGTTTTGCGCCCCAGTCGAGGTTTGTCGGGAGTTCTGGAATGGTGGAAAGACAATCATCGACCTTTGGCTGCGAATTGACAAACTTTCTTGCACAAGGGATTCGAACCTAGCTAGGCGATGAAAGGTGTTGTAATCCGTAAGCCCACAGTTTAGACATTTTGATGACATTTTATTGAAAATTGACAGCAAGGAATACTTAATTCTAACAATTTGTTGTCTTCATCTTAGAAATAATTTACATCTTATCGCAGTATATCGTATTATTATATTATACAATTATTGTCTTTTAATGAGGTGGATATGGGATTATACGGACCTGAACAAAGTAATATTCACCGAGGCCGTCAGGAATGGGGTTCACCGCTGTACCGCGTGATACCCGCTAACGTTTGTGCGGAACACTTATTCCAAATGAATATGGATTCTCATGAGATGATGTTTTCCCACGAAAATGACGTCATTCCGGGAATCTGACGCTGGGCGTTTTTCAAAACGTTCTGCACAAACATTAAGAGGTATTGATCACGTGATACAGCGGCGAACCCTATTTACTTACCACATGTATAATGATAAAAATGACAATGCCTCCACAATGTTTGACTGCGTTTGGTAATGTCATCACTCCACCACAAACCATATCATTGAGAAGAAGGAGGGACGCACATAGTATACCTGAATTAAAATATTAATAATGTTGCTACTCGTTCAAAATTTAAATCAAATTTTGTCTTGTTCTGCTATACTTTCGAAAATGACAATAAAATCAACATAAAACGGATCATGCGTTCAGCATATTGAAAATAATTTTAGGAAAAATAATGAATAAAGAGCTTGTAAAAGAAACATTTCAAAAGTGAAATGCGAGACGGTACTTCAATTAAAATCTAAACAATTACAATCCAAACAAATTCAAAACTTTGAAAACCTGGCCAGACCGGGTTTTCCGGAAGGATAAGCTTTTCCTTGTTTTAGCTAGCTTCACCTGTAACGTGTGCAACAAAATTGAGAAAGAAAGGATCATGTAAACGGTACCACGAGACGATACATTTGGATACAGATAATACGAGTTTAACATCCAAATAAAGAACATTTCACTAAAATATCGAGACGTCACCAGCTATAAGTGAAGTGACAGATACACAAGTCTCTTTTGAAGAACTTCGTCACTTTTATTTTTTCTCTAAATGCTGACCAGTTTGCAAAATAACAGTCACTACCTATCTCTGACTTGAAACAGTCCCGGCAAGTCGGGATTCAAACCCACGACTTCCCACTTTTCCAATTGAGCCAATGTAGTTGTACAGAAATAGAAGTGAATATAAATTGACTGTTGGACTGTCTTACAACGTACCTGATATTTCAGTATTCCGAATGGCTGACAATACCATGGTATTTAAATTTACAAACGTATACGCAATGCTGTCGGAAGAGAGATACGAGATGTCTACATTTAACTTTCCTTATAAATGAAATAGTAAAATTTTACGAGATTTCTACACTTTACGTTCCTTATTAATGAAAAAGTAAAATTTTAATTATTTCGCAATATGTATAAAAATAGCAATAGAAACAGATGCATGTGTAACACTATCCCCATAACAGTTATTTAAAAGTAAGACGATTTCATTCAGAAATGTGTCATATCACTTAGCCCGACACGACTCATCACAAGTGAAATCATAAGCCTACACATGTTAATTAAACATGTCGTCATGTAAACCTTAATGTGTGATCTGCGTTGCCGTTTCAATAAAAATATAAATTGGACATGTACTCATGTGTATATTCCCAATGTTTATATTTCAGATTACTTTTAAGATTTCCATCACCATACATAAAATGATACTCTTTATGAAAAAACTTTAACATTGAAAAGAAATCATTCTTTATGTTTTACTGAAATAGTATGTTCATTTCAGTGCAGGATCGGATGATGTGCAGATTTTGAATTTTTATAGAAATAATACATATAAAACAGCTTATTACATTACATATAGTTGTACGGGAAACGCACACACCTCTCTCTCTCTCTCTATTAAAATGTGTCCACTGCGGTAGCTCAGTTGGTAGAGTACTCGCTCCGTAAGTGGAGGGTCATGGGTTTGATCCCCGGCTGGGTCTGACCCAAGACTTGAAAGTGGGTAGTGACTGTTCTTTTGCCAAGCACTCGGCATTAAGAAATGAAAGTCGCGGTTCTTTCGGATAGGAACTTAAAATAAACGAGGGCTTGGCACGCTAAAGAACCCTGCTGTATAATGTCATCAGCGCAACGCAAAGGCAAAAATCCTCCGCCTTTAGCTGGCGACGTCTCGATAAGTGAAATATTCTTGATTGGGACGTTGAACACAATTACTCAAATCAACTCTTTTAATATGTATGTAAAGGGGGGGGGAGGATAGAGATTAAACCCATTATGGTAGGCATCTTAATTTCGCGTTATAGCGCCTTTTAATTCGCGTTTTTATGCCTTTGTTTCGCGTTATTACGCCTTTAAATATGTGTTATTACGCCTTTATTTGGCGTTATAACGCCTTTTAATATTTTTTATTCATGAGCCTTATAGGATTTCGTATGTGACATTGCTGTTGATACACGTTTTTTTTTATTTCTGACAAGTCGTGAATCTTGAACATAAAGAACGTTATAAAACGAAGATTGCCATAGGCACTGTATTGGCATACTGCTTTTCACAGCTTACCATCAGTTTAACTATTTCGGGTGAATAATTGTCGTTTATTGTGTTTGAAATCGCAAGTGGTTATTTTTATTTGTAAATAGTTCAAGATAACGAGGAATTAAATTTTCAATAGAATTGGGAATTTATGGTCAAAATTTGGGGAACTTCTAGTGTTTTTTTTTTTTTTTTTTTTTTTTTGCGATTTGGAATGGGCCCAAATTAAGGAAAAACATTACTGACATGTCTTTCCTACTTGCCAAAGCATTCGGTTATATCTATTCCAGAATGCGTCATCTTTGTCGTAATTGAAGAAAACCCACCGACAGACGTTCAAACTGTTACCCTATTTGACGAAAAAGCAAACCCCGAAAGCTTGAAATCGATCCAAACTGATAAGCTTTCATGAGTGAAGTGAGGCCGGAATGTAGGTAAACGCCAGTCGCATTAGCTACACTTGGAACCACGGGACTTTAGACGCCCTCGTTCATATCTCCCAGTAAACCATACATTTTATCAATTTTAAAAGATGGAACACTTTACCAGTAAATGATGTAGAAATGCAGGTTTTATGCAGAACTTTGTGGTTTAATCTGGAGAGAAGATTATCGCCAAATCATTCAACTTTTCATAGAGTTATATAAATGACGTTCTGCCATTTAATAATCCTAAATTGGAAATTTATATAAAAGTCGTCTATTCTTGTGAAATCGAAATAAAAGACAGACTTATTCTTCAAGTTTGATACGTTGCATGGTTGTATTTATTTTTAAAATTCCTGCACAATTATGTGTTATTCAAAATGCAGTAACATGCAGCAGGCTGTTCAGAAACCACGCCAAATAAGATGCTTGACCGTCATTTCATGTCGAATCGATCACAGCAGGCATTTTAAAGTTATCTTGGTTTATAAACTATTAAATGGCAATAACTTTACACGATGATTTAAGACGTACAAACTTCATCTGTCACAGTGTTATAGCGGATAACGTTTAAGTCGTGATCGATTTAATATATATATGGTAACAAACAGGTCTATAGTTAGAAGATGGGATTGGTAATAGATATACGAGGCATGCCAAATGTTACCGCTATCTTTTAAGAAACGCAATTTGTAGGTTATTACTTTACGAAAAATAAAATGTGTATTTCAAAGAACCTTTACTACAAAATATAGGGTACAGTTTTCTATGTGTGTCAACGTTTTAGCTTACATGAGCTTTAGCAATTATCAAAAAAAATTATAACACTCTTCAGAGTAGAATCCTTGAAACTGATACTTTTGCAATTTAAAAAAAATATATTTACATACATTGAGGTAAAATTGTTATTGTTTTGCCTTCACTGAAACATGTGCTGAGGATTCAAGCAAAATTGATTGAAAACATTCTTAGAAAAGGTCTTACAATTTTGTATTGGCATTACCATGCATAGTGTCTTAAGTATGTGATATCGCGATTACCCGGAGTTACCCAACGTTTCAGAACTCTTTAGTGATGAAGACGCGAAACGTATGTTGTACCGTAAATCTCGCGATATTGCGGGACAACCGTAACAAGTGTAAACATGAATGTCAGCATGACATAACAAAACAATGCCGACTTTACATTACGTTGCTGAAGGTTGTACGGCCGATAGTAGAAGGGAAATGTCGATATTTTTTTCCTCATTTCCAAAGGTATAAAGTGTAAGAAAACCTGGCTAAGATTAATCCGTAGAGATGGATTAGAGGAGCAGATAAATACCAACTTGTCAGGAATTCACTGCGCAACGATTATGTTCATCAAAATCTACAATTTTATCTGAATCTGAGTAGGATAATACATAAAGTGCTACACTGAATGAATTTGACCGCTTTAATAATTTTGTGACATCTCTTTCTATTTCCTTCCTGTTCAGTGTCTCATAAGGTAGTGTTTGGTAGCCATCATGTGGTGTGGGGCGAGGTTTCTTACTGACAGTAATATCACATCTGAAATATATTAGATATAAAGGAGATAGTACGATAGGCGGCATATTCGGCCCCAAAAAATCACAAAAATACAATGCGGCATGGACTCGTAATAATTATGTTAAAACACAACCTTGATATGACCTGTTAATTTCTACTTTAATTTTAGTCACTTCATGTCTGATGACGTCACGACGGCGTTCCCAACGGTGACGTAATGGCGGTTTTATTGTGTTTTTATCGTATTTTGAGAACTTTTTTTCAATATTTCATACCCAGTGCAGGCAACAACCAAAAAGATATTTTCAACATAGATGCGTTTCATGAATATTTGAAACATATATCAATACGGTTTTGGTTGCTGCGTGCGCTCGATATGAAAAAGGCAAAAATAGTCAGAAAACAAGGGGATACTGTTACTGAAAACAACAAATTACTGAACCTCTTTCTGTTTCTACTGGTACATAGTTTAGTACCGGCAAGCATACCTTTAGCCTATTCGTCACCATTATAAGAAAACTTTGATAACTCGGCGATATTTTTGAAGCAGATTTCTCGCGGGATATCTCATGTGAAAGAATCTAACTGATATTTTTAGTAGAACAGTAGATTGGTTAAATTTTCCAAGGTTGAAATTTTAGGTCTCGGTCGAAAAATGGCAAAATTTTCTTACTGTAGGTTCTATGTAGAATTATGTTAAAAAACTAAACCCCAAGTAGACCGCGAATAACACAATCAAGTTACATATGGATCTACAAAAAATTCACCATTTTCTTATTTTTTTTATAAAGATGTAATTTTTATGAATAGGTTTTGCATCGTTTAAAATGAAGATTATTTTTAATCACCGTGTAAATATTTTAATAGACTCTAGATCTTTATATCGTTGTGCGACTTTCTTGTACTTTGAGATTACCACTATTCAATAATGATCTATAATTTTGGGCAAAATCCGTACCAAAATAAACTGAATTTATTATATTATCATTTTATGTAAAGAAAATGTCGATCTTTGATCACTTTTCACTCATTCTACATTAAAGTGACAATTCTGTGAATTTCATGTCTCCGGGGTTAAAATATAATATTTGTCCTCAAACGTTCTAGTTTTAGCAAAATAATAAGATAAGAAGGTATTACTTGATAATACAAAACTTACCCGAGTCCCTGAATATCCCAAACTATTCAATTTCTAATTGTCCCCAAAAGATATAAAGTTTGAACAAGCATAATTTTTCTACTTTAAAGTAAACCCGAAGTTTTTTATTCATTAGAATATAAAAAATGTTAGATATACTAAAAAATAATTGACACAATTTTCAACCAAAATTGTGTCAATGTTTAGAATATTGGTTTTTGCGACTGTCCCTAAAATACTATCAGATACGTTAAATATATTTCAGTGGTCGCAAAAATAAGACGATAAACACAATTGAATAAACAACAAATGTTTTTGATTAAGTATCTGTCACATATTACAAAAAACAATTCGCTTCCGCTATCATCGGCAGTAGCTAATTTACAGTGCGCACAAAATAAGCATCAGCTTTAATCATGATTTCGTTTTTCATCAGATACGTTTAAGTACTATTGCTATTATTTCAGAATGTATATGCTCTGCTTTGTCTATGTGTTATAACGATAATAAAATTTTAAAGATAGAGAATGTTTAAATAAACTGTACTTCAAAAGATTGCTCATTTTTAAGGAATAATAGACTATTATGGAATTGATCCATCAGATATGTGTTTATCAGATACGTTAATCAAGTTTCAGACACGTGTGTCGATTTGAAATTTCGCGGTTTTCAACTCCAGGAAACCAGTCTGAGCATGTCAAATAAATGAACATCCTTTTAACATGTGCTCTGAAAGTGGATGATGCGCCATTCATGATTTGTTCTTCAATAAACGTAAGTATGCAATATTTTATCAAATATTTTATGTTTTTGTATATTACAGGATATACATAAAATGAATATTTGGGTATATTACGTTATTTACAGCAATATATTTATATTTTGTCTGTTTTCTGTCTTCTACACAAGGTTTCAGAGCAATTGCGTTCATATTGGCTATGAACTGCAAGATCTACCTTGGTGACGTCACGGGAATTCCATTCACAACGATCGGCGTATGAATACGTATGACCACTTGACGCATTTAATACATCTACAAACCTATGACCCAGTATATTTAGTTTTTACTTTTTATTGATTGTTTGCATAATTGTGATTATTTATTACCGAAATAATTGTATTTAATAAAAAATTAAACAATTTAGTAGAAATTTTGTATACAATTTGTTGTTTTTTCCACGCACTATTTTGTCCTAGAATTTCTGGCGCCAAACTGCACAGCTGATCAGTTGGATCTGCTGTTCCATCAGCTGTTCCGTTAATCGAAAATCGTTGTTGACAAAGCGCGGAATTAAAATTTTCTAAAATGATTTTGAACCAAGAACGCTAACGCGCGTTATTCAGTTTGCTTGCATATCAATTGCGTTCATATCGACTATGAACCGCATTTCTAAACAGTTCAATTGTTAATAATTACCTAATATATGGCTGTTACTGGCTATAGGCTCATCCCATTCACAATTTACAGTACGTATCTGACAATAATTTAATGTATTTGAAAGATATACAACCATTTTAATTCTGAAATAAAACCGACTGTTAAGAAAAAACACAATTTTTGGTATGATTGAAAACCCTGTTAGACTAGCCAAAACATTTTTTGCACAAGATCTTACGGGAAAGCGAAGAACACCCCTACTGAATAAAGTTTACGTATCTGATGAAACGTTTAACGTATTTGACGTGGACATATATTTTTGCACATAAATATAGAATGCATAGAACAAGTTTGTTACGAATTGGCAGACATGCTCAGTATCCAATGAGAAATTAATAAGGTGAAACAGCATATAAATTTTCAAAGGTGAAGGCCAGACAGGTCAAAACACCAATTATCATACTACGTTATATGTGTATCATAATTTAATGAATGCATAAGTTAATATGGTCATTGTCTTTTTATATAAGAAATAACTCGACCACTAATATCTGTTTTCAGAATCATGACGAAAACTCGAGCAGAGTACCAAAAAGAATATCGAGAGAGAAAGAAGAGAAACAATCAAGAATACTTGAAGAAAGAAAGAGAAAGAGCTAAATCATACAGAGTTCCGACAGCGGAATTGTCAAACAAGAAAAAGATAAGAGAGAGAAAGAAGAGATACAGTCAAAATTACAGAAACAGAAAGAAGCAGCAACTGAATAAAAAGCCGATAGTAGAAATTGTTACACAGCCTCCTACAGTTTTAAGCACTTCTGAAGATATTGTACCTAGTACATCTACAGACAGAGGAAAAACAGCAGGTAATCCAATGCTAGTGAATTTAAGTATCCCGGGAAAACGACGGAATAAAAGAGGAAATAATGCGTTAAGAAAAGCAAATAACAAAATAGTCGGGTTTCATACCAGAACTGAATATCTCGATTCAAGTGAAATAATTTTGGGTGAACAAGATTGTATAATCCATACCAATGAAAGGATTTTGTTATTAGGTCATTTTTGTCATTTTTGACGGAATCACTGACCTGCCGTTGTTGGGTTTTGTGTGGTTTAGGGAATAAAAATTATATGAATGGAAAGAGTGGGTCTAAATTTAGGTATTAATAGTGAAGAAACACGAACATTTTGGCCGCCAATTTGCTCATCGTTGATAGGAGACATACAGCCAATCGGTGGATCGACTAGTAAAGCAATGATACAAGAACAAAAACCAAATACGTCACTAGATGCATGAAGATTTTTTGTGATTTAAATTTTTTATTCCCAGAATTGTAATGTACAATTTCATATATATATATATATATATATATATTAGACATATCAACGTGACATTCATTCCTCTTCATATTGAATCTAAATATTAAGTCTGGTTTAAGACTGGTTATACTTAATAATAGTATTACTGTGTCAGCTTGATCGTATATTTGTTATACTAAATGGTAATAATAATATTTTAGATGACATCTTAGTTTAGGTTGAGGTTTCTGCATCAACTATCAAAAACTCCAACAAGCCAGTTTTTTCCAATTTTCAAGAAAAGTCCCGTATTTGTCTTTTTTATCATTATAATTTTTTCTAGTTGGATTTGGTTTTTGACCAGACTTTTCCATGGACTTATCATTGGCATTTCATTTGTATTCTACATATGTATATATAGTATCTAGTGAGTAAAAGTATATAATTTTGAGGTATCAACTTTTTTAATGTTACCGTTAATTCCAAAAATAGCACTCTCTCTATTTATATTTATAACACGATGAATATTTGCAAGAATAAAATTATCAATTTCTAACCAAAAGTCATTAACGACTTTACATTCCCAAAATAGATGTTAGATTTTTTCTGAAGATTCTTTACAAAATGTACATAAAGTATCATTTTGTATTTTAATTTTGCATAGGAAATCATTTGTAGATAATATTCTATGATTTATTCTATACTGGAACCATTGTAGTTTGGTATTTTTGCATGTATTGAATGGTTATTTGTACAGTGCCTTCCAGTCTAAAGGTATCTCGTAAATAGAATTCCATTTATTTTCACGTTTTGGTGTCCAATTTTTTAAAATCAAAATATTGTAAAAGTCTTTACTGCCTTTTGGACTTTTAAGTAGTATTTTATATGGGAAAGGTAAATCTAACTGGACACGATTAACTTCTCTGTTATTTATATTTAGTTTATTTATCATGTTTATATAATGTTCCACGGCTCTTTTTATACCTGCATATCTAATAAAATTTGTTTTGACAAATACAATTTTTTGTGAAAATTCTCCATAACACATAATGCTACCATTCTCACCTCATTTAAAATGTCTTTAATAAAAAATATATTATTATCTGCCCAGGATTTATAATAAACTGGTTTGTTATTGATACGTATGTCTTTATTATACCATAAATTTACGTCTTTTATTTCATTTATATTTTTTGGTATTTGTTTGGAACACAAGTTATTCCAAGATTCAAACACGTCATTCCAAAAATTGTTACTTTATTTTTTCTTTAGTTCAAGAGTATATAGGTTTCCATTGTTAATGATCTTATCGAGTTTTGCATACACAATTTTGAATAGCCTTTTGTATTTTGATTGATTTCGAACTAAACGCCCAAGCCATGTAATTTTCAGAGCAGAAATGAAACTTTTGATCTCAATCATTTTTGAGCCACCAATATTTTGATTGATTTCGAACTAAACGCCCAAGCCATGTAATTTTCAGAGCAGAAATGAAACTTTTGATCTCAATCATTTTTAAGCCACCATTTTCATAATTTTGTATTAAAGTTTCCCTCTTTTATTCTATCAATTTTTGATTGCCAGATAAACTGATAAAACATTTTATTCAACTTAGTGATGCTTTCAGCAGGTGGATTGGGTAGAGCAATAAATAAATGATTTTATTTGGAGATAGATGTATGAAGATATTACTTAAAGAATTTTGGACATTTACCGATTCAAAATTTTAATTTGAATCCCCCCCCGCTACCAACCCACCCGTAAAAAATTAATAATACCATTATCCTTCTTACAGGCTTAAATTAACACAACATTGTTTCACTAATATTCAGAAACCGAAGTTAATAATTGCACTTTAGCAAGGTATAGTGTTTCAAATGTATTTTGATTGTTTAATTTCCAAATATTGATTTTATTGTAATTAATTTTTATGTAGTTCTGAAATATGGAAAAAAATCTATTTCGCCGTAAATAAGTGCCCCCTTTTGGGGCCCTCGCTATTGTCAACCATGACGTCATGGTATTTAAAATGAACTGTTTTTGATTAAAGTAAATGAGGAACTTTAAAATATAAACATAATAATCAATTCATGGCAATTGTTTACAACCCCCGTTAATCGCTGGACCATTGTAAACTTGTTGAAAAGGTTCCAAAACTTTTCTGTCGCACACTGTCCGTCGCTTTTTGTTCTGGATGCCATAATTGTCGCCCTGTCTATAACAGGTATGTTTAATCTCGCCGTATGTAACCAAAGGGTCAGCAGCTCTTCTTTTCTTTATCAGAATGATTAACATCGTGTTCTCCGACGTATTGACAAAGTTCATCTCTTTTTAACGACTCTAATACTTTTCTGATGATCAAATCTCGTCTGGGTTGTGACGGACGCCGATTTGTTGCCATGTTTGTACTCTGACAACAACGCCTTTCTATCTTCATCACTAGAGAGTACTGACGAACGAGTAATTGCGATATCACGTATTGGTCGGGGTGAAACAAATACGAAAAACATATTCAAATAATTAGTATCGGAATATGTTATCTTGAAAACATTTCATAAGCAGTTTTAACTGCTATATATTCATCATATATTCGATGAGTATATATCAATTTAAAGCTTATTTGTTAACTATGTCACAGTTGTCATATTTTACATGACCGACTTTTTCCTGAACTATTCTTCTCGATCATGTCTAGTTCATGCCGTAGTTTTTATCTGCTTTTTTACTTTTAAAGATATATCAATCTTTATTTTTTGTAATTTTCTTATGCGTGATAAGATGAAAGTCTATAGTAAACACGTGCACATTATTGTCAAGGTAATGACAATGTCATCCACCATCGCTTTGGGATTGTGACTAGGACACAAATTGCTGTATTTGTTTTAGATTATTTGATTGTTTTAAAATATTTATTAAGTTATCTCTCTTTGAGTAGTACTATTGACTTTTTTAAAGTATGATAGTTTCTGTAATCTTGTTAAGTATAGATTATAAACATACTGTCCATTTTCCTTAAATCGCAATTCCACAGGAAAAGTAAAAACTATTTTTTTTTGTTTTTTTTTTTTTGTTAAACCAGTGATTTTGTTATATTTTTTTAAATACCTTCTTCCTTTTGATTTGGGAATATTTGAATTTCTAAAAAACAGCAAAACTGCATTATGGCATGCTTGCAATTGGTAAAATCTTAAATACATAGATAACATTTTGTGGATACCACTAGATTAAATTCGCGAGTATATCACTGCTGTTTTGGTAATTTAGGGGTCAAATTGGGATTTTTCTACAGGGGAAACTAGCTACCTTTATTCGGTAGTAATTCTAAGTATTAACAAGTAAAATTATAAATAATTCCTATTTCCTTATACCTTTTGATACTGCAATACCAAGATTTGGTAGCTTAGTCAGTGCTATGGTTCTATCGTCCGTTGTTGTGCCTCCATACCCCTTTCCCATTTTAATTGTCTTAAACTAGAAAATTTAGTTTGTACACATGCGGAGAAAATTGCTAATTTTAAAAAATCTACTCGTTCAAATTCAAATAAAACATTATACCCCGGTACATACAAACGTCAAACCCTAGAAGATTTGGGTACAACGTACTAGGGATATATTTGCGACAAATTGATAATGTACAAATGACCTTGAGTAGTACATAATAGACTCAAGTCTTATGGAAGTTGTGGGGAAAAACAGTTTTATAAATCTATTTCCTCTTATTAAAACCCTTAATTCTAAATGTCTTGCAAGTTTTTAAATTTTTATACAAATTTAGGTGACGCCCAGTGTCGGTATTTTTTCATGTACGTATTCACAAACCATATTTATTTATTCATTATTATCATCTTTGACAACGCATTTCGTAGAAAACTTCAACCGTAAATTGTTTGGTTTTTTTAAAAAAAAAAACCTCGTATTTCTTTAGCAATCTCTGATCCCGATGCACTAGATAGGTCTCATGTGATTGGTAAACTTTATTTTAAATTTTGTTCAGCCCTTAAAGCAAAAACTGTTTTGCCATGGATGACTTTGAATGCCAATTAAAAATCAATCATATATATAAATTTTAAATATTTCTCAAAAATGATTTCAGATATGTGAATTTCTATAACTAACTTATTTGATGGCGTCGTAATTATTTACACAGAAATGTCAACAAAATTTGATGACGTCATTTTTAGAAGGGACAAATAATGGTATGAAAACCGAACCTTTGATGCAAATATTTGTTTACAAATTGCATTTTTATGCAAATGTGTGAGAAAAGGAATCCTACACCAATAACTGTAAGACAGAGATATCTCAAACGAGGATTAGCGATTGTTACCGGTGTAGGATTCTATTAATTTGGCTAGTAATAACGAAAACATTGATAGATATAAATAAGGCCAATTTAATTTAAATGGTACTTTATCATCCAGGATGGACAAAAATCTTGGAGCAGAAAAGAGGGTTTTATTTTATATGTGTAATTTAATAGTAGAAATGCCACATGGCCTACAAAGGCCCAAATATGACTACGTTCAGTGCCACAAGGCGTAAAATCCTTTTCATTAAGTCATATTTACACAATAGAATTAACGTCGTCAACATTACGTCATATTACCTTGCGTCATTGCATCAACAGCAGACGCGGACGCCCTTGATGGATGGAGTTAGGCCGTAGATACGGCTTTTCTCTGGAACCTGAAGAATACGATGACTTTGAAGAAAAGAATGTTCCACAAACGGCATCATCACCGATTTCATATTTCTTTTTGTTATTCAACATGAATTTGATAAGAGAAATTGTTCGTCAAACAAACAGTTAACACTCGTTCCGCGGTTTATAAACGTTATTTGCTTCTCTGTTTTCAACAAATTTATCTACATCCGGCACAATGACTTACTTGGCATTTCATATTTTTCCTCCCATGAACAAAACTCGTACTTTGTACAAGCATGTTTTATTTACATCGTCAAATGAAAAAAGTATCCACTGTTTATGACTGGAACACAATACAAAATGATTAATATTTGATCAAATGTATTTGCGATGAAGTACACCCGCCAAAATATTACAATCATCCCAATCATATCTATTGAGACCATGTGGGGCTCATTTATGTATATGTACTAACTACCACAAATGTAGTAAATGTTGGTCACAAGTCTAGCAAATTTTACCCCAAATGTAACAAGTTCATTTTAACACAAATGTACCACAAATGTATCCAATAACTGACTGCATCAAATGAAAGAATCTTGAGTGGGGTATTAAACAGCATTACTCTACTCATTTAGTAATACAATTATTATTAATTGTAAATCATGTATCTATGCCTTTGTTCACTTTGACGAATTTTGTAATTTAAATTGAACGTTATTTATAGTTGAATCAAATAAATTCTTATTTATTTAAATCTACTTTTATCCTGCAAAAGAATGCGTTGATTTGTGGTTCGTTTTAATTCTCGGTTGCAGTTTTGATTGCTTATCAACTCAATTTACCTATCAATAAACAGCTGGTTTGAATGTCAGCAATTTGACAGCCTCAAACAGGATCTTAAAGAATCTCGACTGTGAAGTTATTATATAAAAACACCATTACTCAACTCCATCATCTCAGAACCCTCTCGATGTAAGTGATAGATTCTTGACAGAGGTATGAAGCATTAGTATTCCACTACACCAACCTAGAACCAACTCTTGGTATAAGTCAAAGAATCTTGACTGGGAAGTCAAACACCATTACTCCACTCCAGAACTGACTTTTAATATTAGTGCAAGAAACTTGATTGGGGCGTAAAACACACTTTATCCATTTCAGAAATCATCCACTAGATACATGCCAATATTATGTAACTGTTTTTAAAGCACAGGAGTAAATTCACTTAATCAAGTCAGTTATATCATGAATGGTAGAGAAAACTGGAGTCCCCCCCACAAAAACCAACAGACCTAACAAACTTTGTGATATTAAGATGTGTCAAGTTAAACATGGCCTCACTGGGATAATGGCTGCTTAGTGGTTAATACCTTTGTTACAGAAAAGAGAAAAATGCACATGGGAAACCTCTACTTTGACCCCGAACCTCTCCATACTAGCAGGATGCTTTGCCAGTTACCTTGTCACCTGTTGAGCACAATCCATCACACCTTAGTTAATTTATTGATCGATTGAATGGGGTTTTATGTCCCAGTCGAAATATAGTATTGTTGATAAGTTTGATGTCTCTGTGTCCAGGATTGCCCTGGATATATTTGACGTCTCATAGATCAATGTTCCTTTCACACAATTTTGATTGCACACGTGGCAGGTGTAGCTAGCTAAACAGGAGATGCTTACCCTTCCGGAGCACCTGGTCTCACTTCCCTGGTGGAAGTTCACGTGTCTAACCTAACTTTCGTGTCAGTTCCAAAGTCTTTACTTTGCTTCTGGATTGTGATTCGGACATGGATTAATATGTTTGTTTTTTTACTATATTGAGACATAACAAACTATATAATAATAGGTGAAGTGGCAGAAATTTTTTACTTATGCAGTGTTCAGGGCAATGTGCAGGGAGGCATCTTTGGCATGCCATATCTGCCGTGATATGGGTCATCGGTTTTTAGGGTCTTTTCCGAAGGACCCCGTGATTTTCATTCACTAAATGCTGCGTGCTTTGCGAATGATTAGTCACTACCTATTTTCAAGTCAGGGTTTAAACCCACGACGATCCACGCATGAAGAGAGCACCGACCTACTGTAGTAATCAATTACACCTTAATCCTACTGAGGCATGTGAATCGGATTCGATCGATCAGTAAGAAATTGATTTTCCATTCAGTGTGTCTCAACTGGTTGGTTCAATACCAGTACTATATATTGTCAAAAAGTGTGTAGTTGATAAGCATTTTTTTTAATTTTCGATACACAGTATTTCTATGACAAATAATATGTGGGATACAGTGTCACACTGATTGCAAATTTCCTAGTTTTTATTTTTGTGCATGCATTATTGAATCACTCAACCACCCATTTATTTTACTACCAGTGTAAATTTGTATGGAATTCACCGATGTTCACCATTTGAGGGGTAGTATTCTTTGAACGTCTTGTTCCCTTTAAAATTCAGAACAGGTCACCTAAATTTTAGTGTTTTCTTAGATAAATGGAACTTCTATTTCCAAAATTCCTTAGTCCAACACCAATGGGTTTTTGTCATTTATTCACTTGACTCCTTCCCTGCAATTTTTGATCATTAAAGTTTGCATTTGTTTACTTTTTTCAGATAAATACTTTTAAAAAGAATCTTCACAAAAAATTAACAATACCTGTACTACAAGTGAATAGAATAAATATGTGAAAAAATCTGATTTTACTTATGCGAATGAAGAGATTAAAGAAAGAACAAAACACAAAGAAAGTGATAAATCACAAAACAAGGATAACAACAAAAAGACAAACATCAAAATGGGGAAAAAAGACAAATGACATTGGCGAGATTATAAGGCTTGTGCTCTGGAATTAGTTTCAACTACTGGGAGAATTTAATGTGCAACTATATTTATGACATATTATCTTAAGTTTAGAATAAATTTTAAATTCTGAATAAGCAAAGTTGAAAGTCCTCTAGATTGTTCTAGTTATATGATACAGAAAGAAAAACCCATGGGTCAGTTATTCGATATGTTTGGACGTGATTCAGTCATTAAAGCATAATTTATTGCTAGCCAAAACCGTTGTCGTCTCAGCGTTCTTAATGGTAATATTTACTCTATTGAAAGGTCGGACGGAGAATGTAAAATTACTACCTACGGGGAAATGAAATGTATAATGGAATCCTATCACACTGATGTAGTATTGTGCGCGTCTTACGATACTGAAAAGTCACTGACGTTAGTCCCCTACATTTATGATATGAATGGTGTCTCATTCATTTACAAAATAAGTAGGGTAATGATAGTTGGACTGATCCTAGCGATTTCAGTATATGCTGTACAAGATACGCCGGTACGAGATTTCATGTTTTTGGTATTTATGCTAATCAAGAGTAACATTTTACTTTTGGTTAATACTTTTATTTGATGAAAAAAAAAAAAACTATATGTATCATAAACCAGTTTTTACTGTTTTTTATATGTTTTATTTAATTTTAAACACAATTTAAAATTTCCTTTCATTATAAACAAGAGCAACACCACGCATTTTTGTTTTGTTTTCATCAAGTATCTGGCCCGAGCCTCCGAATACATGACATTAATAGTCTCTGTTCGTAATAGCGTCCAGTTTTCTCAAATCATCAACATATATCTCTATAGTGACATTGGCCGAAAAGGCAGTCAGGAAAAAGGGTTTTTCCTCTTCCTCTTCTTCACTGTCCGATTTATCATCGCTTCTGGGATTCTCAAACATAGGTGTGGGTCTCGCGTTAGTGTCCATAACAGAAGGAAAAAATGCGTAAATTGTCAGTTTTTCTGTGCCTTCTTTTACGTAATCCAATACAGACATTCCCTCACATAACATTTGACGGCCGATGGTAGAAGTGAAAAGCTTTATGTAGAACTGATTGTCGATAACTTTAGGATCGAAATGTTTTTCGATACGACATTCTGATTCGTCTTTGGGATCGTCATAGTACCATAAACTCCATTTTGTAGAATTGGCCGCTTCGGTAGCAATGCGATTGTAAACACAGATCTTTATGTACTCGCAAAGTTACAGGTAACCTCGGCGTTAGCTTTGATCGGTCACTACCATTCCAATGTGCATTTCTAATCATTTTCGACTTTTCTGCGAACAATGATTTTATAGTCACGTCATCATTCTTCCATACAGGTACCGTAGATTTATTCAAAAACGACGTCTTGACTTCACCCACACCAGTTATGGCACCTTGTTCAAAATCGTTAGGAGCATCAGCGGGTCAATCCCGTTCGCCCGTGAAAAAAATGTAATCGGGTGTTGTAGAAGATAACGGAAAGGACATTTTACAAATCTTTCCAGATGCCTCGTGAGGTATATGTTTTAAAGCAAGTTGGTCTCCCACCCAGTCTTCTCTATATTTACCAAGCTCCTGGTAATATGGTGTGGGACTAAATAAGGAAGGCATTTTGGTTCCCCCAAACTGTACAGGAAGCATTTGCGATATACTGACTTCTCCTCTAGTATTGGCTTGGTCGATTGAGTGACTGGAGCCCAAAATAATCAATTTAGTTGTTCTCCAAAACAATAAGTCGATTGATTTGGAAGATTTAGACATTTCATAAACTGTTTTAATAAAGTCCTTCTTGTCGGTTATATCATTGAACTTGTCTCGGAGATTACAGTATACACCTGTCATGCTCCACAGGTATTTTTAGTCTTGTTAAATAGAGTGTCCTCTAATGGTACCGGGAACAGTTGTTCGGTAAGTTCAGGTGCTGTATTAGTGGTCTCTTCTCCATTTATGTCATTCGCCTCAACATCCATATCAGAATCTGAACAAAGATCGATAGTTTCTGTGGCCTTGTTAATAAGAGTGGTGTCTTTTTCTAATGTTTCCGGGAACACTTGTTCGGTGACTTTAGATTTTGTGTTCGTGGTTTCTTTTCCATTTTTGTCATTTGTGTCATCATCGAACTCAGAATCTGAACAAAGATCGATATAATCTTTGGTGAGATCCTTTGTGGTTCTAGTCTCATCGCTAGTGAAACCACTTTTCTTTACATTAAGTTAATCATCGTTTGTGTCTTCAACATTGCTGTCCGCGGTGTCTTGCTTGATAATTTTACAATCTGGTCCTTCAACTTCCTTGGCTGAAAACATTTTTTTACGTGCTCTAAAAACTACATCTTGTCCGACCGATTTCGATTTGACAGCAAATGACTTTAACCGATCGTCCTGATTTTTTGTTGGAGTGGGAGGCGCTTCTAACTCTAAACCATCTTGTGTTCGAAAAAATATCTTCTTTGGTCGTTGACAGGGTAGTAAAAGAATGCTCGTATCATCGTCCGGGTTATAATCATCATCCCAACAAAATCTGGTGTCTTCGTCATAAATATCGCTCGGGAGACATGACACATTGGGTGTTTTAACGGCAGAAAAATTGGCTTGTTCCGCAGAATCCATTGGTGGTAGTTCTACAAGAAAATGTAAAAAAAAAAAAAAAAAAAAACGTCTGATGTGTGTTTACTCTTGAACAACGTTCGAGTGATAATAATTCTTTCAAAAAAAGAATTTTATTTATATGGCACTCTATGTTTCTATTTTAAACAAAGTTTGTTGTTTAGATTAATGTTTGTGTCCAAAAAAAAAAATTCAATACATCAAAATCAGATCTGGTAAAATTTTGTGAACAATAATCTGTTTCACAGATCAAGGTTTGTGTTTAAATTTCAAGATCAAATCTTGTGTTAAATTTATCTGTGTCACAGATTAAAGTTTGTTGTAATTTTTATCCCGACACGTTGCTATTTTTGTAGTTGTTATTTTTCAGCGATTGACAAGTATGTGGGAATATTTTTATTTAATGTTTAATGTAAATGTCAAAGCAGCCGTTCCATTCTACCTAAAATAGATACCATATCTTTTGAGTTAGTTGTATCACGTACGGAAGCGGTTTTGGTGTAACGAATCACATGGTCATCTTGTCTTTTGTTTCCGTTAAATTTTCTGGTTAGTAAAACTGTTACTACATGAATGAAACAATCAGTCTTGTATTCAAAGGGAAGAACCGATAACCTGTAAGTCAAGTTGCGAATTAAATTATTTTGGGTCTCTCGCAATTGAGTGACGTGACATCTTTCTGTTTCACCCTCTACGGTTTTATATTCCACGTACACTATGGCTGTTTTAGGAATATAAAATACCAAGTCCGCTCTACGGGATTGTTGTTTTATACGATTTACAGACAATTCTTTGAACACGTACACACGAGTGTTCGGATCTGCCCCGTGTGTGATTTGAGCAAGCTCTGCTGCCATTGACTTCGACACTTTGGATTTTGCACTGAAATCCCTTACAGTTTTAAACTCTCGACCACAGGCGTTTTGTAACCTTTTGTGTCGTATACCCCTAACCAGAGGGGATGAAAAGACATTATTCCTCCAGGCCTTTCGAGGCATCGAAAAAAAGAAAAGAAATTTTGACTCGAATAGAGCACGTGCAAACGGCGGTCGTAAAGTATGCTTTAGAAAACTTGTACGGATTTCCGTTTAATAACCAATCTAACCAATACACGAATCGAAGAATCAATCAGAGATACGCGAGTGATGTGGGGAGAGAGCTTGATACGCACGATATATTGATTGTAAAATCGCCCATGGGTAGCGGTAAAACGGCCATGTTCTTAAATGTGATAAAAAACTATGAGAGGGTGTTGATAATATCTAGTCGTCAGTCATATAGTTCATACATGTGCACTGTCGTACCGGAATTGATTAACTATCAGGACATCCATGGACCTATATCGGCAGAGGAACACCCACGGGTCATTATACAAGTACAGTCGTTACGGCAATTAAGGCTATCAAATCAGAAACCACATTTGCTCATTGGGATGTCGTGTTCATAGATGAACCCAACGGCGTGTTCAACGAGATCATCTCCCCTGTTACATCGATTAAAGAAAGAAAAAATATTACAAAATACATCAGAAATATTGTTTTGAACATTTCTACGGTGATTGTAACAGATGTGGGACTCGCTCCTTGGCACATATCCGCTATAGAGAAGCACCTCTTATCGGGATTGACGAGGAGAAAAAAAGTATGCGTCATTAATGAATATAGTCACAAATACCACCACGTACGTGGTTTTGATTCGTTACTCATGAGTTGCTCTATCTATTCCAGAGTGTTTTGTCCGAAACTTAAAAAAGTGCTTGGGAAGGAAGAATCTTACATGATGGAGGCTGAGAATTTTTGTACCTCTAAACACGATCGGCGGCCAAAGATCTGTTTGTTTCTTTAGTTAACAAAGCCTATAAATCGCACAATCATCAACACGACGGCGACATTGGGGGTTACCTTAGGCATGTACTTTTGAACCTTGTGGAAAATGCTGTTGTGTTATGTAACACTCGTACTCGAGCCAATCTCATCGCAGATTTTGTGCTGAAACTAGTAGGAAACGACAAAGTAGTACTTATCACTGGAACCACACCCACCGAAGTCAAATCAACTTTAATTTCAGACCCACAAGAGGGGTTAAAGAGCAAACGGGTGCTTGTTCACACCACATGTGTTAGTGTGGGTGTAGATTTGAATTTCAAATGGGCCACGCAGACATTTGTGATCGTGGATGGTTTATCCGTTGACCACACGCCATGTGTCGTTGATATATACCAAGGACTAGGAGGAAACCGACAATCTACCACAATTAATCTGTTCGTGTCATACCGTAGGAGGGATTTACAAAACCAGGATTCAGATGGGATAGTGTTCGATCATATGAACATGGTTAACTGTTCAAACGACGACAATGACACATCTTGGCGGCCACGTTTATGGGATGGTTATCAGTTACAATCTGACATTATGGAAGACACTTTATATGCTATGGTGTTTCAGGCTCATAAACTAGAAAGATCTTTCAATAAGTCTCCTAGATTATTTTTTGACATCTTGGTCGGCTTACTCATAGTAACAACAAAAGTCGGAAATGTTGAATACCGTCAGCCTACGTGGCAACTAACTCACGAAAAAAGCCTTAAAAACCTGTAAGGAGCTATTCATGAAACACATTTCCAAATACACCACGCTTACTCTTCAAAGCTTTAATTCTCTTTTTAAAGGGGATCTCAGTTCGATTAGAAAGCAAGTTTTAAAAGATGTGTCTGAAACATTAAAGTTGTTTAAGGGAGACTTTGCTTCGTCTTTTTTTCAGTTTGAGACACCTCAATAAACATCTATTGAAACAGTGGGCCATTAAATTTAATAAATTCCAATACACTGAACCCCAAGCGGCTGTGGACATGCTTAAATTCGATGAAGAAGTTGCCGCAGTAGTCGATCCTGACGATCTTATTAAGAAAGTAAAAAGGCGCCTTTATAAAAATAACAGAACGGCGTCATTGAGAACGTTTGAAGATTTTAACTCTGCAATCGAACACATCGATGCGATTTTAGATGGCCAGCATAGAGATACATAACGCTTACAATCACTTACAAGGCTGTTGGTAGATGAATACGAAATCAATATAAATCATTACAAAGTCATGGAATCAATTGCACAAAAAACGGGGCTAGTTCTCTATAATGAGATCGGTCAGGACCCCAATAATTCAAGTTTCATCATGCCGGTCGTTCCTCTCAAGGCAGATATACATAAAATGGCAGCGCCCTTACTGTTATAAAGATAATTAAAAAGATGTATTTGTATATATAATATTTTTTTTGTTTTATTTATAAAAAATAACATGAATATATTAAAAAAATGTCTGGAAAGCAGGTATTCAATTCAACATAATTACAAACAAAATAATTTATAAATATAAATAAGAACATTCCACAATGACCGAGGGTAAAATAGTCTTACCTGGTTAAGTAATTTCAGCATCTCATTTGCCGAGAGGAATAAAAATTAATCTTTGTTTTCCATAATGAATAAAAATTAATGTTTTCAACATATAAAGTTAGTAGTGGGCTTACAAAGTATTTCGATTGTAAGGCACGCTGCAACAATTTAAATGAATCACATAAGCACTAAACATTTCATTACATTGATATAAAATTTCTTTTTTCCCAAGTAAGCCACAGATGTCTGGGGATTTACTTGTTTGGGAAGCTTTTCGTTTTTTGAAGTAATCATGTTAAATAAAAGGTCAAATTGCGATAAAACATACACTGGAGGGTCCTCTTCTCTGTCGGTGTATTCCATTGGGTTGTACATAGAACAAGAACAAGCTTTAGAGTTTATATTTTTTGGATAATCGTTAGAAGTAAAGTCTATTTCTAAAGGTTCGATACATTTGTAGCATACGTAGTCTTCTGTACCCCAATTATCTGTCAACACATCAATGTTTGTTTGAAATGTAACATGTGGCGATGCCTCATCTGGGATATAATTAAAAATGTATCGAAATGTCCCATGAGTTTTCACGTGTTTTAGAGTTCTTTGAGAGTAAAAAAAGGCACGTGTAATAAATCCACCACTGGTCTGTCATCCTTTTTATTGTCCCCGAAGACCGTTCCTTTTAAAAATGACATGTCTTTTTCGTTATCCTTTTCAACTGAATTTGCTGACTGCGGCGGTATCACTGTTTAATTTATCCGCATAATACATGGCGTATGCTTTGTCTTCAATACTTTTGTCATTTTGTTTACGAGCGTTTATTTTGGCGTTAATGTCGAGACCCACACACGAGGCTGAATTCTTACTCTGCATATCTAAATGTTGTTTGGGGGTTTCTATAACGTCCTTCCATAAAACACCGCACTGGTCACACGTCGTGCTTACTAATTGATTAACGGCATTACTGATCTCATTCACATTGATTAGGTTTGTGTTGAGACAGTTAAAACAATGTTTTTTAACATCCGGTTCGTACTTGGATGATTCCGACGTTTGTTTTAAAGACCCATTCCGAAATCTATCCGGACAGATGTATTTGCGGGCTAATTTCTGTTTTATATCCATCTTCAAATGATAAGTTCTATAACAATGTCAAACACTTGAGTATTAGTGTACAATCTTTCTTTAAACAAACAACGGTTTAAATTAATTAGCCATGATAATTTCATTCGTGTCTAATATTTAATGTATTTTTTTTAAAATGTGGCAAACTCTGTGTCTCTAATGTTTAAATACATCCTGTCAATATATAGTCACGCACATATATATGAGTGACAGGTGTCAGCTGTGTATGCCACACTCACTTTATAGTCAGGGGCAGATCCCAAAAATGTGACACCCCCTAAACTTTTTTGTTAAAAGCAGGAAACATGGTGGAACTTATTGCCCTATATGTACTTAGACAGGCTAGGTATGTTTCCACCTTGACATTTTCCGTTTAATAAAAATATGACTGCAAATCTAAGATGGCCGCCAAAAAAAGATAATTTAAGTGTAAAAATTCAATATCAAATCAACCACTCAACCTTTCTATTTGAAATTTTATATTTGATCATTTAAATATTTTGAAAATATTTGAGTACTAAACCGTCTTCAATACTCAAGGATCCAGATATCAAGGCAATTCTTACAGACATTCACAACAAATATGTTGTTGTCCCAGCTGATAAGGCTTCCAACAACATTATTCTCGTTTGTAAGAGATTCTACCTTGAATGTCTTATTAAGGAGCTTGGTTTAGATAGTATATCAAATAACCCTGCATATTCTAGAACTAATTTTACCAAAGATGAAGTTCTTTCCAACCATAGGGGAGTTCTCGAGTCTTTTGGTATCAATCTTATAGAGGAAGATCTTGATCTTCCTTACTTGTATTGGATTCCTAAACTTCATAAAAATCCATACAAGGAAAGATATATAGCAGGCTCATCTAAATGTACTACTAAATCATTATCGGTAACTCTAACACAAATTTTGACAATCGTCAAAGATGGTCTTCAGTCTTATTCAGAAAAAGTATATTCTACATCTGGAATCAACCAAATGTGGATTCTAAAAAATTCTAAAGAATTACTTGAACATCTTGCTTCTAATACTTTATCTCATGTAAAAGTATAAAAACATTTGATTTTTCAACACTATACACCACAATCCCTCATTCTAAATTGAAAGAACGTCTTAAAGAAATTATTCACTTGTCTTTCTTCTACAAAAACGGTAAGCCAAGATACAAATATCTGGTGCTGAACAGGGATTCTGGTTATTTTGTCAAGCATCATACGGATTCCAAACAAAAATATACTGAAGATACCATCTACAAAATGTTGGAGTTTTTGATAGATAACATATTTGTTGTGTTTGGTAATATAGTATTTCAGCAAACAATCGGTATACCAATGGGTACAAACTGTGCACCATTGCTTGCTGATTTGTTTCTTTATTCTTACGAAGCAGAATTTATGCAGAACCTTGTTAAATCTGGAGAGAAAACTGTCGCCAAATCATTCAACTCAACATACAGATACATAGATGACGTTCTGTCTCTTAACAATCCTAAATTTGGAGACTATGTAAATGTCATCTATCCTAGTGAGCTTGAAATAAAAGACACGACTGATTCCTCAAGTTCTGCTTCATATTTAGACTTATACCTGAATTATGACGCACAAGAAAGGCTACTTTGAAACTTTATGACAAACGTGATGACTTCAATTTTTCTATTGTCAACTTTCCTTTTTATATGGCAGCAATATACCTGCTTATGGTGTATTTGTTTCCCAATTAATACGCTATGGTAGAGCTTGTTCCCACTACGGGGACTTTGTACAACGAAGTAGGCTGCTTGCAAATAAATTGTTGACTCAGGGATATTGCAAGCCTAGGCTTATCAAGGCCCTCAAAAGTTTTTATGGCCTTCATCACAGTATTGTTGATAAGTTTGATGTCTCTGTGTCCAGGATTGCCTTGGATATATTTGACGTCTCATAATTCCATGTTCCTTTCACACAATTTTGATTACACACGTGACGGGTGTAGCTAGCTAAACAGGAGGTGCTTACCCTTCCGGAGCACCCGGCCTCACTTCCCTGGTGGAAGTTCACGTGTCTAACCTAACTTGTCAGTTCCAAAGTTTTTACTTTGCTTCTGGATTGTGATTCGGAAATGGATAAGTATGTTTGTTTTTTGATTTTTACTAATTTTCCATGAATAAAAATTGGTTGTAAAATTCAATATGGCCGCCGTTTTCAAGATGACCGACTTATAACCATCACTGCATTTTTAACCAAATACAGCAAAGGATGTCATTATTTTATTTTGTTTGTGTAGTTGCAACATTAAAGCCGACATTTTTCCAGTATTCAAGTGTTAGGTGGTGTTCTGGATTCTGAGTTGGTTCATTGCTACTGCTGTTGATTTTAACACCCAACCAAAAGTCTAGACTATGTTTTTTACTGTCACAAGGTGACTCGACATTTAATTTTCTCTTGGTTGGCTGTTGCAATGACGGCTTCTGAGATGGTGTCGAAGGTGAAGGGTCGAATAACCAGTTACCATTAACAACTCTTTTCATGATTTGTGAAAATATTGCTGGTTTATACGGCTTTGGATTATCAGCGGCCAATTTTGCAAAATCGGCCGGAGTGAACCTGTCCGGATAAAATTCACCCCAAATCAGAGCTTCAACAACACCACAAACACTCTGGTTATACTTTGCCTTCAGAACGGTCATAATCTCTTTCAAGACGTCATACTTAATACTGACCACGTTCTCTCGACCGTTACATGACTGTGTCAGAACATCACACAGGGACCAATCTTTGTCTCCATCCTCGGGATAGATGGGGACCTGTCTGACGCGTAGTATTTCAAAAATAAAGTTCAAACCATCTCTAATCATTGAATTAAGAAGTGTTTTATTTTTTGAATTCATCTTCACTTTGTTAACGTTTATTGAACACGGTTTGGCGATACCCAGTGCAACCACAGCACCTGCTTCTATGGGTACTGTTACGTGCTTACCGAGATAATCGTACAGGGAACATACGAGGTCGTGTTCGTTCCAACAAGAAGCCGATATTTCTACAAACGTTTCCATTATGGTTTTCGTCATTGATGTAGCCGACTTATTGTGCATACTGAGACCTTTAGTCAGAGACGTTTTGGTCGCGCAATTGTAAGCCGTGTATTTCTTCATTGACGATAAAACCATGGGGCATAGAGACTTTTTCTCGGCTTCCAACTCTAAGGCTTCTGTTGACAAAACGGGGGCCAGCTCTTGAGCTATACCACCACCGGCGTTTCTGATACTTTTTGGGTCGCTTTTGTCTACGATAGGATAGTACTTGTCAAAAATAGTTGTTTTAAATGCATCATATGATATGCCGAACGTACCAAACTTGAACTTTTCGTACATTTCTTCTGAAGTCGTTTCCATCATTTGAAAAAAACATTCATGTCCCTGATAGGTGAAACACGAGTCCGTGTCCCCGTACATTTCTTCAGATCCGATCATCTCTCTGACTTTCTGAATGCTTTTGCGCCCAACGCCTGTAACTGCGGCTTGAAATCAAGGATTAATGGTAGATTGTATAACTCCATACCTAGAGTTGATATTGACCTTCTTAGCAGCGCTACTATTCTGGTGTTTCTTTCTAACTTCGAGAGGCAAAAATTTATCTTCAGCCTTAATCTTGTCAATAACTCTAGATTTAATTTCCGCTTTAAACTGATGGTTTTGTATAGATGTCACGTTGCGCACAAAAAATAAACAATTTTTGGAAAGGTACTCGGGGGTCTTCAGATAGTTTACCCAGTCGACGGCATCGTCCTCTTCTCTAGTAAAACATACGTGCACACACTCTCTTTCCAAAACCTTCGCAGCTTCTTCTCGTGTTGGTAGTTTTCGGGTTTTTTGAATTAGATGTATACACCTCATGATTTTGTGTATTGATACGTTGGTATCTATACCGAGGTTGATGGCACGCATACCGTTAGGATACTGGCTGCAAAAATCAAGAACACAAATGGGGTTTTCAAGGTTAATATCGGCTTTCTTGTAGATTATCATGGCACCATCGTAAGGTAAAAATTTGAGCTTGATACCGGCGACATTCATTTCATTTGAATATCAAGCATTGATCTGACGATCTCTTCTGTGAGAGGTGTCGCTGGCATCTCGGGTAGCAACTTGTACAACGTGTTACATTTACAATGACTGTTTGTAAAGTCTACCAACAACTGCATTGTTTCGTCTAGTTTAGGAACGACTGTTTATCACTGATACATTTAGCCAATTCCGACACAATGGCGTTCGTCAGCACTCGTCTGGGTCGGAGTTTTCCTTTGCGAATAAACCCGTACGTGTGAAACTGAACGTACGTAGTAGTTTGTGCTGTCATAGTTTTTTGTAACCGACATGTTCCACGGGGTAGACACGAGGTCCTCAAGCTCCATGAACAGCTCATAAGCTTCAAACCTGTCTTTCCGATACAATTCTGTGTGATTATCACATCTAACAAAGCGTATTTGAAAAAATCAATGTCACGGTTGTAATAGATCAGAGGCGCGGAATGTCGGTGTATGCTACATTCTCGAGCTTACATCCATCAACACTTTTATCTGCACAAGCATCGTTCAGAGACGTGTTATGAAATAAATACAGGTCAATACTCAGCATGCTCGGGAACGAGTCGTAAGATACGCCCATAACAAATGACGGAATTAGACCTTTACAATATTTACCATGGGGTCGCATGAAATGTTGAGGGTTTACCGTCTTTAATGGATCTTTATTGTTGATTTTTACCAGAGAGGTAAAGTGGTTTAATGAACCATGGAAGGTTTCATTCAGTCCGTTTGCAATACTAGATCTAATCAAGACTTTGTTATCAAACCCGTGACCATTGAAAGACACAAGAAAATGGGGTTTGTAAACAATTAAAAAGTTATTAAACATCTCCACAAGTCTGGCTTCACTTAGACACACAATCACGCGCATGAGAGGTAAAAGTTTTTGATCGCGCTTGCGTAGGTCACCGAGTACCAGATTTGGATCGATCATCTGACCGTTCGAAAACGGTTCTTTCCATGCGTCTGGTATTTTTCTGGTAAACATAACCAGTTTGTCCGTAGTTGTACCTGTGTTCATAGAGGCCGTGATGGTGACAATTTCGTACGGTATTTTGTTTTTCATAGTGTTATCCACAGTTACTGTTTGAATGTCGTAGACTAAACTCTTACATGTGTTGAGGAATTGCTGCTTGTACTTTTCGTCGAGTTTTTCATCTCCTTTGATAAAAGGTAATTTCTCCGCAGTCATGAAGGTTACATATTCTTCTTGTATCATATTTTCTTTCGTGAACACTCCTTTGGGGAGTTTTGTTTGATCTAGTTTTGTCAAATCAATAATTTTTGGTGCGTGAACGTTTGTTCCTTCATACCTGTCGGTAGGTTTACATTTTCTACACAAAGGTTTTTTTATCATCTGTGAACCGTTTACCGCTAAGACCCGTATTACACATCAGACATGACATCATTGTTGTTTTGAGAACGAATTCATCTAGGATACCGTGGCTTTTATAAAACCAATCACATTCTTTTTGCTTATCAGATAACACCTTAAACATATCGGCACACACGGCATCATGAGCATCTTTCTCGTTTTTATACGTGACCGCTTTTACTTTGACCCGTTGGTATTTTTCTGATGTTATCGAACCCATAATTTCAGCTTCTAAATCATACGAATCAGTGTCAGTCAAATTCCATTCTTCCCCGTCATCGCTTCTGATATAAACAGTGTATCCGGGATCGATACACATGATTTCTACAGTGGTTTTTATGATCAGTTCACCGTCGGTGGGATCTATTGGATGAGCCAGCATAGATACACAAGACACTAACGAAGTCAGAGATACCATCGCGTGTCTTTGGAGATCTTTCAATCGACATTCTCGAGGCCATCTTTTAATTAACTCAGACGGCGACACAGAAACGTTAGTTTTTGAATACACAAATGCTTTCATGATAACATTGAACTTAAAAATCAAGATCAAAAAAAGATCAAGGTCTGTGGACATAAAATAACGGGATCAGTTGAATTTATGTGGTTTATTTTAAACTATGCTTCTTTTTAAACGTATAAACACGAACAATACATGTGATTTTTTAAATATCATTTTATTTTTAAATAAGGACGACAGTTTTTGGAAAAGAGGAATTATTTCGACTGCTTTCCAGAGCTTCCATTTTATATTCATCTTTATTAACAGCGGCCTTGGTATTCTCTGTTGATTCTAGAAAAATATCACCCGTGGACTTTGGCTGTTTTATTTGCGTTTAATCATTTACTGACTTTAACAGATGTTCTATTTCGGTTTTGCGTTGCTCCAAATCGTATTTTCTAATAATATCTTGAGCTACCTACTTGGTATTGATATCAATGGCATCCATGATATTTGTTGTGTGATTGTTCTAGTTTTAGTTTCTAAATAGTCTTTCAAATTTTGTTTTAAACCTTCATCCATAAGTGCCCCCGCGTCCGAAAATAGAATATTGTGAATTTTTTGTATATCTGCAGTCGATCCACGAGTCTCCTCATTAGCGTCTAAAGTAATTATCGAGTGGTCGGCCGACAATAAAGCAACCCCTTCGATTTCGTTTAAATTGTGTTTAATTATCCTCTTGCGCAGACATTGCCATAAACATGACATTGTATTCGTGTCTAATTGTGGCCGCGGGAGAAACAGATGGTATTAAAAACCATTCTATTAACACCGCAAAACAAGTCTGTTTATTGGTTTTTTTTTTCAAATACGCTGTTTCGGATGGAAAACCACCCGGTGTTGCACTTCTTTGTAAATGTTTTTCAAAAATTAGTGTAGCACTCAAAACGGTTTACACCAAATGGTTTAAGACGGAAGCAGATTTTGAGAGATTTATCTGTGCAGACCCTACAGGCGTTTTTATAAATATATCTGAATTAGAACGTGTTCCAAATGTTATTATGGTAAAAACCATCGCAAAACACGGAAGAGCTAATATAGTGGTAAACAGGACATTGGTCTTAACACAAACAAATATATTCTTGGCGCTCAACAAGAGTTTGTCAAAATGCGAATCAGATCCCGTCAAATGGTATCTGTTTACCGCAGCCAGACTGTTAGCGGGGTCACAGGAAGAATTGCCTTTCACTTTTCCGAATTTAAAACCATATTTGATTCATTATTACGCCGCCACTAAATGTTATCAACAACTCCACTCGGATCCGTCGGACAACGTGTTTACGTTATACTCTAAAGTGGTTGGAGGAGAAAAAATTTTTTTACATTATATCAAACGGGCGAGAGAGACTGTCTCTGCTGCAATACTTGCATTCAGACGTTTGATAGAAATATACGATGCGTATAATTCGGACAGAGTTATCGTCAATTGTAACAGCATCTCGTATGCCAATCAAGAATACATCCTTTCGATGCGTAATCGATTCGGGTCCATTCTCGACATTCTCATGAGTGACGAAACTCAAGACGAGGAATACGTGAACGAATACAAAAAGAAAGTTAGTGCTGCTGTTGACAGTGGTACCAAGTATGTTCGGGAAGATGTACGAAGGAAAAGTAAATTCGATGCGTACGACCCCGAAATACACACTGGATACTCGTTAAATGAATCGTATGGGCAAATAAGTAAATGTGTACTGAAAAAGACCAGTTTGTGAATAGTCTCCATAAATGCATCAAGGGTACCAATGTTCACCAGATTTCTCACTTGTGTAACTCCGATAGACGTATGATTATGAGTGGAGAATTGGTGAAAGAGCTACTTAACAAAAAACATGGCATCGCCACGGACACGGCGTTTGTGGGAGTACAAGTTTCCAACGGGTTTCAGTTTGCGCAGTTATTGAATCCCGCACAACTCCATAAAGAATATGCTACAGATTCTACTATGCGCGCCATTAAAACTCACGTGTTAAAACCGTCTATGGCCACGTACAACAATTACAGTCAGGAAATCAAGGCGGCTCTGCAGTAAACGATGAACGAAATCATCAACCCTGGAAAGACCGTGTTTACGTTATCAATAGATCTTGATGTTAAGGAACTCGTAAAAAAATTCTATAGTTCGACCGCGAAAGACACTTGGAAAGAGAAAGAATTGGTTATTAAGTTCATGACAGATACTATGCATGATGTTATGTCCATTATTTCTCAGGAACAGGAAGATTTTGTGTGTTGTGTGTACGAGTCTCGACCGGAGTCCGCTGACACGAACAAAGTAGGCTTGAGGGTCATTTACAAATTCAAGCGAATAATCTTTAAAAACACGGACGTCGTAAAAAATTTCATTTCAACTCTAACGTTTTTTTTGTCTAGACGGGCTTCCGTGTTGGGTTACGCAGTCCACGACATAATGTATACTAGGTCGTGTGGCATGTTAAGGTTGCCGGGAATGTGGAAGGTTGGACGCGGCGGAAAACCCACCAGACAGTTGATTGGAATAATGAACAAGTTGTCGAAATCGTTTCTTCCGTCTTACGGTTTGATTCATCACAAACGCACGTTTTTATCTGAAGAAGGCTCCGTTAAGGTGATGACCGACATCGGTGATATAAAGAGTTTGATAAAAACTCCACAAGATGCCAAGTACAATTACTGAAAACAAATCATAACAGACAGAAACTGTACAAACAAACCGATATGGTTAAGTCTGAACAATACATGAAGTATATCAACGGTATTATCGATGAAACGTTGATGCCGGGCATACATTTACTCGGGGGAGGGATTATTGAAGATCGGTTGATAGGGTAAGGAGACGTCTGGTTGGAGACAGAGAAGAATATACCCTGCTACCGTCTATACGCTGGTGCACCCTTAGACGACATGTTGAACCCAAAGGCAATCCGTGTACATACTTTATTAACATCAATATAGACAATACGTTTACTGTAGGCATGATGTGTTTCGGCTGTGGTTTCGATAGTTGTATTTATGTAGGAAAAACTCCTTTTCTATAGTGTTATATTAAAAAAAAATATTGTTATTTATAATCAAAAAAAGAAAATTGGTCTTATCGTTATCATTTACGTTAGTAAGGTAGAGGACAAAAATGAACTTTGAACGTAAAAAGGTTTTAAAAAATATCGAGGCCGACTTACAAAAAGAAGTCGATATTGAAAAAGCACGACGTGTTATGAAATCTTTTTTAAAAAGGGATGGTCGCGGAGTACCGATGATATTGGTCCAAGAAGCGGTCAAAAACATGTGTACACACGTTCGTAAACGAGCAGTCGAGAGAAAAAAAGAGAGTGACTGAAAATACCTGACAAAAACTGGTCAGAAATGAACGATTTGTTAAACGATGTTGTGTTTGAGGCATCTAACATTCTCGATGCCATGACTCTGACGGAAAACAAAGAAGAAGAAGATTACGGGGAAGACGATATGCAAACTTTATTAACATCAGTTAAAAGATGAACTTCCAAGGCCACAAATCTTTGTATGCCTTGCCTTGACGCTTTATCCAAGCGACTGTATCTCCCAGCGGCGCTTTTCCCATATATTGTATTATATAAGAAGCTTACCTTTGTATCTTTAACTTTGTCTTTCAACGTAGACTGTTCAGAACAGAATGATCAATCTGATCTGAAGCACCCCTTATATACCCGTAATGTGTGATGAGTCTGTAGTAATCCGCTAATTAAGATAGTCCTATCACTGATTATAAAACTCACTAACTAGTACCTAATACCCTTGGTATTCTGATATCTTTGGAATCATATTAAATCAGGGAATCGAATCACAATGAAATTATCTGTATTTTAATGATGAAATTATTGCATTCAATCAAAATATAAACCAGGAAGTTTACTTCATCTTGTTAAAATTACTCCGCCACCTTGGCTGTTCAATTTAACCTCTCTCTGTAAATGACCATATCTTGGCTATTCCAAATTACTCCCGCTGAGTACAATGATTCGTCACAGTTGTATTTTTCTGTATTGGTGAATCATGGTCTTGAGAAAATTTATTTCACCATATAAATATATAAATTAAATAAATAAATAAATAGATCATTGCATAGTACATGCACTATTATATGTACAGTAAAAATACTAATCTATGTGCATATTCATTTAAAGTCATTGTAAGCAGGTATAAATTTAGTTTCCCATTAGGAAAAGGTGCTCTTTATTTTTACCCACAATAACAATAATAATAATAATAATAATAGAATGCTCAATACATTGCAATACAATGTAGCAGACATAATAAAGGTACATAGCCCGAGCTGGTGCTCCTGACACTTACAGGAACTACATATGACAATAACAACAAGAAGCCTGATCATGTGACATTAGATCATGTGACATGATGGCACAACATGCAGTTTACAAGGATTGGAACTTCATTTGGCTAAAAACAAACTTGGAACACAAAATCAGTGAATATTTTGAGCCAGTAACAAAGACCAGGAGGAATTTTCATACAAATGTTTTGCTTGTCTTGCTCTGAATCCAACAAAAATAATCAAGCTAGGCTGGTGCAGTGCCAGATGAATTTTAGCAGACGATTAGACAATATGGTGAATGAAGTGGTAGGCTACTAGGCATAAGGCTGAAGATTAGCAAGGACACAGGCCCAGATAAAAGCAACAGAAAGATGACAGAAAGAAGAAAACTTGGTAAGTTGAATCAAGTAAATGAATTTCAAGTGTAAAATACAGTATTGGTTCGCAAAATCCAAACACAAAATTGGCATTTACAGCATATTCAAAACATTTTACCTTGACCATGAAACTTTAAATATGGAAGCAAATGAAGTAAAATTTGATTGGTATCATTCATCAGCTGTCCCACAAGATATACTTCTAGTAGAAACAGATCTACATGTAATTTTTAGAAAAGTGCTAGATCTATGAAGAACTTTAGTGGGAGGGGAGGGGGACAATGTAGGCAACATTGTAGCCCAGAAAGTCTTTGCCTTAATGGTTAACATAATAACCCCACAGTGAGCAATTATAGTCACAGAGTAACAAATATCTTCTATTAGGAACCCTCATTATTCTCCTATACACTGCTATCCAAAGTCCAAAAACAAAGTTCAATATTTTGTTACTTTGCCTGAAAAAAAAATATATATTTACTCTTTGCAACTTTGAACAATACATCCAAACTCTAATGTAGAGAAGCATGGTCACCCATCCAGCTGCTGCACACACATGTCATTGCTTAACTATCTGTGTTTAACAAGAAACCAGTCACTCATCCAGTAGAAGCAATCCATATCTTTCCCATTGCTACACTAACATTCTTTTCAATGGAAATAGAATTCTTTTTTTGCTTACAATTTTTTCACTACATGGAAAATATTAACAGGTATGCATAACTACTAGAAGGAATGCAACAACTTTGACTGGTAGTGGTAATGGTCTAGATATATATTTGTGTCTATCATGTTCTCATTTTCTTGCTTTTATCTTAATGAATTTAAAGTTAAACTTGAAATTTCAAGTAAACCCTCTCCCTCTTGTTGCCATTTTTTTTCAACTCGGCATTGTCATTTACAATGCAAAAATGATATTACTTCAAAAATAGGTTATGGCATGACATGACATCATTAGTTAATGGTAGATTTTAATCTCAATAGTCAACATTTTGCATCTTGTTTAATTTACAAAAAGATTATAAGTATTTTACTTCTATTGAGACAGTGAGTCATGACTCCTGGGATGATAGAGTGAAGAAATGGCATTTGTACCCAGTCAATATTCTTTCACTTATAATATCAAGATTAAACCTGGATGGATTGAAATAATGGTGTTTTACATCTCATTTGAGATTCTTTTAACTTATATTGACAAGACCAGTTGTGTAATGCCTAATGGCGAAGTGGAGTTTTGGTGTTTAGCAAATATTTTAATTTAAAAATCAAGATTTTTTTTTATTTATATGATTATATTTTTATTTATGGGATGGTTGCATAATAGTGTCATATGCCTAAATCAAGATTCTTTCACTTATAAAGATATAGCCAGTTTTGAATGATATTTTTTGCCCCAGAAAACATTATTTTACTTAAATCGAGATGGTCAGTTCTGGTATGGTGGATTAATGATGTCTTAAGCCTGGTTGATATTCTTTCACTCATATAGAGACAGTCAGTTCAGAGATATAGTGGTGTTTACACCCCAGACAACATTTTTCCACATATCAAGAATAAGATGGTCAGTTCTGGGATGGAGTGAAGTAATTATGTTTTATTCCTGGTCAAGAATCTTTTACTTATATTGAGACAGTCAATTCTGGGATCATAGGGTGGAATAATGTTTGTATGCCTTGTCAAGATTCTTGCACTTATATTGAGACAGTGAGTTATGGGATTATAGAGTGGAGTTGTGATGTTTTAGACCTGGTCAAGATTATTTCACTTATATCAAGACAGTCCGTTCTGGCACCGTAGAATGAAGTTATGATGTTTTATGCCTGACCAAGATTCTTTCATTTATATTGAGACAGTCAGTTCTGGGATTGTAGAGTGAAGTTATTATGTTCAAAGCATGGTCAAGATTGATTCACTTATATCAAGACGGTCAGTTCTGCATTTATAGAGTAGAGTTATGATGTTTTAGTCCTGGTTAAGTTTTTTTTACTAATATTGTCAGTTCAGAGATAATAGAGTAAAGTCATGATGTTTTATGATGGGACAAGATATATCGAGACAGTCAGTTCTGGGATTTTTAGACTAGAGTGGAGTTATGTTTTATGTTGGGACAAGATTCTTTCACTTATATTGAGAAAGTCGGTTCTGGGATTGTAGATTAAAGTTATTATGTCCAAAGCCTGGTCAAGATTCATTCACTTATGTTGAGACAGTCAGTTCTTGGATCGTAGAGTGGAATAATGATGTTTTACGCCGGTCAAGGTTTTTCCACTTATATTATATAACCCTTTTATCATATTGCAGAATAAATTTCGTTTACTTCAGTCAAGTATTTCATCTAAAATACCATATTTTGTTGTACAATACATAAATATAACGCTAGTTCTTGTAAATGGATATAAGAACTAGTGCAATATGACGACAACACAGCTATGACATAAACAAGAATTGTATGACGTCATAAACGGCGACATCATGTGACAAAGCATGCAGTATAAAAAATCGATTTGGGAAACCAGCGTGCAAATATCGATACTTTTTGCATGCTAACTCCTCATGATATATGCAGGGGGTATATTGCCAAAGATCTTGGTCTTCAAGATCTTGTGCAAACGCTTTTGAAGCCTTCATTAGACTGTAGATATATGTTACAAGATACATAATCCCTACTGACCATATTTTGGGGACAGTGGAGATAATCATTAGTGACCTACTATAACCCCATATTAGGCCAATTAAAATAAAGAATCTTCATCTGTGGTGGGACAATTGTAATTATTACTTAGATGGTTTCATTGATAAAACCTAAATTTGTAAAGTAGTGCTGAGTTGCGAATGTTAAATATCCTATTATGAATAATTAGCACCAAAGTACAAGTTTAATATACGAAGATGAAGAAAACGTGTTGACAGTGTGTGATAGTTTTTATAGTTTCTTTGTGTTCTTTTTCAGCATAAAGCACATATGCTTTTGAGAGGGGCTGGTAAAGCTGTGGAGCGAAACAATATTGTAAAATGTATGAGCTTTGCCCTCCACAGCTACACTAACTGGAGAAACCAGGTCAGACACAAGGTAAGTAATGATTATTTGCATTAATGGGTAATGATAAAAAAATAATGAGGCATATTTATGCTTACTGACGCTAAATTGATCTAAAGGGAGATAATTATGAATAATATGGGCATAATTCTAACCATTTTCACTATATACCTACAATTTGATATTCAATGAATATAATTGCTGTTCTTCAAGCTTTTGTGAAGATGATCAGGAATAACATAAAATAACAGGACGAAAACTCATTCATTTCTTCATATTTACAGTCCATTAAGATGATTTTAATTGGATAAAATTGAAAAAAATAGTGCACATGTTTTGACTGGTTTTACTCAAAGAATGAACAATCCATGATTGATGAGTTGAACACATGGGCATAATTTATCTAGACCAAAATTGGTTTTTATATTGCATTTCCACTTTGCCCAAGTTTACTTATCTTGACCATTATCAAAAAAATGACATTTCCAATAGCATTTTGCCTCCTCTTATTTTTCCTGCTTACATTATAGACGTTGGTAGGCGCATATTGCCATGCTTAGCGGTGATTATGTTAATCAATAGAGAATATTATATTTCAGATTTTGTCAAAAGACAAAAACGTAGACAAAATGAACATACCAGACCACAAAAACGTAGACAAAATGAACATACCAGACCTGAAGAACTACTTATTCAGTAGCTTCAGGTCTGGTTTGCAAACAGAGGAGGACCAAAGACTCAACAAACAGTTGATAGTGGCATTAGTAAGTCATACCAATTTACATTAGGAGTGACACGATTCTATGCTAATAAATTATAGTGATGAAATTCCCAAGGATAATTATCTATAGTATTGAATTGTCAATATCAACACAGGTATTATTCATTTTTCTTCATGAATTGAACATCTCGATGATAACTGAACTTGGACAGAAACACATTCACCCAAATATCACTCAATATCAGCCCATCTACCGTATCACACCCCATGCAAAAATCCATATCACTGGTTGCAAACCCAATTAAACCAATGATTAATGTATCTCTATGTAAAAGGGGATTCCTATCATGTGCCTTCAATCACGTTCTACAGTGCTGAATGTTCATGAATCTGTCTAGTCACTACTCTTCAGATGACAGATGCTCAACTACACAGTTAAGAATAATTCACTTACATCGAGACATCACCAGTTAATGGCGAAAGTGTAGAAATTTTTCCTGTTCTATGAGCCCATCACATTATGCAGTGAGATATCTTGACAACACTTGATATCATTTTAAGGTTTCGTTGGAAAGACCCATGACTTTCATTTCTTAATGCCGAACACTTGGCAAAAGAGCAATTGCTATCTTATTTTTAAGTCTGGGGTGATTAATGAAACTGCAACCTCTCACTTAAGGTATGAGCATTACACTGATGAGTTAAGTGTGAAAATACATAGGATTAAGTTTCACAGGTGACAGACTAAAGAAAACCAAAACTAGTGTCATTATATACATATCTTAAAAACATTATATACAAATGTGAATAAGCAGTTTACAATTATTTTCATGTTTTTGGGCCCAGAGACATGATACTTTATTACACTGATTTCATTTTTTCATTCTGAATGTCATGAAAGTAAACTTGTAATTTTTGTAATGTAAATATTTTAACATGACCTTTTCCATGGCATATATATCAGCCAGAGGGTGTCTGACTGACATCCACATCAGTCCTCGGGCCTCTGATATGGATGCCTTGGGCTGGTGTGATATGTGATATGAAAAAGGCCATAAAATAATCTCTGTAATAAGGGACAGCAACATATCAGCAGGTAAGTTTATATAAGAAATATCATTTCAAAATCTTTCTTTAAACAAAGTCATCTAGTTTCTGTGGCCGGCGAACCGCTCTTCCTGATCTAGTTACGATTGTTCCATGTTTTTCTGTAGAACCAAAAGTTTGAATATTTTCACTAGTTTTTGGAATGTCACTCATTTCCTCTTCCAATGCAGAATATTTTTCTTGGTTCGGGATATCAAAATGAACCTTTTTAAAGAAAGAAGAATTTCTCGTCACAGTGTTGTGTTTGTTGTAATTAGGTCCAGGCGATTGTGACGCAGTAATCATATTTCCTTTTGTTGAGACTACAACATGTGGTGTCGGCATGAATTTAGGTGTCAGTTTGTTTTGTTTAACACTGTTACGCACTAGAACGGTGTCACCAACTTTTTAATCGTGATTTTCAGCTAATTATTTGTTATTAGTATAGTGTCTCATAGTACCTTTTGATGTTTCGTCACTTTGTCGAGCAAATTCGTCAATTCTATTGTCACCAGACCTCTGCACTTTCACCTGTGGAAGTTTTGTTTTAGGTTCGCGACCGAATAGTAATCGGTGTGGCGAAACACCTGTTGAGACATGTGGTGTGGCTCTGTATTGTCGCAAGAATTGAAACATCTGCTGTTTCCAGTTGCGTTGTTCGATATGCGACGCGCGAATGACCTTCATTAGCGGTTTATTTACCGACTCAGCCTGTGCATTGGCTCGGGGCCAACGAGGTGTGATTCGACGATGTTCGAACCCAGTATTATTTGCGAACTCTCGGAAAGCATGAGAGTTAAAAGGACTCCCGTTGTCAGACTTTATTATCTTCGGAATACCAAAAACTGACAAAACTTTGTCGAGCACAGCGATTGTTGTATTTGCCGATACGGATTTAGTTACTTCCGACTATCGGGTACCTGCTATATTCGTCAGTTACTACAAACAAGTACTCGCCGGACGGTAAAGGACCGCAAAAATCCATGCTAAGATCTTGCCACGGTTCCGATGGCAGTTCAGACATATGAAAAGGTTCGAAACGTTTTGGTTTTTCGGTTACCGACTGACAAGCAAGGCAACCTCGAATCGCGTCCTCCACTCGATCATTGACTCCTGGGAACCATACTTTTTGATATAAGAAAGGATTTTGTCCTTGTAATGCCTTGGTGCCCTTCGTGCGCGAGTGAAATAGCTTTGTCGCGTAATTCACGAGGCAATACTATTCAGTGATCTCGTAATAAAACATTATCGCTATGGACAGATAATTCGTCGCGTATATTCCTTAATGACTGTAACTCAAGTATGTCGATATATGGATTCGTTATATTTTTAACTTCATACCAACGCCCTCTGCGAACTAATTCAATAGCTTTCATTATACACTTGTCGCGACTGGTTGCGAGCTTAACGTCATCGATATTAATTGCTTTAAAACACGCCTCTGATGCAATAAAGTTCACGTATTGTTCTGCTACGCGTTCTTCGTGTGATGAAATCGGACACGGTATCGGGTGTCTAGACATGTAATCTGCCGGGTTATCACGTCCAGGGCGATATTTTATTGTCAACTTGTAAGGTTGTAGTCGCAGACCCCATCTTTCGATCCTAAGAGGTGGTTTTGGTTTTGACCATATTTTCTCTAGCGGTTTGTGATCGGTAATCACATCGAACTGTTTAGCGCCGCGAACGAACATGTCGAAATGCTCGCAAGCCCATACCACGGCTAACGCTTCCCGTTCGGTTTGACTGTACCGGGATTCTACTGGAGTAAGTGCTCTACATGCGTACGCAACAACTTTCGAGTCTTGTGCTAGAATCGCGCCTAGGCCCACTGGACTTGCATCAACTATTATTTCGATCTGCTTTGCCGGGTCGTAATAAGACATGACTTGACAACTTCGATTTAAGCGTCTGAAATGATGCTTCATGTTCCTCCGTCCAGTTATATTCCACGTCGTTATGTGCGAGTTTTCGCAAAGGTTCCGAAACTGTGGCGTAATCTGGTATAAACCTTAAACAATACGATGCAAATCTGAGAAAACTTTTGAGTTCCTTGACGTTTTGCGGACGGGTAGACTCTCGAATGGCCTTGACCTTTGCGGGATCCGGTGAAACGCCTTGACTGCTAAATACTAATCCGAAGAAATTGATCCTTTGCTTGTTGAACTCGCACTTGCTGCGATTAAGCGTTAAACCATTCGCTGCTAATGCTTTAAACGTCGACTCGAGGCTTGATCGTGTCAATTGCGTTTTTCCAAAACAATTATGTCATCGGACAGATTTTTTGCCCCTGGCACGTCGCGGATAACGCCTTTCACAGTCTCTTGAAAAATTTCCGAAGCCGAACTTATTCCGAAGTTTAAGCGTTTATATCGGTACAGCCCCATATGTGTACTGAATGTTGTTATGTAGCGACTTTCCTCATCAAGTGGAAGTTGATGATAGCCTGCTCTGAGATCTAACTTACTAAAGACTGTTGAACCGTTAAGATCGTTGATTTATTCCTCAACGGTAGGCATTAAATGTCGTTCCCTAACGATTGCTTTGTTAGCCTGGCGCATGTCGATACATTAGCGAATTTGGTTTGGGTCTTTTTTGTGCGGAGTAACGATAGGAGAGACCCACGGTGTAGGCGTACCATTAATTTTTTCGATTATGTCTTGCTGGATGAGTTTAATAATCTCAGCTTCAACTTTCGGTCGAAGATGGAACGGTGTTCTCCGGTATCGTTGTGCTACTGGTTTGACCGATTGATAAATGTGTAATTTCACGGGTTTACCTGTATATTTACCCATTCCATCAAACAGTGCTTGGTGCTCGTCACAAAGACTGGATGCGGATATATTCCGTACAATTCTAACGATATCGAGATCCACGCATGTAGGATAACCGATAAGACCGCCGCGATTTCCTTTTACAATGCAAAACTTATGCAAACTTGACTTTGTGTCGGTTTCGATGCGTAATTCACAAATGCCTAAAACGTGTATATTATGACCACCGCCATACGGTACAAGATGCGGCTTTTTGCGATGTTTAATGGTCGGAGAGCCGATTTTTCGGTACGTGTTTTCGTCCAATATGTTTACCGAAGCGCCAGTATCAACGAGTAAGTTGCATTTAAGCCCGTTAACTTTAACTGGAACTGTCGGAGTTTTACTACCGACAAAATTAACACGGTGAACTTCGCCAATATTGTAACAATATTCGTCATCACTTGAATAATTTAAATTTTCCGTATTTCTACTATGAATTTCTTTGACCGACTCACGTTTCCGACAAACCTTACTAAAATGGTCACGTTTCTTGCAGTGATAACAAGTCTTACCTTTAGCCGGACACGTGCCACGATGTGGATAACTACCACCGCAGTTCCGACAACTCTCAACCGGGTTATCACGACCGCGAGAAAAGCCACGACTTCGACCACGTGCTTTACCGCTCGAAATGCGACCTCGACTGCGACCACGTGACGTGAAGGTGTCTGGTGTGACAGAATTTGCACATTTTTTTTACATTAAAAGTATTAACATTAGAATTTACAGTGTCATGTGTTTCCATAGCCTGTGCATGCGTCTCAGAAATTTCAATTGTTCTAATGCGAGAATGTCATTTAAAGTTTTATCCGACTCTCAAAGCTCGTCGACGAAGACGGTTTGATCTGCAATTTTGAATTACTGTGGAAAGAACCTCTTTTTCAACGTCATGAAAGTCACAAGATCTTGCTAACCTTCTAAGTTCTGTAACAAATTCATCTAAAGATTGTCCACTTGCCTGTTTATAATTCCTGAAATTGTAAATTTCCATTTGGATGTTTTTTCTTGGCGCAAAGTAGTTCTTCAAAACGTTGACAGTTTCCTCGTATTTTGCTTCACTGTCGCCCTTTTCAGTTTCATAAATGTCAAACACACGATCACCTGCATAGTGCAGCAACAATGCACGTTTCTGTTTGTCATCAGTTAGCTTCATGCCATCAAATAGCAGTTCCAATCTTGCAACCCACTTGTCCCATTTTGGACCGGCATCGTGTAATTCAGAATCGTTAAATTTCGGAAAATTTGGTATTGTAGCCATCAAAATAATATTACCACCGCTTTCCTGGGTGTGTTACCTCGTCGCCAAATGTAGTGGACGTTGTTGATGGTCCAGTACAGCTTCTATATAGATGGATTATCGTCTAGCACTTTGAAGACATGTATAACATGAACACAAGATGGCTGTTCAACCCCGTTCTTTATTCTACGTCATACCTGTTACGTCACACTGACGTCGTTCACAATACACATGTTTAATAACATACAAATTGGATATTAATCCAGATATTACAGCATGAAAACCAAGGAAAATACTTTAAATGTTCAATGCAAGTTGATAATACGGAAAAATATATTGTTTAATCAATGTCAATGGACAATGTTCAATGCAAGTTGATAATACGGAAAAATATATTGGTTAATCAATGTCAATGGACAATCTTCTTTAACAGTTCATACCTTGATGAAAAATTTAATTTAATAATACACATCAATCCTTAAGAAACATATATTCTGGTAATCATTATTTATTTATTTAAAAAAACACATTCTATTTGAGTGTAGCAATTCATGTTAAATATGCTATTTCTGACTCTCACTCATAATACTGAATGAATACACTCAAATAGAATGTTATTTCTTATATTTACAATCATTAAAAATATTAATAGCATGTCAAAAATGTAAAATTATTGCTTCAACAATTTGTTCTACTCAAGATTGGATTGATGGAACAGCGTTGCTCCAAATAAGGATAGTTACAATCAAACAATACATGACGTAAAAGGATGACATTCTGTGACGTAATCTGATAGCTAAACGTTATGTAATCAGGTCATGACCCCACACTGTATTCAAGAGCAATTGAACGCAAGCAAAAACAAATAGGTTCATCTAAAGGTCGATTCCAATTGTAAATATGCATTTTTGTTTTTAATTCTTTTCATTGAATGACCATTTAATGGTTAAACTTATTTTTAATTCCAGTATTATATTTGAAATAGTTGAAGATCTGATTTCAAGAAATAGTTGGTTTGAAATGTTTTGTTTTAATAATGGCAGTATTTTACAAGTAATTTATACAAAGAGGTAACATGTATCAACATGAATGATAACATTTTTTTTAAACTTTAATAATTCAAAAATGTTAAATTATATTAGACAAATGCATTAAACCATAATTTGAAAAAATATCCCCATTCAAGTTTTACATACTGTACATGTTTGAAATTAAAAAAAGGATATGATTGATAAAATAGCACTCTTGGCGGGTAAAGCTGGCTAAACGAGTTCCTTACCCAAGAACACCCAACCTCAATCCTCTGTTGGAAGTTCACATTTTAACCTGAATTGTCTATTTCAAAGTTTTTACTTTGCTTCTGAATTACGATTCTGACATGGATTAGTATATTCGTTTTTTATATGAATGATAAGAAACAATTTTTAAAGGTCAATCTCCATTCATTTGTTAAGCTTAAACAATCATTATTACAATTGTATTGTCAGTTGAAGTAAAAGAAAGAGATTTATCACCTTCAATGTATATAAAAAATCAGTAAGTTATTCTATTTTCAGTTTGCAATAGGGTTTATAAAAAGCAAAAAGAATCCAAGACTTGGTTAATATTTCAGGGATTTGACATACAGATTTTACAATCTTAACATAATAAATTTCCATGTGTAATTTTGCTAGTTACAATTAACAATTACGGCTTACAATTTTGATTTTTGTGCAAGAGAATTTAAATAATTAAATGCTTTATTTACATGAGTTTTAGGAGATGTGATTCGCACGATTTTCGTATGTGTGCTCATTTAAAATACATTCATGAAATTCACTAAATTTTCACATGAATGTCGTGCGAAAAATTATTATGATGCGAAATTCGTTCATTTTTCGCACGTATTTCATGAAATGTTTTCGCATGATTTTTGTGCGTGTGTTCCTTTCAGCTTCTTTACGAACGAAATTTTTTAAAAAATTCGCATGATTTTCGTGCGAAAATCTTGATCGTGCGAAATTGATGCGTTTTTCGTACGTATTTCGTGAGATTTTTTCGCACCACTTTTATGCGTGTGCTCCTTTCAGCTTTTTTGCGCACGAAAATTTGACACGAAATTGTCAAATTTGACACGTAGCACTTTTACCTGTGTATCCACCTTTAAGTTTGAGATCAGACCCCCAGGTCGGGATTCTAACCCACTAACGGAGCGAGCACCCTACAAACTGAGCTACCGCAGTTGTTGGCATAATTGATGTCTTAATATGAAGCAGTACTTGTCAGTAGTCTTTAATTTCAACCTTACCATGATAGATACCATTCACACAATCTCTAAGACTTTGTACAACGAAGTAGGCTGCTTGCAAATAAATTGTTGGCTCAGGGATATTGCAAGCCTAGGCTTATCAAGGCCCTCAAAAAGTTTTATGGTCGTCATCACAGTATTGTTGATAAGTTTGATGTCTCTGTGTCCAGGATTGCCTTGGATATATTTGACGTCTCATAGTTCCATGTTCCTTTCACACAATTTTGATTACACACGTGACGGGTGTAGCTAGCTAAACAGGAGGTGCTTACCCTTCCGGAGCACCCGGCCTCACTTCCCTGGTGGAAGTTCACGTGTCTAACCTAACTTGTCAGTTCCAAAGTTTTTACTTTGCTTCTGGATTGTGATTCGGAAATGGATAAGTATATTTGTTTTTGATTAGTATGAACATTCTCATTACAAGCCTACTTCTACTGTAGTAAAGATAAACTTAGAATATACAGTCCAACCTGCCTTAAAGGCCACCTGTATATAAGGGTCACCTGCTTATAAAGGCCAGTAGAATTGTATCCCAATTGTTCTTTATTCATATTATTTGAACCTGTATATAAAGGTCACCTGCCCATAAAGGCTAATTTTACTTTTTCCCTTGGGTGGCCTTTATAGACAGGTTTGACTGTATTTGGTGGAACGGGGCTGGGCAACTCCAAGCTATCTTAAGTTACAAATACTAAAGCCTATGTATTTTACGAGTGTGATGTATCCAGAACCGTTTAGATTGTAGCTTCGAGTTACAAATTCAAGAAACAATAGTTGTTACGTTGTAACTTTCATAAAAGACCTGGTTTACAAACACGTGTTTAAACCAAATCATTCATAGCAATTTACATAATATTCATAATATTTTCTGCACAACTAATGAACACCTAACATTCGTTATGAAATATCTTCCTCTAAATTGTACTCCTTGCAGCTTTGTTAATGAACATCGGATGTTTATATCAACATGCGTTTTCTAGTTGATAAGGAAATTTGAACGTAACTTCATTTTAGTTACGATATTGCAAAAAAACACTGGTTTCTATTTTGTTGTTTACGTAACTGGAAAAGGCCACATCCAAAACTTTCACCTGATCCTGACCTACGAATTGCTTTTTGTTCTCAATGAATAAATAAACCGTAGTCAAATATAATTAATTAGCTGAAAACTATTTCATGCATCTTGAGAGCAACCGTCGTTCCTATGACTTTTATTAATATAGATAACTTTGCTTAATTTTCTTAAATTATCTGCATTTCCCGTTGACAAAAACTATACACAAATGAAAAACAACACTTCACTTTGTTAAAAAATCCTCGTCGATATATGGATGCATACCAAGACATCAACAGTTAAAAGAAATAATGATGTCTAAAATGTTATTTTGGTATTTTATATCACTCAAATCCAAAATCGTTGAAATTAAGTTTTTGTTTTTATTCAATGAACTAATATTCATATTGAAATTCACACTATTGCTCCCTTCAGAAATAACTTTAACATGTGTATTTTGAAACATCAGCACCGATTGTTTTGGCATTACCGTCTGTCAAAATTGACTGAAATATCGAAGTTACCGTTATGAACACACCTAAAGTAATGACTGAACAAGCCAAAAATATCCTCATACCATTTACAATCAAATTTGGCATTGATTTTAATTTCAACAAACATATTCCTACAACAAATGAAAACAAAACATTAGTCTTACAAGAAATATTTGCGAGGAACAAATATTCGCGATTTTTACGATGACTCTTGTACCGTAAATATATCTTCTCAACTAAAATTTCATATTTACTTTGGTACCCCTTTCCTACAGTGAAAACCGTAAACATTTCTTACCGCGAAAGTCAAGAAGAGCAAAAATACGAAATTTTTCTGTTGCTTATATTCCTTATACAGTATACGAGACGTATTATTTCACGTCTGTCATAGATTTTGTTTCTGTAGGTTTAATATCAATAAAATTTGTATCATGTCATATGGCGTTAAAATAAAAATTCTCATAATTTCTTAACCTTTATTAATTTTTGCCTTTTCTGAATAAATTTTCACATCGTAGTATTCAAACTAAAATTGTGGGAATCCAATTATCTTTAAATGTAGAAATAAGAAAAATAAAAGTACCGAAATGTATTTTATCAAGCCCCTCAAAACGTTTTTATGGCTGTTATCACATTATTGTTGATACTGTTCATGTCTTTATGTCCAGGATTACCCTTGATATATTTGACGTTCCATGTTCCTTTCACCAAATTTGGTTGACACGCGTGTTCGTGTATAGCTTGCAAAATAGGAGGTGCTTGCCTTTGCGTAGAACCTGGCCTCACATCCCTTGTGAAAGTTTACGTGTCTGTTTCAAAGATTTTACTGTTTCTGAGTTGTTATTCGTACCTGAATTAGTATATTTGTTTTTTACCAAATAATGAACACCAAAGTTTAAACCATCTCAGTCGGAAGATAAAATACAAAGGTGCTTTTTAAAATCTTTTTGGGAATTTAAGTATTATATCTTACCTGGAAAGATTAGAATTAGTAGAAATGCAATGATTCCGAGATACCGCACAATAATTCCTATATTTGGCACAAATACAGCAATAAACAGAGATCCTAAGAACCAGATTAAAGTTACAAATATTCTTCTGGTCTTTTCATTCTTATCCAGGTCTATATCGCTCATGTTCCTTATATCCATCCACACTGACTCAATAGATTGCCTGGAATAATAAGGTGTAACATTTACCTCTATCATTTATAGATAAGGCACAATGTTCGACTGTCATTTTACTGTCATTGTTCGTGCATTTACACATACGAATATTCTTATATGGAGAAGTAATGTTTATTACTCTTTTCGCCTCTTATCATTCCACATGCATTAAAAACCTAAAAAGGGGTATTCTTTTAATGTATCAAAAACAAACATATTAATCCATGTCCGAATCACAATTCAGAAGCAAAATAAAACTTTGGAACTGACAAGGTAGGTTAGAAACGTGAACTTCCACCAAGGAAGTGAGACCGGGTGCTCCGGAAGGGAAAGCACTTCCTGTTTAGCTAGCTACACCCGCCAAGTGTGTAATCACAATTTTTTGTGAAAGGAACATTCAACTATGGGACGTGAAAAATTATGTATATGCTTTTATACTTTTTCCTAAAGGAAAAGTGCCCTCTGTCTAGCTAGACACATCCACCAAGTGTAAAATAATTTTAGTTACCTGCCACAAAACAGCACTAATGGGTAACTTGTATACAACTTAACAGTGATCATCACAACAGCAACGATAACGTCTGTAGTAGGTTTGTATGACAACAAAATATCGGTAGTGACCTGATCTCCAAATGACATATACCCGTTTATAGCTATGGTGGAATAATAGATGAAGGCGATTAGGATGGTTATTGCAACTGCAATGGAAAAGTTCTTAAAACTGCCGTGTTTCATTGACGAATATACTGGAATTGTACACATATGTACCTGAAATGTAAGCAAGTAAAAGTACAATAAAATTAAAGAGACGAAAAGGGTACCCACTACGGCAACTTTGTGTACAACGGAGCAAGATGCTTGCAAAAGAGTTTTGACGCAATGAAATTGTAGCCTAGGCTTATCAAGGCCCTCAAAAAGTTTAATGGCCGTCATCACATTATTATTGATAACTATGATTTCTCTGTATCCATAACTTCTTGGGATATATTTAACGTCCCATAGCTCCATGTTCCTTTTATCCCACATGTGGCGCGTGTAGCTATACATATCTAAACAGTAGGTGCATAATCTTCCGGAGTCCAGGCCTCACACCCCCTTGACGGTTCGCGTGTTTAACTTAATTCGCCAGCTTCAAAGAGTTTGCTTCGTTTTGGGATTGTTGTTTGGGCATCGTTTTTTATGTTTGCTTTTTTATTAAAACCCAACCAATGCTTGATATCTACGATTTCATTGATTTTGTCAGTTACTATTGATTTTTCAATGATATGGGATTTATTCAGCTGTCGACATCTACTCAGTATAATATATCGTTGAGAAATTCCGTTATAATTGTCTTTATCCATTTACTTTGACAGATAAACTAATGTTGGTGTTTTTTGTTAATTATGATTCGGACATTGATTTGTATGTTTATTTTTGATTACCTGATAGGAGAACACTATAGTGGGGATTCCAAGTATAATATCTGTCACTTTTGGTTGATGTGAACTGAAATCAAAGTTTATAGTCATATCAAATTTAAATAACTTAAAAAAACTAGGTCAATTGAAAAAAATGTTTACGTTTGTTAAAAAGATGATTCGGAAGTTTTAAAATCTTTATTGAAATATAAATATGAATTAATTCTATCCAGTGTCAACGATTTTTCTCGATTGTCTTGAAGGTGGTCTATATTACACATTATACCAGTATTACACTCGTACCAATGTTCACGGTTATCCAATAAAACAAACGAACGAATTTTAGGCCCTACCGATATTTGATATAACATTTAAATCAGCACGGACAGATTTTGCGACTTAATAATTTTACATGAACTCATCATTTTACCTAAACATACTTTGGACCACATTGTTTCACAGGTTTTAGTATATAAAAAAATATATAACGTTATGATACATAATTATAAAAATTACAATGTATTTGCAAAACATTACCTCCATAAATCTTTTTGAACGATGTTATCTTGAGTATGATACTTCACAGGGAGTAAGATTGCAATGTATGTGATCCCCATAAAACCAAATATACTGCAATAGATGTTTTCAAAATAAAATGGTTTCCATTTGAATTACGTAAAATTTAACCTCAAAACAATATAAAATGGAACCCATGACATTGTCAACAAACAGAGACATATCTGTTCATGTCCCAATCAAAAAAAATCATTTACTCAGGAATTGCAAACAACGTTATTGAAGTAAGAAAACGTTAGATATTTTACAGAGGTTCGAAATATCGTGATTTTTTCTATTGACTCTTTGTTACATTTTTTTCAGAAGTTATTTAATCTAACTGCCCGTATCAATATTTCTGTGATAGTATTAATAATAATTTATTTCCATAGACTATCCATTAAACTTGTCATTTGTGCTTTGTGCGCATCCGCGAAACTACTTCTAATTAAAGGAGAATGTTGGCGGGATTTTATTTATCAAGAGTGATGTCCTTGGTGACTTATCAGGTCGTAAGCGCAAATGGATTTGTCATTTGTATTTGCAACATGTTAAACCACTATAGCGATAAAGTTTTGCTCATTTAGGAAATATTTTACGTCAATCGCAGATGAACATTGGAAAATATTTGTTACATTTTGGTTCAATTTAGAGAAAAAATTATTAATCATTATTCAGGTCAATTGGATTGTCTATGGAAATAATGCATTATTTACTATCACAGATTAGTGATTTCGACAGTAGATGTTTACTGTTCGGAAAATACCCCCTTATCCAAATGCATGTTAAGCGCAAAGGTATTACTGTTTCATGTACATTCCATGATAAGCTTATGTATGCTTTCGTCAAACATTTTAATACATTGTATATAAATATTTACCTTGGATAAACTAGAAAATCTACAGTTTTACAGAAACAAAGAGGTAATATGAAAATACATGACGTTATTGACATCACTACTTTGTTGTTCAGGTACAGAGGCTGAATTTCGCAGTACTGGTGTCTAATGGTAAACAGAAAAACTGAAATATAGAACGAATTGTACAAATTTAACCTAGCAATAGTGCATTGAAGTAAGTTATTGCTTTCAGAGGGGTAATGGAAACTACAATTATTAGCGAATGTTGAGTGGTATAATGTTGTTTTACGGCAAAGTCAAGATTATTTTTACATAAAGGCGGAAAGTTCTGGGATGGTACAGCAAACCGGAGAAAATAAGCTACTTTCAGCAAGCCAATTTCTGAAACTATGTTTTTGAGTTGGACCTAAGAGGCAATAGGCGCCTTCTAGCCGTTAAGTGCTTTAGACACCGAGGTCCCATATGATTTTGATTTGCTAATCGTACTAACTGATTCAACAAAAGTTAGAATCAACATCAAATAGGACTGCAATACTGTAAACGTATTTATTTTCGCGATGTACTAAATTTTGCCGCCAAAATCAATGCCAAGTGAAAATTATAATGCTTATTGTGTAATAGTGCATATATCAAAACCGCGGAAATTTTACTATGCGGATATGTCTCAATTTCCTATACCGCAAAAATCAACGACGCGAAATAAGTACGTTCACAGTACTCCGAGTGGTGGTGCATAAACATGTCAAAAATAATTTTAGCGCTTAGATTGCTCTGCAGTGGAAAGAATGATTTAAAATTATTTATGGTTGTTTTGTCAAGCACCATACGGATTCCAAACAAAAATATACTGAAGATACCATCAACAAAATGTTGGAATTTTTGATAGATAACATATTTGTTGTGTTTGGTAATATAGTTTTTTAGCAAACAATCGGTATACCAATGGGTACAAACTGTGCACCATTGCTTGCTGATTTGTTTCCTTATTCTTATGAAGCAGAATTTATGCAGAACCTTGTTAAATCTGGAGAGAAAAATGTCACCAAATCATTCAACTCAACAGTTCTGGGATGGTACAGCAAACCGGAGAAAATAAGCTACTTTCAGCAAGCCAATTTCTGAAACTATGTTTTTGAGTTGGACCTAAGAGGCGATAGGCGCCTTCTATCCGTTAAGTGCTTTAGACACCGAGGTCCCATATGATTTTGATTTGCTAATCGTACTAACTGATTCAACAAAAGTTAGAATCAACATCAAATAGGACTGCAATACTGTAAACGTATTTATTTTCGCGATGTACTAATTTTGCCGCCAAAATCAATGCCAAGTGAAAATTATAATGCTTATTGTGTTATAGTGCATATATCAAAACCGCGGAAATTTTACTATGCGGATATGTCTCAATTTCCTATACCGCAAAAATCAAAAACGCGAAATAAGTACGTTCACAGTACTCCGAGTGGTGGTGCATAAACATGTCAAAAATAATTTTAGCGCTTAGATTGCTCTGCAGTGGAAAAAATGATTTAAAATTATTTATGGTTGTTTTGTCAAGCACCATACGGATTCCAAAAAAAATATACTGAAGATACCATCAACAAATTGTTGGAATTTTTGATAGATAACATATTTGTTGTGTTTGGTAATATAGTTTTTTAGCAAACAATCGGTATACCAATGGGTACAAACTGTGCACCATTGCTTGCTGATTTGTTTCCTTATTCTTATGAAGCAGAATTTATGCAGAACCTTGTTAAATCTGGAGAGAAAAATGTCACCAAATCATTCAACTCAACATACAGATATATAGATGACGTGCTGTCTCTTAATAATCCTAAATTTGGAGACTATGTAAATGTCATCTATCCTAGTGAGCTTGAAATAAAAGACACGACAGATTCCTTAAGTTCTGCTTCATATTTAGACTTATACCTGAAATATGACGCACACGAAAGGCTACATTTGAAACTTTATGACAAACCGTTAACGTGATGACTTCAATTTTTCTATTGTCAACTTTCCTTTTTATGCAGCAATATACCTGCTTCTCCTGCTTATAGTGTATTTGTTTCCCAATTAATACGCTATGGTAGAGCTTGTTCCCACTATGGGGGCTTTGTACAACGAAGTAGGCTGGTTGCAAATAAATTGTTGACTCGGGGATAGTGCAGCCCTAGGCTTATCAAGGCTCTAAACTGTTTTATGGCCGTCATCACAGTATTGTTGATAAGTTTGATGTCTCTGTGTCCAGGATTGCCCTGGATATATATGACGTCTCATAGTTCCATGTTCCTTTCACACAATTTTGATAACACAAGTGGCGGGTGTAGATAGCTAAACAGGAGGTGCTTACCCTTCCGGAGCACCCGGCCTCACTTTCCACGTGTCTAACCTAACTTGTCAGTTCGAAAGTTTTTACTTTGCTTCTGGATTATGAGTCGGACATGGATTAGTATGTTTGTTTTTGATTATGCCTCAGTTTTTTAATTACATATTGAATTTAACAACAAGGTTTTCTTAAATACTTACACTCTTCCCACTGGTCAGAAATAACGAGAAGACATAAAACACATGTCCCAAAACTGAACAGTATTATTGATATTGTAGAAATTCGGGATGCGGTTTTCCCACACACTTTTAGTACGGTTTCCTGATATGTACATGATTCACTCACATCTGAACAGTAACCAAGAATCAAAATTGTTGACGTTGCTATGAAACCAATTATCTGAAGTAAACAAAATCGTTATTTAGCCTTTATAACCATTTCATAAATAGGTAGTAAACATTATCATTCGTCTTTGATTCAAGGATATATCGAATGTTGTCTCCAACAGCTTGCAAATGAAAAGGTTTAGGGCCTCTTCACTTAGGCACGCTATGCGTCTGGCTCGCTCCTGGTATAAAATACTGAATGGTCTCCTGCTGGCAAATGTACCACCGTACAAATGTTGTCCTAAGTTTGCAAATCCTCAAAAACTAAGGTATAATTTCTTATGCAAAGTATTTCCTTAGCTAAATTTGGTAAAATATGTTTTGGTCCTTTGGGTATCTTTCCAGCATCTTCATAATATTTGGTTTCATAATTTTGGTCCAAGCACTACTGATAAGGAATTGAATTCCGAAACGGCCGTCTAGTGCTGTAAAATTAAAACCTTGTGTAATATGTAATTTGTAGTTATAACACGCTGATCAAAACCATTTTTAAGAGAAAAGAAACTTGCACTTCTTTAGTTATGTCCTTGAAACAGAAACTTTCCGTTTCTTTGTAACAATGAACCTGCTAAATGTGTATTTCGCAGTCATTAAATGCGCTTTAAGTTGCTAAAAATTAATTGTTTATTCAGTGATAATACTGCATGCCTAGATTAATTATGGCCTTCTTAACCATATTGTCGAAAGAATAGAGTCCCTCTATCTAAAAATATCTTTGATATATTGACTTTTAATTATCCTCTTATATGTAGAGGGTATATCTAACTAGTCAAGATACTTTTGCAACATTAATAGCTGTTTGTTTGTTAATTCTTATGAAGCAAAATTTATGCAGAACCTTGTTAAATCTGGAGAGAAGACTGTCGCTAAATTATTCAACTCCACAAACAGATGACGTTCTATCTCTTAATAATAAATTTGGAGACTATGTAAATGCCATTTATCCTAGTGAGCTTGAAATAAAACTAATTCCAAAAGTCCCTGTAGTGGGAGCAAGCTTTACCATAGCGTATTATTTGGGAAACAAATACACCATTAGCAGGTATATTGCTGCATAGAAAAGGAAAGTTGACAATAGTAAATTCACCACGTTTGTCAAAAAGTTTCAAATGTAACCTTTCGTGGGCGTCATAATTGAAGTATAAGTCTAAATATGAAGCAGGACTTGAGTAATCAGACGTATCTTCTATTTCAAACTCACTAGGAAAGATGGCATCCACATAGTAAGCGATGTTGAGATTAATAAAGATGAAACGGATTTCTTTTTTAAATAAATTCATGGAGCTATTTTTTTCAAAAATAACTTCACAACCTAATTCTACTTAGTTTCGTTGTAAGAAGCCAACTTTATCGATTTTTGACGGTTTTTTACGTAAAAATTAATACTTAACTCGGTTGAAACAACTGAACGACTTTCTTTATAATTACATTTAAATGTGATGTAAAAGCTGTATAATCTACATCTTGGTTTTACATTTTTTAACGTTTTAAATCCAAAAGTTGGAATAATTCATAGTGTACTTCAGAAATAACCAACGTGATATGACAAAACACGTTGCTATGAATGAATTAGCTGTGGTTAGAATGTGTATAAAAAACTTAAGGGAATGAAAGATTTACACGTCTGTATTGTAAAGCGATAAATATTTTTTATACCAGTTGAATTTTTCTAGGTTTACATAGTGGAGTAATGAAGTGTGTTTATAGATATCATGGCGGTCAGTTCCGAGATGGTGGAAAAACAATCAACGACTTTTTGCAAGCTAACTGATAAGTGATAAACTTTCTTGCAAAAGGATCTGTCCCGAATGGAAATCGAGCTTAGCTAGGCGATGAGAGGCGTTGTGATTTGTAAGCCTGTAATTTAGACACTTGATCACCGAGAATCCTAGGCAATTTAATTCTACACCATATAAATCCTTTGTGTCGAATGTATATGATTAAAGGGGCCAAAGTAGAGCATGATGTCATCAGCAACAAAGGCGTAGTCATTTTTGGAAAATACAATAAATACTTTCGGTTTGAATTACGGAACACCTACAAGTAAAAGATCTGATTCGTTGATCCCCTTTACTTTTTATTATATACTTATGGGTATTTTTAAAACTTGTATTATGAAACTGGCCCCTGTGGTAATATACCACTACTGGCTCTCTTTACGTTTCATATGAAGAGAAACTTGGATCATGTTGGAATGATAAATACAACTTGTGGCTAGTCGTAACTGAAACCCTCTACAGGAATTTTTCATGGGAGTATTTTGGTGTTTGCACCGGCCATGTTGCTAATCAGATTTTGTAACATGTCAAATACCATAAATAGTGGTATAGAAAGAACCTATGGTAATTTAGAATTTGATTTTCCCATTACTTATTAGTTCAAGACCTAAGACAAGGGAGTCAAATAATGTATTTTTCATTGTTAAGTCATTGGTCTCGGGCTTGACAGAAGGAAATGTTGAATCTATATCCTTCAAAACTTACATACTGTTCAACAGCTAACGCAACCAAGAACGCATTCATTTCGGACAATTGGGAACGCTTTCAAGATTCGAGCGTGTTTGCTGTACAATATGGTCAAATAGAGAAATGCATTTCTTTTAAATCACTCGGAACGCTTATTTTTACCGAGCGTTTAGTCAAAGTTTGCTTGTTGTTTGCTGTTGATATTTATAACTAATCAAAGGTATTTTTAATTTCTAGAATAAATTGTTACTCGGAGGACATTACTTACCACATGTAAAATGATAAAAGTAATAATGCCTCCACAATGTTTGACTGCGTTTGGTAATGTCATCACTCCACCACAAACCATATCATTGAGAAGAAGGAGAGACGCACATAGTATACCTGAATATAAAACATTAATAATGTGACTTTTCATTCACATCAAATTCTGGCTTATTCTGCTATACTTTTATTTTTCAAAATGACAAAAACACCATTAAATGGATTTTCGTTCAGCATATTTAATATAAGGTTACCACAAAATCCAAAAAAAAAAATTAAAACAAATTGAAATATGAAACAAAGTAAGAAACATCGAAAACCGGGGCAAAATGGGTTTTCCGGAAGCATAGTTAGCTCCTGTTTAGCTAGCGCTATCTGCCACATGTGCTCTGAAAATCACGAACGAAAGGAACATTGGACTATAACACATCAAATCTTTGTCGATCCAAAAAATATAGCTATACATTATACAATATTTGATGACCATATAAATGACGATGACCTAATTATTGAATATATAAGATATCCAGCAACATTTTTTGCAGTGGAGAAAATTTCGAGTATTTGGAGTTTGCACTGATTTACAGACAAACAATCATTTAACCGAGAATACATACTGCTTTCTGAAATAGAAGTGGATACTAAATTAAAGTTGGACAGTTATTGTACACATTATTTGTTGTAACGTACCTGATATTTCAGTATTCCGCAAATCTGACAATACCATGGTACTTAATACTACAAACGTATACGCTAGTGATGTTGGTAGAGAGATATGAGTTTTCTACACTTTCCTTTCCTTATAAATGAAAAAGTAAAATTTTAATTATTTCGCAATATGTATAAAAACTAGCAAAAGAAACAGATGCATGTGTAACACTATCCCCTAAACGGTTTTCATTCAGAAAAATAGCAGTTTTAACATTCATCACTTAGCCCGACACGACTACTCACATGTGAAGTCAAAAGCTTACACATGTAAATAACACATGTGGACAGGTTAACCATTAATGTGTTATCTGTCTTGCCGTTTCAATAAAAATATAATGTATGAAACACCGGAGTTGCAATTAGCTACCTAGCACCGCTTGCACGACTTGATAAAATGTAGGTGTTGAACTTGATTTGTCCCAGCCTCTGCTTTGCTTTTGGGATTTTGGTTTGGGCATTGTGTGGACTTATTATCATGCATTTATTATGTAATATTAGATTTAGTGATATAAGTTAATAATTGAACACAAGTTTTACTTTTTCAAATTCTTTTCAGATATATTGATTTTAAACGTGATGCACCAACTCATGTTAACTATGGTCAGTTTAAAATTCATTATTTTGCTTTGGAATTGTGATTTGGACTTTTACTTTCAAACACTATCGTAATTTGGTCCACTTCGTTCATTAATTTTCTGTCGAGCCTCTGGTGAAATGTCTAATTGATCTTCTTTTGCTTCTTTTGGGATTTTTTTATTTATTTTTTTTTTTTGCGATGATACTTCGCATTGTATGACATTTTTCGCAACAAAGCTGTTGGCAATTTTTTTTTTTTTTTTTGGCGGGTCGTAAATCTTCAACAAGAATTACGTTTTAAAACGATCAATGATTTAAGTGCTGTATTGGCGTACTGTTTCTCACTGCTTACCATCAGTTTCACATATTCACACATTCGGGTGAATAATTGTGTTTGAAATCGCAAGGGGTCATGTTGTTTGTAATAGTAGTTCAAGATAACTTGAAATTAAATTTTCAATAGGGAATTAATGGTCAAAATTTGGGGAACTTCTAGGTTTTTTGCGATTTCTAATGGGCCTGAATTTTGGCCCCAAAATAAGCAAAACATTACCGACATGTATTTTTACCTTTCCTCCTTGCCAAACAATTCGGTTACATCTATTCAAGAACACGTCATCCTCGTCGTAATTAGGCAAACGTCCAAACTACAACCCTATTTGACGAAAAGCAAAACCTGAAAGCGATCCAAAACAGATTAGCTTTCATGAGTGAAGTGAGGCTGATCGGACGGTCCGGGATGTAAACGCCAGTAACATGTAAAACTAAACTTCTGAAAAAACTTCAAACCCACATTTACTTACACAAAGGCACCGCGCTTTCCAACACTATAAAACTTAAGACGCCCACGCTCAAATCTCCGAGTAAACCATTCATTAAATTATCAATTTAAATAAATCAACACCTGTTAATGATGTTGATTATGCAGGTTTTATGCAGAACCTTGTGGTTCCATCTGGAGAGAAGATTGTCGCCAAATCATTCAACTGTACATACAGATACATATATGATGTTCTATCATTTAACAATCCTAAATTGGGAATTTATGTTTCAAATTGACTTATTCTTCAAGTTTGATAATTTGACGTTGCATGGTTCCATTTATTTTTTAAATTGTTGCACAATCGTTGTATTATTAAAAATGCAGTAACATGCAGCAGGCTGTTCAGAAACAACGCAAAAATAAGAGACTTGACCGACATTTTATTCAGATTCATGATGTTGAAATAACTTCACAGCAGGCAATTATAAATAATTTAATGTGAATAACTTTACACTATGAATCAAGAGCTACAAACGCATCTGTCACAGTGTTATTAACACCGATAACGTTTACGTCAAGATCGATCCAATATATATGGTAACAAATAGGTCTATAGTTAGGAAATGGGATTGGTAATAGATATTTCACGCATGCCCAATATTACCGCTATCTTTTAAAAAACGCAATTTGTAGATAATTACTTAAAAATCTATATTTCAAAAACCTTTACAACACTTTCTTATGTGTGTCAACGCTTAAGCTAATTATATATTTTGCATTTTTTAAAACAAATACACTGAAGTTTAAATTGCTATTTCTTGCCTTCACTCAAACATATACTGAATTCAAGCAATATTGATAGGAATCATTTTTAGAAAATGCCTTACAATTTTGTATTGGCATTCCCATGCATAAATTGGTCGGGGTAAACATATCCAAATGATTAGTAGCGGAATATATGATTTTGAAAACATTTTATATGCAGTTTTAATTGCTAGATATTCATCATATATTCGATAAATATATCAATTTAAAGCTTATTTGTTCACTATATGTCACAGTTGTTATATTTGACATGACTGACTTTTTCCTGATCTATTCTTCTCGATCATGTCTGGTTCATACCGTAGTTTTAATCTGCTTTTTTACTTTTAAAGATATTTCAATCTTCTTTTTTAATATTTTCTTATGCGTGATAGCGCTGTTTTTTTAAAGATAAAAGTTTATAGTAAACACGTGCACATTATTGTCAAGGTAATGACTGTCATCTATCATCACGTGAACTGTATTTGTCAGTCTTTAAAGTTTTTTTCAATTGCTATTGGATTGTGGCTAGATGGATTATTTTGGTTATCATTATGATTGGTTTTATTAATTTATTCAGTTATCTCTCTTTGAGTAGTACTATTGACTTTTTGAAGTATTTTAGATTCTGTAATCGTGATAAGTATAGATGATAAACATACTGTCCATGTTTCGTAAATCGCAATTCCACAGGAATAGTAAAAACTGATAATCATTTTTGTGAAACTAATACAATTTACAAGTCATTTATAAATAGTTCCTATTTACTTATACCTTTTGATATCCCTAAGCGCTATGATTCTGTAGTCCGTTGTGGTACATGGCATTTGCGGTTACTTCATACACCTTTCACTTGTACACAAGAAGTAGATGTCACTTAATGGTGAAAATTGTAAATCTAAAAAATATTTTTGTTTAAATTAAAACATTATTCCCATATTTGCACATACACAGGCCAAACCTTTTATCATTTCATCCAAAGGATATATCTGTAAAAAAAAACCTTACTTTCATTAGGCAATAATTTCGTATTATTGTCACAAATATACTATAATTGTCTAAATTTCCTGCAAGTTAAATTTTGAAATTTCTCAAAAACTAAGATATACTCCCTCATGCAAAGTATTTCCTTAGCTTAATTTGGTAAAATATATTTTGGTCCTTTGGGTAGCTTTTCAACATCTTCCAAATAATTTTGGTTCAAGCACTACTGATGAGGAATTGTATTCCGAAACGGCCGTCTAGTTCTGTATAATTAAAACTGGTATAATATGTAATTTCAACACCGCCCAAAAAACTAAAACGTCTGAAGAAAAATCAAATCCCGTTTGGAATACGAGTTAAAAGAAAAAAAGAACTTTCTAAGCAAATTGACTAAATATGTATTTTTGACTCCGATATGGTGAGCACAGACAAACAATTTATCAACCTGTCAGGATCCGTGGTCTTCCAGGGTGAAGGTGGCCAACATTGTCCTGACAGAATCATCTGTGACTGTGTCCCAGGCCCTAATAGATATACATTCAAATGCCCCTGGCTGATGGATCTTCCTTCCCGACTGGTGGTGGAAGTATTGATGGAGTAGCAACTGTAGAAGAAACACCGAGTATAGAGTTGAACCCACAAAGAAACGGAGAAGATTTCATCAAACAGTATGATCCGAATCGGTGATACAGGAGGCAATTCAATTAAAACTGACTGGCAAGATGGAGAGCGTGCCCTTGCATTATACCAGTCATCATTCACTATTGTCGTGGGTAATATTTTTTCTTACATACTGATAACAGTCAAACTGTCTTGAAAAATTAGTTTGTGTAGCTGGTGATGGCTCTGATGTCTGAAATTTTGGATGATGAAAGAAGATTCTGTCAGGACAAGTGATGGATACATAAAAAAGTTACCAAAAAAGTTTTATGGCCGTCATCACAGTATTGTCGATAAGTTTGATGTCTCTGTATCCAGGTTTGCCCTGGATATATTTGACGTCCAATAGTTCCATGTTCCTTTCACACAATTTTGATTGCACACGTGGCGGTGTAGCTACCTAAACAGGAGGTGCTTACCCTTCCGGAGCACCCGGCCTCACTTTCTTGGTTGAAGCTGACGTGTCTAACCTAACTTGTCACTTCCAAAGTTTTTACTTTGCTTCTGCATTGTGATTCAGACATAGATTACTATGTTTGTTTTTGATACTTCATTCATACTACCTACTATTATATAGTGTATATAAAGTATATAATATATATAGTATCTTACTTTAATACTTTTCTGGGTGGAAAGTTTCTCAGGGGATTTTAGATCCCTTGTTTTAGAGTGTCGGTATCTTGTTTGTCTTATCATTTTCTTTTACAAAAACGGTAACTCAAGGTACAAATATCTAATCCTGAACAGATCTTATGCAGAACCTTGTAAAATCTGGAGAGAAGACTATATGTCGCATAATCATTCAACTCCACAGACAGACATCTATATGACGTCCCGTCTCTTAACAATCCAAATGTGAAGACTATGTGAATGTCAACTATGTGTGATCTTAAAATAAAAAATATAACTGAGCCCTCATGTTCTGCTTTATATTTAGACTTGTACATCAATATGACGCCCACAAACGGCTACATTTGAATGTAAATTGAAACTGTATGACTTTTCTATTGTCAACTTGCCTTTTCTATGCGGTAATATACTTGCCTCTCCTGCTTATGGTGTATTTCCCAAATGATACGCTATGGAAGAACTTATCTATGCTACTTGAACTTTATACGAATCAAGCTGCTTACAAATTAATATTTCACCCAGTGATATTGCAAGCTTAGGCCTATTAGGGTCCTCAAAATGTTTGATGTCTGTGTCCAGGATGGCCCTGGATTTATTTGACGTCCCAAAGTTCCATGTTCGTTTCACTCAATTTACACCTGGCGAGTGAAGCTAGCGTAACAGAAGTGCCTACCCTATCGAAGCAGGCGACCTCTCTTCCCTGGTGTAAGTTTACTTTGCTTCTGGATTTTGAATTGGACATGGATAAGTATGTTTGTTTTTGAAAATACCAAGACGTTGCCAGGTATAGACGAAGGTCCAGAAATGTTGCCTGTGATTTGCACTGATAACATTATAAAGCAGGGTTTTTTATCCTATCACGCCTACCAAAACACGGGACCTCATTTATTTTATAGTCTAGTCAATTTACAGTCTGACCTCAAACTAATTGCAATAGAAAATATTTTGTTACTTATAACAAACACAGTTTGATGTCTGTGTCCAGAATTCCGCTGAATATATTATATTTGACGTCCATGTTCCTTTCACACAATTTTGATTACACACGTGGCGGGGGTGTAGCTAGCTAAACAAGTTGTGAATACCCTACCAGAACACCCGGCCTTACTTCCCTGTTGGAAATTCACCTGTCGAACCTAACTTGTCAGTTCCGAAGTTTTTGCTTTGCTTCTGGATTGTGATTCGGACATGGATTGGTATGTTTGTTTTTGATTTTATTGCTCTCAAATGCATGAAATGATTATTATAAAAAGTCTACCAAAATCTGATGACGGAAAAAAAAGTTATCGAGGAGTTTTAACTTCTTATGGGGATTTCTATAGACAAGAGAGATAACTCTTCTAAAACGGGTGAAGTTTTACTTTAATTATTATATGTTATTTGCTATTTGAGTAAAATGTAAAGCAATGACCCTGGAAATAATCAATCATAATTGTTTTCATATATACATTTAACACCTCTGAGTTCCATCAGCATATTTTAATTCAGTTGCATTTCATTTTTAGTCCATCACAATCTAATGTTTCTAGTAATGAGAAATTAATGACAGAGTAATGGAGTAGAAGCATAGCAAAGTTATGTGTTGAATCTGAGATATTTCGTTTATTTAAGAACGCTACGCGGTTTTACACATAATTTGTGATAATTTTCACGTTGTTACACCCCGATAACAACGTAAAAAGTGCAATTCAATTCTTATAATTACAAACCAACCCGAAATTTAAGTTTTTAAGCTGACCTACATTTCCGAACTGAGCAGCTGATTTTCAGAAAATCAACGGTTACAAGGTTGAACTGCGTATTAATACAATAAATGACAGCTTTATGAAACAATAAAATATCCGATAAAAAAGCTGAAATATTTTTGAATTTATATCTTTTTATTTATTTCCTAGTTATTTTAAGTCAACATATAAATTATGTTACATTTAAATCCATTGACAAAAAGGGACTATATTATGTCTCGCAATCATGAAAACAAACAACACTTTGTACAACGTCATACGTGACGGCCATACGTTTGTAGGACAGGCGTGTTTACATGTTGTTTTTACCCATAACATAAGAAAAAACTGCATTAGTTGAATGAACAGTGTGTTAAACAAAACCTGAAACCAACTATTGACATGGAATTATTGTTTTCTTGGATGAATCAATGTTTTACCACCTATGGTCTTGATGTGAGATGAGAGATTCTGTCACCGGTGGTAGCTGTATGGGCTGATCAGGGACATTTGGAGATGGTAAACAAGCGGTATTTACGAGTGAATTTTGGAATTTAGTTTTCAATTTTATGAAATTATTATAGGCAGGCCTACCACTGTCATTATCATTAAGATCGAGCTTAGGCTCAACAATCTGACTTATCTGCACACTGACAGTGACATTGCATTCCTCAAAATATTTATCCTGATCCCCGTCTATACATTGTCGTGGGGGATAAAATGTCTTTGCTTTTAAAAGGATGCGTATGTGATGATTTTCAAACAAAACACCCCGCACTGAGAATACCATGGTGCGTGTCATATTGCTTATACTTAGGCCTATAGACACGTATTTGCTTGGTGACGATAAAATGTCGATTTTGAATATACAATCTTAAAGGTAAATTATTTAAAATATCGGTGAAAATTAATCAGAACTTGTTTGAATTAATTCTTCAAAATTTTAATTTATAAACGAATCGAAGTATTTTAATGTTTCTATGTGAAATCGTTCCCGATCTCCCCATTTGTTTGCAGTTATTAATAGAGTTCAGAGATGGGTAATCCCCGAAACGGTCTCAAAGTAGTTCCGGTAGAAAACGTTGTTATTGGAAAATAACACCGTGTTTTTGCAAGACAACAACCAATGAAAATGCTCTAAATTGTGTAACAACGCGAAGTTTGTAATTATAATAAAATATATCCGAGGTTAATAAAAAAAAATCATCTCTTCAATATGCCCTTATTCAGGGTTTAGTCTTTCAACAACAAAATTTAAGTTTTTACGTTCCATTTACATATTACATTTTAAATGGTTAGACTCGCCCACTTTCAAGTCTAAGGTCAGACCCCTAGGTCGGGATTCGAACCAACGACTGCCAACTAACGGAGAGAGCCCCTACAAAAACTTATAAAAAACGATACACTAATGGAAACTTGCACCTCACTTCGTTTACAAATCCTCGTTGATAGCATGCCAAAACATTTAATGCTAAAGAACTAACGCCTAAAATATTTGAATGTTTTTTGATACTTTCATAGCACTCCGATCTCAAACCGTTGAAATTAAATTCTAATTTTGTATTCAGCAATTCGATATTTATATGAACATGCACGCTATTGTTTCCTACAGAAAACTACAAAAAAACAATATTTAACACGTGTACTTTGAAACATCAGCACCGATTTTTTTGGCATTACCGTCCGTTATAACTGACTGAAATATCGCAGTTACCGTTATGAACACACCTAAGGTAATGATTGAACAAGCCAAAATTATTCTCATAACCTCTAAAATCAAACTAGGCATTGCTTTCAATTTCAACAAACATATTCCTACAACACAATAAAAACAAACATTAATCTTAATAAACAATATAGTTAATATATATGAAAGTGATATATGAAACGTACTGTTTAATTCTGACGTAACATTTGCTTCTGAAAATTTTAGATGTGAATATCAATAAATTCTGTATCATGTCATATACCGTTGTTTAAAATTTGTCGTAATTTCTAAACCCATTTTATTTTTTGCGATTTTGGAATAAAATTTAACATCGAAATAATCGAACTAAAATTTGTCTTAAATCTTCAAATAATTTTAAAATGTTAGAAAAAAAAGAAAAGTGACAAATTGTATTTTACCGAGGCTTTAACCGTAATCACAGTATTGCTGATAAGTTTAATGTCTCTTTGCGAAGGATTGCTCTTGATATGTTTGACGGCCCATAGTTCTATGTTCCTTTCATCCAATTTTGATGACAAATGTTGCTAGCTAAACCCTTCCTGGCCACCAGTCTCACTTACCTTGTGGAAACTCACGTGTCTGGCCTAACTTGTCAGTTTCAAAGTTTTTACTTTGCTTCTGGATTGTAATTTGGACATGGATTAGTATGTTTGTTTTCCACTAAATAATGACAACCAAAGTACAAACCATCTCAGTTAGAAAATAAAATGTAACGCTGCTTTTTAAAATCCTTTTCTGGAATTTAAGTATTAGTCTTACCTGGAAAAATCAGAATTAGTAAAAATGCAATAATTCCGAGATACCGCACAATAATTCCAATATTTGGCACAAATACAGCAATAAACAGAGACCCTAAGAACCACATTAAAGTTACGGTTATTCTTCTTGTCTTTTCATTCTTATCCAGGTCTATATCGCTGATGTTCCTTATATCCATCCACATTGATTCAATTCCTTGCCTGAAAATAAAAAGTCTAGCTCCTGAAATAACGATTCAAGCTGAATGAGGAAGACTAATTAATATTAAAATGAGTAAGTAATGGTGTTTAACGTCCCATTCAAGAATATTTCACTTATATCGAGACGTTGCCAGCTATAGGCGAAGGTGCAGAAATTTTGCCTGTGCGTTGCCCTGATGGCATTATACAGCAGGGTTCTTTATCGTGGCAAGCCTACCAAGACACGGGACCTCGTTTATTTTAAGTTCCCATCCGAAAGAACCGTGACTTTCATTTTGTAATGTCGAGTGCTTGGCGAAAGAACAGTCACTATCCACTTTTAAGTCTATGGTTAGACGCGGCCGGAGTTAGAACCCAAGATCTACCACGTACGGAGCGAGCACTCTACCAACTGAGCTACCGCAGTGGTATATTACCCTTGATAATCGAAAAATTTCTTCATTAAATGCGATATTTACGTCAGGAGTTGTATTGGAAACAAGCACAAGAAAAACACTTTCTCCTCTCATCATTAGATCTAGTTTGACTGATATACAAAACTTCACAACCTTATAAAGCCCCTTATAAGTAACCCAGGACAATTTAACCATAGTATCGTCATACCAATTGTTGCTAACAAAGTAAATGATCTCTACATTGTTCAAAGTCTCTTTTTTCAATATTTTAATGTATGAAAGACACGAGTAGTGCTACTAAAAATATTAACAAATAAGAGAAGGCGAAATTTTGTATTCCCTTGCATTAAATATACTGGGTAATAATAAAACATCTATTCATATAAAATCTGTAGTGTTTACCTGCCACAAAACAGCATTATAGGGTAACTAGTATAAACTTTCACAGCCATCAACATAACAGCAACGCTTACGTTTGGTGTTGGTTTAAATGACAAAAATATGTCGGTAGTGACATGATCACCAAATGACAGATATCCGTATATAGCAATGATAGAATAAAAGGTAGCACTGGTCAAGATTGTTATTGCAACTGCATAGGTAAACTTCTTAAAACTGGCTTGCTTCATGGAAGAATATATTGGAATTGTACACATATGTACCTAGAAGTGAAGGAATCTATAAGATATCAAATTATAACACAAAACATATTTGTTAAAACGATGCAATTTGTAATCTGCAACTTGCTTATTATCATCGGTAATGTAAATCTGTACATATACAGATTTAATATTCATCGTATGGTAAAAATAAAAAGCAAACATACTAATCTATGTCCAAATCACAATTCAAAAGCAAAACAAGGACTGAAACAGAAATAAGATGAAACCTGCGAATTTCTGCAAGGGTTGTGAGAACAAGTGCCCTGGTAGGGTAGACACCTCATGTTTAGCTAGCTATATCCGCCATGCGTTTTATTAAAATAAAGAGCAAAATGAACATAGAAACTATGCATATCGAGGTTAATCTTTGACACGAAGATATCACCAGAGAAGTTAGGCAGGTTGCCCCGGAAGGGTTAGTGGCTTCTGTTTAGACAAATCCTCTGAAAAGAATCAAGTCTTTTATTTAATTTTTGTACAAATAAAATTTGTCCTTAGTTCTTTAATATGGGTTTCTTTTCCATGGAATATCTGTTGTTTTCAGTCAAAGGTTTGCACGAATAATTCCTACAATTAACATCTGTGGCGTGTCCAACTGAAACTATATTTAATTCTAAGATACAGAGATTTGGATACAAAATCTTTTGAACCAGTAATATGTCCTTTACCTCCAGAATGTAGATGGGTCACTAAACATTATTTAAATATTATTAGATACATGTATAAAAGCTTCAAATATGATATTTTGGATATCGTCTACAAGCTTAGGAGTATTTTATTACTTTGCAGAAGGGACACGAGTGTGAGAAATGTAGAGTTGGCCATTGAAATAGCCAAATTTATAACTTTACATGCTAAAAAATAAATCCTCAAATGCTTTAAATAATGCGTCCTTATGACCACTTATATTTTATTTACACAAAACGTGCCTTTAGATGCTCCCTAACGCACAACATAAAACAATTTATCCACTCCGCTGAACGTACAATTGGTTTACGGGTCCAATCTGAAAGTTTGGAGCTCCCTTATATAACATTTGTAAAAGAAAAAAAAACTTTTATGGTCTTAGTACTTATGTTTTATCAACTGAAATTTGTCAAACGACTATCTATATCTACTATAGGTAAACTTATCCTTCCGGGACACCCGGCCTCACTTCCCTGGTGGAAGTTTACGTGTCTAACCTAACTTGTCAGTTCCAAAGTTTTTACTTTGCCTCTGGATTGTGATTCGGACACTGGTTAGTATGTTTGCTTTTGATATAAAATGTTTTTAATCAAAAACAAACATATTAATCCATGTTTAAATGACATAATTGATAAAACATTCAGTTGTAGTTGAAGTACACTGCTAGTGGCAAAACAAATGAAAAGAGCAGTTTCTTAAACCATGGACTAAATGAATATAAAATGTATAATCCTCAGTCAGTTTTTTTTATTCATCTTCCTTTTCAATGTATATAGTAATACTATATATATTTTTTGTATGACGTTCATTTCCTAGTGCGAAAAAATGCCCCATAGTATCATTTAATGCAGAAAAATAAATATTTTATTTATGCTTTTCTGAAAGCACTTTATTTTCCAAAGGAAAACAGTTTTTGTTTCTGATATGTATTGAGAGAGATAATTGTTTCTCACACCTGTGACATGGAAATCCCGCTTTTATACCCATGTGGGATTTTTTTTTTTTTTTGTCTCTCTCTAGGGTTCAGAGAGGCTACACGCTAAATTTCCCGCGTAGTTATACCTGCTCTTGATTTATTGTTTGAAGGACTTAATAACATGAGAAAAGTTCCGAAGTCAACCAACAATATTTTCAACGTCACAATCACTTACACACGCTTAATTGATGACGTCATAATTATTTTACATGAGAACGTCAACAAAAATTGATTACGTGAATTTCAGCAGACATGAAAACTGAACATTTGATGCAATTTTTTGTTTACAAATCATGTTTTTTGTTGCAAATGTGTGAGAAAAAGAATCCTACACCAGTGACAGGATAAGACAGAGATATCTCAAACTCGGATGAATATTTTTAATGTCCAGAACTCGTTAAAGCTCGTTCTGGACAGGAAAATATTCATCCGAGTTTGAGATATCTCTGTCTTACCAGCGAGTTCTGGATATTGAAAATATTCATCCGAGTTTGAGATATCTCTGTCTTACCAGCGAGTTCTGGATATTGAAAATATTCATCCGAGTTTGAGATATCTCTGTCTTACCCTATTACCGGTGTAAGATTCTATTATTCTCCTATACTGGACAAGAAAATCCCGCGTTTGAACAGAATACGATCTTTATGTCTTGACAAGCTACATGCACAATTTAGATTGTGACGTCATCGGTTATAAAGCAGACCATGTACTTTTTGTGTAGTTTTATGGTTATTTTTAAATAAAATCTTCACAAGCATATTGGATATGAGTAAAACAGAACCAACTCCTGTTCTGTAGTGAGGTCAAAATTTCTTTGTTACCTGATAAGAGTATATAATAGCAGGTATTCCTAGAAGGACATCTGTCCATTTTGCTTCATGTGACCTAAAATGTAGTAACCTATATGTCAGAGTTCGAAATGGGATTATTGTAACGTCTATAAACACAATTTTAAGAATTATAATCAAAAATAAATATTCCAATCCATGTCAAAATAACAATCCCAAAGCAAAGTAAAAGGTCTGAAGGTGGCAAATTAAGCGAGGAAGTAAAACTAAGAACATGGTATCTAGCTAAACAACCGTCGTGTGTGAAATCTAAGTTGAGAATGAAAAAATACCCAGGGTATTTTTAGGAACAGAGGCATCATGCTTTTTAACAATATTGCAATGACGGCTATCGAAATTTTGAGGGCCTTGCTCAGTCTGGACTTCCAATATCACCGGGTGCAAGTGAAATATACTCGAATGGAACGTACAAACCCATACTAATAAATCAATATTGGTCTTTCTGTTTTGTTTCGTCAATCACTAAGTCCTGGTTAAAACTTTCTCTTGCAGTCGATCATCTGTTCTGATCAATTGCCACAATTTGTATTTAGCCTTGATTAACAACAACCATACTCATTCAATGCCAGATTACTGGCAGTGTATTTCCCTTCATCAACAGTAAGCCTAATTATATCTTTGTACCAAAATATAACTTAACAACTATATTTTTAAGAACTATTGCTTTCAATCATTTCAATATTATTGGGATACATGAAGTAATCAAAAACAAACATACTAATCCATGTCCGAATCACAATCCAGAAGCAAAGTAAAAACTTTGGAACTGACAAGTTAGGTTAGACACGTGAACTTCCACCAGGGAAGTGAGGCCGGGTGCTCCGGAAAGGTAAGCACCTCATGTTTAGCTAGCTACACCCGCCACGTGTGTAATCATAATTGTGTGAAAGGAGCATGGAACTATGAGCCGTCAAATATATCCAAGGCAATCCTGGACACAGAAACATCAAACTTATCAACAATACTGTGATGACGGCCATAAAACTTTTCGAGGGCCTTGATTAGCCTAGGCTTGCAATATCCCTGAGTCAACAATTTGTTTGCAAGCAGCCTACTTCGTTGTACAAAGTCCCCGTTGTGGGAACAAGCTCTACCATAGCGTATTAATTGGGAAACAAATACACCATAAGCAGGAGAAGCAAGTATATTGCTGCATAAAAAAGGAAAGTTGACAATAGAAAAATTGAAATCCTCACGTTTGTCATAAAGTTTTAAATGAAGCCTTTCGTGTGCGTCATAATTCAGGTATAAGTCTAAATATGAAGCAGAACTTGAGGAATCAGTCGTGTCTTTTATTTCAAGTTCACTTGGATAGATGACATTTACATAGTCTCCAAATTTGGGATTGTTAAGAGACAAAACGTGATCTATATATCTGTATGTTGAGTTGAACGATTTGGCGACAGTCTTCTCTCCAGATTTAACAAGGTTCTGCATAAATTCTGCTTCGTAAGAATAAAGAAACAAATCAGCAAGCAATGGTGCACAGTTTGTACCCATTGGTATACCGATTGTTTGCTGAAAAACTATATTACCAAACACAACAAATATGTTATCTATCAAAAACTCCAACATTTTGTTGATGGTATCTTCAGTATATTTTTGTTTGGAATCCGTATGATGCTTGACAAAATAACCAGAATCCCTGTTCAGCACCAGATATTTGTACCTTGGCTTACCGTTTTTGTAGAAGAAAGACAAGTGAATAATTTCTTTAAGACGTTCTTTCAATTTAGAATGAGGGATAGTGGTGTATAGTGTAGAAAAATCAAATGTTTTTATACTTTTTACATGAGATAAAGTATTAGAAGAAAGATGTTCAAGTAATTCTTTAGAATTTTTGAGAATCCACATTTGGTTGATTCCAGATGTAGAATATACTGAATAAGACTGAAGACCATCTTTGACGATTGTCAAAATTTGTGTTAGAGTTACCGATAATGATTTAGTAGTACATTTAGATGAACCTGCTATATATCTTTCCTTGTATGGATTTTTATGGAGCTTAGGAATCCAATACAAGTAAGGAAGATCAAGATCTTCCTCTTTAAGATTGATACCTAAAGACTCGAGAACTCCCCTATGGTTGGAAAGAACTTCATCTTTGGTAAAATTAGTTCTAGTATATGCAGGGTTATTTGATATACTATCTAAACCAAGCTCTTTAATAAGACATTCAAGGTAGAATCTCTTACAAACGAGAATAATGTTGTTGGAAGCCTTATCAGCTGAGACAACAACATATTTGTTGTGTATGTCTGTAAGGATTGCCTTGATTTCAGGATCCTTGAGTACTGAAGACGGTTTAGTACTTATAGACCCTTTAAGTTTGGCAATCGTAGTTTTAACGAAAGATCTCACAACCTTTATCCAGTCGGATAAGGTATCAAGCTCAACATCTTCTCATTTAGCCCAACGTCTGGCACTCTTCAACTCTTCCATTTATTGCTAGTTAAAATTTGAAATTCCTCAAAAACTAAGGTTTACTCCCTCATGCAAAGTTTTTTTCTTAGCTGATTTTGAAAAAAATATATATATTGGTTTTTTGGGTTTCTTTGCAACATCTTGGAAATTTTTCTTTTATACTTTTTGTCCAAGCACTACTGATGAGGAATTGTTTTCCGAAACGGTAGTCTAGTGCTGTAAAACTAGGACTGGTATAATATGTAACTGGCAAACATATTGATTAAGAATTACACAGTCTTGATTTGTAAGCAGGTGTAGAATAACTTAAACATACCTTTGTATGTGTTTTTGTAAAACACTTTCCTCGGTATGGTACTTCACAGGAAGTAAAATAGCAATGTATGTGACTCCAACAACACCAAATACACTAACAATAAATTTTATAAATGTTATCATTCTAACTAGGCAATAGAAATGATTAGTCAAAAGGAAATAAAACGGCTCATGTTCAAATCACAATTGAAAGAAACAAAGAAATGTGACAAATTTAACTAATATTATGTACTTAGACCGAGAAAGGAAGGCCAGGTGTTCGGTAATATTTCTTAGTTTTTACTTTGTGTTTTGATTGTGATTTGATAACGAACTGGTATGATCAATTTTTTCTACTTAAAATTGAAGATAAAAACCGCTTTATTCTTTCGTTGTTTGTTCTTAAAAATAAAGATTTCTATTAAGATTCCATACAATTTTGTAAATTACACGCTTTTTTGAACAAAAATTACCTATTAATAGTCTTGTACGTATTGAGTAATATTCATTATTTGATAATTAGCAGCTTTAGTTTTCAATTAAAATCAATACACTGGCTTTTCGCATGTTTAAATTTGCTCTAGGATCCCCGTTGACTGAACACGTGTAAGCAAAGGCTTACGGAGCACAGAGTTTGTATTAAGAATAACATCCAGGGGGATCTTGCTGTAGGAAAATAATATTTCGCTTGCTGAGATTTAGTAATTTTATTCTAGATTTCTCTTTCTTCTAATATTTTTGACTGAGACCCTTGATATACGTACATAAATCTTGACAAGGACGTCGAAGACCATTACTCCTCTCCATTCAACATTTGTCCACAATTCAATAGAGGACACTGGAGTGACTACTTGCAGTATGGTTTTCGGAAAACTGATAAATGTAAACGAATAAGTAAATCAAATTTGTAGTTCTTGTTATTATTATTTTACCTTGGATAAATTAGAAAATCTACGTTTTTACAGAAACAAAGAGGTAATATGAAGACACAGGACGTTACTGACATCACTATTTTGTTGTTCAGGTATAGAGGCTGAATGTCGCAGTACTGGTGTCTTATAGTGAACAGGAAAACTGAAATATAAGAATAAAAGTAAGGTTAACATGTGTAAACATGTTTTAAATTTCATTCAAAAGTACGCATCTTGTAAACTGTTAATTATCCGTTAGCTTTCTTCTAGTCTTCTGAAAGAAGATTTAACGGCAGGATTTAGACCTTTGAAATTACTTCATCGTAGTGTATTCATTTCTCTTTGTTATGATTCCCCACCACCGAAGGTGGGGAATCATATTGTTTTCGTTCTGTTTCTTCTTATTATTATTATTATTTTTATTTTTATTATTATTATTCCGCCAGGACCATATGATGCAGCCTATCTCGGGAACGGCTGATGGATTTAGATGAAATTTGGTACCAATACGCTGTTGTATGTGTAGATAATCAAGATGTGTTCATTTTCGTTATCTTGAAGGTGGTGGGTGGGTGTAAATTGCTTAATTGAATACGTACTTAAATACCCGGGGAAACTAATTCTGAATGGACATAAGCTGGTTACGACACTTTAATCATACCAAGCAAATGCTTTCACCTATGAGTTAATCCGATTAGTGACCATCAAAAACTTCGCGATTTTTAAAACCACAGCTTGTCACGTCACACGCCTGTTATTAAAACCTTACACAATGAGCTGAATGGTGTATACAATTTGCCTTGATAGATCGAAGAAGGTTAAGCGTGTCGAAATGGCTTCGGGGTATTCTGTTAATCACTGACTGTGGAAGTAGAAGACTGCCCACTTTTTAAGTTAACACCAATGAAATTTCTCCTTTTACTGACTGACACTTTCCTAATGACCGGTATGTCGTTTGTCCCTTTAACCGGACTTTATATAGTGTGTTGAAATATATTGGAAAATTGACGCTATGGTGATGCATAAGATAAGAATTATATTAAAATTGAAATGAAATTTAGAACATTTTTTAAAAACTATTTTGTTCCCTTAGTCGTGATCACGATCTATGAGGCACCAATATTTATTTTTCCCGAAATCATACTCGTAAAATTGTAAATAAAATTAATTTATTATAACTACCATTTTGTATATATAGGATAATTATTTTGTTGTAAACATTTCAATTTAATGTACCATTTCCATGAACATTGCCAAATACAAAAATTCATATATTTTTACTGAGTAGATATATCGTTATTAACATGAACCTCAAACATATAGGAATAACCGATATAAGTCGCGAAATTAAAATACGATGTGTATTGCGCATTGAATCACGATTATTAATCAATATACTTTTTAAAAAAATATTAAATAAACATCACAAAGGCTAACTTTTATTATATTTTATTTTGGATTTTACAATAATTCCGAGTTCATCGGTGTTTTTATACTGTCTGACGACATCGGGAGGGCACCTAGGTATATCCTCATGCAATGTCGACACGGTCCTATATTACCTGGATCTACCTGCCCATAATTAGAAGGTCTTACATTCACACCTAAGACAAGGATCTTAATCAACTCAATCTTTAAGACCAGTCGTTAATTACTGTGTTTATTCAGTGACACTCGCCGATCCGTCACTGGCATCAATGTGTTATCACCTGTTAATTACTGGTGACCAAGATCCGGTGAACTTTGAAACTTGTGGCCAGAAAAATCGCAAAGCGCTGTTTTTTTTTGTCGCCAGTTAAAGAAAAAAAAATCGCAATTGGCGACGTTGGCGATGCCCAGCGCAAACCCTCCAATACGTGTTCATTCATTGTAACACGCGGCGACGCCGAATCAGAGGCCTGAGAGGGGTTATACGAGTTTTCTTATTTAATGAAATTCATTGAAAACGTCACTTCCTATGTCGAGAAGGCCTTCCAATGTACGATTTTTCTTAACCGAAAACTTTAATTTAAATCTACTTTAACTTTCAAAGAAATTTAAAAAAGTATTCAAGGTAGGATTTTTTTTAGTTTACCAGGTCGGCGCTGTACAAATGCACTTCAAACACAACTGCCTTTAGAATGTAATCGTTCATCAAGGCAATATATACACAACATTAAAAACGCATGTGACGCGAAAATCACAAAATTTACCTGTTGATTAAAAACTAAACAACAACATCTCTTGTTCATTTATTGTTTTATTCAATCTTGTAATTCATATATGAAGGGCCGTAACTTTGATGTAAGACTACCTGCACATGCAGGTACCCGACTCGACTAGTGTATTACGTCAAATGTTGTATGTGTCAAAAAGTATCCTTTTTGGCGACACAGTAATGAAATTGGCAACAAAATTTTACACCAATTGGGTCTTTTCACCAGATATATGCCATAAACTATTTATGGATGGTGGAGAATCATACGTAACTGGTATCCCAGTTACAATCTCTAGTTATTATTATTTTTATTATTCTTCTTCTCTCAAGACCATATGCTGACGCATATTTCGGGAACGGCTTGATGGATTTAGATGAAATTTGCTACCAATAATCTGTTGTCTGTGTAGATAATCAAGACGCGTTTATTTTCGTTATCTTGAAGGTGGGTGGGTGGGTGTAAATAAATACGTAGTTAAATACCCGGGGAAACCAATTCTGAATGGACATAAGCTGGTTACGACACCTTAATTATACCAAGCCAATGCTTTCACCTATGAGTTAATCCGATTAGTGACCGTTAAAAACTTGGCGATTTTTAAAACCACAGCTTGTCACGTCACACGCCTGTTATTAAAACCTTACACAATGAGATGAATGGTGCATAGATCAAATGGCTTGGGGGTTTTCTGTTAATCACTGACTGTGGAAGTAGAAGACTGCCCACTTTTTTAAATTTACACCAATGAAATGTCTCCTTTTACTGACTGACACTTTCCTAATGACCGGTATGTCGAGTACAAAAATTTGTAGTTTTAGTCGAAAATGAATCTTCCGAGTAAGCCGCCACTCTGTTACTATTAACACTTTTCAAATAAGAGATGGACAATATTTCAGGTATTGTTCAAGTTTAAGATAAAATATTTTTGTGTCTTTTTTTATTCGATTTAAACATTGGAATTTTCGTAATTTGGACTGAAAGCTCACTTCGATTTAAACATGGGAATTTTTGTAATATTTCGTAATTTGGACTGAAAATTCGCTTCAAATTCGGCATATCGAATTAACTAACAAATTTACCTAAAAATACATAGCGATCTGACGGGACCATTTGTATCGTTTCGATTTAAGCGAAATTTCGATTCAACCGATTTCGAATTAACGAGAGTCGACTTTATTTCTTTTGCGTCGAAAACACCTCAATAATCTATAGAGCAATGAAGATCTGGGTCTTTTAGATGCTGGAAATAACAATATGAGATTTATTCCGTATAATACACCTAAACTAATATGTACCTCAACGTGTTGAAAAGTACGTTTTTTCAATAGAGGGGGGTCTTTTAAATCGGACTATATATACAGCGTCGATCTATTTCAACACACTATACACAGAGTTAACATACACGCTTCATATAAAAATGTCCGCCTTTTACTATTTGACTGAGTAGATGTATCGTTATGATTATGAACCTCAAACATATAGGAATAACCGATATAAGTCGCGTAATTAAAATACAAACAGATGGCCTCCTATGATGTGTATTGCGCATTGAATCACGATTATTAATCAATAAATTTTTTAGAAAAATTATTAAATAAACATCACAAAGGGTAACTTTTATTATATTTTATTTTGGATTTTACAAAAATTCCGAGTCCATCGGTGTTTATACTGTCTGACGACATCGGGAGGGCACCTGGGTATATCCTCAGGCAGTGTCGACACGCTACAATATTACTTGGATCTACCTGCCCATCATTGGAAGGTCTTACATTCGCACCTAAGACAACGATCTTAATCAACTCAGTCGTTAATTACTGTGTTTACACGATAACTTGTTTTTTCTTCGGGTTGGTAACCAACTTGAATACTCGATTGTCTATTGTTTACTAGCACGTGCCCAGGTGTTTCAAGTTGAACCACCGGTGGTTCAACTTGAAACACCTTGGCACGTGCTTGTTTGTTCAACTTGAACACACGTGGTCACGTGCTAGTAAACAATAGACAATCGAGATATCCAAAATGAAACAACAAATACAAAAAGCATGACATTAAACATTTATTGAGTCCAGTTCTCATAACAAAAGTTTTGCTTTTGGGATTGTAATTTAAACACGGATCGGTATGTTCGTTCTTGATGTATTAAACATGTTTAAGCATAACAATGTTGACTGGAATCTTTTTAGCCAAGTATAATGCTAGCCTACAACGTAAAATTGCGGACATATCTTAAATACTCTTTTACAAATTCAAACTTATACGTACCTATTCCATTCCGGCCATAAGTGAAGGCACCCATTTGAGATGGACCGCCGTCATCAAGCATTGGGCGTACATCAACGGCTTTTTGTAAAATTTTGAAAATCCCTGTTCTTCGTAACAGTCTTCTATGGTTTTATATGTATTTTGGGTAATAAAAACCTGTTCATTTTGAAATCTAATGCTTGACTCAATATTTCGTCTGAATCGTAGTCAGACATGTATGGAATTAAAAAACTCCGTGCGTTTGTTTTTCAACTTTCGCTCGTGCGTGAAACGACATTGCATTATTTCTAAAATTTAAAAAGAGAAAAAGAGGACTTCAGTTGGGATTCGAACTCACAACCTCTTCATTGCCAAGCAGGCTTGCTATCCATTGGGCCAGAGTAGGACTTACGACTGATAGGTGTTAAAAGGAGACATATATTTAGTATTTACTTGATAATTTTCTGCCTTCGTGATTCTCAGTTTCGAAAATGATACTAGTTTTGATCATGTATTTTTAATAAAATAATCAATTGCAATATTTTCAAACTGCTGTATGAATGGTTACTGGCTATAGTATTTTTATGAATGAATTTTCTTTAATTTACTTGGCAAAATCTTGATTTATTCATTTATATATTTATCATACAATATGAAATTATTTTTATTGTTATACTCTAGTATATTTTAAACAATTAATTTCATTTTTTACACATTATTTTGAACTGTATTATTGTCATCGTGTAAGTCAGTTACGAACCTCGTCGTCGGGGTCCATCAATTTGAAACACCTGGGCACGTGCTCGTAATCCCTCACCGCTTCGCGGTTCGGGATCACTAAACGCACGTGCCCAGGTGTTTCAAATTGATGAACCCCTCTGACTCGGTTAGTAACTATTACTTATTCAGTGACACTCGCCAATCCGTCACTGGCTTCAATGTGTTATCACCTGTTAATTACTGGTGACCAAGATACCGGTGAACTTTGAAAACTTGTGGCCAGAAAAATCGCAAATAATAATAATAATAATAATAATTAAACTTTATTTGCATAAAGTATACAAATAATACTTATAGCACATAAACAAATACATGCATATGTCACATGACAAGACATTATAATAGTCGAAATATGAAAATAAATAAAAAATCGCAAAGCGCCGTGTTTTGTCGTAAGTTAAAGAAAAACATCGCAGTTAGCGATGCCCAGCGCAAACCCTCCCATACGTGTTCATTCATTGTAACACGCGGCAACGCCAAATCAGAGGCCCGAGAGGGGTTCTACGAGTTTTCTTATTCAATAAAATTCATTGAAAACGTCACTTCCTATGCCGAGAAGGCCTTCCAATGTACGATTTTTCTCAACCGAAAACTTTAATTCAAATCTACTTTAACTTTCAAAGAAATTTTAAAAAGCAATCAAGGTATGATTTTTTTAGTTTACCAGGTCGGCGCGGTACAAATGTACTTTATACACAACTGCCTTTAAAATGTAATTGTTCATCAAGGCAATATATACACAACATTAAAAACGCATGTGACGTGAAAATCACAAGATTTACCCTTTTTGGCGACACAGTAATGAAATTGGCAACAAAATTTTACAACTGGCGATTTCCTTGACGACAGACTTTTACAACCCAGCGCTAACCCTGCTAGGGTCTTTTCACCAGATATATGCCATAAATTATTTATGGATGGTGGGGAATCATACGTAACTGGTATCCCAGTTACAATCTCTAGTTTAACTTTGTAATCTTTATTGGTTAATCTTATAAATACCCTATAAAGGTGACATTTCCAAAAGCTGAAAACAATTCAATGAAAAATGGTAAGTACGAGTACGTTAACAGCGTAAAACCTAAATCTAGTGTATTGGGTTATTGTTTTTAATTAACTTGCACACGTTTCAGTTATCAAATAGAAATAGAACTGTTCTGTATGATTTTCGGTCAAGTTTGTAGAGTTTTGATTAACTTAAAACTAGTCTTTAAAATATTTCATAACCAATCTGGTTTCAATAGAACAGAGACACTTTTAAGCTTTTATTATTTTACAGATTATAAATACTTACACTCTTCCCACTGGTCCGCAATGACAAGAAGACATAACACACATGACCCAAAACTGTACAGTATTATTGATAATGTAGAAATTCTATAGACCGTTTTCCCACATACTTTTAGAAGTGTCTCCTGGTATGTGCGGGTTTGGTTTATATCCGAGCAGTAACCAAGGATTAAAATCGTTGACGTTGCTATTATAATAATAATCTAAAATGAAAAGATTTTTAATCACCGATTAACCTGTCAAGGAAGTAACAATACACCGTATTGCAATATAAATAAAAACAAACATACTAATCCATGTCCGAATCACAACCCAGAAGCAAAGTAAAAACTTACTTTGAAACTGACATGATAGATTACACATGTGAATTTCCACCAGGGAAGTGAGACCGGGTGCTCCGGTGGGGTAAGCATCGCCTGTAGAGTTACTAAACTGTATTGACTACGCATGGGACTGATATATTTTTATCGGATCCATGTTTAAATGAATGTGCTTACATCAATAAAATGCCTAAGTAGTTAATAGATTTTAAATGTTTTTCTAGTTTCTTAACCAGATTGGGTTGTTACTATTGATTGATTGTGACTGCAATGAAATAGTACAAATATAGGACATTAACAAAAAAACTTGACAATATACCATTACATTCACATTTTAAACAAAAGTTGATTTTGTAGTATTTATTGAGAAATTGGATCCTATTTGGTCATTTTAATTGTATAGGAAAATTAATATATTTGCAACTTGTCTCACGGTAATCGATCAGAAGTCCAAGTGTTCGACAAGTGTTATTAATGGTATTATTGTAAAATACTCTCCTGAGTTGGACTGACATTTGCGCGAGCTTACACTGCTAGTTTTTGAAAAGTATTTATATTAATAACAGACCTTCCGCATCTTGCAAGCTGAAAGGAGTTGCTTATTTTTCCGGAGCAGTCGGTTTCACTTTACTATTTCTAATGGAAATCTACGTGTCCAACTTGATTTGCCAGTTTTCAAAGATTTTACTTAACCTCGGGTTCAGATTTTTAATATGATAATTGGCACAGTGTTTTACGGACCGCACAGTATCGATATGAATTGCTTGTTGTTTTCTATACTTTTCTGGCATACAATATGTAATTTACTGAACTCTAGCCATCACTCAGTTATCGTCAGTTTTTATCCGGCATGTTAAAATTGTGTAAAAAACGCATTACATTACAATGCAAAGACATATGTTTTTATCACCTAAAAAATCTAAAAGAAATAATAGAATGTTTTTATTTATTTAATTTGCATCGGCTGTCGTAGCAATGTGTGCTACACAGTATAGTTGTTATGCTCTCATTTTCTTTGTTCGATTTACAAGATTTAAATTTTCCTTTGCCACAGAGTATGACAGTCGAATCTATCCCATACCTAATATAACTGAACACCGACAGTGTCGATAACCAATAAAACTAAATTTATTATTCTTTCAAACATTTAGTTTATTTTTGTACAAATGTACCTCTTTTATTCCTGTTTTGTTAATAAATTGCGTTTTATTTTGACGTTTGCTACAGTTATATTACACCGCTGATACATTTTTGCCGACCAGATATATTTTTACTTCAAAAAAGTTATTTATGTACAAAAAGCAATTGTAAAATATATATCTTTTGCAGAAATTATTATTTGGACCAATAAAAAATTTACTTCACGTGGCAAGTTTCTAAAGCGTCACCTATAAAGAGGAATATTCTGAATTCTGAAAGTATCTCCTTTTTTATAAAAACGCGTCATTAATAACAAAATTGACTTTAAGATCAATGTACAAAATATAGTTAGATGGTCGTCAAACTACTTTTTAAAAAAAAATCCCTCAAAAATACTAAAACTAAAAAAAACCAAATTATAATAAATGTCTCAAAACTACATCAGACATAAAGTGGGGTACCAGTTTCCTGTCTTGTCTCACCTACACAACATAGCAATCTCAATGGCATGTTAAAAAGCGATGCAATTGCTGTGATATTTAGCCAGGACTGCAAGTTCAACAATCCGTCTCCCTTCTTTCCAGGAATTGTTCTTTGCGTTAGTATTACATACATGCGTATATATTGAAACTTATGTACAAATTTACAATGTAACATCACACAGTTACACACAATGTTCATAAGTCATGCAATACACAAATTTTGATAAAATCACAGATTAAAAAACGAAACGAAACAAGTCCATAATTATAATTCCTAGATTTCCACAAAACAAATCATCACTTGAAAAAATTGGTGATAGTCGTCTGCTTTCCAGTCGTCTTTAAAATAATATCTTTATTTACAACTCAGCAAGTTTGGAAGCAGCATTCAGCAAGTCCTGGGAATTTTCACGCTGTTGAAAATAGCACAATAGTTTGTCACACTCGGTTAATATTTCTTCTGTTGATGGTAATGTAGTAGTGACATCGCTTGGGTCATCATCTTCTGGATCGTCGTATGTAATCTGGTTTGCTGTCTGTATTTCTTCTATGATATCGTCATCTGTCATATCGGCACATGTGGGAATCTCTCTGTCGAACTGCATGTAGTCATTAACAACGGTTTCTGTCAGGCCATGACGAACAAGCTGTGCTAATGGTTTGTCATCGTCAGGGTCTTCATTTGTCTGGATATCGGATTCTGGCTTAGCAACACTTTTAATAAAACCAGCATGTTTAAAACAATAAGCTATGGTCGCAGGTGTTACATTTGACCATGCTAGCTGTGAAATAGTCAATGCGTCTAGCACAGACAATACATACATATTATATACACAGTGTGTATGTATAACCCTCAGTATCAGGTCGAGTCCTTTTTTCGTGGCGGCATCACTACGAGTCGCGGTTGCGCGACGAGTAGTGATAAATCTACGTTAAAAAAAACTGTTTTTTCTATATATATTTTCACCTGCAGTTTTTTAACACTTTTTATACGTTCTATACTGGTTGCTACAATTTATTTAAAGAAACCGAGACGTCTTTTATACAGGACACTTTAATTCGAGTTAGATAGTGCGCGTGCACTGATCATATCAACTACACAGACAAGTGTCAAGGACGCTTGGGGATTAGATTATGATGGACATGTTGCGGGGGTTCGGGATCACTAAACGCACGTGCCCAGGTGTTTCAAATTGATGAACCCCTCTGACTCGGTTAGTAACTATTACTTATTCAGTGACACTCGCCAATCCGTCACTGGCTTCAATGTGTTATCACCTGTTAATTACTGGTGACCAAGATACCGGTGAACTTTGAAAACTTGTGGCCAGAAAAATCGCAAATAATAATAATAATAATAATAATTAAACTTTATTTGCATAAAGTATACAAATAATACTTATAGCACATAAACAAATACATGCATATGTCACATGACAAGACATTATAATAGTCGAAATATGAAAATAAATAAAAAATCGCAAAGCGCCGTGTTTTGTCGTAAGTTAAAGAAAAACATCGCAGTTAGCGATGCCCAGCGCAAACCCTCCCATACGTGTTCATTCATTGTAACACGCGGCAACGCCAAATCAGAGGCCCGAGAGGGGTTCTACGAGTTTTCTTATTCAATAAAATTCATTGAAAACGTCACTTCCTATGCCGAGAAGGCCTTCCAATGTACGATTTTTCTCAACCGAAAACTTTAATTCAAATCTACTTTAACTTTCAAAGAAATTTTAAAAAGCAATCAAGGTATGATTTTTTTTAGTTTACCAGGTCGGCGCGGTACAAATGTACTTTATACACAACTGCCTTTAAAATGTAATTGTTCATCAAGGCAATATATACACAACATTAAAAACGCATGTGACGTGAAAATCACAAGATTTACCCTTTTTGGCGACACAGTAATGAAATTGGCAACAAAATTTTACAACTGGCGATTTCCTTGACGACAGACTTTTACAACCCAGCGCTAACCCTGCTAGGGTCTTTTCACCAGATATATGCCATAAATTATTTATGGATGGTGGGGAATCATACGTAACTGGTATCCCAGTTACAATCTCTAGTTTAACTTTGTAATCTTTATTGGTTAATCTTATATAACTACCCTATAAAGGTGACATTTCCAAAAGCTGAAAACAATTCAATGAAAAATGGTAAGTACGAGTACGTTAACAGCGTAAAACCTAAATCTAGTGTATTGGGTTATTGTTTTTAATTAACTTGCACACGTTTCAGTTATCAAATAGAAATAGAACTGTTCTGTATGATTTTCGGTCAAGTTTGTAGAGTTTTGATTAACTTAAAACTAGTCTTTAAAATATTTCATAACCAATCTGGTTTCAATAGAACAGAGACACTATTTTACAGATTATAAATACTTACACTCTTCCCACTGGTCCGCAATGACAAGAAGACATAACACACATGACCCAAAACTGTACAGTATTATTGATAATGTAGAAATTCTATAGACCGTTTTCCCACATACTTTTAGAAGTGTCTCCTGGTATGTGCGGGTTTGGTTTATATCCGAGCAGTAACCAAGGATTAAAATCGTTGACGTTGCTATTATAATAATAATCTAAAATGAAAAGATTTTTAATCACCGATTAACCTGTCAAGGAAGTAACAATACACCGTATTGCAATATAAATAAAAACAAACATACTAATCCATGTCCGAATCACAACCCAGAAGCAAAGTAAAAACTTACTTTGAAACTGACATGATAGATTACACATGTGAATTTCCACCAGGGAAGTGAGACCGGGTGCTCCGGTGGGGTAAGCATCGCCTGTAGAGTTACTAAACTGTATTGACTACGCATGGGACTGATATATTTTTATCGGATCCATGTTTAAATGAATGTGCTTACATCAATAAAATGCCTAAGTAGTTAATAGATTTTAAATGTTTTTCTAGTTTCTTAACCAGATTGGGTTGTTACTATTGATTGATTGTGACTGCAATGAAATAGTACAAATATAGGACATTAACAAAAAAACTTGACAATATACCATTACATTCACATTTTAAACAAAAGTTGATTTTGTAGTATTTATTGAGAAATTGGATCCTATTTGGTCATTTTAATTGTATAGGAAAATTAATATATTTGCAACTTGTCTCACGGTAATCGATCAGAAGTCCAAGTGTTCGACAAGTGTTATTAATGGTATTATTGTAAAATACTCTCCTGAGTTGGACTGACATTTGCGCGAGCTTACACTGCTAGTTTTTGAAAAGTATTTATATTAATAACAGACCTTCCGCATCTTGCAAGCTGAAAGGAGTTGCTTATTTTTCCGGAGCAGTCGGTTTCACTTTACTATTTCTAATGGAAATCTACGTGTCCAACTTGATTTGCCAGTTTTCAAAGATTTTTACTTAACCTCGGGTTCAGATTTTTAATATGATAATTGGCACAGTGTTTTACGGACCGCACAGTATCGATATGAATTGCTTGTTGTTTTCTATACTTTTCTGGCATACAATATGTAATTTACTGAACTCTAGCCATCACTCAGTTATCGTCAGTTTTTATCCGGCATGTTAAAATTGTGTAAAAAACGCATTACATTACAATGCAAAGACATATGTTTTTTATCACCTAAAAAATCTAAAAGAAATAATAGAATGTTTTTATTTATTTAATTTGCATCGGCTGTCGTAGCAATGTGTGCTACACAGTATAGTTGTTATGCTCTCATTTTCTTTGTTCGATTTACAAGATTTAAATTTTCCTTTGCCACAGAGTATGACAGTCGAATCTATCCCATACCTAATATAACTGAACACCGACAGTGTCGATAACCAATAAAACTAAATTTATTATTCTTTCAAACATTTAGTTTATTTTTGTACAAATGTACCTCTTTTATTCCTGTTTTGTTAATAAATTGCGTTTTATTTTGACGTTTGCTACAGTTATATTACACCGCTGATACATTTTTGCCGACCAGATATATTTTTACTTCAAAAAAGTTATTTATGTACAAAAAGCAATTGTAAAATATATATCTTTTGCAGAAATTATTATTTGGACCAATAAAAAATTTACTTCACGTGGCAAGTTTCTAAAGCGTCACCTATAAAGAGGAATATTCTGAATTCTGAAAGTATCTCCTTTTTTATAAAAACGCGTCATTAATAACAAAATTGACTTTAAGATCAATGTACAAAATATAGTTAGATGGTCGTCAAACTACTTTTTAAAAAAAAATCCCTCAAAAATACTAAAACTAAAAAAAACCAAATTATAATAAATGTCTCAAAACTACATCAGACATAAAGTGGGGTACCAGTTTCCTGTCTTGTCTCACCTACACAACATAGCAATCTCAATGGCATGTTAAAAAGCGATGCAATTGCTGTGATATTTAGCCAGGACTGCAAGTTCAACAATCCGTCTCCCTTCTTTCCAGGAATTGTTCTTTGCGTTAGTATTACATACATGCGTATATATTGAAACTTATGTACAAATTTACAATGTAACATCACACAGTTACACACAATGTTCATAAGTCATGCAATACACAAATTTTGATAAAATCACAGATTAAAAAACGAAACGAAACAAGTCCATAATTATAATTCCTAGATTTCCACAAAACAAATCATCACTTGAAAAAATTGGTGATAGTCGTCTGCTTTCCAGTCGTCTTTAAAATAATATCTTTATTTACAACTCAGCAAGTTTGGAAGCAGCATTCAGCAAGTCCTGGGAATTTTCACGCTGTTGAAAATAGCACAATAGTTTGTCACACTCGGTTAATATTTCTTCTGTTGATGGTAATGTAGTAGTGACATCGCTTGGGTCATCATCTTCTGGATCGTCGTATGTAATCTGGTTTGCTGTCTGTATTTCTTCTATGATATCGTCATCTGTCATATCGGCACATGTGGGAATCTCTCTGTCGAACTGCATGTAGTCATTAACAACGGTTTCTGTCAGGCCATGACGAACAAGCTGTGCTAATGGTTTGTCATCGTCAGGGTCTTCATTTGTCTGGATATCGGATTCTGGCTTAGCAACACTTTTAATAAAACCAGCATGTTTAAAACAATAAGCTATGGTCGCAGGTGTTACATTTGACCATGCTAGCTGTGAAATAGTCAATGCGTCTAGCACAGACAATACATACATATTATATACACAGTGTGTATGTATAACCCTCAGTATCAGGTCGAGTCCTTTTTTCGTGGCGGCATCACTACGAGTCGCGGTTGCGCGACGAGTAGTGATAAATCTACGTTAAAAAAAACTGTTTTTTCTATATATATTTTCACCTGCAGTTTTTTAACACTTTTTATACGTTCTATACTGGTTGCTACAATTTATTTAAAGAAACCGAGACGTCTTTTATACAGGACACTTTAATTCGAGTTAGATAGTGCGCGTGCACTGATCATATCAACTACACAGACAAGTGTCAAGGACGCTTGGGGATTAGATTATGATGGACATGTTGCGGGGGTTCGGGATCACTAAACGCACGTGCCCAGGTGTTTCAAATTGATGAACCCCTCTGACTCGGTTAGTAACTATTACTTATTCAGTGACACTCGCCAATCCGTCACTGGCTTCAATGTGTTATCACCTGTTAATTACTGGTGACCAAGATACCGGTGAACTTTGAAAACTTGTGGCCAGAAAAATCGCAAATAATAATAATAATAATAATAATTAAACTTTATTTGCATAAAGTATACAAATAATACTTATAGCACATAAACAAATACATGCATATGTCACATGACAAGACATTATAATAGTCGAAATATGAAAATAAATAAAAAATCGCAAAGCGCCGTGTTTTGTCGTAAGTTAAAGAAAAACATCGCAGTTAGCGATGCCCAGCGCAAACCCTCCCATACGTGTTCATTCATTGTAACACGCGGCAACGCCAAATCAGAGGCCCGAGAGGGGTTCTACGAGTTTTCTTATTCAATAAAATTCATTGAAAACGTCACTTCCTATGCCGAGAAGGCCTTCCAATGTACGATTTTTCTCAACCGAAAACTTTAATTCAAATCTACTTTAACTTTCAAAGAAATTTTAAAAAGCAATCAAGGTATGATTTTTTTTAGTTTACCAGGTCGGCGCGGTACAAATGTACTTTATACACAACTGCCTTTAAAATGTAATTGTTCATCAAGGCAATATATACACAACATTAAAAACGCATGTGACGTGAAAATCACAAGATTTACCCTTTTTGGCGACACAGTAATGAAATTGGCAACAAAATTTTACAACTGGCGATTTCCTTGACGACAGACTTTTACAACCCAGCGCTAACCCTGCTAGGGTCTTTTCACCAGATATATGCCATAAATTATTTATGGATGGTGGGGAATCATACGTAACTGGTATCCCAGTTACAATCTCTAGTTTAACTTTGTAATCTTTATTGGTTAATCTTATATAACTACCCTATAAAGGTGACATTTCCAAAAGCTGAAAACAATTCAATGAAAAATGGTAAGTACGAGTACGTTAACAGCGTAAAACCTAAATCTAGTGTATTGGGTTATTGTTTTTAATTAACTTGCACACGTTTCAGTTATCAAATAGAAATAGAACTGTTCTGTATGATTTTCGGTCAAGTTTGTAGAGTTTTGATTAACTTAAAACTAGTCTTTAAAATATTTCATAACCAATCTGGTTTCAATAGAACAGAGACACTATTTTACAGATTATAAATACTTACACTCTTCCCACTGGTCCGCAATGACAAGAAGACATAACACACATGACCCAAAACTGTACAGTATTATTGATAATGTAGAAATTCTATAGACCGTTTTCCCACATACTTTTAGAAGTGTCTCCTGGTATGTGCGGGTTTGGTTTATATCCGAGCAGTAACCAAGGATTAAAATCGTTGACGTTGCTATTATAATAATAATCTAAAATGAAAAGATTTTTAATCACCGATTAACCTGTCAAGGAAGTAACAATACACCGTATTGCAATATAAATAAAAACAAACATACTAATCCATGTCCGAATCACAACCCAGAAGCAAAGTAAAAACTTACTTTGAAACTGACATGATAGATTACACATGTGAATTTCCACCAGGGAAGTGAGACCGGGTGCTCCGGTGGGGTAAGCATCGCCTGTAGAGTTACTAAACTGTATTGACTACGCATGGGACTGATATATTTTTATCGGATCCATGTTTAAATGAATGTGCTTACATCAATAAAATGCCTAAGTAGTTAATAGATTTTAAATGTTTTTCTAGTTTCTTAACCAGATTGGGTTGTTACTATTGATTGATTGTGACTGCAATGAAATAGTACAAATATAGGACATTAACAAAAAACTTGACAATATACCATTACATTCACATTTTAAACAAAAGTTGATTTTGTAGTATTTATTGAGAAATTGGATCCTATTTGGTCATTTTAATTGTATAGGAAAATTAATATATTTGCAACTTGTCTCACGGTAATCGATCAGAAGTCCAAGTGTTCGACAAGTGTTATTAATGGTATTATTGTAAAATACTCTCCTGAGTTGGACTGACATTTGCGCGAGCTTACACTGCTAGTTTTTGAAAAGTATTTATATTAATAACAGACCTTCCGCATCTTGCAAGCTGAAAGGAGTTGCTTATTTTTCCGGAGCAGTCGGTTTCACTTTACTAGTACTAATGAAAATCTACGTGTTTAACTTAATTTGCCAGTTTTTAAAGTTTTTTACTTTACCTTGGGTTCAGATTTTCAATATGATATTTGGCACAGTGTTTTACGGACCGCACAGTATCGATATGAATTGCTTGTTGTTTTCTATACTTTTCTGGCATACAATATGTAATTTACTGAACTCTAACCAAAACTCCGGTATCGTCAGTTTTTATCCGGCATGTTAAAATTGTGTAGAAAACGCATTACATTACAATACAAAAACATGTTTTTATCACCCAAAAAATGTAAAAAAAAAAATAATAGAATGTTTTTATTTATTTAATTTGCATCAGGTATCGTCAGTTTTTATCCGGCATGTTAAAATTGTGTAGAAAACGCATTACATTACAATACAAAAACATATGTTTTTTATCACCCAAAAAATTTAAAAGAAATAATAGAATGTTTTTTATTTATTTAATTTGCATCGGCTGTCGTAGCAATGTGTGTTACACAGTACAATTGTTATGCTCTACACATCATCTCATTTTCTTTGTTCGATTTACAAGATTTAGATTTTCCTTTGCCACAGAGTATGACAGTCGAATCTATCCCATACCTAATATAACTGAACACCGACAGTGTCGATAACCAATAAAACTGAATTTATTATTCTTTCAAACATTTAGTTTATTTTTGTATAAATGTACCTCGTTTATTCCTGTTTTGTTAATAAATGGCGTTTTATTTTGACGTTTGCTACAGTTATATTACACCGCTGATACATTTTGCCGAACAGATATATTTTTACTTCAAAAAAGTGATTTATGTACAAAAAGCATTTGTAAAATGTATCTCTCTTGCAGAAATAATTATTTGGACCAATGGAAATTTACTTCACGTGGTAATTTTCTAAAGCGCCACCTATAAAGAGGAATATTCTGAATTCTAAAAGTACCTCCCTTTCGTATAAAAACGTTAGTCATTAATAACAAAATTGACTTTAAGATCCATGTACAAAATATAGGTAGATGGTCGTCAAACTACTTTTAAAAAAAAATCCCTCAAAAATACTAAAACTGAAAAAAGGTATTTTGTACATCCAAATGATCATAAATGTCTCAAAACCACATCTGACATAAAGTGAGGTACCGGTTCCCTGCTTGTCTCACCTACAAACATAGCAATCTCAATGACATGTTGAAAGCGATGCAATTGTGTGATATTTAGCCAGGACTGCAAGTTCAACAATCCGTCTCCCTTCTTTCCAGGAATTGTTCTTTGCGTTAGTATTACATACATGCGTATATATTGAAAATTATGTACAAATTTACAATGTAACATCACACAATTACACACAATGTAAGTTCATAAGCAATAATACACACATTTTGATAAAACACAGATTAAAAAACGAAACGAAACAAGTCCATAATTATAATTCCTAGATTTCCACAAAACAAATCATCACTTGAAAAAGTTGGTGATAGTCGTCTGCTTTCCAGTCGTCTTTAAAATAACATTTTATTTACAACATCAGCAGGTTTAGAAGCAGCATTCAGCAAGTCCTGGGAATTTTCACGCTGTTGAAAATAGCACAATAGTTTGTCACACGCGGTTAATAGTTCTTCTGTTGATGGTAATGTAGTAGGACATCGCTTGGGTCATCATCTTCTGGGTCGTCGTATGTAATCTGGTTTGCTGTCTGTATTTCTTCTATCGTCATCTGTCATATCGGCACATGTGCGAATCTCTCTGTCGAACTGCATGTAGTCATTAACAACGGTTTCTGTCAGGCCATGACGAACAAGCTGTGCTAATGGTTTGTCATCGTCGGGGTCTTCATCTGTCTGGATATCGGATTCTGGCTTAGCAACACTTTTGTTTAAAACAATAAGCTATGGTCGCAGGTGTTACATTTGACCATGCTAGCTGTGAAATAGTCAATGCGTCTAGCACAGACAATACATACATATTATATACACAGTGTGTATGTATAACCCTCAGTATCGGTCGAGTCCTTTTTTCGTGGCCGCATCACTACGAGTCGCGCTTGCGCGACGGGTAGTGATAAAGCTACGTTAAAAAAACCTGTATTTTTCTTATCTATCTTTTCACCTGCAATTTTTTAACACTTATTATACGTTCTATACTGGTTGCTACAGTTTAATAAATGTGACATTTCAAAAAACCGAGACGTCCTTTATACAGGACACTTTAATTGGAGTTAGATAGTGCGCGTGTACTGATCATATCAACTACACAGGCAAGTGTCAAGGACGCTTGGGATTAGATATGATGGACATGTTGCGGGGGTGGTAAATTGAAGTTGTATTGTGCGTTCAACCGTCTACTCTACTTTACGCACATTACAACTTTCAATTAACCACCCCCGCAACATCCAAGCACGTCACGTGATATCCCAAGCTCTCATTTCAAAGCTTCCGACAAAGTAGACTAGACGGAATAGGATTCATTAGTAAATGTAACAGTGGAAGGACAGATTAATAATCAATGAATGACTTTGACCAATAATGATCAGTCACCATAACGGAATACTCATATGTCAGTTACGCTTGGTTAATGAAGGTGATGAAACCATACACGCCGGTGTAACTAACACATATGTAAATTTTCCTAAATTGAACATGGGTGAAAAAACAACTTTGATTTTTTCGGTAAATTATCATTAAAAATTATTGGGGGCTACAATTCAGGTTCGAATAATCGGGGGTATTCGAAAAATCGAAGTTCGAATAATAGAAGTTTTTTAAATAAGAAATAATATTACGACACGGTTGGGACCAGAGGGGAGCTCGAAGTTCGAATAACCGAAGTTAGACTGTATATACTTATGATGTCATAAACTAAAACACCTAACTTGACGTGGCATAATTAGGCGAATAACGATGGCTCACTATGGTGTGGATCCACCTTAAGGGAACAGATAAAATATCGAAGAGATAAGAAGTAATTATTCCGTAATTATGAAAATGTTACAATCAAACTATATTTTACTTACAGTATGTATTATATTAAATAACACAATGCCCCCACAATCTTTGACTGATTTGGTAATGTCATCATCCCTCCACCAACGACATCATTAATGAGAAGAAAAGACGCACCGAGTACACCTGAAAGAAATTTGAAGTGATGGACCAGCTAGATGGATATCTTGTATTAAATCGGCGAATGTATTGTTTTTCACCTTTTTCTAAAACCTTTTGAATTCGATAACATATACATTGCATTATCAGAGTCAAACTATACAATATATAACAATACAGTGCAAACACATTTCTTGGCTTCTGTTTTACATATAAACATTGCATCATGTAATAGTAACTGATAGTTAGAATACAACACACATGAAAACGAAAACTGGAAGAAAAAACGAGAAGGTAGAGATGGAAAATAATTTTTCGCTTTTCAACACGAATAAATAATACTAGATCACATTTATATTTAATAAGCTTGAGAAATTTACGGATAAAGTTAATTTACCAAATATTAATCAATAATTAAGTAAAATCAAACCAAAACTTACAAATGTAAATACTAATGCGAAAAACACAACCGAAGATTGACTTTCATTTTTACATATATAGCGAAGAAGCAATTTGTATTGTAGTTTATTCTTGTAATATAACTATTATTATGTTTATTTTGGTGAAGTTTTGCGTTATTTCTATGAATATTTTACAAGGTTCTACCCGTAAGATAATAGTTTAATCTTCATGTTATCAGACTATATGAATAACTAGTCTAGAACCTATTTTCCGCATACAATATCAAATCAAAAACTAGTTGGTTTGTCAAATACATTCTAAAACCTTCTTTTTGAAATGATTGCATACCTGACATATTGTATTCCGAATATCTGATGACTTGAACAACCTGTGCACTAGTGAAGCAACACACCAAATGCGATATTTATATAGTTTGCGAGTTTGATTGGGTCATTGCATTCAGCACAAAACATTAAGAACTATAAATTATTAGGTTCGGTATAAAATAAAGTCGGATATATACAAAGGGATAGGAGTGGCCATTCCCTTTTTATGTCTGTTTTGGCTATTTGTATTATAATATATTTCAATAGAAGTGTCATCATGTGTGTTATATAACTACAACATGATCATACATGTGTCATGATTGTTAAACGTCTAAATAAGAAGTTTATTTTAAGTGTACCCTAGGATAGGTAAAATTCACATTTTATCTAAATTTATGATTATAACGTCATCAATATATCAGTATTATATCAAGTTGACTGATTTGGCGAGTATATCATATATCAAAAGAATCTGCATACACCCATAGGTAAAGCGATTGTTTGTTAGAAAACTGTATCGCCAAACACAACAGGCATGTTGTCTACAAAACACTCACTTCCGTAATATGTAATGTATTGTTCATGTTATATTTTTTAAAAAAATAATTGTTAACAATAATTTATCATTGATGTTTAGAAACTAAAGAAAATACCAGGAATTAACGAAAATAGCAATGATAGGGATACAAATACTGCACGAGGAAGACATTAAAATTAGCAAATGATGCTCCTTATTAATTTGATTTCATTATTTCATAAAAAATAACATCGACTTTGGAAAGAATGAAAATTTATAAGGTTAATGGCATATACTGTTGTATATTCACATTGGTTGTAATTGTGTTTATATTTCAACTATCATCAATCATATTCGGATCTATGTTTAATTTACAAACCAAGAGCAAAGTTTAAAATTTGAAAGCGGGCCAATAAGGTAAAACATCACAAAAATCAAAATTGAAAACTTTCTGCATTATATAAATAGTGTCGGATTATCTGATTATGGAGAATATAAACGAACGTGTGTATGTTTTTATCACGTACTATTCTTAAATGTATTTATTTGATACATATTCAAATATAGAAAATGACATTTCATTTCAAATATTAAATAGCCAGTGGAAAAAGTTAGTTGAAGTGGAGAAAAATGTTTTTGTGTTTCATTCAAAGTCGGATGGAAGAGCATTTGCAAACAGCTAAAGGTCTTTGGTTTAATTCCACCCTAGAAGGCAACCAAAAAGTTTTATATTTTCCTCTCACTGATACAAGACCTGTTCAAATCATAACGTAAAACTTATATTGATAATATAGCTACTTGCAAATCATGTGTCGACCCAGAGATTTTATAAACTTAGGCTTATCAGGGCGCTCAAAATTTTAATGGCCGGCCCATCATCAAAATACTATTAAATATGATGTCTACCCTGGATAAATTTGACTTGTCAAAGCTGATGTTCCTTACACTCAATTTCAATTACACATGTAGCTAATTAACTGGAAGTGCTTATCCTTTAGGGGCACCCGGCCTTACTTCCCTGGTGGAAATTAACGAGTTTTAACTTAATTTGTTGTTTTTAAAGTTTTCTATTTGATGTTTCAATATATCAGAAACAAGAGGCCCATGGGCCTTAACGCTCGCCTGAGGCTAAGTACATATTTCATGCAGATGTTTAATGGTCAATGACATTAATTAAAGAGAAGTCCAAATTTCCAGCAGAAAGAGCCAATTATATGCAAGAAATTTTGCAAATTCATTATAATTTGTCCTAAGAATGCTACGTATAACATATTTAAAGTCTAGCTACAGTATATTATTTTTTTAAATAGCTAAAGAATCCATAAATCAAATTGATCATTAGGCTAATACCTACAATATTCTAACATACATGCCTATACAAAAAAGTTTTTAGTTTTTGAGATAATTAACCATTTCAGTATTTGTTTGCACATGACCTTCATTTATATATCAAAATTATCCCTAGGCCAATGCCTACAATATTGCAACATATATATATACATACATATATATATATATATGCCTATACAAAAAGTTTATAGTTTTTGAGATAATTAACTATTTCAGTATTAGTTTGCACCTGCGACCTTGACCTTTGAACCCATGACCTTCATTCAAATATCAAAATGACTTAGCCAATACCTACAATATTCCAATATATATTGCTATACAAAATGTTTAAAGTTTTTTAGATAATGAACCATTTCAGTAATTGTTCCCCTCTATGACTTTGACCTTTGAACATATAACCTTCAGTCATATATCAAAATGACCGTTAGGCCAATACCTATAATATTCAGATATACATGCCTAGACAAAACGTTTATAGTTTTTGAGATAATTTACCATTTCAGTTTTCGTTTTTCATCTGCGACCTTGACCTTTGAGCCCATGACCTTCATTTATATATTAAAAGATGATAATTAACCATTTCAGTATTTGTTCCCATCTATAACCTTGAACCTTCATTAATATATCAAAATGGTCGTCAGGCCGATATCTACAATATTTCAATGTACATGGCTATAAAATAAGTTTATAGTTTTTGATATATAACCATTTCAGTATTTGTTCCCATCTATAACCTTGAACCTTCATTAATATATCAAAATGGTCGTCAGGCCGATATCTACAATATTTCAATGTACATGGCTATAAAATAAGTTTATAGTTTTTGATATAATGAACCATTTCAGTACCCGTTCGTATCTTGACCTTGACATTTGAACTCATGACCTTCATTCAAATATCAAAATGACTGTTAGGTCAATATAGACTAGGAACAAATTCAGAAAAAGTGACTTGAAGCGGCATTTTTTAGTAAAAGTTGGTAACATGCTTTTCTAACATAATTTGAGGGTGCTGAATTCAAAAATGGCGGATACCAAGCTCAATTTTGAGTTTTTAAACCCATAATCCCAAAACAAAATGGCGGCTAAAATTAATGGTGTACCAATGCAAAAAATGTTACTTGGGTTGACAAATTTTGATAAAAGATGGTAACATGATTTATTTTACATAATTCGAGGATGCCGATTCCAAAAATGGTGAATACCAAGGTCAGTTTTGAATTTTTTAATCCATAATTCAAAAAACAAAATGGCGGCTAAAATTAATGGTGTACCAATGCAAAAATGTTAGTTGGGGTTTCAAATTTTAGTTTAAGTTGGCAGCATGCTTAATTTGACATACTTCGAGTTTGCTGTATTTTAAAAATGACGGATAGCAAATAAAAGTTTGAGGTTTTGAACCCATAATTCCGATAACAAAATGGCGACTTTAAATTTATTAACATGTAATTCCTCCTCAGTGTTATTTAAGTTGCATGTTTTAGCAAAAGATGGTACTTTGTATTATTTCAGCAAAACTTGCAGACTTTGGGTTGTTAAATTAAAATGAAAAAGACTAAACTGAAGTATAAATGTTTAAACCCAATTTAAAACAATTTCTAAAAATAAAATGGTGGCTATAGTTAAGTGTTTGTTTATTATGTGTGTCTTTTGCATAGTACACTGATAAATCTACATGACTAATAAATTGAGTTCATAACCAAAACCACACTGAAATACTGCTCATGGTGTGGAATTAACAGTCAAAATCGAAACTTGTGTTTAAAATGCAAAAAGAGCATATTCCAGAACACTTTTTATACAGAGTTGGCCACATGTTCTTGCAAAATAGTATGTAGAACCCGTGGTTATCAATGTCAAAATACAAAATTACAATGCGTGTCATCATGCGTCAAACTTTTAAGAATGATATTGCTTTAAAAGGTAGAGTCACAACCATTACTTAAAAACATATATCGATTGCTACGCTGTGAACCTCATATGTAGTGGTTTGAATTTTGACGGTAATATTGCATTATTTTACAACATAGTATCGGTCTCTATACAGTTATGCTAGCGATGTTTAAGAAGCTCAATGCAACTTTTAAATTATTCAGTTTCTTGAAAATTCAGAAAGTCCTCCAATGAATATATACCATCATCGTCTAAATATAAAACTGGGTAATGTATATAGCAAGACTGATGTGCAAGCTTAAGCAAAAAGTTGGCCACTCAATTTAAAATTTAAAGCCACAACCGTTAATTGCAGTCAAGGCAATGGTAGAATTGTGTCAGTGGACAAAGACACCTTTACTGAGTTTTCCACAACACTTGAGTTGAATATTTTTCTGCAACAGCCTCAAAAGTAAAACAAATTATGTGCCATTTATTTTTTGTCCCTTTTGGAAATAATCTACATGTACCATCAGAATACCATCCGTATCTTAGTTAACTGTGGTGATGGAACAGTCTTTCTCTGCCTTCTTTGGCGGAGATGAACCAGGGTGGTTCCATTGTTTAGACTGTAATTTGGGCTCAGGGATGAAATAATATCCCGCTTTGCCCCCATAGAAACAAAGCTCTTATGGGAGCTAGTATGATCTACCACTAAAATGTTTAGATTAACAAGCGACAAAGTGCATCTTGTGTGCTTCTAATTAATTACCAGAAGCTCAACAGACCCAAAGCTTTCTTTTTTCAGAATGTCAGAATAAAATGTACTCTTCTCTGTGAAATGCCATCTCACTGCCCTTATATTCTCTGTAACTCGCCTGTCAGTCATAGCAATACCATGGTTTTTATCTACGTTTTCACAATTTTAAAATGATTAGTGGCCAAACATTCAAAATTTGTGAAAATGTTTAGAGTATTTTCGTTTTTACAGATTTCTTTTTGAAAGATTTCTTAAAAAGGAGCAACCAATGGTGATTTTGGCTACAATGAATGGCATGAAAACAAAGCTCTATTGACCAATTTTGGGGTTGCAACAGTGGCATACCTTCTATGACTGGGGTCATCATTAATGTTCTGCTTGTCCTGTTCATAATCCGCCACCCACCTTTTTACTCTTGTCTATGAAGGGGCATATTTCCCTAGTGTCGCTATCATATCAGTATGGATAGTCTTAGGTGCCTAACTAAGTCACCAGTCCTATTTATTTTAAAGTAATACCTTGTTGATATTAAATTACAAAATTACACTGGTCTTCAGATACACAGATTTAAATAGTCAGGGGATAGAAGGGTTGAAAAGGGACATTGGCGCTAATCTCCTTTAACAGAAGGCTCACGATATATCATTCAGCCCTCGTACTTCTTACAAGTTTTAATAACCAAATGTAGTATTACTTTTGTTATAGTTGAATATCAGACTTCACATCAACATTTTGTAGTGCAAGTTCGCCTTTTTAGCAAATAGTCAGTTTAGAGTTGCTCGGTGATGACTTAGCACCCCTAAATAGGTTTGGAAGGCTAGTGTAGTTACATTTACTTTGCTTTTCCACTGCAAAAAAGAAAAAGTCGTAAGCATTTGGTGCAAACACAGGTTTCAATTTTGCAAGCTATTTCATTCACACTCTAGACTACATACATCAGTGTTTCAGCATGTTATGTGTCATACTTAATTCATTGAATTAAACAGAAATATACAGACCTATGTTCAAATTACAATCCAAAAACAAAAGTGAAAACTTTTAGAAATGGCTTAAATTAAACATGTAGTCAAATATATACATTTTTCATAATGACCTTTGTCGCTAGGCCACCTGAGACGAAGGCTGACCGGCATGCCAGATCTTTTGATTTCATAAATATCAAACCCCTTTTTACAGAGTTATTGCCCCTGAAAAATACTTAATTTTTTTGCAAGTTGTGCTGGTTTTGTGGCTATTTACTAGAAAACTATTAGTGTTATATAAAACAATACATGAAAAAATAATGAAAATGACAAACCAAACTAAGTAGCAATGTTTGTAAGAATACGATGATCCATAGAGGAGTTGTTACCCCTGGAGTATAATTATTTTGCGAATTTGTGTTTTTGACCATATTTTTTAAAGAGTATTATAAATAGATATCAACACCAAGTTGCAAAAATAATTAACATGTCAAGATCTAACTCCTTAGCAAATTTTGTGTATGATAATCAACGAATGTGTTGTTGTCCCTAAAACTTTAGTATCTTTTAACTGTTTTCAGGTGAGCAATAAGGCCCATAGGTATTTTGTTTAAATTTTCTGTTCATTAGCACACACGTAAGCCTTGAAATATTACAATCTTTGATTAATAGCTGTTTGCTGCTACCAAAACAACTTCTATATCAACTTTCATGCAAAAATGCATTTTGATTTTGGCGGCCATTTTGTATTTAAATTTTGACCTACTTAGAGCAATTTTTCAGCTTGGTATCCGCCATTTTCGAACTCAGCACACTACCAAATTAGGTAAGAATGATATATGGTTTGCTTTTACTAAAAAATGCCTCTTCCTCTTTAAAACGACGTCTTTTCTGAAAAAGTGCCTAGTCTAATACCTACAATATTCTAATATATATGCTTTTACAAAAATGATAGTTTTTGAGATAATTAACCATTTCAGTACTCGCTTGCATCTGTGACCTTGACCTTTGAAACCATGACCTTTATTCATATACCAAAATGACCATTTTGTCATTACCTACAATATTCTAATATGCATGCTTATACAATTTTTTTATAGTTTTGCAGATTATTAACTATTTCGGTATTTTGTGCATCTGTGACCTTGACCTTTGAACCCATGACCTTGATCTATATATCAAAATGATTGTCATGTCAATACCTACAATTAACTTAAAATCCCATGCCATAAGCACCTCAAATATATAAAAAATAACATTTTTTATCAAAGGTCAAAAACTGGGACACGACCTTGACATCTATTGGAAGAAAATAGCAAGACAAAATCAACACTGAAAACTCCATACAATTATTTTCAGCGGTTATAGAGTTATAACAATAAATGTCTTATTTTCAAAATTACAAAATTTTACGCAAAAAAGCGTAGCCTATTTTTCGCCTAATTTCTCTGAAAAACACAATTTATTGTTCGCAGATATAATGAATCCAAATATCGTATCAAAATTTGCCTGCACCTTTTGGATTCAGAGAAGGAGATTTTTGTCTTTTGGCTATTTTTATTAACGGTGGCCATCTTGTTGGGCGTGGCTAAACCCCGAACACAATTTTGAAAGCCTGTTACCCAGGCATGATAATGATAATCATCAAATTTGGCTCAGTAGATTTAGAGAAGAAGATTAAAATGTAATGCTTACGCACGACGGGCGGTGATAGATTGCAATAGGTCAACTGAGCCTTTGGCTCAGGTGAGCTAAAAACTGATTGCAGTTTAATATACATCACATGATTCGTTATGTGGTATTCGTTTTGTAACAGCTGGTCCTGTTTAAGACGTGATAACTATTCTGATATATTATTTTTTTTTTGCCATAGAAACAATATTTAAAAACACGCATCTACATGGCATTAATACAAGGTAATCAAAAACAAACATACTAAACCATGTCTGAATCACAATTCAGAACAAGAGTAAAAACTTTGAAACTGACAAGTCGAAGTCAGGTTAGACACGTGAACTTCCACCAGGGAAGCGAGGCCGGGCAACACTTATGGATTTCCATCAAGATCTAGCTACTAATCTCTGTAAACTTGCATTAACGAAATAAATCCAATATCTTATAAATTTAAACTAGTTTCCACACAACAACCCTAAAGCAAAGTTAAAATGTTTTTCAGATACAATTACAATATTTAATTATGGCCATACAATAGTAGTTGTACTAAGTCACTCACTGACATAAATTGTAGCATCCTCAAGAAAATCAAAAAATTATTTAAGCACGTGTGATAGCAATGATCGTCTGAAGACGCTAAAAAATTGAAACATTTAATGTGCAATGTTTTGTGAACGTGTTATATTTTGTAACGATCACGTGTGAATTGTACTTTTTCTTATGAAGTATTTAAAAAACACATCACGGTAGCATATTTTTAATATAGATATGTGTCGAAGTAACATAAAAACCGATGTTGCAATTTTAAAGACATAATTGTCTTTGCAAAATTAATTATATTATATACTAATGTCTCAATTTGCTGCTATTTAAAGTCTGAAATTCCTCAACAACTAACGTACACTCTCTCGTGCAAAGTATTTCCTTAGGTAAGTTTTTTAAAATATTTTGTCTTTTTGGGATATTTTTTTCAATTTAGTTTCACAATTTTGGCCCAAGAACTACTGATAAGGATTTTTTTTCGAAACGAACGTCTAGTGCTGTAAAATTAAAACCGGTATAATTTGAAAATTTGTATAAGTATCGATGAGTTCGTTTGTGAGTTAAGTATACTTATCAAAAATACTAAAGTACTTATAAATGTGAGCATTTTCTACAACAACAACAACATTGAAGGTTTTTTTCTTGACTGTTGGCAAATCAACTCTCCGTGTTGTTACTGAATATTTAATATAAATGTAAATTTTTCATTTTACGCTAATAATAGCGTAAAAATCGTGTAAATATCAGAAGCAATTTTAATTCCAACATTGTATCAAAGTATAAATGACGTTCAAATGATAATAGTTAGAAAACAAAATCTTGAACTTATTCCAAGTCCATGTCAAAATAACAAACTGTCGATCGAAACCGAATGAAATATGTTACGACCGTCTAGTGCTGTAAGTTTAAAACGTATAATATGTAATTAGTGATGAAACGTCAATGTTTCATTTTTTGGAAATTAAAGGTTTTGAATAATTAATCAAACCTGTGCATATATTATATATGCTTTCAATTAACATTTCAGAAATCATATTTTATTTTCCCCGTCTCTACGAGTATAGGGTGCATTTATTACGTAAGGGTAAATAAAATTGATCTCTGTATATAGGTGTTATTATTTAAATTTATGAACACGTTCTGCTAGCGGGGATCAATTTAAGAGACTATTCTTTATCTTTTATTTAGTATATAAATTAGTACAAGTCTTCAAACTGTAATAAGCTTCAAGACAGTTTAAAACAAAAAAGAAAGAGGTTTTGAAAATATTGGTGTCATTTGCCAAGTGAATAGTGTCCCAAGCATTACACTACGGTATCACAAGGGATTAAAATAAAGTTTCAAGGTTTTTTTCTAAAACCGACCGTATGATACACTTTTAGCGTGACAGAATCCAATTAAAAATAATCAGTTTGTAGTCGCAGGCTCAAGTGACCTAAAGCTGATTGTAATATACCATTATGTGGCTCATGAAAGGGACTGTATAAAAAGACGAATGCAATGAGATTTAGATGATGAGTTCTCGGAACATAAATTCAAAACCATTTCCAGATCACACGTCCAAAGAAAATTAAAAGTTTGAAACTGACAACTAAAATGAAACACGTAAATTTTTACCAGGGAAGTATGGCCGCGTGCTAAAGAAGATCGGTGGTGACCAACCAACATTTTTCAAGACAAAAAGTCCAACATTTAAGGTAGGACAATCACCTTTGCCAATTTCTTTATCGTAATTTTATAATTACATAATGTCATCACTAGTTTTGTATCATAAGAATATGATTAACTGAATAAAAAACATAACCGTAGAAAATTCATGAAAATTCATGAAATAACATAATGTAACATATTTATAATTGGATTTTATTTTTGTATTCTATCTTTAGATTATATTATTTTATTCGTTTTTATATTTAGCAGCATCGTCGGCATATTTTGCGTACAAGTGGACTTAACTTGTTTTGAGTAGTGTTTTATATAATTCCAACAGTAACTTTTATTCGTTTGAATGGGACAAGAACAGCAGGAAAAATGATATGTGAGTTTATTTTAGAGTAATTTTTCTGACGTTGTGTTGCGTTTTATAATATTTATTCAAGAACGTATGTCAATTTATCTCTGTAAACGGAAGCATAAATATCCATATTTTCGATCAGATATGTCTGAAATCTTACATCAAACATATATAAATATTTACATTTATGATGTTTGATTGTATTAAACTCTGTTTGAGACTACTACAGGAAGGTATAGGACCTTAATTACATTTGCTAATGTGACGTCACTCACCTGTTGATTACGCAAATAGCCATGACGTCATTGATTGGCTGTTACAGCAACTGGAATTTCATGTCGTAAAACTGTTTTAAATTTATTTCAGAATTCAAAAACAAAAACAAAATTTTCAAAAATTGCAAAATGTAAATATAACCTTTGAACTGTTTAGAAATAAGCGTTTATAGTGCTATAGCTTCCATTGCCTTGCAAAGTTAAGTAATCATAACGCGCTAGCGCGCGTAATTCGGTTTGCTTTCCACGGCAAAAGACTTTATAGCAATATAAACGTCATTTCTAGACAGATCAATGGTAAAACAATCTGCAAGCTTACTCGTTTGCTATACAAACTACAATATTTTACTCCAAAATTTTTGTGGTATAATTGTCACCAACTTCTTTTACCAAAACGAGCGAATCATAAATTCGAAAAAGAATGAGCTTAATACTTTTAAATAGTTAATATTACAATTGTACATCGAAGTTTTATTAATACTATTTTCTTTATTTTTACTGGTTTCGAATAGCTGTCAAATGTAAAAATCCGTTACATATTCATTAATTTTAATTATCTGTAAATCATTCCCAGTTTTAAAAAACACGATTATCTTTTGTACTTTTATATTCTTTTTAGTTTCACCTGTTCATGTATCTATTTTGGTTATAAACAATTTCTTGGTATGGGACTATTGAATGTACCGTATGCTACAAAATTCTGTGGTGTGTCGAATTTGATCATTATTCTTGTGGTAAGATACTTCATTATTTATAAATCAATGTAAAAATGGTGAAAGTAGACAAAGGTCAATGCACATATTCTCTATTCCAGATAAGACTGATTTGCCTGTTAAAAGTATCTGCTGTAATACATACGTTTGATATTCACAAAAATCTTTTTTCAATAAGATGATGGGATTCATTTACTGAGGCAACAAGAAAAACACATTTATTTGACAAAGAACTACAATAACATTAGGCGCAGCCAGTGGAGATCTTTTTCTTGACGCCACATCAGAAGAACTCCTTTCCTTTAACACTTAATAACAATTGCTAAAGTGGGATGAATCACTTAGTCAGATTCAGTCAGGATTCACACCAAATCCAAACATTTGTCACTAAACATGTAATTCTTACAGTAATGTCATGTCATTGTTGCGTCTATTTATGGTGGAAACACTTAAAATGTAGATATAATTGTAAATGTGTTAAAATTATCAATACTTCTGTCATCCGCTTTACTGGACCAGAGTTATATAAGTTACTAGTATAGTACCTAAATAAAACATGCATCATGTCGAATACAAGGTACTTATGCATTAAATAACTGGCTTATAGCTGATAAACTTTGATTGCGAAAAGAAATTTTTAAAAAAGCTAATACATAGATGGGTGCAAACAACTTGAAAAAAATTCGCCGAAAATCAAAATCGACTGACCCATTTATCGCTTTAAAATTCCAATAGTGATAAGTATTAAGTATATATAAATACATACCAATACATGTCCAAATATATATTTGAAGAGAAATATTCGAAAAAATATAGAATATGATAATAAATAGTCGAGAAAATACATTGACTTGTGTCTCTGAACTCACACGCTGTACTTGGACTCACAAATAATACAAAGAATTACAAAAAGGCATTAATAATTTTCATACCGCCCTAGTTCAAATAAGGTATGTCATTTGTCCTTGGCCTTTGGCAAAAATAAAAATATTTGTCCATTATTTATTATATAATGTAATTTAATGATATATTATAGATCGAATACATAGTGTTTAAAACAGCATTTGAAAATATGTGAATAGCCTACCTAAAATTCATACAATAAGAATATATATATGTATTTTGTTCGAGGGAAATGTAAACTCAGTGCAAGGCTATTGTTGATGAAGGAGCTGAGTGCAGAGGTTAATTCCTAGGGGGTATTTTTAGAACACATTTTAGTAACAAAAGCAATCTAGGATGCGCGATAAGCTGGTCGAGCAATCCCAAAAATAATGTTTGTGTTATTTCAAAATGTTAATGCATGCCTATACTTAAACTTCGTATCTAGAGGAAATTGTCAGTTGTAATAATATTGAGGGCATTGGCCTTCAACATGTGACACAATCCTTTTGAACGTTTGTGCGAAATATAAATGGTGTATAAGCCATTACTCACTTTACTTGAGCTAAAAACTTAAAAGTAAATTATTTTGGTTCAATTTGGTTAAAACTGCTTGAAAATTGTAGACTGTAGAATGGTAACAAAGTAATATTTATTTTACACCAAGGGGCAAAATTTGTCATTAATGAACTCATGCGCGATAATTTCAATATGTTAAAATATATTCGAGGAATTAAGTTCAAATCTGATGAAGATGTATAGTGGTGGCGAAAAATTGTTGATTCAAAATGTCTGCACTTTTATTATTGCATTGAGTCAAAATATTTGTATTTTACAAACATTTTATTTAATATTATTTTGTAGATATTATTCTTGATTGCTCTTTTAACCATTACAACTCTAGCATACTGTTCAGATATAAGCCAGTCAGTGACGTACGAGGGAGCCGTTCGGACTGTATGTGGAACCATCGCATATAGAATAACGGCAGTCACATTGGTTGTCAATGCATTTGGACATGTGTTATGATACTGGTTATAATCAGTGATCAGTGGAAAGAAGGTATAACACCCCGTTATGTATATTTCCGTTGGTTTATCCATGAAAATGTTAATTTAATCAAACGGGTCTCCTCTAAATTTAAGGCCGATGGATGGTTAAAACTGTTGTATACATTCTTTGCAAAAATAAAAAGTATTGATTCAGTAAATATTAGTTATAATGTTTGAAATGCCAATGTTTACTATTGTTCATCTTTGATGTCGTTTTCATAAAAAACCAAAACGTACCCATACTAGAACGTACCAACCAAAATGTACCCGACAAAACGTTTTGGCAAAAGGTACGTTTTGTCTATAACCCATCTCCCAGACACATCACGGTTATTGTTAATTTGCTGTTTTTTCTATATATACCGGAATAAATGTAATGATTTCGATTTTTCATGTATTTTTCCTTGTTAGTATTTTTGTTTTTAAACAAAAAATTCTGGTTATTTTATGAAAAACCAAATAATGTTTTAGTATAAAAGACGAAGAATAAAATACAATCAGAATTGTCATCAATTCGTGTTAATTTTAAATGTAATTAGAAAGCTGAAATCAAGTATTGCAAAAAAAGCTTTAGATGTGATGTTAATGTTTCATAATTTTTTGATCTTCATAAGTACAAAAAATAAGTCGAACATTTAACAATATATGAAATATAAATATTTTAAACATAATGTACATACTATAATGTACTTTCTATTTAATATATATATTAAATACACATTTCAAATTTATCAACAGTTTTCCTCTTTATGGCTAGAGACCATTACTGCATCGTTAACCCTTGGTACATGCATAAAACCTTTATATTACCAGTGACGTCGGTAGTTTTTATATTGCCACTTTGCTATCTGGAAAGGATTGCATTCCTCGCATATCCAAGGTAAGTGTAAAGTTTTAACTTTTTCACCATATTATTGTTGATACTTATGATGTCTATGTATCTAATATTATACTGGACGTATTTGACGTTCTATGCCCATGGTGTCATGTTTCTTTCATTCTTTATTTTCATTTATGGATGTAGCTAGCTCGATATGGCTACGTAATCTTTATATGCAATGTTTTATGTGTTATAAAAATTTGGTGCACAATATTTGCTATAATCCATTAATATTCTTTGTTTTGCTGTTTTACAGTGGTTTTGGTGTATTTGGAATCACGTATTTGAGTGTTTTGGTTACAATTAAATATTTCATGATGCCAAATTACAAGGAGACTGAACCCCTAAGGTATATTGTTATAGAAACATTTTTGTTGCTTGAAAAAAAGAATAAAGAATGCTGAAATGTGCACTCAGATGAACTCTTTAAGATGTGTCATTCATATTTTGTCCGTAAAGCGTAAACTGTACCTCAATTTAATCGAAATTTGTTAAATTAAGAATAAATAAATTATATAACTCGTTTTATTACGACAAAGCATGTGTTTCCCACACTTGTTGTAAAAAAAGATGAACATTAACAAAAACTATGTGTACATATATGTTATATTATATAAATGTTTTACACTCCATACATGATGACGTATTGCAGATCAAACGATGTAGGCAGTATGTCACTAGCAATGGCATCCCTAATGGTTTCATATGATGTAAGTATAATGTTATGTAATGCAATTTGCAGTAAAAACATGAAATCGGCAATATATATGGCAGTCAAAATCGCAAGACAACAAATCAAACCCCTTGTCCAAATCACTATCCCAATGGAAAGTAAAAACTTCCGAATTAAGTTTAATCCACGTTTTCTGCTATTCTGTATGACAATTCTGATCCATGGCTCAAATCAACTTTAAAGAATTTGGATTTATTGAATTATAGAGACTGCTAGCGAAGTTCAAGTAATTACACATTATGTTAGGTTTACTTTGCAATCAATTTGACTAGAGGTCCCTCGGACGCGATCTTAAAATTGGTTCCCTATGTCACGACAGGCGTTGCACGTTAATATCCATACCAGTCGTTTCTGCAACTTTACATATACCTGGTGATGTTAAACGCCATTCTTTCAACTTCAGACTGTATGTAAAACAGTAAATTGAAAGATCGAAGGCTAGTTAACAGCTTTGTTAAGGTTATTTTAAAATAACAAATTATTATAAATATGTTAGCTCTAGACAGTAACTTGCGAGTCATACAAAACGTTTCTTTGTAATGAAATATATGTTAATTATGCGGTATTAAAGCCTAATCGTCATTAAGTCTCCCTGTGTGTGAGACTTATTGTCCTTATTTAGTTTCTCCTCTTTTATTTATATTATAACTATTATCAATAATATTATTGTTAAATAAATAATTGTTAGCTAAACAGGAGATGCCTACCCTTCCGGAGCACCCGGCCTCACTTCCCTGGTGGAGGTTCACGTGTCTAACCTACTTATTAGTTCCAAAGTTTTTACTTTGCTTCTGGATTGTGATTCGGACATGGATTAGTATGTTTGTTTTTGATTATTGCACTTTCTGCTCGATTGTCCCTTTTTCCCAGCGATGCCTCACTCAATCTCGATACAATGTATCAACCATGTAGATGTGCAATCTATATTTTAAATTTCTAACATGGCTTCCGTTACCATGGAAAAAGGTAAAATAATTAAAACCTTTAAATCCTTTTCTCTCAATAATTGTTAGCCTAGTTTTAAATTTAATGCAGTTTTACAAGATTATTGCTAGCATCAAGAGTAATTGATTCCAGCGAAAAAATAACGATATCGATCATAGATGGCCGTCGTTGTCATAAATACATAAGAAAATTAATGTCATTGAAACTTTATAAGTTTTTACCTAGGAGGCTTAAAATTTCCAAAATGGCGATTGTTGTCATGGAAATAAAAAAAGCGGGGAAATTAAAAGTGCTCCAATTCAGTAAATTTTATACAAAGGTTGTATAGGAAGCTGATAACTTAGTCTTTAAATTTAAAAAATGGCTGTCGTTGCCATTGAAACGAGTAAAAATATTAAAACCTTAGACCCCGTTATAACCGTTCGTCCGATTTTAATTAAAAATAATAGGATTATTCGAAGCATCTAAGTAATCAATTGCAATTAAAAAAATAATGATATCGACTAAGTACAGTATGACTTGTTTATTGAAACACAATATTACTCTATCGATTCTTATTGAACTTCATAAAATTGTCACTTACATTCAGAAGTTTATCACTTGGAGTTTCAAATTTTGAAATTGCTTTTCGTTGCCATGGAAACGGACGTTTTATGTATACAAGTATTACGTTTTTATAAATGTTGTATACATCAAAAACAAACATACTAATCCATGTCCGAATCACAATCCAGAAGCAAAGTTAAAACTACAGGTAATACCTTTTCCAATTCAGTGCATATAAAATGATCCTCGTAATTCTTTTCAATTCGAAAAAATGTAGGAGTAGTGTTAGACTTTCGTCATTGTGTTTCCCACAAATACAACTCTAGTTTTTCTTGATATTGTATCCATTGATTTGTTAATTTTACATCGTATTATAAACTGTACATTTGTATTCTTAATTGCCGATATATCTATTATATTTTATAGGCACATCTACCTATCATACCAATATATTCCTGTATGACAGTCAGGAACTTGAAAACGTTTTGTTGTTCTATCGCCGTTGCATTTTCCATATGCACGGTAATTTATGGATTGACTGGAATTTGTGGTTATCTTACATTTGGGAAATCTGTAACCAGTAATATTTTACTGTCTTACGAACCAAAGGCAGATATATTTGTGGCTGTTCTGATGCTTTTGTTGAAAACCTATACCGACTTTCCAACTGCAGCTTTTTGTGGCAGGTATTTTTTTTTATTTTAATTTTGCATGTTTATTCAATTTATGAATCAAAACAACAGGCTGTATAATTTCTTTAGGGATTATGCAAGGGTGGCATTTTTTCAGTATACATAATAATAAGATATCTTCAAGCAACCGCTTTTATTATAATTGATAATGTCAGTTTCAAACAACCATGTTATATTTGGTAAATAGTAAAGCACTCTGACTTGCTCCTTTAAAAGAATATGAACTTAAAAGATAGTACGCCATTTCTTCGTCATATTTTGAAAAACAAAGTGGGTGCCATCACAGTTGAATTTTAACATACAATTACTATGATTTCATGATTTCTGAATAAATTATTTGTTACTTTTTAAATAAGGTACCGTCAATTAATCTGTCGTCACTCTGAACATGGATTCACATTATCGGCGACATGCTTTTAGAAAGTAATAAAATGAAAAATAAAAAAGTTCTGAATAATAATAAGCAAAAAAAGACACAATGAAGGCTGGGATATTATCATAGAACCACTACCTACAAGTAATTAGACTCTGCAATTCTTAACACTTCACTGTGAAACTATTTATTTCTGTTGTTTGCTACATTTGGTCAACAATTTTTTGATAAAGTGTCTATACCACCAACCCTCAATCATTATAGTTCCTTGGCAGCTCTTATCGGACGCATCACAACAAGAACGAAAACTCGAATGTCAAATTATATCCATTGTTCCAGGCTTCTGTATCTGAATTAAGACTAATTTTCTTATTTTAACCATCAAAATGCGAATTTAAGCGCAGTAGGCTCGAATTAAATACCATATCACTCACTCGTATTTTTATTTGTATTTCAAGAGAAGCTTTACTCTCATTGTGGGATGGTATTTGGGAGCTTTCTGAAGAAGAAAAACAAATGTCAAAACTAACAAAAAAGCGGAGATATATAATTACGTCTGTCTGGTTTATCATGTCACTAGGAGCTGCCTTATATATACCATATATAGGAATTATCATGCGTTATCTGGGTGTTTTATCATTCCTCTTTGTTCTCATATACCCAGGTACGTATTTAACCCATTTTATTAATAAATCAATTTATTAATTTTACATTTAGTATTACTAAAGGTTAATTTCTAATGAAATTAAACAGTCATATGAAAACGATTGCGTCCTTGACAACAAAAATCGGAAGTAGGTATGCCTACAATTTATTCCCGGAAGTGTATTATAGAATACAGAACCGGACAGTATATAAAGTCGTCAAGAAATGTTCTATCGGTATATGGATACTATTGATTGAAATTTAATGCGCCTTGGGTTTATATTGTCGCTGTAATAGTATCCAATCATTTTTATATATTAAATATTTTTAATTTTGCACATTGAATGATTTAAATTATAATATATCTATATCCAAAGTTATCCATATTTGCATGTTTTTTCTTTCTTTCTCGCTTTTGATTTCACACGTGGCGGGAGTTCACGTGTTTAACTTAATGTGCCAGTTTCCAAAAATTTGCTTTTGAGATTGTCATTTGGATATGGACCGGCATTTACGTGTTCAATTATTAACAAACGTACGTTATTTTATCAATAAAAAACAATGAACAGTTGCGTAGATACTATTATTGATAATAGGATCAGCATCAAGATTCGTTTCAAGTCCACGTGTTGAACTAAATTTGCCAGTTTTTTATTTTTTGATTTGTGGTTAGAATATGGATTTGTATGTTTGTTTTTGAAAAAAATATATATATTTATTTTTAGGTCTGTGTTTGTTTTTCTTGAAGGAAGATAGTGCTCATTCTTTTATATGGACAGTCATCAGGTTAATTTTAGCGTCGATGTTAATTGTTGTTGGAGTTTTCCTGATGGCTATGACTTTAGTTCAATCTATACAAACAGATATCATACACCCAGACGACATACGACCAGATACGTCAAAGTACACGTGTTAGTAAGAACGACAAAAACTGTTAAGCAAAACTTTATACTTTAAATTATAATCATATTTGTAATAAGACTTGAGTTATCCTAATGACCAAGACAACACACTATCCAAATCTGAGTTATGATGTGTATGTATCCAAAACCATTCTAGCTATATTGACGTTCAATGTTCTATTCATTCTCGATTCCGTTTTAATGGTTGGCGGTTGTTGCTTCAAACACAGAATGTGCTTAGGCAGCTTACCCTTCCGGACCACTCGTTCTAACATCTCTGATAGAAGACCACGTGTTAAACTACATTTGCCTGGGGGTTTTAATTGACATTCTAACATGGAGGGGTATATTTGTTTTTATAATCTCCGGATTGAAAAGATACATTATCTGACGGACCTGTATGAGTTTATATCTCGCAACGCCCATAGTCTTTGGAATAATCTTTTTAAAAAAATACAAATCGATGGCCATTAAACAAACAATACTAATTCATGTCCAAATTGTAGTTCCAAAGCAAAGTTTAAACTTTGTAACTGACAAATTAAGTTTAAACGTGAACCGTGAATTGAGATCAGGTGTTTCGGAAGGGTAACCACTTCAAATATAGCTAGCTGTATGTAATCAAATATTGGAAATGTAAGGAACATGGTACGTCAAACATATGCAGGAATTTGCTGGACACTGAAGCATCATACTTGTCAACACCATGCTGATTACAACCCTTTTTCAGGGCCCTGATTAGCCTAGGCTTCCAATATCCCTTAGTCAACAATTTATTTAAAAGCAGAAGCTTGCTTCGTTGTATAAAGTTCCGGAAGTGGCAACAAGCTTTACCATACCATATTAATTATAAAACAAATACACCATAGCAGATATATTGTTGTTAAAAAGGAAAATTGACAGTAAAAGTATTAAAGTTATAACGTTCGTCATGCACCTTCAAACAGTCTTTCGAAGGTGTCATTATTGAAGTGTAAATCTAAATATGAAGCAAAACTTGCAGAATAAGTCGAAGTTTATTAGGACAGATGACAGATGACATTCTGAGTTTTCTCTCTAGATTTAACAAAGGTTTCAATAAACTCTTCATAGAGTCCTGCTATACAATATTTCGCATCATTTCCTTACGCTCAAGTAAGAAACAATTTTCTGCAGCATACATTGACAGAAAAATTGGCGAGGAAAATTATACTTTTCAATACTTGTGTAATATATATATTTCCAAAGTGTTTGTGAAGAACTACACAGTATTATATATAATAAACAAAAAACTTCGACCAGGATAAACATGTTAAAATACTTTTACATTTTCTCTGGCGCTTTCATCCCTTATGGGACTTTTCAAGAATGATGTAGTTGCTATAGAGTCACGTGTTTTGTATTGTGATTCATGCTTTTCTCTTTCTATCACATAGTATCGATTATGACGTCATTGTATTGAATTCTAATTTACAATTACCGTTCATATAACTTGGGTTTAAAAAATACGAATAAAATTTGATTCTATTTGTTTTCTCAATTCTACATTTTCTTTTTTACACTTGAAAAAGGGCATTATTGTAAAGTTATTTTGTCCACAAAGTTTCAAATGTTCACTTTGAGATATTTGCCTGGTTTCCGACTGGCGAATCTGCTGCTTGTGTACGCGGAAACGTTTATTTAAACTATGTCCAGTTTGTCCTATGTAATTTCCCCCACATGTCAGACAAGTTATGCAGTAAATTGCGTCTTCAGTTTTGCAGTTCATGTCCCGTTTAATATTAAAAGTTTTTCATCATTTTAAAGTTGTTGTTTTTAATTTTTAAAAGATTATGTCCCATTTATTATTAGAATGCATTTTCATTAACACAATATTGATTTAACAACAGTTCTTAAAAACATTTGACAATGTTTAAAGTTACTACACAAAAGTATTACACTTGCCATCTGCAACTTATAATCAAGATTTCAGAAACATAAAAAGACACAAGAGATTTTTTTAAAAAAATTAAGAACTTCAAAATGCTCTTTCTTAAGCACATGACACGACGGTTGGTCCTGATGATGTCCATTATCAACTTCTTAAACATTTGCCTCATTCTTGTCTTTCTACTCTGTAAGATATCTTTAATGATATTTGACAGAGTGATAAATCCCCATCACCTCGGCACAAAGCTTTCATCATTCCTATTTCAAAGCCTGGACAGGACCACTCTGATCCATCTAACAATAGGCCTATTGCCTTAACTAGTTGTATGTGTATTCCATGGAACGGATGAAAAATAATAAGACTTGTTTATTATCTTGAGAATAATAATCTCCTCACATATAGATTAACAACATTGACCTGTCCGTTTGACTTTTCATTAGGAATATTCATATAGAAGGAGCCACCCAATAAATGGGTTGTAGTAGGTTAATAGTATGTACTCAAGGTACAAAAGTGTTGACATTATTTAAACAATAAAACACATGTGCTCCCTATACATGGATGTACTTGGTCCGTGATAAATATTTCAATCAAAAGGTCAAGCGGACAGGTGTATATTCAGTGTGGTTTTTTAGGCGTAACAAAAGTGCTTTAGATTCATTAATTCGCATGGAATCAATTATTAAAAATATATTTATAAATAAACAACACGCGGCCTTAATATTTGTTTGCCTTGAAAAAGCATATGATACCACTGAAAATATCGCATCCTTAAAGATCTTCATGATATTGGTTCCAGGGCCTTACTCCTGATTATATTAAACTTCCTCGAAAATTCTAACGTTGCTTGCAAATACATTTTTGACCAGGGAATATTGCAAGTGTAAACAGTGTTAAGAATAATTTCATTCGGTAAAATTATGTTGATTCATACATATATTTTCATCCAATAATACTGATTGTAACTTAAGATGTTCACCGTTCCAGTTTTATCTTTTTTTTAATATTTATTTTCTTTATTTCATATTTAATATATACATAACACAAAAAGACCGATTATACAACATTACAGACATTTTGATTAACATATATATTGAATAGTTTTAGAGAGATAATATTGAATAGTTTTAGAGAGATAGAGAGATTTTCACACTACGATACAAGATTGTTTTTTGTGTTCTATATAACAATACGGTGGGTGTGTTGTCATTCTCTTTGAAAATTTTCTAACTTTTTTTTACCTATTGCTATTTTTTTCGATGTAATATATATCTTTTAAAATATATTTAAACTTTTCAAGAGACAATTTTTTACCGAGACAGCGGGTTTTATAGATGTAATATTTTACATGCATACAGATAAAATTTTTAACTCCATTAAACGATCTGGAATATCCAAAAATTAAACTCATTTTTGTTAGATCTAACAAAATACCATTCGATAAAAGATAGTTTTCCAAGTCTTCCAAAAATTGTTGTACTATATCGCATTCCCAAAGAGATGAATAACTGTTTCCATTTCCTGTTTACAAAAACTACACAATGCCTATTTTGAACAAAATAAGGGACTGGCGAACACGTTATCATACAAACATAAAATGATAGAATATTCCATTGTCATGTGCCCTGACAAACCACGTGACGACAACAACATTCTGCAGTTGATTACCACACAAGATTAGGTTTATCAGGGCACTCAAAAAGTTTTATGGTCGTTACCACAGTATTGATGAAAAGTTTGATGTCTTTGTGTCCAAGATTGCCCTGGATATATTTAACGTCCCATAGTCCCATAGTCCCATGTTCCTTTTACTCTGGCGGACGTAGCTAGCTAAACAGGGGGTACATACCCTTCCGGAGCACCTATAAAGCTTGAATCATTTTTAAAGGACCATGATATAATGCATCACCAAAGTCAACGCACATGTTTGGAAGCTTTGAAAACATATCTAATGGGTAGTTAATACATGGAAGCGAATGAGCCTCTACTGCATTTAAATCGTACTAAATTATCTGTGCAATATGCCACCAATCTATTGGTAAATCAATCAAATCAAACGCATTCCATTGTGTTTTTAATCCTACTTATCCAGAGCTCTGCGATTAAAAGGTCAATTCACTTGCTCGTTAGGTATAAATTGAAAACCACGTTTCGAAGAATGTAAGTTAAAAGTTGATCTTATTAAAACACAAATAAACAGTGAGTCAACATTGGTTTCATGATAAACAAGAAGTCAATTTGGATCTTACAAATTACAAATAGTCGAAAACAAACCAAAACGTTTTTTCCTCAGGAATTTGCTGCTTTTAAAGATAGTAATTGTCGTCTGATCCCTCCTTTTAATAGAGAGGAACTACGTCAATGGCATTTATTTTATACTGATACTAGTGGTTTCAGCGGCTGTAGATGTTGGAGACGAAACAATTCACCTTCCAAATGATAATTCTATATTTACAACTGCGGTTTAGTGATATTTTACAGTTTACTATCGCCTCATAACAATTTAATTATATCCATTGACTTTTTATCTGCCCCGAGGGCAATAAAGAGCAGAAATTCGATATTTCAATTAAATATGCAGTTTCAGGTTTTAAAAAGAAATACACTTTTTTTTTTGTTGCCTAGCCATGTAGCATTATAGGCAATACAAATTCCAATCAAGCTTTTAAAGAAGCATTATCTAAAAATATTACCTCTCCGGGAAATTAACTTGTTTAATAAAATCAAATTGTTTTATCTTATTAGGCCTAGTATAATTTGTCTGTTATATAACTGGTATTAATCAGTTAAGCAATATTTTTACTAAACATTTTATGTATTTTTTTAGTTTAACATTTATAGGTAGTTTTATGGTTACTAAGAGAAGAGGCACAACTGGCAATGGCCAAAAGCAAAGTGGTCTGAAAAAGTAAAGGAAAACAAGCAATGGAGCATTTGAAAGAATCAAAAAGCAAGTAAAAAAAATAAACAAGATTGATTGAATAAATGAATGGGACTTTTAGTCACAGTCAAGAAACTTTCACTTATATCGAGATGTCACCAGGTACAGGTAAAGTGGCAGAAATTTCTACCATTGCCGCGAGTTGCCTATATTCAGAGCAATGTGCAGGGAGGGTTCTTTACGTGCCAAGCCTATAGGACATCGATTTTTTATGTTCTTAGAATTTCATCTCTAAAAGCTGAGTAATTGTTTTTCCAAGTCTTGGCCAGATCCGACCTGGGTTTGAACCCACGATCTCACACATACGAAACAAGTAGTCTACCAATTGAGCTACCGTAGGGGTTAATAAATAATCAAGATGTACATGTTTAGTGGATCGCCTAGGTTTTAAACTCCTCTTAATTCGTTAAACAAGTTCAATACACTATCACAGATTAAGTAATTTTCATATTTGCAGCTGTACATGTGATTTTTATAATTTTTTAACCTTTTACTGTAGTCAAAACAGTGCATTAATTTCTTTTTTAGGGTCATAGATCCAATAGTTTGGTTTTCACGACTGGTACGATTTCCGAAGCCCAAATTACAAAATTTAACATGGATAAACTCTGTATACAATTTTTAGCACATTTTTCTTTAAAGATAAGAAGTTTTTATGAATGAAAAGATAGAATACCAGGCTTACTGAACGAATAATAAAGCTTATACGACGCTTTACATCAAATATTTTATTATAATTCATGACCTTACTCGTATGCCTTGCTATATATGTAGTTTAAGTTCATTTTGGAAAAATTTATGAATGAAATGATGTGGTACGGTATGGTATGGTGTCCTTCAAAGTCTACCTCTGCATTCACAGATGATCCTGACCTTGATTAAGGCCACATCGGGGAAAAAAACTACTAAATCGTGTGTAGCTGCAATTCTATTGATGGGTTTTACGTCATTGCTAAATGGTATATGTTTTTCTTTCTAGGTGAAGATGATATGACACACACCGAAAATGGTCCGAATGTTATATATTTAACAGAGAAGTCCCGGGGGTAAAGTCAAGTTCGACTAGAGAAATTAGAATTAAGACTTGAGGAATTACAGCTGCAACGAGAAAGATTTAAGCTCGAGAGAGAATGAAGAAGAGCTAGAATGGAAGCGGAGTCAAAAGAAAGAATAATGTTTCTAGAATTAATAACAAAATGTCTTAATAAACAGTAAATATTTAATTCAATGCAATCCGATTTAAAACAAAAATTGAGTAATTTACAGATGTGCATATTATTGTTAAAAGTTGATGATACTTGTTTCTTCAAGTTAAATTAATGGCAATATATTAAGTTTATTAACAAACTGTCAATAGATGTTTTGATTTAGTTTTAAAAACCGTTTAGGCCATTCTCGTTTTCATTTTCATATTTGAAGATTTGCTTGAAATGGAGGCGGTTCAACATTAAAAAACAAGCTAGGCTCACTGCCGTAAAGACATCTCTAAAAGCTGAGTATTTGTTTTTCCAAGTCTTGGTCAGATCCGACCGGGGTTTGAACCCACAATTTCCCACATACGAAACAAGCACTCTACCAATTGAGCTACCGTAATTGGAAACAAAATGTCTTAATAAACAGTTAATATTTAATTCAATGCAACTCGATTTAAAACAAAAATGGAGTAATTTACAGATGTGCATATTATTAATAAAAGTTGATGATACTTGTTTCTTCAAGTTAAATTAATGGCAATATATTAAGTTTATTAACAAACTGTCAATAGATGTTTTGATTCAGTTTTAAAAACCGTTTAGGCCATTCTCGTTTTCATTTTCATATTTGAAGATTTGCTTGAAATGGAGGCGGCTCAACATTAAAAAACAAGCTAGGCTCACTGCCGTAAAGACATCTCTAAAAGCTGAGTATTTGTTTTTCCAAGTCTTGGTCAGATCCGACCGGGGTTTGAACCCACGATTTCCCACATACGAAACAAGCACTCTACCAATTGAGCTACCGTAATTGGAAACAAAATGTTTTAATAAACAGTTAATATTTAATTCAATGCAACTCGATTTAAAACAAAAATGGAGTAATTTACAGATGTGCATATTATTAATAAAAGTTGATGATACTTGTTTCTTCAAGTTAAATTAATGGCAATATATTAAGTTTATTAACAAACTGTCAATAGATGTTTTTTGGTATTAATAGTTTTTTATTCTATCTTCCACATACATAATACAAATTTACAGAAAAAATACATTGAAGTACACATCAGTCAAATTAACTATCTAACAAAGATTTAATAAGATTCCATTGCCTTCTTATATTATTTGCTTTTTTGGGGCTGAACATAAATAAAGAAAATAATTCAATATCTCTGTACTGCTTTACTGACTTTAAGGCAGTTTTGTAGTTTGGTATGGTCTTTCTGAATCTACATATATATATGTAGTTTTTTATTATCAGGGAACAGAGGTTTATAATGTATTTTTGAGGGTGACTCATTACACCAAAAATAAAATATTCCATTCTTTTGTCTATATATATGCCACATTTTTTACATAGATCCTCCAAAAGACCATACCAAACTGAGCGGGTAAAACTGCATTCATAAAATAAGTGTGACATGGTTTCTTTTGTTTCAAAACAGAAAGTGCATAACTGTGTATCAGACAACTTGCATTTAAAAAGTTTGTCATTTGTAAATATTATATTATGGTTTATCTTGAACTGCAAAGACTGTAATTTTGAGTCGCTAGTGATTTCGAAAGGTGATTTATATATTTGTTTCCAGACATTTTCATCAATTTGATTCTCGAGTTTCTTATTTAAAGTTTCCTGAGTTTTTATGGGTTTTTCTGCAACTGTTTTCAAAAATAAATTATAGCAAAATTTCGTAATTTTTTCGTGTGTTTTTAGATACTGTATATTATCATGCTTAACCTCTTTTTTATGAAAGTTCTCTTTTAAAATATTTTTCCATGTTTTTGGTATCGCGTGTATTAAACTTATGTAATTAAAAGGATTAATTGCAGTGTTGTATTTTTGGTTACAGTCTCTGCAGCTCAAGATATCCCCATTTTCATCAATAATGTCATTGATGAAATAGATATCGTTTTTAGCCATTTTCTTAAAGAAAACCATTTCATTATCAATTTTAATATATGGGTTGTACCAGAGAGTCTGAGAAAGAATGTCATTTGGGGATGCGGCTACGGGTTTATTCAATCTTGACCAATTAAGAAATACATCTTTCCAAAATGAGTTGAAGTGTTTTGAACATTTTTCAATACCTTCTTTCTGGAAAAAAAACATTTTATCCCCTCCAAATTTTTCTAGCGAATCTAATAGTAGAATTTTCCATGCTGAATTATTATGAGGATCTATAATTTTTTTTACCCATGTCATCTTAAGCGCACTATAAAAAGACTCGATATGTGGAACACGAAGTCCCCCCTCTGCAAGATCATTGTACATAATTTTTCGTTTTATTTTTTCAACTTTTCCATTCCAAATAAATTAAAAATAGTAGCTTGTATATCGTCAATCATAATTTTTGGAGGATCCGGAAGAGTCATAAACGTCTGTATTAGTATTGGTAGTGCTATTGTCTTCACAACTGTTACTTTTCCCATCAAAGACAAATTTCGATAAGACCAGTTGCTTAGAATATTTTTAAAGGATGATATTTTTTCAGTATAGTTTTCCATGTAAAATAATTTGGACTGTAAGTTGTATTTAATCCCCAAAAGTTTAAAAGTCCCGGTGTGATTCCATTTTAGATATTTATACGTTTGTAATTCCTCGCCGCATCCCCTTTTCGCCCCAATCCATACCACTTCTGTTTTATCAAAATTTGCTCTTAAACCAGAACAGTCGCCGAAATCGTCTATTAGTTTAATTACCGCATTAAGGGATTCAGAGTCATCATCAAGTGTGAGGCTAGTATCATCTGCATATTGACCCACAAGATGTTCAGAGTCGTTTATTTTAATACCCTTAATTTTTGGATCTTGTTTAATCGCTGCACTGAGTAATTCAGCACAGATAATAAACAGGTAGGGTGATAGAGGATCTCCTTGTCTAACCCCTCTTTGAATTGGAAAGAAACCAGAACAATGCCCATTGTATTGAGTGCAACTTGTTATATCAGAATAAAAAGTAAAAAACCACTTAATAATTGAGTCACAAAAACCAAAGAATTTGAGTGATTTTTCAATAAATGACCACTCTATGGAATCAAAGGCTTTTTCAAAATCAAGAAGTAAAAGAATACCAGGAATATTTTCTTCTTCTGTTTTTTCTATAATGTCATATAATAAACGAGTTGTTTCCCCTATAAATCTACCTTTAATAAATCCCGTTTGTGTTTCACTTATAATTTGGTTTAAGATTGATTTTATTCTGTTAGCAATAGCTGCTGATGCAATTTTATAATCAACATTAAGTAAAGAGATTGGTCGCCAATTTTTCATATAAAATTTAGATTTCCCCTCTTTTGGAATGCATGTGATGACACCTTGTCTCTGCGTTATAGAAAGTTTCCCATGTCTATATCCATAATTTAAAGATTTAACCACGTATTCCCGTATATCAGTCCAAAAGTATTTGTAAAATTCGATGGTAAATCCATCAAGCCCCGGTGATTTTCCATTTTTCATATTGTGCAATGCATTAGTACATTCACTATCTTTAAGTTCTCCGCCAAGGGCCCCTGAAACTGTTCTTCGAGACGATTCAGGAAGATATTATCAATATCAAAAAATATATTTTCTTTACCGCCCCCTGTAAATTTTGAGATGTATATAAATTTTGATAGAAATCTTTTGAGCGTTTAAAATATCACCTTGATTTTCTATTTCTGTTCCATCATTTAAAATTAATTTTGACACTGTTTTCTCAACATAATGTCTTTTTTCTAAGTTACAAAAAAATTTACTACTTTTATCCCCTCTACCATCCATTTTGCTTTTGACTTCATAATAAGACCCCTTATTTTTTCGTCCCTTAATTGTTTTAGTTCATTTTCTACATTTTCAATTTTATTTCGAGATATTTCGCATTCGTCAATATATAGAATTTTAAGTTTCTTTTCAAGATTTTTTTCTTTTTCCATACTAATTTTCTTTTTATATGAAGCATATGAAATTGTTTTTCCTCGCAGATTCAGTTTTATTGTTTCCCAGAGGAGTTGGTCATTTATTGAGTATTTCGGATCTAATTCATTTTCAGTGTTTACTAAATATTGTTCACAAGTTTCTTTAATACAGTTCTTTACAATATCTACATATTTTTTATCATAAAGTAGTCCGTTGTTAAATTTCCAGGTACCCCGCCCTTTTTCATGTTCTAAAAATTTCAATTCTATATTAACCGGAGAGTGATCAGATTTGTAACATATATCAATGTCAGCATTCTTTAGAAAAGGTTTTAAATCTACAGATATCAAAAAGTAGTCTAATCTGCTCATTTTTTGACGTTTTTCTTTTGGGCCTCGCCAAGTGTACCTTCTTATTTCAGGATTTAATTCTCTCCAAATATCTACAAGATCGAACTCATTCATGAGGTCTAAAAGTTTTTGTTGAGATTTTGGGTTATTCTTATTGATATAATTGATAGTATCCAAATCGTAATCCAATGCTATATTAAAGTCTCCGCCAATAATTATTGAAGTATTATTAAAAATATTTATATTTTTCATAAGACGTTGATAAAAAAGTGGTTGATCAGTATTTGGTCCGTAAACAGCAGCCAAAGTAAGTTTTCTATTCTGTGTTTCCAAATTTAAAAGTAAAAAGTTGCCCTGTGGATCAATAATTTCGTCAATTATTTTAAACTGAAAGAGTCTCTAAAGAGAATTGCAACTCCCCGACTGTTGCTGGTGAAAGAGCAAAACCTTACGGTACCTCCCCATTCGTTTTTCCAATAAGATTCTATTTCCTTAGTAGAATGAGTATCGATGAGAAAGGTAATGTCATAATTTTTTCTACATCTATAAAAAATATCCCGCCTCTTAATTTTATCGGAAAAAGCCCCCTACAGTTTAAACTACCTATTTTTAAATTGTTTTCCATCAACAGTAATAAAGTGAGAAAATGTTGAACCGTAAAGGATGACTGAGGGTTTTGATACAGGAAGATAGATTTTTCTTATATTTTGACCCCCCATATTTTCCCCAAAGTAGTCTATATGACTAACTCCGTCAATAGATGTTTTGATTCAGTTTTAAAAACCGTTTAGGGCATTCTCGTTTTCACTTTCATATTTGAAGATATTCTTTAAATGTAGGCGGTTCAACAATAAAGAAAGAGCTAGGCTCACTCTGTATAGGCATGTCTGATAGTTACCCAATATTGCACCGACTTCATAATATTTGCCTACTGATTGCAAATACAAATTCTGTATTTTCTTGTAATTTAAAAATGCAAATGTTAAGTTTATTTTTTTTAAAATGCCCACTCAATGCTCGTTCTAGCCACGGACATTCTGTTATTAAATTCCATCTCCTCTGAGAGCTGAGAGATACCCTTCAAAAAGGAGAAATGATAAATTCACTTAGAGGTTATGTCTCATCACCATACACATTATAAAGTGTGCCATCAGGACCAACCATTTTGCATATTATCTATTATTATACCTCACATATATTAAAACACTTTTCATTGGATGTTTTCCAATCACATGACATGAAATAAATGAGATATTTCCCACAGAATCACTGTCGGCGGGTGACAACCTCCCACAACCATGTGATAATACTATTTTCAGCCGGTGATAACCCAGTACAAGGGCAATAACCCGTACAGCAGGACCGTGTTGTCATTTTTGTAAACAATAACAATGGCGGCCAGTCGTTTTTTGTAGTTCGTTGGAAGCGGACTTCAGTTAATTATGCATGAAAAAGATCCAGAAAACACAAAAAGGGTTACTAAGCTTTAATGAAAATACTAAAAATACATTTAATGGAAACAGAAAGAGAGGTAAACCTAGATTCTGCGGAATTTAAAGTATGCAGACGAGCGCCAGTAAAGGATGGTTAAAAGTGTAAACTTGCTGCATCTAATTTAATTAAAAAATTATATATTGTTTGTGTCATTTTACATGGTAAGCTTTGTTTCGGTATAATAAAATAATAATTGCCCTCTAGGTATGTGGACATCCAGAATTGTCACCCTTTAGAAGGGTTTTCACCCTCGGGCGATGCCCTCAGGTAACAACCCTTCTGTCGTGTGACAATTCTGGATGTTCACATACCTAGAGGGCAATTATTGTATATAATACCACTGATCCTAAAACACCTGCATTATGCCGTCGTCCCTCTGCTGGTCCATAGAGGTTCTTTAGAATTTGGAATTTTAGTCCATTGAATCGCTTGTGGCCGCAAAATACCACCTGTTGATTTATGATAGGTTTGCATATGGAGCGAATAGTCACATCAATATATCCCCAACAGCTGTTCAGTGGGGCATCATGTTCGTGTATGACATCAGAAAAGATCTGTAGATTTGCTGGAGACAGCCATGGCTGGTTCAGAACTGATAGAAGGTATCCATGTTCATTATTTATATGGTCAAGTACTAGATTTAATATATATGACATTTCTATCACCGACCTGCAGAAGAATGAAGACAAATCATACAGGCGATTTTGATATGCAAATCTGCGTAATAAAATAAAGAGGGACTGGATTTTAGTAGCAACTGTCCGATTAGTGCGTGTTACTTTCTCTGGAATTGACAGATAATTTTGTAGAATATTAATATCTTCTTTGTCAAATCTAAACATTATGTGACGAATCATTGTACTCAGCGGGAGTAATTTGGAATAGCCAAGATATGGTCATTTACAGAGGGAGGTTAAATTGAACAGCCAAGGTGGCGGAGTAATTTTAACAAGATGAATTAAACTTCCTGGTTTATATTTTGACTGAATGCAATAATTCCATCATTAAAATGCAAATAAATTCATTGTGATTCGATTCCCTGATTTAATATGATTCCAAAGATATCAGAATACCAAGGTATTAGGTACTAGTTAATGAGTTTTATAATCAGTGATAGGACTATCTTAATTGGCGGATGACTACAGACTCATCACACATTACGGGTATATAAGGGGTGCTTCAGATCAGATTGATCATTCTGTTCTGAACAGTCTACAAGTCTACGTTAAAAGACAAAGCTATAGATATAAAGGTAAGCTTCTAATATAATAAAATATAGGGAAAAGCGCCGCTGGGAGACCCGGTCGCTTGGATAAAGCGTCAAGGCAAGGCACACAAAGGTTTGTGACCTTGGACGTTCATCTGTGGTACAGAGAAGAAAAGGGCACCAGTGGAAACCCCGGTGTTGAAAAGCGTTGGAAGGTGCCAGAGGTTTAGCCCGGCACAAGCTAAGGTTTCACCAGTGGTAGGCCCGGTGAATCTAAGCCCTGATAACGCATTACACAGCAACGCAATAACACAACGCACGTCAGCGTAGAAGAAAGTGCACGGCAACGTTGGACGCATTGCACGGCAACGCAGTAACACAACGCACGGCAACGTGGGAAGGTGCATAGCAACGTGGGACGCAGCGCACAGTGAATTGTGACGGCGCAGCGCACGGTATCGGTGGACGAAGTGCACAACAAAGTGGGACGCACCGCACAGTAACGTGGTACAGCACACGAAACCACGTGTACAGCAACGCTCGGCAATTAAGAAGAAAGGGTACATAGCTCGGCAGTGGAGGACAAGACAAGACTTGGTCAATAATATTCGCAGCCACGCCATTCCGCAGGTCTTGTTAACTCGGCAATAAGACCGGTGGCGTCCATAAAATATATTAAGAAAGAAACAGCTCGAGGTTACGCGACATAAATTTGGTGGCCAGAGGTTGGGATTTGTTGTCTTTGAATTGAAACGCCCATCACAGCATTTCAGCAACAAACGGACTTACACTCTGGTGGATATGGAGGAATTTGAAGATAGTGTGGTACAATTTGGGAAAAGATCCGGCACGGACACTGAAAACAAATTTCACGCAGGAGAAACTGTAAGAATGTTTTCGACCGCCCAGCAGATGAATGCACATTCACTTGTTGATTTAGACATGACAGAGAAGAAGGCAAAGAAAGATAAAGATGTTTTATTTGATGATTTATTGCCAGATTTTATGAGCAAAGGTGCACGGCCCAAGTATGAATCTACTCCTGATTCTGGCGTCAACATGCGCAGGAGCACAGAGGAGAGTCTGGATTGCTTCTTGTTTATGCAAAATGAACAGGATAAAGGGAAGAGGGAACATGACGAATTATGGAAGAAATTTGATATGATGGAGAAGACTTTGGTACAACAAAAAGAAATGTATGAGACACAGATGAAGACACAGGAAATATTACAGAAGAAGTCACAGGAAATATTACAGAAGCAACTACATGATGCACAAGTGAAGTCACAAGAACAAGAAATGCTACAGCAGAAAATGTATGATGCTCAGATAAAGTCACAGGAAATGTTAGTTGAAGCTATAAGAGACATGCGTAAAAGTATAACAGAAGAAATCGATAGGAAATTGGCGACAAATATACAAGTGTCTGAGACTAGAGGAGGAGCAGTTGCTCATGAGACTACGCCAACGTCACAAACATTTTCAGAAATAAGGTCAAGTCCAGGATCAAGAAATTATGAGACAGATAGGAAAGAACAGGTCAGGAAATATCATGAACTAGATGAAGAAATCGAGACCTTACCACCGATAAATGGACGTAAATCATGTGATGATAATACCAGGAAACAAAATGTGCATGATTTTGAAGGATTAAATGAGCAAAGTACGAAGTTGCATGGTAAGAGACATTACACATTTAGTGACAAAGCAACACATCGGGTAAAACCTGCAACATTTGACGGCAAAGAGTCATGGCAAGACTATAAAACACATTTTGACATGTGCGCCATTAATAACAAATGGACCAAGGAAGATAAGGGGTTGCAGCTTGCAATGGCATTGCGTGGACAAGCACAATCTGTGCTAAGCAACATGAATCATAAGGAAAGACAGAATTACGATGCTTTAATAGAGAGATTAGAAGAGAGATTTGCACCTCCGAGCCAAGTTGAGTTGTACCGTGCACAACTCAAAGAGAGAACGCAAAGACCAGGTGAATCATTGCCAGAACTTGCACAAGATATATTGAGACTAGTGAATATGACGTATCCATCAGCACAAGCGGAGATGCGTGATACTCTGGCAAAGAAGAAATTCATCGATAAGTTATACAATCGGGATGTCAGAATACGGGTAATACAAGCAAAACCTTTTATGATTTAAACAATGTCTAAGAACATTACAATTAAACAAGGGCACACCAGAGGAATCAAGGGGAAGATGCGTATCAGAAGAAAATAAAGTAGAACAGCTGGAAAGAGAAGTAAAAGAATTACATAAGTTAAATCAAGATCAACTAAAGCAAATGAAGATGTTTAATTCTAGATTAGCTGATATACGCCAAAACCAATATTCTGCAGAAGCAGTGCCAAGCACACATAGGTTTAACACTAAAAGTAAGTGCTTCAAATGTGGTAAAAAGGGACATATCAAGAAAGACTGTCGGAAAAACCTGAGACCACCGATCACCTGTTATAAATGTGGAGAGAAAGGACATATCAAACGAGACTGTCAAACAAAACAGATTGTCAATACAGAGAATGGTTCAAGCAGTGACCAGCAGAGTGAAACTCTGGGCTATAACCACATGTTACGAAACAGGCAACAAAGATCAAGATGTTCTATAGGCAGTATGGAGAATAAGCTAGAAGGAGGAATTTATGTGCAAGGTAGAATTAATGGAGTCGGTGGAAAATTTCTGGTTGATACAGGCGCTACTGTGACATTGTTATCACGGCAATTCTTAGACAAACTTCTTCCTGAACATCGACCACAACTACAGTCAGTACAACAAACAATTATAACTGCAGGAGGTGAGACGTTAGTAACAGTTGGACAGGCAGACTTTAACATGGAGTTGGGAAAAACTAATCACACGGTAAAATGCATTATAACGAATATATCTGTAGATGGTGTGATAGGATTAGACTTTATGCGCCAGAACTCGTGCACAGTAGACATTGTTAGTGAAAAGTTGCTTATCGGCAGTGAAACTGTTAACCTCTATGTACAGGGTCCAATAGGTTGCTTTCGAATTGCAACTTCGGAGACGGTATCTTTACCACCGCGGAGTGAAATCATAGTGATAGGCAAAGCATGTACTGAAAACACAGAGTCTTTGGAAGGGCTTATAGAGCCAGTGGAAGAATTTACCAATTCAGATAGAGCACTAGTTGCACGAACATTGGTATCAGGACAAAACACTTCCAGTTCGATTACTGAATCCATCAGAGGAAATTAAAGTTATCAAGAAGGACACTGTAATTGGCGAGTTTAATACTGTTAAAGTAATGACGGCCAACAATAAAGTTGAAAATCGTGAGGTAGAAAGACACAGCCAGTTACAAGATATACTGTTAAAAGGTGCAAGGTCAAATTTGACAGATGAACAGTTCCGAAAGGCCAAAGATTTAATAGAAAAATATGACGTTCTCTTTGCTTTAGACGGAGATTCGCTGGACAGGACTGATGTTATCTGGCACAAAATAGAAACTGCAGACGCTAGGCCTATTAAACAACCACCTAGACGAGTACCAGAAGCGTTAGCGCCCCAGGTTAATAAAGAATTGGACACGATGTTAAAACAAGGCGTAATAGAACCGTCAATCAGTCCTTGGGCTTCAGGAATAGTGTTGGTGCAAAGAAAGACGGGAGTTTGCGCATGTGTGTGGATTACAGAAGGTTAAACGATGTTACCCTTAAGGATGCATACCCGCTTCCACGTATTGATGATGCACTTAGTCAGCTGCAGGGTAATGACTGGTTCAGTACCCTTGATTTGTTTTCCGGTTACTGGCAGGTTGAAGTAGAACCTGATGATAAGCAGAAAACTGCGTTTGCTACAAGGCGTGGATTGTTCCAATTTAACGTCATGCCTTTTGGTTTATGCAATGCTCCTGGCACGTTCCAAAGGTTGATGGAGACTATCCTGGCAGGATTGAATTGGGAGATCTGTTTGATTTATCTTGACGACGTTATTGTCATAGGTAAATCGTTTGATGATATGCTGTAGAATTTAGAGAAAGTATTCAAATGCTTTGAAAATGCTGGACTTAAGCTAAAGGCTAAAAAGTGCAATCTTTTAGCGAAGGAGGTAACGTTTCTTGGACACTTAGTTTCTGGCAAAGGCATAAGCGCAGATCCTGAAAAGATAGAGGCTGTAGCCCAATGGCCTGTACCATGTTCCGTAACAGATGTACGATCCTTTATAGGATTTTGCAGTTACTATCGTAAATTCATACAGGACTTTGCCAGAATAGCGAAGCCTTTACACAAATTGATGGAGAAGAACCAGGAGTTTAGATGGTCTGCGGAATGTCAGACAGCATTCGAACAATTAAGGGACAGGTTAGTTACGGCTCCTATACTGGCTCATCCAGATTTTACCAAACGTTTCATACTGGACACAGATGCAAGCGACTCCGCAATCGGTGGAGTTCTTTCACAGATTATTGATGGGAAGGAGCATGTCATTGCCTACGGTAGCCGTAGCTTAAGCAAAACAGAGAAGAGATATTGCGTGACACGCAAGGAATTGCTAGCGGTCGTAACCTTTGTTAAACATTTCAAACCCTACTTGTTCGGCAGAGAATTCTTACTACGCACCGATCATGGGTCATTACGGTGGTTATTTCATTTTCGTGAACCGGAGGGACAATTCACTCTTCCACGCCACGCCCACTAATAGCAACGAATGTCACGTGATAACGTTGTCCGACGCTGGGTCAAACAACATGGCGGCATTCTCGCTGGAATTAATCCCGGAAGACTTTTCAATAACATCCTTTGAGTTCAATTTTTCTCAGAAAGCGCTTAATCGAGGATTAACATATTTCAAGGAAGGTTATGTACATAAAATCAAAGTTACAAAAGGTCCTAAGGATGACATAGAGATCAGCGGTCGATGTTTTCGAAGTATGAGGAAGGCAGAACAACCACACACACTGTCTTTATCAGTATCAGCAACAGACGACAAACATTATGTCAGTGATGCATATTGCTCTTGTACTGCTGGGTAATGTGTAGTATTCTCGTCCGTATTGTTTTGTTTTTTAAGCTTTGGTTTGGATTTTTCTTGTTATCACGTAAGTTCAAGTTGTCCATAAACGTAAATGGTAGTAAATCAATATGATTGTCTCCCTTACACCGCAGAGGTAATTTTACATGAAGCATCTTATTTGAACATGAACCAAAATTTTTAATATCTCACGAAAGCTATAAGTGAAAATCAACTCGTAAAACTACTGTTATAAATAATTCTAATTATCTTTTACTACCATTTACGTTTTCATATTTATTTTGTTTCAATTGGTAAATTTTCAAAAAAAAAAAAAAAGATTTACATGAATTTGATAAAATATCACAAACATGAAATTACACACGAATAGCCAGATAACCATATGGTGGAGTATTCAAGGACACTTTGCAGCCTCCTTGGTTTAATCTGTGTAAATCTTTTTTTTTTTTTTTTTTTTTTTTGAAATTGTATTTGCATCTTTTGAAAAACATTTATTAAAGCCATCAAACGATTCAAATGGCTCGAAAAGTTTGAAGATCAAATAAAATATTTTAAATCGAAAAATTTCTTATTACCTATTATCGGTTACAACGAGTAGTGAATTTATAATTTGAGTACTTGCTGGTATTTGTATATTTGCACACTATGGTAATAATAGAACATCCTAGATCAAGTAGGGTTCTGAAAATTCAACAAGTGATAAGAATATTACATTCCATTTGCTAGCAAGTACTTGTTGGCACCCTATTTAGTATTCAAACCCACAAGGGGTTGACCATTTGATCATTAAGATAAAATGTTCTATCACTGTTGTGTTTTAGAAGCTGCAGTGTTAGATTACTTTTCATCAGAATTTCATATGATATACTGGTGTATAGGATTGTTTAAAAATGGTAGAAATATATATACATGTATGACACAGATATACAGTAAAAGTCAAAATCCTTCGACATTGTTTCATGTCCTGTTGAAAATTCAACAAAATCTAAAACATGCCATTCTCCATATATCTTTGAACTCAGCAATTTTGTTGTATTTATGTTTATACAGATCAGGTGGTACATGTTCCCACATGGTTGGTCTAGTGAAAACAATTCAGCAACTAAAACTTCTTGGTTTGAAAGATGCACCTGCAGAACAAGCTAGCACCAGCTTACCACAGATTTGGCATATTCCAAGAGGAAACAAAATCAACCCTGTGTCCGTCAATGAAGTAGTTGTCACCAAGGCAAAAGAAAAACGACAGAAAGCACCCATCATTCAAAAACCACTGGATTATAAAAGGTTGGTTTGTGTACTTGTACAGTTAATCCTGCATAAAGACAATATCTACTTTGTTTCTATAGGCAGGTGTCCTCTATACAGATGTATTCTAGTGTGTTAAACCTTAATTAGTTCCTTATATATCTAGATGTCCTGAATATAGATGTATCCTTTATATCAGGTTGTACTGTACTGTAACAATGTAACCATTAAGATGTGACAGAAAACATTGAAATCAAGTTAAAATTCTTTTTATTGGCTACAAAATTATAATACATGTATTTAAAATTCAACAAAATTTTTCCTCTTGTCAGTGTTAAATTATGATTTTTTTCTAGAGGTTTTTCCTCATATACAGTTCAAGAAAAAGTTTGTGAGGGGGGTCATTTAAACAGTGCATATTCATTATTCAATATCCCAAAATCTGATATATTTAATTTGTTTTGCAATGAATCCCCTCTCTCTTGCTCTCTCAACATATATATAGTAAAACCTGCTTCAGTAACCACCTCTATATTAAGATTACCTGTCTATTAAGACCTCTATCTTTCTCTCTTTTGATATATATATATATATATATATATATACAGAGAGAGAGAGAGAAAACCCGTTTCAGTAACCACCTCTATATAAGAATTATCTGTATATTAAGACATGTGTCTTTAAGTTCCTTGATTTCTAGTGCAACTATTTTAAGACTTCCTCCTCATAAAGTCATATTAAAGAACAGTTTTCATAGTTTGCTGTGGTGGTCTTTCTATACAGGTTTTTATATCTATATATAATAACAGTGTACATGTATGACATATTAATGTAACAAAATTATATATCAATGTACATGTTTCATTGTCTTAAATAGGTTACCAGTCATAACAGATGAACAAGCAAGTCTGTTGAAAAAAGTTGAAGGTGCCCCAATATCACGCTTAAATCTTGCATCCAGGCCTGTATTATCATGTGACTTTGGAGTAGTTCCACTAGGATCAGTACTAGGATACCAGGTTTGTTAACATATTTATTTAGCTATAATACATTTTCTTTCGACTTTAAAATAGGATTTTGCCAAAGTGTCAGTAGAGAACAAACAGTCCATATTTTATTTACAGAACCAAACACATTTGTACCTATACAGTTTGAAACCATCTTAAATACGCGGATCTTTTTAATGGCTCTTTCAACATGTATTCGATGTTGGGCTATCTTTTGAGTAAGGTTTACATTTGCCTGCGACAGCTGAGTTCCAGCTGATACAAATGGAGGTATATTCAGTTTTACTCCAATTTTTCCAAGCTCTTCTGAAATAGTGAATCCTTTGTCTGCCATGACTGAATCTCCCACTTTCATGTAACCAGCCATTAATAACTGTCCCAGTAATTTGAGAAAACCACTTTTCACTGTTATTTCTTTGTCTGACATTGATCCAGTGAACAGCTCACTAACAAATATAATATTCCCCATAGGATCACATGCTACTAAGGCTTTAAGAGTGGTTGCTGACTTGTAGTCTGAATACATCTGGGATTGGAGTTTCAAGGAAGATGGTTTCTGCGTTTTCAATTCTGTACAATCTAAAATTGCCATTGTAGATGGGAATTCAGACTTGTACTGTAGTGGCATGTTTGCAATAATTTCATCCCGGTGTGGCCAGATTGGGATAGCACCCAACAGTAAAAACATATGGTCTATCCAGGCATTGAAGATTTCGCTCACAGCTTGAAGTGATATACCAAATCTAAAGGCCAAATCCTTCAGTCCAAAGTTGTGGCGCAGTCTTAATAAAGTTAGAAACAACTGATCTTCATTAGTCATAGACATAATATCCTTTCTTTTTCTTTGAATCTTTGGTGCATCTTCTGATGTTAAAAACTGCAGCAATTTTACAAAAGTGGGATACCTTAAACTACTATAATATTCAAACAGCCCTTTAACTTTTGTGTCGTGTTTTAAAATCATTTGCACATTCAAATGTGAATAATCACACCTGTTTGAGGAAAGTTTTTTTAATGACACATTCTCTAATGACAGGTGTTCATTCAGAATTTTCTGTTGATGCAGTTGTTGTTGTAAGTCTCTTATTTCAGCAGCTACAGACAACACTGACAATGGAGAACCTGAAATTAAATTCAAATTTTTATACATATACTGGGTATATTATATATATATATATATTTTCAGTCAATAATTCAAGAATTAAAACGTAACAAAAGCGAATCCACCACATGTGCAAATACAGAGTTACCTATAGAGACTAAAGTAAAGCTGCCACCATGGCACAGCGATTTAAGGTTTAATATGGTAAATTCTGCAGAGATAGAAGAGAGTACACGTGAACAACACAAGAATCCTAGCTGGCATCAGTACAGAAAGACAAGAGTGACAGCCTCAACGATGCATAGAATAATTCTAAGGAAGAAAAAACCAACAAAAGCATTACTACAGTCTATCTTTTCTGTCACTAACTTTACATGTGCTGCTACAGATTATGGGATTTGTAAAGAGAAAGTTGCCAAAGCCAAATATGTAACAGAAAAATCTGCTGATAATGTTCATCTCCACGAGTGTGGTTTAATTATTAATAATGCATTTCCATTCCTTGCTGCATCACCAGATGCTAAAGTATGTGATGGAGATGGGTGTGGCCTGTTAGAGGTGAAATGTCCTTATACTGCAAGAGACATGACATTATCTGAGGCTGTGGATAATATAAATAACTTTTTACTTTTTAGAGAAAATGGCATTATAACAATTAATAAGAGTCATGATTACTATGTTCAAATTCAGGGTCAGCTGCTTGTAACAGGTGCACCATGGTGTGACCTTGCTGTGTACACATCTAGAGATTTTTTTGTTGAACGCATTTTCCCAAATATTTCTTTCATGACTTCTATGTTATGTAAATTGGCACTATTTTACAAATTTTATGCCTTGCCACACCTTCAATGAAAGATTTTCAAGGACATAGGCTCACATAGCCATTTAACAACACTTCTATGGTTAATTAGTTTAGTGTTGGTTTGTAAGCCACTTTGTCTACCACTAACTAGGTGAGGAGATTTGACTGGGGCATTAAACACCATTGATTTCGTTCTGTTGGATAATCTGTCCTTATGAAATTAAAGTGAACTTATTTTACAATAGAAATACAATATTTGTGTTGATTGACCTTGGTTAACCAGATTTTTTACACTATGATGTGATATGTATGATGTAAAATATAACCAACCTCACAATAAAACACAATGTCAGAATGCAAATCAAGTCTGTTTCAAATTATTTCTTATATTAATTTAATGTGAAATGTTTCTTATTTCCAGCTTACTTATTATTTAATAAACCATGTTTAATTTCACAATTACATGTACCAGACAGTCAATTTGGAATACAACAATTTCCTCATTAGTACTGGTTAAACAAAAAGTGTGAAAAGCCAAATAATTTCAATAGGTTCAAGTAAAAAGTTTTCCAAAGGCCAAAATAAAGTTTGCTAAAAATCCAACTAAGGAAATACTTGAAAATTGTCATGTGAATTTCTTTAACATGAATTGAATTCATTGAAGTGTAGACACCTACAGTTTGTTAAGTAACTAGGTCTAGGTGGAGGCATAATCTGTGGCTGTACATAGTCATGGTCACTTCTGGGTAGGACTGCTTCAGTTTTTTCTGCATTAGGATTGATGATCACTTGTGGTAAAAAGTCCAGCTGTTTTATTGTCCTAAGAAAAGATGATATTTAAATGTTTAGTGTGCTTTTTTTGAAATCCTAACCAATAGATCAGGTTATGTTACTAGTATCAATACAGGTCAATGTCAAAATTAACGTCACCCCTACTGTGTCAAAATAAACGTCACCCCTGCAGCCCTGCAATTCTGCCAGATTTGCAGCAAAAATGTTTAAACTGAAGTTTTATAATTTTTTCTTAAGAATTTCTCCCCTTAAATTTACAAATTGTCGTTGAATTCTCAATATCCAGCATTTCTTTCAGTTGTTGAGGTAAATTAATTTCAGTTCTGAAACATTATTTAAAACATTTAATATACGAAAATCATAAATGGCCTCAGTTCGTTCCATTTCCTAATGGAAACACCGAAAAATTCCCGGCAAATAAATTAAAAACCGTTTAAAATATGACTCAAATATTTACAAAATCAGAAAGGTTCGTCATCATTTCGCGGTAGCCAAACGGTACAGTTGAAAGAAGATTGTGGTGTCTGATCAAAGAAGCCATTAAGGCAAGTTAACATCCTTCTTTATTGGTTTCATATATGTTGATTCTGTTGCTATTTTACATTTGTTTTTTTAAAACAACACTGATTATCCTTAAAGGCAACGCCCCTGCCCATAATTCCAGATCTACCAGGCGTTTCCTAGAGTCTAAACAGATTGGCCATCAAACTCGCCAGCTATGAGTCCGATTGAAAATCTGTGGGATGCTTTAAAAAGGGACGTCGCAATGGACAATCCAAATTCGTGTTATGATCTATGGAAAAGCGTCAAAAAGCATTGGTACAGGATAAATAAGAACTATCTTGAAAAGTTATACGACAGTCTTCCCAGACGTGTTCAGTCTGTTATAAGAGTTCGTGGTGCCTCAACTAAGTATTAATGGTGTTTGTTTGTACCAAGGCGATATTAAATACTTAATGATTGGTTTCTTTGTCTTTTTTTTATTTTATAATGTCGTTCATTTATCATTCAGCTCCATATTAATTGCTTTTTAAATCAAAGCTAATTAGATAATTGATTTTCGATAGGGGTGACGTTAATTATGACACAGTAGGGGTGACGTTAATTTTGACATTGACCTGTATATTGAGCTTTATGTGATATAAAATTCATTTATTCACTATTTGTTTATAAAAATCACACAAGGGATCTATGGAAGTTGGTCTTTATAAGCAGGTGGTCTTTATATTAAGGTTTATACTTAAGATGTATAAAGACCACCCAAGGGATCTAAATATACATACATGTACTTGATTTACTTGAAATATAAAGCAAAGGAACATTAAAGTAGTCAGATTATAGTTAGCAATAGCTGGTCATTTTATAGAGGTGGTCTCTGAAAACAAATATCACTGTATTTGTGAGCTGCACATCTGAACACAAGAAATCTTTACATCATCATGACAACTTGATTTGGGACAAGTAAAGTTTTACATGATGCTTATCTCATTTTTAGATGTGGAATGATATGATTGGTGTTTTTTTCAACAAAAAAAATCTTCACAAAGAGAAGGCCACTCACTTGGACTCTGATTGAGAATGACGTTGGCGCCAGTGAGGGCGGCTTTTCTTGACTCGAGATCCATCTGCTGGTAATGGATCAGGGAATTCTTCACTTGGTCCATCAAACTCGACAAAATGCTATGAAAATAATAATTAAAATTATAACTCAAACATGTACTAACTATATAATTTGATAGAGGGCAAATTTTGTAGCACATAATGCACACACAAATTGGCTCGATGCTCATTTATCTACTAGCCACTTCAGTAGCTCAGTTGATAGGGGGCTTGCTCCGTAATTGGAAGGTCGCAAGTTTGATACCGGGCCTGGTCTGACCCAAGACTTGAAAATGGGTAGTGATTGTTCTTTCGCCAAGCACTCTGCATCAAGTCATGGGTCTTTTTTGGATGAAACCTTAAAAACCGAAGCCCCGTCACTGTAGGTGTAGCACAATAAATAGCCTTCACTGACAATAGCTATGTCACTGCAGCTGCCTGCTTTGCTTGCTCTACATTTAAGGTAGTTTGGTCAGAGATTTATATTATGTACATACTATATCAAAAATTCTAAAATAAATTTTAAATTTTGAAAACTGGAAATATTTCATCTCATCTGCACAATTACTTTTAATTTACATTAGGTACACTCTTGGCTTGTTCAATAAGAGCCTGAGAAAGGGCAACAGTAACAAAACTAGTCTTGTGTAGGATTAAATATCCAGACTGCCTTAAATGAACTGTGTTTCAAATCCAAATTGATGCCTTATTTGCGACAGGTGTTGGATTGCTGCATTAACTTGTATAATGCTCAAATATCACACTCATTCAAATAAACTGCTTGAATTGGAACATGTCGCACGCACAGAGAGAGAGAGAGAGAGAGAGAGAGAGAGAGAGAGAGATTTGATTCGATTTGACGTTGCACGACCACACACTGCACAGGAAATTAAAGGATATTTAAATATTGGGCTAAAATAGATCAGAGTCTGAAGCTGGTTGGGACTGTTTACACATCATGAAGCAAAGTTATTGGGTCAAATTACCTTGGAACAAACAAACTTGTGTCGGTCAATGTTTGTTGTATTGAGTTGCGAGTGCGGGCGACCACACGCTTTGACCCAGCGTGCACACTTCTCCCAGTTGGTTTTTGGTTTAGGAAATGGAATAAACCTGACGTTTACAATTCGTTCGGGAAATCTCGTATCACTGTTGCATGTTCCCCAGGAACATGTTTTAACCATAACGTCGGCTACAGGTAGTACATCATAACGCCATTTTGTGTTGTCATTGAAGACGTCGGACTAATGTCGGAGTTAATGGCGGCCAAATGAATCATGGATTTGATTGGCCAATACATCCTTAGCAACTGGTTGTCAATAACACCGTGGAAGAGTGAATTAGCCCGATGGCTAGAGGTTCTCGCTTCGTATAACATGACTATTGAACACCGGTCGGGTATTAGACATAAAAATGCAGATGGACTTAGTCGAAGGCCTTGTGGTCAATGTGGAATTTACCAAGGTTGGGAGAGAGACACCCCTCACGTTGTAGCCTCTGTCAAGATTGGGAAACACGATTATGATTTATGTCAAATTCAGACAAGTGATGCTGATTTACAGTTGGTACGGAGCTGGGTTAAAGAAGGAAAATCGCCGTCGGCATATCAGGATATTGCCAAGAACAATATGTTTATAAAAAGTCTCTGGAATCAATTTTTTACCTTGAAGATAGAAAATGGGATTTTGTATAGACTAAAAGCGGAGATATCACAAACATTGAAACAAGCTATAGTGCCACTTTCAATGAAGAAAGTTATTTTTGAGGCCCTTCATGATGGACCAATAGGTGGACATCTTGGTATCAGAAAGACGTATGACAAAATACGCCAGCGCTACTATTGGCCTGGGTTGAGGAAGGATGTTGATTTATACATACGCAACTGTATGGCATGCAATAAGCGAAATAACCCACCTAGGAAATTAAGGGCTTCTATGCAAACAGATCAGGTAGGAGAGCCTATGCAACGTTTGGCGATAGACATAATGGGGCCGTTACCAGTTACAGAAAGGGGTAATAAATACATATTAGTAATTGCAGATTACTATACGAAGTGGACTGAGGCATTTCCAATGCAAAATATGGAAGCCATCACTGTTGCCGACATTCTGGTAAAAGAAGTGATCACAAGATTTGGAACTCCTATGTGCATCCATAGTGATCAGGGGGCCCAGTTCGAGTCATCAGTGTTTCAGTCAATGTGCGAGATTCTGGACATAAAGAAAACACGAACGTCGCCGTATCACCCACAGTGTGATGGGTTAGTCGAGCGATTCAATAGGACCCTTGAAAATATGCTTGCCAAATATGTGGCGGACGACCATCACGAATGGGACAAATACCTTCCACTTGTGATGATGGCATATCGGAGCGCAGTCCAAGAATCTACACAGTTTACACCAAATCAAATGATGCTCGGACGCGAGGTGAGAACGCCATTAGATATTCAGTTTTCGGCACATATTGATTCAAATAATTGTAGTAAATGGGTAGAGGATATGCACAATAGAATGCAGGAAACACACAGAATTGTAAGAGAGAACTTAGAAACCGCAATGAAGCGACAGAAGAATCTTCATGATTCTAAACGGTCTGAATACAAGATACAAGTTGGAGACAAAGTATTTGTGTTCTTTCCGCGGGTACCTGATGGGGGTACATCAAAGTTCACAAGTTTCTGGAGGGGACCATATGACGTACTTCGACGGATGGGTCCAGTAAATTTTGAGGTCAACTGTGGTAGACAGGGAGATCCACAAATAGTGCACCTAGACAGATTGAAGCCGTGCAAAGAACAAGTATTGTTGGGTGAAGGGCTTATGGATATCATGGACGATACTGAAGATGTGTCGTTAAATGATGAAGAAGAAACCGTGCCAAAAAAAACAGCAACTAAATCAAAAATTGACGAAAATAGTGAAGAACCGACACCAAGTGCTGATATAACAAGAAAGTCATGTAGAAATAGAAAACCACCGGCGTGGTGGACCGATTATGTTAATTTAGATGATTTCAAGTAAAATGTCGATGTTTAATTAGATTGTATTATAGCAAGTTTGTTCCACTAATTAAGATAATTATATTTTTGCTTTACAGCTGGCTAAAACGAAGATGACCACGAGGAAAGAAAGTTTCGAGTGTAGCCTATGCGAACGAACGTTCTACACCAGAGAGGAGCTGCGGGGGCATACTAAAGACTGCGTAATGACATTTCAGTATAAGGATACACGCCATCCATGTGATATGTGTTATTATGCAGCTGATAGGTATCGAGATTTGCAAAGGCACATTGACAGAAGGCATGCGACTGGCGCCAAAGATGGTTTAGTAACAGAACCCCTGAAAACAAGCACCACTAGTGACGATAGTAAAACCCCCATGACCATTCCAGCAGTTTCATCCAAAACTAGAGTAGAACACAAGCATACCCAACAGGAATGTCGAGCAACGACATCTGACTGTAAAGTGGTGAAAGAAACGCCAAAGGAGGTTACATCATCGGCAGCATCTACGAAATCTGCTGATACAGAGGATTGGCAGGATCAAGACCCGGGTGATCTTATTAACGTTGTAGAAGAAACCAGGATCAACACTGCAGTTCCAGATCCAACAGCAAGGAAACCGACAAACCCGTTGCCGATATTTACACCTAAGCGTAAGGCTCCGTTAATTGAACTACCGGCAAAACGTTGACTGATACAGCCAGAATCTCAGAAGCCAGCAGCAACTGTTGTAAGTGATTCAAATTTACCAGCAGGGGTGGAGTTAAAGAAGAACGAGATTGTAAGGTTTAAGGAGAGAGTGGAGAAGTTTGAGGAAGACGGACGAGAAGTAGTGGAAACAGAGAAGTGGTGGTGGATAGAAGAATTCTTATATGTGGATAATGATGGACTTCTATGATTGTTGTTAAAGCATGATTTGGATTTGATTGACTGAGGACTTTATTCCATTGTGCCAAAATTGATTCAGAACCAGGCAGTTCTAGTTAATTTCCTTTGATTTTGTATTATATTAATATGTACCTCTGATTATTATGTAATGTATTATTGTTGGCTCATGTTGATGTTAAGATATAAATGGATATAGAATCAAAATTTGTTGATAATATTGGAAGATAAAATGCGGGACGCATTTTCCATGAGAGGGGGGCAATGTGACGAATCATTGTACTCAGCGGGAGTAATTTGGAATAGCCAAGATATGGTCATTTACAGAGGGAGGTTAAATTGAACAGCCAAGGTGGCGGAGTAATTTTAACAAGATGAATTAAACTTCCTGGTTTATATTTTGACTGAATGCAATAATTCCATCATTAAAATGCAAATAAATTCATTGTGATTCGATTCCCTGATTTAATATGATTCCAAAGATATCAGAATACCAAGGTATTAGGTACTAGTTAATGAGTTTTATAATCAATGATAGGACTATCTTAATTGGCGGATGACTACAGACTCATCACACATTACGGGTATATAAGGGGTGCTTCAGATCAGATTGATCATTCTGTTCTGAACAGTCTACAAGTCTACGTTAAAAGACAAAGCTAAAGATATAAAGGTAAGCTTCTAATATAATAAAATATTAGGGAAAAGCGCCGCTGGGAGACCCGGTCGCTTGGATAAAGCGTCAAGGCAAGGCACACAAAGGTTTGTGACCTTGGACGTTCATCTGTGGTACAGAGAAGAAAAGGGCACCAGTGGAAACCCCGGTGTTGAAAAGCGTTGGAAGGTGCCAGAGGTTTAGCCCGGCACAAGCTAAGGTTTCACCAGTGGTAGGCCCGGTGAATCTAAGCCCTGATAACGCATTACACAGCAACGCAATAACACAACGCACGTCAGCGTAGAAGAAAGTGCACGGCAACGTTGGACGCATTGCACGGCAACGCAGTAACACAACGCACGGCAACGTGGGAAGGTGCATAGCAACGTGGGACGCAGCGCACAGTGAATTGTGACGGCGCAGCGCACGGTATCGGTGGACGAAGTGCACAACAAAGTGGGACGCACCGCACAGTAACGTGGTACAGCACACGAAACCACGTGTACAGCAACGCTCGGCAATTAAGAAGAAAGGGTACATAGCTCGGCAGTGGAGGACAAGACAAGACTTGGTCAATAATATTCGCAGCCACGCCATTCCGCAGGTCGGCAATAAGTCCGGTGGCGTCCATAAAATATATTAAGAAAGAAACAGCTCGAGGTTACGCTACAATTACACGACACTGGTCATTTGTAAGAGATTCATGGTCTATCTTTGTCCGAAATCCTGTTGATCTTGCTTTCTTTAAACTAGACAGGAGTAACAAGTCATTATTGTCTGATAAGTCTGATAATTGTCTGGGTGTTTTATATCCGTCTGAATAGATTGAGCCAATGTTAATGCCATGAGGAAAACTCCTACAACAACTCATATTGGCGCTAGAATTAATTTTGTAACAGTCAAACATGGGCCATAAATGCAATCTTCCTTCAAGAAAAACGAGCACAAACCTGAAAATATACCATAAACGAATTATTTTAAAGCCTATAACGATAAACAATTTGGTGAAAATTCATTCAGGAAGAAGTCATGAAAATGTACTAAGATACCATACGGACTCTTAACAAAAAGAAATTGAAGATACCAGCAACAAAATGTTAGTCTTTTATATAAAACATATTTGTTATGTTTGGCAATATACTTTTCTAACAAGTAATTGATATACTTATTTACACAATGCCACATAAAATGCTGATTTGTTTTATTGATTTAAAGCACAATTTATGCAAGACCTTGCAAAATCTGGAGAGGACCTTATACACTTGAAAAAAACAAATGACTGATTCTCCAAGTTTTGTTTCATATTTGGACTTATATCTAAATTATTACACACAAGAAAGCCTACTTTTGAAGATACAGGACAAAAATTTTAACTTTAATTTTATTTTCTATTGTCGTTTTCCATACAGCAATATACACTTTTCTGGTGTATTCCTTAGTACAAACGCTATAAAGCGTGTTACCTCATACAAATGTATACAACGAAGGAAACTGCTTACAAATAAATTGTTGACTAAGGTTTATAACAAGCATATCAAAGCTCTGAAAGGTATTTTATGACCGTCATAACAAAATTCTTGATAAGTATATGTCATTATTATAATTACAACGTTGCTAACGTTTGGCTTTAAATAGTTCTATGTTACTATCATTCTGAATTTTTGTTTCACATTTGTCGAAAGTAGCTAGATAGACAGCTTATCTTTCGGAGCACCCGATCTTACCTAATGGAAGTTAACGTATTCGCTTAATTTGCACTTTTAGGAATAAGATTTCTGTGTAGCGTGAGTATTTTTATTTAATGTAATGTAATGACTTATTGACTGAAAGAGTTGATGGAATTCATTGCTAGTATGAATATTTATTGTTATTATGTAATTTTAGATTTTTAATGTGCTATCTTTAAAATCCACAATAACTGTTTAAAGTCGACCCTATCATCCAAAATAAATTTAACGTACCGTTCTGAATTCGTACCCATAATAAAGTAACCAATTCTTTACCAAATTATTGGTAGGTTTGGCAATTATTCGTTAGGTCTGTGTTAAACTTTTGAGTGGCAAGTTCTGTGGATGAGCTCTACTAATAGAAATCCTCTAGATTGTTCCATTCTTTCCCGCGAAACCCCTAAAGGTGTCGCCACACTAGTATGTATAATGATAAGGATGTTGTTTCCAATACCATACATAGCTTACCAAAAAAGTAAATGGAAGGGGAGGAACAACAGAGTGAACAATCTGTTTCGGAATTTAATATTGCTTTGGAAAATATCCTAAATGATCAAGTTATCAAGTAATAATTTTATGGATGGTTTTGAAACAGTCGAATCCATTGTCCCTTGGCATCAGGGATGTTTTACATTTTATCCCTGATACCTCAGGACGATAGACTTGTGCTATTCTTAAACCGAATATGAAATAATTCCATTACGTTTTATAAAAAAAATGTTGCGCACAATGTATATTTCCAAGCTCATGCATGTAACATATGCTCACAAAGGATACTATATCTACCGTTTTCATTCACAGTGGCTGGGTACAATGAATAAATACAATTGAAATAGAAAGAAAACTAAACAATTCCAACAAAGAAAAACCTAAAAGATGAGTAAATTACAAACCACGTGGGTATATTAGAGCAAGCTGATTAATAGAAATAGTCGTCTAACATTAATTAAACGTTTGGAATTTTATTTTGTTGTGTGACGACTTGGATAATTTTGCTTACATAATGGGAAATAACCAGTTAGTCAACCATTTATCCGAAAAATGACCTTTATGGTGCAATACACAACTTGCATATAATATTCCTATCAGATTGTCTGCCTCACCATGTTCACATACATCAAAATGGTTTTCCAAATATTGTATGTCAACTTTCCTGATTTGTTCAAATCTTAATGTTACTCCGTAAACAGATAAATCCGAATTTTAAAGTCAATTCCACAGTTCACAGTTGTAAGCCACGTTTGCACAAAAAGGTTTGAGACTTAAATACTAATAAAACGGAATTTTACGGATAGTGTGTAAAATACAATGGTGAAACGTTCAATGTGATTAGAAGAAAGGCAGAATTGAACAATTTGGTGTTTAATTGTAAACGTTACGGACAAAACATATAACCAAACCATAGTTTACCAAAATACACTAAACTTTTAAATTATGGTCAACTACTATTGGAATAATAGTAATGGTTAGTGATCTACATATCTGAAAATATCCTAGACTATTAAAATGACTTTATTTATTATTTCACCTGTCACTGATTGCCATAACTAGATAAGTAGTATATGTCTTCAGGGAAATCATCAAAACACTGACAATATTTCCGGTTTTGGCTCATAAGACAGGGAAAGATTACTTGGCACAGAATCTCAAAATGTTAAATAGCCAAAAATTCCTGTTAATCTATAAAATATCGAGCAGATAAAAACAGCAACGGTCACAGAGATTCAGAATGTTCATAGTTTTTTTATTGTCATACAATAATACATTAGTATTATAGGTATATGGCCCTGTTTAATATAAAAGATATTGGTTAGAATGAGCTGAGATCAAAGTTGACAAATACAATAAACAGTCGTATATATCAAGTACATAGATATTGTAATGGTACAATGGATTTGTTCTTGTTCTTATTGTCAAAAAACCATTAACTATTTTAAGAGAAAACTGTAAAACAGAGAGTAATGTCTATAATATAGGAAATATCAATAATATATAATATGCCAATAAGCTCAAACACTACTCAAAAGTGTAGTGAAGTATAGATACCTGTAAGGTATTAACATCTACTTTCAGATAGTAGTAACAAGGAATATTAGGCAACGCTTATACAGATATAATGAAAATTAGACACAAGGTAAACATTGATTTCCGACCGTCTTGATTCCATACCAGTGATGGAGGATAGTTCAACTATACAATGTTCAGTTATCCTTTATTCATATCATTTTAACCTGTATATTAAGGCAACTTTTACTGGTTTTGTTGGATGACCTTTATAAACAAGATTGCCTGTATCGACTTACATCGCATAAAAACATTAGTCACTGCTAACGACACACTTCCTACATCGTATGATCTACAAAATATTTACACCATACCTGAAATATGGAACTAGTAAATAGGCTGATAAACTCATACATTCCAAACAGTTGACAAAGAATTATTGTATGTATACACACACGAGTTCCATGGTATGACAACACTAAGTCACTGCTAACGACACACTTCCTACATCGTATGATCTACAAACATACAAATTCTACTGCACTTTGAAAACGTGTTCAAGTAAATAAAATGGTAAAAATATTACGTACCAAAGTCAAAAACAAACTGGTAAAAATTGTCCTTTACCGGCTACAAACAAAATCTAGGTATAATACTTTTTAAAGTGATTTACCGATTTAGATGTACCCTCTGTATTAAGTTGAAATAAGGTACTAAAGGAACTTTACAACTCCAAATTTTTTTTATATCAAATATAAATCAAAATTTCCGTTATCTGCCTATCTGAACAATTGATTTTACTCCCGAACCTACTTATTCCAATTCTTTAATACAAGTTTATTGTGATGAACCTTTAGCTGTGTTGTTGCTATTCAAAGAATATCTCGGCGGGTTAAATTTTCATTATTCTATGATAAGGAAAATACCAAAAGCACTTCCTTTAACAAAGGTACTTGCAATGTGCATGTATATTGTAAGATTTCCATGAAAACATTCCGTCAAGTATATTTTAGATGTCTAATAATATCATACCTTGCCGGTTCAGTTTGAACGACTTCAGTTATCATAACCAAATCCGTTATATATGCTATTTCGATTACACCAAGGCCACTGTGAACAAAGATACCATCAATAATAAAAGCAGAAATGTAGCTGAATAGGCTTCCAGTATTAATTAAAAACAAATACACTTATCTATGTCCGAATCACAATCCAGAAGCAAGCAAAGTAAAAACATTGAAACTGACATATTATGTTATACATGTGAATTCTACCAGGGAAGTGAGACTGGACACTCTAGAACGGTAAACACTCCCTGTTTAACTACCTACTCCTATCATGTGTGTATTTGAAACTGGGTGGGTGAAAGGAATGTGGAATAATCTATTAAAAGATATAGTGAAAAATTTAGTTGTAATGGATATGAATTATTTTATTTTCAAAAATAGATGTATCAAAAAATTGTCTTTTAGTACTTTAAATTTATTATGTTTGATGTCTATAACATTCAAAAATGTATCGTTGCAAAAGAAAGTGAACACATAAAGTCTGTCGATCAATCATGGTTTTTCTACAATATGCACATGTATATTGAAAGATGTGAACATAGACACATGTTTAAATTGGACAAAATCAATTTATATTTTTCTTTAATTAATATGTGTATTTATGTTATTATGTAAGGAATGTCAAACTTGTATATTGCGTTGGAATTTAAATTGATGACAAAGGTTTTGTCAACACACGCAATTTAAAACTTAATTAGTTACATTCATAGTGTTTGAGTCATCGTACAGGAGTACTAATAATTATTTTGAAGAAGAATAATACTGATAATTATTTTAAAGAAGACTGGTACTGCACTGAGAATGTATGGTTAGTTTAAGTAAACACTTTTACTATGCATTTGTCAAAGACTTTAAAATCACATAACATTAATGTACATTTTGAAGCATCCATCGTATATTGAAGATTTATTTTACAAATGTATCGTAAAATGCTTCCTTTTTCTTTGTCAATTAAGAATTAACATTAAAAGTCGCCATAACAAGTTTTTTTGCTTCATTACATGCTTGTATTTGTATTGTTTTAATATTTTAAAAGGTAATAAGTATATATCAAAACTTTAAATGGACTTATGTGATGAATTATTACTTACTTGTTTTGAAGCTATAAAAATATATCAAAATTATTTCAACATTCAGATTCATTATTCTTAACATTTTTAATTTGCTTTAATATTTGGGGTTCATCATTTCATCCATATTTTTAGAAAAGGTTTCTTTAGAAATGGTCATTCCTGTTTAAACAAATTTATTGAAATGTATAAAATATTTAAATGCAAATTTATAGCCTGTAAACGTATATTTATATGTGTTTTGTACTTTGTTAATGTTAATCTATTTACTAGTTTCAGCTGTTCATGCATCTATCCTGATTGTTAATGATGTTCTTGGTATCGGACTATTGAATATGCCGTATGTCACAAAATATTGTGGTGTGTCGAATTTGATCATACTTCTTGTGGTAAGGCACTTTTATTGTACAAAATATTCATTCACATGTTGAAATCACAATGTTTAAGCAAAGAGAGGTGAGGCCGGGTGCTCGGGTATTATTGCACCTTAAGATAGAACCTATTTAATTATAAGGAGTTATCGAACTGATATTGTGAAATATTGTCCCGAGTTCACTCGACATTTGCATGGGCTTGCGAGTGTAATTTTCGAGCCAACGAGGGACAATATTTCACAATATCAGTTCAATAACCCTTTTATTATAGAGCAAAATAAATTTCATTTACTTCCATCAAGTATTGTATCTAAAATACATTAATATCGTTCAATACATAAATATTGCACTTGTTCTTGTAAATGTGTATAAAAACTAGTACAATATGACAATAACATAGCAATGACGTCTTCAGTCATGTAACAACAATCGTATGACGTCATAAACATCGTCATGTGACAAAGCGTGCAATATGAACAAAATTTATTCGAGAAACTTTGGACAAAGTTAGCGTGCAAAAATCGATATTTATTGTACGCTAACACCTCGGAATTTATCGTTTAATTTCTATGCGAAGCATACATTGCTATGAAATTAATGCTTATGTTTCACACTGATGCTTTTTTACAAGAAACCCGTTAAGCTCCAATATTTTTTTAAATATAAAATTTTATTCCTTTATTACTTTAATATTCTGATATTATTGTCTCCTGGACTGGGTTAAAATGACTAATTTATTTGAATTTTTCATAACAATTATATTTCCATTAACAATAGGGAAAGTAAACTAAATAATAAACAATTTATACATAGCCAGCACCTCAGTTTTAGGGTCTTCAATCTGACAGTAATCAGTGTCTCAAAAATAGCCTAGGTATCTTAGTACTATGTCATGTGTACAGTCCCAAAATTATACAATCAATACCGGTTTTACATGGATCAATTGGTACTTTTATCACATAAATTGTCTTTGAAGTCTTAATCGGGGTTAGTTTTGGACTATAACTCAATAACTGTTGTACCTGGCAATTGGGGCCATTATCTTATTTGAGAAAACTTGCAATTCAGGTTTTTACACAAAAATTTACTCGAAATCTTAACATCATCAAGTTTCAATGTTTCTAGTTCCGGTTTACACTTTAACTGGTCAGATAATCAAGCTTCCTCAATTCAGCAAGGTACTTTTTGTCAGTTATTTAGGCAACCTAGGTCCTTTTTATTATTAGATTTGAAAAACTTTCTCAATATTCCGGCACTTCAATATACAATTAAAAAAGATATGTTCAGTTGTTAAGTTACAACATACGGTTAAAGTACATGCATTTCATTAATATAAACTTCAAAATTGTCCTTGTTTGACCGGAACTACTTTCTAGCTAGCAGATGTAACAAAGGGAAGTAACTCTCATAATAAAAAATGGTCATTTAGTTGTAGGATCAATCTTTCATTGATCGTTGCCCAAGATTTTAGTTGACACTTTTTAGCTATTGAATAATTGCGAAAATATCATTTTTAAAAATTTGTCAATAATTATGAAGTATACATTATATCGATATCTGCACGCAACTTCTTTCCAGACCGAGGTTTTACAAATACGCTTTTCACATTGCACACTTTGTCACGTGACACTCACCTTATGGCTAAAAACGACATTGCTGTAGTGTTACCAGGCGCGTTAATTACTGAGAAGCAGAAAGTCGCGAATACGCACAATCCCTCCAAATACTTTTGCACATGTTCTTAGTGTCATATTAATGTGTGTTGAGACAAAATGTTTACTTAGATGAAATACTCGTGGAAAGGAAATAAAATTATTTTGCAATTTAAAAAGGGCGGTTGATCCGATATTATAGAGTCATTGAACTGATATTAGTAAAAATTGTCCTGAGTTGAGAAAAGTGAACGAGGGACAATATTTCAAAATATCACTTCAATAAACCTATAGTATGAGTTCAGTTAAACAAGTGTTGCTGCCCCACCATTTGCATAAATATGTGGAACAAACCAATTTATGGGTCATTTGCTATTAAATCATTTTACCCATTGTTTATTGACAATCAGTAACTTGTTCAACCATTATTTTCTATTATTTTAGGTACTGACCTTCATTACGATATTGACAATGATAATAATTACATACTGTTCAGACATAAGCCAGTCAGTAACATACGAGGGAGCCGTTCGTACTGTATGTGGATCCATCGCATTTAGAATAACAGCATTCATGTTAGCTGTCCACACCTTCTTTGATTGTGTTACATTATTAGTTATAACTGGTGATCAATGGAAAGAAGGTACGTGGGCCTATCGGGAGTTGGTCGAATTTGACTTCCGGTGTTGTTATTACTGCACTACTTTATATAATGTTGCATCTGATCCAGTTCCTGCTTAAATTCGGGTGTTCTTTTCTTCTTCCTTTTGTTTTTGGTGTAATTAATTACATTTAAAGCAACAAATACAAGCAAATAAAAAACAATACAAAAATGAAATTAAAAAAGGAACGGGCAAGGCTAGGCAAATTGTGTTAATTATAAGTATTTCCAGACTTCGGACTGGCACCTTAATACAGCTTTAGGATAGGCCGTCATTGATTCTATCCAGCACGATTAGTCAGTTTGCAATCGAATGATGTTTAATTGAATTTATTTTCCTGATATATTATTAATAAATATGTCTTAATGATGGGGTACAATAATATTGTGCAATTATTAGTTAAGTGGATAAAAGATTATATCGACCAGACTAGATAGTGGATATTTCACTTTTTTAAGATCTTATTTTACAATGTAAGGTAAATCGACGTTTGTCGTCTTTTAATCTTTTTAACATTTGTAGTAAAAAAAGGAATTTTAGAAAACATATAAAGTATGTCGGCTGATTTTGTCATATTTCAAATCTTTTATCAACAGTTTTCCTGTTTATAGCTAAGGATTACTACTGCATAGTTAACCCTTGGTACATGCAGAAAGCCTTTATTGTCTCCGTGACATCTGTATCTTTAATCTTGCCACTTTGCTATCTAGAAAGGATTGATTTCCTTGCGTATCCGAGGTGAGTGTGTTTATTATTATGTAAAGCTAAATGTTTTTAATGTTTTATTTCAAGACTTGGAGAAAGAATTCAGAATTATTATGAATTCTGTTAGAGTATGCTAGACGTTTGACTAAATTTTAAAAAATGTGGTTGACCTTCTTATACCACTAGATAAAGGCTTTTGGGTGTTTTTATTTCAACACGAACTGCCACACTTAAAGGCTATTGAGTACTAAACCCTCTTTAGTACTTAGGGACCCCGAGAGTTCGGCGGTCCTAACAGACATACATGTCATAACAAGTATTTAGTTGTCCCAGCTGATAAGGCTCTCCCTACAACATTTTTAGCGCTCGTAAGAAATTTTACCTTGAATGCCTTATTAAGGAGCTTGGTTTAGATAATATTTTGAATAATCCTACTTATACTACTAACTTATACTACAACAAATTTTCCCGAGGATGAAGATGAAATTCTTCCGAATCATAGGGACTTTTGATTTAAATAAATAAGAGGAAGAACATGGTCTTTTTTTTTACTTGTAATGGATTCTTGTACTCCAGAAAAAACCATACGATGACGGATATATACCAGATTCCCCTAGACGGAATACTTAATCATTACCAGTTATGATAACACAAACACAAACACTTTATTATTTTATAAAAAGGGTAACAAAGATAGAAATATCAAATGCTGAAAAGATATTCTGATAACTTTGTCAAGCACCATAGGGAATTGAGGTCAGTTGATACGGAGGGCAAGTACTTCCTATTCAGCTAGCCACACCCGCCTTGTGCATAATCAAAATTGAGAATGAAAGGAACACGGCACTATGGGACGCCAAAAATATCAAAGATATTTCTAGACACAGAGACATAATATATTTTCAGGTTATCGCTGATTTACTTTGAAGAAATATTTATTCTTTATATTAAAAATTGCCTAAATTGTAAACCATAAACGATGTCCTGTATCTTTTTAAAGAATATGTTGACGAACTGTAATGAAAAGTACAAATATTTATGTGATTTAAACATTTTTAAAAAAGTGTTATTTTGTGGAAACAAATAATAAATAAATAAATATTTTTTACAATCCAATCTGCTACAAAAACACTTCAATATGAAATTTGAGACTAAGAGTTCATGATATTAAAGGATTTTGCAAATTTTTTAATCCCAGTAGAAAATGTACCTTAAGTTTACAATTTCCTTATTTTAAACGCGAGATTAATATTTGTGCTATTTTGTTATTAGGCGTCCGAAGAAAATTATACACAAAATATTTGAGGTATATCACTTATTTAGATTTCAATCATTTTCTATTAGTATAGCTCCTTGTCAATATATCTAGAAAACTATTAACTTTTTGTATAGTGTATTTTAGAACATGGTAGGTATTGATATAAAATCATTTTACTATCTTTGTCCACAGTGGTCTTGGAGTTGTCGGAATTACATATATTAGTGTTTTGGTTGTTGTTAAATACTTTATAATATCAGAAGCCATTAAAGCTGAACCGACAAGGTATGATTTGAAATTTAAAATATTATTACCGTTGCCAAAACAGGTGTCAATAAATTTCATGTAATGTTTTTTTTATTTTATTGAAAGTCCAGTGCATATAAATTGTGCTTATCTCTATGAAATGAACTAAAGCATGCAATTATATTTTTGATATTTTCATAAAATGAGATGGTAAAAAATTACAGTTAGATGAATGAAATGTCGATTGAAATAGATATGGTATGGATAACACATTTTTAATAACCTTTAATGATAGAAAAGGAGATAAGGTCTCTGTGACAACACCCTGCCAAAATGCAATAAGCAGACATTTTAATTTTAAGTAGATTTGAACAAAGTGTATTAAAAGAACCATCACAATTAATATAATATTCGATAGATTTCAACACAACACAAATATCTTTAGCAATATTGTCTTGCGAATAGTTTTGATAACTAAATGCATTTTTAAAATTAATATAGTTTTCTGTTCACGCTTCACGCTGTGTGGTGAGGAAGGATTTTTTCACAGTCTAGTTAAATATTGCTTGTTTTTAAATTTCTAAAATATTTTTTATAGATCTATAGATACTTAGCTTCTGTCTTAGAAATGCAACAAAGACATAAATAATTTGTCCACTTTGTCCATAGTCTGGATATTAATCATGAGTGGCCTAATGATATCTCTATCTTGTCTTGTTTTCTTGTTGATTTTAATTATATTCAGTATTTCTATTTTATTATTTTTTCAAACTTTGGCACGCACTGTTTCTTTATCAACTGACTGGCTTTTATACCTTTCGGTACATAGTTTGGTTTCATATATCAGACACGATTTAAATACATTGTATTTTATAGATCATACGATGTAGGAAGTGTGTCGTTAGCAGTGACTTCGCTAATGTTTGCATACGAGGTAGGTAATTTATTCATAACAAATTAACTTAAGTAACAGTAATTGATTTGTTTAAATAACGACATTGTAATGAGCTTTCGTGATTGGTTAACATACAATGTTTTGTGGCAATCACCTAATTCTACAAAACAATATTTGATATATTGATAAATAAGGTAAAGTCGGCGATTATTATTATTGGTCTCAATGTGTTTATCTTTTAAAAAATTGCATCCGTTACATAATGTACGTTTTTCAATTTATAATAGTTATTGTGTAATTGAGAAATCATTTACACACTCTTTATTCTTGATTCCAGTATTGAAATTACTTTGTGTTTAAGGACTCGCATTATTTCGCATTATTAGTTGTGCCAACTAAGAAATTACATTCAAGAGGTAATTAACCAAAAGGAAAGTAATGTTTATGTTCTTTAACATTGAAATCAATTATTTTTCTTTATATATGTACAATGTACCATTGTCCTGCTTTTAGTGTCTAATTTATTTATACCTTGTATAATTTTGATTCACAAATATTTTTTTTTCAAATTTGGACTATTTTAATACGCATCTTTTATATTAAATAGGGACATCTTCCTATACTACCAATATATTCCTGTATGACAGTCAGAAAGCTAAAGGCATTCAGTAACTCAGTCATTGTTGCTGTTTGTATTTGTACGGTATTTTATGGATTAACGGGGATTTTTGGTTATTTAACATTTGGAGAAGCTGTAGCCAGTGATATTTTTCTGTCTTATGAGCCAAAACTGGAAATTTTTGTTGGCGTTTTGATGCTTTGCCTGAAGACGTATACCACTTATCCTCTGATAGCCTTTAGTGGCAGGTAAAACAAAACGTTCTACATGTTAGAATATTATTTTGTACAACGAAGTACAGGTAGGCTGCTTGCAAATAAATTGTTGACTCAGGGATATTGCAAGCCTAGGCTTATCAAGGCCCTCAAAAAGTTTTATGGCCGTCATCACAGTATTGTATGTACATACAATATATCAAACATAAGTTTGATGTCTCCGTGTCCAGGATTGCCCTGGATATATTTGACGTCTCATAGTTCCATGTTCCTTTCACACAATTTTGATTACACACGTGGCGGGTGTAGCTAGCTAAACAGGAGGTGCTTACCCTTCCGGAGCACCCAGTCTCGCTTCCCTGGTGGAAGTTCACGTGTCAAACCTAACTTGTCAGTTCCAAAGTTTTTACTTTGTTTCTGGATTGTGATTCGGACATGGATAAGTATGTTTGTTTTTGATTTGTATCTAGCTATACAAAATGTGCTTATTTTTTCCGAAGAAGCTGGTCTCACTTCCGTGATGGAAGTTCATGTGATTGCTAAAATTTGAACATGGATCGATTAATGTGATTTGATATGTAGCTAATTCACTAACCAAGGATTGTATGTGGTATCTGTATCAGTGACCATTGATATAATAATGAATCATTGTGTCTGTTCTTATTTTGTCGATTACATCTCCGTTTTGCTAGATTGGTCATGTAAATCTATAGAAGAGTCTCCGTATACCATTTCTTTCAAAAAAGGGCATGCCTTTTATATCAAAGATTGTAATGTAAGTTAACAAATTATCCGAATGCTGTTATACTTAGTTTTAAAACAAATAACATCTATCATCATATTATGGATTTAATGGATTTTATTATTTATAACTTCAAAATTGATGAATATGACATCAGAGCACACTTTTGGTCATATTGTCAGCAAAACTGATTCACTAATGTTAATACAGAACGTTAGATATTTTAATACGTGTATGTGTCGGGCATAAACATTTGTATCCTAATATCTATATATTATCTTGTTGAGGAGTAATGTCACTTTTACTTTTGAGAAAAAAAATCTTATAATTAAAAAAGCACGTTATACGTAGAACCTCTCCTAGACTAACTGTTATATCTGTTTGTGATTATTTTAAGACCGACTTTATTTCCTGTTTACCTTAATATGCCAGTTTCTCAATGGTTTTACTTTGCTAATTTTCAGAGAAGCTTTAATGTCATTGTGGGATGAATTTTCTGATTTTTCCGAAGAAGAGAAACTAAAGTATGGAAAGAAAAGAAGAATTATAGTATCATCAATATGGTTTACCTTGTCACTCATTGCTGCTTTGTATATCCCTTTTATTGGAATTATCGTGCGTTATGAAGGCGTTTTATCATTTCTCTTTGTTCTAATTTTGCCAGGTATGTATTGTCTTTTTTATGGATACTGATAGGGGTTTATTACTTAATATATCGCATGTTTTTAAGTCTAAAGAACCAAATTTATAATTGTCTTGTAAAAATGTCTTTGATATCTGTATAAAACCTAGGTAGAATTTCCTCATTTATATTTGGCGTAAGCGTGAAAATGTCAATAACAGCCATGGATATCTGAAAGTGATATTTTTACAGCACTTAAAAGGCCGTTTCGGAATACAATTCTTCATTAGTAATACTAAGACGAATATTGTGAATTCAAAACTAATCAGATCATTAATATTTAAGAAACATCCGCATGTTTTTCGCAACTAAATATAGAAATATTTACCCCCGTGTTTGTTGGTATTTTCATCAAAGTTAACTTTGATTATTTTTGTCATTAATCTGTATTATTTGGTATTTCGGTTGTATTGGCCGTTGCCTAGGACATGTTTTCCATTTATAAGTTGCCTTATATTACAAAAGAACAGTCGAGTCGTTAAGCGAAGAATTTGCTTTTAAATTACTAAAAACTCCTGCTTGAGGCATACATAAATGCTAGTAAAAATTATAACGCATCCTAAAGACTTATAATGAACAAAACCGCAACGTAGAATAAATTAATTGTTTAATAATATGATGATGGATGTATCTGTATCACAAAATTGCTGATAATTGAGCTATATCATCACAACAACGACTTTATCTAGTTGACTATAAGGATACATAAACAATACGAATACTCATATCCACCAAATAACATTGTAACGTGCTGCAATTACAGTTTGGTATTGCCCGTCGACTGATGCTTGTGAAACATGTCGACCAGTACTTATAGAATAACGTACACGTACATTTATATATTTTGTGTAGTTTCATTATTGACTACCGTGTGTTATAAAAGGTGTTAAGCCATTTAGACACATATTTTGTTTTTAGCTTACCTGACCCAAGGTAAAGTGAGCTAATGGCACTGTGTGTGTTTGTAGTTGACACATATTTTCGACTTGGTCAGAAGTAAATGGTGTATATGGGCCGATGCAATTGAGATTTGTTCGTGGACGTGGAGAGGTTGTAAGAATCTTAAAAATCACCATTTTTTCAAAAACAAGAGTTGGAAAAAATTCTGAGGTGATATTTGGTTACAATAGGGTCTTAAGCCTTTAGTTTGTTCATTTCGTGAAATCGGACATAGACTAGGTTGCGCAATTTTGCATTAAATTTTGAAAAATAGCTTCAACCTATTTGATCAGATACTACTAATGGGAAATTGTATTCCGAAACGGCCGTCGTCTAGTTCTGTAAAATTAAAACTGATATAATTTGTAATTTAAACCACTAAGGAGGTCAAGGTCACAGCTGCATAAAATACTAAACGGTATATAATAAGGAAATATATAAACCTTTTGCAAAAGCATATATAAGAGGAATGTATATCTTGATACAACAATCATTTTGACACTTAGATAAAGTTCATAGGTTTAAAGGTCAAGGTCACATATCCAAAAGAATACTTAAATGGTCAATCTGGAAAACGCTTTAAATATTGTCCATATGACATGATAGTTTCAGTTTTAATATATCTTGCAACATTTCAGACAGCTATTATTGATCAGGTGATCATATCGGGCCCATTTGGCCTCTTGTTTGTTGTTTTCGTGGTGTCTTAATAGAATCGCATCCCTGGCTAGCTACTCGGCTTTAATTATTATTTCTGGTTCCTGTTCATCAACAATTTTCAGTTTCTTCTTTTATTAATTTTTCTTAGCATTTCGAGAGGTCCCCTGTAGACAGCAGCTGATCTGTTATTGCCGTAATTGCACCCTGCATAAACTGGTTTATTTTTTATTGTCATGAACTGTAAAGCTCAATAAAGGTTTATGTCGTGAAAGAAGACATGTTAATGAGTGTAAAGAGCTATTGTAATCATTTCAAATTACCTTTGAAAGTATTGAACACGTTGGTCAAATCGAAAGTTAGGTTCTGGGAATCACATCCATGTCGCTGAGACGCTTGTGACATTCGCACACTGTGGTGATACAACATTGGCGGTAAAGACGTGCATTTCTCATTGTGACGTCATTGGAGAATCTCTGATTTGGCAAATGGAAACAATGACGTCATTATAACAGAACATGTCATAACATAGTTCAATGGTTTTCTGTGGTAAAATGTATTTTTACACATAAAGTATCGTTTTTTTTATTATTTTAAATAACCTAATTGGAAATGTTAGATAAAAATATTATATACACAGTGTGTATGTTCAACCCTTAGTATGAATTCGTCCTTTTTTTGTAGCTGTATCACTACTCGTCGCGCAAGCTCGTGATACTGAGGGTTGTACATACACACTGTGTATATAATATGTATGTATTTTTTGTTGTAATTATAAGACCAACTGTTGTCAAATTATTTTTTCATATGTGTATAAAATTAATCATATTTCCAATATTATGTCAGTGAAGTTTTTTCCATTGCATTACTTTATTAAACATTGTCTTTAACGGTAAACGTCTTTCGCTCTGTAATTCAAAATACCAAAACTGGTATAAGAATTACTCAACGGACAAAGATAGATGATACTAAGAATTCTATGAATGATGAATATATGCGTATCAACCATGATGCAACTACCTTAATTATCCTGGGAGAGAAATAACAGCGGGTTGCAACTCTTAAGTGTTGTGGCCTTTATAGTTTGTAATACATTACCTTGACAAAAATGTAATATATGTAAAAACTGGTCCAAATAACTTTAGAGACTGAAAGACAGGAAAACTTCGATATATCCACCACACCGTTTGCAGGATACTTGTACACGAATTACTTCCTGTAAGAAAACAAACCTTGTCGTTTGTATACATATATTTACCTCCCATACAAAACTTTGATATATAACCTAAATGCATGGAAAAAAAACATTTGAAGCAGATTTGGGACATTTTTTGTACATGTCAACACAAATATTGAAAACGGACTCGTACTTAATCAAGAACTGATAAAAATGAAAACGAAACCAAAGTGAAGTGAAACTGCTGCAACAGAAGAAAAACGAATGACAGCAATTACAATGTAATGTTTGTATTGGTAATTTACAATACGATTATTATAATATTATTAATGGTGGCTGAAGTACATTCCAACTGATCACGAAGAAGTAAATGAAACAAGCCGTTATGTTTATTCCGGTATTCAAGTGGTGACATAACGACTTTCCGTGTGACTTTATTTCGTCTGTTGGCATAAACATACACAGAAATAACAAGGGTACATTTTTGGTATATCTCTAAAATTCGTGAAAGTTTGTAATTGGATGCCATGGAAATTACAGGTTTATTACCATGGAAATTAAGGTTAGGCGATAAATTTGGTTTGTTACATGAACTCAGTCTGATGCAACATTATTAATCAATATCTTATTTTGTATATGTAGTGAAATCTTCTAGTTTTGTTATAATTTTATAACTTCGTAGTATGGTTTTTAGTTTGAGTGACGTCCAGGACGTACATTGTAATCAATACAAATTAATAACGAGAAATATTTTTTTTTGCAAAAAATACTCGTGAATTACATTTTTAGAATGGGAAAATATCAATTACTTTTTCTTTTATATATCAATTTATTTAAAACATATTCGTTCATTAGTACTTGAAAGGTTTATCGATTGTGTTGTGTGCACACCATCTAAACATTCATTGTATCACGTGCCTGAACACGTGTTAAACCAATTTCGTATGGGAGGCATTCTAATAAAGAGGACAAGTATTGCAGTCACGAGAATGCATGGTAACTTTTACTTTATACTTTAATTATCTATTTGTAAAAATACTGAAAATAATTCAAGATTCATAATTTCCATATTTTTAGAAATAAAATTACTATAGATCTGTTTACTTCTATTTTAACTTTTAAACAAATTAATTGAAATTAATTAAATTTTAAGACAACGAAAGATCTTTATATATGTTTTGTTCTTTGTGTTCTAGTTTCAGCTATTCATGTATCCATATTGATTGTTAATAATGTGCTTGGTTTAGGACTACTGAATATGCCGTATGCTACAAAATATTGTGGTGTATCAAATTTGATGGTTATTCTTGCGGTAAGATACATTTGATTTCATTCTTGTGGTAAAATACTCAATCAATTTTCAAGATAAGCATCAACATATCGATCCATGTTTAAATCACTATACTATCAGCAAAGCCTTTAACCTGCCACATAAAGTAAAACTTGTGAACTTGAAGTGAGACAAATCCGGAATGGTAAACGTATGCATCTTAAGATAGAGCTTTAAAATAAATGCCTAGACATCCTATTTTTACACGAGCCTCCTAGGGATAATTGAAAAAAGATAACACGACATAATAAATAAAATGAAAACACAGTGTACATGATCGAGTGACAAAATGATATTAATTCGTGTGGTTATATGAGAAATGGTTTTGTGGTATGTATGTAAGGAATAAAAATTGAAAAAACGAATACTTGACAATAACGAATATAGAACACCAACAATACAAAAGAATGATAAAACAGCATGTCAAACAGGTCTCCCTACCTTTTCAATTTCTAAAATATTAAAAAAAGGTATACCTCCAACTGAATGAGTGAGTGAGTGAGTTATTGTTTAAAGCCGCATCAGCATTATTGCAGCTATTCGCGGCTAGAAAAAGTAAAAGATACAATAGTATCTATAACACAAAGTATTAAAATGTAAAATTAAAAATAACAAATAAATTTTTAATAAAACTATTGCTAAACTGATAAAAACCAGTTATATCACAGACAATTTATAAATAAAACACTGGGTTATATATGATAAAACAATTATATTTTATGATACAAGTTAATTTCCCGAAGGAAGTTTAAAATTTGATGTCCACTGACATTACTAAAAAGATCTTGCATTGATAATGCTGAATAAAAAGTATCCCTTGTATGTGCAAAGTCAACACAATCCAGCAAAATGTTGGATAGATTGTTGACCTTGACAAGGGATACATTGGGGAGGTTGTTCTCCCTTCAATATAAAAGAATGTGTAAAATAACTATGGCCGATTCTACAGCGCCGAAGAACAATACTTTCATGCCTATTGTACTGGGACAAAGGTGTAAATCCCAGACAAGGCTGAATTGAAAATAATTTATTATGTTCTTGGCTATTCCAATGACTTGACCATTGATCATTGATATAATTGTATATCAATGGTTTTAAATCAGTATGCGGAATTAAGCAAGAAGTTATATTTTTAGACAATGCTGCTTTAGCAGCTGAATCGGCTTTTGTGTTGCCTTTAATACCAACATGGCTAGGTAACCAACAATAATGTATTATTTTATTAAAATCTGAAACTGCATATGTAATTGAAGTATGCAATTCCAGAATTTCACTGATGAGAGGGTGATCAAACTTCTGTTCTTTATTGCCCGAAGGACAGATAAAGATCAGAGCATATAATAAAATTGTTATGAGGCGATTTTGAAATAAACTGTAAAGCAAGCAATATTGCTTTAGCCTCAGCTGTGAATATAGAGCTTTCATTTGGAAGGCGAATACTTATTGTTTCGTCTCCAATAACTGCGGCCGCTGATACCCGACCAGCAGTTTTTGATCCATCAGTATAAATTGGATGCCACTGTCGTAGTTCCTCTCTAATAATTGGAGGAATCAAACGACTATATCTATCTTTAATAGCAGCAAATTCCTGTTGATAAACGTCTTGGCTTGTTTCTGACTTTTTATAGTTTGTTAAATCTAAATTGCTAAATTGACTTCTGGTTTATCAAGAAGCCAAGGTGGATCATCTGTTAATTTGTGTTTTTTAATAAGATCTAGTTTTAAATTACATTCCTCCAAATGTGGTTTTAAACGTATTCCTAAAGGTGCAATAGCATTAACCTTTTTATTGTAGAGCTCTAGATAAGGAGGATTAAAAACACAGTGAAATGCCGGATTTGATGGATTTGCAAATAATTTTGTGGCATATTGCAGACATAATTTAGTACGCCTTAAATGCAGTGGAGGTTCATTAGCTTCCACGTATAAACTATCAATTGGAGACGTTTTAAAAGCTCCCAAACATATTCGTAGACCTTGGTGATGAATTGTATCAAGGTCTTTTAAATATGATTTACGGGCAGATCCATAAATAATAGACCCGTAATCCAGTTTAGATCTGATAAGTGACCTGTATAAATGAAGTAATGTTGGTTGATCACCACCCCAGTGTGTATTGGATAAAACCTTTAAAATATCCAATGCCTTAAGACATTTAGCCTTGAGACTTTTAATATGGGGAATAAAAGATAATTTGGAATCAAATAAGATTCCTAAAAACTTAGCTTCTTTTACGACTTTAATAATACTGCCATTGATATAAAGTTCAGGGTCATTATGCATTTTGCGTTTATTGCAGAAATGGATACAGGAAGTTTTAGTTTTTGAAAACTTAAAACCGTTTTCTAATGACCATTTTTGTATTTGTTGAGGCAAAGTTGAAGTTGCCTTTCAATAGCATGCATATGTGTCCCTCTACAGGAGATGCCAAAGTCATCAACAAAGAGAGATCCATCTATGCTATTGTTTAAAACTTTAGCTAAGCTATTTATTTTAATGCTAAAAGAGTTACAGATAAAATACTACCTTGCGGGACACCCATCTCTTGATCGAAGACATCAGAGAGGGTTGACCCCAACCGAACTTTGAATTCTCGATTTTCGAGAAAGTTTTTAATAAAATTAGGAGTATGACCCTAAGACCCATATCATGAAGATCTTTAAGGATGCCATATTTCCAAGTGGTATCATATGCCTTTTCTAGGTCAAAGAATATAGAGACCGCATGTTGTTTATTTATAAAGGCATTTTTAATAAATGATTCAAGGCGAACTAAGTGATCTAAAGTACTTCTGTTACGCCTAAAACCACACTGAATATGCGAGAGAAGATTGTTAGACTCAAGATAATAAACGAGTCTATTATTGATCATCCTTTCCATGGTTTTACAAACGCAGCTAGTTAAGGCAATAGGCCTATAGTTAGATGGATCAGAGTGATCCTTACCTGGCTTTGGAATAGGAATAATGACAGCTTTGTGCCAAGATGATGGAAAATTATCACTCTGCCAAATATCATTAAATATATCTAACAGAGTAGAAAGACAAGAAGAAGGCAAATGTTTAAGGAGTTGATAGTGCACATCATCAGGACCAACTGCCGTATCATGTGCCTTCGAAAGAGCATTTTGAAGTTCTTCAATTGAAAATATATCATTGTAATCCTCGGTATTGTCAGATTTAAAAGATAATTTATTCTTTTCTTGTAAGTTTTTATGTTTTTGGAATTCTGATGTATAATTAACTGATGACGAATTTGTAGATATCGTCTCAGCTATTTTGTTGGAAATATCTTTTTCAGATGTTAAAATTGTATCATTTATTTTAAGATATTTAACAGAATCTGAAGAACCTTTGCCTTTAATTTTGCGCACCATATTCCAAACTTTATTTAATGGAGTGCGAGAGTTGATCTTAGAGACATATTTTCTCCAAGAGTCTCTCCTGCAATTTTTAGCTGTTCTTCGAGCCTTTGCTCGAAATAAACGGACTAACTGCAAGTTGTTTTGTGTAGGAAACTTATTAAATTGTCTCTCAACTTGTTTTCGACTTTTCCTAGCTTGTTTGTATTCCTCGTTGTACCATGGTTTATGGATACGAGGATTTGCAGAGGTTTTAGGAATGCAGTTATTAGCAATTTCAATAAGAACATCAGTAAAACTCTGAATTTTATCAGTTTCATTTTCAAATCTCTCGATAGAAATCTTTTCCGCGCAGAGATTTCGAAAATGATTCCAATCAGCTTTTGCAAAGTTCCATCTAGAAATAGAAAGGTCATTTGACCCGGATGTATATTCCATTATAATTGGAAAATGATCGCTTCCACAACGATCATCATGGACTTTCCAGGAAAAATCATTTAAAATATCAGGATCCAATAGCGACAGGTCTAAAGCTGAATAAGTACCAATCGCATCAGATAGAAATGTTTTAGACCCGTCATTTAATATACATAGCTCATTGTTAGACAACAAGTTTTCTATTATTCTGCCTTTATTATCAAGTCGCGAACTTCCCCAAAGTGGGTTGTATCCATTAAAATCACCAACTAAAAGAAATGGTTTAGGTAACTGTTCAACCAAATTTTGTATGTCGGTGAGAGATAATGCTGATGATGGAGGAATATATATCGAACATAATGTTATAGTTATCTGTAGCGTTATGCGAACTGCAACTGCTTGGAGATTAGTATCAAGAGATATGGGACTATGAATAATTCCATTTCGAATAAAAATTGAAGAACCTCCCGAAGCTCTATCAGCATTAGGAGAACAAAAGTGATATGGTTTGTAATGACGAAATTTGATTTCATTATCCGATTCTTTAATATAAGTTTCTTGAAGACAAAATGCAACTGGGTTAAAATCTTGTGCTAAAACTGCTAATTCAGCCATATTATTTTTAAAACCTCTACAATTCCATTGTATTATTTTAGGATTACCCATTATTAGGAGGACGTACTGGGGATATATGCGACTGGGATGTATCCATGTCGCAGTCTTCAGAACGACTACGATGGCGTCCAGAACCACGCCGTCGATTATTACGCCCCTTACGTACTTGGGTAAAACCATCAGTATCAGTACGTGTTGAAGCATTTTCATCAGATGAACTTATATCACCTTCCAATGCTTCATATCTATTGGGGGAATCCAATATTGGATTTTTCCGAAGTATTGCTTCGGGACTCTTATCAGGAACATAGTATACTTGTTCATTCTTTCCTGATTTTATTTTATTTTGTTTTTTAACTGGATCAGGTTTAACCTTTCCAGAACCTGCTTCCTTTGTCATTGGTTGTGATGCAGTGTTGCTTTGAGACAAAGCTTCTGCATCGGAGGAAGCTGGAGCTGATTTTTGCTCCCGCGAATTTAGTTTTTGTTTGTTTAAAACAGTTTGTTTAGTTGATTTTGAATTATTACTTGTATTAATATTTGATGAAGAGCTAGTCTTCATGTCTTTACTGTTAATAGATGAACTTTGTTTAACATTATTTTTTGTTGAAGATGTCTTTGTTGCTGGTGTAGAACTTTTGTCATTTAGAGACGAAAAGTCTGTCTGACAAGCAACAGAAATAAACTTCTTTGAGGAACCCGTGGCTACAGAGGCATATGAGGCTTGTGGTGCAATGTGTGTTTGGGAGTAAAGTTTTCTAGCTTCAGGAAAAGTTATGTTTTTATTTACTTTAATTTTATTTATTTCATACTCCCTCTTCCAAATGGAACAATCCCTGGAAGAAGCCATGTGGTTTTCTTTACAGTTTACACATTTAATAGTGTTTGTACAATCAGTAATCTGATGACCCTTTGTACCACAACGGCAACAAACATCAACAGATTTGCATGCCCTTGATCCATGACCAAATTTTTGACATTTATAACATCTCAGTGGTCTTGGAATAAATGTTTCCACTTTGATATTATAATAGCCAGCTTTAATTCCCTTTGGAGGGGCTGACATAGAAAAGGTCAAAAGGTATGTGTTGGAAGGTATAAAAGAAGCATCCTTTTTAAACGAGAAACGTCTTACATTGATGACTCCCTGTGATGCAAGCTCAGCAGCAATGTCTGCTTCACTCATGTCATTCATTGAACGCTCTCGATCACGTATAATACCTTTACTTGTATTAAGTGACCCATGTGGTACAACTTTAACTGGAAACCTGGCAAAATGTTTTGTAGCAAGCAAATTAGTTGATTGTTGCCGTGTTGAACATTCAATTAGGAGAGAGCCAGAATTTAACTTTTTAATTCCGGCTACATCACCTGCAATACCCTGTACAGCTTTACTAATAACAAACGGGTTAATTTTTAAAGGCTGGTCAGTAGTAGATTGCACCACGACAAACCTCGCCCAAGCAACAAAGACATCAGATTCTTCATCACTTTCTGATCTCAATCTTTTAGAACTATTTGAAGAAGTTTTTTGAGTACCCATCCTGAAGATGTTGGTATTTCATCCTCCTTGCTCCCCACCCACCAATCCGGAGTGCCAACTAGGGGCAATGCTTTTATGTTCCGGGGAAACCAACTCAGAACAGCACCAAGGACTACAAAGAAGATATACACCATAGTAAAATTGTGATTATCAAGTATAAATTCATGATTAACAATGATAAGTCAACATCCAGAAAGATTTAGCAAATAAATAATTCATGGATGCCAAGTTAAGAGATATAATCGAACATCACAAAGAGACCAGATTTGACCCATGAGCCACCGCCTTCTACATGCAAGAACAAGACAAAAGTTATGAAAAAGAAATGATGACAAAGGGAAAAGATTTAGGAAATACAATTATCTTGCATGTAGGGCTAGGCGTGACCAGCCGATTGATTGGACACGGGCCGATGCCAACCGTCCTTCTAGATGAAGTAAGGGTCAAAGTGATGTGTTGGGCCAGAGCAAACCGCAATCTACACGGTCCTCAATCACCAGAATCCCGTCCTCCACCATCAAGGATTGCATTCCACGGCAAACGGAATGCCTCATTTTAGTCGCCTTTTACGACAAGCATGAGGTACTTGGGACCTATTCTAACCCGGGTTCCCCACGGGGTCCTCCAACTGAAGAGTAATTTGCTATTAAATAATCAAAAACAAAAAATCAATAATGAAGCAAAGTAAAAACTTTGAAACTGACAAGTTGGGTTAAGCACATGAACATCCATTAGGGACGTGAGGTTGATTGCTTCAAAAGGGTGAGCACCTCCTGTTAAGCTAGCTACACTTACTACATGTGTAGTCAAAATCGAGTGAAAAGAACATTAAACTATCGACGTCAAATATATCAAGGACAATGCTGGACACAGAGACATCACACGTATCAGCAATACTCAAACTTTTAAGGGCCCCTGGTAAGCTAGTCTTTCAATATCCCTGGGTCAACAATTTGTTTGTAATCAGCTTGCTTCGTTGTATAAAGTTCCCATAATGAGAACAAGCTTTACCATAGCGTATTAATTGGGAATAAAATACACCTTAAGCAGAAGCAGGTATATTGCTGCATAGAAAAGAAAAGTTGGCAATAGAAACATTAAAGCCATCACGTTTGTCGTACAGGTTTATGTATAAGACTAAATATGTAGCAGAACTTAGGGAGTCAGTCGTATATTTTATTTCAAGCTCGCTAGGATAGATGACATTCACAGAGTCTCCAAATTTAGGATTATTAAGAGGCAGAACGCCATCTACAAATCTGTATATGTAGTTGATTTGACGAAATTTTTCCCTCCTGAAATAATAAGGGTCTGCGTTAATTTTGCTTAGGTAGAATACAGAAACAAATGAGCAAGCAATGTTGCCCATTTTGTTCCCATTGGTAAACAGATTGTTTGCTAACAATTATTTTACCAAACACAACAAATATATTATCTATCAAAACATCCAACATTTTGTTGATGGTATCTTAGTGTATTTTGGTTTGGAATGCGTATAATGCTTGAAAAAATAACCAGAACCCCTGTTCAGCACTATATATTTCTATCTTGGTTTTTTGTAAAAGAATGACAAAGGAATAATTTGTCTGTTTGTCTAACTTCAGGATCGATATGTATTGAGACATAAAGACGTCATATTTTTCAGATATTAACCTTCATTACGATTATGACAATGACAACACTAGCATACTGTTCAGACATAAGCCACTCAATGACATACGAAGGGACCGTGCGGACTGTGTGTGGAACCATCGCATATAGAATGACAGCATTCACATTAACTGTCCTTTCCTTCCTTGGATGTGTTACATTATTAGTTGTAATTGGTGATCAATGGAAAGAAGGTAAGTTTGACTCTTGCAAAAGAAAGCATTGTGCTCCAAGGCGTGCTATTACCCCCACTACTTGATACTTTTCCCTCATACAGATCCAGTACCAGTCATTTTTAAGTTTTATAATCAGTTGACTTAATATGTATGCTGCTTTACTTTTCTTTAATTGCATGTGCTTGGCAACAAACCAAATACAAGAAAATGACATAAATCGCCAAAAAAAAAAAAAAAAAAAAAAAAAAAAAACAGAAAAGGAAGGAACAAACACACTTCAGACCAGTCCCTTCCAGATGAACATCGCGTTTCAGTTGATAAAAGTGTTATGAAATCTTTATATGTATCAGAAACTTTTAATTTTTTATCACTTTATCATGGAACAAATATAAAATATGTTTGCTGATACTGTCATACTAGTACTTCATAAATTTGATCAACAGTTTTCCTGTTTATGGCCAAAGACCATTACTGCATTGTTAATCCATGGTACATGCATAAAGCCTTTATTGTATCCGTGACATCTGTCGTTTTTATATTGCCACTTTGCTATATGGAAAGGATCGAATTTCTAGCATATCCAAGGTGAGTGTTTGTATATTAATATGTTAAGGTGGTTTTTTCTTAACTCAAGAAAACGCGAATATTTTTTTCTTATTGAAACAATTATAAGACTTGTTTACTCAGGAAAAACTTTCAAAGACGTACAAAGTATGATACTTCTTAATCAGGTAATATTATCCTGAGTATATTCGGTGTCCCTTAGTTGTATGTTCCTTTCATTACCAATTTAATGCTTGGTAATTAGCACCCTTCTGATTCATCTACTTTTACTTTCTTGGTCCACCTCAATATGGAAGTTTTCAATTTCTTTAAATTATGATTTGGACTGTTGTTTTTGTTTTTATTGTCAAATATTTACGAGACTATGATTTGTTTGAAAATGGCGATTTTTAAAAAAAATTAAGATCGTTGTCAATTTAGAGGTTTTGTGGTTGGTCAATCCCTTGCATATTCCCCATTTTTTAACCCACGACTAATATTATTTTATTTTAAAACTATATGCCTTATAATTTTATAGAATACATATCTAAGGTATATATTTATAGATTATAAGATTTTAACTACTTTCTATTAGTATATTTGTAAATAGATCTGGAAAACTTTACTTTTTATATAAGCATATATACATTAAAATTGTAGGTATTTATATAACAATCTATTATTGTCCACAGTGGTCTTGGAGTTGTCGGAATTACATATATTAGTGTTTTGGTTGTTGTTAAATACTTTATGATATCAGAAGCCATTGAAACTGAATCGACAAGGTATGGTACCATTTGAAATCTAAAATTTCTTTCCGTAGCCCGCAATCGTATATTATACAATTGGCATGCAATGTTTATATTTGCTTGAATGCTCCATACATATACAATGCTAATATCTTTATATGGAATGATCTAAAGGATGTGACATTGTCTTGAAATCAGATGGTGAAAATAGTCAGTTGAATAAAATATCGCTTGAAATAGCTACAAAACAGATAACAATTATCAAAATAAACTTTACTAAAAGTAAATATTAGATGAGTCACTCTAAGTGACAAGAAACACTATGGAAATATGCAAATAGCAGATATTTTAATTTTAAAGTATTGAACTAATTGTATAACGAACGATCACAATTTATGCAATACTTAAAAGATAAATGAGCAACAAAACATCTTTGACAAACTTGTTCTGCAAATAGTTGTGATAACAAAATACATCTTTAAGATAAATGTAGTTTCCGTTGATAATATATGCAGTGAGAAAGTCTGTCTGGCAATGTGGTTACGTTTTTCAATTAATTTTTAAAAACATATAATTTTTAAAGATATAAGCATTTAACAAATTATCACTAGATTGTGTCTATCACGGGTTACCCTATCTAAATAAACAGTGTTTTTGATTTTTTTTGGAAACAGTTTGTTATAAACTACTTTTTGAAAAATAAAATAATTGTTCCTGTCAATAATTTAATTAAAACATGAATATTGTGTTCAGTTTCTGTCAAAATCAAAAACAAACCTATCAATCCATTTCCAAAATTCAAATATCGAGATATTTTACAGCAGTAGTCTCAAAATATCTTAATTTAGTCTTGTTTTCTTGTTGATGTTAAATATGCTTAATTTTTTAGAATTGATTGTCTTTCTTAACTTTGGCATACATTGTTTTTTTGTGAATTATGTGACATGTACGAGTTTTTTGGATATTGACTAGTTGCATATTTCAGACATAATTTATATATTTTGTAGACCATATGATGTTGGAAGTGTGTCGTTAGCAGTGACTTCGATAATGGTTTCATATGATGTAAGTCCTGTATATATAACAACCTGTAATTAAGAACCAAAACTAAAAGTATATTGTGTGTAGATACATTATCAGTTGCATGTGAAGGCTAGAAAGCGCCGTAATGTGCTGGGAAATTCAATACAGGTACAGTAAAGTAATAAAGTAAAACCTTTGGTGTGAAATAATCCTTAAGCAGTTGTATGAAACCTAAACTGTCGGCTTCTTAATACATTCATTTAAAACAGTTATTACATAACTGAGAGCTCATTCACACAACCTGTATTTTTATCCCAACATTGACAAAGGCATTGTTTTAATCTACTTATATCGTAAAGTAAATTTTATTTAAAATCCAAAACAAAATAAGTGTGTATCTTCATTATGTAAACAGGAGGTGCTTACCCTTCCGGAGCACCCGGCCTCGCTTCCCTGGTGGAAGTTCACGTGTCTAACCTAACTTGTCAGTTCCAGTTTTTACTTTGCTTCTGGATTATGATTCGGACATGGATTACTATGTTTGTTTTTGAATACTATTGACATCTGGTCTGAGGATTTATGTATACGCCTGTTAATAAATTATTAAATGATTTTGACATGTAATTATTTTGTAAGTCGGCTTATTCTAATCAGCATCTCTTTATATTAAACAGGGACACCTTCCTATAGTTCCAATATATTCTTGTATGACAGTCAGAAAGCTTAAACCATTCTGTAACTCTGTGACCATTGCCATTTGTTTTTGTACAGTATTTAATGGATTAATGGGAATTTTTGGATATTTAACATTTGGGGAAACTGTAGCCAGTGATATTTTTTTATCTTATGAGCCAAAACCGGAAATTTTAATCGGCGTTTTGATGCTTTGCCTGAAGACGTATACCGCCTATCCACTTGTAGCCTTCAGTGGAAGGTAATGTAAAACGTTATAACTTTGTATGTAGCTGAACAGGAGGTTCTAACCGTTCTGGAACACCGGGTTTCACTTCCCTAGTGAAAGTATATTTGTTTAACCTAGTTAACTAGGATTTGAATCGGTTTGTTTTTGATCGTTTACTTTTTAATAAAAATATGATTTAAAACATGGATCTGTATGTGGTTAATTCACTTACCTAGGATTTATAGTGTTGCTTTGTTCAGACACCATTGATATAATGTTGAATCAGCGCATGATTACTACATTTGTTATAATTCTAGACATCAGACAACAACCGTTTTGGAATAGAAATCCAAATATTTTAAGATGTTGAAATGAGAAAGATAAAGTACTAAAATAAATTGTACAAATTCCACCCAGAGATTAAACATAGTTTAGTTTTTAGGAATGTAAAATTTAATAAACAATGTTCATCTGACAATATTTAGTATTGACTATGTTCTTATTTTGTCGATTACATCTCCCTTTACTAGATTAGCCATATAAATCTTCAGAAGAATTTTTTATATAGCTTATTTTTTTCTGTACAGGGCATGGTTGATTTCATTCTATCGTATAAAATATTGTGAAATAAGTAAACAAATTATCCGAATACACATAATGCAGTAATACATAGTTTTTGCACAATAAATGTGGCTTTTATATAGAGCATTCTTAATTCTAAATTACAGTTATAGTGTAAAAGTATCTAAAAACTAAAAATATGAAACGAGAACATACTTTTGTTCATATTGTCAGAAACAACCCACATTGACTTCTGTTAATGCAGAACGGTAATACGTATAAGTGGCAGGAAGATACTTTGGTAACAAAATGTCTGTTTACATGAGATTACCGTTATGAAGTATTGTTCCTTTTGAGAAGAAAATCTTTAACATTGAAAATGGATACTACATGTATATGTAGAATTTCTACACTGTGTTTGTTTATTATTCTGTGTCCGACTTCACATTTCGGTTTTCCTATTTTTATCTTAATTTGCTAGTTTCACAAACTTTATTCTTTTTTCAGAGAAGCTTTAATTTCACTGTGGGATGAATTTTCGAATTTTTCTGAAGACGAAAAATTAAAGCATGGGAAAAAAAGAAGAATCATAGTGTCATCAGTATGGTTTATCTTGTCACTCATTGCTGCTTTGTATATCCCTTATATTGGAATTATTATGCGTTACCAAGGTGTTTTAGCATTTCTCTTTGAATTAATTTTGCCAGGTATGTATTCTTTTTTTCATAGAGGCTGATTGGAGTTTTTTACTGAATATACAAGCGTTTGGAACAAATTGAATTAAACACGGGGCTTCGACAGGAATTTGATATTAGTTTATAAAATATTAGTCTTCACATACACTTCATCGGAACATGCAATTAATTACAGTACTTGCACATTGTTTATTCTTCTTAATAAAGGTTTATAGTCTTGCCAGCTTTTTATACGGCTTTAAATCTGAAAAATAATAATAACAATAGTAATAATAAATGGTTCTTGTGCATCTACTATTTTCAGATTTTCTATCTTAATAAACGAACTAATATGATATTGTAAACTATGTGTATTTTTTCAGGTCTGTGTTTGTTTTTCTTGAAAGAAGACAGTACTTATCTTCCAGTATGGACAATCATCAGATTAATTGTAGCGTCGATGTTAATGGTAACTGGAGTTTTCCTGATGGGTATGTCATTGGTACAATGTATTCAAACTGATATAATACATTCGGACGATATACGACCTGATACGTCAAAGTACACGTGTTAGTGATAACACAAAACGACAGTGCTGTGTAACGACAATTGTATTAGAAAAAGGGCTATGGTAACTCATAACTTGTCATATATATCTTTGACGGACGGCATTGGCACTGTTCTATGAATTTGATTGCATCGCTCCACTTTGTGCCGGTCACCTAGAATAGCGACATGGAAAAGTAAAGTCACAATTTTAGTTCATATGGCAAAGTGCGCCAAATTCACATTTATATGTAAATAATAAACATTTCTTTTGGCACTTGACCTGTTCCCAGGGTCACGTGCATTTAATTGACAATTTTGTAAATCTTTAATTAAAACAACGTTGTTTTGTTGTTGAATCGTTGTATGTTGTATATTGTTGAATTTGTTGGAAGCTGCCGTTACATGTTGGTCGCCGCTCCAAAATTAAGCCATGACCATGCTTTTCGCCAATATAAATATTATAAATAATATGAATTATTAAGTTGTTGTTTTACAATGACCCGCCATATAAAGTCCACCTGTCTTATGTGAATGGAGTCCCTTTTTAGTAATCAGGTGTACTGTCCATTAAGATTATAATAAGCTTTTCAAATATCTTCTATAAGAAATAATAAATAATAATTTATTTTTTGAAAATATCATAAAAATAATTTTAACAATATTAAACAAAAGGATATTTTAATAGCTATTATAATAGCTATTGTTTTCATTTCTTTGTATACCAGTAATAACAATACATTTTTACTCCTTCATAAGACGAACCTCTATATAAAGTCCATCTGACTATTAAGTCCACTCTTGATCAGTCCCCTGGGTGGTCTTTATACACAGGTTATACTGTAATAGATAAAATGTTGAAAATATTGGAAACAAAACTATATATTTGTTATTTTCTTAAGTACTTTATGGTGTGTTGTGTATATATATAGATGTGTTGTATTTGTAAAATTGTCCTTTTGTTACCCGGCAAGTGAACCCAGTGGCCCCAACCCTGGCACTTGACCATCCCTAGTTTATGTATGGGACAATAAAAACATGAATTACAAAAAAAAAAAGTTGTTGTTTTACTTTGAGTTGTATATATTTTTACTTCTGCTAGTTAAATAAATATTTTAAATCAAATCTGTTGTCTATAGTTTTCTTTATCTTGAATAAACGATTGACGTATTAAAGTATTTCTCACACCTGTGACATGGAAATCCCTTGTTTTTACCCATGTGGGATTTTCTTGTCTCACCCTAGGGTTGAGACAGGCTACACGCTGAATTTCGTATTTATACCTTCTCTGGATTTATCGTTGGGAAAACGTAATACGTTGGGAAAAAGTTCCGAAGTCAGCCAACAATTTCTAACGTCACAAGCACTTATATAATTGATGACGTCATAATCATTTTGCGTGAGAACGTCAACAAAAATTAATTACGTCATTTTCAGCAGGCATGAAAACTGTAAAAACTTTGGAACTGACTATTGTTTTCGCAGACATGAAGGTGTAGTATAATAGATCTTTTATCATATCAGAATTATTGTACGTGTTATAACAACTTTCTTGGATCTTTATGATAAAATTAATGTAATGCATTGGGAACAGATCGTGCAAAAACACCTGTTGTATAACACTAAAGGAAATAAATAGTCCATATATTTTTATTCTACTGTTTGGTGTAATCACGAGTTAATCAACCAAACGTCCTTTAGAAAATTGAATTATTCGTCCAAAACTTTTTAACAATTGTTAAATGTTGAAAATATATATCTTCCAGATCTAGTAATCAGTTTGTTTTTTAAGTTTAAGATGAAACCCACCGGTCTTTAGTTGGGCAATGTTGTGATACGATAGGATTGTAGGGTGGATTTGAATGAATCCAGACTGTCACACGTCACAATCCTATCGGGGTAGTTATAGCTATTACCTGCACAGTTACAAAGTGTTTTTGTAACATTCTTGGCAAAACTGAATATACAGAACTACTGTATTTCCACAAATTCAGTGCACATGGAAAACGCAAGAATAAGGTCATATTTTCCATTAAACTCACATTAATGGCAAAACTTGATTCATACTACACTGACCTAATAGGAAAAATATTTTTCATTTATCCAAAAGTGAATTTAATGATGTGCATAGAGCATGTCAAAATTATCCCTACTGTAACTTCTTACTCTGAACTACTATTAATGTTATGTCATAATTGGAATATTCATGATGATAAAAACCTCCAACAACAATGATTTACCTGACCCCAAAAACCCTGATGTAACTTTGAATGAGGCCCAATTGGTGTATAAACTTGATCAAATTTCCACAAAATGTACAAAAAAAACTGAACAATGATGTTTTTATTTTAAAAATTTAGTTAGGTCAGTGCGTTTTAAATGCATTTGATGTATAGTTTAATGGAAACGTTTCTAATTAAAAGAAATAAATAAAAACCATATGCATTCAATTTATGGAAATACAATCAATGCTATGGTAGACAATTGTGGTACGATGGTTCGTTGCTAGAACTGGCAATTTTGACTTGACAAAGACGCAGCAGTATATTTGCAATTATACTACATCGAACTCTTAACGTCAGCCAATAAAAATAGGTGTTGCATACAGATTGAATAAAAGTGATTATTGTTGTAATCATAATATACGTACACTGCATACTATACTGTATCAGATCGTACAGAGCAGTAACTAGTTCTGAGAATTAAATCTTTTTCTTTTGGATAATTTATCTGGTCAACCACGCTTAATAGTCAACACTTGTTTAAATATACACTGCATTTTCATGTAACGTTTACCATTGTCATTTGAATTTCTGAATCAGGTTTGAACGACCAGTTTTATTATGAAAAATTAACATACTGATCCACGTTTAAATCGCTATCAAAAAGCACTTTGAAACTTTGCCAAATTCAGTCAAACATGAACTCATACTAAGAAAGTCAAGCCGGGGGCTCCTACAGTACTAGAAAGGTTAGCACCTCCTGTTTCGCTAGTTACAACCGCCATATATGTAATTGAGAATAAAAAGAACATATATTGGACCTCAAATATGTCAAGGGTAGTTTTTGATACAGAGACTTCTACTTATCAATAATACCTTGACGGCGGCCATGACACGTTTGGAGCGCTTTAAAAACCATGGCTTGTAATATCCCTGCATCAAGAACTTATTTGCGAGCAGCTACCTCACCGTATAAAGTTTCTGTCGTATGAACTGGTACGAACAAGCTCTACCATAGCGTATTAATTGTAAAACAAATACACCATCAACAGAGAATGCGGATTTATTGCATTGAAAAGAAAAGTGGACAATCCAAAAGTTACTACGTTTGTCATACAGCTTCAAATGTAGACTTTACTGGGCATCATAATTGCCGTAAAAGTCTAAATATAAATCAGAACTTAAAGAATAAGTCGTATCCGTTATTTCAAACTCACAAGGATAGTTAACATTAACATGATGTAGAGTTATTAGGAATTATAACACGAGAAATGCGTTTTAGAATTACATTTTTTACCCACACCTTGGAGAATCACTGGCTCTATGAACATATTGTAATGTATGGGCAAAGTGCTATAAGAGGAAACTTACACTATTCCTAACCAAATATTTGTAAATAAGACTTTGTTAATTTAAAACACATCTTGAGTGACTTAACCTATTAACATTTATTTAGCAGCTAAAAAAATTAGAAATAAAAGTCAGCTCTCCGACATCTTTTTTTGGACAGGTCAGATGGTTGAGAAGTCTCATTAATCCCTATTTTTCATATTTAGTAAATATTCACATTGACTGACTGTGTTGTATTCTGGTTTTTTTTAATTTGTTCCAATGTAAATATTCAACAGCAATTCTTTATGACAAACAAGCGACTAACCATCCTAGTGGATATCATAAACATAGTACGCATTACTTTCGTATTGTTCGAAATTCTCAATTTGCTGCTAGTTAAAATCTGAAAATCCTCACACTCTAAGGTATACTCCTTCATGCAAAGTATTTCCTTAGCTTGATTTGGTTAAATATATCGGTATTTTTGTTAAATCGCTACTGATGAGGAATTGCATTCAGAAACGGTAGCCTAGCGCTGTAAAAAATTAACACGGGTTTAATATGCAATAAAAGCTTATCACGAGCCACAATTGAGAACTTTTATGTAGCGTGTAGACGACAAAACTCATCTTATTTTATAACAATGACTTTAATATTTTTACCATTAATGTAAGTCCAGCTGTTGTCAAATCAATACTTCATCAATGAGAAAACATTGTATATTCTTAATTCTTAAATTACATTTTGAATATAAAGTACTAAGTGCAGTCAGTATTCATTCTAACTTTATATCAATATAGAATGCATCAAATCAAACTTTTGACAAATATAATCCAAAAGAAACATACTTATCCATGTCCGAATCACAATCCAAAAGCAAAGTAAAAACTTTGGAAGGGTAAGCACCTCTTGTTTAGCTAGCTACACCCACCACGTGTGTAATAAAAATTGTGTGGAAGGAACACGGAACTATGGGACGTCAAATAAAACCAGGGCAATCCTGGACACAGAGACATCAAACTTATCAACAACACTTTGATGACGGCCATCAACTTTTTGAGGGCCTTCATAAGCCTAGGCTTGGAATATCCCTGAGTCAACAATTTATTTGCATGCAGCCTACTTCGTTGTGCAAAGTCCCCGCAGTTGGAACAAGCTCTATCATAGCATATTAATTGAGAAAAAAATACACCATACGCAGGAGAAGCAGGTATATTGCTGAATAGAAAAGGGATATTGACAATAGAAAAATTGAAGTCATAATTCAGGTATAAGTCTAAATATGAAGCCGAACTTGAGGAATCAGTCGTGTCTTTTTTTCAATCTCTCTAAGATAGATGTCATTCACATAGTGTCCAAATTTAGGATTGTTAAGAGACAGAACGTCATCTATATATATGTATGTTGAGTTGAATGATTTGGCGAGAGTATTCTCTCCAGATTTAACAAGGTTCTGCATAAATTCTGCTTTATAAGAATAAAGAAACAAATCATCAAGCAATGCTGCACAGTTTGTAACCACTAGTATACTGATTGTTTGCTAAAACAATTATATTACCAAACACAACAAATATGTTTTCTATCAAAAACTCCAACATTTTGTTGATGGTATCTTTAGTATGTTTAAGTTTGGAATCCGTATGATGCTTAATAAAATAACCAGAATCCCTGTTCAGCACCAGGTGTTTGTATCTTGGCTTACCGTTTTTGTAAAAGAATAAATTCTTTAAGACACAAAGTTTGGAAACAATGGTTATGTTGTACATAGGAACTTGTAACAAGAGCGTTTTTTAACAAATTTATCATGGAATATGCTATAAAACAAGACTTTAATTACCTCAGTGTTAACCTTTAGACAGATGTGTACTGAAATATTTATTATAATTTATTAATTACGTATTCACTATCTTATATATTTCTGTATCATAACAAAATTTACTGACACATATTGTGTGAAGGATTGTGAATTCTATGGAATAAAAACACATTGCAACTTAAAAAAGACTTTAATTACATATTAGACCAGTGTTGATTTTTACGGCACTAGACATTCCTTTTAGAATACAATTCCTCATCAGTAACGCTCTCAGGTGTTTGAAAAAAATATCCAAAAGAGTAAAATATACAGTATTTTATCAAATTTACCTCAGGAAATACTTTGCATGAGGAAGATAAATTCAGTTTTTGAGGATTTTATATGTTATCTAAGAAATAGTTATAAGAAACAAAAAGTTGGGTTTTTTGTAATTAACACAATAATATTCACTGCTTCCATGTCTTTTCATATTTGACGATGTAAAAAAATAACATGATTGATGGAACTAAACAAGACGTGTTTGAAAAAAAATAGAGTCAAGTAAATAAATAATTATTTGTATCATATTCATAATTATTTTCTTGCCATAAAATAAATTCTTAGTTATAATTCAAGGCATAGAAAGTGAACACTCTATCCTTATGTAAAAATATGCATTTATGAATTTGACACCATTCAATTTTGCTAATTGTTACATTTTTCTTTTTCAATTGAGATGCTTTTATTTGGCAATAGGTAAAATATCAAAGATTAGAAGACATCAGACAAATTCGAAATAATAAAATTGTGATCATTGATTGATAAAAATGGGAGCTGTATAAAATCTCAGCTAAAGTACATTCTTGCCGTTTGAAGAAAAATACGTTTTTTAAACAACTGATTATCAAGTGAACCTAATTTCTCAACGGTTAATATCTTTATCGCCAACATAATGTATAACAATAAATTCTGATTTTTTAATTTTATGATTTCAAGAGGTTTTAAGTCATTATGATTTCAAGAGGTTTTAAGTCACAGGTGTCTTTGTAGTTTCCAAATCTTGGATGCTTTCAAGAAGTTTTAAGTCACATGTGTCTTTATTGTTTCTGAATCTTAGATGTAATTTATGTAATTTAGAATTTGATTAATATCCATTTCATTCTTATAATTTCAATAAGGTAATATTCAGTTATTGTTTAAAAAGTCTGTTATTTTTTTATTTTTTAAAATTATAACAACGTTTTAACTATATTTTGTAACATATATATCAATTTGACATTTGTAATGTGTTCTAAGTAGATTTGATTTGATTCATTAAAAATAATAAAAATTAACTTAAGAGAAAAAACCTGGAGAACCCGGTCTTACTCTACTTTTGGAAGTTAAATTGTTTATCTTAATTTGCCATTTTTTGGATAGTAGTTTGAACATTGACTGGCATGTTTCATTTTGAATCAAAATATTCCTTTCAAATAATTATGTTAATAAAGTTATATTATAAAAACATTTTTATTATCTATCAGAGAAGGAGAATTAAGTCCTGATACGGTTAATGTATAATTGCAACAATAAAAACCTTATTTTAAATTTACAGAATTTGAAAAAAATATACATGTCTATCTTTTAACAAGAATCCGAATTTCATGTGTGATTTATGCTTCATTGATAAGCTACGCTATGAGGGCTGATATTCTGTAAAATAAAAGAAAAACAAGGTCTCGAAAGCATGATCTTCCATAACCTTTAATAAATGGCTATGGTCTACTTAAACCGTGTCATATTTCAAGTAAACACATATCTAAAATTTTATTCACCTTAATGTTGATGTTGATATCATATCATTAACTTATATTAATCCTAAATTTGGAGGATACCTTTTGTGAATAGAATCTATTCCTCCAAATCAGCAAACTTAACAGACATAAATAAAGCTGACGATCTACCTTTAATATCGAGAATATGAGAATGCCATCTATCCTACTGAGTCTGTAATTAAAAACTTGCATGGGATTTGCAAATTCTGCTTCAAAGGTGGAGTTATATATGAAATAATAATAATGGCGCCACAAACAAAATTATCCCACTTTTATGTCAACTCCTTTTCTCCGTAGGGTTATACCTGTTTGCTGTATTATTTTCACAGTTTAAACATTGTGGTAAAACTTGTTGCCACTACAGGAACTTTATACAACAAAGTAAGCTGCTTAGAAATAAATTATTTTCTAGGCGATATTGCTGGCCCTGGATTATAACATTTTCAAAAAGTTTTTAACCTTCTTAAGGTATGATGGCTCTGTATCCAAAATTTTCAGGACTTATTTGACTTCCCATAGTTTCATTTTTTATTCTTACGTTAGATTAGAAACGTCGTTGTTAAAGATAGCTAATCAACTGACCCTTTCTATTACCGATGATCCGGCCTAACTTTGCCTTGCAGACGTTCACGTGTTTTGCTGAAAATACCCGTCATCAATGTTTTTTAATTTTAGAAATTAATAATGGTTTATGTAGCCCATTTAAAATTTAAATGACACTTCAGGTCGAAATAATGTCTTTATAATTTATCTTGATATGTTTGTGTGGCATTAGTACGTCTATTCACTTGGGGGTTTTACGTATTTGTCTTTTTAGATACTATCATTACGTCTTTTTACATGACACTATAAAATTGTTTAAGCGACAAGCAAGTCCTTTCCAAAATGTTATTTGGTACTCTCACGTGGCGTTATTGCAGTCTTTCAAGAGGCGTTATTGTGTCTGGGAACGTAACGTAAGTACGCTTGTTGACTGGTAGGTATGCTTGCTATTACGTTTTGTTTGCGAAACGGAAATGGCAAAATTCAAAATCATAAGTTAACACCTTACTTTCAAACGGACATTTAGACAGATTACAAAAAATGTATTTAGAATATCATATAAATAAAATAAAATCAGTGAACATGAAATCTTAACACTTAAAATGCATTCAAAAGAAATGTACTTCACATAATAAGTTTTTTTTCAACTAATCAAGCACATTTAGCGCTATTCCCTGTGAAGACCAAATAAAATGAAATGTCAAAGATACTATGGTACAACAAATCGTTGGGTAAGGTTTACATTTAATACCTTTTTCATGGTAATTATCTACAAAATATCCAACAACGGATATTCCTGTCAATACAGGGAGAAAGTCGCACTAATTGGTAGAGCACTTCCGACAAAATCGAAAATTCAATGTTCCTCTATCTGCCGTATATTCATGTAATTTAGGTAACCATTTACAGAAAGTAATTAAGTCTTGAAATTGTTATCTTTCTGTAATAAATATGTTAAATATTCCAGTTTTATTAGCAAATAGCTTTACGAATACACTGGTAATTAATTTAAATCTATGTTTAACTTTTTAATACAGGAAGTATATTGATTATATTTTTTCTTGACAATATTAATTTATTTCCTTTACACGTTTTATATTAATACCTCTCTCGAGCATTTAAATCGATCGGTCTTCACACACAATTTTAAACTGCATTTAATCACAGGTCTAAACAGTGTTCTTGTCGCAGAAGTGACAACAGTAATTACATGTATATTGAAGAAGACTAGTATTACGGTGCAAGAGAATGTATGGTTAGTTTTAGTATGCGCAGAACTCCCCTCTCTCTCTCTCTCTCTCTCTCTCTCTCAAATGTCATTTTTACACGTGGCAGGTATAGTTAGTAAAAGAGGAGGTGCATATGCTTCCTGAGCACCCTGTCACACTTCCCTGGACTGGTGGATTTAAGTTTTTACTTTATTTGCAAGTATTTTTTACTTTGATTTAATTATTGCGATGGGGACATGGATTGTCATATTTGATTTTGATTATGTACTTATTATATGTAAAACCCTCAAAATATGCAATCAGTTTGAATCAATTAGATTTATGTTATACTTGACTTTGTTTTAATGCTTGATCGGTTTCAAATTGCTCATAAAAACCCTGTCAACAGTATTTTACTATATAAATTAATTATTTAAAATAATTCAAGTTTATATTACATAGTAATAATTCAAGTTTATATAGTGAAATGGTCACCAGTTCTTGTTAGGCTTTGATTATTTTCCGACGATGGGATTACAGTCTATTTATATGTTTGTACATTTTTATATTGCATATTTACATCTTTTTTTAATTTCAGCAATTCAAGTTTTTTCGTATTGTAAATGTATATTTTTTCTAGTTTCAGCTTTTCATGTATGCGTCTTAGTTGTTAACGATATTCTTGGTATCGGACTATTAAATATGCCGTATGCTACAAAATACTGTGGTGTGTCGAATTTGATCATAATACTTGCTGTAAGATGCTTTATTTTATAAATTATTACATACTTGCGCACCTTAGGAAAAGGACACTACGGTAAATTTTCCGACTGTTCATTCGTGTTAGTTTTTTCTAATATTTTTTAACATTAATTATGACACAAAAAGAAATGCTTCATTTAAAGCCATTTTACAAATGTGAAGACTTCACTTTTACTATAGCCAACTTTAATATTATGGATAGGGTTTTAACTGTGAAACAAAAAAACCCACCACAAACAGAAGCAGATATAGGAAAAATTAAAAGAAAGGAAAAGTTAGACAAAAGAAAAATTGAATACATCACGTTTTGTATATAGCTTTAAATGTAGCCTTCCGTTGGTGCCATAATTGAATTACAAAAAAATCGTCTTACCATGTTAATATGGTAAAAAACAATATCACTGATGTAATTGTTTGGATAAGTCGCAACGTCTTTTTGTAAAAGGTATTGAAACGCATCGTCACGATATTATTAACTCTGGCTGATATGGCCACGAACAATGATAACATGATTTTTCAATATATCTATATACAGTACATTCAAGTACAAAATTGATGTCATTTTCAACATGATTATTGTCTTAGCACAGACAAAAACGTCTATCGCATGGAGTGTTAGAAAATCGGTGTTTCTAATATTCAATTTTAAAGTCACACTACGTAGTTTAAGTTATAAATTCACATTGAATTCAAAATTTAGATAATTTTGAAAGTGGGAATTTGATTTGTAACACGCATAAAGACATTTTACTTATGTAAGTTACACTGATTTTGATATATAAGTCAATGATAATACTGTATTTTGGATTGACTAATTTGCGAACGTCTCTCTAAATTTAAAACTTCTTTATCCATTCTGCTTCGTATAAATAAAGAATAAATCATCAAACACCCGTTCACATTTATCAACTGGTTGATATCTATAAAAAAAATCTCAAACATTTTGTTAATGGTATCCTCAGTTCATTTCAGAAACTAATAAAACATCCACATATGCCTTCATGATCGTATTTCGTTCGGTACAATAAGGCTGTGTGCTACATTTTGCGCTATGTGTTATAGAATAAAATTATCTAGTTCTTCTCCAGGATTTTTGTCTCTTTATATAGATTGGAAATATCCATCCTAAAAGTTACATGTACACTTCATTTACTTTTCGCGTATTAAAACATTATTTCATATTATTTTTCAGATATTAACCTTGATAACGATTTTGACAATGACAACGGTTGCATACTGTTCAGACATAAGCCACTCAATGACGTACGAGGGAGCAGTTCGTACTGTGTGTGGAACCACAGCATATAGAATAACAGCATTCACGTTAGCTGTCCACTCCTTCTTTTCGTGTGTTATATTTTTAGTTATAATTGGCGATCAATGGAAAGAGAGTACGTTTGACTATTTGAAATAATAAGAGGATGGATTGGGTCCCCAGTAGTTCTGAATCACACTACCCAATGCCTAAAATATAGTTCCAGTGGAAAGTCGATCATTCTATAATCAGTGACCTCAATCTATTTTTTCTTGTTGTCCAGTATTCTGATGTTTGCCAGATATATGATAAAGCTTTTAATACAACAAAGAAGATGGACTCTCTATTTATTGTTAGACTTTTATGTGGCAACATTTGGTTCGGTTACCAATTTGCACGTGTCCGCCATTTTGAATTCTGGGGGAATTTAATTCAAACATAACAATCCATAGAGGAATGCATTTTTACTTTCCTGCTGTCTAAAAACAGAACATCGACATTTTTCCGAGGGTTACAGAAATTCCTTAAACCGGGTAGACTATTTTTGTTAGCACTTCCCTAACATCTAAAGAAATTTCAATGTTCCTGCGAATTTTGAATTTTTGAAGCCAGATTCACTTTAAAAAAAAACGTGTTATTCTTTTAAAGCAAAATGTGGCAAAAATGGATTTTTCCTATCTGGCAAGGAATATCGAACGTAAACACATTGACTTATGCTAGTTTCCGAGCATTAAAAAGAAGCACCTTGAACATTTGTTCCAAGTAATGCCGAAATAGTCTAAAACATTGAAGTAAAAAAGTTCCCGAGACTGTTAAAAATTGTAATTTTGAGAAAAATGCATTTTGTGAATAAGAAAACCACGAGGTTCTCAATTCTATAAACGTTAAACAACAACAACAAAAAAACCGAAAAATAACAACGGTCTAATAATAAAAAGGTTTTTTCTCGCAGCAGCACTGGCTTGATCCAGATTTTGAACTCATTATTAATAAGTCGCTTCATTTTAAAATCTCGCGTTAACCAACTTCAACCTGTGAAATTTATTGATTTGAAATTAACGCGTCACGTGACATTCTAATGAGTTAAAAACAGAATCATTTCTGGGTTTGTTCCACTTAAAGACTCAAACAACCGGTGCCAACAAAGTAAGGAGTTGTTATTTTCTCCATCACCACATAGCTAACTGCTTCGATATTATCACTACAAGAATCGTATTTATTTATTGCATGTCATTCATGGTATTCTCGTTGGAGCGGTTTATCTAATAAATATGTCTACCTAACGTGATGAAATATAATAAAAACTTTTATTTCTTTTTAGTATGTCTGATTTTGCTGGTATATCGCTGATTTTGTCATATTTGTCTAAAATTAATACAAATCAAATTTTTATTAAAAGTTTTCCTGTTTATGGCTAAGGACCATTACTGCATAGTTAACCCTTGGTATATGCATAAATCCTTCATTGTATCCGCGACGTCTGCAGTTTTCATCTTGCCGCTATGCTATCTAGAGAGTTTGGAATGTCTTGCATATCCAAGGTGAGTGTTTGTAAAATATTATGCTGAGGTAGATCGACACCATGGAAATCGTAAAATAGAATTTTTTTTCAAATTTTTGTTGATGATTTTGTTTCTTTGTCACTGAATAACATATTAGGTCCATGTTATTTTATCAAAAACAAACTAATCCATTTCCAAATCACAATCCCTAAAACAAAGTAAAGTCTAACCAAGCTAAACACGTCAACTTACTCTACGGAAGTGTGGCTGAGTGTTCCCGAAGGTTTGGCTAGCTACACTCAATTCAAAATGATGAATGTAAATACATTATACTCATTAATATTATTGTGATAACGGCCATAAAACTCTTTCAGGACTTTGAGAAGAATATGCGTGTAATAACATTGCGGCATTAGATTCTTTGTAAAAAAAAACAATCCATGTCCGAATCACAATCCAAAAGCAAAGAAAAAATTTTGGAGCTAAAAGGTTAGGTTAGACACGTTAACATCCATCAGGGAAGTGAGGCCGGGTACTCCGGAAGGGTAAGCACCTCCTGTTTAGCTAGCTAGACCCGCCACGTGTGTAATCAAAATGTGTGAAAGGAACATGGGACGTCAAATATATCCAGGGTAATCCTGGTCACAGAGACATCAAACTTATTAACAATACTGTGATGACGGGCCATAAAACTTTTTGAGGGCCTTGATAAGACTAGGCTTGCAATATCTCTGAGTCAACAATTTATTTGCAAGCAACCTGCTTCGTTGTACAAAGTCCCTGTCGTGGGAACAGCTTTGTGTTGTTAACGGTACTTATGTTGAAACCAGCAATTTCACAGCGTATCAATTGTAAAAACAAAAAAACCATACGCAGGAGGTAAATGTATATTGCTGCATAGAAAAGGAAGTCATCAAAACAAATTTCTATCAACCTTTTGTAAGATAAATACTTATAGATTTTATGTTCAGTTTTATGGCCGTCATAACAGTACTGTTGATAAGTTTGATGTCTCTGTGTCAAGGATTCCCCTGGATATATTTGACGTCCCATAGTTCCTTTCACACAATTTTGATTACACAGCTAGCTAAACACAAAGTGCTTCCCTTTCGGAGGTTAGGGGATCGTGATTTAGGCAAGAATGGGTATGTTATTGTTTGATTTCTATATTATCTTTGTTGACAGTGGTCTTGGAGTATCCGGAATAACATATATCTGTGTTTTGGTTGTTATTAAGTACTTTCTATCTGAAGATATAGATGTTAAACTGACAAGGTATGGAATCATTTATAGACCCTAAATTGGCCTTTCTTGTAATCTGCACATTGTGTTAAACTTTACGCATTCATGGAAGTTAAGAATGTGTTAATAGTCCCTAAATCGCTGAGTTTAACACATATATGAAGTTATGGCCCTTTGAAAATAACATAGTGTAAATCACAAAAAGTTCGTAATTGCGAGGTGAATAAAACCAAATTTTTAATGCAATCTCCTCGGTATATATTTATTAGATATTCTGTCCGGCATTGTCATCTGAAATGCAAGATCGCCTATATAATTCGTAATAAAAAACAGAAAAATTACCGATAATATATTCGGCATGGCCGTGCGAGGTCACCGTTTTAATTACTAAGAAAATACATAAAAACAATTATTTTTTGTTTATAGACCTATTTAGTTCAAATATGATGTATAGAAAGTAGTTTATTGACATTTAATAGACACAACATATGTTTACGATTTTTTTATCGTTAGCCTATGTTTACTAGTGTGTTAGTATAAGCATTATTTAAGCAGAGTCATTCAATGTCTTCCCGTCCAGTACCGAGCCATATTTGATAATATATTTTTTGAAAAACCCTTGGTTGTGCTTATTTAATGCGTGTCTAGCACGAATGTCCGACAAGCAAATGCAAATAATTCAATTTTTGAAGAAAGAAATGATTTTAAATTGAAGTTGCGTCCGTCCTTCCGTCTGTCAAAACACGTTTTGTCCGGTGTTATTGTTTAAAACTATAAAACATGACTGAGAAATTTTGCACAAAGAATCTATGTAATGTCTGAGTATGTGTGTTAATTTTTTCTGGAAGTTCTGACTCTTTGAACATAAGTGCAAATCACAATTTTGTTTGAATTTCACTTAAATTTCGTTATAAACTATAGATTCTAAATGAGTTGTGAATTTAATATATCCAAGTTGTATATTGCAGACATGATGTATTGTAGATCACACGATGTAGGAAGTGTGTCCTTAGCAGTGACTTCTTTAGTGTTTTCATGCGAGGTAAGTCGTGTCTATGACTTGTCATAAATATTTGTAAATAAAGAAATTGCACTTTTTAATGAGTGTAGACCCAAGTCAAGCACTTGCATTCATATGACGCCTTGAAAAACAGTATTATATATTGAAATTGTTAATATGAATATATCAGGGTTAGGGACTGGACGTTGTAGCCAAAAAATCCTTCATCACATATATAGAAAAAGATAACCAGAACTTTCATTGTGCTCTTCTATGGAAGTGCATTATATTCAGCTACATTTTCCATACTTCAATTGAGTTCATTCATTCCAATATTGGAATTACTTTCTGTTTTACAAATCACACTAACCTTATTGGTGGTTTGACCATTGGTGTAATTAAAAAAAGGAAATTTACATCACACCATTATTATATTGTTATATTGTATTGATAGTTTGAAATTTCGTAATTTTGATTACACACGTGACGGGTGTACTTAGCTAAACAGGGGGTAATTACCCTTCAGTAGCACCAGGTCTCACTTCCTTGGTGCAAGGTGTTTAACTTAATTTGTTTAAAAACATTTACTTTGCATTGTGGATGTGATTATTGTTCGTATATCAAGTTGATTTATTTATTTTAAATTTCCTTTATTCTAATAAATCTTTTTCTATATCACACAGGGACATATTCCTATCGTACTGATTTATTCCTGTATGACAGTCAGAAAATTGAGAACGTTCTGTTACTCTGTGACCATCGCTGTTTTTATATGTACGATATTTTATGGATTGACAGGAATTCTTGGTTATTTGACATTTGGAGACTCTGTGGCCAGTAATATATTTCTGTCTTATGAACCAAAACCGGACATTTTTGTCGGTGTTTTAATGCTTTGCCTGAAGACGTATACCACTTATCCAGTTATGTCTATTAGTGGCAGGTAAAATAATAAATTTTAAAACTAGCAAATTAAACTGGTATTATTAGTAGTTTATTCATTATTGTATTATTTGCATACGTAGTTGTATATGTTTTTCCTACTAAACTAAAACTGCTGTAGTGATTATGATTTTGTTTTCAGATTCAAAACTAAACAAAACTCCTTATATCTTATTTTCAGAGAAGCTTTAGTTTCATTGTTTGATGAGTTTTCTGAGGAAAAGAAATTAAAAGATGGAAAGAAAAAAAGAATCATAATATCAACAATCTGGTATATCCTGTCACTGATTGCTGCTTTATATATTCCTTTTATTGGAATTATCGTGCGTTATCAAGGTGTTTTAGCATTTCTATTGGTACTAATTTTTCCAGGTATGTAATCTATTTTTCGCAGGGGGTGGGGTGGGCCGATATTGCAAGAAATTTTTATCAAAAGATAATAATAATCTAAGATGCTAAAGGACTATTGGCATGAAATGAATGAATTGTACGTATAAAAATTTACACATTTTTCTTTTTTACACAGAAGACAATAGAGACTTGAATATAAGTGTTAAACGTAATTCTTGACCAATGTACTATTTCGTTGTTCATTCCGCTACCCTAGGGTAATTCTATTACAATAAATATACAATATGTAAACTTATCAATGGTCATATCCACCAGTTAACATTATAACACGCTAGGTTTATTGTCAGGTAGTAATTTTTCAATTGGGATGAACCTTTACTCTCGAGAAGCGCATACGTACATGTTTCGTGTTCTATAAACGGGTTGCTATTTAAAACATACGTGCCAGTTAGGAAGCTATTTTTATGATATTGAAAACATATTTGTATTTTTCAGGACATATTTGTATTTTTCAGGTCTGTGTCTGCTTTTCTTGAAGGAAGATTGCTCTCACCCTCCCAGTTGGAAAATTTGCAGATTAATTCTAGCGTCGATGTTAATTGTTGTTGGAGTTTTCCTGATGACTATGACATTGGTTCAATCTATGCAAACGGACATAATGCATCCAGATGACATAAGACCAGATACGTCAAAATACACGTGTTAGTAAAACTAACGGAGTAAAGAAGGCCTGACTTAGAAAAATAATACCTCCTAATACACACCAAATGTGTAAATTGTGAGCCTATCGGGTACACCTGATAAATAAATAAAACTAAAATTCATTTGTTTATGTAAAAAACTAATATTGTACCATTACTGATCTTTATTGTTTTGCACAAAAGTTACTGTACGCGTTGACTTGTTATATATACACTTTTGATTGTTGGTCACTACTGTTGCTCAGTTGGTAGAGTGCTCGCTCCGTAAGTTGGGGGTGGTGAGTTTGATTCCTGAACGGGTATACTCCAAGACTTGAAAGTGGAAAGTGAGTGTTCTTTCGTCAAGCACTCGGTATTACGAAATGAAAATCATGGTTCTTTCGTATAGGACTTAAAAAATTAGGACCCGTCTCACGGTAGACGTGGCACGATAAAGACCCCTGATGTATAATAATATCAGCGCAACGCACAGGCAAAATGTCTGCACCATCGCCTATAGCTGACGACATATCGATATAGTGTAATATTTTTGACTGGGACGTTAAAAACGTCATTACTGAACTCATTTTTAATTTGTTTATCCCATCGGATTACATGAATACATAAGTATAATTTAAATATAATTTTACAATCCTTGGTGTGATTGTGTAGCTAATTCAGCTTCAGCTTTTTCAGCCATGCAATAACTTGTTTCGCTATACAATGCACAACTGCGGTTGCAATACATAAACGGATTTGTTTCCATGCTGTCAAAGGTTTATTTTATTCATGTCCTTGGTTTATTTGACGGCACATGGTTCAATATTCCCTTTATTCCTAATGTTGATTTCACACTTGATGGGTATAACGATCTTAACGCTACCAGGAGGCGCTTACCCTTTCGTAACACCCTGCTTCGCTAATCAATTAAAGTTTACGTGTTTAACTTAGTTTGTTTTCGAGAATAAGCTTCAATTAAAAAGCTGGTCATCGTATCAATTATTCCGTATATACTTTCCTAAATTTAGCTATTTTTTCTGTGTCTGTTTTGATCGATCATGGTTTTAAAGACACAATATTTAAAGTACAAACACAAGTTAGCTTTTTTATTGCATAGCAAACATTGTTAGTAAAATTAAACAAGTATTAACAAAGTTAAAATTTGTAAATGACAATTTCAAAGAAGAGTTACTTCTCCTTTCACAGCCACTTTAAACCTTAAAGCAAGAAGCGTAAAAAACAAAGTAAAAACTTTGAAACTGGCAAATCAACCTGCAAACACGTGAACTTCCACTAGGGAAGTGAAGCCGGATGCTCCGGAAGTGTAAACACCTCCTGTTTAGATCTGGTATAATGAAGAACTTTGTCTAAGTATATACTTATCATAACAGCATGAACTTATGGCAGTTAATGAATAATAGGTAAAACTAATTATCGAATAATAATGTTATATTGATAAATACATCGAATGAAACCGAATGAAACAATTGGAGCTCTTCAAAAGGAAAAATATAACATTTTGAAAATAATTGACAGATATTTTAATAAAAGAAACTTCTGTTTATTTTGCTTATTTCGGAGAAAGCAAGATCGCAAAATATTTTTTTATAAATTTCGATATGACGGGTACAATGAGGCGAATCGTTATTAAACATTCCTGTTTCGGCTTCATCCTTGCTTCATATATCATTTTATGCAACAAAATATAACCTGGGTGGTTGTTTACAATGGTAATTTGTTTAACCAACTGGCGGGGTTCTTTATGTTACGTAGTGATGACAAAAGAGTTGACTATTTACGTAGATTAGTGCAGTTCAAGAACGAATTGCTTTTTGAGTAACTGGAATGACCAAAATTGATTTAATAAAGTAATAAAGTCAACTAATTTTTGCATTTTCAAACTTTTGAAAAAATTGACATAAATTCAAACTTTTAAACTCAACTCGACCTTTGAGCTACCCTTCATTGTACCCCTTGCGAATCTACGGAAATAATAAATTCTTCCATCATCATTACGTCACACGAAAGACACCGCCATTTTGTCAAAATTTTTACGATTGTAAACCACCCATCCAAAATACGATCAGAATTAGGATTGTTAGCAATGACTCGGCTCATGTAAGTAAAGGATTAATTGTTTTTAACTGTACCATTTAAATCTTGTTCTTAATCTTGTTCTTTTCTCTGCAGCAGAGTAAACAGACAGTAACTTAAAATTACTAACCAATGATTATTCAAAACAACATTTTACCTTTTAAAAAAATAGAAAACTGACCGCTTAAAATATTTTTTATTTTTCATGTTTATTGTGATAAAATTCAGTTATATTTCCATTGTTAGGTGTAGAAAGTAGAATATAGAAGATAATTTACACCATTTTGTTGATTGAATATTCAATAGTACAATCAACCTAACCAAAAAGAAAACAAAAACAGTCAATCCTATATTGATACCAAGAGTTATACAACTCGAATGCGGACGGTAACTGGAGTCAATGCTAAGTAGCAGAATCATAGTGTTATTGGAGGTGCTTTTGCAACCATACAAGGTCCATAAATACCCAAAAGAACTAACAATGACTACATATATCGTATTAACTACAAAGATAAATAAACACATGCATTTTTAAATATTGTCATCTTTTCTAGGATAAACTGCGATATAAGAAAGCTTTTAAAGGAAGATTATTTCGAAGTCCGACCAATACCGACATACCGATAGGTAGTGTTCAGGTAATACTGTCCCACATTTCCTAGGGATTAAATGGCACTGTAATCAGTAATGTTCAGATATTGCATCCAACATATTTAATTATAAACAAGCATTGCATTGTTTAAACTTTCACAATTTTACTCCACCTACCTGCTATTGTTCGTTTTTTCCCTATATTTATGGACCAGCTGGACATGTTATAATTGATATATGTTTGTTTCGAACCTAGGCACGTAAGAGATTTTATCTTTAATTGCATCTTTCTTAACAGTCTAATATAACTTATTTTGTTCTATAAGGTTATTTTCATCTTCCTGTACATGAAGACGGGTAACATAAATTTGTTAAGCGTATAATCTTATATGAATGAATTTGTTAAAATAAAACATATGCCCAAACTCGTCGAGAAATCTAGCACTAGTGTAACAACATTTCCTGGCAAAGGTGTTTGTTTATCATGCATGTTTATTCTGCCTACAGGTTATGATGATAACCAGGAAGTTTTATTGCAGTACAATTTCTCTCAAGTGATAAGATATTGCAAATCAAGTGTAGTACACCTTCAAGTTTGTGACATCAATAGTCGCATACATTAGATACATAGTTGTGTTTATTAGGTATATTAGGATATATCAAGTCTTATCCCAAATACATTAATATTTTATTATATATATACATTATACAATAAGTTTTTACACATCGTTCTGTCGTTTTTGTTATCACTAACACGTGTACTTTGACGTATCTGGTCGTATGTCGTCTGGGTGTATGGTATCTGTTTGTATAGATTGAACTAAAGTCATAGCCATCAGGAAAACTCCAACAACAATTAACATCGACGCTAAAACTAATCTGATGATTGTCCATAAAAAAGAATGAGTACAATCTTCCTTCAAGAAAAACAAGCACAGACCTGTAAAAAATACACATAATTTTCAAGATCTTGTAAGTAAAACTACATTTATCAATGGAAAAAATCTGAAAAAATGAGATGGACGATACTCATAAATAATAATTTAAGCCTAGTAGCTTACCAGGGATGTCATTGTATTTGACCACCGCGAAAACAAATGAAAAATGTCTTCGACAACAGCTAACGCAACAAATTAAATTCAAGTTAAGACAATTATAACTAAAACAATGATGATAACAATTTCCAATACGGGCGCTGCAGTAATTAGTAAAATAAAATTTTCAAAAGTTTTATTTCAAATATTCATAAAGAATTTGTGTTTTGCTAGAGTTTTAAAGTGTATAAGCTACTTTTTGTTAATTCCGTGAAAAGAACACCCAGGTAGTAATTTTGAGAAATATAATATTTTTAATATGAAAAATGTAGATTCACCGCTTAATAACTATTGTGAAAATACAACTGATTTCATAGAACATCTTTTTTATAACTGTAGCACTGTTTCAGACTTCTGAAACGAATTTACTGTCTGGTGGAATACGTTACAATATGATCTCAAAATAATAGACTTAACTATCGAAAATATCATTTTTTGATTTTCTGAACTTAATAATGCTCCTTCAAATTAGTGTATTATTTTAGCAAAATGCTTCATTGATTTACAAACACTTAGATCAATAATTATTTGAAATCCCAACTTTTTTTACTTTTATTGATAATGTCAGAAAAAACCCTGGAAGTTAAAAACTATATTCTTTAGAAACAATTATTAGATTGCCTTATACCGTATTTGGTTACCCACCATTGATGTAGATGAAAACCACACGTTTAATACATTGTTGTAAATTGAATGAGTGAGGCGAGCATGTCCTGTAGAGGACATTATGGCCTAAATCAATTCATGATATACTGATATACATACATGTTCTGTATGTCAGTAGTTTGAAAAGTGAGATGTATTTATTTTTGTATTCACTTAATTTGCGTAACTCATTTAAATTTACCAAAACAAAGCCAATAAAACAATACTATAGTATTTTAGAAGCTTATGGAATGGCAATTTCTTCACAACTTACATACTTTAAGTGGATGGTTCTTGTAAAAAAATGTCCGACTCGTGATTTTTCACGTCGGTCAAAATAAATTTTTATCGGACAAGTCCGGCAAATATGACCGTTTTCCAGCAAGTTAAGATAAAAGTGCTCTATTACGGAACATCGATTTTTAGGTAAATATTGGCATTTCTTTTTTTAGAAAATATTTTATTTTGGTGTGTTTAATTTTGGGTGCCAAATAAACCAAAATTAAACTACAGCCAAAATTTCCCGATTTACGGTATTTACAAATGTCAGACGTCAATAGTTTTAATTTGTAATTCTTGACATTGCGACGTTTACACAAAATATCAATATAAGAAAAATTAGAGAATTCTTATTAGATCATTTGCAGTTATTAAAGACGATATTACAAGAAATTCTGCATTTCTCTTTTTAGACTAAAATACTTAAGGAATAACCTCTACTCAGCCTTCATTAAAAAAGAATACATACCAGGATAAATTAATACAAAGAGGTATGCTAAAACACCTTGGTAACGGACAATAATTCCAATAAAAGGTATATACAAAGCTGTAATAAGTGACAGAATATACCAGACTGATGACACTATTATTATTCTTTTCTTTCCACTTTTTAGTTTTTCTTCTTCCGACAAATCCGAAAATTCATCCCACAATGAAATTAAAGCTTCTCTGAAAAGACAAAGAAAAATAGTTTAAAAGCACTGACAAATTAAGCTAAACACGAAAATTCTAAAAAAAATTGTAGTTCATCTAAACAAAATCACAATCAAATATACCTATCCGTGTACTATCCATTTCAAATGTTAAGAATTTTATCCCGAATGGGGCATTATTCTCAACGTTAATTTTGTTAAACACTGTTTATCACGGAACTATTTATAGGGTTTAAGAAACCTGTAAAATGTCAAAAGATTATTTCGATACCAATGTTAATGACCGAGGCATATACGTATTACAATATCTACCGTCTTGCAATTTGCAGAGGTTTGTATTTGGTTTATTTCTGACAATATGAGCAGAATTGTGTTCCAGTTTCATATTCATAACTTTTTTAGATATATGAGAACATTCTATCACATCAAAACTTTATTTTATACACAATTTGACTTTATACTAAAACTATGTGATGATACATGCAATTTGTAAATTGTGTCAAAACTAAGTATGACAGCATAACGTGCATTATTCGGATAATTTGTTTACTTATGTTACAATATTTGATACGACACAACCAAATCAACCATGCTCTTTTTAAAAAGCGATTATGATATTGAGAACGTTTTATTTTACCTGCCACTGAAGGCTATCAGAGGATAAGTGGTATACGTCTTAAGGCAAAGCATCAAAACGCCAACGAAAATTTCCGATTTTGGCTCATAAGACAGAAATATATCACTGGCTACATCTTTTCCAAATGTTAAATAACCAAAAATTCCCGTTAATCCATAAAATACTGTACAAATACAAACAGCAATGGTCACAGAGTTACAGAATGATTTAAGTTTTCTGACTGTCATGCAGGAATATATTGGTACGATGGGAAGATGTCCCTGTTAAATATAAAATAGACTAAGTTAAAATATTATCGGTGAATCAAAATTATGTTACAAACAAAAACAAACATACTAATCCATATCCGAATCACGATTGAGAAGCAAAGTAAAAACTTTGGAACTGACAGGTCAGGTAAGACACGTGAACTTCCACCAGTAAAGTGAGTTTGGGTGCTCCGGAAGGGTAGACACCTCCGTTTTATCTAGCTATACCTGCCACCAGTGTAATCAAAATGTGAAAAGAATATGGGACGTCAATACATCAAGGTCAATTCTGGACACAGAGACATCAAACTTATCAACAATACTGTGATGACGGCCATAAAAGATTTTGAGAGCCTTGCTAAGCCTAGAAACTGATAAACAGACGTAAAAGTAAAACACTAGCACGCAAAAGGTACAATATACACAACAATCATGTAAGTAGATTAAGCTGCTTACTTTTCTTTTGATTAATAAATTCTTAAATTAAAGGTTTTAATGGTCACAACCGTTTACGTTTTGAAAACAAGAAAATAATGCGAGTTTTGTAGAAGCAAAAAATTATGTCAATATTGAAATCAAGAATAAAGAGTGTGGGAATAAGTTCACAATTATACAATAACGGTTATAAATGGAATGATTCCAGATATATGTTTTGAATTACGCGCATTTGCCTACCAAAGAGGTACACAACGCGTTTATACGTATGCAATTAAAAATAGAAGGTAAACCCTTTGAGACCAGTCATAATAGAAATCACAGATCTTAAATTATTAACCAAATTATTGTGTTGAGTAAGGTACTTATAACAAAACATTGTACGTTTACCAATCACAAAAGCTTACGACATTGCTGTTATATTAAACAAACCTACAGTTGGTTCTATTTATAACATGAAAACAACTTATTTTATATGCAAGACGTACCTGGTATGCATACATAAGCGAAGTCGCTGCTAAAGACACATTTCTTACATCGTATGATCTACAAACATTTAGATCGTGTCTAAAATATGAAATCACTCAATATGGCAGATAAAATAGTAAAAGTCAAACAGTTGACAGTGGGTGCCAAATGTAAGAAGGTATAAAGTCCAGAAATAACTGGATATATTTCACATCAAGAAAACATTACAATATAAAAACAGATGACACATAAAATATTAGACCAAAACTGGACATAATATTCATTTCCTTGTTAAATTCATATGACAGAAGCAAACTATCTATCATTTTTATAATCAGTAGGTTATTACAAATAATATCAAAAGTTTAAAACTAGTCATATTAAACTAGACAGTTAAAAATCCCCTAGAAATTATATTAATCATAAAAATACATTTAGTTATCAAAACTATTTGCAAGACAAGTTTTCCAATAATGTTTTGTTACTTTTAAAGCTATAAAGTATTTTATCATTCCAGACAATACCATACCTTTTCGGTTCAACATCCGTATCGTCGGATATAAAGTACTTGATAACAACCAACACACTGATATATGTTATTCCGAATACTCCAAGACCACTGTAAACAAAAATAGTAAAATAATTGTTATATTTATCTTATAGTAATAGAAAATGTTAAAATTTCCTGTAAGATACAAGTGATGTGCCTCAGATATTTCATGTGAAACATTCTTGGAACACCTAGTTTCAAAATTGAAGAAATTTTAGTAATGTGGCTCAACTTGGAAAAATCACAAAAGCACTCTTCTGCAGTGGTACAGAGAACCTATAGACCGATTTTGAAAAACAAAAAAGCCGTCATTTTCAAGAAGAAATACTATTTTCGTGAAATTTCAATCATGTTTCATAGTGAAACGTGTTTACTCTTTAATAATAATTATTTTGTTCCTGATATCAATTATTTTCAATAATTTGCTTGCATTTTTTGTTTAATATGCGTTTGAAAAAAAACTGATATTTTTATATCTAGAATCGCGTTGTAAAATTTTACGAAGAAGTCCAAAAGTAGGAAATATGCAAATAGAAAAATAATCATTTATTCGAGACACTTTTTTATTCTATTGGATGAGAAAGGTATTAGTTATTTTTAAAGATCTTTAAAAATAACTGATACTTATTTGCTTTCAGACACTGACACATTAAATCACTGAATTACCTATTTCAATGAACTAACTAAATTTTGTTTGTTGAGGCACCGTGTGAAAAATACCATTGCGGTTGCAATATTGGCTTTACAATAATTGCTAAATAGATAAGAATGTCTTGTTATTCTTAGTTGCTATCGGCTATTGTATAGAACGTCAAGTTTGACCTTTAATTTAAATATTTGACAAACGTAGTCCATATGTAATTAAAGTGGCTATAAACTCGATAGATAAGGATAGGTGATAGTAGGACTGGATGTGTATGGTAGGTAATGAGACATGCCGTCTAAACTAAATCGCAAAATCTATTAGCCCAATCTAACATTCAAATAAAAGGTCAAACGGCCAGGTCAAACCTTAAGCACATTACGTTTATATGTATAACATTGTAAAGAAAATATAGTTTGAAGAGAGATTCAAAGATGTGTGTTTCCTCTTTATTAGAATCATTGTCAGTTATTATCAAATTCTGTTTATTTGAAAAATACAACTAAAACTTAATTTTGTGAATAATAAACCTGACAAAACCATCAACCGAAATGAAAAACACGTTTTCTTATGTTTAAGAGCACCCACCTAACATAGTCTTAACATAATAATATACAATCGCTCACCTCGAGTATGCAAGAAATCCTATTCTTTCTAGATAGCAAAGAGGCAAGATAAACACTACAGATGTCATGGATACAATAAAGGCTTTCTGCATGTACCACGGATTAACAGTGCAGTAATGGTCTCTAGCCATAAACAGGAAAACTGTTGATAAAAATTTTGAAAGTGTGTTATTCAAAAATGGCAACATTTTATATTTGTTCCCAGATAAAGTGAAAAGAAATATATCAGTTTTTCAACACCTTGTATTTCGAAACGGCGGTGAAGTGCTGTAAAGTTGAAACGAGTATATGAAATTGAAACCACTGAGTCGGTATCTCTGCTGGTGGCTGGTGCCCGGTGCCCCAAGAATATCACAAATCCAGTAGGCAATAATTGTGTTTTATTGTTTGAAATATACTATTGTCTAAATATGCTGCTAATAAAAAAATGAAATTACTCAAAACTTAGGTATGCTCCCCATGCAAAGTATTTCCTTAGCTAAATTTGGTTTGTTTTTTTTTTTTTTTTTAGGTTCTTTTTTTTCAACATCATGACATCATAAAAACGGTTTTGGTTTTATAATTTTGGTCCAAGCACTACTGATGAGAAATTGTATTCCGAAACGGCAGTCTAGTGCTGTGAAATGAAAACTGGTATAAAATGTATTGGATAGATAATTCAAAACATTTTGATTCGCTAATATTCTTCTGAATGCATTTCATTTCACTTTGACCGCTATATTGTGTCTGATTTGTAGCCATGACAAATTTCATGACGTCATCTAAAGCTTTTTTATTTTTGTTCCGTTCTCGACGGATCAGATTTGTGCGAAACTAAAATAAGAGTTGATCTTTTTTCTTATTGCCATTCAAAAACAATGAAAGATGAAAAACGTCGATTTGCCGTTGAAAATATCCTAACATATCTCATTGGGTCAAAATATTCATATCAGTATTGTAAAACTCCTTTCTATTGGGTAAAAGGTGACCATCTGGTACAAGCCATGGACCGAGCGGGCAATAAAAAACTTGTCCTTGAACAGAGTAGGCAATGCACAGTTACGTCCCTTAAACAAAACGTCCCTATGATTGTGATTAATGAAAAAGGCCGGATTGTGCTCCAATGGATTATAGTATCTTTGGAATCCTAAACCGTCGTCTTCAGAAACGGTCTATACTTTATCTGGTATAAAAAGAGCTGCCAAAAATAAATGGAAAAACTGAAACAGAGCTACATAATTATACACTGATTGTATAGTGTATAACTGTCACGGTTAACGAATAGAACAATTTTGTAAATTAAAAGTGTCACGTAACAAATTGAACAGGCATAGTATTCACCAAACTGAAGTAAAAATTAATTAATTTAAAATATTTTACCTTATCATTAAGGAATATTAATTTCATATCAATAAATGCAAATAAATATCATAGTGAGTCTCTTTCTGTGCAAACGGACAAATGATGTTGGATAGATTCAATGAGGTTGCTATCGTAAAACGCTATTGATGCGCCTGTCCGAAGTAGGGTAAAATGTTATAAAAACTTCCTTTTCTGCTTTCGTTTGTTCATATCACTTACATGTATTTTGTCTTGGTTTACTTGTTTTGACAACTGCCAAGTACATTCAAATAAACAGACGACAAGCAACACGGATATTAAGACCTTCTGAGTCTGAACTGGTAATGGATCTGTATGACAAAATAATATCAAGTAGTGCGGTATAAGCACCCCAGGGCCCCCAATGCTTTTTCCTGTGATAATCAAACGTACCTTCTTTCCATTGATCACCAATTATAACTAGTACTGTAACACATGAAAGGAAGGAATGGACAGCTAACGTGAATGCTGTTATTCTATATGCAATGGTTCCACATACAGTACGAACTGCTCCCTCGTATGTCATAGCGTAACTTATGTCTGAACAGTATGCTAGTGTTGTCATTGTCAAGATAGAAATGAAGGTTAATATCTGAAAATAATACGAAACAATTCTTGAATGCCTGGAAAATAAATAAATAAGTAATCTTACTTTAACAAATGATGGACCAGGAAGACTTCTTTTGACTTTTATATCATTTACTTGTACTGTGTCATGTTAATGGTTCTCTTATACCAAGTGCTTGCTTCTCATGGATTTTTTCTTACAACTATATTTTTTATAACCATACCGCTAGATATCATGTTTTGTTTTTATTTCTTAATTTCATGTTGTATACTTATGTGTTTTATATTTATATATTAAGTTAATACTAGTTTAACAAGGTTTCCATACGAAATAAAACTGTTTAGTTTTGTGTTAAGGAACATGTAACTACCAAATTAACAAACAAAATGAACGATATGATCTCTATAATATCCACCTAAGGCAATACATAAGGTCAGACAACACAAATGAAAAATCTAAATATCTATTGCTATCTAAATGTTCACTTATCAAAATATACCCTTCAGGTGCACTTGACCTCACTTTCCTGGCTCTGATTTACGAGATTGAATATGTCTAAGTATTCATATTTATGTAAGTATTCAAATTTTTACTTTGCTTGTGGGATTGTGCTTTAATTTTGTGGTTGATTATAATGTACAATAACTTACCGCAAGAATTATGATTAAATTTGACACACCGCAATATTTTGTAGCATACGGAATATTTAGTAGTCCGATACCAAGAGCATTATTTACAATCAAGATAGATGCATGAATAGCTGAAACTAGTTATAAAATCAACATTAACAAAGTAAACAAGGTGTTCAGAGAAACTATCCCTCGCTCTGTCGAGCAATCCCATACCACTCACCAACACAATAACTTAACTGACCAAGTTTCAGATCTATCGGATGTACGATTTTCTTTCAAATGCACGGAAACCAAATTATCTACACACACACACAGGCACACAGCTGTATTACTCTATCCCCTTCACTACTGGTGGGGGTGGATAAAAAGATATATAAAGGTTTTTCACATGCTATTAATTTGTAATTAAATTTTTAATCAAAAACTAACATACTAATCCATGTCCGAATTACAATGCAAAAGCAAAGTAAAAACTTTGGAACTGACAAGTAAGATAAGATACGTGAACTTCCACCAGGTAAGTGAGGCCGGGTGCTCCGGAAGGGTAAGCACCACTTGTTTAGCTAGCCACGCCCGCAAAGTGCGTAATCAAAATTGAGTTAAAGGAACATGGAAGTATTGGACGTCATGAATTAGTATGATATGTCAAGGTAAATCCTGGACCTAGATACATCAATCTTATCAACAATATCGTGATGACGGCTATAAAACTTTTTGAGGATCTTGCAGTTAATTTGTTTAACAGGAGTATGCATTAGCATTTGTTAAGTAATGTGTTTAACTGGTGTCCCGTTTTCGGTTATGAATCCCAAATATCTGTCTCGCGAGTACTGGACATCATTCAGCACCGTTGCAGTATAAACGCTGTGAAATAAGCGGCTGCCGTGGATTTATTTTGTTACCCAGAAACAAAGGGGGAATACGTTGACGTAATTAATTCTTTCTACACAAATTAAATAACAATATGTTGCTTTCGAAAAAGTTGCAAGATTAAATTCTTCAACATGCATTGGAGCGAGTGTTTTTAAAATATACATTAAATAGTACAGTGAATTTCAGTCTTTGATAAATACATAATAAAATTAAAACTAACTATACATTCTCACGCAGTACCAGTCCTCTTCAATATAATTACTTTTGTCTCCTGTAAGAAGTAACTTACTCAATTCAATTTTAGATTGTGAGTAGACAAAACCAGCGATATCATTTAAAATACCATTGCAAATAGACGACTATGACATGTTTTAGATAAATAACTGTATTATGTGACTTAAGAAAAAAAATTAATTTAAATTTGTCCTATCTTAAAATTTGATCAAATTTTTATATATGCACAACTTTACTACCAGGTTTTCTCTGTCACAATATACAATTAACTCATAAACACTTTAGAGAACCCCAAAATAATTTCACTGTATCTTCTAAATAATATTTTTCATATGCGTGTTGCATCAAAAGAATTCTAACCAAAGTAAAATCTGTCGAGAATCATGTTAAACAAGTTAACAACCACAAGGGAAGTGAGGCAAGCTCCGAAAGGGAATGCACATCCAATTTAGCTAGCTAAAACCGCCATGTGTGCAAACAAAATTGACAGAGAGAACACTGAACTACGGGACATCAAATACATATCTGGACACATAGACCCTATAGACGGCCATAAAACGTTTGACGGGCCTGATAAGACTACGTTTTCAGTATCCATAGGTCAAAAATTTATTATAAGCAACTCTACCGTAGCGTATTAATTGTGAAACTAATATACCATAAGCAATTATATTGTTTCATGGAAAAACACAGTTGACAATTAAAAAATGCAGGGCATCATGATTGTCATATAGTTTCAAATGTAGCTTTTTGTGGACGTTACAATAAATAACAAACATACTTATACATGTCCGAATCACAATCCAGAAGCAAAGTAAAAAGCTTGAGAACTGTTGAGTTAGGTTAGACACGTGAACTTCCACCAGGGAAGTGTGGCCGGATGCTCCGGAAGGGTAAGCACCTCCTGTTTACCTAGCTACACCCGCCACGTGCGTAATCTAAAATCAAAATTATGTGAATGAAACATGGAACTATGGAACGTCAATTATATCAAAGCAATCCTGGACACAGAGACATCAAACTTATCAACAATACTGTGGTGACTGCCATGAAACTTTTTGAGGGCCTTGATAAGCCTAAGCTTGCAATATCCCTGGATCAACAATTTATTTGCAAGCAGCATGCTTTGTTGTACAAAGTCCCTGAAGTGGGAACAAGCTCTACCATAGCGTATTAATTAGGAAACAAATACACCATAAGCAGGAGAAACAGGTATATTGCTGCTTAGAAAAGGAAAGTTGACAATACAAAAATTGATGTCATCGCGTTTGTCATAACGTTTCAAATTTAGCCTTTCTAGGGAGTCATAATTCAGGTATACGTCTAAATATGAAGCAGGACTTGAGGAATTTGAAGAATCAGTAGTTAGGATAGATGACATTTACAAAGTTTTCGAATTTAGAATTTAAAAATAGAGCGTCATCTATATATATGAACATGGAGTTGATCATGAATGATTTCGCAAGTTTTCACTCCGGACTGTTTCTGCAAAAGAAATAAAGCAGTAAACAATTGTGCACAGTTTGAGCCAATTGGGTAACTGATTGTTTGCTGAAAATTATTTTACCAAATTTAAAAGATATGTTGTCCTTTAAAAACTCTCAACATTTTGTTGATAGTATTATTATTATATTTTTGTTTGGAGTCAGCGTGATGTTTGGCAAAATAACTATAATAAATTTACTTCTATGGGATAACTTTTGTTGTTTTTATCTGCATTCAGATGTCAGCGAAAATGAGATATTTCTGGTTTAAAAAAAAAAAAATGATGAAATTGCCAGTATGCAAAACAAAAAGTCCTTTTATATGCAATACAATACGAGAAGAATATCTATACATTTACAATAGGAGAGAAGAATATAGCTGCCAAACCTGAGACATTTCCAGTACAGCCGATTTCATTCGATGAGAAATTGTCATTAAAAGCTTAGATTATTTGTATATGTGACCTCTTCTAAACAGACAGACTAGGTGTAAATAAACATTAGATATCTGATCATAGATCATACGCGAGTTCTATTCTACAATGTGTACAAAATGAGGACATAAAAGATTTAAAAGTGGAAAAAACAAGTAAACAACAAATGGATAGTTTTAACAGTTTATGTTTATTTAAGGTGTGGAAGTATTGTCTGGATATTGATACGCTAAAATGATTTATAATTTATAATTCTTAGATAAAATAAATCAATTTCCAGTTTTTACTTTGTATTTTGTATCAAATTGTCACATGACTGTTGACACGTTGTTTATTATGTCGCTACTAAATTAAATTTTTCAGCAATATTATTTGCCATTTTATAAGCATGGATTTGCTATTTTCAAGCATTTGAGTTATTTCTTAAAAAGTAGAATAATTTATGACGTCATAGGTTTATTTTAAATGTAGGTTATGCACTGCATACAACAAGCGTTCACAGCACTTAAAAAGCGTTATTGCCAGCGATATTGTGCTACAATTTATTTGAGGTATTTGCATTATGAAGCTATACAGGACGTGCTTACCCTTCCGGAGCACCCGGCCTCACTTCCCTGGTAAAAGTTCACGTGTCTAACCTGATTTGTCAGTTCCAAAGTTTTTACTTTGCTTCTGGATTGTGATTCGGCCATGAATTAGTATGCTTGTTTTTGATATAGCATTGTACAATGTCTACTTTTTATGATTCTTTATACCATCTTTGTCTATTAAATGTGGTATTAAGAATTACGGAACAAAACTCGTTGGTCTGTTTTAGACAGTTCTGGATAAAGTTGTTTAATGAAAAAAAAACATTATACTGGCAACATATTGAAAACATAATTTTTAAAAAATAAGGAAATGCAATGGAATGCATTTTACATTAACGAAATATTGATTTGACAACAGTTGGTCTTACAAAAAATGAGGCCATATCATATTATAGCTGCTTTGGACAACCGACTTTCATAAAACTTCACATGAATAATATTCCAGAGGTGTCTCATGACCTTAAACAAGGTCATATCGGAATAATCAAGGTCGCAGAAGGGATTTTTCCTATGCTGAAGTGTTTTATCGATATTATTCTGATATTATTAATTCTGATTCATTAAAACATAGGCCCGAACTAATAGCTTCCATCGCCAAATGTAACGAAATAACTTGAGGAATTGAAGAGGCAGATAATGGAACTTAAGAATGCGGTCAATAACCAGCTAGGGGCTATGCATGCCAATTTATGTGGTCTGGATAAGTGCCTTCAGAGCGTGAAGGATAAATTTAAATATCAGCAGGACCAAAAGAGGATTATGAAAAAGTAAGAGATGTTTAAACTGTGAACAACTATTGTCTGCGTTTAGTATATTTGGTGACTCAAGTTACCTATGTTGTGAACGCTTTCTCTTTGTTTCGTTCAATTTCAAAGCCAACTCTATTCTTGTAGCATGTTTACTATCAGATTTGGTTGGTTTGTGACAATAAATTATGGGTTGTTTCCAAAGAAAATTAAATTAACTTCAATAAAGATTGATTTTTTTCAATAACTTATACCTAGTCGTAACAGTAAATTTGTGTGTGACTCCTTATCTGGACGCAAAGTAAAACATTGAATTGTTTGTGCATATAACGTAAAACGTCGCCAATGACATCACTTTCGGTGTAAACATCGCCATTTTCACCAGGTAAAATCTAAGCCAGAATGCCAACATTCTCCTTTCTACTGAAATACTCTGACAATTGCGGATGTGCGTACTGATTTTCGGTTATGACGAGTAATAATAACTGTTGTAGATAAAACTAGAGACTAAATACTGGTTCTTGTGCTTTATTCACTGTAGTTCCTAGAAGTAGTTGTTACTTGTAGTCTGTGTGGTGAGTGGTGTATGTCTGTCTCGTCGAGGTGTTCTAACAACCTTTGACTGCGGGTCCCGGACTGGTTTCAATCCCGTTGCCCCACGTGTAGTGCTGCGTGTGTTGGTCTATTTTTATGTGTTTTGTGTGTGTCTAGTGACTCTTATTTATACATATGAATTACATAAGGTAGTCTAGAGTATGACATACAAAGATGCAATAAGTAATACATGCAGACTCTTACATAAGGCCAATATTGACAGGTTCACATGTCTAAAGGGCTGTTAAGGTGTATACCTGTACCAATCAGGATAACTGATATCTTAACTATTAATTAATTAATATTTCTTTGACTATACTTTCTTATAATTACGACTAGGCTCAAGTAAGTCAACAATATCAACCATTATTCAATTTTTTTTTATTTTCTATGGAAATAAAGCATTCTTTATTTGTCCTTATTGTAATACTGATGTTTTTAAAATTTCAAACTTTGATGGTTTTAATCTTTAGTTCTATAAACAGCTTATAATCTCTTGTTTTCTTACAATTTCTTTTTTTCGAAAATACTAAAATAATGTTTATTAAAAGTAAACAATCTCTTGGTGATGCAAATGTGCTACTTTAAAAACACTATTTTTGAAGGCCTCAATTATTCACTGTACAGTGTCCCTGTTACATGTGTTGAAAATTAACTGGGTCTGGAATATCAAATGTCTTAACCAAATATTTTATTTTTTTATTTAGTCTTTGTCATAATTCATTCAATCAGTTTAACTTTTGACCCAGAGATATTGCAAGCCTATGCTGATAAAGGCCCTCAAAAAGTTTTACGACATCACAGTATTGTTAATAGTTTGATGTCTCTGTGTCCAGGATTGCCCTGGATGTATTTGACGTCCCAAAGTGCTATGTATGTTTCTTTCACACAATTTTGATTACACACATGGCGGCGTAGCTAGCTAAACAGGAGGTGCTTGCCTTAGCCTCCTGGAGCACCCAGCCTGATTACCCTGGTGGAAGTTCACTGTCTAACTTCAAAAGTTCAGTTCCAAAGTATTTACTTTTGCTTCTAGATTGTGATTCAGACATAGATTAGTATGTTTGTTTTTCATAGATATCGCAATTAAATTTGTTAAATTAAAATGTTTTATGACGTCATCACAATATTGTTGATCAAGTATGATTGCTAATTATCCCAATCATCGTGGATAATTTGATCTCCCTATGTTCATTAATTCATAATTTTACAATACGGGCGGGTATAGCTAGATAGACTTGGCTATTTGCTAGTCCTAGCACTATTAATGAGGAATTGTATTCCGAAACGACCGTCTTATGTTGCAAAATTACAATAGTATTAGTTACCCGTCCGGAACACGTTGCCTGATTTTCCTGGTGAATTTTTACGTGTTCAATCTATTTCTGTGCCTTTGTATGTAGTTATAGTAACATTATACATAGTTCATACACCTGATGTTTCGGTATAGAAAAAAACCTTAGCGAATGATACAGGATAATTATACCTATTGCGTAAGAAGATAATGAACATTATATCTTTTATATGTGACAAAACTCAGTAGTGTATATATCAAAACAAACACCAATTTAAGGAGTTGTCGGATACTTCGGAATACGAATATGTCAGGTAAGTTGTATTTTAAAAGGGTATCTAAAATATAATAATAATCAATTATATCAAAGAAACATTTTAAAGGTTCTTTTATTTAATCCATTATCCTAGACCCTATTAAACTCGACAAGATGCAAATCACTCTGGAATTTTTTATCCCTTGTAAGCGGTTGGGAAAAGCTGATTACTGATTATGGCGAGGTGGGGTTCATCAAATATTTGAGATTAAATCCAATAGTTTTCGTTGATTCGATCTTTTTTTCTGATGCTGTTGTTATGAAATATTTCACTTTTGAATCATACAATGTTTCTATTTAATCAGTGGTCTCAATATGTCATCATCTCGTCAATTTTGCATAATTTATTCACTGTAAGTATTGTCTTAACTTTTGTAATTCATTAAACTACAAAATCCAAGGTTCTGAAGAAACTATGATGATAGACAAATACTCTTAACAATTCTAAAGTAATGCTCATCTGCTCCATTACTTTTAAATTCAATTCAGGTGTACTTGCTGTATCTTTTCTTCTCATGAATGATATGGTTGGTGGAGGCATGATGACATTATCAGATGCAGTCAAAGATTGCGGGGGTATCGTGCTATTTAATATTATACATATGGTAAGTAATTTTTTTTTTGCATCTGTGGTTTCATAATTACACTGTTTACCGTTTACCCTCGGGTACTTATATTTAAATGTTGGTCAATTTTTCTCATTTTCAAATTTGCAAATGCCGCCATATTCCATTAACTTTAGCGTTTACAAATAATAAAGGCCAAAAAGAGAAAAAAAACCTTAAGATTTTCTCATTACAGTACAATGACCTCCGAGGGATAAATTTGCCTTGGTACAGGATAGAGTGGATTTATTCATTTGTTGTAATATCCGTCTTAAGTCCGAGCTTCATTTTTACTTTAAAGTTCATAATGTTAATAAAAGTCATCTAATAGTATTTCTTTCACGTAATCTGCAAGTTATAAAATGATGTGCTTCAGTAAAAGGGAAATAAAAAGCACCCATTATGACAACAGAACAACAAGTTCTGAAAACACAACTGAATACTCTGTGTTTTTTTTTAAAACAAAAGACTTTTTAGAAGCCATTACAGTCTTAATTTCACTGTGATACCGGTGCATTTCAAACAAAGGGAATGTGTGGGTCACCTAAGAGGGATATACAGTCAACATCTTCCAGTTTTATCAAAAAATTTTAAACTTCATTAATAGTCATGAGAAAGAAGAAATTAATTTATTGTCATATGTTTTAATTATGGTGTACGAGATATAACTTTCACATTTGCTTAATGTAAAACGATATTTCTTGTTTCGAGAAAAAAGATCATCTGTACAACAGAACAAGTAACAATAATGTAATAATTTTGTGCGTAGAAATGACCAAAAACATTTATTATAATATTTGCTGATAACACTAGAGAGAATCGCCGACGGACCCACCCTAAGACTCTATAGAAGCAAATTACTATACTCTTAGTGTATCCCAAGGATTTACTGAACTAGTTTCCATGAAGCATAGTATTTCTTTGTTGAATATTATCTAAACATACAAGACTAAGGTTGTTTGTTTATTGTCTATTATTTTTTTTATACTTATACTATCTGCAAAATGAAAACAAAGATTAGTAATAATTTAAGATCAACCAAGGATACCAGCTGCAATTTTGCCATAATCCTATGTATATAAGTAAGTGAAGACGAATTTTGTTTTCAAAAGTCCGAAAAGTATTCAGGTTTTCCAATCCCAAACTTTCTTAAAATTTAACTCGATTTTGTTTTTTTATTTTTTCATTTTTGTTTAGGCCAAAGAAGACATATATTTTGTTAACGCTCTTAGAAACATAAGGGTCTTTAGATGGACAATATTTTTAGATTTGTTTTTCATTGTCAATATTGAGCAAGGAGGCTAACTTTTACAGTGCTTGTCAAAGTATTATCATCAAAACATTAATGTAGGAATAACAATTTAGGGTTGGTCGGGTTAGCGGAAACACATTTGTTTTAAGGCTGGCCTTATTCAATTACCCCAAGACTAAAATGTAGGCTGAATTTCTGTATGATAGGTAAAATGCCATGTCGTAATTGTAACAGACAAGATAGGATGATGTTTAGTTTTCAAAATAACAAAATTTTCATTACAGCCGTTGCAAGTGCAATTTATAAAATCTATATATAAAGCTGTGTTATAATATTGTTTTTTTGTTAATTATTTTCTATCGTTGTAGTTTTGTGATTTTATACATGATGTGATCACGTCGAATAAAAATTGTCTCCACCAAGGACGAGATATTAGTGAACCTATATAATTTCACGAGTGTGTGTTAAGTAAGGAATCGATTGCAACAAACAACAAAATTAACAGACATTACATTGATAACACATTTCATATAAGTAACAGCACGTGAAAGATGACGTAGTTTCTTATAACAGAGTATGTTGAACACAAACAAACCTGCCCATATTCGAAACACAATCCCAAAAACAAAATCTTTAAATATATAAATCAGTAATTGATAACCTACATGACTTTGCGGGAATACGCAATAAAACTGATTTGTCTTGCCACCTAGAAATAATGTTTTGGTATTGGTATTTTTTATTTCATCTTCCACATACTTTCACAAAAAAAATTTACATTTAAATGCTACATAGTATTGTTTATGACATACAATTACACATATCTTCAAAACAAGAGTTTTATATCGTCCCAATTCTTTTTAATTTTGTTTATTGTCTTGGGGCTATAATTATGAAGCGAAAACAATTCTAAGTCCGGTACACTTTTATCTTTTGCACTGCAACATCAAAGTTTGGTAGCGTTTTTTTTTTTATTTTACACAAGTAAATATAACTTTTAATTATCAAAAAAAACATCGATTAATTATGTCTTTTTGTTCATCGTTGTGTATACCAAAAAAAATGTTCTGCATTCTTTTTAACTTTTATGTTACATTTTGTGTTTAGTTCATCTAAAAACGGTTTCAAACCGATCTTACAGTACAACACTCGAAGAATAAATGGATGAGCGTTTCTTTGATTTAAAAAAAAATGTACATAATTCTGTATCCAATAATTTTCACCTATAAAGCTAATCATTTGTAATGATTATATTATGGTCAACTTTGCGTTGTAAAGACTATAATTTTGTATTATCGTTAATTCGAAAAGGGCACTAGTAAATTTCTCTCCAATCACTTTCATCTATGTTGCTATTTAGAAATCGAGGCAATTCTAACTGACATGTTGTTGTCCCAGCTGATATGGCTTCCAACAACATTATTCTCGTTTGTAAGCGATTCTACATTGAATTTCTTATTAAGGAGCTTGGTTTAGATACTATATCAAATAACCCTGCATATACTAGAACTAATTTTACCAAAGATGAAATTCTTTCAAACCATACGGGAGTTCTCCAGTCTTTTAGTATCAATCTTAAAGAGAAAGATCTTGATCTTCCTTAATTGTATTGGATTCCTAAACTCCATAAAAATCCATACAAGGGAAGATGTACAACAGGCTCATCTAAATGTACTACTAAATCATTATTGGTAACTCTAACACAAATTTTGACAATCGTCAAAGATGGTCTTCGGTCTTTTTCAGAAAAAGTATATTCCACATCTGGAATCAATTAAATGTGGATTCTCAAAAATTATAAAGAATTACTTGAACATCTTGCTTCAAATACTTTATCTCATGTAAAAAGTATAAACACATTTGATTTTTTACACTATACTCCACCATCCCTCGTTCTAAATTGAAAGAACGTGTTAAAGAAAATTATTCACTTGTCTTTCTTTTACAAAAACGGTTAGCCAAGTTACAAATATCTGGTGCTGAACAGGGATTCTGGTTTTTTTGTCAAGCATCATACGGATTTCAAACAAAAATATACTAAAGATACCATCAACAAAATGTTGGAGTTCTTGATAGATAACATATTTGTTGTGTTTGGTAATATAGTGTTTCAGCGAACAATCGGTATACCAATGGGTACAAACTGTGCACCATTGCTTGCTGATTTGTTTCTTTATTTTTATGAAGCAGAATTTATGCAGAACCTTGTTATTTCTGGAAAGAAGACTGTCGCCAAATTATTCAACTCAACATACAGATATATAGATGACATTCTGTCTCTTACTAATCCTAAATTTGCAGACTATGTAAATATCATCTATCCTAGTGAGTTTGAAATAAAAAAAATTATTGATTCCTCAATTACTGCTTCATATTTAAACTTATACCTGAATTATGACGCACACGAAATGCTACATTTGAAACTTTATGACAAACGTGATGACTTCAATTTTTCTATTGTCAACTTTCCTTTTATTATACAGCAATATACCTACTTCCCCTGCTGATGGTGTATTTGTTTGCTAATTAATACGCTATGGTAGAGCTTGTTCCCACTACGGGGACTTTGTACAACGAAGTAGGCTGCTTGCAAATAAATTGTTCACTCAGTGATATTGCAAGCCTAGGCTTATCAAGGCCCTCAAAATGTTTTATGGCCGTCATCACAGTATTGTTGATAATTTTGATGTCTATGTGTCCAGGATTGCCCTGAATATATTTGACGTTTCATAGTCCCATGTTCCTTTCACACAATTTTGATTACACACAGTGTGGGTTTAGCTAGCTAAACAGGAGCTGCTTACTCTTCCGGAGCACGCCGCCTCCCTTCCCTGGTGGAAGTTCACGTGTCTAACGTAACTTGTCCGTTCCAAAGATTTTACTTTGCTTCTGGATTGTGATTCGGACATGGATTAGTATGTTTGTTTTTGATTTGTTACTTTTTCAGTTCTCTTCAAAGTCAATATATTTTCATTTTCTACTTGTCTATTATTGGGCAATCCTGGCAATTCTGTTTTAAATCTGTTTGGAATAGTATAAACTAAACTTAAATATCGCAGATGATTGGTATTTATTCCGTATTTTGCATTATAGTCGTTACAATCCATAATATTTACTAGAAATGGCACCTAGAACATCAATGGTTATTACTTGATACATGAATATATTGAATAAAATGTTTAAGCAGTATTGGATAAAATATTTGATTTTGTACAAAATTGAAAGATATTTTCAACATAATATATCTTGTAACAAAGTCCTGATATATTATATCATCATCATCATTATTTCTAAAACCATTTTGAATAGTAATAATTGTAAAATTACATTAGCTTAAGAGAAACGTGTTTTTGTTTATCAATGAAACCGTTTTGCCGTTATAAAACGCGAATATGTTTCAAAATTCTTTTTACTGAAAATACTGATGAAAGTTGAGTGTTTTTTATTTAATTTTAGATAATTATTTTAATATCAACATCAACACTTTTGATTGTTGGTTACTGCTCCGGTATAAACCAAACATCTACGTATCAAGAGACAGTTCTAAAAATATGTGGGAAGACATTCTACAGAATATCCACAATTTTGATCATACTGTACAACTTTGGGTCATGTGTGTTATGTCTTCTCGTCATTGAGGACCAGTGGGAAGAGTGTAAGTATTTTAAAATCAAGCTTCAAAAAGAAATCATTATATGTGGTATTAACAGAGAGGACATATGCTTCGACGATAAAAACATTTTTATGTCGCATAAACCTTGTTATAATTTTAAATGTTTACGACTCGTCACCTTCAGTTTTATTGAACATGCAATTCATACTGGTTTGAAAAACATTTAAAATATATTGTTGCCAATCTAATCTATGTACATAAAACAAGTTGCAGTTGGAATTCTGTTGTAATAAAACGGCAAGATTATTACAGTTAAGGCTGACTCAGTTTTGTTTTGCTTGTCTAAATGATAAGGTACTTTATATAACGAAGCAAGCTGCTTGCAAGTAAATTGTTGACCATAGGATATTGCAAACCTATGTTAATTAGGCCCTCAAAAACTTTATATTCGTCATCACAGTATCGTTTATAAGATTATACACATGTGGGGGTTTGTGTAGTTAGCTAAACAGCAAGTGATTAACCTTTCAGGGCACCCGACCTCATTCCCTGATGGAAGTTAACGTGTTTAACCTAACTTGTCAATTTCAAAGATTTTATTTTGCTTTTTTGATTGTAATTAGACATGGATAAGTATGTTTGCTGTTGATAATAGTTTTAAAAAAGTGTAAATAAGTATATCAGATTGTTAGAAGCCAAAAGGTAACAGTAAATATTCCCAAATTTATAAGTTAAAGATAAAGATTTAAAAAAAAGAAGAAGAGACCTATTGAAGTTGCCAATAACTTCTGCCACACTTGTATGCTTTTCATTATACCTGCAATAACAAATATGGAATTTCGGAAGATACAAATAAACTAATGTAAACATAATTAGGAACATAACAAATTTTGTTTTCTTTTGTATATTTCAGTTTTTCTGTTCACTATTAGACACCAGTACTGCGACATTCGGCCTCTGTATTTGAACAAGAAAGTGGTGATGTCCATAACATCTTGTATCTTCGTATTACCTTTTTGTTTCTGTAAAAAAGCAGATTTTCTAGTTTATCCAAGGTTATCATTATATACAATTATCTAAAACACATTTACCGTTTTCTAAAAGACGAAACACAAAATAACGATGATAATGCGGAGTAATGTTTGTCAAGATTGATTTGTTTACATTATAAAAATCAGTTCAAAGATATTAAAGAAAATCTGTTTGGGTCAAATTCGAACCCAGATTATATGGGGCGCTGTGATACGTAAGTTATCTCGGATTCCCGAAAGGAATAGAGTATTGTTTATAAGAAAATGTAATGATTGTAACTTTCAAACTAGGAATTATTATTGTTGAATCATGAAGCACAGTTGGTATAGCGTATAGCGGTCAGGATAATAGAACGGTGGGGCTGCAATCTCTGCAACTGTTGTCTGTGTAAGATAGCAAGAAATAAGAAAGGTCGCCCTGTGCGTGTGTTAGTGCAGGGCAGACACAAATAAAACACACTGCAATGGTAGTCTAGTATGCTCTGGTAGGCACTAGTACCACAGTAGTAAATATAAAGTTTCGCCATAAGCCTTACTAATGGTGTCAAACTTCTAATGGCTTAACAAATTATAAACACATGTGTCATAGAACAATTAGTATTAGTTTGGCAAACTTTGCAACCAAATGACAACAGAAGAGTGGGGAAAAGAAAAGGTCTTTCGCAGTTATAATCTTGGGTTGGTTTTAAATATAAAATAGAAATCGAGAGATTACACTTTCTATAACATAAAAATATCTATTTTCAGTATATTTGGTGTTGTTGGAGTGACATATATTACTTTCTTACTTCCTGTGAAGTACCACACGCAGAAAACTATTTTACAAAAGGATGTTTTAAGGTATTGTTGAAAAAAATATTCCTAAAAATAAAACAGACAAAAAGAAGACAGTATATTACAAGATAGTATAGTGTTTTAAATGCTCGCAACATATATAAAACAATGCTTTAGAAAGTATGTTAACAAATCGCCTACAAATCACCATTTGAACCTCATAAAAACGGAAATTAATAGAAGTGTTCACGCTGTTCTAAACAAGTGATATTGGAAATATTCTGATAGTTATTTTGTATATTAATAATTGTATAAGAATTTGTATCAATTGTTATGACAAATCCCTCCAGAATTTAATTGACTAGATAAAGATGTCATATAATTTCTAAATGAGATAAATAAATTCCATATTATTTATAATTCTGAGTTTTGAAAACAAAGTTCAATCATATGAATCCATAAATAATTCCTCGTCAAAGTCTGACTCCCGCTAAAAACAATAGTCTTCTATTCCAACATTTATTCTATATTGGGTTATAAAATAAAAAGCAAACTATTTTTAGTTATGAAAATTCTAATGTGAACACATATGTATTATATTGCAGGTCACATAAAGCAAAATGGACAGATATCTTTATAGCAATACCTGCTATAATTTTCACTTATCACGTAACGTATAAACAAAACACAAAAAACATTGAACAATTTTCCCATTGAGAAATGCCATTTATTGTCTTTTTATTGTCGCGTAACACGCGATTCAAATCATGACACAATGCTTAAAATAATGACAAGATGTTTCTAAACACACATAGTTTTTGTCATTTCTTCAGACACAAGACCACTTGGCTTAAATGACGTCTCAATCTACTTCAATGGAAATTTCTTGAAAAACAAAACAAACATAAAATTAAAGAACTGGTGTTTAAACGTAGAGGAATATTGGAACTACATACAACAATAACAATTACGGTTGTTTAACGGAGATTGGTGTTTGTTTATGATTTAGACATCATTTAAGCTAAAACAAAATGAGTACCCTTTTTATCTGGAGATTGATTGCCTTTGATTCAAGTAAGCTTAACATTTCATAGGACAGAGTCGTACCAATGACCAAAAACAAAAAATAATGTGGCAATCTTTTTAGATGTTCAACTATACAGTAATTTTTTAATCTGTTAATTGGTTTATTTACAGTCTAATTATCAAGTAATTATATGAAATTTGAAACATATATTTGTCAATTTTTTTTTCATATTTTTGTTTTGTTTTGTGATTTCATGGCATCTAATCAATTTTTCTTTCGAACTTCTAGATACATATGTGTGCAATTCCAATGTATTCGTCGATGATGCAAGCCAGTTTTAAGAAGTTTACCTGTTCAGTTGCAATAACAATCTTAACCGGTGCCACTCTTTATTCTATAATTGCTATATACGGGTATCTTTCATTTGGAGATCAGGTCACTACCGATATTTTGTTGTCATACGAACCTTCCACAGACGTAAGCGTTGCTGTTATGATAATCGCTATAAAAATTTATACACATTACCCTATAAAGCTATTTGTTGGCAGGTAAACATAATTCTAAATATACATGGTTTATGTTAATGTTTTACTGATTGTTATGCGAAAAAAATGACCACGGATAGTATAAGAATAATTACTAAATATTTGTTCAAAAAGGTAATAATAAAACTGATTACGAAAAGATACATTGAAGGATTGACGTTTGTTTTTGATCGTTCATTAAGATACGAACTGTTAAAGCAGGTTGAAGCAAATGAATTCATAAACCGCTTCGCAATTTATTTGTCTCAGCCTGTTTTTAGTATCATCTTGTTATGTCTTTGCAAATAATGATTTTTAAAGAGTACCAGATTGAACATTTGTTGGGTTTGCGCATTTAACGTTATATACACCTTGAGAGAACTATATACATTTTCACAGTTCATAGAAAAATAACGTCAGTCGTAGAAAGTAGAAAAGAGGTTCATACAGAGTGATACTCGGATTGTAATTATATAAAGAAGTTCAACTGGTTGAGCACTATCTTTAATATGTTCATGTGTCATGGTAAACACTTGATAACATGAAGATGATTTGTTCTCAAGAAAAGTTGACTTAAGCATAAAACCATCCTATATCCCAGGTTAACTATTCTTCTCACTTAAATATTGTTTTTTAGGCAGGCGATTGAATCAATATGGATGGATGTAAATAACATGAGCGATAAAGACCTTGCAAAGAATGAAAAGACAAGACGTATTATTGTATCTCTCATCTGGTTCCTAGGATCTATATTTATAGCTGTATTTGTGCCAAATATAGGCATTATTGTGCGGTATCTCGGAATCATTGCATTCTCATTCATCCTCATTTTTCCAGGTAAGACCTCAAACGAAATGTAAAAAAAAAATCATGTATGTGCAGATTATCCTGAAATGATACTGATTAAAGTATTGTTGGGTTGTCCCAACCATTTAGATTTTGATTTTTTACGATGAAGTGTTCTGTGTGCAGCATTATAACATCGGGTTGTGTGCTGTTAAATGGATCAGTTGGCTGCCTGTTGTTGTTTAAACTCTTTGAATATTTTATACTTTTCATGTGCACCCAACCAGATAAGTGAGGCCAGGGGCTGCCAAAGGGCAAGCATCTCCTGAATAGCTAGCAACACGCACCACGTGTATTGGGTAAAATCAATAAAGTTTTGCATGCATTGTATGTGTTACTTTTACCAAATCACTTTTGTTTAATATATCGATTCAATTAAGGGCCTATCCATATATTCTTTTATTTAGATTGACGTGTTTATATTTCTTATAGGTCTGTGTTTGCTGAATTCGAAACCAGTACCTTCTTTGGTTGGGAATGGTATAATAATAGTTGTGGCATGTGGTATCATTGCGTTGGGTGTTCTGATAACTGTAACGGCGATATTACAGTCAGTTTTAAAGGACAGTAATGCCAAAACAATCGGCGCTGATGTTTCAAAATACACGTGTTAATTTACGACTAATTTATGTGTGTAATATTTGTTTGAAGATGTTATTGAAGATGTATTTATTGTAAATGTAATTAACAGTTAGATTGCAATGACTCTAAAATAATATTTTATGATTTATAAATGTTAATTTAACTCTGTTTCTTATCATATTAGACAACGAATATGTGTACCCTGAACCATATGTGGTTTCCATTAGTGTATGGATTTTCATTATATGTTCTGAACAAAAATCAACATGCATAATTTTGATAAACAATTTGAGTTATTTTATTTATTGTAATTTCATTTTTATTTGTATTGTATGATATAATATTAAACTGTAATTAAAGAGTAATTTGTGATCACAATATTTTGTGACCTGTGTTCATTTATTATATACCATGGCGGTTTTTTGCCTTTACGACCATTATAACATTATCTGAGTAGTTTTTAACCTGAAGGTAACAAGTGATATAATATCGCAATAATTCAATTCTCCTTTGTTTCGAGCATTTTGATTGGTCATATTTTTCTGTTACGTTAACATGAATGGATTGGCTCTCAGTTACGTCATCTTATTAGGGCTTTGAATTCCTACATCATAGCAATGCTATTTTTACTTGCTACGGAAATGTTAATATGTAAAATTGTTGATTCGTTGTTGAAAAAATCTCTATTAATTAAATTATAAGAAATGAAGTTATTTTTTTCTTTTTTGTAATGGATATAGAAAAGAATTGGACATTGCACATGTGACATAATTCTATACGTTAATTCCAGCAAACTCATGTTGGAAAATAATTGCCATCCAAGTTGATTGAGCATTTGTTGGTAATTTATATGTCAGTTGGTCCAATACAATAATTAGATGGTAGTAACTGTGTGTATGTAGGCTGACGTTGCTGTAAATTTAGCCAGGTAATGGCATTGTTTACATTTCCGCTAGCCACCATGTTGGGCGTTTGTTTGTCCGGTTGGCCACCCTGCTTACTTTTCCTTTGTTTCTTTTTCGGTGGCCTGTCACTAACTTTTTCTTTCATTTGCTGACACTGGACGTTGAATTACATTATTATGGCTATATAATGTTCATTTCACTGTTGTTTTTTCACATATATTTGCATATTTCGTCTCCGCCAAAAATGTGTCCCTCGCCATCATTCATGACGTCACTAAATTAAATACAATTAGATGTTATTTATTTAATACCTTAAATTAATTTTACACCATGTAAACAAAAAATTCAAGATTTAAATTAAGGAGGACAGATTGTGAGGCTTAACACTTACATGAACTTATTTAATTGGATATTTAACCTGGACACAATTTGAACCACGTTGTTTCACAGGCAGGCTTTTGTATTTATTAATTCCATTTTAGAACTTATGATACATGATTTTTTAACATATTACCTCAACAAATCTGTTTGAACGTTGTTATCTTGAGTATGATACTTCACAGGGAGTAAGATGGTAATGTACGAGGGGAGGTCAACAAGTTCATAGAACGGGGTATATATTGCCGCAACAAACAATACATTTTATTATTATTTTTCAATATAGTCCCCATTTACCCCAATGCACTTAGCCCACTTTTCTTTCAGACTGTCTATACCTTTAAAATAGAAGTCTTCGGTTTGGTCCTGAAACCATGCCTCTGTGGTAGTCTTAAGTCCATCATCATCAGGAAATCTGATTTCCCGTAAATGAGATTTCACATTTCCAAATAGGAAATAATCACTGGGTGCCAAATCGGGACTGTAGGATGGGTGATTAAGTTGTTCGCACTTGCATTCACGAATCGCTGGTTTGCAATCCTTGAATTGTGCACGGGAGCATTATCGTGAAGAAGCAATACCTTCGGCTCAACTTTCTTCTCCTTTTCAATTTAATAGCAGCTTTCAGCTGCTTCATTGGATCAGCATAGTAAGCTCCAGTGGTAGAGATTCCAGAAGGTTTATTATTGAGTAACAGAACACCCTTAGAATCCCAAAACACAGTGGTCATGACTTTGCCAGCTGATGGTTGGGTTTTGAATGTCTTTGGTGGGGGTGAGCCAGGGTGTTTCCATTGCATGGACTCTTCTTTGGTTTCTGGGTCCCAATGATGAATCCATGTTTCATCATCAGTTACTAAACGTAAATGGAAGCTCTCCGGGTTATCATTATAAATGCCATGCAAAGAAGCTTCCGACTTGTTTGGCGTCTTTTGAAGCGATCCTGCACATTAAGGTTTCTGGAGACCCATCTTGTGGATACTTTTGACATCCCAAGATGCTCGCGAATAACTGTGTATACACTTACATGTGAAATGTCACACTCCCTAGCTATGTCATCAATCCTAATTCGACGATCATTCATGATGAGGGTCTCCACAGACGTGACAATTTCCTTTGTGATGGCATCAACTGGCCGACATGACCGTGGGTCATCCTTCAGTGAGGTGCGCCCACGTTTAATTTCAGCTGACCATTTTGCCACTGTGGAATAGGCAGAACCACTGTCACCGTACACTTCGGCCATTCTCCGGTGAATTTCTTTGGCATTTGACCCCTCTACTGTGAGGAACTTTATTACTGCCCTAAACTCAACATTTTGATTTTCCATCATTGCTTGATGGTCACCAACTTTGAATGCTTTTGAGAATTACACAAATATGTTGTGACAAATAAACTTGATATTTTTGAAATGGCGGAATGTTGTGTTGTCTAAATACGTAAAGACAATGTGTGTTACGCTTGGCTGAATACGCTGATATATGAACTTTTTTACTTCCCCTCGTATGTGATCTCCATCACAACACATATACTGTAAATATTGAAATGGTAACATCAAGTAAAAATCGTGTACCAAAAACAAAAATACCCATCTATGTCCAAACTTTGAAACTGGCAAATTAAGTAACGTCGGCAAACTTTCATCAAAGCGGCGAGGACGGGTGCTCCGGAAGGGTAACGCCCCTGTTAAGGTAGCTACAACCGCGACTTATATAATCTTTGGTAGCAATGGAAAGGCTTGCTGTTTTATATCCAGTATTCAATATCTCACAATTAATCCTTACGTTTCAGTTATAAGATGGAGTTTAATCCAATCCCCAAATAATACGAAATTGAACCCATGAAGATGTCAAGACAAACACAAACATATCGATCTATGTACAAATAAAAACAAATCATTTTTCAGCAATTAAGAACACGGTTGTTTTGGGAAAGAATATGTTAGATTTTTTTTATACAATGTGAGTTGTTTTCTTACAACGGTTCGTAATATCATTTATTCTTTTCTAATTGGACTCAACATAACATTGGTGTCAGAAATTATTGAATCTTATTGTTCGAATCACTATTTCTACGACAGTAAATTATACTTTATTAATACATAAGAATCCGAAAATTGACATTTCATATTGTTCACCCACTTGTGCCTACTCTGAAAATGTGTATACGCATCTCCCATTGCCTTAAGATATTTCTGTAGAAAGGAATATGTTGGTGCTTACACCGTAAGTAATGTCATTGGGTACGTATTACGTCCTGTGCACAAAGTGATCGGACGTGTTAAATCCCCATTTAGCTCTTATGTCAATCGCGGATAGGCATGACAATTTCCTCTTATTGTTTTTTTTAGAAATAAAGCATAATTTACTGTCACAGAAAAAGTGATTCGGAGAGTAGATGTAAACTGGTTTAAAAGTGCTTAAATACTCAAATAATTTATATGTTTAGGGCTAAGGTATAACGTCCCCATTAACACTTTATTAAAAGCTTTGTTTGCTTTCAGCAACCATTTTAACTACATATTTCACGTTAGTATTATATAAATATTTACCTTGGATAAACTAGCAAATCAACAGTTTTACAAAAACATAGAGGTGATATGAAGATTTAATTGACATCACTACTTTCTTGTTCAGATACAAAGACTGAATGTCGCAGTACTGGTGTCTAATATAAAACGAATTGTACAAATTAAACATAGGGAAAATGCATATAATTAAGTAACTGCTTTCTTTTTCTTAGGTGTTAAAGCAGATCAAAATTGTTAAATATTTTAGAGTGAAATACATAGCTGTAATAGCGGAAAAAATAAATGATCGAAGTCAGAATATGTATATCCCTGCATTCTGAGAACAAACTAAAAACATTAAAAACCTCAGAATTATTTTCATGGAATATGTACTGAACATGATCAAACGGAAATGTTTTGATAAAGATCTTCATTATGACATGATTGTTTCGTTAGATGAAAATTTGTGTGCTTTTTAAGGGTCTATTTTATCGGAGTTGGGAGTATAAGGGCCGATTTCAGCCCCATCTCAGAATTGATTATTATGTTTATATTTTGAAGTTCCTCATTTACTTTCATCAAAAACAGTTCATTTTAAATACCATGACGTCATGGGTGTCAATAGCGGGGCCCCAAAAAGGGGCACTTATTTACGGCGAAATACATTTTTTCCGTATTTCAGGGCTACATAAAAAAACCCAATATTGGAAATTAAGCAATCAAAATACATTTGTAGCTCTGTATCTTGCTAAAGTGTATTTCTTACTTAAAGTTTCTCAATATTAGTGAAACAGTGCTTTGTTAATTTAAGTCAGTAAAAAGGATAATGGTACTATTATTTCTTTACGGGTGGGGTGATAGCGCGGGGGAGGGGGTAGCAATTTAAAACTTTGAACCGGTAAATGTCCAAATTTTATAAGTAATATCTTCATGCATTTAGTAATGCATTTGGTTTTTGTTCTTGTACCACTGAATCATAATACTTCATAAAAAAATCTAAAGCAGCACCAAAAGTAGTTAAAAAAGTAAATTTAAAACGGTTAACATATGTGGGGCCACTGATTACGAGATTTTCTTCAATGAAAAGTATCTGCCTTTTAAACATTTTTGTTAAGCCCAAAAAATCCGGTATAAACATATCAAATTTGAAACATTTCAATATTATTGGTCACAAAATGCATATCTCTGGGTTTTTAAAAATCTAAAATTATCAGAAATATAACACATATGACAAAAATGTCAAAATGTGAAACAAAATGGCCACCAGAATCAAGTGGATGTAACTCTTGCATTACAAAAAATGTCAAAAACCCGAAAATGTGTACTCACAAGCCGACATACGACGTATTTACATATAAAAGGGGATCAGAAACATTATGTCATTTGAAATAACATAGGAAACGCTTTTTATTTATAAATAGATTTTTTTTCCAGATTAAATACATTTTTAAAAAATGGCCCAAATCAAATTCGCATACAGAAAATTGTCGAGGGGGTGGGGGATGGGCGGACAATTGGCTGCCGAAGTTTCCATGTAGTTTCGTGTTTCTTCACTATTGATTTAAGAATGTGCTATTTTTACTAGACACTTAGACCCACTCTTTCAATCCATATACTTTTTTTCCCTTACCTCACAAAATGCAAACACGGAAGGTTGATTTCAGTCATAAATGACAAAAATGACCTTATAACAAAATCCTGTCACTAGCATGGGTTATACAGTTTTGTCTGGTACGAAACCTGAGTATCCGGAGAAAACCAACTAACTTTGAAAGAAAACATTTTCACATCAGGTCCTTGAGATTCAACCAATGCTGAGAGTATATGAGATTAATCGGTCGCCTAACGAATCGCAACTTCAAATGATAACAAGAAAAGTGTTATTCAACGGTATTGTTAGTTGGTTGGTTGATTAAATAATGTTTGAAGCCCAGTCAATATTATTTAACTGATATAGAGAATGTTAGTTTTGGGAGGAAGGGGTAAGTGTTTCTTCATAAGACGGACGCAAAAGCAATGCGCATGTTGGTTTCTTGAGCCGTGACACGGAGTATAGGCTTTAGTCTCCTTGGGACCCTGTATCTTCATTTCGTAATGCCAAGTGTTTGGCAAAATAATAGACACCACCGAGTCAGACTTGATTGGTTTCGAACCCCGAACTCTCATATACGGAGTGACCACCGAGATACCGTATTTGTCTTCTTATAAAGACCAGTGACAATTTAAAAATCATATTTCAAGTTAACGATGACCGCCTGTTCATGAGGACTACTTTTGCAGGTTTTATGAAATGGTCTTTATAGTCAGGTTTGACTCTATATATACCATATGTATGTAGTTACTTCCTGTGGCAGTTGACCAGTGATTTTTGTTTTATGTAATCCATTTGGTACAATATAAGACTGTGAATCGCCCTTTCATTCTTAAAATCTTAAATTACATGTTTTCACTTTCCTACTTCCAAAACTATTGCAAAGTTTATAAGCAAAATATTTTACCCAATCACATTATTTGAGAGTGGAGTGAAGTAATGTTGCATTACGCCCCAGTCATGTTTATTTTGCTTTTAGCAAGGTGATAATTTCTGGGATGTTTTGGGAAACCAGACAACCTTCGACAAGCGAATGAAAACGTTACAACATTACGGGTTTGATTTGTATTTGTCGGTTAATACTGAACACAAAAAATCAAAAACATTATTATACCCCCCCCGGGCGTTGGACATTTGAGCGAATATTCAATTTTTTCTCTCTCTACCTTCATACTGGAACAGAAAATAGGTTTAAACTTTTTAAACTGTCGCTCAAATGTCCGCTATGAGGTTTTTTTTAATTTTCGCTCAAATGTCCTGCACCCATACCCCGAAACGAAGTTAAATCACATTGTTTGTCTGTCTGTCTGTCCGTCTGTAGACAAAATTCTTTACGGAGTCTAATTTAAATACGTTAAATCCAAATTTTCTGAAACTACATGTATGCACACATGTCAGGCGTCATAAGAACCTGAGCACCTCCAATTATCAGTTTTATCGGATCTATTTTGCGGGATTATTGTTGTTTCTAGACTTAAAATTGGTAACACTGAAAATTTGGCCATATATACAATTTGTCGGGTAATTTATTTATTTATTTAACAAAATATGCATAGATATTAAACATAAGAACCAATGCATTTATGATTATGAGTTGAGTTTTCCTGATATTATGCACAGATGTTAACTATTATTTAACCATTAAACTGTCTAGAAATGGCGTTTATAGTGCTATAACTTCCATTGCCGTGCAAAGCAAACCGAATAACGCGCGCTAGCGATTTCAGATATGAAATTCAGGCACGGCATCAATTAATAAATAAATACAAAGTAAAATTATTATTTTAATTCATTCAAATTGTAATCCTGAATCTAGTTATAAAATGATAAAATTCAATATTAATTAATTAAACTGGGCGAAACTCGTACAATAATATCTTGATACTTTATATTATATTTTACGTGGTTTATGATTTTTATATGGTAGGAAGAAATCAAAATCTATTTTACCAATCTGCATTTAGCATTATTAATTTTATGTGCCCGTTTACCAGTGACTTTAAATACTGTTTAAATGTCGCTGCTTTTTACAAGTCTCGTAGAAGATAAAATTCGAAAACAACCAAAAATACTGTATCTAGAATTAGGTTTGTCATAGAAGACAAAAAATCCGAATAAATATATTACTTTTTAAAAAAAGAAATAAAAAGTTTCTATATAAAATTACCATTTGTCTTTTTATTGTTTTAATTATTTATTTATTTATTAATTGTGTATATTTTTTCAAATCCTTTGATATGATACGTTTTGTAAATAAGGGTTTTATCGTGTCATTATCAAATTTAAAGTATTGTTCAATACTTTTTAATAACAAAATAATCCCAAAATGCCAACATTTTTATTTTACATGTTGTCACCTGGTGTAAACACTTATCTAATTATATGAGCTATCCCAATAATTTGCTGATTAGGAATTAAAACATAAAACAGCCAAGGGAGAGGGAAACATGGCTATTATAATATCCAAACTTTGTTTATTCTGGGTTTTAAAAAAGTAATATTTCTAAATGGTACCTTATTAGGGTTAGTTTAAATTGTTATGCATCAGCAATTTGGACTCTATCATAAATAAACATATCCAATGTTGAAATTGACACTCCCTAATGATTTGAAGTGCGATTTTCTGCCTGTTACAGTGTTAGTCTCGTTTTGAATTTGTAGATCAATTAAATTGTATAAATGATTTTACTTTTCAGGCTTATGTTAAATTAATTGTCTAATAGGAAGTCCTATTTCTTCTGCATTTTAACAAAATCAGATAAAAGTTAAAATAGTTTGGATAATAATCAATATTTCACATACCAAGGCGGTTAATTCTAGGACGGTAGAGCAATCAAGAGCGACCGAACTTCGGCAACCCAACTAACAAAATATGTTCTGAGCTGGATTCAAACATAAGCAGCTAGAAGCACTTTGTAGCTGTAACCTTTAGACACTAGTGTCACCTAATGTTCTTGTGTTTACCGTACCAAATGATTCAACAGAAGTTTCAAAATCAACATGGAACAGGCGTGCAATCCTTTGTGTTGCCTAGTCTGATTAAATAGTGTCTTGAAAGCTATAATTCGGAGTGTTGATGTATAAACATATGCTAAAGTATATTTAATTTTGGATCACGATGCAACTTTATGAGTCTAACAGCAACAATGTTATCTTGAATACTTACATTTTTCCCACTGGTCAGAAATAACGAAAATACCTATCATACAATCTTACAAAATAAACAGAATTTTGTATATTGTCGAAATTGGGGATGTTGTTTTTCCACATACTTTTAATACTGTTTCCTGATATGTGCATATTTGACTTGTATCTGAGCAGTAACCAAGGATCAAATTTGATGACGTAGCTAAAAAAACAATTAGCTGAAGAAAAACACAATCGTCATTTAACCTTATTATATAACCATTTCACCTATAACTTTTATAAGTAGGTAGTAAACATAAACCCCATCCCTCCCCATCTAAGCGTTTGTAAAGTGTTTAATGTTTCTTGTCGTTGTCAGTGTTATTCATATCGATTATAAATAAGAAATGTGAAGAGTTTCTTCTTTCCTAAGGCGTGTGTTATAGGTTTGGCTTGGTACTGGTAATGGGCACCTGCTATTAATTCGGGCAAATGCAACAACATTCAAAGCTGTCGTGGGTTTGCAGTATTACTAAAAAGATCAAAACTATTTTAAGAAAAATATCGCACTCCTTAAGTTATGTCCTTAAAACAGTAACTTTTTGTTTTTGTTCAGCATTAAACCTGCAAATGGTGTATTTCACAATAATAAAATGCGCAATAGTCTAGTCTACAGGATCTCTATACAACAAAGCACGTTTTCTACAAAGAAATTTTTTGATTCGGGTAAAATGCATGCCTAAAGTAATCATGACCTTTTAAACGTTTATTGTCGTGTTAACAATAGTTTTTGAAAAGAATAGTGTCCCTGTATCTAAAATTGATATGGCTGGTGAAGCTAACTAGGCAAGATTCTTGCGATAAAGGAGGGCATTGGCACCAAACATAATAAACTGCAAAATACATTACAAAATATTATGTAATTTATAATTAACACAGTATGTTCACAGCTAAATGAAAAAATGCAACTCACTCAATAAATGTTTTATTACAAGTTTTTTGCATTAATTAAATATTGATTTAGCACAGCTTGTCTTATTATGACTGTTCCATAATTACCGTGTTTTTGTCGTCTGCAAATTACGAAACAGCTATAATTTGATCATTTGAAAAGCGGCATAGAAATTATTGTGGACACAGTTTCTCATCTTTCAAATCGTTTGTCGTTTTTTGTTCAAATAGTTTCGGTTATCATTCCTCATCACCCGTGTATCATCCCGTGGATGAAGTAAGAATGGTGTGATACGACAAAATGAGTTTACAGTTGATACTGTTTCTTGATTAAAACATATTAGGGAAAATGACCTGATGGTTTAGTTAAATCGACTTTGCTACATTTGATAAATTAAAACAGAAACACTAATCTGGGTAACATATACCTGATCACCTTTTGCATGGCACACTTCACAAAAGTCTGAATGTTTTAGGCCTTTTACAAACGGACAGTGGCGTTACACATTTTCGCAGTGTCATTGTTAACTCATTTCTGAAGATAGCACTTTGTTATAATTCCATTCGAAGTATTAATGCTTTTCTTTTGTTTAACACACTAGGAAGACATAATAAAAGTAATTTGTATTCAAATCAGAAAACTCTATACATTTAACACAAATAATACACTTTTCGTGTACAAAACAATATTGAACGTTAATGTTTGACCGTTCTATGACAATAACGTCGAAACTCATAACGCTTTTTTCAATATTTGTTTATATTTCGTACTGATGGTAAAATATAGTAAACTCCACTTTATCACTCAACGCTAAAGGAATATGAAAGTTTGTATTTGATGTTGTTCTCGTGAGTATTCTTACATTTTCAAAAGAGTGGGTATGGCAGGTCTTGAGAAATATTTTGTTTCAGTAAAGACAGTGTTTGTTTCTGAATTAAAATATCCTTTATCTAATTGATCTTACATCTACTCCGAGTTGATGAAAATCCATGTATTAACAAATACTTTGCTATAAATAGTGATTGAATTACTACATGATGGTTGCCGTGTTCAGATGGTTTCTTGCATATCACAACTCTTATGATTTCTACCTGTTAATTAATTTTTAGTCGGATGGACTTTGAGTTTTTGATAGACAGATGCAGATGATGATAAAGATGGCAGATAACCTGGCAGTTGTTGAATATTCACAGCCAAATCTTTAAATTTTCTTCTACAGGCAGAACAAATTACGTGACTGGCTTCTAACTGTCTCCCTAGGTGATTTCCCGCTTGTGTCCTAAGGTATTGCTGCACTGGTCTTTGCTGTGCAGGGTCAGACTTGAAGCTGTTATTGTAACGACAACATCCAAAATGTTTCGCTATCATGTCAACCCCGCAAAAGACATTTAGAATGATCATTTACACAAGATGTTATTATTATTATATTATATTCAGTTCAAACGATATATCTGTCTAGCAGAGACTAATTTCAGAGTCAAACGAAAAAGGGCGAAATGTAACTGAAAATATGTACTTGAGAAGCCAGAGCCACATAATAACAAAAATTTCACTAGACAAAATGCCTAGGGACCAATGATTATAAAACGGATTCTTGTATTGATAGACTGAATGACAGACAGACAGCAATCTCTTAAAGCTTACAATGTGACAAGCACGGCAATGGTAAATGCTTATATAAAGGCTTAAAAAAATCTTGAGTGTTAAGATGGCGATACGACTTTTGCAGACAAATGATAGACAGACATGTCCATAATGTGATATACACTTATAGGCCATATGCTGATTATGCCCACCAAGTTTCATTAAAATGATTTCAGTGGTTTAGGAGATGTGGATACAATTTTTGCAGAAAAAACAATGGACAGACAAATTGACAATAACATTGGGACAAATTAGTGAGCCGATTCATTGTGTGACTTTGCCGTGTTGACAAATCCAAAGTGACGTATGGAAATTTTACCATTGTGTAGCACTTGACGAAAGCGCAGTTAGGAAGCTTGCTTCGATAGTATTTTATTATTTATGTATTTTATATATATATAATTTGATACTGCTATGATTTAAATGAATATTTACACATTTTATAATGCTACGTTATTTTTGCGTAAAATTTACAAAGATATTTATCACTCTAATGATATATTTTTGATACTACAGCAGGCCGCCCTGTAATGTTTTTTCACCGAATTTCTAACATTTTAAAACAACTGATAATGTATTTTTATTAATGTTAATCACTTTTTTAAATGTATTGGAAAGCGGTCGGAGAGGATATGTGATAAAAACAAACCACCTATATGTGTTACTCGTTTATTGTGCAGACAAATACATTACACGAGTCTGCACAAAAAACTAGGGCAATTAGCATCGTCAGAAAAACAAACCCGCATGTAGGTGGTTTGCACATATTTTCCATCTGTTTCGATAGCTATTTTAAAACATCTAGCAAAAAACTAAAATTTCACTATCTTATTTATAAGGAAGGAAAAATATATAATTCTCGCATCTGTCTACCGACATCACTGGCGTATACGTTTGTGGGTATTTGATTTATACTACCATGGCACTGTCAGAAATACGGAATACTGAAATATCAGGTACGTCAAAATATGTACAATGACAATGGTAATCCAACTTTCATTTTATATTCATTTCTAATTTTGTAAGCGATATGGATAAGGTAAAATTATTTTCTGTCGATAGGTTTCTAAGGCGTTATAAATATTAATAAACCTTCTGAAAATGATAGCTATGCGGCAGTTACTTGTATTTCAATATTGCTGAATAATATAATTTTAAGATTAAAATTTTCTCCACTTCACTAGATCCTTCCTATTATGTTTATAACAAAATCTATTTACAGCCTTGTCTGGGATTTACACCTTTATCCCAGTACAATAGGCATGAAAGTATTGTTCTTCGGCGTTGTAGAATCGGCCATAGTTATTTTACCCATTCTTTTATATTGAAGGGAGAACAGCCTCCCCAATGTATCCCTTGTCAAGGTCAGCAATCTGTCCAACATATTTTGCTGGATTGTGTTGACTTTGCCCCTACAAGGGATACTTTTTATTCAGCATTATCAATGCAAGATCGTTTTAGCAATGTCAGTGGACACTAAATTTTAAACTTTTTTCGGGAAATTAACTTGTATAATAAATATAGTTATTCTATCATATATAAACCAGTGTTTTATTAATAAATCGTCTGTGATATAACTGGTATTTATCAGTTTAGCATCAGTTTTCATTAAAAATTTATTTATCATTTTTAATTTTACATTTTAATACTTTATGTTATTGATACTATTGTATCTTTTACTGTTTCTAGCCGAGAATGGCTGCAAAATTGCCGATGCGGCTTTAAACAATAACTCACTCACTCAAGTTTTTTTAAATTGCAGCACTTCACGGTCGTTTCGGAATACCATTCCTCATCAGTAGTTCTTGGACCAAAATTGTGAAAATCCAAATATTTATAGGATGCTGAAATAAGAAATAGGACCAAATAATTTACCAAATACAATTATAACTACCTTTTCACATTTTTGTATTTATTAAATGTATCCAATGTGTAAATCTCCTACGATATTTCAATTGTTTTTGGTAATATCATTTTTCAGCAAACAATCGGTATACCAATGGGTACAAACAGTGCACCATTGTTTGATGATATCCTTAATTCTTATTAAGCAGAATTTATGCAGAGCCTTGTTAAATCTAGAAATAGGACTGTCACCAAATCATTAAACTCAAAACTGTCTCAACCTAAATAATATTGTTGATAAGTACGATGTCTGTGTGTCCAGGATTGCCTGGATATATTTGAGTCCATGTTCTATGCTACTTTCACGATTACACAACAAAAAGTTCCTGAACTTTCGGAGCACCTAACCTCACTTCCCTGGTGGAAGTTTACGTGGTTAACCTAATTTGTCAGTTTTAAAGTTTTTACTTTGCTTCTGGATTGTGATTTGGACATTGATTAGTGTTTTTTTTATTAAAATGCTTCTTGCTTAGATGGTTTTAAAGTAAAGTCACCTTCTACGCATGAACTTATGTTTGTTTTTTTTTTTCATTTTTTAAAAAGCGACAACTGAAATTGCCAAAATTAACTTAATATTTATATGGATGAGGAATTGTATTCAGAGGCGGTCGTCTAGTGCTGTGAAATTAAAACTGGTTAAATATGTAATTACATTGTTTCGTTTGAAAAAATAATTCCAAGTATGGCGGGATAAGGTTAAAGAAAATGTGACTAACGTCAACTAGTATCCATCTTATTATTTTAAATCAGGTATACTATGTGCGTCTCTCCTGCTAATCAATGATATGGTTTGTGGTGGAGTTATTACACTACCAAACGCAGTCAAACATTGTGGAGGGATTGTTATTTTTATCGTTATACACGTGGTAAGTAAATTCCGACGCTCTAGAAACTAAAAATACCTTTATTTGTTTGATTTGTTTTAACAAAACCCAACAAAATACACACTGAATTAACGCCCGGATGCCATTAATATGCGTTTCCAATGATCTGAGATAAATGGTTTCTTGGTTGCGTTATCTGTTGATGAGTACGAGTTTAATTCATATAGATCTATACGGCATCTTTTCTAGTAAACTTGAAATAAAAGACACGACTGATTCCTCAAGTTCTGCTTCATACCTTATAACTCAATTATGATGATGCCCACGTAAGGTTACGGTTTAAAAACTATATTACATTCTTGGTGACTTCAATTTTTATATTGTCAACTTTTTTATGCAGCAATATAATTTCACCATCAATACGCTACAGTAGAACTTGTTTGCTCTAACTACAGGAACGTTATACAACAAAAAAAGCTGTTTACAAATAAATTGTTGTCACAGGGATATTTTAAACCTAGGCTTATTAGGGCCGTCATCAAAGTAGTCGATGTACATATGTCCAGGATTGCCCATAGTTCAATGTTCCCTTCACTCAATTTTGATTTCACATATAGCAGGTGTAACTAGGTAAACAGAAGGTGCTTACCCTTCCGGGGCAACAGGCTTCACTTCCCTGTTGAAAGTTCACGTGTTTAACCCGAGTTGTCAGTTTCAAAGTTTTTACTTTGCTTTTGGATTTTAAATAGAACATGAATTACTATATTTGTTTTTTACTTCAAATTCACACATTTGACTTTTCTTATCATTTTAATAATGCTTTTATCCTTTGTATATTAAAATAATAGTTTTACGTTACATTTACCAGGGTGAAAGGAACCAATTATAACCGAGGCAAAAATGAAGCGCCTACAACGCTTCAAATTTAGAGGGCTACTCAGCAAAAGTTTAAAAAATGCGTTAAATGGTCATTCTGGTGACACCCGAATCTTACATTTGCTGTTAAATGATGCTAGTGATGCTAAAAGAAAACGTATGGATTTAAAAACAGTCATACGATTCATACCATTCCATGTTCATAAATATTGTCAAAAAGGTAAAGCAAACCTTTGTCGAAAACGAATTTCGAATATACAGTTTAACAAATTAAATTACATATTATACCAGTTTTAATTTTACAGCACTAGACGGTCGTTTCGGAATACAATTCCTCATCAGTAGTGCTTGGACCAAAATTAGGAAACCAAAATTATTTTGAAGATGTTGAAAAGCTACCCAAAGGACCAAAATATATTTTACCAAATTAAGCTAAGGAAATACTTTGCATAAGGGAGTATACCTTAGTTTTTGAGAAATTTCAAATTTTAACTTCCAGGAAATTTAGACAACAAATGAGTAACTCAAGTTTTACTGAAATTTTTTATTTAATTAGTCGTCGAAAAGACAGTAATAGTGACTAATTATAAAGAGAATCTATAACGAGGTTCAGACCGAGATAAGGAAATTCCAGTCGAGTGGTCAGATATTTTTATCTCAAACGAGGCTCCGCCGCTTATAACTGAAACGAGTATTTGATTATCTTTCTCGCATATAGAAACTAATATTGTAGCATAAAGGTATTGGAATTTCCTACTACAAAGCAAAGATTTTGCTAGAGAATGAATACGTGTATGACGTAATGTTGTAACGTCATAAAAGACGTGTAGCTCAGAGCAGAAATGTAAAGCTACGCGATAATAAATAACAACAAAATACATTCTCTTTTTTATAAACTTTTTGGTCAAATTATTTTTATAACAAATAAAAATAATAAATAGAATAAAGAATTATAGAAATTAGTTGTTAGGGGAATAACTTTAACACATAATGATATCCCACGTATCATGAATTACGTCACTTACTTTTATTGCAAAAGTAGTCCCCGTTGTACTGAGCCTACACGTGCCCACGCGGGGTGCGATATGGAAAAATATCGTATCATCTATCCCGTGAGATTATTCTGTCACATATGCGAGAAAATTGTATATTTGTCCACTGTAAACATTTTAATTTTCTTTTAGTTACTATAAAAACTTAAAAATTAAAGGGTCTGATTTTTCCCGACGCAGTTGTTACGGTTGCCTTATAGTTAGCTACGTCCCTGTTGTGTTTTGTTTCAGATATGCTTCTTTTACAATTTTTTTAACCACATAATAATTGAAAGGAATGTGTGTGCAATAGCAGGAATGCGATGACAATAATAATAATTCTACCCAGCCTGATTCCCTGATGGAAGTCAACGTGTTTAACTTAATTTGCTAATTTTCAAAGTTTTTAATTTGTTTTTGGAATTGTGATTTGGACAGGGGTTGGTGTTTGTTTTTGATAATCACATTCCGTCTCCCGCCGATAATTACACCGTATCGTGGGATTCTTGAATTTCCCTATTATTTGATGATAAATATTTTAAATGGAAGTTTAATAGAATTATTTATTAAAACTTTTTCTAAGTGTTTGCTTGATCTGTTGCAATTAAAACGTAAAAGGTGAACACAAATTCATTTGATTATTCCGTAACATCAATGAATTAAAGATGCGAGTTTTTCTATCACTTTTCTTTTCCAAATCTAGTACGCAGAGAGACAAGTGGAATGTTAAGATTTTTCATAAGGTAGATACTGGACATATATAACGTTTTATCAATACCCAAACCCTACAAAAGTCAATCTCATTGATAACAAAACTATAGTGTTGTAAGATGTTTCATAACAATCTATCAAAGGTTTTTTTTAGCAAAGTTGTTTACAAAGCCGTAACATTTTAAACAAAAACAAACATACTAATCCATGTCCGAATCACAATCCAGAAGCAAAGTAAAAACTTTGGAACTGACAAGTTAGGTTAGACACGTGAACTGTAACTAGGGAAGTGAAGTCGGGTGCTTCGGAAGGGTAAGCGTCTCCTGTTTAGCTAGCTACGCGTGTAATCAAAACTGTGTAAAAGTTACGTTATGGATTGTAAACCGCTCTGAAGCTGTATCTAAAAAGTTTATACAATATACTTTAATAATCGTTAAAATCTATAGTACAAAATATGCTTTACCGATATGAATTGTGTTTACCATTTGTTTTTGCTTTTGGGATTGTGATTTGAACATGGACTGGTATGTTTGTGTTCGACTGTAAATCTTTACGAGGTGCATCTCAAATGCAAGAAAATATAGGGGTCCCCTTATTAGATTTTAGCTTTAACATCGCTATGTAACAAACATAGGTTATACAGGAGATCGTGATTGTTTAAACACTGTAAAATATCAATTTATCCTACAGTTTGTTTTAAATTGACATATGAAGAAGTTTCTAAATCTAAATGAAAACGTATGCCCCTTGCTGAATTTTCGCCATAAGCCATAAATCTCTACAGACGAAATGTAAACAAATATAGCAAAAGTGTTATCATAATTTGCAGACGACAAAAACACAAAAAATAACTTTTAGTCATAATAAGACAAACTGTGCAGAATCAATATTTAATTAATGAAAAAATTGTTATAAAAATTCGTTGAGTGAGTTGATTTTTTTTCCATTTAACTGTGAACATACTGTGTTGACTATGAATTACATAATATTTTGTAATGTAATTTGCCGTTTTTGTTTTTGATTATTTTATTATTGTTGGTACCAATGTTCTCTTTTATCGCAAGAATCTTGCCTACTTAGCTTCACCAGCCATACCAGCCATATCAAAATTGAGACTAAAACACGTGGACTATACCCAATATAATTTGTGGATACAGGGACACTATTCTTCTCAAAAATATTGTTAAGACGACAATAAACATTTTAAAAGCCATGATTACTTTAAGCATGCATTATACCCGAATCAAAAAATTCTTTGTAAGAAACTTGCTTTGTTGTATAGAGGTCCTGTAGACTAGACTATTGTGCATTTTATCATTGTTAAATACACCATTAGAAGGTTAAATGCGGAGCAAAAACGAAACGTTACTGTTCAAGCACATAACTTAAGGAGCGCGAAATTCTTTTTAAAATAGTTCTGAACTTTTTAGTAAGATTGCAACCTTACAACAGCATTAGAGCTTTGTGGAATTTATCCGAATTTATTGCAGGTGACCATTCAGTCTGTTACACCAGTACCAAGCCAGACCGATAGTGCACGTCTAAGAAAAGAAGACGTTCACGTTTTTTATTTGTAATCGATAGGGATAACGCCGACAACGACATAAAATATTGAACATTCGATAAATGGTTGGATGAGAGAACAATGCTAAATGACGATTTTGTTTTCTTCAGGTAATTGGTTTTATATCAACGCTGACAATTTTGATTCTTGGTTACTGTTCAGATGTGAGTCAAACCACTACATATCAGGATACCGTACTAAAAGTATGTGGGAAAACAGCATACCGAATTTCTACAATATCAATAATTCTGTTCAGTTTTGGAGCTTGTGTGATAGGACTTTTCGTTATTTCTGACCAGTGGGAAGAATGTAAGTATTCAAGATTACATTGTTGCTGTTAGACTCATAAAGTTGAGGTATGACGTACTTTTAAATCAATTTTGCTACTGCACAGTAATCCAAACTTAAATATGCTTTAGCTTATGTATCAACACTACAAATTATAGCTTATGTTATTCAATCAGGCTAGGCAACAACAAAAAAAATAACCGCCTTCTCCATGTTGATTCTAAAACTTCGTAAATCATTTGGTACAATTAACACATCAAAAAGATTTGTTGGCATCAGTATCTAAAACACGCGGTCACGGCTACAAAGCGCTTCTCGCCGCTAAGGTTTGAATCCAGCTCAGAACATATTTTGTAAGTTTGATTGCAAAAGTTCAGTCACTCTGGATTGCTCTATCGTCCATAACTTTAACATAAGCCTGAACATTTACTCCCTTCATACAATTTAATTGACCAACATATTCAAAACGAGGCTAACACTGTAACAGGTAGAAAATCACGGGAGTGCCAATTTCAACATTGGATGTGTTTATTTATGCAAATTGCTGATACATACCAATTAAAACTATCATTTACCTGATGCCATTAAGGATTATTACCTTTGAAAACCCAAAATATACAAAGTTTGGAAATTATTAATACGCGTGTTTCCCTCTTCTTTGACTGCTGTATGATTTAATCCCTAATCAGCAAATTATGGGTTAGCTTATATTATTAGATAAATGTCTTCACCAGATGACAACAGGTGAAATGAACAAGTATTATTTTTGGATTATTTTATTATCAAAGGATTTTAAAAAATATATACACAAATGAATAAATAAATAATCAAAACAATGAAAAGGCAAGTTGTAATTTTTACATAGAAATTTGTTATTTCTTTATTGAAAAAGTTAATACATTTATTCGGATTTTATTCTCTATGACAAACGAAATTTCAGCTACAGCATTTTGGTTGTTTTCGAATTTAATCTTCTACAGCCACATTTAACACAGTATAAAATGGCACCGGTGAATGTGTACCTCCAATTAAGATACTAAATGCAGTTTGTAAAATAGATTTTGAGTTTACTCTACTATAAATATCATAACCCACTAAACATTTAAGATGTAGTATCAAGAATTATTGTACGAGTTTAGCCTAGATTAATGAATATTGAATTTTAACATTTTATAACTAGGTTCAGGAATAAAATTTGACCGTTCAATTTTTTTTTAAAATTGAATTGATAATTAATAATTTCACTTATTTATTTATTTATTAAATAATTGATGCCTGAATTTCATACTAAAATAAATTTATAGGAAATACCTTAATTAATAATAATATAAATATCCCTGTTTTTATGCAAAACATAGTATCCGAGTAAGATTGGACAGTGTTAGTGTTAGCCTCGTTTTGATCGAGTCGATATAACAGGTCACCTAATGTGAAACTCGTTTATTTCGTTTCTGTGTTTTACTTTTCACAAATCTCTTCATGTTTGTTAATCATAAACAAACATGCACATCTATGTCAGAATAAAGAATATCGGAAGGCTGCTATCATTATTGACTCATCAAGTCACCAGAAAACAGAGATTTACTAATGCTCACATTTATAAAACTAAATTTGACACTGAATGGATGTGTTGTTATCCAGTTGAACGGTCAGCCATTTCAAATGTATCAATGTAAACATGATATAAAATGCATATTGGTTTTAAAGTTCACTATGAAATCACAAACTAAAACAAAAATGTGTCGATAAAATAGATCATTATAAATAGCACACGAGTTTTCAAAAGATCCAACGAAAAACGATGAGTAATTATGTCATGATGAAGACCTTAATCCAAACATTTGTGTTTGATAATGTTCAGTACATAGTTAATGAAAAGAATTCCAAGATTTTGAATGTTTTAAGTTTTGTTCTCAAAATGCAGGAAAATACATATTCTGACTTAGATCATTTATTATTTTCCGCTATTACAGTTATGGAATAGTTATAGTCAATAATTATTATTTCATTTAATCCCTGCGAAAAAGAAAGAAGTCACGTAATTATATGTATTTTCCCAATGTTTAATTTGTACAATGCGTTTATATTCCAGTTTTTCTGTTTACCATTAGACACCAGTACTGCGACATTCAGCCTCTGTATCTGAACAAGAAAGTAGTGATGTCCATCACATCCTTTATCTTCATATTACCTCTTTGTTTCTGTAAAACTGTAGATTTTCTAGTTTATCCAAGGTGAATATGTATATAAAACTAACTTGAAAAGTATTGAAAATGGTTGCTGAATGCAAACAAAGCTGATCATGAAGTGTAAATGAGGACGTAATATCTTAGCTCTAAACATATATAATGATTTGGGCATTTAGGCATTTTTCTACCAGTTTACATCAACTGTCCGTATTACTTTTTTGTGACAGTAAATTATGCTTTATTTCTAAAATAACAGGAATTTGACATGCTCATCCGTGAGTGGTGTAAGAGCTTAATGGGGATGTAACATGATAAAAAAGGAAATGGCGGATCACTTTGCGCATAGGACGTATTTATGTCCCCAAGTCCCAAAGGGCATCAGCTCAGCTACGGTGTAAGCATCGCCATTTAAAATTCACGTAGCACCAACGTTTTCTTTTCTACGGAAATGTCTTATGGAATTGGCTAATGTGTATGTACATTTTCAGAGTAAGCAAAATTAGTTGGACAATATCAAGTTGATTGTAATTGATATAGGAATAAAGTATAATTTACTGTCACAGAAATTCGAACAGTAAGATTCAAAATCTCTGAAATCAATGTAATTATGAGTCCAATTAAAAAAGAATATATGATATTACGAAACGCTAAAAGAAAACACTAACCTATTCTTATGCAGACAACGTATATTGAATAAGAAAAATCTAACCTTTTTTTCTAAACAACTGTGTTTTCAATTGCTGGAAAATGATTTTTTAGTTTTATTTGTACATAGATCGATATGTTTGTCTTGACATCTTCATTGATTCCATTTCGTACTGATTGGGATTCGGGATTGGATTTAACTCTATCTTATAACGGAAACGTAAGGTTTAACTGTGAGATATGAAATACTTAATACAAACATCAAGTCTTTCCATTGCCACCAAAGATTATATAAGCGACGGTTGTAGCTAGCTAAACAGAGTTGTTACTCTTCCGGAGCACCCGTCCTCACCGTCAGGTGAAAGTTTGCGAGCGTTACTTAATTTGTTAGTGGGTATGTTTGTTTTTGATTAACGGTTTTCACCTAATGTTACTTTTTCAATATTTCAGTATATGTGGTGTTGTTGGGATCACATACATTACCATCTTACTCCCTGTGAAGTATCATACTCAAGATAACAACGTTCAAACAGATTTGTTTAGGTAATATTTTGCAATTTATTTTTCAAAAATCATGTATCATAAGTTCCAAAATAGATTTACTTAATACAAAAAACCCCTGTGAAACAATGTGGTCCAAATTGTATCCAGGCTAAATGTCTAATTAAATAAGTTCATGTAAGTGTTAAGCCTCACGATCTGTCCTCGCTGATTAAAATCCTTTTTCAAGTTCCAGTAGGGCGGAAACAGCAAATAAGTCACGAAAAGGATAATAAAAGACCTACTTGCGTACATACCTCACCAAAATAGGTTATCGTCAAAATCACATTTATGAAATAAGTGCTAAATTGATAATATGCAACCTCAAGTATTAAAAAAATAACATCGAATTGTCGTTCTTCAAAAACATTCAATTTCCAATCAACACCTATGCTTTGTTTTATAAGTCATTTTAATATGATGACCCTTCCGATCTAACCTGGCTTTCTTTCCATGTGAAATTAATGTTTTTAATTTTTTATATTTTGTACAGCAAAGATGAAATATCATAATTTAACATAAAAGTTTCCACATAGTGGTATATACAAGTATATTCACTGCATGATTATTCAATACAAAAATATGTTTCAGTATATTCAATGCACATTGATCTGGAGAGAAATAAAAGGAAGCTAGAAAAAACATATCTGATTTGTTTTTGTTGATTTTGATTTGAAAAGAGATTAAAGATCATTTTAACCATTTCTTCTGGTCATTCTAGATAAATTCATAAAATAAAGTTTTTAATTAAATATTAATTCATTGGTGGGGTTAAGTTAACTGATAATAAGTGATTGAATTTTGAAATAACTAAGAATTTTAGAAAATGGTTTTACCAAGCGGTGTCAATCTGAGTGTTTTACACATTTGAAATATTATTTCCTTTTCACCATAATTTTAAGATATCATCTTATCTAAATCGATACGAAATTTATCCCCAATCCCCGATGATTAAATTTTTCTCCAGAGAATGTTTTGCAACCTATTCACAATGTTTTACATTTATTTATATTGATATTCAATTCAGAATTATTGGCGAAAAAATAAAGTTTTCGGAGATGCATCTATAGAAGTAAATTACTCCATGAATTCCTTTTTAAATAAGGATATAGTTTTCTAAAAGGGTCAATGAATTGCGCATATGTTTTAATACCAAAACCTTTTTATAGCCTTTGGGTTATTTATAGTCTTATATTTATTCATATCAAGATAAGGTTCTTGTGCAGTTTGCAAAAAGCTGTTACTTTGCTTTTTTGATTGCAAAGATTTTACTTTACCTCTGGTATTTGAGTTGGAAATGTAACTTTTTAATTTCAGTCCACATCAACCAGAATGGAAAGATATCGTTCTAGGAATCCCTGCTATAGTATTCTCCTATCAGGTAACACTAAACAAACACTATACGTTTATATGATGGTACATGGCAGGGACAGTTAAAAGTAAATAGACATTAATTGTTCTTGGATGTAGAAGCCAAAGAAAAGAATTTCAGTCAACTGATAATTAATGAGTGCCCGATGAGATAAAAACTATTTGACTTACATTTGGAGCTATTGTTTCAGTCCACCAAAGTTTTTAGAATCATCATACTCCTGTATTTGTTATTTGATATGGTACCTATTATTTTTCATTTCTTTATGGAATAATTTTATATTTTCATTTGCCTCTTTGATAGGGATCCTTTCACTTGTTATTTGGTGGCCCATGAAGAGACAGTTATGTAACAACCTAGTTATGTTTGAATACAATTGAAAGAATTAAACAAATACAAAATAATATTTTAATACAATTTATTGATACAAATAAAATATTCTCACATATAGGTACAAATGTATACTTGGGAGCTACCTTGACTAAATGCCCGCCAATGCATGTGATTTATTTACTGTCATTTAATGGTCATAATTGTCAATTCGTCCGCCAATTGTTAGTAATTTATCTTCTTTTTTCAAGAATTAAATTTTATATTAAGAGCCCCGTACACTAGTTAATTTTTCAATATGAAATGAAAGTCAGTTCCTTGATATATTGCTTCCCATTTTTCAAACAAATATAAAGTCACTAGATAATATGGAAATTTCGTTATATACACAAAAACACAATATATACACAAATAATATCTTCATTACTCTGCAAAATGTTAAACACCTGTAGCGTATAACTCGTCATTATTTTGCTATCGCACCACCTTTAATATCACTTCTTTTGACATTTAACCCGACGTCTTTTATCTTATCTGAGCCCTAGTTTAATCTTTTTTTCTATCCCTTACGATTACTTTCTCTTAATGTTCTTTACCATATAGACACCCACAAATATGCATAACCTCTATTGGCTCCTAAATTATCACCCTTGACATTAATACTGACATCTCTTTGTCACCATTTATGAAACCTTGGCTTATCACCAAAGTATTCTTTCATATGTAAACCAAATATATTTCATCTTATGCAAGACTTTGACATGGAGCTAACAAATCATATACTTAAAAGTCTCTCTTTTCACTTTTCTTCTATCACTCATTGTTCTATATTTACAATTGTCATTGTTTCTCCTTCTATGAGACATTTTGAGCAATTGTATGTTATAGTGTTGTAGATAATAATTGACGTCATCATGTAAATACGTCATTTACTTGTTACGTCAAATCGTGGCGTTTGAATACACTACAATCACAAAGTTCAGTCTGACGTTTCGTTCTTTTTGTCTTTTTTCGGTTGAATGCAACAAAGGAATGATATTATATGCAACAGTTAATCAATGTACTTTTGATTTAATATAAAATCGTGATTTTGTCAAAGTAATATAAATAAAACTTATGGTGAGTGGAAGAACTATTTTTTGTTATGGTTTATCAATATGGACGGTGCCATTTTTCCGACGGTGGGTGTCAAGGCAAAATTTGGATTAAATGTTTCAAAATACACACAAAGTATTGCGTATTTTGTAATTTTCTGGAATTGAAAATTGTAAATACTTGTATAAGAAATGACATTCTTATTTTCGTTGTCGATGCAAGTATGAATAACAATGGCCAGTCCAAATTATACATTAACGGCTTCGTCGTCATGCAATTTGGATTGGCCATTGTTATTCATACTTGCATCGATAACGAAAAAAAGAATGTCATTTCTTAAGTATATAAGTAAAGTTTTTTTAATCACATTACATTCTTTACATCTTTTTACTTTGGACAAATATCTATTTTGTTGTATCACCTCCAGTTATGACCATTATGACCTTCACATCTGTCTTGCCAAAATCAGTCTAATATAAAACTCTCACACCACCTCTATATACACACACCCATGCATACTCTCCACGTGCTCTCACACAAACCACCTATCCACAAGTATAACTTCTATCTAAGACAACAAGATACTTTTTAAATTTACATATAAATGGTCATTCATTAATAGCTTCTTAATACTCCTATCGGACTGATAATTTCTATAATGTGACCAATCAATTCATCAATACACTTTAAAATCTAAAATCAGCAGAGCATAACGAAAATAGCCATCACCTGACTGACCACTGATTATACTAATAATAAATTTAAAAACAGACATTGAAACTACATAGCTCACCTGTAAAAATGACAAATATGAAATAGCCAAAATGCTACCAAAATCATATTTACATTGTGACAAGCTATAAGGTATATGCAGTCTGCGGTTGTGTACCGATTAGTTTGAAATGATGTAACTTGCAAGTACTGTAGCTTATTATATGATACTGTGTTTTTAAAGACCTATTCGTGATTGACTAAATGAACATCTCCAATCAAACTGGAAATGATAATTTTCGTTATGCGTTCTGTTAAGCTCATATTTCAGAACACTTATCTTTTTGTTTTAATTTACATCTTACTTGTGTATATTTCAGGTACATATGTGTACAATTCCAGTGTTTTCCTCAATGAAACATGGCAGTTTTAAGAATTTTACAATTGCAGTTGCAATAAGTATCCTAACCGCCTTCATCTATTATTCCACCATAGCTATATACGGTTATTTGTCATTTGGAGATCATGTCACTACCGATATTTTGTTGTCATACAAACCGACCACAGACATAAGTGTTGCTGTTATGTTGATCGCTGTTAAGCTTTATACAAGTTACCCATTATTGCTGTTTTGTGGCAGGTAACTGAAATTATTTTACGCTTTGTGGCTTTCCTTCTGGAGCACCGGGCCTTGCTTATAAAGTATAAAAATAATTTATCACGACTAATGTTTTTTACACAAATGTACATTAAACAAGTTTTCCTTTTCTATTTTACGGCTTTTAATGCATATTTATATTAAGCGCAAATAGTAAGTTATAAATATTACCCAATTCATATAAGAATCTATTTTTTTCTCTTATTTACACCTTATCTATAAATGTTTAAATTTTTAGAGGTAACTGTTATGCCTTATTATTCCAGGCAAGCTATGGACTCAGTGTGGATGGATATAAGGAAGATAAGCGATATAGACATGGAGAAGAATGAAAAGACAAGGAGAATATTAGTAACTCTAGTCTGGTTTTTGGGGTCTGCATTTATAGCTGTACTTGTGCCAAATGTGGGTATTGCTGTGCGGTATCTTGGAATTGTTGCAGTTATATTGATCTTTGTTATACCAGGTAAAAATCTATACTAACATTAAACGTCGTTTACAATTTCTTATAAATCGTGATAAAAGACGCAAGGGTGCAGATAAACAGCGAATATATAAAAACAATTTTGTTTAGTTTTAGCTGGACAACTGGACTAATGCACGTTCAATGCCATTTCATACGTTTGTATGAAAAAGATCGCCCGGCATCACTTTTTGTGTGGGAGTTCACGTGTTTAACTTAATTTGCAAGTTTTCAAAATTATTATTCTGTATTTTTGGGATAATGGTTTTGACATTGGTTGGTGTGTTGGTATATGGTTTGTTTTCATTTGTTTGGTTTTTTTTTTCTTTTATCATAGTTGCAAAACATTAGGATTATAAATTATTTTTAATAACATAAAAATGTACATAGTACTTAAATTTTACTTAAAACGGGAATAAATTTTGAGTCTTGGTTAAACCAGTGCGTTCAATGTTTAACATATTCCATAAAGTCGATTTAAAAGTAATAAAACCCAGTATTTTTTAAAGATCAATTTCTTTTTTACAGGTTTCTGTTTGTTTGACTTGCAATCCAAATCGAATTCCATTAGAAAAGATGTTAGAATTGCCGTGGCTTGTTTTATAATTGTATTAGGAGTCCTCCTAACTGTGGTGGTTATATATCAATCAGTATTAACAGATGGTAATTCCAAGAACATCGGTGCTGATATATCTAAATACACGTGTTAATTAATATACGAGCAATTTTTATATCAAAATGGCTTATCTGTACAGACAACAAAAAATTGACAACAAGACAGCAACAAATATTTGATTATAAGAATCAATATAGTAGCAAAAAATGGGCCAGTAGGGTTTGTTACTCTGGTTAGATTCATTACATTGAAAACTTTTCAAAAAGATGTTGCAAACTGAAAAGGCTTAGATGACTGAATTAAAGTAATAAGGATATATTTGCACATTAGTTATGAAATCGCCTTTGCAGAAGAGTTTCAAAGAGTCGTTTAAATCGAGCATCTTAATTACATATGCAGCAGAACATTGTTATTATTTGCCTGGATACCTTTGGCACCTGACTTATCACCACACTATTTTGAAGTCTGAAAATTGTTTTTTCTCTACCAATCTTCATTGATTTATTGGTAAACTACTTTGTAATCTTTAAGTCTTACTGAACTCATTGTTGCAGTATACAGGTTTGCCTATATTTCGTTAACGAGAAGCCAATGAATACAGTAATTACAAACCCACGTTATGTTTATTAAATGACTAGATATGTACTTTCTATATATTAAATGTGAAATAAAACCTCAAAATAATAAACATTTAATTTTTATTTCTTTGTTTTTTTTCAATTTATAGAAATAGCGGATATTGAATGATGGAGCTTGCCGCCATGGAAACACATTAATCCACTCTATCTTGCACACATAATTTTGATATTTGTCAAAAATACCATTTGTCATCTAACATTGACCGGCATGTTTCTGCATGGTTACTTCTCTTTCTATTAACGACTCAATGAGAAATAACTGTTAAATGTATAGACGCCAATATCTATATGTCAAATTTGAACTAAAGTCAGTCATGAATCGATATATATGTGTGTCTGTGTGTGTGTCAATTTGGTTATTGATAATGACCGAATATGGTCCCGGGGACCTTTCACATAATAATTTGGATTAATTTAACCAGTTCAAGAGAAGATTTTAATTTAAAAAAACAAAGATAGCAATCTACAATCCGAAAGAAATTGAACAACCTTGAAAATTGGCAAAATCAGAGACATCATAAATCAACAATATTGTGATGACGGCAATAATTTTTGGGCCTTGATAAGCCTGCTTATGGTATATTTTTACTGTCAAATCGGGAACATAATTAGAAAGACACAAGCCGCTATCAATTAAATTGTTGACGCAGGGATATTGCTTTTTAAGTCTTTCATACCGTTTATGGCCGTCTTCACAATTATGTTGATAATTATGATGTCTCTGTATCGAAAACAACCCTTGATATATTTGACGTCCCATAGTTTCATGCTCCAATTTTATTAATTTTTTTTTTATATTTTTATTATTTTTAATGACACATAACATGCTATAATCGTACAACAAAAAGAGCATAGTATACAAATACTAACAGACAGACAAACAAAGACATTTCTTAACACAGTTACATGTTTAATATATAAAGGGAGATAATTCACATATTTGGGTGTTTATCAGGTTATATTACATATCTAATGGTAGTCTCAAATATTTATTAATTTGATTAATTTGGCTGGTGTAGCTAGCTAAAAATAGGAACAACCAGTCTCACTTACCTGGCGAAAATTCACATGCATTTCATATGTATTTCTTCAAATCCGTGCACTACCGATAAGGAATTTGATTCCGAAATGGCCAATTCTTGTTGAAAAAGTAAAACATGGTAATAATAATTAACTTGATCTGCCAGTTTGAAAGCTGTACTTTGCTTAAGGATTACGATTTGGATATTGATTGGTATATTTTTTTATTGTTGCATAAAACATTGGTTTTTATCTGATCATGACTTTAGACACCCTATAGAAAAAATGAATTTTGCTAATCTTTGAACTTCCTGAGAAGGTTCAAAATACAATAGCGATTTCTCCTAGAGAGGGAAAACAAGAAAAAAAGTAACATTTTTTGATTGTGACAATTTTTCATATTAAAAAAATTGTATCTTTTGAAACCACCGAAATTTATCTCTAAAACTTCAAGACTTCAATTGCAAATTAGTCAAAATGTGATTAATTCTGTATTTGTTGACGATGCAAACTATGAATGATTGATTGTTTAATACATTGGTATGCAAAATTTTGCACTTTCTTTTTTTCCAAATTTAATTTATTGTAATTCTTCGTGAATTTAGAACCTTTCTCAAACACGTCATTGTAAAAACAAGAAATAAATTATAAGATTAGATCTATGTGCGTGTATTGTCTTCAATAACGATATATGCAGCTCATTCTACAAAGAAACGTCAACCCGTAATTTCCATAAAGAAACGTCACAACGTAATTTCCATAGAGAAACGTCACCCCTATTACAATAACAGTAAGAGTTGATTTAAATTCACTGGTATCAGATATAAAGCAGAATGTCAAAATCTGTATCGCACAACATCTCGTCATGTTAGAGCTATTCTTCAAGCTTCTACAAAATACTAGCTGCAAATAAGCTTGTTTCGATACCAGGCAATGTCAATGATTCTAAATAAATCACCTCTAAATGAAATACAATTTGTTGTATTTGTATTTTTGTCCCTACTGTTATCGTGTGAGGGGTGACGTTTCTTTATAGAAATTAGAGGGTGGCGTTTTTTGTGCCTGTGTTATAAAAACAAACCAATCCTTGTCAAAAGTTAAGTAAAACTTTGAAAATGTAGTGGTAACAAGCTGTACCATTGGGTATTGATTGTGAAACAACTAGACCATAGGCAGAAAAAGACGGTATATAGCTGCATAGAAAAGGAAAGTTGACAATAGAGAAATTGAAGTCATCAAAAATAATTCCTTCAAAACTTTTGTTACATAAATACTTACAATATATACATATTATATACACAGTGTGTATGTACAACCATCAGTATCAGGTCGAGTCCTTGTTTCGTAGTTGTATCACTACGAGTCGCGCTTGCGCGACGAGTAGTGATACAGCTACGAAAAAAGGACGAGACCTGATACGAAGGGTTGTACATACACACTGTGTATATGATATTTTTATCTAACATTTCTTATAAGGTCATTAAAATAATAAAAACCCAATACTTTATGTGAAAAAAATACATTTTTCCACAGAAAACCACTGAACTATGATATGACATGTTTTTGTAGTAATGACGTCATTGTTTACATTTGACAAATCGGAGATTCCCCAATGACGTCACAATGAGAAGTGCACGTGTACTTTACCGCCAATGTTGTATTACCACACTGTGGTGATACAAGATTCTGTATCACGCGTGTTCGATAAAACTTGTATTTCATCAAATACAGACAGAAAAACTAGTATAATGTTAGATAAATGGTTATATATAAAAATAAAAAAACATAACATAACAGTTCAAAAAACTTACATATCGTTAATCATATGAAAAAATCTATATTGCATTCAGTGTAAGTTAACATTTATGACATGTCATTATATACTAGTAGCTAGCTAGCTAGAATAGGTACATAAAAAACAAACATACTAATAAATATAAAAACAAAGTAAAAACTTTGAAGCTGGCAAATTAGGTTAAACAGTGAACTTCCATGAGGAACGTGAGACTGGATGCTCCGAAAGGGTTCGCACCTCCTGTTTAATCTGGTACATTGAGGAATTTTATTTCAAGAATATACTTATCGCAACTATATACTTAAGGTCATTAATGAAAAATTGATAAAATTATTATCTAAATGCAATGTTATATTTATGAATACATAGCATAAAATTGGAGCTCTTCAATTTACGTTTTGAAAATAATTAACAGATGCTTCAGTAAAAATAATTTCAAAACCACCAACTAAAAATATTAATCGAAGATTATAAAAAACAAGATTTTACATATACAACATACAGAAACTGACTGTTAAAATCTTCTTATTGATATTAATTGTGATCAAATTAAAATAAATTTTCATTTTCAGGCGGAGGGAAATAGAATATGGAAGATTATTTACATAATTTTGTAGATTGGATAATTACATTTGGTCCAAGAAAAGCTAACCAAGAACAATCAAAACCAGCCAACCAGATATTGATACAAACAATTATACAACTCGATTTCGGACGGTTATTGGAGTCAATGTTGCTACTGTTCTAGATCAATAAATATAAATGTTATGGATCTTTTTCATCTTTTGCTAAAGTTTGCAAAATATTTCGTTTTTTGTCATCGTCATGTTATACTTCAATAAATTTGCAACACAGAAAATAATCCATAGAATTACAAACGGCACGTTTGAAACAAATCTCTTATTTAATTTACAAATTACGGCATATGTTGTGTAATATAGTGTCGTAATAGTTATACCTTAAACGCTGCAACACATTTGGACACCCGTCAAAATAGTCCCACTACCCCTTCTGACACATGCTATACAGCACATTACTAAAAATACCAAAATAATTTTGTTTCATACATATAAAATACTACTTTTTCACCGTTTGTTTTATGTTTTCTATTACACAATGTATTCGTTATGATTTTTACAAATACAATCGCTTAAAATATTAGTATAAACCAAGAATAAGGCCTCTTTTTGATTCCTACTGTATGTGTATAATTGCAAATACCTAGGGGAATATTTGTTGAAAAAGAAAAACAACACATCGTCATGGTCGTGCTACAGCTTTCATCCTTCAAATCATCTGTATCCATGTTTTTTTACTCAATCATCATAATGTATATTGTGTACCATCTGTCGTTACATCATGTGACGGGAAAGTACAAAACCATGTGACAGATTAGTAAAAACAGGAAAACTGTAAAAACGTAACAAGAACTAAATTTGTTTTCCAAGTAAAAGTTTGTGTTTAAAACAGCAGGCAAATTTCTATACTGATTAAAGATGCAATTATAAACGAACATGTACAAACCAATAATGAAAAGCAGAATCCATATACCAAAACACATTTCTTTTTATTAATAAAATTATGGAGGTATTTAAGAATATATCAAATACTTGAAATTTAAAATGTATTTGTTTTATTAACACGTGTACTGTGACGTATCTGGTCTTATGTCCTCAGGGTGTATTATATCAGTTTGAATTGATTGACCTAAAGTCATCGCCATCAGAAACACTCCAACACCAATCAAGGTAATTGCTAACATTAGTCTGGCAATTGTCCAACAAATTGGATGAGTATCATCTTCTTTCAAGAAAAACAAGCACAAACCTGTAAAAACACATCAAATAAACTAAAATGTTAATTTCTAATATGATCACAATTTTGAACGGTAGGAACTCTCATAATACTATTATCGCATAAATGCAAATCAAGAATTTATCATTTAATCAAAAACCTGTCCAAAGCCGAGAGATTTACCAACTAGTTTTTCCTTTCCTTATATTTTAAAATTGTTACCCTTCACTGGTCGCAGTTTTTTCTTTCCAAATACCTTTTTTTGTTACAACACATCGCTAGATATGACATTGTATCAAGTTATAAATCGTTGCACATTCGACACAATGTCAATGTTTCACTTTAATTATCATGTTCCTTGGGCGATTGGGATAATAAGAATTGACCATCAAAACCAAACATACCGGTCACCAAATAAAAATCAAGGACATTACATATAGTTAAAGCACCTTTTCAAATTCAATTTTAAAGTAGTATGCAGTCCAGGTGCTTTTGAAATAAATACTCCGAATGACTCTTAAAATAAGTGTGTGTGTGTGTGTGTGTGTGTGTGTGTGTCATGAAACTTACCTGGATAAATTAGGACAAAAAGAAAGGCTACAACACCTTGATAACGAACAAGTATTCCAAAAAAAGGAATATACAAAGCAGCAACAAGTGACAATATAAACCAGATTGATGCTGTTATGATTCTTCTTTTCTTTACAACCTTTATTTTCTCTTCCACAGAAACATCGAAAAGTTCATCCCACAATGAAAGTATAGCTTCTCTTAATAGGAAAGTAAAATATAAAATGACACAATTGAACGGAAAAGAAATATGGTGTTTAAGACAAGATTCTTCACTTACATAAATGGAGTTAGTTCTGGGCTAATGGGGAAAATTTTAGTGCTTCGAGAAAACAGTATTCCTTCATTTAACGGAATGGCCGACTTGCTCCTATTAAACATGCATTCAAATTAATCTTCTTATATATTATACCCTTCATTTTAGTGCTGTCCACAGTGATTGTAACATCAACATTTGCAAACCGAGAAATCAATTGTAAGATATGTATTATACTATAACCATGGAATATCTTAACCAAGGTTCAATATAAAGTGTTGGCACTTAAAATATATTTCATTTATAAAATGTGAACATTTCAGACTTGGAAAGCAATAACAATAGTGTCCCAAAAGACAAGAGCAAAGATAACAAAAGTTGTTTTTTTAAATTGATACAATCCATATAAGTAATGGTACGTTTGGCCAAAACAAAATAAGTAAATCTACTTGTGTTGTACTTTTATATATATTTGAACTGCATTATATGTATGAATGTATACAATACAATTAAATTTTTACCTGCCACAGAAGGCTAAAAGCGGGTAAATAGTATAGGTCTTCAGTGAAAGCATCACAACAGCCACGAATATATCGGTGTTTGGCTCGTAGGACAGCAAAATATTACTGGTTACAGAGTTTCCAAATGTTAAATAACCAAATATTCCAGTCAATCCATAAATCATCGTACAGAAGATAATAGTAAAGGAGACAGGTTTAAAGAAGTTGTTAATTGTCCTGGTTTTCATTGAGGCGTATATCGGTATGATAGGTAGATGTCCCTGTAAAAGAAGCATGTATAAATGGAAAATGAAATTAAAAAAATAAAAACAGCGAAAATCAGATGTAGCTACAAACAAAGATAAGGGGCAGACCCTAGGGAAAAATTTCACTTTAATATATATAAGAAATAGATATTACAAGAATCCCATTTAACCTCTTCTATTTGTCTTTTTACTTGAAACAAAGCAATGTCTACCGTAAGAGAAAAAATGGTACATATAAACTAAAACAATTTTAGGTTAAATACATTCTGAGTATCTGAGTTATCTTTCATAACGCCTATTATATATATTTCACATATCCAAACTGTCTTGTACTGTATCATCAAACAAACATTCATCCATTTCTAAACGGATTGGAGTAATAATGTTAAACGACCCAGTGATGTTGTTCCACTTGTAATGAGGTTCTGGGATGAATGGAAAATCTTGAGTGCCACACAGCTTGGAGTTTTTACACAAGGATCCGCTCGAGTAGGACTCGCACATCAAACGGTAAGAGATTTTGCGATACGTAAGAGTGCGTTTAAGACAACTCCGTACCTCTCTTTAAAGAAAATGTTTGTTTAGATCATACATTAATTATAATTTTTATCCTTGCACAAAACAATTTGACGGCCTATTTTTTATTTTTCCATCTTAAACGTAATGATTCTATAAGCCAAGACAGAGGTTCAACATATCAAGTCCAGTGATCATTGCAGAATTTTAAACGCAATAACAGTTTGTTGTAGAGCGAACCTACGAAAATAAAATCCTGTTATCATCAAAGTTAAAAACTGGCTAATTTCGCTTTGATATCCGACCAAAGACCCGATGCATTGAAATCTTGACAGTAAGACAAGTTACTAGCTTGCAGATAAAAACTTAATACATTACAAATATTTTTATTTTCGTCACATGGCGAGTGTCACTGATTTTAGTCGTCATATGTAACTGATAGAAATAGACAACGTGATCTAGTAGCTAGTTTAATATGTTTGTTCCACAGACGAGCGGTTTTTACTGTTACAATACACTAAATACGCAATTTACCTCATACGAAAACACTATAGATGCCACTGCTAACGATATACTTCCTGTGTCGCTTGTTCTGCAAATACATTCACATCATTCATATATTGTCCGAGAAAGATTATTTGCCCCATCCCCATTCTTTGTGACAGTTGTGTTTAACCGAATGAAGACAATATAGCAATTATGGCACCAACGATATTACACACACACACACACACACACACACACACATCTGCTACGAATGCACTAATTTCAGTGGTTGAATTATATGCATATTTTTGCGGTTGATTTCACGTTTTAAATTTCAAATTATTACTCAACCCGTTTTATTTTGCAGCAATAGAGTAATTGAATCACTTAAACTATTGCATTAGATAGAACTTATAACGTACATATTGATTCTTTTTTTGTCTCATTTATCATCTCAAATATATTTCGTTTTCCAATAAATTATGGTCCGAGCATTACTTGTAAGGGGTTTTATTCAAATGAGGTTTAGTAATTAAAACGACAATACACAAATGGTATACTGAAACTATCGGTTATTACAATCCTAACTACAGACGTGCACTGGCTCTAAACTAATACTGAGTAGTTACACCATAATTGTGTACCAAACACGCGTCAAAACAGGTTATTTGAAGGTGTCTTAACATGTAGTTGACGACAATTGCTATATGTCATTTCCGGCAGCACTCAGTCTTATGACGGAAAATAATACAGAAAGTTTAAAGTTGTCTTGCAGTTTATAAAATCATATAACATAGTATTTAATACGTATAATTTCGTTTTGTTGGTTGATAGCAGATTTTATTAAGGTAAGTTGTTAAAAGAATTACTAACTATTGCTTTACAGCACTAAACGGCCGTTTCTACATACAATTTATCATCAGAAGTTTTTGGACCAAATTTATGAAACCAAAACCTTTATCAAGATGTTGAAAAGAAACTAAAAGGACCAAAATATAGCTATGGCAATATTTTGCATGAGGGAGTATACCTTAGTTTTTGATGAATTTCAAATTTTAACTAGCAGAAAATTTAGACAATAGAATATTTCTGACACCACTACACAATTATTGCCTACTGATACCCTCGGGGCAAAAGCCACCAGCAGAAATACCGGTTCAGAGGTTTAAAATACATATAATTCCAGTTTTAATTTTACAGCACTAGACGTTCGTTTTGGAATACACTGTACAATTCCTCATCAGTAGTGCTTGGACCAAACTTGTGAAACCAAAAAACAATATATAATACCTTGATTGATCACTCTCCTTGATGTCGGATATTGTGAAGTACTTGATAACAACTAATACATTGATATATATTATGCCCAATACTCCCAGGCCACTAGGAACAAAAACAAATCAAATGGGCGTAAATAAACAATGTATAAATGTTTTTGTTATTTTTATTACAGCTAAAGAATATTTAGATAAATATTTGCGGATCATAGCTAAAAAATAAACGAAATAGCTTCAAATCCCATTTAATCAGAAATTTTGATCCAGTATGTCACTATGAAAATAAGTTAATAACTGATCAGATAAACACATTTTAAAAGAATAAATTATTGCGAAAAATACTAAGATCAAAACTTCAGTAAAACAAGCCATAAACCAAGGCTATTTTTCAATTATCTTTGTAAGTAAATGTTACAAAATTAAAGTATTCACATTTATCCAACAAAAGTAAATCTATAGTATTTCATGATGTCAATTTTTATCATGTCAAAACACAAAAAGTTATTTTTCATATTACTTCAATGATACGGATATATAAAGCTGAATATTCAGAAATCCGCGATTTTCTTTGGACACTGTCATTTTAAAAATTTATTTTTGCTATTTTAAATCACTAATAAGTATCGACTTGTAATTGAATCCTGATATTAAACATATAGATGGAGCAATACATACGAAATGGGAGGTTATCGTAATTATTTGCGAATATGGTCTTCAAACAAAATACAAGTACCTGAACATGATGAAAAAGACATACCTCGGATATGCAAGAAATTCTATTCTTTCTAGGAAACAAAATGGCAGGATAAACACTACAGTCGTTAATGGCACAATAAAGGTTTTATGCATGTACCAAGGATGTAATGTACAGTAGATATCCCTAGACGTAAAGAGGAAAACTGTAAATAAATTAATTGTAAGTATATATAGCTGAAAAAAGTAACATCCCACTAGAGACGGAACATCGATATCTGCACTGGTAAGAATTTGTACTCGTTACTTGCTGTAGGGGAGAGTTTTTGAATACTCATCTTCAATATTTGGCACCATAAGCTTTTGATATAATCAAACGCAACATAAAAATAATCTATTGCAAAATCGCAGTATTTATTGTTAAAATCATTACACTAGTGTCTTACAAAGAATTTTTGACAAGAAAGTTTACTCCTAACCCACCGAATAATATGCAGGAAATACCTAACGGAACATGAACTTTTAATCCGATTATTCCTTTAACGGTTAAATGAATGTGTACATGATTATTAAACATGATGAGAATCTAAATTATATATATTAAACTGACATCAACCAGCTATTTATTGCAAGAAACATGAAACCCATAAATTATACATTCGTGAACATCTAAGTCGACTTTAGTATTTTACAATGAGAACAAAAAGTATTATGAAAAATCTACCGTATCTATCACTACCGTATCTATCATATCAAGAAAAAACATACCAATCCATGTCAACACCACAATCCCAAAGCAAGTAAAAACCTAGAAGCTGGCAAATTGGGTTAAACATTATCTAACTCGTTTAAAAACAATTAACCGAAAGAAAACAAATGTTTGAAATGTCAAAACTTTTGCTTTTTTTAAAAAAGACAAAATGTACCTTCTCTCCACTGATCACCTATTACAAACAATATAATGATACACGAGGTAAATGAGTGGAAAATTACTGTGACGGCCGTTATTCTATATGCTGTGGTTCCGCATACAGTCCGAACTGCACCCTCGAATGTCACTGCCTGGCTTATATCTGAACAGTATGCAATTGTCGTCATTGTCAAAAAAGTAATCAAAGCTAATACCTAAAAAGATAAAGGTGTGAAAAGATTTTAACCAATTTGTCAAATGAAAGCATAAAAAGTCGATAGAGAACGGGATCAAAAACAAGTCTATGCCCAAAGTGCAAAGTAACAACTTTAAAAATGTCAAATTAAGTTAAACACGTGAGCTTCTATAGAGAATTATTTATATTTGACGTCCCATAGTTCCTCTCACACAATTTTGATTATACACATGGCGGGTGTAGCTAGCTAAACAGGAGGTGTGCTTACCCTTCCAGAGCACCCGATCTCACTTCCCTGGTGGAAGTTCACGTGTCTAACCTGACTTGTCAGTTCTAAAAGTTTTTACTTGGCTTCTGGATTGTGATTGAAACATGGATTAGTATGTTTGTTTTTGACAATAATGATGACTTTTTATAACATCTAATGTCGTCATACAAAATTATGCTTGTTGGCGCAATTCAAATCCACTTTAACTTTTTTATCTTTCATCAACGTCAAAACGGAAATGCAATTCACATTTTTCATTCAATTTTATACCCCTGCAGACGAGGTATTAGTCAACAGAGGAAACAGATTGTCCGCTTGTGTGGTCATACGCCTGTTGTTTGCAATATCGTGAAGTATTTAAATAATTTATTTATATGTCACGAAGCTTCATTTGAATAAAACGGTCAATGTTGTTTCAGTGATATTTTGTTCAATTTATTACCTTTGGTTGGAAATTTAAATCATACGGGAAACAATTACAAGCATACCAGGTAAACCAACTGGTCATTTCAAATTAACCATATTGTCGTTTTATAACACGGTGTTAATTATGTTTAACAGTATCTTACCATAAGGATTATGATGAAATTCGACACACCACAGAATTTTGTAGCATATGGGATATTTAGTAGCCCGATACCAAGCAAATTATTTACAATCAAGACAGACACATGAACAGCTGAAACTAAAGAAACATACTTAAACTGAACAAAATTGCAATGATTGCAATCATTAAAACTAACATAGTTTTCTTCTGTAACCTTTTTTACAGGTGTTGTATATGCTGTAATTTGTGTTTCTTCGTGCAGTTTATTGTGTTTCGGTGATCGTTCTAGATCAAGTTTTATACGATAAAGCTGTTTATCGTTCACAAATCAAGCGACGTTTTTTTTTTTTTCATTCTTGGCTATTCATATTATTTAACTTGATATATCGACAGTTAAAAGAAAAATAAGATTCACCTTGTATCAATCGACAAATGACCAATCTCGCTAATATAGGCCGCTACGAGATATATATGGTATATCAAAGCAATTAATATTCCTTACGTGGATCTGGTATTGTCGTTCTATTAAGTTATTGTCATAACAGAAAGATCAATTTTTTTAGAAGTAACTAACTCTATTTTATATTGCAAATGAGAGCATTAAAGTGATATTACATCAAAAATATACTGAAGATACCATCAACAAAATGTTGGAGTTTTTGATAGATAACATATTTGTTGTGTTTGGTAATATAGTTTTTCAGCAAACAATCGGTATACCAATGGGTACAAACTGTGCACCATTGCTTGCTGATTTGTTTCTTTATTCTTACGTAGCAGAATTTATGCAGAACCTTGTTAAATCTGGAGAGAAAACTGTCGCCAAATCATTCAACTCAAACATACAGATACATAGATGACGTTCTGTCTCTTAACAATCCTAAATTTGGAGACTATGTAAATGTCATCTATCCTAGTGAGCTTGAAATAAAAGACACGACTGATTCCTCAAGTTCTGCTTCATATTTAGACTTATACCTGAATTATGACGCACAAGAAAGGCTACATTTGAAACTTTATGACAAACGTGATGACTTCAATTTTTTCATTGTCAACTTTCCTTTTTTATGCAGCAATATACCTGCTTCTCCTGCTTATGGTGTATTTGTTTCCCAATTAAACGCTATGGTAGAGCTTGTTCCCACTACGGGGACTTGTACAACGAAGTAGGCTGCTTGCTAATAAATTGTTGACTCAGGAATATTGCAAGCCTAGGCTTATCAAGGCTCTCAAAAATTTTTATGGCCGTCATCACAGTATTGTTGATAAGTTTGATGTCTCTGTGTCCAGGATTGCCTTGGATATATTTGACGTCTCATAGTTCCATGTTCCTTTCACACAATTTTGATTACACACGTGACGGGTGTAGCTAGCTAAACAGGAGGTGCTTACCCTTCCGGAGCACCCGGCCTCACTTTCCTGGTGGAAGTTCACGTGTCTAACCTAACTTGTCAGTTCCAAAGTTTTTACTTTGCTTCTGGATTGTGATTCGGAAATGGATAAGTATGTTTGTTTTTTATCACTATCAGAAATATTAAAAATGACATCTTTTGCATAATTTTGTCTGATGAATATGAGAATTTCAGCAAAAACTAATAGATCTATACATACTACGCCTTAATCGAATATTGTCGGTCCTTCGTCTTTTCGGAACTGACCGCTTTGATACCGGTATAATTTAAATAATTTTGACATCAGTTTAAAACACCACCCATCAGCAATCTCAACATACCATCCATCAACATTCATTCCCAATTTATACAGTAAAATCTGAATATAAAAATACCCTACCATACATTCTCCCGCACTGTTTTCTCAACGCTCAAGCAACAACTTTCTAGAGCCCAATATAGCATCTGAATGAGTGAAAAAAATCATGCATCGATTTTAATCATATGGTTCGCTTAAAAAACAAATTGTAAATTATTTTTTCAAATGTGAAAATTCATTGCTTAATATTCATATACTTTGCATACCAAACGCTTGGCCAGATATATACAGACGATTAAAAAATTAGAACTTGTAATAGGTAAACAGTGAAAACGGGAGGAAGCTGATTATCGAAACTTTGTATAAATAAAATGTGAAAACCGAAGTATTTCAATATAGTAATTTTATGCCCGTAACTATAACATTAAAATCCAGTGGACTATAAAACACACGTTTAAAAAACCTGTAACTAATACCAGCCAAAATATTATAAATACAAATTCTACATTTTTAAATGTGCGGCAAACGGAGGCAACTCGGAGCAAATTTTCAGATCGGTGACCCTTTAAAAATTAAATGACGTTTTTTTTTCTTTTCCGGCATACTAATCTACATTACTTAACAGAACGGTATATATTATGTATTAGAACCTTTGTTTTTTTCCTCCTCTTTCACATAATACTACATTAATATCTTATGTCCCTTTAACTTAGCCACCATTGCGATCTTAACCGATATCGTAATAACAAGCAACATGCATATTTTGCTCCGTCTAGGTACGCTCTTATTTCATAATTAGTTGGAAGTCAATATTCAGATTCACTGCACTATTCTACACATTCATATTTTACGTTTTCTTCCAAATACATATCTAGCCCATTCTTTATGAAGAGCAAAATTGAAAAAAAATCATTGTTAACAGACGTTATAATTTATGTAAGACCAGCTGTTGTCAAATTATTACCTCATGAATGATAAAATTACATTCCATTGTCCGGTGTTAAATTACATTCTAAATGTTTAAACTATATTATTAACATGTGAGTGAGAAGAAAATTCCATTTTTCCTCTTGAACTAACGAATATATATATATAACCCCAACATACATCAAAACACAATATTTTGTCAAATGTAAGATTGAATTTTCAAGTAAGAGATAAACCGTCCGAGTTGGTTTTGATAAATGATACAATTCACTGTATTCAATCTCTTGTCTAAATTAACATGGTCACGTGATATATGACACAAATGGCATTGATATTAATATTAACCACGCGAAGTTCCACTGAGAAAGTGAAACCGCTCACTCTGGACCGGAGACCACCTCCTGTTTAGCTAGCTACAAGCGTCACGTGTGTAATAAGTTAGAATCAACAAAACTAGATCTAGTACCAAAATTATTTTTCGATTAGTTTTATAACCGTAAAGGAAATTTTTAACTATTTATAATGAACATCTCGGAAACTCATAGTCATATTGAAAATCAAATATTGTTGCCAAAAAAGTTGCCAAAAAGAAAACTATATGCATTGTCTACATTTATACAATATATAATTTTCCTAAGAAAAAGAGCATTTTAATTGCAATACGCCAAAACATTAGGACACATCGGACAAATAGAAAAAAAAAAAAAGAAAATCAAAAAAAGATATTAAAGTCAATGATGAAATAAAAAAGGAAAATGCTAATCCATTTTTGAATCATAATCCACAAGCAAAGTAAAAACTTTGAAACTGACAAGTTAGGTTAACACGTAAACTTCCATCAGGAAAGTGAGGTCGCGTGCTCCGGAAAGTTAAGCCTCTCCTGTTTAGCTTGCCTCACCCGCCACGTGTGTAATGAAAATTGTGTCAAAGGAACATGGAAATATGGGACGTCAAATAGACGAAAAACGTATAAAATGTAAAATATAAGGAAATTATATTCTTACCAGATAAATAAATAACTCTTTAAACTTATTATCTAAGGAATCTCATCTTTTGATAGCCAGTCCTCTTCAAACGTCATACATAATGGATAATAATAAATTGTTATTTTTTAACTTTACAACTTAAATATCTGTATAAGTCCAGTATTCTACAAGTTTTGGTCTAACTGTGGCATATATTTCATAAAAGATTTACTTAACGAAGATGGAAATTTAGTTTCATATAGAGAATTTAATAGAAGATGTGCTGCTGTCAGACCAAACTTTGTTGCATATAATGGTATAAAGTCAACCATTGAATCATATGTTAAAAAATTAAATATACAAAACCAACCAGTTAATTTATTACAAATTGATATGCCATATTTTTTCAGAATAGTTTTTAAAAGTAAAATACAAATGATTTTATATTTTAAAATTAAAGTAAGAGATAATAATCTCTGTACCATCTGTAACAACACAGCTGAAAAAAATAGAGCATCTGTTTTGGTACTGTGAGATAGTTCATAACTTTTGAATAGAAGTAGAGGATTATATATATATATATGAGGTATACTCCCTCATGCAATGTCTTTCCTTAGCTTAATTTGGTAAAATATATTTTGGTCCTTTGGGTAGCTTTTCAACATCTTTCAAAATAATTTTGGTTTCATAATTTTGGTCCAAGCACTACTGATGAGGAATTGTATTCCGAAACGGCAGTCTAGTGCTGTAAAATTAAAACTGGCATAATATGTAATATGTAAAAAAGATAAACCGTTACATCAATATCTATAGGGAAAGTGCTATCTTTGGACTTATTGACCAAAAACAGAAATATAAACCTCAAAATTTTCTACTTTTAACTAACATGTAAGTGTAGAATAGATAAAAAAAACTGCCAAATTTAAATACATGGAAATGAGTCTTAATATCAGACTGATATAAAATGTTTCCTTATGCTTAGAACTATACCTTTATCATGAAAATGTATATATATTGTTTGTATATGAATCTCATATGGGTTCACACACCACACACACACACACACACACACACACACGCACACACAATATTACATACAAAAAACCCATACAAAACTGAAAAGAATATACAGATACAATACAAAAGGAAATATAATAGATAAAATGTTGGAAATATTGGAAACAAAACCATATATTTGTCATTTATTTAATTACTTGATGGTATATTGTTTTTGTTGTATATGTAAAATTGTCCGTTTGTTAACCAGTAAGTGAACCCAGTGACCTCAATCCTGGCACTTGACCATCCCTATTTAGTGTCCGGGACAATAAAAACATAAATTACAAAAAAACTTTACAACTTAGAGATATCTTAAGTCACAGGTGTCTTTGTAGTTTCTGATTCTTAAAATTTCCGATTTGATTAATATCAATTTATTTTAATACGATAATAATCAATTACGGTAGAATTGCCTGAGTTAGTGTTTGTTAAATAGATAATTGATTTACTATACTTCGCGTCCTGTTTTATTTTGACATTTGCAATGTGTTCCAAGTAGATCTGAATATTAACAAGTAAATAGTTAAGTAGTATGTAATTTTCCACAGTTAACACTGATAGTGTGTTTTAACTAAGTTTGCCATTGCGAATATATGTGATCAAACTACAATCTTCTTCACATGACATATATATATATATAATAATTGTGATCTTGGGACAAGTTAAAACTAAATTTTATAATCTGTTTTACCGTAAAACTGGTTTTGTTCCCGGTACCCCGAGACCAAAATGTTCACCAAATAGGATTTTCGTTTCCTTACATTAACACCCGTATTCCTGAGAAATGTACTTTGTTGATTCGAACCAAAAACGGCATATGCTTGCAGTAGATTGTGTTAAACCTACCCTACCCCTTGTTGAAACATTCTATTGCTTATTTTAATAATATGTTTCTTTGATTAGCTACACAAAGAATGTTTGATATTCTGTAAAATAAAAGAAAATAGCATATGTTTAGACTTTTTTCGAGATATTGTTAGAGTTATCCCCTACACTTTATTATCAAAATTGCTTTTAAATCAATATGACCTAGTTATTAAAACGTTTTTCTCTTAAGTAAAACAGTTTCTTAACTTCACACAGACAATTATTGCTATCAAAAATATTTAAACGTTGGTTAAAAAATATATTGTTTTTTGTAGCACGGGTTGAAGTTTCAATTCTTAATACTAAACTAATTTTCGTGATTTTTTGCTAACATATGTTCAATCGAAATCAAACTAAGGAGTGGTATGAATCTAAAACATACATAATAAGTCATTTCCAAATCAATCCAAATGCAAATTAAAAACTTTGAAACTGGGAACATGTGCATTTGCACAAGCGAAGTGGGGTCTTGTACTCCGGAAAGGTAAGCACTTCCTTTTGATTAATCTGTTGACAGTTATTGCACTTGCCATTTGTACCTATCTTAGATAGCACATGCTAACATAACGTAACTATAAAATGAAACGATATTTATTTCATTTAACAAAATGTCCAAGAAAGTCCTTATCTCAACTGACTCTACATTATTAGATTTCGGAAAGCTGTACCAGATACAATGTAGAGTTTGCACCAACCAAGGATTTTTCACAATAAATATTATTCAATGTGACCGAGTTTTTCTAGACTTTAGAGAATAATTGAAAGAGTTTACTGTAAAATCAACTTACTGGCAAACTGTATCGAGGCTAGACGAACAGAAAAAATAAGAGAAACCTGTTACAGTTATTTTAAATGGCTCTGAATTCACTTTTATATATGAAATTTGAACACCATCTATAAAAAATCTGTAAAGAAAATAGTTTTTCTATTTATAGTGATGTCGACCTTGGATTTTTATGGTCATGCCAGACATTTTAATTACAATAACAAAGGATCAATTTTGGGTCTTTTTCGCCTGTTTTATAGTAGAATATTTTCACAGTTCGTCTTAAAATAACGCCTCATGTCAAGGGTGCTTAACCTTCCGGAACACCCGGCCTCACTTCCCTATCCCTATTGGAAGTTTAACCTCATTTGCCAGCTTTTAAGTTTTTACTTAGCTTTAAGATTGTGGTTTTTACATGGATTGGTATGTTTGGTTTTGATTACACAGTGTTTGAAAATTGCGTCAACGAAAATCTTAGCGGTAATACCCGTAATATGTGATGAATTGTTATACATCTACTGTCTATAAATTAAATGTGATCTAATAATGAAACGGCAATTTTTTTCATATATGATGATGACTGTCATCTTAAATTTCAACCAATGACGTTTCATACCAAATGCGGTTTTAGTCTTTGAAGACGATTTTACCCGAGATAAACATCTTATTTGCATAATCCATGAACAATGATTCAAGGTAAATGTGTTGGAAGATCAAGTTGCATGAGTTATATAGCAATTCATCTTTCCTTATATAATTTTAACTAATCGGTCTTTGTATTAATGATTAATTCTTTTATGGTTTTTTATCTATTTTTCTATTAAAAAATAACAGTGGCCATTGTAGATTTCTTTTAGACAACCGTAACGTACAGAATTTTTATCTGTTATTTTTATCTTTATCTAGGAACATAGGTACAAAGCTTCAGGATAATCTTAAGATTTTTTTAAATGGGGGTTCTATAAATCTTTATTTGAATAATAACTACAAACAAGTGTTTTCTGTACGTATTGTGATATAGAAGTTGTGCATAATGAAAAACCCAGTATGAATGATGAAAGTATGAGTTAGTGAGTAGTGGTATCTGTCTTAATATATTTCATAAAACGTTTTAAAAAATAGTAATAAAAAAGTATCTGCATCAACCAAGGACCTTTTGTTCACATTTTGGCTCTATTAGGCCAATCAGTTTTAGAGAATAATATTTTCAAGGTATATATTTAAAATAAGCTTTCATTCACTTAATCTGTGAAAAATCAGCGAACACTTTCTCAAGAAATCCAAATTTATATTTTATTTGCTAAACATCTATTCCTAAATGTCAAACATGAACTAAATCGTTAAGTTTGTGTTTACACACATTTTTAAACTGTTTCAAATTAAATTAATTGTAAATCTTAGCAAATGTAAAACCTTTCTTATACAAGTTGTTGTAATAACAAGAAATAAATAATGAGATCCCGATTGGGGTTTGAACCCACGAGCTTCCACAACCAAAGCTAGCTATTGTAGTCGTGAAAATGTAAATAGATTCTCCATTAATCTGATCTTTTTCCAAAGCAGACAAGGTTACAAGTAAAATCATTATTATCTCAGCACACATCTCCGTCTCATTCTTTTCCAAGCTATATATTTCATTTATGTGTATTTTCAATATTAACATTTTAACATTACAATTATCAACTGAAATTGATTTTTTCTTCAAATCATGTCATATAAATTTATTTCCTTAAAACTACATTGAATATCGATGATTTTTCCCACACACAATCTAAAATTGCATTGAGTCAGATGCCTGAGCACGTGGTATAATCATGTCATACAGGATACAGAGGCCATTATATCACTATTAGGAGGACCAGTATAACAGTGCAGAATAATGTATGGTTAGTTTAAGTATACACATAGATTCAAGTTCGTTTCAGTCTCAATTTGGATTTAACAATACAATTAGCGGTAGTAGCGAGCTAGACAGGAGGTGCTTACACTTCCGGAACACCGGGTCTCACTTTCCTAGTGAATGTTGACGTGTAAAATCTTATTTACCAGGTCTCTACTTTGTTTTGGGATTGTAATTTGGACGTAGAATGGTATGTTTGTTTTTGATGATGCACTTATTATACGTATTTATTTTTAAAATACTGAAAATCGTTGTACTATATTTAACGTAAATATGTATATGTTTGAAGCAATCATTGCACATTGAAGAATTAAATTCTACAACTTTTTGGATTTCAGAATTCAGTTATTTATCTTAAATTGCGTGGAATAATCCGAAAGAAAGCTTCTGGGAAATAAAATTGATCCATTTCAGTGCATTAAAATTTCATTTATTTTTTCCCTTATGAATGGAAAACAGATAAAGTTGGCTTATCGAGTTTTAATTAGTTTTGCATACATGCTTATTGGTATGAATTTTTAAATCAAGATATTAGTGATGATGTGCCTAGCATTTGTTTCTATGGTGTTTTGTAAAAATAGACATCGTGAAAATAAAAGTATCTGTAGCCAGAACATGTCTTGTATTTAATTGCAGGCCGAAATTAATGATATATTAAACATTTGCATATTCTCGGCATCGCCATCTTGGTTTAAAACAGTTCAAAATTAACCTCTGTTAACAGTATTTCGCCATTCTACGTCATTAGTCAATCATATTTGTAACAATTAAGTTTATACAACGTTTAATTGTGTAAAGTGCTCGTATAGCCTTATATCCAAAATGTACCATATTTCCATACATTTTGCCATTTTACTTTATAAATGCTAGTTAAATACGAGTATATTCTCCGTTTAAATATTTATATATTAAATCTAAGTTAAAAAATCCTATTTTTTCTAGTTTCAGCTTTCCATTTATCTATCTTAGTTGTTAACGATGTCCTTGGTATCGGTCTATTGAATATGCCATATGCTACAAAATACTGTGGTGTTTTGAATTTGATTATAATTCTTGTGGTAAGATCTTTTTTATATACATTGACTAGAGCACATTAAGTAAAAGGGACAATATGGTAAATGTTCAGATTGTTCATCCGTGTAAATGTTCATAAGATATCAATTTAGCCACTGTACTAATATTTTTAATATATTATGAACAAAAATACATCATTTAAAGCCATAAGATAAATGTGATGACTTCATTTTTTTCTATTGACAACTTTACTTTATATGCATAGCGCATTAACTTTGAAACAAAAATACACCATAAGCAGGAGATAAATAGGTAAGGAAAGTTGAATACATCGTCCTATCATATGGCTTTAAATATAGCCTCCATGTAGTGTTATTACTGGTGTTAAAGTCATCCATATATATTATGTTTTCCTGAGGGACCTGTGCTACTATAGTATTGTCTTGGGAGTATAGTGCCTGCAGTAAATGTATTTATTGTATGTGTGCGTGTATGTGGAGTTGGCTGTTTAACCGACAGTCTTCTCTATTAAAAAGATTCTGTTTCATGTGTATAAACAATAAATTAGCAAACAACAGTGCACACATTGTGCCCATTGGGTATACCGATTGTTTTGTAGGTACGTTATCATGCCAAACACAACAAATGTTTTGTCTGTCAAAACCCCTAACATTTTTGTTGTATATTTAGTAAATAATAAAACAACCGCAGCAGTTTACCTGGCCACGTTTTCGGTACATTTATGTTGTTTGAAAGTAGTATGTCAAATTTTTAGCTATGTGTTATTTTATTAAGTTATCGTTATTCCAGTCAGCAATTTGATTATCAGCGTGATTTGTATATTGTAACTATTAAGATATTTATAATTTTCCTATACAATTAACATGTACACTTGGTCTAAATACATATATGAAACTGTTTTTTTTTTTTTTTTTTTTTTTTTTTTTTTTTTTTTTTTTTTTTTGTCATTTTCAGGTATTTACCTTGATAACGATTTTTACAATGACAACGATTGCATACTGTTCAGACATAAGCCACTCAATGACATACGAGGGAGCCGTTCGTAATGTGTGTGGAACTATCGCATACAGAATAACAGCATTCACGTTAGCTGTCCACTCCTTCTTTTCGTGTGTTATATTATTAGTTATAATTGGCGATCAATGGGAAGAAAGTAAGTGTGACTATTGCAAATAATTAGGATAGATTGGAATCTAATTTTGCTAAAATCTTACTGCTCAATAATACCCGATACCATTTTGTCATCAGATCTAGTGTCAGAGTGTCAGTGCAAAGTCGGTGGTTTCATAATCAGTTTCAATGTGTTTCCCCGTATTGTTTTATTATGCCGTTGTTAATATACTGTCTTTCATGTATGGGGAGATGAACCGTTTTAATTTATTATTATAAAATTCAACTAAAAGGTACACGTTAATTAACTCGGTGCTAACAAGCTAAGGAGTTATGATCGCGTTATACCACTTCTAGTACTCAGATTTTTCTCCACCATCGCATAAGTTCGATATTTTCACTAAAAGTAGTAATCGTTTTCGCTTTAAATAAAATGTCATGCCATATTTTCTTCTCGTTGGAATACTTCATTGCGCATTTAGGTGAACTATACTAATATATTTCTCTTTCTCTATGTCTGGTATCATTAATTGAATGGTTCGACAATTTTGTCATATATCTTTGTTTTTTCAACAGTTTTCCTGTTTATGGCAAAGGACCATTACTGCATAGTTAACCCTTGGTACATGCATAAAACCTTTATTGTATCCGTGACGTCTGTAGTGTTTATCTTGCCTCTTTGCTATCTAGAAAAGATGGAATTTCTTACGTATCCAAGGTGAGTTCATATTATCTTGATAAGATAGTTCTGTATATTCAAGAAGCTTTTTCTAAGTCGGTTGATGCTTTTGTCAGTTTTATCATACATAAACCTTGGTTCTCTGTTCTGGTATTGAAGCTGGATTTTAAAAAAATGGAACTTGAAAATAATTAAAGCAGTGTTAAAGCTTTTTCTGCAAGGGACATGTTTCAGAACCTTTTATTTATCATTTGTTTCATTCATATGTTTATATTTCGTGTTGTGGTAAAAAGTGTGTGTCCATTTTGCATAGAATGTTTTATAGTGGTTTACCTTTTTTTAAAGTTTTGAGATTAAATAATAAAAAAATGTTTAGCTGTTTAACGTCTAATTTATATTAATAGTTGTATGGCATCTGTGGTTCATTTTAAGAATATTTTATCGCAATCTATTCCTTCTAAAAAACAGCCTTCCCTGGTTGAAGTACACGCGTTAAACTTAATTTACCACTTTAAAAAGTTTTTGGGGTTGTGTTTTAAACATTGATCAGTGAGTTTGTGTTTGATCATCAAATTATCTTTGTTGACAGTGGCTTTGGAGTAATCGGAATCACATATATAAGTGTGTTAGTTGTTATCAAGTATTTTTTATCCGAAGATACTGAAGGTGTACTGACAAGGTATGGTATAGTTTGAGACACCTAATACATGCTTCCGCGTGCCCGACCACATGTGAATAGACTTTATTAAATGTTTTCGTAAAATTTTACCATAAACTTTTACATTGTTTTACCTAAATTAAATGAAAAATGGTCAGTATATGCTCTCCAATTTTATTATTTTTCTTAATACATTGTGGAGAAAATCTCATCCTGCTGAATAAAATATTACTTGAAATAGCAATCGCTCAGCTTAACACACATTACAATAAACCCCAATGAAACAAGGCATGTGATTAATATCAGCCCCAGAATAAAAACCAAGAAAACACTAGGCAAAAATTCATGTGGTGGAGGTTTTTATTTCAAATCATTAGACTGAAATGACAGTAAAATGAACAATCCAAATTTATTTATGAGCAACATAAACATCTGTGACAGTCTTACAAACATCTTTAATATCTTGATAAAGTTAAAAAATAAACCAAATGTACCGTGATGGAGGCAATGTTTGTGAAGTCTGCCGGCCAGTATGGTTAGTTTCATATTAAATTTTCAGCAGATTTAAACTTTTTGCACACTGTACTTTCACAAACTTGATGCTTCAATATGTGGCAAAATATTGATTATTATTAACTTCAAAAATGTTTGGTTATAGGTCACTGGTTGTAAAATAAGAGAGATAATTTAGGCCAGCAAAGAAACATTCAACAATAACAATATACATGTACATGTATATATATCATTCGAATGTTGTGAAAAGTTGCCGTGTGTGACAGGATAGTTATCAGCAGTGGCCTCAATATATATACTCAACAAGAAAAGTTAACGTGGACCACGTCAAAAACAATATTAAATTTTGTATAACTTAAATCATATCATTTCATTTTCTTACTTCTCGTAATTCTATTGATGAGATTTAATTTCATGCACAAAAAGTTACTTTATTAAATCATTTCACAAACAAGAAGAAAATACAGATGGATTTTATGTAATAGAGTTTTTTGGATTTTTGTTTCGAATTTTAAATCGGTCCCTAAGTTTTTTGTTGAATATATTTGTCTTGTTTTCTTGGTGGTGTTAAAAAGCTTAAATATCAAACTGTTTGAGATTACTTTTAGCAGTATTAAGCTATAGCCAGTAGAGCTTATGGCATGCCAAAGCGTGCGTCCGTCCGTAAACTTTAATCATCTTTTCTTAATCCGTTCGAACGAATTGAATTGCTGAAATCTATTTTCGTCGCTATTACTATAATATACTTTAGTTTACAAAAGGATAGCCATTCAACATATACCTTGTACATATGTTAAGGGTTTTCCTGAAAAAGAATACATGTACATGTAGTTGGTCCAATTTCAAAGTTGAAACACAAATGAGGCCAATTTAGGTCAATTTCTTTTTCTTTTATGAAATTGCTACGTCGAATAGAACCAATTTTGGTAAGTATGATATGATACAATCTCAAATTTGAGATGAAAACAGATAAAAATGGATAAATAACTATTTTAATGGAAATATTTAGTTAAATGTGGTCAAGTTAAAGCAAGTGGATTTAAAGTCGTTTAATATATGCAACAGATTTTTCTTACTTCTTTACTATTGACCTAGTGTTAGTAAGATGTTATTTCTCTTATACAGCTTGGCCAAATTTCATTATGAAAACCCTTTGTTGATGCTTATTTAAAGCTGTGTCCGGCATGATTCTCCAAAATTCAAATGCCAAAAAACCGGTTGAGCGATAAAGGTACTATTGGGTCTCTTGTTTTTTATTAAAAAATGACTTACGCTGTAGTTTCTTTGTCAACTACTTTGGTTATACCAATTTATTGAATATTGGTCAGTTTTCTAAGCGAATTTAATATATCAAAGTGCCATAATTCAGACATGATGTAAATATTGTAGGTCATACGATGTAGGAAGTGTGTCCTTGGCAGTGACTTCTTTAGTGTTTTCATACGAGGTAAGTCGTGTATAACTTGTTAAAAAATATTTAAAAATAAACGAATTTAAAATATCAATGTGCGTAGACATGATGTTGCTAGTTGCATCTGATGGCTAGAAAAGCTCCACAATGTGCTGAAAGTTCAAATAAGAGCACATACCAATATAGCAAAACTATTGTATGCAGTAAATCAATCACCCAACATCGGTATGAAATCAAGGATGTCGTGAATTTCGTTGAATGTACTCTTCATTTTATTTCTATCAGATTGTTTTATATAATTCAAACACCTTTATTGACTTGTTTACAAAATCTTGTTGAACCTCATTATTTTATTATCAGTATATACTGTTGCTACTAATATACAGTCAAACCTGTCTATAAAGGCCACCCAAGGGAATTATTAAAAGTGGCCTTTATGGGCAGGTGGCCTTTATATACAGGTTCAAATAATATGAATAAAGAACAATTGGGATACAATTATAATGGCCTTTATAAGCAGGTGGTCCTTATATAGAGGTGGTCTTTAAGGCAGGTTGGACTGTATTTCTTTTTGGTCTGTATATGCTTTGTCCTATTATTTGGATTCACAAATAAGAGTTTTCTTTTTTTAAACACTGTTCCAATAATCCGCTCTTTTCTATTAAACAGGGACATCTTCCTATCATTCCAATATATTCCTGTATGACAGTCAGAAAACTGAGAACATTCTGTTACTCTGTGATTGTTGCTGTTTTTATGTGTACGATGTTTTATGGATTAACGGGGATTTTTGGGTATTTGACATTTGGAGACGCTGTGGCCAGTAATATATTTCTGTCTTACGAACCAAAACCGGAAATATTTGTTGGTGTTCTGATGTTGTCACTGAAGACGTATACCAATTATCCAATCATTGCCTTCAGTGGCAGGTAAAATCAAATAAAATTCTCTACATATCAAATCAAAAACAAACATACCAGTCCATGTTCCTGGAATCACAATCCTAGTAAACACTTACTTTGAAAACTGGCAAAATTGCATATTTTTTTCAAAATATAAGTGGTTTTAATAACATAATTTTTCAATTCAAAGTTTTAAAAAAAATGTTTTAGATTTTTTATTTTCTTCATTTTTTAGTTTCCTTTGTATTAGAAGTGTGTGTTTCATCTGTCATTATTTTTTAATATCTGACCCTGTGAATTTAGAGTGGTGGATACAGTAAAACGTATACTTCGTTGTTCCATTTGTGACTGTCTGTGTGTCCGGCATGTACTTCCGCATTCAAATCACACTAGAAGATTAAAAAGATTCTTTACATGAAACATTACAGGCTTCTACCTGATCTCGAATATAGCGTATCGTGATTTTTTGGCGTAGCACCTTTTGAAACATGGAAACTGACCATATGTATATAACTAACCATTCAACAACATTGTAAACAATATTTTGAAACAATACATACATTTTTCTTATCAAAGGCAGGCTGTCCCTTTTTTAATTTTGTTCGAGATTCTGCTACTACCTTTGGGGATACTCCCTTTTATGACTTACAATATTTTAAATATTGGAAATGAACTTTATACATCGAATACTTGCATTATACTGATTATTTTAAAATCACATGCTTGGGTCCCGTGATTACTGTTGATGCTGTGATTAGTTTTGTGCAGTTATGCCCCTTTTAGAACGTAAAACTTTCTTAACATTGGTGACAGTCTAGCTCTTGCCAGGATAATCTTGTTACTAATATTGCAATATGACAGATGCGTTAAACAGGACATAGTGTTGATTTGCAAATACTCGTCTCAAAATTCCGATTCTGCTAAATCATTTTCGTAACCCTACCATGTACCCGTATTTGGTATTGAAGAAGTATATAGAAGGTTAACGACTAAAATCTATGTAATATAATCACATTTAAAATGATTGTTTCAGATACGGGTCAATTTTCAAATCACAGCTCTAAAAGCAAAGGTAAAAACTTGAAGATAAATAAAACCCGGATGAGTCCTGGTGGTCCGGAAAGGCACTCTGTCTAACTAGCTTAACAGGCACATGTGAAATAATAACATCATAGGTGGCTCGGGATATGGTCGGGATATGGTCACTTTCTTTACAAACCAATTTACATTTACATTTTAAATTTATTTCTAGGGAAGCTTTGCTTTCATTGTGGGATGAATTTTCTGAGGAAAAGAAATTAAAACATGTAAAGAAAAGAAGAATCATAATATCAACAATCTGGTATATCCTGTCACTGATTGCGGCTTTGTACATACCTTTTATTGGAATTATCGTGCGTTATCAAGGCGTTTTAGCATTTCTCTTTGTACTTATTTTTCCAGGTAGGTAATCCCTCTTTCGCACAATTTTTTATATAAGTTAGACGTTTTTCAGAACGAATTCTAAAATTGAAATCGATATCAAAACTGAAAATCCTAAAGATACTGTAAACACATCAGCGTAAAACAATTGAATTATATGAATGAAAATTAAACACGTGTTTCGTATATAAATCGAAGAGTTAAGTTCAGTAATAGTGTTTAACGTCCCAGTCAAGAATTTTCACTTCTATCGAAACGTTGCCAGCTATAGGCGAAGGTGCAGAAATGCTGCCTGTGTATTGAGCTGATGACATAATACGGCAAGGTTCTTTATCGTGTCACACTTACCGTGAGACGGGACCTCGTTTATTTTAGGTGAGCAGACCTATTATTTTCCCTTTATATTCTATTACTTTGGCCAAGGCCCCACTCATGTAAACAAAAATCAACGTAAAAATCATCCTCGTAAATGCGCAAGCCATTTATAAAACCACTTAATAAGCTGATCCAAGGAAAATTAACATTTATTCACCTTAATCCATATACGTTTCTCTTCTTTCTCGCTCGTTGCTCAGCGATATCCGGCAGACGTTTCCACACCGTGGTATATATATTTTATAAACCGAAGAGACTTTAGACAACTATATATATACGAAATGATCTAAACCTTCCGGAGTACTCGGTCTCACTTTTCTGCTGGGAGTTCTCGTGTTTTTTCTTAACGCGCAAGTTTTCATGTTACGGGAGTCATGAAATCAATTCGAGAAAAAAATTTATAATCCGGTTAGAACGTATTTCCATGTCAACACTGTCAACGGCCCTGTGGATTATTTTATGATATTGAAAAAAAATATATATTTTTAGGTCTGTGCCTGTTTTTCTTGAAAGAAGATAGTACTCATCCTCAATGTTGGACAATAACCAGATTAACTGTATCGTCGATGTTAATTGTTGTTGGAGTTTTCCTGATGGCGATGACATTGGTTCAATCTATTCAAACTGATATAATACACCCTGAGGACATAAGACCAGATACGTCACAATACTCGTGTTAATAAATGTAACGGAGTTACGAAAGAATGCTTAACAAAAATATAACATCGGAATACACGTTTAATAAGGATCATATTTGTTTATTTATTTGTATTCACCTGTAGGCACCGAATACACCTTATAAAAAGAGATATACAGGAGTTGCTTACCCCTCCGGAGCACCCGGTCTCACTTCCCTGGTGGAAGTTCGCGTGTCTAACCTGACTTGACAGTTCCAAAGTTTTTTACTTTGCTTCTGGATTGTGATTCGGACATGGATACGTATGTTTGTTTTTGATTAATGATTGATGTTATAAATTAATCTTGAATTTTTACTACTCTTTATCATTTTAACCAATTGTTCCACTATATTTGCGTAGACTAAGTAGTTAAGTGAATTCATTGTGTTATGATAAAAGGTTTTCGCGATAGATGTCAATTATATATATATATATAATGAAATGTATTTCGATCTTTTTATCCTGAAATTGGCACAACTGTAATGTTGATCACACCGTTTGTTATCTTTGGAGTGAAAACAAAAGCACATCCAATAATGAGCGAGTTATTTAAATCCCCATCAGCATTATGGTCGCTATTTGCGGCAAACTTCCCATAAGCTTCACGCAGAACAAGAATAACAATAGCACTGTTTGTAAAAAATCCAAATTTCAAATTACTAACCTGTAAACACGGGAAATAAAATATTATCAACCAAAACATTACATAAAATTATTTATTATATGACTGAGTGGTTTCCTTTCCTCTGATTGGTCAAGTTCAGTGGTATATATAGCGTTATTCAATGAAAAACATCCCAAAAAGTCCATAAATAGTTACCCGATCATTTAAACACTAAAAATAAAAACAAAAAGTTTTTGGTGAAAAGTAGAAAAGGGACTTTCCGAAATCTAAGATGTCATAATTAAAAGACGCACATACATACGTCATTAACAACAGTTGGCAATCCACAAATTAAAATTGCGAACGACGATTAGCGTAAACGCATGCGTCTGTAGAAACCTCGGCTGGATACAATTTTTCATCAAAAAATGTGATTAATACAAAGGAATTCACAGGTAGTGCAGTTAAACTAGTAAGAAGTTAACGGTTTTACCGACTTGATGAACATCTCCAGTAATGCCAAAGTTGCGATCATTTTGCTGATTACACTAAAACATTTAAATGCCATTTGCGAAGTGTCATATAATAAATCAATCACGTCTTTTAATACCGGTTGATATTGGATTATACGCACCTGACCAAAACGCTATTAATCTCGCCGAATATTGTTTTGATCAGATCCTTGTAACACCATATCAACCTCAACAATATTTGTATAATATGAATCCCTGAAAACAATGTTTAAAAGTGTAACAATTTTATCTACTTCATTTGAATAGAAAAAAATTAAACAAGTATAAACACCGATTATAAATAGCGAGTATAATTATCTAAGTATGAATGATTTACATATTACAATAGTAAATCAGTCATGTAGATTTATATCTATATATATTCAGTTAAACAGTTCTGAAAATTGATTGATCAAAACATATATTTACCAAACGCTTATCACTTATAATAGGCGTCCATTAAGTCGGTCAAGTGTTGTGATATTTTAATACTAGAGACCTATCTAGTCTGTCCTTATCCTTCCAGATCCATCATAGGTGTTCATTCAGTTGGTCAAATGCTGAGATTTTTTTTTTTTGCTATTATTAATCTATCTAGTCTGCCTTAAGGCTTTCAAGTTAAGCAGTGTTGTAAGCGAAAATACTGATTTTATATCTTTAAGATTTTTTTCTGAAAATCGCATTTTGAACTACAGACAGTACAGAAATGATATTAAGACTATGCTGGAATTGCTTATATATGAATACACTCTGATGGAGGCTGAAGGAAATTGTTTAATGCGAACATGATATTTGAGGAATAAAATTGAAATATGTTGTGGTGTCAACCAAATATTGAATAATGGCAAAATAATGACAGACTTCAGGATCTTTTTATGGAAAAGAAACCACTGCATAGTCAAAATCAAAAACATATACTGATCAATGTCCGAATCACAATCCAGAAGCAAAGTAAAAACTTTAAAACTGACAAGTTAGATTAGACACGTGAACTTTCACAAGGGAAGTAAGTTCGGGTGCTCCGGAAGGGTAAGCGCCTCCAGTTAAGCTAGCTACATCCGCCACGTATGTAATCATAATTGTGTGAAAGGAACATGGAACTATGCGACGTCAAATATATCCAGGCCAATTCTAGACACAGAGACATTAAACTTATCAACAAGACAGTGATGACGACCATAAACAATTTCTATAGTAAAAAAAAATGTTCCATTTCCCAGTGGATACACGTGTGTGTGATTATTTGTTCTCTTTTCGTATTCATAGAGCACTGGTTGTGAAATAAGTGGGAATTATAGAGCCCTAAAAATTAAAAGTTTCCCACCACCAGTGGGAAAGTAATAGAATTACCTGCTAGTAATCTCAACCTGTGGATGATAAACTATTTTCCCAATCAAGGCTTGCCTCGAATTTGAAAAAAAACACTCATTTTGAATGTTGATTAATCAATTCATGTTGAATAAAAAGGATATAAAATATAAATTGTTGTAAACTAAAAAGATTTTGACCACGAGTGCATTTTTTATGCAGAGTTTTATAATTTGATATTCAACATTTTATAAGACCATACTAAAACGGTCAACAATATCTTGGAAGACGGATTTTTTCTACAAATAAAACTACTTATGTTTCATGACTAATCATAGGTATAGGCAAACAACACTGACCTGTCTGCTTGACCTTTCATCGGGAATATTCAGATAGAATCCACCTAATAAATGGGTAGTTGTAGGATTCGCAGTAAATAAAGTGTACGCAAGGTTCATGATTAGTGTTCTCGTTATATAGACAAATAGACCCACGTGATCCATACAGATAAATGCACTCGTCCATAATAAATATTAAAATTAAAGGTCAAATGGACAGGTCAAAGTTGTCTGCCTACACTTTAAACTTTATAATCAGTACATAACGTGTATTATCGTAGTAGTGTTAATGCTCAATGTTGTTTTTTATAATACATGGGTTCCAATTCTGGTCATGTAGATTTAGCTTATTAGCTGCCATGGATACGGAAATATTAAATGTATGTTTAACAGGTGCTAATGATGCCTTTAATAAATTCATTTCATTGAAAACTATTGCCAAGAAATCCAATGTGGTGTTATAGTGTGCTTGTTGGTTAGAATAGTGTCAAGACAATTTCCTCATGCAGAGGTTAATTTTTTCGTCTTATTTTGAAATTCTTAGAGCCATGACAATCTGACAAACTTTGTCTCATAAGGATCTGTCAAGGGTGCGACTTTCAAGTACCCTCTTGCTGCCAAATTAAATTTCAAAACAGCGTTCGAATTGATTTTCAACTAAACGTTGATAGTGCTGACAGTGCCAAATTACCGTTCACAATGCATATTAATATTGCGCAACAATAGATGAGAGTCAGTGCGATCTGTAAGTAAGCACATTACATCACTTTACCACCTAGTTGCGTCATTAGTGTTCAAATGGAAAAATTATGTAATGTTTTCTAGTTTGAATATAATGATTTCCACGGATCAATTTCCTGTTTTACATGTAAAGTTACTATGTTTAATGTGTAATAACGATAATTTAATGGAAAGCTGTAGCTATAAAGAGTATGTATGATATTTAACAAGCGGATATTTATACTAAAATACATCTAATAATGATGAAATCATGGGGCTTTTATATAATATTCTGCATGTTTTATAGACCCACGGACAATAAAAAATTTATTTTACAATTAAATGCGATTTCACTAGATTTTCATACAAGTACGTCATGCTAATTTCCAAATTGTTGACGTAAGAAAGATCGTTCAGACAAACACGGCTAACTCCACATCAAAACAAAAACGGACATTTTCATAAAAATTAAAACATCACAGTATTATGATTATTATATAGACATTTGTAGACAAACATGTGCGGGTTATTAAGCAATAGAACCAAAGACTCCATCAACACATCAAAGAAATAAACGAAATAAGAAAACACTGAAAGATTGGTAACACTTTGTGACATTGTCACTAGTATTGAAACCACATTATTTAAGCCATGACCTACTCAATAGTGGGAGAGCGTACAGTACAGACCTGTCGAAAGTTAAACACCAAGGGAACAAAGGATTGGAAGCTCAGCTGTCGAAAGGCTAAGATGTGGATAGCTAGTGGTGGCCAAACACCTCTACTAGAGAGGTGACAGCTGCTGAAACGCTGTCGACGTATAGCTAACAAAGATGAACCTATGGGTAAGCTTAGTGTTTAACTTTCGACTGGCCTTTAACGTATTTTAAGGTTTAAAATCAGATCTTATTTACCATCAGTTAAAGTCTGTCCTGAGCCATTAGGCCCATCAGGCCGGAGCTTATCCCGGTTTCGGTGGCGTTAAGCGACTGAGAGTACAAGACTCTCCCCTGAATGGGACGCCGGTCCATCGCAGGGTTAACCCCCAGCATTTTTGCTGGTACTCATTTATTTTCAGCTGAGTGAACTGGACCAACGTGAAATTAAGTGTCTTGCTCAAGGACACAACACATCGCCCGGTCCAGGGATTGAACCCACTACCTTCGAATCATGAATCCAACCCCCTAACCTCTAGGCCACGCGCTTCCACATTTACCATCAGTGAACCACTAAATCTAACAATGATGTGTTATTTATATCTACTAGAGGACTTGGTTCTCCTGACACAAATACCTTGAAATCAAACTGAATCAAGATGGATTTAACTAAAATTCGCAAAGAAACAATAAATGAAGCTGGTGATTTACATAGGAATTCGTTGTACTAGCGAAGTGACAGCAAATGTGACGTCACAAACATTTATTATGTTTTAAACATGAGTATCTCAAACATCTGATATTAGATTTGAACACTGAGTGTGTATTTGAGTCCAAATAAAAATATGGATTAATACTTATTACCAGATAAAGAGAAAAAAAATCAGTGCGTAACAAAAATAAATATAAAAGAAAAAAATACTAACCTATGTCCGAATCACAATCCAGAAGCACGTAAAAACTTTAAAACTGACAAGGTAGGTAAACACGTGAACTTCCACAAGGGAAGTGAGGCCGGGTGCTTCAGAAGGATAAGAACCTCCTGTATAGCTAGCTACACCATCCATGTGTATAATCATAATTGTGTGAAAGGGACATGGCGCTATGGGACGTCCAATATATCCACGGCAATCCTGGATGCAATGATCAAACTTATCAACAATACTGTGATGACGGCAATAAACTTTTTGAGGTCCCTGATAAGCCTAGAATTACAATATTCCTGAGTCAACCATTTATTTGTGAAGCAGCTTGCTTCGTTGTATAAAGTTCCCATTGTGAGAACAAGTTCTAACATAGCGTATTAATTGGATTATAGATAGGAATGCAGCTAAAACGCATTACGAGTTTACTACTCTACCCATCAAGCTAATGTGATATACATCAATGTGTTTTTTTTAATAATATATTAATGGACTGTTAATAAAAAACTCTAATGTCCTTCATTTTCAAATTTTCAAAATGTGGATGTTTTCTCCAAAGTTTGTGAAATATTTTGTACCTTTTAATACTTAAGAACATAATTAGAAATTCTCGGAGCCAAAAAAGCAAACATCCGTTCAAACATAAGGACATTTTCAAAATTAAAAAATTAACAATTTCCCTCATTTATAAAAGTCGCTGAGCAATGTCGTCATTAATTCGGATAGAATTGACTTAGTTTGGTGTAGTTTTCCAAATAGAGTTTAAACCTATTTTTCTAGCAATTATCTGTGTATTGTTTTTAATTTTTCAGACCACCATGTTTTTATCCAGCGATGCGATATGTTACCTTTCAGAACTAGGCTTAGGTTCGATTGTAAAAGTGGTTCACGCTTTATCAGAGCACTGTGTTCCATAATCAATTAGGTATGTTAGCTTTCAGAACTAGGCTGAGTTTAAATTGGTAAAATGGTTTAATATATAGTATTGTCTTTGGCCATCTTTGTCACATCAAAATGGATTGTTTGTTCTGGTGTGTCTACACAGTGTATATACGTCGAGTGGCATAACTATAAATCAAAATAACCCCACTTAACGGTGATACATTAAAACGTTGAGGTATTGATCAGTATTTGATTTTAAAAACCTTTTATGGAATCATCAGAAAGTTTCAATTTGTAATACAGGGGGCCTGAATAAGCTTTGCGTCAAAAGTGACCCTAATTGTAAAGAAGGGAAGACAGTTTATTTATCTTGTTTTAACGGTATTTATAAGCACACTTAACTAATTACATAAACAAGTTGTTGACAATGAGAAGAAATGGCATTAGATTTGCAAGCTTTTATTGTTTGCTATTTTTTTAACTTGTAAATTATTATGTTATAAATGGCACGATATTATTGATAAATCGATTTCCATTTAGTAGAGAACTGTGCCCAGTATCGTTTAAATCATCAATTTTAATTCATATTAAATATTGTTCCTATTATTTCTTCATACAATTTCTCAGTATCGTTTTTTTTTTTTTTGTTTCATAAATCAATTTTTATTTAACTGTTAATATGATATAACGCAGATTTCAGTTTTCCATAATGTTTAGATCGTACAACGTGGATATAGTATCTCACACCTGTTATTTTCTGTTGATTAATACGATTCGTCGTGTGAAAATTTAGTAGAAAGGAAAAATCTGTGATAAAACGAGCAATTGACAATAATGGTAAGTAAAATATTTCTCAGTGATTAATTTCAATACCATATTTCACTAACAAAAATAATTACTATATTTTGTTAAGCGAAACATATATTATTTTTACAGCGCCCTGCTTTACAAGTGGGCATTTATTTTATCAGCGGTCTCCATTCATAATGTTTATTATACTTGTGTTCTCATAATTATTTCATTTTTATTTGACTGTTCTTTGTGAAACACAAGTTAAAAGGCTGAAAATTTTAATAATTCTAATACATGTATCTAGTTTATATAAATGTGTACATAACGTTACGGCAACAAAATATATTTCAAAGTTCGGTATATATCATCAGTTAACCTTGCGGTGATAACGGAAAACAATTAAAGAATGTGATTAAAACATTCTTGATAAAAATTATGAAATTAAGAAATCAAAATTATTACCCTGAAAGTAATCCAAATGAGTTGTTTATCCCAAATATTATTACTGTAAACAGTGACTTTATATTAGCGTAGACATAGTTATAACGATTTTCCTCAATATACGTGATTAGTGCATTTTATTTAAGCGCACCAACAATTTGTTTGTACTCAGAATCCCTTATAGGAATTTTTAGCGCCAAATACATACTGCGATATAAAGTATCTTCCAATAGGTTGTAATATATCCTTTTAGATGTTTTCAGGCATGAGAAACTCATTTCTGATATTATTTTTTACATACGGAACACTTAACTCGCACAATAAGCTATAAACACAAGATGACCGACGGACGCTATCTTGAAATATTGATTTTGTACAAAAATAAATTTATAATAGATTGTCGGGTATTTCGGCAGGGGCAACTCAATTCTGGCATTAGTTTAACATTAAATACCATCATGTCTATAATGACTGACCATATATGTCAAATAACTATTCACCCTTGTGTAAAAATTTAAACACTCCCTTTCTCCAGAACAGTTACAAAATTATGTACAGGATTATTTTTAGGCAAGCATGCCCTTGTGTGTTGCAATTATGATTTTGTGCCTTACATTGACATAACATGATAAAGAAGTTCTAAGGACACCGGTATCCTTTCGCTATAACATGTAATGAGAATTGATCTTTGAATTTCAACCGAAATCGGTTATCATCTCATACTGCTCAGGAGGATCTTGACTGTCGGTACCCTTTCAAAACATTAACCAAAGGTGAGATAACAGAAAATGGTGTTTGATACAAAGTTAAAACTATAAGGCTTTGGTGTTCTTTATGAAGAGCCTGGGGAAACGGCACAGTTTTCCCCGCTGGCTGGCAATATAGAACAACAAAGAATGGTTCAGATCCCATAAAGTTATTTGTGATCTTTATTAACCAAAAACATCAGCTAAATGACGAGAATAAGAGTTTGTAATTATGATGCTGTATCACAACCACTAAGAACGTGCATACATAACAGCTCAAGATCTCGAACGAAGATAATGTCCCTAAGAGCATGCACGCCTGGTAGTTCAAGACATCTCAACCCAAGACCATGACACTGATAGAATGCATGCCTGGCAGTTCAAGACATCTCAAACCAAGAAAATGACACTTACAGTGTGCATGCCTGGCAGTTCAAGACATCTCGAACCAAGACCATGACACTTACAGTGTGCATGCCTGACAGTTCAAGACATCTCAAACCAAGACCATGACACTTACAGTGTGCATGCCTGACAGTTCAAGACATCTCAAACCAAGACCGTGGCACTGAGTGCATGCATGCCCGGTAGTTCAAGACATCTCAGACCAAAACCGTGGCACTTACAGCATGCATGCCTGGCAGTTAAAGGTCACCGGTCACCAAATTTATCAATTTTGTATTTTGCATTCCAATGGGTAGAATAGTCAATATTGATGTGTCTGACGGTTTCCCAGACCTTACATTTACCTGTAATACACTAAAACCTTACCTGAACGAACTGCTAATACTCGGTAGTTTCCGTCATCGCTCGTAACTTTCCGGCGACCTAATTGATGACGTACATGGTGTTAAGCTGCTGAGGAAAGACACATTACCTATATATGTATCCATATATTACTTGTGGGTTTGTGTGGCGTTTAAAAGGGTTTTAAAGTTTGATTTCAAGTCAAAATGATATATTTTGTGAAGTTTGGAGATAATAAAATCACAATGACCGATGAACATGTTTTTTCCACAAATTTCAGAACAAATTTAAACCAGATTTACACAAGTCCTTCATGCAGCTTTCTAGTTGTTTTGAATGTACCCGGTATTCAGATTAAATATTACGAGATAAGTCAGGAAAATATGAGTGATATAATCATTTAAGACAATTCTATTATGAATGAATTCAGTCTAATAAATAGATTTTAAACAATTTTAATTTTCAAAATTAATTTAATTCTGTAATTCAATCAGCTCACACATTCAAACAAAAACGTGTATGTCTTGTTCAAATTAACCAATCTAATTTGACTTTAATTTATTCGATTTTCAGAATCCATCAAAAATGACAAATAACATTTACCGGGTATATCATAAAGATAATCACACGTGTCAATTATTGTTGCATATTGTAAGGTAAACTCTGTTGATTACAGGTGGTAGATGTCTACTTCTAAACAGGATGTTTCGCAGTGTACTGTAGCATATTGATAATCTCTTAATTATACTGGTATGTGAGGGGTGTAAATCACACTTTGAACGATATAAATTTATTGTGAATAAAAGAAAGAAAGTTTCACTCGAGTTTTGAGTCCTTAGTTAGTCGAGCATAATCCCACTGGTATCACATTTTGATGACGTTTTTTTTAATCCCATTAAAATTAAGCGTAATAAAGTTATTATATGAGTTATTTTTTTTATTTTACCATGGAAACAATAATGATTATTATTATTATATTATTATTATTATTAAACTTTCTGCAAATAAGGAATAGGGAGCTATTGAATTGAAATTGTTTTCATATTTATGTAATACTGGGGTAAAATATTTTATTTGAGAGACAATAACAAATTATTTTTTAAACCTTTATTTTGATAATTTAGTTGTACAAAAAACTACAGGTCTTGGACCCAGTTCTACCCAAAAACGTGTTTTTTTATTCATTACATGGGTAAATAATAATAATAATAATAATAATAATAATAATAATAATAAATCTTTGATTTTAATCTAAAAAGGAATTAAAAATTGGACAATTTCTAAAACAAATATGAATAAAAATTTTTATTCATTATGATAAATAGATAAAAATAAATAAATAAATAACGTAAATAATTAATTATTTAATTAATTAATAAGAGATATGTAAAGATAATTAAAATGATAATAAATATTAATAAAAATTAATGTGAGCAATATTTTAAATCAAAAACGGAAATGTGTGTCTTTTATTCTTTGTTGTGATAAATAAATAAATAGATAAATAAATAAATAAATAACGTAATTAATTAATTAGTTAATTATTTAATTAATTAATCAGAGATAAGCAACGATAATTAAAATGATATTAAATATTAATGAAAATTAATATGGACAATATTTTAAATAAAAAATGGAAATTTGGGTTCTTTTATTATTTTTGTGATAATTAAATAAATAAATAAATAAATTTTAAAAGAAATGTAAAATTATGTTTTGTAAAAATATTAGTAAATAGTATATCATACTTAGAGCAAACACAATATAGTTTTTTTTTCTTGATTTATTTCTTATTATTATGTTTATTTTTTATTTATTTTTTTCTGCTGAAGGAAACTGAAATACCCAATGCTAAAAAATAAATATAATATATAAAAACACTAGAAGTTATTTCCGATTTATCTGGGTAATAGTGCAGTTCACTATACAAGCTTTATTTCCTAAATAGATTGGATAACACCTTCTGCGTCACTTCCGGTTTTGTGCATTTTTACTACCAAAGGGAGATAATACAGATTTTCAACAGTTTCAGGGCTTTAATTTACGCTGTAGAAAAGGACAGAAATGATTAAAAAATGTTATTTGTGGCTAAATCAACTTTTTATGATGTAATCTTTCGGAAAATAGTACTAAAAAAAATTCGGTTTTTGGTGACCGGTGACCTTTAAAGACATCTCAAATCAAGACCATAGTTAGTTTCATTGATGTTCAAAACTTCTATCCTTTCACTCCATCTGTACTTCGCATTGTTCTCATGCTTATACACCCAATACACTAGGAAAACAAAAATATCCGTGTCGTCAGTCAGCACACAAATGCTATCATGACCTGTTTGTGTAGCCTGGAGAACATACGATGCCATAGTTATGCCGTATTCATCGATTCATTGACCGAATCACAATCGTATACATATTGCTGTGGTGTTTCCTCTGTCGTGGTTTCTAAGAATATATGGGATGGTATTTGTCGAAAAACAAGATTTTCTTTAAAGTGTCTAGGTACCAATATGACCTTTTTAGATTGATGCAATGAAATCCATGTGATCAAGAGATGTGGTAGAAAAACGATTGTGAGTTTTGGGTGAACGAACTCCACAAAGCGATTTGACTAGAGCTGACTTCATGCCTGTTAAAATGACAACTATTTTCAACCAATGTCAAAAAGGAACAGAACCGATTTCAAATGCAAGAAGAAGCTATGCTCAAACTGCCCTTGCTGTCCAAACAACGATAACCAAAGAAACATGATTCCAAGATCAATAACTGGTTTTGTTTTTGCATCTTGACAGCGTCGCTTTGAAACGAACCATCTTTATAGAGCTAATGATGGCATTATAAATTCATCAGGTAGACTTGATTGTACTTTTATTCCATCTTCACATCCATTGCAACTGAATCCACCACATTGACACATTTAAAGCAATTTTGCGAGCAATTGCCTTATGACCTGTTTTTATTTAGAGGGAGTTTGAATAAGCAATACATATCCAATAAACATCGAGGATTGAACTCTTTGAGTTATGGTCCGTATCAAACTCAGAAAATAATCATTCCAATCGATCAGAGAAGCAACAATCTACCCACTAAAAGGATCAGGCTAGAGAGTAATGCCTTTAAAGGCTCATTTTTCTCCAAACTGGTTAATCAAGACAGCATCCTAATAATCATCATGGTGCCGACATGCAATGTCCTTGACAGGATGCGCATGTGTTTATAGCAGACAGTGAGAAAGTTTACCAGCGTATTGTACATGTCCATCATCCAATAAAATTATTTGTTGGGTTTGTTAATCAGGATACAAATCGTTTTGGTTGTAGACAGTGCAGATGTATTATTTTCTGCAGTCCAGTATAATTTATATGTGAAACAGCAGTTTTAGGTCTAGATGTCGAGATGTTGCTAAATAGTAACTTAGGTAAGTTGAGACACCAGAAGTAAGCCAGATCTTCACTGTGCACTATCTTTTCACTTATACCACATGGATGAACATGGAAGTCTGAATTCATAACGTGTGTCTCATAGCGGCCATTTGGAGTGGAAATAGTTAATCAAAATATCAAAACTATCATAAAACCAAAAACAATGAGTTCCACTGTTCAACTCCAACTAAACAATTTGTGGAAGGTTGTGCATTATCAGGGACATATTTTGCTGTAGATTCCCGAAACCATAATACTTCATTACATGACGTAATGTATCAATGTTTATGTAAAAATCGAATCAATTCACTGCTGCCAAAGATTATGTTTTTACTTTCTTATTAAAAGAAATTGTTCGAGTCTCATTTATGACCTTTTTATCAAAACGTATCAAGATGCATAGTTAAGTTACACAGCATTGAACGTGATATGCTGAGTTACATCTAATTATAAAAAACCCTTGTCTGGTCAAAATTGTAAAATATACTTTCAAAATGTCCCAAATGTTAAAAACAACAACGGAAACGAGTTCCTCATCCCTAAAAACCTATAAAACGGTATATTGCAAGCTATTGTAGAACAATTCTTACAAAAGATAGATTTTCAATATGGCGTCTGGCAGCCATCTTGGATATATGCAAATTATTAAATTTCCCCAATGTTGCCTCCAGGGCAACTAACCTAATTTTACTCTAAGGACCCTATAGAATACAAAACAGCAAAAAAACTTCATAGGAAAAAACATTTCTAGGTTCAAGTATTGAGATATGGGAGTGTCAAATCGACTATAAACTTAGGACAGGTAGATAGTTGACTTAGGACACAACTTGACATGGCGACTGCCTATATTTATATGTTATGACGACGACATGTTCGACGAAAGCTTGATTTTTGGGACAAAAGCAACTCACTTAATAACTTTGTTGCCGTAATATTATACTTTTATTAAACACAAATGTTTGGAGTCGGTAAACACTCGCTCAAACGAAATACACGTATGTCAGTAAGGCATGGCTTTGTTCGTAATCACGGGTAATATAAATACGCATTTTAGATGGGGCTATATCACAACAATTTATTCTTCAATGTAAAAATTCAGATTTCGAAAGAGACCGAAATTTCATTTTATAGTCCGATCACATTTTCAGTGATGAAAAAACATGTTTTGAATGGGTGGTGTGATGTCACTTGATATGACTTCAGTAGACTTGAAATTTCACGTGTTATTAGAACATATTTTTTCATATTTTGAAATTTTTTTTTAAATATTTTCAGGTTTTTCAATTTTTTGCTTTTAATTTATATGAATAAATTTTAATAAACTTTTTCCATAATAGTTTGGTGAGAAATTAATACTTGTTTGTTTTAACGATACTATATTTCTATCTGCATTTTTACTGTAGTTTTTAAGTATTTGGGGATCAAAATTTAGCAATTAATTGAAAGGTAGCTGTTGTCCCTCTGATATCTTGATTTGGCATATTCGACAGTTCATTCATAATTGGGTTCTGATTGGCTAATACGTATTCACGCGATACGGGTTTATATAGGTGTTTCTATTCCTAACTAGTATACGTCACGGACTAACCCCTTGTACTTGATTATGAATGGACAACAGGTAAAACAGCACAAACATCAAAATAATGAAAATGTTCATTTATTACACATGTTTGGCCTAGAACGACACATTTTTTTAATTTAATGTTTTAAAACTACAAAGCCTTCAAGCTTATCTAACAAAGCCGCGATTTTTGTCTCAAAACATGTAGTTTTTGGCGATAATGCATTTTACTACGTGATACGCATCGTCTGAATTCAGATGCGCGTCTGATAAAAACGGGTTTTATTAATATGAGAAATTTAATCAAATTATTTAAACACATGTTATAAAAATAACAGATCTACATATAGCATTAATGAAATTTGAGGTAAGTAATCCACGATCTTTTTAACACCACATCGGTTTCATCACTGGATAAGTGATTGAACTATAAATATAATTTCAGATGCAGTTAATTTTTATATGTATTTGTTAACCTACCTAATTCCTACAATTGCAATTTTAACAAATTCATTGCAATAACAATCCACTATAAAAATAAATTACATTACCAAACGTGTTTAAATTATGTCCAGTATGAATCTTTTTGCCGACAAATTGATAAACTCAACGGAGTCTTTTTTAACAAACGTCTTTTGAACACAAAGCAGGGAAATAAAATTAAATGAACGACCATTCTCTCTCTCTCTCTCTCTCTCAGCTACACAAGATTCGAAAGAAATTGAAATCGTCATCTACTACTTGTGAACATGACAATTTGCCTTTTTAATGTATTATTTCATAAAAATTCAAAAGCAGCACATGACATAAGTATCGTTCTTTTACTGTGTGATATGTTGTTTATTTCAATATTTAACTATTAACAATTACACAATATACAGTATATTCGGCGAAATTAAGCGAAGTGTTAGCTATACACATGCTTCTGTATGTACATGAATAAAATATTCCTTTTTACAACCGTACACATCTCATCAGTGAAAATAATTTGAATATAAGCATGCATTATAATACAGTGTGAAATGTATGCAAACGTACATATGTGTAGACGGCTTCATGCAAATACGCAAATACTGGTATATGAAATAATTAGAAAATAAATAGTTTGAATCAATTATTCACAATTAATATAATTGTAACTATGTATGCGTTATAATATTCATTTCATCACCAAATGCAAATGTTTGAAAGTACAGTAGTACTTGATTTTAAAAAATTGTACATGTAGGTTATATGTATATAAATACACGAGGTGTTCCGGTTATTTATTTCTAAGTTTTTTCCTAACTTAGGAAAGGCATAAGACACGTTTGTAAAACGCAAGAGTTTGAACTTTCGCATTCCCTAACTCTTTCCTAAGTTCAAACTTAGGAATAAACTTAGGAACAAACTTAGGAAACGTACGTGAAACGCACCCCTGATCGTTCAGCTGAAATAAAACTGCGCTAAAATAACATATATGGAACTCGGAGTACAACCAAATAGTTGATACGCTAAAATAAAGATGAAAAGGCAATATCCGGTAATAGCCCCTAGGGGGTTATTTCTTTTCGACCAAAGAAAACCCTTTGAGACTGTAAAATAATATGAAAGTATCACGGAATAAAACCCTAAAACACTCATAAGAGTTTTTCGTCGCTATATATATAATACGGTTATAACCCCCTCTCTATGGGAAAAACGCTTATTTTACTATGTAGAGGGGGCTATTACCGGATTATATATATAGCGAGAGAAGACTCATTCCAAGTGTTTTTTCATGCACATGCATTTTATTTCGTAATACACGGAATAAAACTATGAAATGTTCATTTCAAACACTTGGAAAGAGTTTTCGTCGCTATATATATCCGGTTATAGCCCCTCTCTATGGGAAAAACGCTTATTTTACCATGTAGAGGGGGCGATTAACTACCGGATTATATATATAGCGAGAGAAGACTCACTCCAAGTGTTTTTCGTGCATTTTATTCCGTAATACACGGAATAAAACTATAAAATGTTCATTTCAAACACTTGGAAAGAGTTTTCGTCGCTATATATATAATCCGGTTATAGCCCCCTCTCTATGGGAAAAACGCTTATTTTACCATGTAGAGGGGGCGATTAACTACCGGATTATATATATAGCGAGAGAAGACTCACTCCAAGTGTTTTTCGTGCATTTTATTCCGTAACACACGGAATAAAACTATAAAATGTTCATTTCAAACACTTGGAAAGAGTTTTCGTCGCTATATATATAATCCGGTTATAGCCCCCTCTCTATGGGAAAAACGCTTATTTTACCATGTAGAGGGGGCGATTAACTACCGGATTATATATATAGCGAGAGAAGACTCACTCCAAGTGTTTTTCGTGCATTTTATTCCGTAATACACGGAAAAAACTATAAAATGTTCATTTCAAACACTTGGAAAGAGTTTTCGTCGCTATATATATAATCCGGTTATAGCCCCCTCTCTATGGGAAAAACGCTTATTTTACTATGTAGAGGGGCGATTAACTACCGGATTATATATATAGTCCGGTCAAAGCCCCCTTTACTTAAAAATTCTCAATTCTTTGCGTTTACCCCCAAAAACACCCTGCCCCTTTTTATTTTAACTCTCCCCAAAGAAAACCCTTTCAGACAGTAAGATAATAAGGAAGTATCACGGAAGAAATGTTATAAAAGACCAGCTAGAAAGAGTTTTCGTCGCTATATATATAATCCGGTTATAGCCCCCTCTCTATGGGAAAAACGCTTATTTTACCATGTAGAGGGGGCTATTACCGGATTATATATAGCGAGAGAAGACTCATTCCAGGTGTTTTTCGTGCATTTTATTCAGTAATACACGGAATAAAACTATAAATGCTCATTTTAAACTCTTGGAAAAAGTTTTCATCGCTATATATATAATCCGGTTATAGCCCCCTCTCTATGGGAAAAACGTGTATTTTTACATGTAGAGGGGGCTATTACCGGATTATATATATAGCGAGAGAAGACTCATACCAGGTGTGTTTTTACCTGTTCACGGATTTTATACCGTGATGTTTTTTATCCAACTGTCTTGTATAATCACGGAATAAGTACATTTAAACAAAGCGTCCGAGTAATCAAGATCAAATAGATACGCTAAGATGTAACTAATTTCGGCAGGTTGTTTTTGGTCGAAAAGAAATAACCCCCTAGGGGGCTATTACCGGATATTGCCCGGTAATATCCGGTAATAGCCCCTAGGGGGTTATTTCTTTTCGACCAAACCTACACAGTCGATCAACGAGGTTACTAAAAATATGGTCATTTACACGCTTGAAACTATAAAATGTTCATTTTTTACTTTTACCCCCCAAAAATACCATGCCCCTTTTTATTTTAACTCTCCCAAAGAAAACCCTTTGAGACAGTAAAATAATATGAAAGTATCACGGAATAAAACCCATAAAACACTCATAAGAGTTTTTTCGTCGCTATATATATAATCCGGTTATAGCCCCCTCTCTATGGGAAAAACGTGTATTTTTACATGTAGAGGGGGCTATTACCGGATTATATATATAGCGAGAGAAGACTCATACCAGGTGTGTTTTTACCTGTTCACGGATTTTATACCGTGATGTTTTTTATCCAACTGTCTTGTATAATCACGGAATAAGTACATTTAAACAAAGCGTCCGAGTAATCAAGATCAAATAGATACGCTAAGATGTAACTAATTTCGGCAGGTTGTTTTTGGTCGAAAAGAAATAACCCCCTAGGGGGCTATTACCGGATATTGCCCGGTAATATCCGGTAATAGCCCCTAGGGGGTTATTTCTTTTCGACCAAACCTACACAGTCGATCAACGAGGTTACTAAAAATATGGGTCATTTACACGCTTGAAACTATAAAATGTTCATTTTTTTACTTTTACCCCCCAAAAATACCATGCCCCTTTTTATTTTAACTCTCCCCAAAGAAAACCCTTTGAGACAGTAAAATAATATGAAAGTATCACGGAATAAAACCCATAAAACACTCATAAGAGTTTTTCGTCGCTATATATATAATCCGGTTATAGCCCCCTCTCTATGGGAAAAACGTGTATTTTTACATGTAGAGGGGGCTATTACCGGATTATATATATAGCGAGAGAAGACTCATACCAGGTGTGTTTTTACCTGTTCACGGATTTTATACCGTGATGTTTTTTATCCAACTGTCTTGTATAATCACGGAATAAGTACATTTAAACAAAGCGTCCGAGTAATCAAGATCAAATAGATACGCTAAGATGTAACTAATTTCGGCAGGTTGTTTTTGGTCGAAAAGAAATAACCCCCTAGGGGGCTATTACCGGATATTGCCCGGTAATATCCGGTAATAGCCCCTAGGGGGTTATTTCTTTTCGACCAAACCTACACAGTCGATCAACGAGGTTACTAAAAATCTGGGTCATTTACACGCTTGAAACTATAAAATGTTCATTTTTTACTTTTACCCCCCAAAAATACCATGCCCTTTTTATTTTAACTCTCCCCAAAGAAACCCTTTGAGACAGTAAAATAATATGAAAGTATCACGGAATAAAACCCATAAAACACTCATAAGAGTTTTTTCGTCGCTATATATATAATCCGGTTATAGCCCCCTCTCTATGGAAAAAACGCTTATTTTACCATGTAGAGGGGGCTATTAACTACCGGATTATATATATAGCGAGAGAAGACTCACTCCAAGTGTTTTTCGTGCATTTTATTCCGTAATACACGGAATAAAACTGTAAAATGTTCATTTCAAACACTTGGAAAGAGTTTTCATCGCTATATATATATAATCCGGTTATAGCCCCCTCTCTGTGGGAAAAACGCTTATTTTACCATGTAGAGGGGGCTATTACCGGATTATATATATAGCGAGAGAAGACTCATTCCAAGTGTTTTTCGTGCATTTTATTCCGTAATACACGGAATAAAACTATAAAATGTTCATTTCAAACACTTGGAAAGAGTTTTCGTCGCTATATATATAATCCGGTTATAGCCCCCTCTCTATGGGAAAAACGCTTATTTTACCATGTAGAGGGGGCTATTACCGGATTATATATATAGTCCGGTCAAAACCCCCTTTATTTAAAAATTCTCAATTCTTTGCGTTTACCCCCAAAAACACCCTGCCCCTTTTTATTTTAACTCTCCCCAAAGAAAACCCTTTCAGACAGTAAGATAATAAGGAAGTATCACGGAAGAAATGTTATAAAAGACCAGCTAGAAAGAGTTTTCGTCGCTATATATATAATCCGGTTATAGCCCCCTCTCTATGGGAAAAACGCTTATTTTACCATGTAGAGGGGGCTATTACCGGATTATATATATATAGCGAGAGAAGACTCATTCCAGGTGTTTTTTCGTGCATTTTATTCAGTAATACACGGAATAAAACTATAAAATGTTCATTTCAAACACTTGGAAAGAGTTTTCGTCGCTATATATATAATCCGGTTATAGCCCCCTCTCTATTACCGGATTATATATATATAGCGAGAGAAGACTCATTCCAAGTGTTTTTCGTGCATTTTATTCAGTAATACACGGAATAAAACTATAAATGCTCATTTTAAACTCTTGGAAAAAGTTTTCATCGCTATATATATAATCCGGTTATAGCCCACTCTCTATGGGAAAAACGTGTATTTTTACATGTAGAGGGGGCTATTACCGGATTATATATATAGCGAGAGAAGACTCATACCAGTGTGTTTTTACCTGTTCACGGATTTTATACCGTGATGTTTTTTATCCAACTGTCTTGTATAATCACGGAATAAGTACATTTAAACAAAGCGTCCGAGTAATCAAGATCAAATAGATACGCTAAGAAGTAACTTATTTCGGCAGGTTGTTTTTGGTCGAAAAGAAAAACCCCCTAGGGGGCTATTACCGGATATTGCCGATGAAAATTGTTTCTTATTGTGCTAGACAACAGGCCTAGGTATTTGGTGTTAGGACTAAGATCATATGTCATGCGACTATTTCGAGCTGATTTCACACTTATTGCTTTATAATGTAACTTTGTATTTTTTCAAACAGGCTGTATTACTAGTTTACCTATTGATGTCAATAATGACAGGTGTAACAGTTTCAATATACCTGAAACCGGTAAGATTAAAATTTAATACATGTGTTAAGGTTGGGGTATAAACGGTCCCAGAATTTGACGTGTTTTAGGTGATCCAATTGGACATTATCATAATTGGACATGGATTAGTATGTTTGGTTTTTTTTCTTTAATTTTGTTTCAACATCCAACGTTGCAATAGTTAGAGGTACGCTATTCTTTTAACTAATTAGAGGATTATCGCACAATAAAAGCAGATATGATAAGGTTTCTATTAAAATTTATTGGTTGGTCTGTTAATCCATTTTAGGACCATTTACTGTTTTCAAGTTATTTAAAGAGACCAATTTGTCATTAGTTGACAAACTATTCATATTCTGATATACCATAATTTAAATGAAGATTTATAAGATGGAAGACTAAAACAATTTAACTACTCAATTTCAACTTCTAGACTTTATATAACTATTTCATGAGAAAATACTCTGCAACAGTATTTGGCTTATGGACCGATTGTGTTGGGTGAAAAACGCGTAAAATTTTTAAAAATTTAACAATTACTGGTTGTAGACTACCAAAAGCAGAAAAATGTTTCTAGCATTTAAAGTCGTCTGTATACGCAAATATTGCACAAACAATGAAAATATATCTTTTTACAGGACTGTGAATCATATGGAACTGATTTTGTACTTATGTTTCTTGCCAACATCAGAGATGGAACCCCACTACAAGTATCGCTTACAACACCTTTATATAACAAAGAGGTACAAGTAAGAATCAGTACACCAGTGTGGAATTCTGCAGAGAGTGTAGATAAAACAATAACTGTAAACTATGGAAATAGAACAGTGGTTAACCTTCCGGAAAGCCTGCGCGTTGACATTTCCGGTAAAGATTATAAAACGGTTTTGATTTCAGCAGACGATGTAATAATTGTGTATGGATCAAACATCCAAAAGAACACAGGTGATGCATTTTGGGTTTATCCTATAGATACACTTGGACTTCAGTATGTTTCAATGACTTTTAAGGAAGCAGCGACGTATCCGTCAGTTGCCGGTTGCATTGCCATTCACGATGACACGGAAGTTAATATCACTCATCCTGTTGGCTTGACTGTTACTAGTTTTACATCTAACGGACATATTTCAATAGAGCTTGACAAATATGAACTTTTTCAGATTCAAGCGATTGAACTAACAGGTACAGTGATTCAAGGCAGTAAAACTATTGCATGTTTTAGTGGGTCAACATTTACACGCGAGGAATCAGACACGTCAGGTGACCATATATCTGACCAATTAAAACCAGTTTCACGTTGGTCCTCATATTATGTAGTCGCTGCAAACCCGATGTATCAACACGAGGTATATAAAGAATTCGTTAGAATTGTTACTTATTATGAACATGCGAACGTTTCTATGACCAATCACACAACAGGTACTACCACAAATGTGATTTTAAATCCTACAACTTTTCATGAATTTTATCTCAAAAACGGCGATGCAGTGACGATATTTTCTGATAAAGTTATAAGTGTTGGACAAATTACATCAAACGCTCCAGTTACTTCCGGCTATGGTGATCAAAGACTACTGCTTTCTCTCGGCGTCGATGAATATTTTGATGAATATACATTTGTTTTTCCGGGAGAAAATTTGACAGAAGAAATCACAACTGGGGTTTTCCTTGTAAGTAAGAGCAGCACAAAAAATACCATACAGCTAGATGATGCAGTTATAAATAGTAACTGGACCGATATATCAAATTCGGAATATTCATGTACGTGGATGACAATGGGAAGCGGGTTTCATATTCTTAAAAACAGCAATGGCGTTTTCGGAGGATATCTTTTTGGGTATGGAACAGCCGTACAGTATGGAACTGTCCTCGGGAGGGTTAAATACCGACAGGTAAATCTGTAATATTATTCTTTATATCTAATTTGTATACAAATCTCGAGTACCACGTCTTTATTTTGATTTCATTTTCCGAAACAAAAGATATGACATTTTCTTATATTGATTCCACCAGAGATATCTTAAACCGGAAATTAATGACTAGTCACTCGCAAAAATTGACCCCATTATAATGACTCAATGCGTTATAATTATTTACCCCAAAATAATGTTGACCCTCTTGTTTTCGGCATAATAAATTGTGTAACTTGAGTCCTTTTTAGACCAAATCAGATTAAGCCACATCTTAGTCATTTTTTTCGATCGGGTTTTATAAGCGACGGGTGGGGCTAACTAAACAGGAGGTGCTCATGTCTCGTAATACCAGTGTCACTTCCCTGATGGATGTTCACGTGTTTCACTTACTTTATCTGTTTTCAAAGTTTTTAGGATTGTAATTTTGGCGGCATGTTTGAGTTTGATTATTGATAAAAAATGCCTCAAAGAACACAACTTGTTTGGCTGCTTTGTCTCGATATGTGTGCTTACCTTGTGATTTATTTGTTTGATTCTGTTCATTTGTTGTAATTATTTTTATTTTTTATTTGAGTTTGAATCGTAAAGCACGTGGCTGTTCTGATACATATATCTTTTTCGATTTCAGAAAATAGAATCACAAACAGGTATGTAAAATCTTAATATGATTCTACGAATGTTGTTTACCATTGGAACGTATGTGTAAACAACATGTACAGATTGAATAAAGGAAAAATACAAAGAGCATGGTAAAAAATAATCCTGTTTCAGCTATATCACATACCACGACATTCTTAAAGTGTGTGTATGAACAATTCTTCTTGAATTACCCTTACCACAGACCGTATAGTGCTGTTTAACTTTTTTCAGTTTTATGTACGTACATATATATAATATAAACTGGAATTAATAATACTTAAAACATTTTTCTAATACCATTTTCACGATTTTCATTTCTTATTCCCAAATTGGATCTTGGAACGGATGTCAATGTATACGTTGCACAAAAAATTGACAAGCGCATTCAACAATACATTTTCCTATATCTTTTAAAGATGGAAACATGTCGACACAATGCACCCATTATATCACTATCTATTTCTGTAACTCATATTTACTTGTTAAATGCGTTCTGAAATTCGTGTGGTTGATAAAAAATATTTAATTATTCCATTTTTGCTTACAAAGTTTGAACTTGGCCCTATACAACCAATGTAAGTGCAAAGGGACGTCTAGACGCGTTTTGTGGAATACACATTGAACATTCAAGCAGGCAGTGAGCTTTATAGTTTACACTATTTGTCATGGCTTTTTTTCTACCAAACACTATTCGAAACTTGTTTCGTGAGTATTTATAACTGTAGTAATCTGTTACAGTCATTTTGTATATTTACCACATTTACTACTACTTTCAGGTGATATCAGGGACACGTTGTTTACATTAGTGGCTGAAAACTACATTCCATCTATAGATCCAAATATGACAAGCTATGCAAGATCGCGGATAGAGTGCCTGAAAAGATGTCCACTTTATGATGGCTGTGGAGTGGTAGCTTTTAAAAAAGATGTTCAAAATGAGTGCACATATTACACATTTGAAGCCAAATGTTCAAAGATGATATCATCATCAGGATATAAACTATATGCCATAGCAAATGGAAGAAGTTAACAGCATTAACGTTTGGGCTTGTATCTGTCATCAGCTGTCTTCTGAGAAACTCCTAATTATTACATTTTAAAAACAGTTATCTCATTTCCAGCAAATTTACATAGGAAAAATACGTTATCCTTTTGTAACACGTAGTTAAGCAGACGCCCTATGTATTTACGCCAGGAATCTTACCAGGATCACTTGATGGCATTGCTAACTACGGCACTTTGACATCAAAATTTTCAGAATTTCTTTAGCAGTGTTAGTCTGCTATTCAAATCATAAGGTAATTTTTAATAAAATATAAATTTGAAATTATAGCGTATTATAGATCATTTAAACACACTGTGACACCCCCATAAATATAATACATTACGTCATTGATTGTGGTAAAGCAACATATTTACATTTATTGCGTTTCCCCGTAACATTTATAATAAAACCTTATCACATTATTATAGTAACGCATCGCATGATCGTCGAATGTATAGGGTAAACGTTACGTCAAATCACGCTATCTTATAACAATTGCTACATGATAACGTAGTCCAGCACTATATGGATGTTACATCAGTGGCGTCACATAATTTGTGTTGCATAAGGTGTGATTTTGACAATGGGGTTCGCCGCCGTACCACGTGATCAATACCTCTAAACGTTTGTATGGAACGTTTTGGAAAACGTCAACGTCATAAAATTCCCGGAATGACGTCGTTTTTACTGGAAAACATAATCTTACACGATTGCATTTCCATTGGAAATAAGTATTACAGCGGCGAAACCCATTAAAAGATCAGCGTTTATCTGGTTTGTAATATAAGCATTCCGCTGAGCAGATACGATCGCGTAACTGCTGTAGCTATATTACAGTCTGCATATTGTAACATGCTGCCCGGATGTAGACCAGTCTTCATTATCGTAGTACTCCAATGCGTTAATGCGTTATTCATGTTGCATGGAATAGCTACGGTAGGTATACGGCTATACATGATATATCTCGTCAGTACGATGCTTAAATAATCGAAGAAATGGAACAATATCGCATTAAAAACGACAACAATGCATTATCAAACGTATACAATATTTATTGGTGACAAACATTTTATATAATTAAAATCTTTATTTAGCAAGTAATTTAAGTTAAATACAAAACGTCCAACGATTTTTCTGGCCACTTTTGAAACTTGTACACATTTTTGTTTTTTAATTGTTTTTTTTTAATTTTAATTTACGATATACATGTTTACATTGATAAAATGTTTAAACTCCATCAATATTTTGCCATACACCATTAATGTAACTGGAGACGTAATTAAACACACTCACGAAGATTATATTGGATTCACATAGTGTTTAGTTTCAAGAAATTAGACTTTGTCTAGACAAAAAGGCTCTTGCTGACATAGATCATGCTGTTGCTGTGTGTGAACACTTTATTTAAAAATCCATTTTATATTAATTAAAATACATATTGTTGAAAATAGGGTGATATAATTACATCAGCACGTTCATGCTAGTTCTGTCAAGTTAATCATGAATGCGACAAAATGGGAGGACAAATTTGCTCAAGAATTAGCCTGTATATCTTTCAGACTTCAGAACCGCATCAACCAGTTAGGCAACACTTTAATGCCTTGCAACTGTTAGATTTCCATAATACATGTTTACATGGCAGCACTGGTTAATGGTTACAACAATCAATATATTAAAACAAGAACACATTGTCACAATGCATTACCATAAGAATACAGAATAAATTGATAACAATCCTTTTACCAAAACACAGAGATAAAGTTAGAAATATAAGGTTTCGTAATATTAACATATTATACCAGTTTTAATTTCACAGCACTTGACGACCGTGTCGGGAAAAATCCTTTCTTTTTTATGGAAACAAAAGGTTCAATTTTATGTCTTCTTATGATATTACTGGTATACAGCATTGTTTAGGTTTATACTTCTATTCAGCAACGTTTTAAAATCAAACTCAAATTATGTTTTACTATAGGAATGAAATTAATTTGTCTTTTTGTTATGGAAGTTTAAAAGAATTGGACATTTTGCACACTGAATAATTCGCGCAATGAATCATTTTACATGTGCAAATTGTCCAATTTTTTCATATTCATAACAAAATGAAAAATTAATTTCATTTCTTATTATTCAATCTTTAGAATTTTTTTCAACAGCAAATCATCAATTTAAACAACAACATAGCCGTAGCGAGTAACCAAAATAGCAACACTATGGCGCTGGGATCCAAATGCATCTGTAAGTCATTAATCATGAGATGACGTAACTGATAGCCAATCCATTCATGCAAACGTAACAGAAAAATTGGACCAATCAAAATGTTTTTTAACAAATGAGAATTAAATTATTTATAAATTATAAAACACAAACAAACATTCTATACTACTATTGGCCAGAGTACGTGCCAATATTTTATTTAAGTCATCAAAGCTATATTTAGGCCCAATATTAAATATCAGAAAATAGTAATTTCGTCTACACAACATATAAAATTTAAATATGGGTAATATTTTTACATTAAATTTGGTCAAAATAGAGACAACATAAATGTTCTTGCACATAATAATACAGATGTCATGTACCAATTTTTTAATTTAATCTTAGAATAGATTCAAAATTGGTAAGTGAAATAGATGATAAAGAATGCAAAATTATTGCATAAAAAGTTAAAAATTTGAAAGGGTCTCATTTATATTGACGCGTCATTTCTTACAAGATTTTAAAAAAAAATATTGTCATGGATAAAAAATTAAACTGGCGCTTAAAATAGAAATCTGTAACTGAAAAGCATGCAGTTGGCAACAGCTTATGTCGCAAATCAAAAATATGTACCAATAAAACTATAAAGAACAACAAGAGGTCCAAGGGCCTTAACGGTCACCTGAGGGTATGCCAAATCTCATGCAGAAGTTAAATGGAAAACTATATTACATTAATTACACGGACCGTTAAAATTTTCAGCAGTTGGGGTCTAATGCAAGGGTATTTGCAAATTAATTATTACTTGTCCTAAATGCTACCATACATCTTAATATCTAAGGTCTAGCGAAAGTAAATGTATGGACAGCTAATAAAAATTAAAAACTAGTCCCTTTTAGTATTTGTTTGCATCTGTAATCTTGACCTTTGAACCTATGACCTCAATCTATATATGAAAATCACTTAGTCAAATACCTACAACATTCTAATGCACATGCCTATACAAAGTTAACAGTTTTCCCAGATAATTAACAGTTTCTGTATTCCTTCGCATCTGTGACTTTGACCGTTGAACCCATGACCTTCATCTATATACCAAAATGATTGCTATTTCAATACTTACAATATTCTAATATATATGCTTATACAAAAGGTTGATAGTTTTCCAGATATTTTGACAAATTTAGTAATTTTAACAATTTCCGCCTTAAGATTCTTGCCATTTCCTAATTTTGAGCCTTACAGCTACAATTTGTGCAAATCTGAGACTAGGTGGCCTAAGTATGCTAGACATGAAACATCTAAGCTATATCTCTTGTATCTTCAGAGGAGAATATTTTTACTATTTACCCCTTATGTGCCCCCAAGGGAACATAATCCTTCATAACACTTCATTTTTGCAAATCTGAAAGCCCTTCACCCAGGCATGATTGTCAGTAAGTTCAATCAAATTTGGCCTGGTAGTTTTGGAGAAGATGATTAAATTGTGAACTGTTAATGCACAACGCACGGCAGACGGTGAACCATCGCAATAGCTCATGCGAGCTTTCAGCTCAGGTGCGCTTAAAAGGAACATGACATACCAGTGAACAACAAAGACCCAAGTTACGAGGGCCCCTTAGATAAGCTTTGTAAACAACAGTTTTGACGGTCTTAGTTCTTTATGTTTTGTTAACATATATTATAAGACTATTTTTAATCTATTTTACAGCTGCCTCTTAAAGATTTGGCATTTTATAGATTTTACTAACTTTTAAAACATATACCTGTTTACTTTAACAGAATGTACTTGTAACATAAGTAAATAAACAATTCTTACACTGGAATTAAACAATGTGGTGATCTTAGTCATTTTGGAGGTTTTGATAGATCACATATTTGTTATTTTCCAACAAACATTCGATATACCATTGGGTACAAACTGTGCATCATTGCTTGTCGATTTGTTTCTCTATTCTTATAAAGCAGAACTTATGCAGAACCTTCTCAAATCTGGAGAGAAGACTGTCGCCAAATCATGCAACTGCAGATACAGATACATATATGACGTTATGTCGTTTAACAAACCTAAATTTGAAGAGTATGTGAATGCAATGTTCTAGTCAGCTTGAAATAACGAGTGATTCCTCAAGTTCTGCTTCATATATAGACTAATACCTTAATTATGCCCACAAAAACCTACGTTTGAAACGTGATGACTTCATTTTTTCTATTATCAACTTTCCTTTTCTATGCAGCAATATACCTGCTTCTCCTGCTTATGGTGTATTTGTTTCCCAACTAATACGCTATGGTAAAGCTTGTTCCCACTACGAGACTTTGTTCAACGAAACAGGCTGCTTGCAAATAAGTTGTTGATCAAGGGATATTGCAAGTCCAGGCCTATCAATGCCCTCATCACAGTATTGTTGATAAGTTTGATGTCTCTATGTCCAGGATTGCCCTGGATATATTTGACGTCCCATAGTTTCATGTTCCTTTCACATAATTTTGATTACACACGTGGCGGGTGTAGCTAGCTAAACAGGAGGTACTTGCCCTTCCGATGCACCCGGTCTCACTTCCCTGGTGGAAGTTCACGTGTCTTACCTAACTTGTCAGTTCCAAAGTCTTATACTTTGCTTCTGGATTGTGATTCGGGCATAGATTAATATGTTTGTTTTTTACTTATTTATAATTTTAACCGTGTATGTCAGTGACTTAAAACATATTTTTGACACCTCATTCCGTGATCCAGTTTCTTTGTCAAGTACAGCCTCATAACGGCTATGAGTCAAAAAGTGTTTCCGGTACATTTAATGATGCAACAAAGTTTATTTGACTCATGAGCTGCTCAAAGTTTTTCATATAACAAATTTTAAAGGAAATATGTGAAGACAGAACGTCCAGTTGTTAAAAAGGGGTAAGTATGTTGACCACAACACCTATTTGCGACTGCAAAACATGGTCTAATAATTGGAATAAAGGGTGTTTTGTTTAGTCTCAAACAGTTTAATAGAACAAAAAATTACAAATGTAAACAATTTTAATCTCACCATTGCATAGGCATGTTTATTTACAAAGAGGTCTAATGAATAATTTTAAAATGACTTGACACTGGAAAAAATAAAACATCCAACATATATTAATATAGTTCATGTGCGTGCTTGATTTAAAACAGTTCCAACATATAGTGATATCGTTTATAACAATTTGCGTGCTTCATTTTGACCAGGAATAAATAATTTGTTCGTTCAGAAGTCTGACGCTCACTAACTCAACACAGGGACTCTGATAACATATAACTTGTATCCTATATGTGTTTCCAATGTGGCACATTTTGCTTGATAAGAGTAATATATACATTCATTTGTAACATTTTTTCTAAAAGCTATTACTTCACATTCGTGGTATTTTGGACACATTTTCAAACACTCTTGTAGTGACCTTGTGTAGCTAGTCTTTATTGGATCTATGGTCGGAATGACGTCCCTAGCCACTAACTTAAATGTATTCTCAATGATATTTCCTAAAACAATAAAATCAATTTTGCATTATTAATATAATAAAAAAAAATAAAATAAAAACAAAACAAACTTAAAAGTCTATGTTCAATTCAAAATCCCAAAGCAAAGTAAAAACTTTGAAACTGGTACATTAAGTTAAACACGTGAACTTCCGCCATGAAATAGATGTGGGATCAAATATTTGCTTATTTAGTTTTTAAACATATAATAGGTGTAAAAATAATTTTCTGTCAAATGGTGTTTATTGCAGTACAAACTTAGCATGAATTGAATTAAAAGAATACCAATTACTCTATATCATCTTTTTTAAACGTTAGAGACAAGTTTTGTAACAGCTTGGGTAAATGGAACTCTTAGGGTTCTTCAATAGCATGTAAACAATAACTATGGGTAGGTTTTGCCATTGGATCTATTTTTCCTTCCCAAGTTGAGAGTTTTATAACCAATTAAATATTACAACACCTTGTCCATAACACTGAACATCATTTTCCATTACATTCGGTACTTTCGGGTTTTTATAAGGTCAAAATTCTTTCAGACGTTACGATGTAAGTCGACTGTAACCATCATGTATTTTTATGAATTTAACATGAAATTTTGAGTTTGTATGTAACTTTTGCTACATAATTACCACTATGGTAGCTCAGATGGTAGAGTGCTCGCTTCGTATGCGGGATGTCGTGGGTTGTAACACCGGCTGGGTTTGACCAAGACATGAAAATATGTATTGAGACTATGGAGTGTTCTTTGGCGAAGCACTCGGCGTTAAGAAATAAAAGTCACGGGGTCTTTCGGAAGACACAATACAATCGATGCTCGTGTACGGGAGGCTCAGTGCATTGCTCTGAGCGCACTGTAAATATCAAAATCTCTGCTACTTCAGCTATAGCTGGTGTATCTCGATATAAATAAAATATTCTTGACTGGGACGTAAGACCCCATTCAATTAACCAATAGAATTCATAATTACCTGATGATGTTTCCGAGTTATCCAAGATTGTCTGAAATAATAATTAAATCAATAGTATTTTTTTAAAGAAAAAAGTGTCATAGAATTTCTGTTTTAGGTGCTTTTTCTGTTAAGTTAATGATATCTAATAGACAATTATTATTTGAACAAAAACACCACAATGTTGATAAAAGAAACCAATCTTTGGTAAAATGGGCCAAAATTGAAATTTAAAAAATGAAGAATTAGACCTTCAGAAAAGTAAAATTTATAATCAATTTCTATTTTAAATAGTCAACTAAAACTAACGCTAACACCTTTTGTTGCTGTTCGTGCAGTCGCATGCCATTTTTTAGTAGTTTTGAAATTCAGTAAACCTTCCGCTTTAGTACACTTTATGTGGAGTCATGTATATGACTATATCCCTAATACTGTGTTTTACTGCAATCCAGTTTCTAAAGATTACACTTTCTTGTCGTATAGATTTAAATCAAATTCTGTTCTAAGTACGCGTAAAAACATTTATATTTTTGACAAACTCTAGTATTTGTTCGGTTAGGATTCAAAACTAAGCGGCTAAATCATGTGATCCATAAATCGGCGATTTGGACAACCCGGTCATCAAGACCCTTTGTCATGCTAGACATTTAACAAGTATTCCAGGGTCCTCAGAGCCATAGGGCAAGTTATGGACAGGACAGTCAGCCTAAAAGTGGAATATGGACCGAAGTGAACTCAATTTTACCTGTCTTAACCGCATAGACCTGCCTATTGCCGTTCCATATTCTACTGCATCTGCTATCCCAAAAAGGTATCCTCCAAAGTTACCCCGAGCATTCTTAAGAATATGGAACCCACTTTCTATTATCATTGAAATATACGAAAACTCCGAGTTCGGTATGTCTGTCCATGTGTTATTTACGTACGTTCCGTCTAACTGTATAGTGCCTCTTGTGCTTTGCTTACTCAACAGGAAAATTCCATTTGTGAACGATTCTTCAGTAACATGTCCTGGAAACACAAACGTGTACTCATAAAGATATTCGTTAACGCCAAGTGACACCAACAATCTCTGATCGCCATGTGTATGATCTATTCCTCGGTTTGACGTTATTTGTCCAATGGATATCACTTTATCAGAGGATATTGTCACTGCATCACCATTATCGATTGTAAATTCATAAAATGTTGTAGGGTTTAGAGCCACATATTCTGTGGTACTTGTTACGTGATAAGTAATAGACACATGTGTATTGGAGTAAAATACAACGATTCTCACGGATTCTTTAAACATATTATGTTGATACATTGGATTCGAAACAATTACAAAATAAGAAGACCAACGTGAAACTGGTTTTAATTGGTCTGATATATGGTCACCTGACGTGGTTTTGTAGGTATATGCCATCGAGTTTCCACTAAAACATGCTATATTTTTATTGCCTTCAATTACTGTCCCAGTTAAATCAGTTGCTTGAATTTGAAACAATTCATATTGGTCAAGTTTTATTGTAATAAGTCCATTTAATGTGAAGTTGACAACCTTCATCCCAGTAGGGGGTGTTATATTGATTTCCGTGTTATGGTGGATAGCAATACAGCCAGTAACTGACGGTTTATCATTAAAAAGAGCATTGTCATTTATCGAAACATACTGAAGTCCAAGTGTTTCTACAGGGTACACCAAACATGCATCACCAGTGTTCTTCTGAATGTTTGATCCGTAGACATTTATTAAATCGTCTGCTGAAATCAAAACCGTTTTATAATCTTTACCGGAAATGTCAACGCGCAGGCTTTCCGGAAGGTTAACCACTGTTCTATTTCCATAGTTTACAGTTATTGTTTTATCTACACTCTCGGCAGAATTCCACACTGGTGTACTGATTCTTACTTGTACCTCTTTGTTATATAAAGGTGTTGTAAGCGATACTTGTAACGGCGTCCCTTCATTCAGGTTGCTTAGAAACATGAGAACAAAATCAGTTCCTATTGTATCACTGCATTCCTGAAAAATGCCAAGATTTAAAACTTTGTGTTAGTAAATAACATATATAATTTTAAGCAAACAACACTGACTTGTCCGCTTGACCTTTCATTAGGAATATCCATGTAGTAGGATACATCGAGTACATGGATAGTGTAGGAATTCGCAGTCAATACGCACACAATTGCACCAAACTTTATGATCTTAAACCTTCGGCCTATGATTCTACGTACGAATATGTGTGTTTAAAATTGGTGTTTTCCGTCATATAGACGCAATAAACACTTGCTGTGTTCCCTATACATAATCAATTCCCAATACGATATACTGATAACAGGGAAGAACAACCAATTTTAACATACAAATAGGTTCTTTATATTTTTGAAAATATCAAATGAATTCCATGTTTTGTGATAATGATATATTTGGGAAAACAATTTACCAATTATAAGTACATTTCTTGAGTGCAAATCGTCAATGTTGGAACAAGCAGTAAACACAATCCAATAAAAATTTATAAAAGTTCGTATGAGCAGGGAATATAATGACACAAAAGAATATAATTATGTAAATACAACAGGTCCCAATTTAACAATCATTCCTTAACTAAGATATCCCTTAACCTTAATTAAGAAAATTTTGGTAATCTTATTTTGGAACTACTAATAAATGTTATAGACAAAACTAAAACTCTTCAAAATGACACCTTAAATTTATGAATATCTTAACTGAAATAAACAAAGTTATTAATATTTGAAATTTAGTAAGATTTATGTTAAGGAAAAACCTCAGATAAGGAATGATTGTGAAAATGGAGCCAGGTCTAAGATCGATTTTGAAATAGGCCAGTCAGGTTAGTCATTCTGTACATATTGTGATTGCCCAATGATATGTTAATCATTAATGATACTACATTTGCCCATAAAAATAACGTAAAGCAAGTTTTAAATGACACACACTAGTTATTTAGAAGTCTTGATGTCGATTACTTTTTTTCTTTTATTAGCCGTTGAAAAACATGGTCAATGTCTGTACTAACAAAGGTACTATCGTCAATTCAGAGTCTTTACAAAAACAAACATACTGATCCATGTTCAAATCACAATCCCAAAGCAAAATATAAACTTTGAAACTGGCAAATCAAGTTAAACACGTAAACTTCCGACAGGGAAACGAGGTCGTGTGGTCCGGATTGGAAAACACTGTTTGGGAAATAAGGAAATGCCTCATAAGATATATCAGATGTATGAGAAGGTGTATCAAATGTTGTAATCTTGGGTCCCTCCGCTCGGATGGAAGTACTCAGTGTGATTAAAGTAAATTCGTGTAATGTAAAGTCAAGACATATAAGGAACATTACAAATATTATATTTTATGAGCTAAAAACTTACCTGATAAAGATATGCAGACAGTGTTATCTTTGTAAGAATGGCGGCCAGTACTAACACATGTGATAATACCTGTATAAAAATAAATAAAAACAAAAACGTTTTAAAATATGTTAAAATTTAAACCTAAAATTCATGCAATAAAATATCCCAAAACAATAGTAGATAAATTCCGTCATGCTTTCAATTCTTTGTGATGTTAAAATTGGTTTTTATTTCCACAACCATTATTTTTACTTGTATAGGACAGTACTAAGATAAAAAAAATAACGTGTAACAACTTTCCTTAATACATTTTGCCAATCCAGAAGCATAAACAACAAAAATTGTAAAAAAAAATATAAACCACAAACAAATTATATAACAAAATAAATTAGGAAACGTAAGCAACTGAACAGATATCTACATAGCCGGCGTTGGACATTTGAGCGAAAGCATAGGACAAAAAAGCGAGAAAAAACGGACGTTTGAGCGACGAAGTAATGGACATTTGAGCGACAGACTTTTAACCCATTTGAGCGAAATTCCAAATACATGGTAGACATTTGAGCAACATTTTTAATAAAAAACAAACATACTAGTCCATGTCCGAATCACAGTCCAGAAGCAAAGTAAAAACTTTGGAAATGACAAGTTAGGTTAGACACGTGAACTTCCACCAGGGAAGTAAGGCCGGGTGCTCCGGAGGTGTAAGCACCTCCTGTTTAGCTAGCTACACCCGCAACGTATGTAATCAAAATCGTGTGAAAGGAACTATGAGACGTCAAATATATCGAGGGCAATCCTGGACACAGAGACATCAAACGTATCAACAATACTGTGATGACGACCATAAAACTTTTTGAGGGCCTTTATAAGCGTAGGCTTGCGATATCTCTGAGTCAACACTTTATTTGCAAGCAGCCTGCTTCGTTGTACAAAGTCCCTGTATTGGGAACAAGCTCTACCATAGCGTACTAGTATTAATTGGGAAACAAATACACCATAAGCAGGAGAAGCAGGTACATTGCTGCATAGAAAAGGAAAGTTGACAATAGAAAAATTGAAGTCATCACGTTTGTCATAAAGTTTCAAATGTAGCCTTTCGTTGGCGTCATAATTCAGGTATAAGTCTAAATATGAAGCAGAACTTGAGGAATAAGTCTTTTTTTTATTTCAAGCTCACTAGGATAGATGACATTTACATATTCTTCAAATTTAGGATTGTTAAGAGACAGAACGTCATCTATATATCTGTATGTTGAATGAATGATTTGGCGATAGTCTTCTCTCCAGATTTAACAAGGTTCTGCATAAATTCTGCCTGAAGTCTGTTGCCCCCTACCCACCGCAGGGACATGGTAGTAGGATTTTGAGCAAGATAAAAAAGCTCCAAATTAAAATTTCTAAAATCCATTAAAAGTTTATCACTACATTTCCTAAAACTGTGTTAAAAACTTTGTAAAATTTACTGGATAAAACTTAAAATAATAAAAGTAGTATGTTTTTGAAAAGTACCGAACATGGATTCTGTAGCGGTACCCATCATATAAAATACTCTTTGCTATATAGCAATGATTGGAGCAACCAAGAAATCGCCAAAAGGAAAAACGGCAAATTAAAGAACAACTGAGAAGATATGTAGCAGAAATAAACATTAAAGGAACAATAACAACACCACCACCACCTACAACAACAACAACAATAACAATAATAATAATAAAGCAGTACGGATAATGACACAATAACAGATATATTATGATAGCGGTAGAATGCAACACAATAATAATAAATAAAGAAAGAAAGAAATAAAGAAATATTCACATAAGAACTATATTAACTATATTTTATCTTACCATGATGATTATTGGGAATAGTTCAGAAGTCACATTACCATGTTACCTATGCTTTATAATGATGTTTTGAATCCGTTTAAATAACTAAAATAAAATACTTCATATCAATAAAAGTACTAAATGCAGGGACATTGACTAATGCCAACAATTTATTTTTATCTTTTAAATTATTGAATAAATACAAATGCCTATCCCTGCTCTCCAGGTTACTAACGCATACATTTTATTTTGTACATTAATTAAAAACATCGGATGTGGTTTCACTTTGTCCATTTATGTGACATTTTCTTGCAAATGGGTCTGTTAATGACAATGCATTGTAGTATCTAGTTCATGAAACAATGAAAAAAGTTCAATTCACTTATCTTTCACTTGCATTGATTTTTTTATTGTTATGAGTTTCTGATAATGGTAATGACCTTGGTCATTATATGAATAGACAAACAACATTGACCTGTACGCTTGACCTTTAATTTTAATATTTATAATGTACCGGGTACCTTTATACATAGGGACAAACATCATTTTTTCGTTAACATAATGGGAAACACGTTCATTGTGTATCAAGAATCTATATAAAGTATATGCTGTTCCTAACGCTACCTATGTATTGAGGAGACCATCGTTCATAAATATTCCTAATGAAAGGTCAGGAGGACAGGTCAATGCTGTTTGCCTCTATACTAGGACATTGCAATATTTTTTAATTTTTCAAACATAACAATCTAACATCTCATTCATCAGTTAATGTATGTAAATAAAAATTGAACACCTAAATACTACAAAGGTTTTATGTTTTTTATGTGTGGGAAGGGGGTCAATATGTAAGTGAGCTGGATATTTAAGTGTTTGGTAACTAAAATAACTAAGTATTTGAACTTAAAACTAAATGACAATGTTTCGCTTTGGCATAAATAACACGAATCAGGTAATAGTTAAACTATATACTTACAATACCAAACTAACAACTAGCATGCTACAACAGAAAGCGAAGTCAAAAAGAACAATTTTTCAGAGCTGTTTAGATCCCTCACATTAAGTGAGTAACATTTTAATGTTTTGTAGCATTTAGTTCTAGAACAACAAAAAGATGTACTGAATGTAAATGCATAATAATACAAAAAAGTTGCAAAAATACTATACAAGCAGGTTTAGAATATATACAGTCAGGGCAACTGCTAATAGCACTTTTACTGTGTGTAATTGTCAGTAGCATAATGAACGCTTTATCAGTAAACATGGTATCAATGGATTTCTGCCTTACAGGACGCGGGGTAACCTCTGCATCTGGTTTTTCTCATCTTGCTAGAGATTTGCTTCAGAAGTACACCAAGCCGATTGTTTCTTTGCCAAGAGTCATGCTTTGTTTGTATTTTTTGTTCTACACTTAGACGTGTACCCCATTCATCGTTGTATGTCGCTTCGGCAACTAGAAGCAAATGCCTCGACTTGTTCAACCTTAGGTAATAACCTCCTCCCACCCATTAATGGACTCGAGACCTAGGAATCAACCCAATGTAAGAGTTCCTTTTGTATCCCCCCATATTAAATTCTATGTAAATTTTTTGAAACATTATTTTTCACAGAAATTTTCAAAATTGTTTGATTCCGTACTAAATCTCCTGTACATGCTACTTTTATCAACTGAAAGGCGTGTTCGGATGATTTATGTGTTTCGCCAGATTTTCAAATCATAGAGTATAAAAGTGTTTTGTTTGAATCCTGCTCCACCTCCAACATTGGTGCTGCAACATATAAGCATCTCTTTGAGACGTGGCCCCCATGTTGTGTAGTTTGTGAACTTGGGTGGGAGTCGAAAGGACTGTTGGGTTATCTGGTTATATTTACAATATGACTGTATCTCTCTTCGATGAAACATACAGAAGCAATTGTATTTCAATTCCCGTTGAAAGACAATAGGGGTCATGACCCTTGATGTGTATCAATTTTCCCGCAATATTACCGTCATGTCCCGCACAGGGGGTCACGTGATCATGTTAGATACGCCGATCTCGCATGGCTAAAAACCCTATATCACACGAGCAGATATGGAAAAAATAGCGTCAAGGTACAAAATATTTATTAAAAGAAAGAATTGTAAATATAAGAAATGACATTTCTGCTCATGGTATTTCAAGGGGTAATGAAAGATAGTGTGGCGCGTGCCAAATTCGATGAAGGGCGAAGCCCTTCATTTTGAATTTGGCACGCGCCACACTATCTTTCATTACCCCTTGAAATACCATGAGCAGAATGGCATTTCCTGATTGGTGATCCATTTTCCGTTTTTTATTGCTAATGCCCATTCATTTCCTTTTCTCATTTCTCTTGTCATTTTCCTTGTTTTTCCCTATTTCGAGCCCATTGTAGAAGTTGTCTACGTACATAAGCTTAGAAGATGGACAATTCACTTTCATGTTTGTTACGGTAACTCTTGGTTTTCTTCACTCCCTTCAAAAGTTTAGCCAGGACATTTACTCGCCTTTCAGATAGGAATGCAACGTTGGCTTGTCCTACCAACAATACAGTTTTTTTCAACTAATTGTCGCATGTATTGAATGCTGAAATTTCGATTGATTTCTTGATGTCTGCAAACGTCAATTTCCATCGTTTTAGACAACAGTCCCATCACTAGTGCGCATTATTTCTGGATAAAGCGAACACCGTAATTTCATTAACTTATATAATCAAGGAAAAACTTTTTTCGTCGTCTGCCGGTACTATAAGGAAAGGGCTGATGGAGGTAACCAGCGCGCGACATTCCAAAGTGCGCGCGCTATGACATCGACTGTTGATTGTTTCAGATATAATATCATAAAAAAGAACTTGTATAATTTGGAAAAAATGATATTTTTTATTTGTTCTATGGAAAAGTAAGCATTATATTTTTGTCATCATTATCATAAATATTTAACAATAATCGTTGGAGGTTGTATATGTTTTTAAATAACTAATTCGAGTGTGTCTGAAACAGAATGTCTCGCGCTGGTTACCAAGGTCACAAAAACGATATTTCACATGTGTAGTATGATATTTATTGTATGGGTTTATTGTTTGGACTATTGAGTGAGTGAGTGAGTAATGGTGTTTAATGTCCCAGTCAAGAATATTTCACTTATATCGAGACGTCGCCAGCTATAGGCAAAGGTGGAGAAATTTTGCCTGTGCGTTGCGCTTATGGCATTATACAGCAGGGTTCTTTAGCGTGCCAAGCCCACCGTGACACGGGACCTCGTTTATTTTAAGTTCCCATCCGAAAGAACCGTGACTTTCATTTCGTAATCCCGAGTGCTTGGCGAAAAACAGTCACTACCCACTTTCAAGTCTTGGGTCAGACCCGGCCGGGGTTCGAACCCACGCCTTCCACTTACGGAGCGAGCAATCTACCAACGTTTGGACTATTGAGAACATTATATAATAACTACAGTTTTTATAGCATGTTTATGCATGTATTTACCTAGGAGTTTGTTTTCAGGGTATATAGACTAAGCATTGTTTGTGAAACAGGAAGCCGTTCAAGCAGGTATATTTCTGTTTTATACACATCGCATGTCGGGCAATTGTCCCTATCTAACAACTTCATTTGACCTTTTCCTGTGGCCTTAATACCAGATGTGTATACCTTAGTATTGTTATATATGTGATTACTTATTCAGTGTATATATAGACCACGGGAATAAAAAAATATGTGTGTGTGTGTGTCCGTGGTATCTTGACAGAGTATAGTGCGAAAAGGGTACAATCATCATGTCGATTTCTTAAGCTACAGAAACGGTGCCAAAATACCTCGGATTATAACATCGTAATACAGCTGTACAAGACACAGATGATACACAGTTGCTACAGACGTAGTTAAAGCTGACTGTAGGTAAGTAAGACTGGGTTAATGAGTTTATTTGTTCATATTGTCCCAGATTGTTTATAACATACTGTACACTAGTACACACAGGCACGTTTGCACTTAAACGGTAACCACGTTTAGACGGGTAGGTCACGTGGTCAAATTCTAAATTTTGTCTCCGTAGGTGATGTTGGGGACATGGGGCATTTATCTCTCTTTAAACAGACTGTTCTTGTTTTATTTGGTTTTAATTTATTTGAATTTAGGTATCGCTGACCGCTTGTTGGTGGTCCAACCACTTTAACGCATGTTCTACTTGCTATTTAACTTGGGGCATGCCGTCCAAATTCTTCCTTCAAATATATCGTATCTCTATGGTAATATTGTGTTACAAAAATTGTTGTTTTTGTTTATATTTATCGTAATCGTCAGTATCTTTAATACGGAAGTAAAGATAAGACTATATACATTGTTATAAAGAAGTAGACTAGTAAACTCATCTAAGTGAGTCAGAATAAAACTTATAATGGGAGTGTTAATTTCAATTCAAAACGTGTACTTACAAATATTTTAGATTGGCCATACAATAAAACACATAGTTGCACGCATCAATATGTTTTTGCAAATCTGAATTAGGATAACTCCCTTTTTAATCCGAACAAGGACTTTCGTCCATGATTTTACTTCACTATTTAATTCGATCTTTACATGCTATAGTAGATTGAAGCATAGTAGAGGAAAGTCTGTCCGTGATGGAACAAAATAGGATAGCATCATGCAGCTTTAGCGTGAGTAACGGTTATCTTTGAAATTTCTTACTTTTGATTTTGTTCTTCGGTCCACATCAGCATGTAGTTACACGTGCGCTGATAGTCAAAACATGATCGTAATGCCAATTTGAAGCTGCTTTTACATGGACGGGCTAAGCTACATTGGGCAAATTACAACGCTTTTCAGTGTTTTACGTGTAAATATTTTTTAAAAATAATAAAATTATGTCAAAAATTGAATATCAGTATATAAAATATTTGTCTTGGAACAAAATTACACCAAGATAACGATAATAAAACACGAACTAAAGAAGCAATATAGAATTTTATCGGAGCACATACAAGGGAAAATCTTATTCGTTGTTCCCATTAACTTTGTTTATATATTTATGGGTATTTTACCAGTAATTACCAGTATATTTTTATTATAAACTGGTCCCTATGATTTTATAATGTGCTTTAATTGTTTTACCCAAAAACGTACATGTACGTCTGTAATGAAATTCTCCATCTGAAATTCTCAGTAGTATGTGAACCAGTGGTATACAAGTGTCTTGTTAGGTTCACTAGATCAAACAAAGGAAGCAAAACTACAAGTAGATGTTATATTTTATACTAAATCAAACATAATGGTTATTTTTAGGCGAACGCTCAGGTCCTTCATTATCTTCTTTTATCAAGCGGAAAGAAGTTTCATTTTAAACATGTGATGTATGCTTTAATTTGTGATCATTGCCTTACTATAGTTTACATTAAAGTCTTAATTTGACATATCTTTAAATATTCTAGTATAAAAACGCTTACATTCGAACACGGGTATAACATTTGAATGATTTTAACCTAAGTTAGTTGGTTACAATTAATTCAATACACAGATCTTGGCTCGTCAGTTTACATTCCAGTAAACAGTTGGTGATATTCTTAATTTGTATATTTTCAGGAATGATGGAATTATATTATTGATCAACTGCAGCAGTTGTGGAAAACATTTATCCCTGGGTACAAGTCGATAAAAATATAAATGCGATAGGCGCTCGATCCCCTTGGAAAATTAGAACAAATGAAAATGAATTAAGGTATTCTATGAAAAACAAGTGATAGATCAAACAAACATCAGTGACAATGAATTTTATATATGCAATTGTGATAATCTACGTTTTCCATGGAACATCTTCTAGAATTATCTATGAAACTAATCAAGATTGGAACATATATGGGAATGGATCTTATAACTGTGGAAAATGTGTATGTACAGAAAACAAATATGGAACCTTATCTGCTGATTGCTCTTACCGCAATTTAACAATATCCCTACTAATCTACCACTATCTACAGCCAATCTGAACCTAAATGGTAACCGACTTCTAGTATTGAAAACTGATTGTTTTAAGCATCTGCCAAAACTGCTCAAACTGGATTTGTCTCTAAACGTCATCAATGAAATTAAAAAAGGTGCATTTTCTGGTCTGCATAGTTTAGAAGTATTGTCTTTAGAAGGAAACAACCTTGAGCTATCACCAGAAACTTATAAATTTGATTCGTTCAGCGATTTAAAGAAGCTGAAAGTTTTGAGAATAAATAACAATACAGTTAGTGACAGTTCGTCTTATCCAGACGATGCTTTCCAGGCTTTGGCGGAGTTACAATACTTATCTCTCGATGGCTTACCAAATACTGATTTTGGAATTGGATTTCAAAAGTTGAAACAATTGAAGACATTGCATATGTCTGGTTACATAGGAAAGTGTTATATACGGAATATAACACGCCATACATTTGCTTCCTTCGAGTTTATAGAGAATCTTAATTTAACTAATTGTGGTATACAACATGTAGAGAGATGGAGCATACGACACATGAGCAACATCCGGGTTATTGATATATCAAACAATGAAGACATGGGGTTAGACAATATGGCCAACTTGTGTTATGGTATTTATAAAAGCATTAAACAAGTGCATGCAAATAGTTTATATCCGTTGCTGAGTCTTGGGACAATGTTGACTCGACAACATTCGGACAGCATGCTGAATTCTTCCCTAGAGGAGTTACATTTAGATGCTAATAGAATCCAGCTGATGGAAATCGGCGTTCTTTCATCTCTTCCTAAAACTCTTAAATATGTTTCATTGAAAGCTAACATCATATTGTATGGACCTTATTGTTTAGAATTAAGTACATTAACAGGGCTACAAACACTCGATATGAGCTATTTATACCATTCTTTACCGCAGCCAGGAAGACGACGTAGGAGGCATTTAGAACAGCAAAATGGTGTTGTCAGACATTTTGATAAAGAATCGAAACCTACTCCAGAATCCCAACAGGTGATTTTTTTAGATTCAAAAATTAAACCACTCGAACGGTTTTCTTATCCAATACCGCGTAATCTTAAAACATTGATTTATCACCAGAGTAAACTGAGGTATTATATACCAGAATTATTCTTAGATTATTTAACACTGGAAAACTTGGATTTTTCTGACAATACTTTATACGAGTGGAGAGGTCCCATCCATGCCAATGGAAGCGAACATTTACGGTATTTGAATCTAGCCAGCAATTCTTGTTACAAGGTCAGTGATGTTTTCTTTAATGCTCTTACCGGGCTTAAAACCTTGATAATCCAGAACAATTTATTGGGTATAAATTTAAAGCGAGATTTAGATGGGAAAATATTCAAGGCGCTGAAAAATCTCCAGACACTAGATTTATCACAAAATCGTTTAGAATTGCTACCGAATGCTATATTCAAAGGCTTGAATAGTTTGGAGAATCTCAATGTGAGCAACAACTTTTTGTTGTCATGGGAACCAGATATGGGCCATATGGAAAATATTTCGATTATTGACTTATCTTTTAACCAGCTCAAGCGGTTTTCAAAAACTACCATGAACACTTTGAATAAAATATCATCGGTTACCAATGTAACCGTGAACCTGAGCAGGAATGCAATTGAATGCTCATGTTACACCACTGATTTCCTTGAATGGCTTTTAAATTCAAAGGTTCATGTAATTCTGAAAAAGGATGATTATTGCATATTTCAAAACCAGACTCGGTCGAGCCTTACGAGACTCCCTGTGATCTTTAAAGAACTACAAAAAGAGTGTAGATCTTATGTCTTGATTATCGTTATGATGTCTGCTTTAATAGCATTGGTTATTACCATTATAGTTGGAGCCATTGTTTACAGAAACCGATGGAAACTTAGGTATCTATATTATATGGCCCGTCTTAAATTCCGACGATATAACGTTCTACACGATGAAAATAATGCAGAAAACAAGTATATGTATGATGCGTTTGTTTCCTATGCGGAAGATGATCGTGATTTTGTCGAGGGTGAAATTTTAGAAAGACTTGAAAAACAAAATAACCTGAAATTATGCGTGCATCAGCGTGATTTTCGTATCGGAGAGTCGATTCCGGGAAACATCATGCAAGCCATAAATGACAGCAAAAAGATACTCGTAATCATGTCAAATGAATTTATTAATAGTTATTGGTGTCGATTTGAGTTACAACTGGCCAATATCGAAAATCTGCAAAGTGGCAGGAATTATATTTGTATGGTATTGAAAGAAGACAAAACTACTATTAAAGACCCGCCACTTGAGATAGTAGCTTACTTAAAATCTAATTCTTACATAGAATATCCAACAGGAAGAAATCAAGATGACATTGAAATGTTTTGGGAAAGACTTCTGACGGCTTTAAAAGAAGAGTGACATCAACCCAGCCCCAAACTCATAATATTACTGAGTTGAGTGATGGTGTTTAACGTCCCATATATATATATATATATATATATATATATATATAATATATATATATATATATATATATAATATATATATATATATATATATTATACAATTATGGACTTTTTAGTGGTTGTATATGGTGTGATATTCACCGGAAAAATAAATATTGATCGAGGCGACAGCCGAGGTCAATATTTATTTTTCCGGTGAATATCACACCATATACAACCACTAAAAAGTCCATAACTGTTTTATTATATAATTTAGCCACTGTGGCACTCCGGTTGACAATCTTTTCTCAAACCTTGACCAGGCAATCTAACTATTTTTCCGATGTTAGATTTCCCTGTCCACCCTGGTTGATCACACTAAAATTATTCCGCATTTTTTAGCTCAATCTGACTTTTTAAGAAAAATAAATGACATTCCGGATGAGACATAATTAATTACACACTACATTGTAAATTGATAATGCCATAACGTCAACGTTCTATGAAAAAAAAAAATAACAAGACACAATCACTTGCGTACACTTAATTGATGACGTTCTAATCATTTTACGGAGAACGTCGACAAAAATCGATGACGTACACCGAATTTGATATTCACCGGAAAATCCGTGGTATATGATGTGAGATCCAATGGTCACGTGTTACCGTTTTAGCCAATCATAAAGATGGAATTTATTAATTATATAATAAATATATATATATATATATGGAATATATGAAATATTTCACTTCTTTTACCGAGACGTGGCAAGTTATACGCGAAGGTGCAGAAATTGTGGCTGTGTGTTGCGCTGGTGGCATTATACGGCAGGGTTCTTGATCGTGCCACTCCTACCGTGACACAGGACCTCGTTTTTTTTAAGTTCCCGTCCGAAAGAGCTTTTATTTCGTAATGCCGAGTGCTTGGCGCAAGAACAGTCGCATCCACTTTTAAGTCTTATGTCAGACCCGGTCGGTGTTCGACCCCCCCCCCCTTACGGAGTGAGCATTCTACCAACTGAGCTACCGCAGTGGTCACACAATGTAACTCAGGGAAATGCCATTATTCTACCACAAAAACCAATTATTTTTTCATCTTAATTAACTTATTTTTGAGCTTTTTTGCAATTTTTACAGTATCACAAATAAAATGTTAAAACAAATTTCTACTTATGTTTCAAACAGCAAAATTATTAAGATTTCAAACGTACTAAATTTGACCACTTAACTTTCTGAATTCAGTTGTTCAAAGATCCGTTAGGCTTAACCCAATTGTTAGTGAAACATTAAATTTTTATTAAAATTATATTTATCTATTTTATAACTTTCGCAATTTTAATTATATTTCTTCTAATTGATAAAATCAGTTGTAAATTGTAAAATATTACCTTCTGCGCAAGATACAAATTTTCCAAGTGGTTGGGCTAGCTGAGCTTTGAACAACCGGCCCTGGACTTACATTATACGGGCCATAAATTACATGGATTGATTGATTGGTTGAGGTTTTACGTCACAGTCAAGAATATTTCAATTATACCGAGACTTCGCCAGCTCTAGGTGAAGTGGTAGAACTTTTTAACTTTGCAATGCTTTCAGAGTAATGTTTGTGGAGGTGTCTTATAACTTACCACGCCTACCATCGGTTTTAAAGTCTCTTTCGAAGGACTTGGTGACTTTCATTTTTAAATGCCGAGTGCTTGGCAAAAACATTTACTACTTATTTTCAAGTCTGCAATGTATCGAGGTACATCAATTCAAAGTAATTAAGAAAGCTTTGTAACGGGGTACAGGAAATATAATGAATCTTAAGTAAATGGGACAAAGTGTCCCAAATTTTTAAACTCCAAATACAATTATTTTCCGATTTGTATATTTTACAGTTTATACTAATCTATTACGTACCTCTCCCCAGGGAACTGTTCTCCTATAGTGTTGTCTAGAGAGGTGTAGTGCCCGAGCCGATAATTTTATTAAACATCACAGATTTTCAACAGTAGTATACAATCCAAACAATAAATAAATAAATAAATAAATAAATAAATAAATAAATAAATAAACTACAATAAATCTCAACTTTGATGTGTACTCACACATATTTAAAAGTAATAAAAGTGTAGTCCCTGACGCGAGGGACTATATTTTGTCACGACAGATGATAGCCAATGGTCATTATGTGATGTACTAAACTACGATAGAGCTTGTTCACACTATATGAACTTTATACAACGAAGCGATCTGCTTTCAAATAAATTGTTGACTAGAACAGGAGGCGCTTACCCTTATGCATCCGGTCTTACTTCCCTAGTGGAAGTTCACGTGTATAACTTAATTTAAACTTGCCATTATTCAATTTTTAATACAAAGTGTGCAGCGATTTCTGATATAATGGAAAAAATGTTTAATGGAACTGGGTCCAGAACAATACTTAGATTAATGAAAGACCAGTAAACTTTCTCTCAGCTGAAATATGGAGAGACCAAAAAAGAACACACTCCAGCAAAAGAATTAGGGAACAAAAAACTCTTGGGGTGTAACAAACAATTAAACAGAAAACACATGGTTTAAAACTGGACCATACTTGTAAATAATAAAATACTCAGATATAGAATATGAATATTCCTAATGAAAGGTCAAGCGGACAGGTCAATGTTGTTTGCCTATATTGTGACAACTGGTTATAAAACTACAGAATTTGTGTCTGTACTGAATACTAAAACTATATATCCAGTGGTGTGGTTTATGTTTTTTGTGGGTGAAGTAATGGAGTTTTACGCCAGTCAAGATTCTTTCACTTATATCCAGGCGGCGGCCAATTATATGGATGGTGGAGAAAGCCGGAGTGCCTGCGAAAATCACATTCTTTAACAGACAAACTTTCTGGCAACAGGATATTTTCCGAGCTGGATTCGAACATAGGCTGTGGGTGGTGCTGTGTTCCGTAAACGCGTGCTAAAACCACTCGGGTACTTTTGTAGGTTTTATTTAAATAGCCATTGATATTTTAATATACCTTCGTGTCAAAATTAAATCTGTCATGTGCTACTTTTGAATTTTTATGAAATAATACAATTCAAAAGTAGCTGTCATGTGCTACTTTTGAATTGTATTATTTCATAAAAATTCAAAAGTAGCACATGACAAATCTATATAGGAAATGCGACAAACGTTACATAACATGCTTACCATTATGACCTGATGGAGATTACACAAAACTAAAGAATTGTAACAATGTCTTGGGATACCGACCACTACGGTGGTAGATTTGAAAGAGTGTTCGCTTTGTATGTGGGAGGTCGTGGGTTCAAGACTTGAAAATAGGTAGTGACTGTTCTTCGTCATGCACTCGGCATTTAGACACGAGTCACGGAGTCTTTCAGAAGAGACCGTAAAAACCGATGCCCCCGTGTCATGACGGGCGTTAAAGAACCCGCCCTGCATATTTCCCTGTGCGCACTGCAAAGGTAAAAATTTCTGCAATTTCACCTTTAGTTGGTGATATCTCGATACGAGTGAAATATTTTTGACTGGGTAAAACTTCATTAAATCTATCGAATTTGGGATACGGCCAGTTTTAATCTAACCAGTAACATGGTTTGTCAATATAAAATTTATCATTGCCTTTGTCAAAATTGGCCATTTTGAACCAGTTTGAAGATTATGGGAACACATTGACCCTAGATGTTCTTATATTAGATATTAGACAATATGGTCTTCTTTGACCCAACAAATTCCATATACGTAATTGAACTAGCTTGTCAAGTCTAATAAATAGCAGCCAAAAATGCGGCTGTCATTAATGTTGATAAGGGTTTTTCTATAAGTATATTTGTATTCTTTTCTCATGCGGCATGGTCCATAAAGTTAATTAACCAAGCTTGTGTTAGAAATGCCATTTTAAGCAAGTTTGAAAGTTTGGGCCAGGAAGTAAAATTCAGTGAATTAGCATGAAGTATGTACATTTGTGATTTACATGTGGTCTAAGCACACTTACAGATCAGAGCACCTCTCACTGCATAGGTGAGGTTGTAATCCCAGAGGCAGATTATAGTGTGAGAAAGTTTACTTCCTGAAGGTTGGTGGTTCTCTCCATTACTCTGGGTTTTCAGCATCATCATAGACCCAACTGCCTTGAGATAACTGAAAGAATCTTGACTGGCCTAAAACAATCTAACTCCAAACTAAACTGGACCGTTTTTTTATGGATCTTCTGTGAAACTGGCTATAGTGACCACCTCTATATCAATGCCTATCCATTTATACTATTTTTTTTTTTTTTTTTTTTTTTTTTGCTTCATATTTCAACCCAAATGAATCTATATAAAGATGTTCAATAAGACCAGTTTTTTAAATGTTCCTTCGTTTCATATTTCAACCAAAAAAGAACCACTTTATAAAGACCACCTGTCTATATAGTCCATAGTTGTTAGGTCCCATGGGTGGTCTTTACTTTCTGTCCCTTAAGGCTACATAACTGGGGCACTTTTTCTGATTTGCACTTATGTTCAAAGGGCCATAACTCCCTGGAAAATTAGCAAACCAACTCAGCTTTATTATATGCCCATCTCTTATCAATGTTGATGCTTTGCACCAAATTCATAAAATAATGCTTCATAGTTTTGTAGAATTGCTCCAGAGAAGTTTGAATTTAATAACATCACCCTCACCCTTTTTAAAGGTGGGGATAAAAATACACCAAGATGGATAGATACAAGCAGGATAAATTTATTAAAACAACCAAGTTGACACATAATTCCTCTTGGCCACAGTCTGTGACTGCATGATCATATTATGATTGTATATAACAATACTCGTACATAATAACATCTAGGCACAATATCAAAGTCTTCCAAGTTATACATAAAATCCACAAAGAAAAATTAAACTCTCTTTCTCACAAAAATAATAGGATTAACAAGTTACTCAGTGGCATACAGATTAACAAGTTACTCAGTGGCAAACAACAAATACTGATGACTCTTAACATATTAAAAGTCTTTCTTCTTGTACTTCTATAACAATGATTCACAGATGTCCATCTCATCCTTAACAAAAAATATATTAATCTATGTCACAGACAATATGACAAATAATGACTTCAAGTTCTTATAAAACATGTGCTTCTATCAGTGTCCTTAATGTTTATATTGCATCAAATCAGCTGCCTGCCGTATTTACATGGCATTTATTTCATCTCCTGTATGAAATCAAAATAATCTTTGTTGTCAATATTAACTGCTACTCAAAGCAGACAAAGACTGCTAATTCCAAATATTATCAACACAGAAAAATGTAAATATTTCTGACATCTATTTTGTGCAGTGGGAAAAATAATGCAGTAGTGATATGATATATAAAATCCTCTTGATAAAGTCACAAACACTTTTTAATTGTTTTTAGTGAAGTTCCGCAGGTTCAGGGTCTCTCATCACTTGTCCCTGTTTTGGTTGCATACATGATCGAGCAACTGATTCAAATAATCTGAAAGTATAAATTGATTACAATAACTCTTATGCTAGAAAAATATAATACATGTAGAATAAAAGATAACATCATATAGTTGTTAGAAGAGCCAAACATTTAGTATATAGACCCTATTGCTCACCCGAAAACAAGTCCAATTATATGTCAATACCTTAGTAATTTAAAAAATATGCCAAGGATTGGGCAAATTGAATACTATTTATCTTAAGGATACTGAATGAAGGTCAGGGTAATAAGCTTTGCATCAATGATGGGGCTTCATATATTTAAAGTCACTGGTCAAGGTCAACCTACTACACACAAACATAACAGATCGAAACAATTGCTGTTTATGCATAAGTCTTTTGAATGAAAAGTTTGAAGAAGAAAGACAGACATGATATGCGACAAAAGAATGCATATTTACCATACCATCAGGATGACTCCTAGAGTGAGCAAGTTTGCCAGTCCACTGGTTAAAGGAGGGTGGTTTTCTCCAGGCACTCTGGTTTCCTCTACTATTGTGAACTAACCGCCTCAATAAAAGTGAAAATGATCTTGACTGAGGTGTAAAAAATCATTACTCAGCTCAACTTCATCAACAATATACTTACTTTTCTATCTCTGGAGCACAGTGGACAAATTCATGATTCCAAAACTTGAACTGTGGATTCTTGATCAGTTCTATGAATGTTATCAGAAGTCCCCATGGGTGAGGTCTATTAACTATTAATCTTTCCAATAACACTCTGAAATGAAGAAAATAATTCTTATTAAAATGAAATACACCAACACGGAAATACAAACAAGTTACAAGAATGAAAACAATAATTGCCACAAGATAAAAAGTAGCTCACCAGACCTTCAAATGGACAAAAAAACCTCTTGAATACGAACACCATAACCTTTAATATTGACCATAAGGTATGCATTACTGCAGTACACGTACATATAGGTCAACATAATTTTGTCAAGCTTCATATGTTCCAAGACCCAACCAGGATGCTTGGTATGTCATTGAGCAACATGTTTAATTTGACATTGTTTGGGCCATCCAGCTGATATATGAATAAATGTTGGACTTAACTTTGCAATGTGCTAAACCATGCCCAATGGTGGTCATACACTCAGTTTTTTTATATCACTATATCCAAGATAAGCACTGGCCTCATGAGCTTATAGGCATGGACACCAACAGACTTTAAACTGTAATAATTTTTGTATGAATGGGGTTTTATGTACAGATCTGCTACAGGCAAAGTGGCAGAGATTTTTACCTTTGCAGTGTGCTCAAGACAATGTGTTGTAAGAGTTCTTTAGCATGTCACCCCTACCGTGACATAGGGCATCAATTTTTAAGGTCTCTTCTAAAAGGACACAGTTACTTTTGTATCTAAATGATGAGTGCTATGTGACAGAATAGTCACTACCTATTTTCATGTCTTAGTCAGACTTGGCCGGAGTTTGAACATCAACCTCCCACATACAGAGTGAGCACTCTACAAACTGGGCTACTGTAGTGGTACATTTTGTAGCTAATAAGATATATATTCAACCTATTTGACATAATGAAGGTGAACTTGACAACTGTAGAAGTTAGGTATACTCCCTCATGCAAAGTATTTCCTGCTTAATTTGGTAAAATATATTTTGGTCCTTTGAGTATCTTTTCAACATCTTGAAAAAGTTTAGTTTCACAAGTTTGGTCCAAGCACTACTGATAAGGAATTGTATGCCGAAACAGCTGTCTAGTTTTGTCAAATTAAAACAGGTATAATATGTAATAAAGTACCTTGTAATTTGTTCTTGTATGGCCTCTGTATTAGCCTCAGCAAACAGATACAGCAGTGTACAGCTGAAGTAATGGGTATGACTGTTAGGATATCTCAGCTGGTTAGCTATAGCTGTCAGGAACAAATAACGACCTGAAAAAAATAACAATAACATAAACTTATATATAGACTTTAATGAAACTTTCTGTATTTCAAAATGAACTAGAAAAGAAAATAGATGGTTAGTTTTTTTTAGCCATTTAACATCCCAATTATTTTGCTATGAAATGTACTGTTATATGAAACGATATGAAAAAACTACATGTAGTTCATTATGCTTGTTGAATTATATTGGTTTCAATCAAATGCAGTTAAGCCTGCAACTAGACGAACAATTCTTGTCTCTGCTCTGGATATATGAATGTTGTCTTTATCTATACATGCATCAGTTTATTTAAATGAAAGTAAACACAACTGTCATTGTTGCAGACTTTACTTCAACAAATTGACCAAACTTTCATGCCCTTTTACGAGCAAGGCACTGCGATTAGTGAGCGATTAGTGAGCTGGAATTCACTACTGATGTTAAGGTCTGGTTCATTCAGACAACACCTTTATACAGTGACACTGGCAACTTCAGGTGTACATTATTATATTCAACTTCATCAAATTTTTTTTAAATTTTGAATAACAAAAAGAACCCACAAAACATGTTTACTTAATCTCTAATATTCATCAAAATGACATCTAAATATCCAGATTTTACTGTATAATCCAAAATGTATATTAGATATTACCTTCAGTATCAAGATCCACACCAAGATTCTGGAAAATGTCCATGTGTGCTGAGTGTGATATTGTACTCATACTGGGAGTCAGTCCTTTACTGTGTATAAACTGTATAGCTTGTGTACCCACATACAGAACCAGGGCATTCATCAATGGTATGTTATATCTAGTACCCGGCTCATTAGACTGAAATAAATATGAAATATTTACAACATTACCACAGAATAACATTAGACTGAAATAGACGAAATACATTTACAGCATTTCCAATGCTTCAGTTGATAATCAAAAATACATGTTGCCTTTGTGTTTTAAAGTTATTACTTGAATTTGAGTTATACAGAATGGTAAAGATGAAGTTGTTCATCCAAAATTTTAGTTGAGTTTAAAGATATGGAAAGGGCTCCAAAATTATTTGACTTGTATGAAAATTCAAGGTATCCTAGTTTGAAATAGATGTAACTGAATTTTTTTTGGTTTTAAACATGTAAAAAGCAATTTTTTTGCCTTTCAAAAATAAAGGTCCAATTATCTGTAAACTCAAGACTCCATTATATTCCATATACAACAAAAACAAAATGTATTTCTCTAGGTATACATCAGGGGTCCGGAAACGGTCATATTTGCCGGACATGTCCGACAAAAAGTTATTTTGACCGACGTGAAAAATCGCCAGTCAGACATTTTTTGTTTTCGGACATTTTCAATTTTACAACAGAAATATTAAACGGACAAATCAGTTTTCGGTCCGACAAAAATAAACTACTGTCTGTCGGTCTTTTAAACTCTACCTGACTTCACTAAGTGTATTGTCCTTACCACGCGTTTACCTGTCAACAACAGTAAGATCTAATAATCAGGTGATTGTTTATTAATCAGTAAATACCTGTGGACTTAAGTAGTCGCGTGCCGCGTGTCTTTTTCTTTTGTTTCCCAGTCCGAATCATTATAACTTTCTTTAAACGTGTGTTTGTTTAAAAATAAGTGCATGGTCGTAACTGTGTTGATTACGGAAGCCATACGAGTGTCGGTCAAGGGTGACGGTTTGTCATCAAAGAGGTTCCACGCGGGGTGTTGAAAATTACCTACTACGCGCTTTGTGACTGTTTCTTTATTAATAAATAAAGAAACGCGATTAAATTTTATTTTAATAAAAGTTTCGGCATTAATATCTTTCATTCACAAAAATATATTGGAACCTCGTCAAGCAGTTCCCGTTATACCGTGATTCGTGATACCTGAATTATTTAGAACCTCTCGCGGTAATGTTCTTATTACAATTCGTGTATCTTCGGAATACGAAAATTCCCGATTGTTAGTAAACAATATGGCGGACGTGCAATATCAAGCATCGTGGACAGTAACGAATACTGATAATAACAGCATATCGCGGAAGCTTAGAAAAGCAGTAAACGTCTTAGTCTTGTAACAACGCACATGGATTAAAATTGGCAATCGCGGTAGCTCAAAAAAATAGGTTGGTTTGTTTGTCAAAATAAAATAATCCACCACATGCACTGCACGCATAGTGAGCCCTGACGACCTTTTTTTTTTTTATTATTTTTTTTTTTTTTGCTTGTACAAAATGTCCGACGGGCCGGACCGAAATTTCCAAAGCCCTGGTATACATGTACATTACAATTAACTCCACTTACCTGTAAGTTACTTCTGAGGTCAGACAAAAATGTTACAGGTGATCTGGACTTCAAATAGGAATCCAAATCCTGAAATACAAGAAATAATATGTAAAATTCAGTATATCTACAATACATCTGTAAATACCAAACAAGAATGAAGTGTTCATGACTTGTGCAACTATACAAATGCACTTGGTTGGCTATGCAATAAGCTCACATAACCTTTTAACTAGGCGAGTTACAAAATACCTTTTAACCAGGCGAATTACAAAATCATTTAAGAAAATTTGTCTGGAAAGAAGTATTGAAACTCTACATAAGGATTTGCTAATGTGAAGTATAAATAACTGCACAACACATATTGTAATTTGGAACATTTGTTGAAATAAGAGTCAATATTACAGAGGAAAATTACTTCCTTCTAATTCAGCATTTTTAAATTCTTTCATCATCTGAAAATAGTTTTTCGTTTTAATACTTTTATGCTTTTAATCTCTTGTATTCAAGCTTTTATTGCTGTGTTATTTACCAAAACACAGTGGATTAAGAAGACAGATTTTTTAACCTGAAGAGGTAGATTTGTTTTCCACGAAATTAGAGTTACCACATTACTGAAAATACAAGTGAAAAAAAAGTTATTTTCAAATTAAAATTTTCACCAACTATTAAGAACTGTTATACTAACCTTCTTGAAGCTTGCTGGCTGTATCATATTGGCAACATTTGTAAGTATACGAGGTGGATTGGCAATGTCTGCTAACATGTCTACCTTCAAATGAGGTGTAAATGGATCTGGAAGTCGCATGTTGCGTGGGAAAGCACTTAAAATCAGATTTCTCATCTGTATACAGTTTGGGGGTATGACATCACAGAACGCATAATGATAATCACAGAGGAATTCAGGAAAATCATGAAGTAGCACTAATAATACACGTAAAGTTCCCTGTAAAAAACAAAATAATAAATAAAGAAACAAGCAAACTAAGTGTAATCTTTATAAATTATTATTAAAACTGGGTATTCTTATTCTTCTATTTAGTTACAGAGGTAGGCCAGTCGAGGTAAGCTGTCATATAAATAATTTGATTGATAGTATTAGCACTCTGCGGATGAAATCATCATGTGAAATCCAAATATGTTTGTGATAGATTAAAAGTACTTAGTAATTCCAAACTAGGGCACATGTTATCAAGCTAAAATTTTGATGAAAACATTTCGGCCCTAGCACTACTGAAGAGAAATTACCAGTAGATATAAATCTAGGTTAACTTAATTTTGAAATTCAAAATTATAGCTTTGGTTTTTTATTTTAAGCCACATATTGCATTGCAGTGTTTGAAATAACATCCAGTTCCTAAATATTAGACTGATAACTTTTGTGAAGTACTAGTTACTTTTTAAATTGTCTCTTATATACCAAAATAAAAAATATTCAAAATGATCAAAACAAGGAACTGGTTAAAAAATAAAATTGAATTACTGCTGCATGATCCAATGTTAAAATATTTTCTGAAAGTTGCAACTCAAAAGTCAATGCTGACATAATTATTGTAAATTAAAATTCATATCTTACCTTGTACAACAGCTGTGTTGGTTTTGTAAGGTCTGCATTTCTTAAAAATGGAGCCAAAAATTTGAATAAATCTATCAACAGCTGAGCATACATACCCCAACCCTAAAATGAAATACATTAAAATTAAACTTCAAGCATGACATATGTAAATGTGTTTTGTTAATTAAACACAAGTTTCATTATAGTCTACAGGTAAGTTTTATTCATTTCAGGTCACAAAATTAAATTTACAAACCCTATTCGTGTACATATCAAGCTCATTTATCCAAGTTATATGTATAACAATATAATTCTGTTTTCTTTTGATTATTACAGACATACATGTATTTATTATTTAGAAATGTTGATCATTGTATCAAGTGTAAATGCACATGTATTTTATAATGAAACCAGTACTTACCTTTTGTTGTGGAGTAAGAGCTAGCATTCTGCCTATGAACACTCTATGTGATATCAACTCCAACCAGGCGTAAGCAAAACCTGGTGCCTTAGCTGGACGTAGAACATGGAATGTGTTACTGAAATGTCAAATAACACAAATATAAATAACCTGAAAGCAAGTTCCAAGAAACTACAGATTGATTGATTGAATGGGGTTTACGTCCAAGTCAAGAATATTTTACTTATATACAGACATCAACAAATATAGGTGAAGTGGCAGAAATATTTACCTTTGCAGTGGCTCTTTAGGTCCCCAAGCCTGCCATATACAGGGCATTGAATTGAAAAGTTTTTTCCTAAGGAACCCTAGACACTAAAGTGAACTTTGACTTTAAATTAACTAGAACTGTCAATAGAAAGGGACCACACTCTTGTAAATCTACATGATCTTCTATTCACCGGGAAGCTAAAAATGTCACAAGATCCTTCAAACACAATTCAGGGCCCAGTTACATAAAGCTTCATTACATTTAGTGTTGATTAAACCATAATTATCAAATCATGTATAACTGTGCTAATTATGGTTTAATTAATGATTACCATTAATTATGCTTTGTGCAACTGGGCCCTGGTGGTTTAATAATCTTGTTGTTCACTCTATGGCAGGAAAGGGGTCTATGAGAAACTTTTCGAAGGTTGTATTTAAATCAAAATCATCCTGACACTTGATTGACTCATGTATGATATTTAAACTTACCAGAACGCTGTGAGAACCTGGAAGTTTATATTCTCTAAGATATGTTCTGGTGCATTGAGCTCAATAAACAACATGATAAAGATACGGTGATATGGTAACTGTTGAAATTCTGTCTGTTTTACGGCATGATCTTGTAGTAATACACCAGCTACAATGCCAAGCACCTAGAAATTTGAAGAAAATATACAAGATAGTATGAAAACTAAATGTCAATTAACAGATTATAATGATCATCAAAACTCACAAAATTACAAAGTTTTTAATAACATGAGTAACATAAACTGAATACATGTACATGTATAAATCATTTCCCAGATAATTATTAAATATCCAGATATTAACCCTACTATTTCTAAATCAATAATGGTAGACACATTTTCAAACCATACAGTAAGTACTGTGTGTAGCAATGAAATGATAATCTATAGAATTCCATGCATCAATTTTTTAAAATTTTCAAGTTTAACCATTCTACTAATATGAAAATAAAGGTAATTCCAAAGTAAAGGTTTTAGTTACAGTGAAACTTCAATAACTTCTAGTGTAAGGGGGTCTAAATTTCTAACCATGTAGTGTGGTTAAGTATTTTTGTAGGAACTTAATGATTATTTTTACAAGTGCTCCCTAAATAAGCACAAGGACCAAACAAGACACTGACAATTTTTCAGCTACAAGTACAAACCTTGTTGAGTAAGTTAATTTTTGTCACCGTATTAGTTGTATCTCCGGAGTGTTTAATCAACAATGCTATCAATCTAACAAAGGCATCGAGTGTGTGGAAACATTTAGCTCGGACTAAAGCTGGACTATGGGTCTGCTCAGCCAATGCCCGGTAACACAAGTCCACACACATCTCTGTACATAGGCGGAAAAACCTTGTAATTAGATCATCTGTCTTCAATATCTCCTGTTGATTCATCTACAAAAATGTTAATAAATATTTGTGTGAATGAAAAAGTGTCTATTTATGCATATAAGTACATGGCGAAATGTATTTCCAAGAATGGTCAAACATAGTATAAATTTTTTCAAATTTTACACAGCCTAAAATGTCTTAAAAATCATTTTATTTCAGACTGATTTCAGTATACTCTGGGTTTGGTTTAAGCAGGTTTAATGTATCTGATACAAAGGTTGTTAAGATATATTCTCTTTAAAGAGAGCATATACATGTAGTTTATTGTGTTACTGATAAAATATTTACTCATGGCCTGAAATAGATCAATGTACCGGTAAATATTTTTTACACATTTTAAATTGTACATGTATTTTAATTTTTTTTTTAACATTTATCATGAAAACATAATTCAAAATTCCATGTTAAGATGTTTATTCACTAGGTGAAGCAAGCCAAACTTTTTTGCATTAAGAACATATATATATACATGTACATTTACCTGTTGTACAAATGCTGTAAAAGCTTTGGTACTGTCTCTTCCAGCTGCTGGAGAGTGATACATGTTAACCCATTCCCGTAACAGAAACTCTGTTTTCCCTGGGAGTTCTGGAGGGTCGTTAAGTTCTCTTGCTTGTGAAATACCAGACTGCATCATATGAGTTGGACCTCCCAGTGCCCTATCTAACATGCCAAAATCAGTACTTGGCCTGAGGTTTTCTAACAGTGTAGAGAGTCTGTAATGGAAAATGAGAATCGTTGTTGTTAACTCAACTAAAATGTGTAATAATAAAACTGTCGAACAATTAAGAAATGTGAAAACCCCTTTTAAACAGAGAAATTTGACAGTAAAAAGACGAGGATACACAAATCATGCATCTTTAGCAGTAAGGCTTCTTTCTGAGTCACAAAAGGCCAAATGAGTCCAAGTATAATCCCAATACAATTTCAATGTAATATTGCGAGATCAGATTATTCACTTGTCCAAGTTAAAATCCTATTTGGTCAAGGCTTTTTTTATTTCAAAAGTTAAAACTTTCCTACAGGCTTATATTTTAGGCAAAGTTTGGACCAATTATCACATGAATACACAATTTGAGCTGTGTGCCAATAAAATTTTTCTTTTACTACACAAACTGACAAGTTGCTTAAGATTTTCTATCCTAGATCTGATTTACTGAGAATTACCTACCCTTTAGGAGTACCAGTATGTCTTGTCCTAGTTGATATCAGTGTTAATGCTTCTATTGTATTGCTAAAGTCAGCCTGTCAATTAACAACCAAAGTTATATATAAACTGTATACAATGTATGACACAACTTAATGTCAAACAATTGATCACAATAAATGTATGTGAAAATTAGCATCTTTACTTTATATCTTATCTTGGCTTAATGTCAAATATTATAAGTAAATGTACAGGTAAATGTGTAATAATAATAATAATAACAATTTCATTATTATTTTCTATATTTCCACATTATTCAAATTTATATTAATCTCAAATTCTCACTTTAACATAGGTCTATGATTAATTCTGTGGGTTTTTTTTTTTTGTCAGTGCTCAAAACTCCTTTAATTCTGAAAATATTGTATGATATTTTTTATTTTGCTATGTTAGCAAGTATTAAGTGCATATAACATGTAACTGAACTTTATACACCTCTCTGGAGTATATGATAATCTATCTGTAAACTCCCAAGCTTTAAATTGAATTTATATCTTTCAGTATAAATGCAGAGTGGTTTGAATAGAAAATAAATCTCTTCACTTTTGATTCCATCTTGTACTTGAATCACAATTTAGGAAGTCTGTTAATGATTTGACAACAGAGGTATAAACATTTAATAATGAATACTGCTTCAAATGAAATGTTTTTGAGGTTGAGAGATTCAAGTATCTACCTTCGTTCTCAATGAAACTATCCCATTATCAACAACACTGATAAAATGAGTATTAAAACAAAATAAACATACCTCTGTAACTGGTGTGTTATGTTTCTCATCAACACAATATCTCTGTACTAACTGCATAGCAAAGCCTACAGCCATGTAGTTGACCCCATTCTCCATATGCTGGGCCAAAAATAGGTCATATTGTTGTAAATTAACCAGTTGACTTCTGATCAAAAGGTCTATAGCTTCAAAGTTATACTTATATTCATCACCAATCTCTATCAAACACCTAGTCAAAAAGAATAATGATATAAACTGTTAATTTAGTTTACAATGTAAAAGTCTGGCAAAGAGAGAACAAAATTTAGTCTATGTATGACCCTGCTGGGGTTCGAACTCACGACCTTTGGAGATCGAACATCCATACCTGGAAATTAATTTAATTATGTTTTAGCCAAGAAGAACAACATGTAGAGAAGAAGAGTGAGTATGCTGACTGCAGGGGTTATAATACTGGTCTTTTATACTTTCTCATAGTAGGACCTGCCTAAGTGAGATTGGAGGGTAGGTGGTAAAAATGCTGAGATCTGTAAGCCTGTCAACCATGTATTTTGTTTGTTTGGTTTGATTTTTTTATTTTTATCTAGATCCAAAGAACAAACATTATTACATGTAGCTATTTAAAGTCTACTTCTGGTATAATTACCAGGCATTAGGAAGCACCAGAGTAAAACATTATGGCAAATTCCCCTACATGTGACATTTCTTCATTTATTTTTGGAATTAATTATTAAATTTCCCTTGGAATTAAATTTTAGACAAGAAAAGTTTACTGGGAGTTTTATACCTGGTAACTTGTTTGTTGATGAACTGAGGTCCGTACGCTCTCTGATCTTGTAATCCCTTCAGTACTAACAAATTACATTCTCTAAATCTGAATAAAAATTCCTGATCAGCCGAGTTTGGGTTTGGATAATGCTCCATTAAAGCATCTACAGCCTAGATAAAACGTAATAAATATACAATGTATATAAGTCAGTTGTAATGGCTATTTTAATATATATTCATTGGCATAAACTTGAATGGATTTGTATCAAGAACATTTTTGTTGGTAAAAACTATCAAGATTATATGATGGTGCAATGTTGGATACATGTTTTTTTCCAATTTTTTTTATTATTCAGCATTTGCAATAAATAGTGTATGAGTATACAAATTAAATATTTCTACTTGCATAGTAAATGCAATAAACATTTGTTTTCTGAATTGCAAAAGCCTACATGTACATAATATCTCAGTCATGTTTCTGACATTTTTCTGTTCTTGTTTATTAAAGCGTTCTCTACAACTTAATGTCAGGGAAAAAATGTTGTAAAAAAATTTATGACTGTCACACATATACTTTTTTGTGAGGATTCTAGTACGTACTCAGAATGCCAAATTCCTTCTAATCGGACAACAAAACAGGTAAACAAGTTTGTTGTTTCAATACAGTTTCCTAGCTTTTTGAAACCCAAGAGTATTTCTCCATGTCAACTATTAATCATTATTTAAACTAATAGCAGAAAATTCACTGTAACTTACTTTCTGTATGAGCGCTCTGGCTGCAGCAATATCATGGGAATTTCTGGCTAATGCTACAGCTTCTAGTAGCCCTTGCAATTGTCCAACCAATGGATTCCCTGGTGGAATCCCTATCAAATGTTGTAGATGTTGTTCCATTTCTCTGGCTATCTTTTCATATATCTGACTAATGTCATCCAAAGAAAGAGACTGTAATGAAAGGAAGTGAATTATTAATTTTTTCCAGAACATAGCACTGCAGTGCTGATCTACAACGTAGTTGCAAATATGCTGTGAAAGGGAAGAAAATTGCATCAAATGTCGAACACAGGGATGTGTATGTGGTTATCTTAGTTCATGAATATATGCAAATTAGCCATGTGTTTGTTCAAACAGAAACCTATATAACACTTTTCTGGTCCAGATTGAAAAAAGTCCAAAGAATTTTTTTTTTAAATATTTTATTAAATGTACAAATCTGTTGATAAATACTTAGTCGCCGTATTCCATCTGTCAGTTTGAATGGGCAGACTACTTTTTGGTAGGATTAATTATTGTCAAACACAATCATCAATCACTTGTGTAAATGTTATGTTAATGTGTCCAGCTGAATTTTATAAACGCTGTTTGATATGTAAACAGATCTTGCTAAATTTATTAAGAAATAATCTAACAAATCTTGCATCCCTTCGTGTGCACTATATTTCTGATGCGTACTTATTTCAGCACAAACCAGCTGATCTTCTAATGCTAGGCGATGACATACTCCAGCTCCGCTAGTTTCCCTTAAAGAGTACCTGTGACGATTTTTGATTTTTACCTATGTTATTCTCCATACTGAAATATGACTTGATGCGAAAATTTTATAAAAATCCATGCCGAAATAAGGAAGATATTGACGAGTTTATAATACACCTCCCGTTAATCCAAATCAAAAAGCTCGGTTTTGGGGACCCAATGAAGTGACATCACTTAAGTAAGCAGCCCCACAGAATATTATTTATCTACATTACTTATATATGTGTACTGGTCTATATACTTATACTGGACTAGCTAAAAATTCTTTTTATATTTCACAATAAATTCATGTGATGAAGTGGAATTTACATCCGAATGACACCTACAAATAATTCAACACTAACTTGATACACAGTTTGTTTATTAGACATTCCTTAGATTCAAACCTGTGCCTTTAATCAACAGGATGTGTTCTTTCAATTAACAAAATTTATTGATAGGTGTTCGGATAGTGATTTCATGACACCTATAAATATACTACATCAATCGTTTGATGTGGTCTTGAATTTAGAATTTCACATAAATGATAGTGAAAACATAATTATGTATAAAAACTAGAGTCATGGGAGTATAAATAGACTGATAACTGACAACGGGCATATGACGGAATTATATGAATTTTAAAATTAACATATTAAATAAAATTTTATCACCATTCACTTAATTATTAATTATTTAATAAATAAATAAATAAATAAATAAATAAATATTTTTTAAATTTATTTAAGAGCATTAGATACTGAACTTTTGTCATAAGTTAACTTAGTAAAAATCTTTAGTTGCATGAATGACTGCCTGTGTTGTATTTGAAGCCCGTGCCACGGTTCACCGATGTTTGGTTGAAAATTTTGGAGGATGTGCTGTCTGTAGCAGGTTAAGTATGATTTAATATTAAAATTTAATTTATTTTAAAATTTTAACAAGTGACAATTTTCGTATATTTGATAAATAATACACATCGCATATATTTGGTTATGTCTAAGCTAACATTCAGAACTCAATTTGTTCGTATTCCCATGGTCTGTTTCTGAATCAAATAAATACAACTGAACGTCAATTTCATCTCTATTTCGTCCCAATATAATTATGAATCATATGACATATGCAAGGTTCATGTCAGAGTCGTTAATTCTTTGTCCATTCATCATATCATATGTTGCTAAGTCATCATTATTAGTACTGTCCGCCATGTTAGTTACTACAACGGTCACTTAAGTGATGTCACACACAGATCAGCCTCAATATGGGTTGTTTCACTTACAGCTACCCAGAGAAGGCCAAATCCAAGACCTTCAAACCGCTGTAACTTTCTTATTTGGTCATCAATTTTGATGCGATTTTCGATAGTGTGATACTGAAATGGTATTTAATACAAATATGGAATAAAAAAAATTCGTTACAGGTACTCTTTAACCTCGTTAAGTAAAACTCAGCGAATGCTGTAGAATAAAATGAAAACAAGAATTATTTCGGAGACTGGTGGTATTTCAGAACAGTTATAAAACAAAAGCACCAGTGAGCGGGGCAATATATACCCCGTCAATGTCTATAATGTAAACAGGAATAATAAGAGGAGGTAAAATTTAGGTATGCTGGTTCCACCCCAACTCCAGATAAGCAAAATGTTAGTCTGGCAAGACACAAGTACATGTCATCTCCTTTTATAGCTATCAAAAATATTATACTCCTTTTAAAAATATTATACAAGTAAAATGACCCAAACTTCATGTCATGTTGTAGTTTTTGATAATTTGGTTACTTTATATATGTAAATAAGTACAATAATTTGAATATTCTTACCTTCATTTCTGGTGCTGCATTGCTTGAAGGAAATTTCAGCACCGGCTACAAAAGTAAAATCAACATCAGCAACTTTTTTACAGGTTGTTATAGCGATGGTACAACAATGATACATGTACAATGTAGTGACCAGAAAACTGCATGAATTATAAAAGATTCTAATTCGCATACAAGTATTGAGAATTTTGTAACAGTTTACATAAAAGTTTTCCACATGAAAACACCTTTAACAAGAAATTCTGAGTCTCTGCAACTAGGCCAGTCAGTATGACTTACAATATATGACCTTGGCTGCAAGGTCATAGCATTGCATCTTCCATCTTATGTAGTAAAGTCCATAGTTAGTTCCACAGAGAATCAAAATGTCAAGTTTCACTTTCTTATTACCTTTTTTTTTTTGGAAACCATAAGTATGAAAACATCTTTAACCAAACAGTTATCACAAATGTGGATGATGATGAAAGTATGAATGTTCCACTGGTCACAAACGAAAAAAATATCATTTAAATTGGCTGCATCATACAGGGACAATTTCTTATTTTTCACAATGTGAATTCCACTTAAATGATAAAACACAGGTAGATGTTGATTATAAATATATACAGCCCTCAAAGTGCCTTTTAAAACCAATGGCCAGCTGGCCACCAATATAATTTTTCAGGTGGCCAGTGGAAATTCAAAGTGGCCAGGCAATCTTTTCTTGCAAATGAAGGAAAATTAAGGCATCTTTTAGATATGGAAAACAAAAGTGCACATTTTTAAAACTGACTTACAATCACTTACATACATCAGTGTTATTATTAACAATGATGATGATGTAAAATGTCCATTATATTGCTTGAATTGGTAACATTATCATGAAAATTTTGTGATGCAGAAATCATATCTGTTCTCTGGTCACAAAAGTTCAAATTTAAAGTGGACAAGCTGGCCACCATTTACAAATTTTGAGGTCGCTAGATACAATTCCAGGTCGATTTGGTCACCATTTTAGTAAACAAAATTAAGGGTTGATATATTAACTTACTGGCTGCATTGGTTTAGGTTGACCACCTGATGGAAATGTAAGTTCACCAGTTGGGAGAAATCCTGGTATATTGTGTGCAAACTCTTCATACACTGATATCTGTGACTGTGTTACACCTCCAACCTAAAACAAAATAAGATTATGCTGTGATGGTAAACAATCTGAACTTTCGAGAAATCCCCACCATGTTGGTCCCTTTTATCCTGATTCCTTGGTCCAGGGGTCAGGAATAAGAATTATTGTGTCCTTTCACACCAGAAGGTACACACCACAAGGTACATGTATCGGCAAAATCAGAATCAAACTTAAACAAATTTCATTAAAATCTATCCTGCAAATATCTATCCTAAAGCTTAGTATTTCTGTATACCTGGCAAAACTTCATTTGTAAAACAGACAATTTACTTCTACAGACAAAGACTAATTTTGTAATGTTGATTGGTAAAACTAAACTATTACAGTCCATGTGATAAAACCAAAATAAAGGTATCATCATGTAATCATGTCTCTTTATCTAACATTAGACTAGTTTTTCTATCTGATTTGACGAAATACAAGTTTTATCGAACGAGCATGATACAGAATCTTGTATCACCGTGGTGATACAACATTGGCGGGAAAGTGCATGTGCACTTTCTCATTATGACATCATTCGGGAGAATGTAGAACAAATGTCATAACATAGTTCAGTGGTTTCCTGTGGTAAAATGTAATTTTTCACATGAAGTATTGTTTTTTTTTTTATTATTTTAAATAACCTAATTGGAAATGTTAGATAAAAATATTATATACACAGTGTGTATGTACAACCCTTCGTATCAGGTCTCGTCCTTTTTTCGTAGCTGTATCACTACTTGAAAGGCGTGACTCGTAGTAATACGGCTACAAAAAAAGGACTCAACCTGATACTGAGGGTTGTACATACACACTGTGTATATAATATGTTGTATTCACTCTTATTTTGTGAAGACTAAAAACATCAAGCTGATGTTATTACCTACTAGGTTTCCAGAATTTTAAAATTATTTATAGCAATATTTTCAAACTTTGTAACATAGTGCTTTTTAGATTTTAGTATTAGTATTTTAAATATTTTTTAACATATTTGCTATGCTAATAATTTTTAAAAGAATTTCTCAGAAATAAGTAGCCAATGGTGATTTTGGCTACAAGGAATGGAAACATAGAATTTAATACACTGCATACACATACATGAATTTTTGAAGATAAATACAGGTACATGTATACTATTACCTTTAATCGGATTTGTTCTGGCATACGTTCAGCTTGATATGTTAACACTACTGGATCACAGTAACGTCTACCTTCTGTTCTGGCATGTTTACGCAGCTCAAATTCCTAAAAGTAAAATTACAAAGGCATGTTTATGCAGCTCAAATTCCTAAAAGTAAAATCGCAAAGGCATGTTTATGCAGCTCAAATTCCTAAAAGTAAAATTACAAAGGCATGTTTATGCAGCTCAAATTCCTAAAAGTAAAATTACAAAGGCATGTTTATGCAGCTCAAATTCCTAAAAGTAAAATCGCAAAGGCACGTTTATGCAGCTCAAATTCCTAAAAGTAAAGTTAGTTAATTACTTACATATCAGCCAATAATAACCTTATTAGTTAATTAGTAATTAATGTTGAAGGCAAGTATTTGTATATGTAAAATGCAAACTTCTTGTTAGAGATCATGTGCTTACTTGTAAGTATCAAATAAGAAGGATGATGAAATATAAATATTTAATATTACAAAAATTTTGACAAAAGTAACAGCTTTGTAAACTAAAGAAAAAATTTCAGTAAAGTTTTTTTTTTTGGGAAGAGTCTTTTCTGCTATGGCAATGGTCAAATTTTTTGGGCAGTAGAAATCCAAACAATTACCATATAGAATAAACAGATGTATAAAACTTAAGTATTCAAAAAGTAAATTGGAAAATGTTGATGCCTTGCCGAGAGCAAGATTCCTGACGGAAGCACTTTCTCTTAGGAAATGTCAACATGACATACATGTAGCTTCGCCATACTTTGTATATTTAAGTTAAAATCCAATTTAGATTGATCAAAGCAGTTCTCATAACATATATTTACCGTTGCAAGTCTCTTATTAATTTCAGGAATTGCTCTTTCTACTGCTGTTTTTTGTATGAAGGCACATGCAAGCTCTGTGTTATCCTGAGCTATAACTTGAGCAGACTGTTCTATCAACTCTTTCTGTTGTTGAGTAGCTCCCTGTAAATAAATCAAATGATGTAAAGAAACACTAGCTATAGTTTAAACCATATTTTATTCACAAAAAGAAAGCATAAATCAATGATACAATAGCATAAATAAATACATTTGTAGTGTGAAATGGTTTCAAGAACAAGACCAAGTATTAAACTTGTTTAAAATACCTTAAAATGCTAGTTTTAGTTCATAGAATCCCCTGAATTGCAAATTGAATACATGTACACATTTATATATGTTTCCTCTTTAAAACTTTAAATAAAAGCAGCACTTCTATGACTTTCATATTTGGTCCATACTGCTGACCAGGAAAAAGAATTTATTTTGTTACGGTATAGTAATTATATGAGAATGGATACTAAATACATGTGTTGTAGAACTACTTCCATTTATGTGCTCTCACTTCGTATTCATATTGCATTTCTCAAGATGTGAAAGTTTATATTCTATTTCACTATTCTTAGGAAGCAAGTTCTCCAGAGCACCAGTCAGTTTCAATATTTTATTTCAGTATTTAAGATTTTACAGCTGTTTTTTTTATTAATATTGAATTGGAATGTATTTTCTAGAATAAGAAGACACATACTTCTGCATTGGAACAATTATGCAACTTTTTTCTTTTTTCTCTTTCTCTCTTTTTTTTAAATTCACATACATATATATACTTATGACAACTTTCTCCATATAGTTTGCATTTCAAAATATTATGGATATGAATCATATACAACAATTTATGAAACTGTAATTTGGTAAAAAATTCATACATACCCTTAGTGTGTTCATAAAAGCATTTTTCAGATTAGTCTGTATACTAATGGTGAGTGGTTCTCTACATGTAATTAATGACAATCCAGCTGTCATATTTCTGACCATGTGATGAGCCGCTGCACTCATTCTGGTCTCTTCTGGATCCAAAGCAAAATCCTACAAACAATCAACATAGCATGTTAACATGATTGGATTGAAATTAATAGTGTTTTACGCTCCAGCCAAGATTCACTTACATCGAGGTGGCAAGTTCTTGGGTGGTGGAGGAAATTGGTGAATTTATACTGTTATGAGAAATTTTTTTCAACTTTCTAGTAACAATTCCATTTTCTTGAATTTAATATCAAAGCAAAAGAACTAAAAAGTCATGAAGAATAAATTTATTATTTCTTTGCAGTGCATTGCATCAAACTAATCTAAACACCTCATTATACAGAAAACCTGTCTGATTCAATTTTTTTAATTTACAAACATTTATAATATATGGTGAAATCTTCAGCCCAGTAGTTGGAGTAATGCGAGTTTTATGCCCCAGTCTCCAGTCTGTCAGTTCTGCTCAGAGAAAACCACTGATCTTCAGCACGAGCACTGACAAACTTTCTCATACTACCGTACCCGTAATTTCTGTCCAAGTGGGATTCTAACCTAGGCATTGAGGTACTGTGATCCATAACATGCACTTTAGACAATTAAAACAGCAAGGAACCATTTAGTATAGAAGGGATTTGGTTTAGACAGGTTATCACAATTTTTGTTTACCTTTTTGATAATTTGTTCACATGTAGTAAGTGTTATTTTGATGGTTCTCTCTACAACTGGTGGTAATAGTTCCTGTATTGATTTCTCTATAGATATCTTAACTAGCTGCTTCAGTTGTGGATTACCCTGGAATAATGGCACCTGTAACAAGAACATTTATCAAGTTACTTCATTATAATTCACTTAAAACAAGACACAGCTGTCCAATAAACACTGTATGCTATGACAGACAGACAGACAATCATTTTCCAGAATATGCCCCAACTATAATGAGTGTACATGTATAATACTTTCAGGAAAGTATTTCATTTTTTTAACTATAAATGTTGTATATTTTAGTTTCTTCATTTAATCACTTTACACTACTATGATTTTTTTGGTTAAGTACATTTTATTTTCCATTGCTAGCTGGTCAATTCTTGCCACTATTCAACATGCAAATGGCACGGCTGTTAGTGTTACTTTTTAAACAATATTTATCAAATTTTGTTCATAATACACATATTTCTCTAGCATACCTGGTCATTAATGATGATATGAGATGATATTCCAGACAAACTGGAGGTAACGATATCATCAAATGCAAACTGTGGCTGTGGTGGCATGTTTGGAGTAGTTGTTGATGTAGGCGTAGTTATGGTTGTCGTGGTAACTGTGGGTGTGGTAGCTGTCAACACTGGTACAGCTGGTTCAGGCTGTGGTGTCATTGTTTTACCAGACAGTTGTGGCATTATATCTGCCAATCTTGATTCATCTTTCAGGTAAGTTCCAGGTTTTAGATCCTATAATACAAAATTTGAATTAAATAGCTATATTATAACAGAAGGGAGACAGCATCCACATCCAAGTATTTTAAAAGAAATATTCATTTTTATATCAAGTGAAACCAGAATCTCACATTGATAAATTGCTTAATACACCTAATCTTGTTTGGAATAAAAGCAAGTGAGGGTTTCATATCTGTAATGGAACATTATTTCCAACAAAAACAGCTCTTGCGTACATGTGTTTCTTAATGAACTTGACAGATTATATCTAAGATATCACAAGGATTATCCTCTACTTAAAAACCTGATATTCCAAAAGTACTGTTTGTCTAGTTTGCCACCTATGACTTATAATCTGTCTAACAAAACAAACTGCTCACTAAATGGATAACTAGCAAATTGTTTTAATTATGTAGCTCGATAAATTTAGACAAAAGCAATTTACTAGATTTTATCAAAATGATTACATAAGATCCTTGGTAGCAGAGGGGTCTGAATAATCTTGACTCTGACATTAAACACCATTTCATTGATACACCCACAACTCTTACATAATACTTACATTTAAATCTATCTGTAGTGTTTTACAAAGGACTTCAATTTCAAATTTTAAGTTCAGCTTTAAGTCCTGCTCCAGATGTAACTCTGCTAACACATTCATAATACCTAATGTCCATGGATTTGGAGGACGGAATACCTGTAATCAAATAAATAAATAAATACAAATATATTAAAGACTGATTAAAGATTACTTACAAATTTGTTGACCAGTATAAGCCACACTAAATATCTTCAAATTTAAACATGTCTATTAAAATTTTTTAGTTCTAAGTTTATAAATACTTTTGTGTTGTCACTTGGTGCAAGTGGCATATGCATATAAAATAATACCAAATTTTAATGTGTAAATGATATCAGGTTATTTGTTACTCACAAGAATTTAAATAGGAAAAATCTTCCTGATTGACAGTAATATAACAACATAACAAAAATATTCAGATGCTTTCTAATTTAAACCTAAACATTTCATATACATTTTAATGTAGCCATTATTATTTACACCTACCTTGCTTTTAGCACAGGATTCTAGCACTTTAGCAGCAAAAGGAACTACATATAACAGTTCTCTGGCACCTTTATGATATGCTTCATATATCAAAGCTTTCAAATCAATATCCTAAAAGATATCAAAATAATTAATCTTAATGACCGATTCCAAAATGTCTGACTGAAGGTTACCAGCTATGTGCTGGTAATTTGCAATACTTAATGATTCTTATAAATTAATTCCAATATGAGCAAACTTATGCAGAAACATGCATGTATTTTATGGGTGTTATAGACTATAATATTGATCATGTTTAAATTTCTATTTATGGGAAATAAGATAAAATACATTATATAGTGTGATGATGCTAAAATGCACATTTTAGTTGTGTTACATTTCATATGAATATGATACTGCCAATATTTCATCAATTACAAAGTGACACAAGACATACCATAAGGCTTACCAATACAGCCAATATTTTGGTCAATTAAAATGTTGCAAAAGACAAGCCTTTCAGACATATATCAAGCGTACACATCAATTTGTATTACACAAAATTATAATACTTACTATAGCTAAGATAGGTTTATTTTTAGCCAACATCAGCATACCCAGCCAATGTCCAAGGTTCTTCAATAGTGTTCTATCTGAGAAGTTAGCATCACCTTTGTCACTACGCAGCAGTACCTGTACATATATAAAATATTTAGGTTATAAATTGAGGTCAATATCAGTTTATTCTTTAAATATTTATGGTTTTTTTTAGTGAGCGAGTGCACAGTAAGTGTTAAAAGGTTCATTAGCATTATATGGCAGTTATTCACTATTGAAATGGTATCATCCAAAATAAAACACATTAGGACTTTGATTTATGTGAAAAGGACAACAAAGACGATGTGATGATTGATTTGAGTAATTGTTTTTTTTTCACTTATATTGAAGTGGTCAGTTCTGGGATGGTGGAAGATACATGAGCACACCACTGACCTTGGGTAGACAAACCTTCTCATACTAGATCTTTTGAATTCAAAGCAGCCATGCAGATGGACTTGAATTACAAGTATATACATTTTTAAATAAGATATTTTTACATATATAAAAACGAAATTAATGGGCATCTACATGTATAATAACCATTGGAAAATGTAGTACGGGTACACATGTTTAACTAATGTATAATACTTAAAAATAAATGGAAGATAAACCTGTATATTTCATCTAATGTCAAAAATGAACTGCTTTACATTGGACAAATGTTAACAGATCAGTAAGCCATAGCATACCTTAATATTCCTGAATGTCTCCCTGATCACCATATTTGCCAGTTTATTTAACTGTAAAGCATCTATGAAGCTGGCGTATAATGTATGAAAGTTTGGTTCTATACTGGCACGCTTCATCACCAGATACTGTGCTACCCATGGCATGTATTCCTCTGTAACTTCCTTTTTTAGCTCCTCAGCCTATATACAGTAAAATATAAAGAAATATGAAATACAGTTTACGAATCTCTATGAACCTGTATACTTCATAAACAGAGTAAGACTTCCTTTTAAACCCCCACCTACCCATTAAACTCAATGTAAAAGTTTTGAAAAGTTATTTTTCAAAGAAATGTTTAAAACAACTTGATTCTGTCATATTTAGGCTTTTTCAGCCATTATTATAATTTTAGTGGAGAGTATAAATGGAAGTCTTACCAGATATTTTCACTGGTATTAACTTTCATGATTACAGAGCGTAATTTGCTTGATATCTGATATGAATACATTTCACATCAACAAACAACAGCAAAATAGTGACCATTAAAACAAAGCCAATATTTTTATTTACACACTGTACTGTTAAACATGAAATTTTCGCGTGCATGTTATTTTCACGTAATTTGTGAGTTCACAAATAATCGCGAAAATAATATGCACGAAAATAAATTTGATCGAATAAATATGAATGGACTTTTATGTGAGGGGCTCACGATGGGATCAGGCTCACAATGGGATATCGCGAAAATTTCATTCCGTGAAAATAAAGTGTTTTACAGTATTAATTAACATATTATACCAGTTTAAATTTACATCACTAGACAACCCTTTCAGAATATAATTCCTCATCAGCAGTGCCAGTGTCCAAAATTATGAAACCAAATTTTTTTTTCAAGATGTTGAAAAGATACCTAAATGCCCAAATTTGACTTATTACCTTAATACATACTGAACTGTGTAGATTGTTCAGTGCGTTATACAAGTCAACTAATGATGCATGACCACACAACAAACCATCTTATAACAATACAAATTTAAATTAAATTTCATAATTCAAGTTATGTACTACATGTACATCAGAGCTATACTATAAAGTTATTATTACCTTTTGCACCATATTGACTTGAGACAGGTTATTAAATATAAAGAAGACTTTATCTTGAACGGCTTCTGGTGGTACAGAAAATTCTTCTTTACCCTGACCAGCTAATAATGTATCAATGTTTGTTGCACTGGCAATGGATGGCTGAAAAATAATATTAAAAGTAATATTCCTGAATTTATGTCATCCTTTTCAGATACATGTACAATGATGGACGAATGATGGGTGGATGGACGGAAGTAATTCATATCCAAATTATACAGCAAATCCTTGTTTTAGTGCCACCATTTGTTCAGTTACATTTTGATGTTATAAATGGGAGCACTCGGCCTCACTTCCCTGGTTGAAGGAAGTTCACATCTCTTGACCTGACTTGTCAGTTCCAAAATTTTTACTTTGCTTCTGGATTGTGATTTGGACATGGATTAGTATGATTGTTTTTGATTTAGTCATAGAAGAAATGGATTTTAAACATCAAAAAGCTAAAAGTGAGGTGGCAGAGTTATTGATGGACATTATAAAAGGTTTTAATGCATTCTTAAATCTATGTCATCCTTTTCAGATATAGACAGACAACAATGGTGGATGCATGGATCGACAAATGGATAGGTATACATGTACAATGCAGAAACTGTACATTCATTTAGAAGAAATGTTGCAAAGCAGAAGTTTCAAAAGTGACTACTTATTTGTAAAACACATACTGTTGACATACATTATACAAGATAAAGCAATTTTTAACGTCTTTGATAAGTTCTGATAATTAAGCAAGAAAAGTGTTGGGTTGTGTTATCAACATATAAGTACTGAATGAGTTAAATAATTAATTTTCACATACCTTTGGTAAGGTGCCTCCTCCTTTAGCATTACTAGCAGCAGCGACGGCAGCGGCCGCAGATACAGGTGTAGTTGCTGAACTAATGGCAGTAGTTATAGCAGTAGTCATTAAACTCTCTGTAGTTATTGTGGCTGTGGTTACTGTAGGTATGATGGGTGGTGGTACAGTAGGAGTGTTACGGGACACCTGTGACATTAACGGTGGCTCCTGAGATCTGGATCCATACTCCACAAACTATCGGTTAAATAAATAATGTGTAATTACTATCCATAAATCATAAGATTATAACTGAATATTTACATTTATGCTTTTATTGTATTTAACTCTGTTTAAGAGCATTGCTAGCGAGAGTTATTGCTTTACACATCAATGGAAGTTATACCACTTATAATAATCACCATTTCTAAACACCTCAATGGTTAAATAAAAGGAACTAATAATACCCATTTTGGACTCCATGTAACATGATTACTACACATCTTCTGTGACCTTGTCATTCAAGAGATAAATTTGGTACAATAAAAAGACCTACCATTGGAGTGTGAAGTTTATTTGTGCCAAGTTTTGTTTTAATACTGCAAATGGTCTGGACACAAATTTCCACAAATGGTTTCCTCAAGAAGGTTATAATAATAAGCAACTATTGCTTTTCATCTACTTTTGATTTAGAACAATGTTATCATACAGTTGTAATTTAACAAAGTTTCATTCAAATTTGTATAGGTAAAACCTTACTTTTTTAAACTTGTCAAAACATTTTGAGGAACAAAAAACATAAAGGGTTTACAAACATTACATCTACCTTTCTTTAACAACAGTAAATTTCTGATTCAGTAAAAGTATTACCTCAATAAGATGCACTGGAAATTGTTGGAAGTGTGGGATGGCTGCTAAGTGTTGACAATACTGTGGGTAATCTTTTAATCTGTAAAATACAGCATAAAACAGATAATGATGACTTCAGTTTAACCTCTACATGTGGCCTGTCTGCTCATGTAGCAGTAACACAAAGCTTATAAATCAACAACAGCAACATTCAAAGATATCAAATTAAAACAAACAAAATCCATCTGGCAAAAACAACAAGGACAAACATAAATTTCAAGATTATTAGAGCATTTTTTGACCACACAGCTATTAAAAGTTCATATTTTACTTATAGACAAAAATTGATGTGCATCAGTGTTTTAAAACAAGTGCACAAGTGTTATAACCATTTTACAGTAATGCTTTTATATATTCTGTACATGAACTTGCATGTAAAAGACAAACTAAAAAGAATGGTGGTGAGAGTAATATTTTGGGAAATGCCGGGTGAAATAGATAGCTCATTCCTCTGTTTGAATATTTGATGCTGTATATACAATCATATCAGTCAGAAATATTATATTATATTTACCTTGATTTAAATCTGTCTAAAGCAGCTATTCCAAAGAAATACATTTTACTGTTATGTGGTTTCTTCAATGCCTCCAAGACATAGCGTAAAGCAATACCCAGTGCCATATACCTGCAAGATAATATTTACATGTATAGAAAATTTAACGTGTGGTAACTGTCACTAGAAATTTATTGGTGATATGTTAAAGATATTTTCTGTTTTTTGTTGTATCTGTAACTTAGACAAGATGTTTAAGTACATTATTATTCTCTGAAGCCACTTTACGTGTTTGAATCATTAGCATGTTTACAGTATGTGGATAAATAGTATATTCAAATAAATATTGTACATATCATTTCACTACTCAACTCTTTAAACAAGTATCTTTTAGCAACATTACTACTGCCAGTGTTACTACTTGCTTGCTGTGGAAAACTTTTTGTGGACATAAACCTTAAATATTTTCCTAAATTACATACCACGATTACATGTTTTCCACGCTCAGGAAATTATTTTGAGGTGAAGATTGTCAGAGTTTAACAAATATGTGTGGACTGTCAGTCAATGTGCAGACCAAACAGATTTTAAAGTTCAAGTGTGTGAAAAATTAAATAGATCATTTTTCCCGAAATAATGTGGTTTCCCTACAAAACGATACTGATTTTATATACATGTATATGCATAAAAACTTACGTAGCCAGTCCTTTGTCTATTAGGCCACCAAATAATGTGGTTTCCCTAAATAAATTATACTTTTTTGTGTATACATGTGTAAAAACTTACATAGTGAGTCCTTTTTCTATTATGCTATCAAATAATGTGGTTTCCCTAAATAAATGATACCGATTTGTGTATACATGTGTAAAAACTTACATAGCGAGTCCTTTTTTTTATTATGGCACCAAATGTGTTTCCCTAAATAAATGATATTGATTTGTGTATACACGTAGCAAGTCCTTTTTTATTATGCCACCAAATAATGTGGTTTCCCTAAATAAATGATACTGATTTGTGTATACATGTGTAAAAACTTACGTAGCAAGTCCTTTTTTTTTTTTTTTATTATGCCACGAGATAATGTAGTTTCCCTAAATAATTGATACTGATTTGTGTAAACATATGTAAAAACTTACGTAGCAAGTCCTTTTTCTATTATGCCACCAAACAACACAGCAGTAGTGTGTAATTCTCTCTCTGGATACTGTGGGAAAAATCTGTATTCTTCAAACAGATTCCTCAACATACACTCATATACATCCTGACAAAGATAAACACCAAACAAATTAAAATTCTATTACTTACACATTCACAATGATCTTAAGTTGTGACAGGTGTAGCTAGCTAAACAGAAGGTGCTTACCTAACCGCAGCACCCAGCCTCACTTCCCTGGTGGAAGTTCATATGTTTACCTTCATTTTTCAATTTTTTACTTTGCTCTGGGAGTGTGATATGGAGATTTGTTTTTGATATATTTATCATGACACAAAAAATATAAGGAATGTCAAAATTTGTACCACACAAAAATTTGTGGGTTTTTTTTTCTTCTCTCAAAATTGTAAAATAAATTCTTGTTCTTATAGTTTAGTTTGATAAATCTGTGAATATTAAACCCTGTGAAAAGGCTGGAAATTACAACATTGTGAATTTGAATCTGTGAAATTAAGTCTATTTACAATATCCTTTACCTTTTCTTGTCTGTTAGGAGAGTCTTTAAATCTCTTTAACATATCCAGTACTTCATCTATAGACATGGTTGGATGTGGTGGTTGGTTATAGATCTTCTGGAAGTAAGAATTAGCCTCATCCTCCACTTCTTTTGTAAACTGTTGAGACAGTTCAGGAAATATGCTTGCCATGTCACTTGTTTGACCTAAAGAAGATAAATACAACGTTCTTAGTTTATGTTAAGGCCAGGTAAATATGTTAAAATTTACAGTATTTAACATTCAATACACACACAATTCTACTTGGATTTTGGTAGCTCAGTTGACACACCACTTGCCTATAGTGGATTAGATTCCTAGTCTGGCCCTACATTAAAATTATGTTATTTACAACTGATATTTAATTATTATTTTATGCTTCTTGGAATTATAGATGTATCCACGCTTAATACTAATACCTATTTTCCTTTCATATGAATTGCTTCCAGGTTTTTTTATGTTCCCCATTTTCATTATGCAAATTGTTTTTACAATAATTAAGATATTATATGATAAAACATTATAAGTTACTATTAATATATATGTAGTCGAACCCACTTATTTCCTTATGGTTGAATTCTATATATCAGATAAATAAGTAAGTAAGTAAAATAAATACATTGGATTTGATATTTCATATTTCTTATACAAATGTATATTCTATTGAGGAATACCAGAGTAATTACATAGCTAAATGTTAATAATGTTTTTAACCAATTTATACACACCTTGTCTTATTCTATCAGGATTTTGTGGCTGTTGTGGTTGTGTGGGAGGTGGTTGTTGCTGTGGCTGCTGAGGCTGTTGTGGTTGCTGTTGCTGAGTCTGTTTAGCAACAGCCTGACTACCGAGCACTGACAACGGATTAACACCAGGTGTACGAGGTGGTCCCATCTGTCCACCGAGGTTTAAACCTGTCAACAGAAAATATTTTTCATGTTATATATCAGTATATATATCAGTATTTCAACTGTAAGTATCAATTTTTAAAGATTTTTACTTTTTTTCAATTTTTACAAAATGTAGAATATTCATTTCCAAATGTAAAATTTTATCAATAATTAAGGAAAAAAATTTGGACAAGTGCACCTGTCATAAACCAAATTTCATAAAATGATAATTTACTGAATAATATTTATAGTTTGAATGAAAACAATCAACTTAACATTCATTGGTAAACAACATACCACTATACTGTGATGTCAGATTCTGCATGGCACTTAGACCATCATTAGCCTGTGATAATGGCTGGAATAAACCTTTAGCAGGAGAACCTGGTGTAGGTGTGGTGGTCAGTGGGGGTAATGCCTGTGGAAAACCTGCATTAACACCTCCTGGTACACCCCAGGATTTTGGTATTCCTAGAGGGTGGTTACTATCCAATCCTTCCATCTGTAAGTTTCATAAACAGCATAAAGTAAGTTATAAAACAAGAAGAAATTGTCCAAAGGAAAATCATTAACATGTGAACAAACACAAACATATGAATCCATGTAACATTAAAAGTACATAAATCTGACCTTAATTAACATAATTTAAAAGTTTTACACAAAATCAAAGCTGTGAAAGACAATTTGACCTGCCATACGAACTTGGACCATGTTGTATTACATATGACTAGTACAATTATTACTGCTCATTATGTTTTCTTCAAAATTAAATCACAGAAAAACCCTTTTGTGACTTGTCCCTTATAAACATAATAGACCTTTGGTCTCTCATGTGTATATGTCTGTATTGTTCGCTATGTTTATTTGCATTTTAAGATTTTAAATACTGACCAATCCTTAATTGCACAATCAAATCAAAATGTTAGATTTGAAAACCAAAGACAATTAAGGATCCTAATTAATTATATGATTAATTTTTCTTTTTCTTTTCAACAAAATTATTGGGTTAAAAGGAACAAATAATTCTTTTTAAATAATAATTAAAAAGCCATTAAGAATGCACTTAATCTAAAATTTACCTGACTTGCCATGTTGCCTGGCCCCAGATTTGGTAATGTTGATTTTGTCCCTACAACACTTGTTGGTGGTGGTGGACGTGGCTTATTCAGTATGACATTAGCATTGTTTAACATTGTATAAATTGCCTCTGATAGCTCTTGTGAAACTTGACTGCAAAATCAAAATAAAATTTATATCAATAATATTACTACCATTATTTGTCTTCACAATTGTTTTTACAGATTAATTTCATTTACTCTGTGCCTTAAACACAAGTGGTTAACTAGCCTGACAACTTGTCATGTTACACACTGCTATCATTAAGAAACACCCACAGCTCCAGATAAGAGGAGTATCTGTGTAAATACCCTTTAATGTTTTTGAAAATACTCTTTAAATTGTAAATGTAAGTGTATCAAAACCCTTTGAAAATCCTCATTACCCTTGACAACTCTTATAATAGTAGAGCCAGCTATGGAGGTTGAACTTCTGACTCAAGTACCTGTGAAATGCCATTGTCACAATGAAGATGATGTTACTGTATTATTGTTAGAAGTTATACTTATTTGAATAAATGGCTTTAAATATTGAAAATACTCTTTACATTTTTATGGATCAGTGTTGATGCTCTTTAGATTTTATAGGATACCCTTTAGAAAAAAAGTAGGGGGTTATGACCCTTCATGTTAAATTCTTATCTGAAGCTCTGACACCATCTAACTTCTACACAACACAAAGAGTGTTCAATGCCCATCATTTCTACCACAACTAGTGGTATATTGTTATAGTCGTCAGTTATAATTCGGTACATTAGAACTTGTTCATTATGCAAATTAATGTTAAAAGAAAGCACAATTATATATATATATATATATATATATATATATGTAGATATTTGAATGACATGCAATCTTTTTCTCACGTATTTGTCTTAACCACCAAAACTTGGAAACTTATTTATACCTTGCACATTGTTGTAAACAGTTTAACATTGTCGTTATGGTGTCAGGTGGTAACATTTGACTTTTAGCTTGAGGATGAAGATCGTCTTTAACTGGTCCTCCCATTAACTGTGGACAGCGTCTCTTTAAAAAGTTTACACCAGTCTGTATGAATGGTTCCTGAAAGTAACAAAATAAAGTATTTTTATTAAATAACAGAATGTACAACATATGCATGAAACATCTAGGGCAATGTGTTATAAGAACATTGTAGCTGTCATTTACATCTTGTCCATCAATTAACTTAAATAAACACTTTTCACTGAGAATGGTGTTAGTACCATTCAAGTGACACTAGAATACCCACATGTGCCCACACCTGGTGGCAAGTTATGTATGAGTCTTTGTGCTAATGCACATCTAGGATGTGTAAGCTCACAGAGATAGCAGTTGTAAAGGTTAATGCCATGCTGTTAATTATCCTGTTACAGGGATGGTCAACAAGTGTGATAAGAAGTGGTTTGCCCTTCCTTTCATACATGACACAACAGTTAGATCTGAAATCCTACACACTACCAATGATTTTTATGTATAATAAACATATTAATAAATCATTGTGACATATAGACATACAATACAAACATTCATGTATATAATGATAAGGTTTTACTAATAGTAAATATTAATAGGCAATAAAACTTACTCCATGTTCTCGTATCTTATCTGTCAGCCATTTATCTAGTTTTAAATATTCTCTCCTTGATGCCAAACAGGCTAAGTCAATTACAAATGCAAATGGTGTAGCATTCAATAACATTGACAATGCCTGAAAATAAAGAAATAGGATGTCATTGATAATAATAATTATTTTACTCCAAAACTGTAAAAGCAGTGTTATCTATTACATTTAAAATACAGCAATATCAAATACAGAATTCACTTATACAATAATTCTGAAGTGTAAATATCTTTAAAAATTCATCTTGGCTAAGCTAATAGTATCAAAATGTTTAATATAATAAGTCAGAATAGGTACACTGTATAATTTGGTTTCTTAAAAATAGATGTTTCTTACAAACAATATAACAATCAACAAACAGTAGCACTACTTAACATTATTAATTAATTTTGATAAACACATACCTTGAGATCCTGTGCAACATCTAAAATCCTTGAAAGTCTTGTTTGGTCATGCTGCTCACCTCGCATGTACCATTCAGCCATTGAATGCATGATTAATGTACGAATTGTACTAGAATGTCCCTGAAAAATAATCAATCATGAATTACAATGTATTTATTTTTAAAATTTTTTGTGTCTGTGCACAGTGTTGTTCAAGAAAATGCATGTAACAAAATTGAGAGTTAGAACTGAAGTAGTAGTAAACATGAATATTTTAAAAAGGAATAAAGTGGAGTAATGGAATTTTAAGTTGCAGTCAAGATTCTTTCAGTTAAGTCAATGCAGTCATTTCTAGGTTAATGGAGAAAACCTAAGTACCCAGAAAAAAATCAAACTTAGCAAGCAAAATGACCAAATTTCTTGCAGTAAGATCTGTTCTGAGTGGGATTCAAACTTTAGACCACATGGCCAAATTTTAAAAAGGTTTTGTATAATTACTACACTGAAGGACAGACTTGTGTTTTACCTTCCTTCTTTGCAAAAATTGATACTTTTAAATCAAGGGTTGGCTAAGATTGTATTAAATTTTTGCTAGGAATTTTGTTCATGCAAAAATCTATGGTAGGCAAATTTACCTGACAATGCCAAGCATAATGAAGTACAACAGCAGAGTTTGGATGATTTCCCAGGAATATTGGCATTAATGTTGATATAAGTTCCTGTTTTAAGGTGTTCCATGTTGGCTGAAATTACAAAAATATACTTAAATCGTGGAAAAGAAATAAAAATATCTGAATTCATAGGATTGAGTAATTTGAAAACAGCAGATTTCACCAAGTACTGTACATAACAGTCAACAGTTTTGTTTCATTTTTTTACAAGCCAAATGTGTGAAACTTTAGCTTTGAAAACATAAACTTAACACACAACAACTATAATAGGAAAAATGTCAATAGGTAGACAAAAATTAACTCCATGCAGTTATAAAATATCCCAAACAACTTTAATTGTCATGTCTAGTAGATTACCAAAATTTTTTACTTGCCCCACATTACTAGTCCCTTGAAATATTTTGGAGTTATCTCCCTTATACCAGCAGAATGTACTTACTGTTATTTGTAGTAAAGCCAAGACTAACATATCAGGACAGTTCTGTATTGGAAATTTAAACAGTTCAGACACCTGCTGATAATGGCCTGCCTCTGACAAACGTAGTAGTGACTCCACCAAATCTAGTGATTTCCTGTAACAAAATCAATCTCAATCAATGAAGTATTTTCAAACATCAAACTTTTCAAGTTACTGAAAGTTGGATTCTTAATTTTTGATAAAGCACAAGAAATATAAAGAAACAGAGAAAATGGGGTTTTAGTAATGTGACAACAGACATTTAGTATGCTTATAGAAGTAATGGTGATTGTTCTTCTTGGTTTACTAAATTTGAATTAATTATAGCCAAATTTCGAAAATTGGTGAAAATAGTACTTGTTCCAAATTTGTGCTGAAACAGGGTTACTTTTTAAAATAAAATCTCATAAATTAGTAGCCAATGGCAATTTTGCTATCAAGAATGGAAACTTAATTCTTTTCTGTGCTATGCTTAACATGACAGTAGAAATCAATTTTTAGGCTGCATTCATAGGGCAAATGAAGTTACCATGTAGCTATGTCCCTGTTATCATCATCAGGTGCTGCCTTCAATATGTCAATAACAACAGTATGGCATGGATAATCAGCAAAACAGAAAACATCAGGATTGCGTAATGACTGTACAACAAATGATAGCTGAAACAGAAAAAATATAAAGTATATTATAGAGAAGAAATGAATGTGTAACATGAAAACAATTGATTTACTTTAAAATAATGCTCAGTGAAAGTGGTCTTACAGGACATTCCAAGAGGCCATTAAAGGTCAGTCAGGAGGGGTAACTTAAGTGTTTAGCTGTAATTTTAATGGTTAATTTAATGGTTGAGAGAAGAGAGAATCTCTATAATCAAGGGGTCACTATAGCAACTTAGAATTTATAAACAAGTTTTCAAGGTTAATAAAAAACTCAAGTCCATAGATTGAAAATATGCAATTTACAGATGATTAATGTATAATTACATCTGGTATCATATCATACCAAAATATTCAAGAAAAAACAAAGAGTTGACAGAAGAACAGCAAATCACAACCAGCAAATCTGATCCATAATAAACTTTAATATTAAATGATGACACAGGAATACAATGCAGGCTTTTCTGTAGATCATGCTGACAAGCCAAACAAATCAAACATTGATACTTGTCTACCCAACTTACCTGCCCTTCTGTATTTTTCCATGGACGATAGATGAATTCTACAGGAAACACTTCCTGGAGACCTCTTATGAGTCCTTGTATGAGGATACGGAATCCACGTTTGTTCAGAACAATAAATCCTGCATGATCAAGTTCTAATACTACATCCCGCCAGCTCAGATGAGGTGCCTGTAAGTAAAGATAAATATATAACAAACGCAACAAGTGGTTTTTTTTTTCTAAAACGTTCAGGCATCAGGTTATATAAACATGAAAAATGCATGTTGTTAAAAGATGTGTTGTTCAAGAATTTCGTACAAAGATGTTTACCTTTTTCTTACCAAGAGTAAGCGTTTTTACTGGGCACTGGCTTTCTCCAGTGTCCCAGAATCACCTCTACATACATTATCTATATACATGTATATGATGAAAACACAACTAGCAATGCATCATTTGAAGTGGTTAAGCAGGCCTATTGTCTATTCTTGTACAAAAGACTGCTGAATATTTCATGTTTAATGAAAACAGCACACTATATGAGGTCTTCCATATCTTTCAAACAAACAAATAACTCCAAGTGAAATCTGAATGTTTGCTCAAAGACTTAAAGTCTAAAGTATTCACGAATATCTTCAATAATATGTAGTTGATACTAAAATGCATGTAATGATATGAGGTATGAACAGATTGATACAAGCCATGGGATCCCTAATAAAAGTGTTATACTGACCAGATCTTGTATGACGGCAGAGAAGACTTCCACATTCCATGTGTTAACACCAGGATTTTCTGTTTTATCTCCAAGTCCATCCCAACCACTACCTGGTGCAGCACTGGCCTATAACAAACACATTATATATAGTTATTTAAACTTTAGAATTTACATTTGTACATAGACATTTTGGTGTCAAGTCTAGAAGGAATTTATCATGGACTGCTTATTTCCAAATAAAATAAAACATGGTGTATAATCTGATCAATATCTAATTATATGAAATGGTATGGAAAATCATGTTTATGGAGCGAAATGGACAACTTTTGTTTCACATTTTCAAACTTTTATTTAACTAATTCAGGAATTATGCAGGAAAATGTCAACTTACAAAATTCCATATCTAATGTATATTAAAGCTCTGCACAAGCATTATCTGTTATACCATCAACAAAATTAATGATGTAACATCTTCACTTCACTACACACACCTTACAAAAATATATCCTATGTACACAAGATTTACACTTGATTCTCAAACTTGATGAGAAAATACAGGAAAGCTGAAAGCTTCAAATAAATGCTGAAATCAACAACATCATTAGAAGAGTAACATATATGTCCAATATTTATTTTTAGCTGTTGCATGATATTTAACTAACCTGATTCATCCCTTGACTTTGTTCAGTCAGACCAGATGGTGTTCTAGCCATCATACCAAGAACTTTAGCCACAGATGCTGGGGTAATTTCTTTAGCACCAAACTGTATCAAGTTACTTCTGCATTCTTCAACACTATAATAACATAAATGGTTTATTTTCAATAACAAAGTTTGAAAAGTCAAATGTACTAGTTACCACACTTTAAATTATAACAACATATAAACATATGTACATGTATATTTACAAAAGTTGCTTTGCCATGTGCATTTTAATCAAGCTGTGTCAAAGAAGTGGGGTTTAAAATTTTTTTTTAAATGTCTTCTGCCTTTTTTTGAGCAAAATGAAAAGCCCAACTCTCAAATCATGTTCACTGAACTGGTTATAGAAGTGATGTGTCAAGTTTCACTTCCAATATACATGTATGCAATATAAGAAAAATAAATTTCAGCATCAAGCTTACTGATTTGGTACATCAACACTATCATCAATGCATTTAATTCAATGCTTACATTGAAAATCTCAACCGTCAATACAAATATTTTTTTAAAATGCATTTTTCTAATTATCTATGAGTGTAGGTAAATAAAAATGTTTGATATGTCCACCATGATGAAACTTCACACAACTATATATATAATTCTTACCTGGCAGTACAACCATACCCAGCTTCCAGAATCATATCTGCCAGGGAGGTAGCCATCTACAAAATAATTTATATTTAAAATTAATATGAGTTTTAAGAAATGTAACATACAGTAAATCTATAAAATCTGTCTATGGTCCACATAGTTAAAAAGTACAGACACTTTAGTTAAGTGACAAACCAAATGTCCTGAGTTCTGAGTGAATATTTTCTTCCACTAGGCATCATGAATAATTGGCTTGAAAAGTTCTATCCAAGACCCAAGACTGCATGTGCATATATATAATTTTGGTTCCACCTACTCTAAAAACCATATTTAATTGAGAAATATAGAATTACAGCCTGCTATCATAGATAATCTTTTCTAGATTTTCACAGATTTGACTTTAACAGTTGTTAGTGTAAAACTGACAGAGGTTTATAAACATACCACTGATTTAGGCATATTGGATGTATCAGACAATTTATCTACAATAATATCCTCAGCTTCTGGGTACAGCAATGGACCCAGTATAACAGGTACACGTCCGTGTGGAAAATCTAAATAAAATATTAAAATATCATAAGTACTGTGCAATCTAACAAACAAACAAATCCTAACAGTATTTTATTAGAACATACCATTAAATTTTGTTTGGAAAATTAACCTGTGTAAGCTGAATAGCTGTAGAATCCAAGCATCTAAATGTGTTCAGTTAAGACAGAATCCTCTGTAACTGAATTATTCTCAATTATCTTATTCTACATCCAATTGCCATGAATGAAATGAAATCCATTTTACCATTAATGAATTAGACAACACAGAGTTCATAAAGTCACAACAGTATTGTGCAATTATTGGCTATAACCTCAACATGCTATTATTATCTTTAACAACTCTATTAGCATCTTTTAATTAAATGATATAATTGTGGGTGGTGGGGGTGGGTGTTACCTTTCTTGAGTGTTTTCAGAAAGGCTTCTCTCTGATCGTCTCCAATTCCAAAATGATCTTTAGCTTTAAACAGATTAGTTAGCAATAAATGTAAAACTTCTATAGCAACGTCCTGTAAGCCTCCTTCCTGTCTTATGTCTAAAAATACAAGAAATATAAATTTCATAAATGACATTACCAGGTAAATTAAGTGTCCACTGCAAAGGATGAAAAATTTATGTCAAAAAGCAATTCAATATAAGAATCGTTCTAATTGATATCATACCTAGCAGTGTTATTATTACCTACAAATTGGGATTTAAACTGATTTACTGTAATGTATAACTTTCACCTTTTAACATGAAAATAATGCTTTATCAGAAAAATGGAAACCTATAGTACAAGCCTGGTCAGACAATGAAATAGTTCAATTCCAAAACAGTCAATAAATCCTGGGAAGAAAATAAGTCAATTATGGTGAATATCTGTTCAGATTTTGATAATAAGATAATAAATAATTGTAATAACATCAAGAATTGATTAATTCAATACAGTGTTATGCACCAGTCACAATATTTTTCAACATCAGCTTTTAATTTAAGATGCAGAAATCCACCTCATTTAACAGCTTTAAATTACATGTATATTAATTGTGCAGCCTTTTTGTGGTTCATTAAAAACAAATTACATGTTTACCTGCATCAATATATGCCCTCAATAGGTCTGGTAGTTTCTGTTTGACAAATTGTGATGCAAAAAGTCTAGTGTCACTGCTACTGGAGTTTAACAGAGCAAGACCAAATATAACTTCTTGTACTCTAGATAGTTTTAATACTTTACTGATTTGTGGAAACAGTTGAGGTGATGGACGTAAACTCTGAAATAAAGAAATACAATTGTATGTATACATGACACTATTACAAGTTTTAAAGCACAACTTTTATGGGGTCAAGTCCAATGCTCTCAGTGTTCAATCTAGAAGGGATTCTTGCACCACTGACCCAAAAATAATACTTTTGTCCTACAAAAATACTACCTGTGCACCAACCCTGCCCCATCTTTGTTGTCTTAAATAAATCCTCTTTCTCATTTATGTTTTTCTTTAGAGCTAATGCTGATCTTTTCATATTAAACATATTGAGTTATGTTATAATGATGGCCCAAGTTTGGAAAACATGGATCCTGTTTCTAAATGCCTAAGTCAGGATGACCCCACCAACTTTATTTCTTGATTGAACATCGATCGATGCTCTTTGATATAAAACTTTTTTCTAATCAGGCAGATTTGGAAATTTACATGTTAATATCACATTTATAGCGAGATGTAACAAAATATTTCAGTTCAAAACAGATTCTCTGTTACTCAAAGAGTTTGTTTTTCACAGGTTGCATAGTGCTTAACAAATACATCCTAAATCTAGAGACTGGGATAAAAATTCAGGGATAATGAGCTACTTAGCACCTGCTTATCTTGAGAATACATTAAAATATCAAACAAATTTACAAACTGAAAATACTTAGACAAAAATGCTCAATAACTTCTAAAATCTTTAAATTTATATACATGTATATATTTCAAATTGGACATAAAACCATTACCTTCTGGTGATGTAATGGAAAATCTATTGCATAACACAACGTTGAAACAAAATTTGGTTTACTAAGCAAAGTTCCACACTCCTGAATCAAAAACTGAGTCTGTAAAAAAAAAAAACAACAAAATTGAAACAAATCAAATCATTATCTTAAAATAAAAGTAATACTATATAACTTATATGTATGGAAAAATATCTCATGTAAATATAATACTAGACTTGGGGGTTTAGACGGGCCTAACTCTGCTGTTAGTAACGGAAAACCAAAACCTCTATAATACACAGCTATAATCCCCAGACAAGGTAATAATTAACACAAAACAAATTCCATACCAATCAAAATTACCACTTTATATGGTCTAATGGGATTTTGAGTGAAAATTTATCCAAGTCCTGAGCATATTTTTTTAAATCCACACCAGTTTTAGGGTTGAATAATTTCCAACCAAAACTCTCAATTTCAGCTTTCATTTATAATATCTTTCTATCCTTGGAATGACAAGGCCAATAATTTTGTGGTATGATTATTGATGCTGCAAGCATACATAAAAAATACTTTACAAAGCAATTGCCAAGTAAAATGTACAGTATATTTTCATGACTTTAGTCAATTTGTCAGTTAAAAGGTTTTTTTCTACTTGTTTAAACCAAGCCTGTGTAATCATAACATAATTTAGTGGCCAAGTGATCTAAATGTGATTACAGATCAGTGCCTCACACCACCTAGGTCTAACCCCTGTCTAGATCCTTCCACCTAGGTCTAACCCCTGTCTAGATCCTACCACCTAGGTCCAACCCCTGTCTAGATCCTACCACCTAGGTCCAACCCCTGTCTAGATCCTACCACCTAGGTCCAACCCCTGTCTAGATCCTACCACCTAGGTCTAACCCCTGTCTAGATCCTACCACCTAGGTCTAACCCCTGTCTAGATCCTAGTGCAGGAAAGTTTGTCAGTTTGCTTGCCGAAGACCTGTTAGTGTTACTCTGTGGTTTTCTCTGAGTGCTCAGATTATCTCCACCATCCTTGAACTTACACCTTGATATAAGTGAATCAAACTTGTCTTGGTCACAAAACACCATTATTAATCTCTACTCCACTCATAACATCAGAGTCCAGGGGCCAGTTGTTCAAAGCCTGATTAGTTTAATCAGTGATTAACGCAAATTAAAAGCATCAAGAAAAATCAACATCATCAAATTGATGTTTTTATAAAACTGTGCTTTATTTTGGCAAAGTTCTATCCATTTTTGAAATTTTCAAGTTTAATTTCAAAACATAACTGAAATTATGCAAAATTCAAATTTTGACTGATAAATGGATTAAACTAATCAAGCCTTGAACAACTGGGTCCTGGATAATGGAAATTTTCATACATTAAAGATCAATTTTATTAGCAGGTTACAGCAAAATATACAATTCTTTTTAAACACATACTTGGTGGAAATCTTTGCCACTGCTTCTACCATCCCCACTGAAGTCAACATGTGAAAAAAGGCAACGGAACAGGTGCCTGTCTGCTTCTGATCCGTGCTGACTCACAAGCTAAAATAAAGTAAATAAAATCTGTCTATCATCTAATTTTCAGAATAGTAAATTTTACAACAGTATCATTTTACAAACCAATAACCATTTGCTATTTTTCAAGTTAATTCATCGACATATTTTGATAAGTATAATCATTTTTATTTCAATAAATCATTTTTATTTCAATAAGTCAAAAATTTTCAGCTTGCTGCTGGGATATATGTATGAAACAAGCATGGGTACTGTCACCAACTTTCAAACTCTTATCAAAGCAACACGAGCAAATGGAATTAAGCATTATGGAAACATTGTGGGTTACTGTATCGTGGCATGTGGTTTGGAGATGAACTTGGTGTACTGATTACCTCAAGCAAGACAAATTGAACAAATTTAACCATGGGAAAGGTCCTGAACATAAAATAAATGGGTTGCCAAATTATGTAGTGGTCTAGTTAATTGATAGAACTAGGTATCTTAGCAGGTATATAAATCCCCGGTAGAGCACTCGACAATTGTGTGAAGGGTCATACTCCAACTAATTAGAGTACAAGATCAATTGGACAATGTTCTGCTATCTCACTCAGACAATGTAAGATCAACAATGTGAAGCTTGTTCTGGCCATATTGGTGGGAGTTATCAGAGTGATACACAGAAATTACCCTTTGAAATTATTACATGTTAAACATACAATTAGATTAGACAAACCCTTAAAGCTATGTTTCCATTCCTGATAGCCAAAATTGCCATTGGCTACTAATTTCTGAGGAATTCTTTCAAAAAGTAACTTATTTTAGCAAATTTGTGGAAAAATACTTTAAAAAGGACTATATTTTCACAAATTTTGGAAATTTGACTACTAATTATTTTAAATTTGTGGTAACCTAGCTTAAAGGCTGTAAATATATTTAAATGAACCTACTACCACTAGTACTACACCCCCCTTCAGTCTATCAGCATAGCCATTTTGAAATAAACAAATGTTATATTATTATTAATTACAGATCGCACATGTGATCAATATTTTTTATACCCGTATAACCGTACGCCTGCAACTTCATATATCGATTAAAAGTTAAAGTCTGTCCCGAGCCATTAGGCCCATCAGGCCGGAGCTTATCCCGGTTTTGGTGGCGTTAAGCGACTGAGAGTACAAGACTCTCCCCTGAATGGGACGCCGGTCCATCGCAGGGTTAACCCCCAGCATTTTGCTGGTACTCATTTATTTTTCAGCTGAGTGAACTGGAACAACGTGAAATTAAGTGTCTTGCTCAAGGACACAACACATCGCCCGGTCCAGGGATCGAACCCACGACCTTCGAATCATGAGTCCAACGCCTTAACCACTAGGCCACGCGCTTCCACTCATATATCGATTAAATAGGATTAAATTTAGAATTAAATCAAAATTTTATAATTTTTATTGATATTCTTCCAAAAAAAAAAAATAATAATGGATGATTTATCTTGGATGGTAATGAACTGCAATAACGATCCAACCATATGGCAAAAACAAAATGACGGATCTAAAAAACGTATTTACATATTTTATCAAAATAATCTGTTATTTGACCCAACTATGATTATGAGTTGAGTTGAGTAATGGTGTTTAACATCCCAGTCAAGAACATGTCTTATATCGAGACGTCGACAGCTATAAGCGAAGGTGCAAAGATTTTGCCTGTGCGTTGCACTTATGGCATTATACAGCAGGGTTCTTTATCATGCCAAGCCCACCGTGACACGGGACCTCATTTATTTTAAGTTTCCATCTAAAAGAACCGTGACATTCATTTCGCAATGCCAACTTACGGAACAAGCACTCTACCAACTGAGCTACTGCAGTGGTGACCCAAAAATGACAATTTTTTTTAAAATACTTTATCACTTAACTGATGCATTCATAGCCAATCATAGAGATGTAAAGCCCATGTATTTGTATATTATAAATTATGAGTATTAAAAAAATATGTTGTAATAACACATTTGTTATTGCCATGTACAGGGGCAATTAACCTCTTCATAATCCCCCCCTCCCCTTTCCCAAATTTTGATAATTAAATCAGCCCACGGCAATAAATCAAACCTAATGTGGACAATGCAGGTAAAGCTTGTAAGTTTCTCAATGTGAAATCAACATACTTATTGAACGAGTGTTCTCAAACCAAGCACTATCTAGCCAAGAAGTTTCTGGAGGGGGGGGGGGGGGTTAGGTGGTAAAAATTAACAGATTTATGCGGCTATGTCAAGGTTACTCACGAACTATAGCCATGTATTTGTGTAAATTATACCCTGTTACCTACATGAGTTATTTCTCCAACACTCGATTTGAAATTTTTCTTTGTTAAATTTGCCACTGAATAACTTATTTCTGCCAAGGCAAAAGATAATGAGTCCAGATTCATATTAATCCATTAATCCAAAAGCGAAAGCCCCAAATCTCTTTGAAGCCTTCTCCCTCCAATATACACACGTTCTATATACAAAATAATTTACAAAAACTGTCATTTGTGGCCCAGTCTGGCCTTTCATCGAGCAATCTCTCCGATTTTACATTGCAATATTCATTTTCGACATGGCGTCACAGCGGCCATGAAAAAAGTGGAACGAGTGTATCCGTAATCTACCGAAGGGTTCCGATAGCTGCGCATGACGAATAGAACGCACGCATTTTTAGAATATTGCCACATGGTGAAATTTTTTTAAGATAATAAAAAAAATTAAAAACTCAGTTTTACCCTAGACTTATACATGTAAAGAGAGCTTGATAATATGTCGCTGACTTGTGATCTTTTGGTTCACAAAATTATGAAAATAGGAAATTTATTGTGAATTCCGAGTAATTTTCAGTAAATATCCAAATTTCCACGGTCATATTTTCAATTGGCCCCGGTTTTCTGCCAGTATAGACCACGATTTCAAATTTTTAGACTAACAATATAATGATTATTCAATGTCTTTAAGTTTGTTCACAGTAAAGTAATCTGTATAATTACCATCCCTGGAAATAAATATATGTATATATTTTATTCAGAGCCCGTCTTTAGATGTGGAGCCTAAACGGGCATTGGATATATATCTCGGTGTAAGGAGAGGTTTATGCCAAATTATGGTAAACAACAATGCATATTTCAATATAACGGAAAGTAGGGTAAACAGACAGTACTAGATATCTCAATATAACGGGAGGTAAACAAACAGTAGATAGCTCAATATAACGGGAAGTAGGGTGAACAGGCAGTGGATATCTCAATATAACGGGAAGTAGGGTAAACAGGCAGTGGATATCTCAATATATAACGGGAAGTAGGATAAACAGGCAGTGGATATCTCATCAGTATAACGGGAAGTAGGGTAAACAGGCAGTGGTTATCTCAATATAACGGGAAGTAGGGTAAACAGGCAGTGGATATCTCAATATAACGGGAAGTAGGGTAAACAGGCAGTGGATATCTCAATATAACGGGAGGTACGGTAAACAGGCAGTGGATATCTCAATATAACGGGAAGTAGGGTAAACAGGCAGTGGATATCTCATCAGTATAACGGGAAGTAGGGTAAACAGGCAGTGGATATCCCAATATAACGGGAAGTAGGGTAAACAGGCAGTGGATATCTCAATATAACGGGAGGTAGGGTAAACAGACAGTACTAGATATCTCAATATAACGGGAAGTAGGGTAAACAGGAAGTGAATATCTCAATATAACGGGAAGTAGGGTAAACAGGCAGTGGATATCTCAATATAACGGGAGGTAGGGTAAACAGGCAGTGGATATCTCAATATAACGGGAAGTAGGGTAAACAGGCAGTGGATATCTCATCAGTATAACGGGAAGTAGGGTAAACAGGCAGTGGATATCTCAATATAACGGGAAGTAGGGTAAAAAGGCAGTGGATATCTCAATATAACGGGAGGTAGGGTAAACAGGCAACGGATATCTCAATATAACAGGAATTAGGATAAACAGGCAATGGATATCTCAATATAACGGGATGTAGGGTAAACAGCAGTGGATATCTCAATATAACGGGAAGTTCGGTAAACAGCCAGTGGATATCTCAATATAACGGAGGTAGGGTAAACAGGCAGTGGATATCATTAGTATAACGGGAAGTAGGGTAAACAGGCAATGGATATCTCAATATAACGGGAAGTAGGGTAAACAGGCAGTGGATATCTCAATATAACGGAAGTAGGGTAAACAGGCAGTGGATATCTCATCAGTATAAGGGAAGTAGGGTAAACAGGCAGTGGATATCTCAATATAACGGAAAGTAGGGTAAACAGGCAGTGGTTATCTCAATATAACGGGAAGTAGGGTAAACAGGCAGTGGATATCTCAATATAACGGGAAGTAGGGTAAACAGGCAGTGGATATCTCATCAGTATAACGGGAAGTAGGGTAAACAGGCAGTGGATATCTCAATATAACGGGAGGTAGGGTAAACGGGCGATGGATATCTCAATATAACAGGAATTAGGGTAAACAGGCAATGGATATCTCAATATAACGGGAAGTAGGGTAAACAGGCAATGGATATCTCAATATAAAGGGAAGTATGGTAAACAGGCAGTGGATATCTCAATATAACAGGAGGTGGGTTAGATAGACGTACATTGGATATCGCAACAATGAAATGGGAAAGAGAATAAACAGACAATAGATATCTGAATATAAAGGGAGGTAGGGTAAACGGACAGTAGATATCTCAATATAAAGGGATGTAAGGTAAGCAGACAGTAGATATCTCAATATAACGGGAGGTAGGATAAATAGGCAGTAGATATCCCAATATAACGGGAGGTAGGATAAATAGGCAGTAGATATCCCAATATAACGGGAGGGAGGATAAATAGGCAGTAGATATCTCAATATAACGGGATGTAAGGTAAACAGACAGTAGATATCTCAATATAACGGGAGGTAAGATAAATAGGCAGTAGATATCTCAATAAAACGGGCTGTAAGGTAAACAGACAGTAGATATCCCAATATAACGGGAGGTAGGATAAATAGGCAGTAGATGTCCCAATATAACGGGAGGTAGGATAAATAGGCAGTAGATATCCAAATATAACGGGAGGTAGGATAAATAGGCAGTAGATATCCCAATATAACGGGAGGTAGGATAAATAAACAGTAGATATCTCATATAACGGGATGTAAGGTAAACAGACAGTAGATATCTCAATATAACAGGAGGTAGGATAAATAGGCAGTAGATATCTCAATATAACGGGATGTAAGGTAAACAGACAGTAGATATCTCAATATAACGGGAAGTAGGATAAATAGGCAGTAGATATCTCAATATAACGGGATGTAAGGTAAACAGGCAGTAGATATCTCAATATAACAGGAGGCAGGATAAACATGCAGTAGATATCCCAATATAACGGGAGGTAGGATAAATAGGCAGTAGATATCCCAATATAACGGGAGGTAGGATAAATAGGCAGTAGATATCTCAATATAACGGGAGGTAGGATAAATAGGCAGTAGATATCCCAATATAACGGGAGGTAGGATAAATAAACAGTAGATATCTCAATATAACGGGATGTAAGGTAAACAGACAGTAGATATCTCAATATAACAGGAGGTAGGATAAATAGGCAGTAGATATCTCAATATAACGGGATGTAAGGTAAACAGACAGTAGATATCTCAATATAACGGGAAGTAGGATAAATAGACAGTAGATATCTCAATATAACGGGATGTAAGGTAAACAGGCAGTAGATATCTCAATATAACAGGAGGCAGGATAAACATGCAGTAGATATCCCAATATAACGGGAGGTAGGATAAATAGGCAGTAGATATCCCAATATAACGGGAGGGATGATAAATAGGCAGTAGATATCTCAATATAACGGGATGTAAGGTAAACAGGCAGTAGATATCTCAATATAACGGGAGGGATGATAAATAGGCAATGGATATCTCAATATAACAGGAGGTAGGATAAATAGGCAGTAGATATCTCAATATAACGGGATGTAAGGTAAACAGGCAGTAGATATCTCAATATAACAGGAGGCAGGATAAACATGCAGTAGATATCCCAATAAACGGAGGTAGGATAAATAGGCAGTAGATATCCCAATATAACGGGAGGAGGATAAATAGGCAGTAGATATCCCAATATAACGGGGTGTAAGGTAAACAGGCAGTAGATATCTCAATATAACAGGAGGCAGGATAAATAGGCAGTAGATATCCCAATATAACGGGAGGGAGAATAAATAGGCAGTAGATATCCCAATATAACAGGAGGGAGGATAAATAGGCAGTAGATATCCCAATATAACGGGGTGTAAGGTAAACAGGCAGTAGATATCTCAATATAACAGGAGGCAGGATAAATAGGCAGTAGATATCCCAATATAACGGGAGGTAGGATAAATAGGCAGTAGATATCCCAATATAACGGGAGAAAGGATAAATAGGCAGTAGATATTTCAATATAATAGGAGGCAGGATAAACATGCAGTAGATATCCCAATATAACGGGAGGTAGGATAAATAGGCAGTAGATATCCCAATATAACGGGAGGGAGGATAAATAGGCAGTAGATATCCCAATATAACGGAGTGTAAGGTAAACAGGCAGTAGATATCTCAATATAACAGGAGGCAGGATAAATAGGCAGTAGATATCCAAATATAACGGGAGGGAGAATAAATAGGCAGTAGATATCCCAATATAACAGGAGGGAGGATAAATAGGCAGTAGATATCTCAATATAACGGGATGTAAGGTAAACAGGCAGTAGATATCTCAATATAACAGGAGGTAGGATAAATAGGCAGTAGATATCCCAATATAACGGGGTGTAAGGTAAACAGGCAGTAGATATCTCAATATAACAGGAGGCAGGATAAATAGGCAGTAGATATCCCAATATACGGGAGGAGAATAATAGGCAGTAGATATCCCAATATAACAGGAGGGAGGATAAATAGGCAGTAGATATCTCAATATAACGGGATGTAAGTAAACAGCAGTAGATATCTCAATATAACAGGAGGTAGGATAAATAGGCAGTAGATATCCCAATATAACGGGAGAAAGGATAAATAGGCAGTAGATATCCCAATATAACGGAAGGTAGGATAAATAGGCAGTAGATATCCAATATAACGGGAGAAAGGATAAATAGGCAGTAGATATCCCAATATAACGGGAGGTAGGATAAATAGGCAGTAGAGATCCCAATATAACGGGAGAAAGGATAAATAGGCAGTAGATATCCCAATATAACGGGAGGTAGGATAAATAGGCAGTAGATATCCCAATATAACGGGAGGTAGGATAAACAGGCAATGGATATCCCAATATAACGGGAGGTAGGATAAACAGGCAATGGATATCCCAATAAAACGGGAGGTAGGATAAATAGGCAGTAGATATCCCAATATAACAGGAGAAAGGATAAATAGGCAGTAGATATCCCAATATAACGGGAGGTAGGATAAACAGGCAATGGATATCCCGATAAAACGGGAGGTAGGATAAATAGGCAGTAGATATCCCAATATAACGGGAGGTAGGATAAATAGGCAGTAGATATCCCAATATAACGGGAGAAAGGATAAATAGGCAGTAGATATCTCAATATAACGGGATGTAAGGTAAACAGGCAGTAGATCTATATCTCAATATAACGGGGTGTAAGGTAAACAGGCAGTAGATATCTCAATATAACGGGAGGTAGGATGAACAGACGTGAATCTCAATATTACGCGAGGTAGGGTAGGCAGACAGACAGTAGGTATCTAAATATAACATGAGGTAGGCTATAGTGTGGATATCTCAATAACATGAGGTGGGATAGACAGTAGTTATCTCAATACTATGGGAAGCCGAGAAGCATTCATTAGCTCTATATAACGGAAGATGGAATAAACGTCTCAATATAACAGGATATAGGGTAAACAAACAACAGATATCGATATTACAGAGGCAGGGTAAACTATCTGTCAGTATCTCAATAATCAAAACGTGTCTGGACATTATGGTAGGACAGAATCTTGTTTGTTTCTTACTAATGTTTTAACCGCTGTTTATCAGGACCTTTCCCCAATACCTTTGCTTCTGATGGTAGTAAAGTGATACCACTCCAATCATTAAGTCCCCAAACGAAGTGGGAATAACTTTGGTTAGTTAGCCATTAGTATGTCCCTCATAAAAAGTGGAAGAGTAATTGTGTTTAACGTCCCAGTCAAGGATATTTTATTTATATCGAGACGTGAGCTGTAGACGAAGGTGCAGAAATTTTGCCTGTGCGTTGCGCTGATGGAAGTGGAAAGGAAACATATAGTGTTTACTCTATTTTTTAAACCAACAGTTTTCCCACACTTTTCTCGAAAGTTATTCAACAGATCTTTATGAAACTTCACAGGAATAATCTGTGAGTAAAGTAGATGTGTCATTGGGTATTCCTGTTTTGACCAAGCACATGGTTTGGGCTCAAAAGGCTACAAAGTGACTCAAACGGGAAAATAGTAATTTTATATCCTGACTTTTCTCGATACCAAACCTCTAACTTCGTATGTGGGGTTTCCTCTGACCTTTAACACATGAAATGTGAAAGTAGGTAATTGTGACCTACTTTTTATGATTGACTGATTTTTCCTGATAACTTCGTGAAATTCGCTCCTAATGATGTCTAACTTGGTAGATATGTCCAAATGTCAAAATTTTAAAGGACGATTTTAGAAAATTTAAAACTATTTAAAGGATATCATACTATCTATACATAAAGTCAAAATAAAAGCACTTTAAAGCTAATATGTAAATAAGGCCTTGACCTTGTCCCCTGACCCCCCAAAGTAAGCAATTTTATCATCATTGGTGTTTCTATTTAGTATGTTTGGTTATGCGTCTTTTGATATTTTTGATATTGTCAAATATATGACATTCAGCCACACTGTATTTAAACTGAAAATAGTGCCAAGACCAATGAATCAGAGAATTATGAAATTCTAGAAATTTCACAAGTATCAGCAGTCTCTCCATACCCAGAACCCTTTGAGCTGGGTTGAAATCTTATATGAAAACCTCAAGTCTTAGCTGTCATGGTCTCTTAATAAAACATTAAAGGATTTCACATAACAATTTAGGGGCCAAAGCACTTGTGGCTCAAAAATACCTTCCCAATGAAAATTAGAACAATCTCTTGAGAGACAAATAAATACCCCTGGTCCCTAACATTTCTGACTTGTATTATTTCTATGATTTGACCTTGGGACCTTGGCCCTGACCTATGCACTTAAATTTGGTATGCAACAAGTTATCTCATCTTGGTTTACATTTGTGCCAAGTTTGATCAAAATCTATCTAAAGACATGGAAGGTATGGAGCTGGCACCGTATTGAGGCTAGACAGCCAGACAGACAGGGTGTTTTCTATATAACCCCCTAAATTTTGTTTGCAGAGGTTATAATTAAAACATGACTCACTTCTTCATGATTATTAAGATAATTAAAACATGACTCATTCCTTCATGATTATTAAGATTTATTTGTGGGTAATAAATATGTATACATAAAATTTTAAGTCAACAATTAAAAAAATTTAAAGGAATCACATAATACAAAATCAGATCTTCTTTTAGTTTACAATCACCTGTCATTATACATGTATGGTAGTCTTAAAACAAAGATATGATTACACTATATCCCAACCCAAAGAGAGATCAGTTAAACTAGCGAAGGTTTGGTCCACCAGCCCCGGGTGACCATTTTGTGTGATTTAGGTAAATTCTACACAATACCTTGGAAAGGTCAATTAGATGAAACTAAAAGGTAAGATGTACTGTGGGTGGTTGGTTGGAGAAACATTTAATTGACAAGAGAAAAATATAAATAGCCCATGTAGGCATTTATGTACACTTAATTATCCTGGAAATAAGTTCTATGTTCCTTTCATGTTCAATTTTGATTTTACATGTGACGGGTGTAGCTAGCAAAACAGAATATGCTCACCCATCTGGGACACCTGGTCTCACTTCCCTGGTAAAATGTCACATGTTAAAATTAATATCCCAGTTTTCAAAGTTTTTACTTTGCTTATTTGGGATTGTGATTTAGACATGGATTGGGATGTTTGTGATTGATTCTCAATATTCCCTTGATCGGCTGGTGGATTACAGGTGCCACATGTCGTGTAAAATTTTTTAATTTGTAACAAAAAATTAATCTCAAGAGATTTCCTATCACTTGAAAAAGTCAATTTAAGTTCCTTAGAAAGTGTAAACAAGCTATCAAAAATAGAACAGCCTGAGAATTAGATTAAAATTCACAATATTTTTGTTTTCATAAACTAAAAAAAAATGTATGTATAATACCGGTGTAGGTCATCCACAATCTGATGTCAAAGTGTTTATACACACAGGCAAGTCTAATCTAGACAAATAGGTATTAACATTGTGTTATCATGCACATATAGACACACCTTCATTTGTCAAACCACCTTTATATATGATCCCTATTTACATTAAATAGACTCTTCCATGTTTATAAACAGTCTGTCAAAATATTGTGGATGGACTATACAACCATTTTGGAGGACAATTATAAATCTGAACAACCAGATGACACAATTTCAATCAAAGTCCAAAACGAAACAAAACTTTTTACACATAATTAGTGTTGCTTGAGTATCAGTTATATAAAATTTCAGAATAAAAAGAATTCATGTAAAACTATTAATTAAATAATATACAAATGTGTTATAACACTACACTAACTATACAGTAAAACTATACAGTAAAACTATACAGTAAAACTATACAGTAAAACTATACAGTAAAACTATACAGTAAAACTATACAGTAAAACTATACAGTAAAACTATACAGTAAAACTAAAACTATACAGTAAAACTATACAGTAAAACTATACAGTAAAACTATACAGTAAAACTATACAGTAAAACTATACAGTAAAACTATACAGTAAAACTATACAGTAAAACTATACAGTAAAACTATACAGTAAAACAGTAAAACTATACAGTAAAACTATACAGTAAAACTATACAGTAAAACTATACAGTAAAACAGTAAAACTATACAGTAAAACTATACAGTAAAACTATACAGTAAAACTATACAGTAAAACTATACAGTAAAACAGTAAAACTATACAGTAAAACTATACAGTAAAACTATACAGTAAAACTATACAGTAAAACTATACAGTAAAACAGTAAAACTATACAGTAAAACTATACAGTAAAACTATACAGTAAAACTATACAGTAAAACTATACAGTAAAACTATACAGTAAAACAGTAAAACTATACAGTAAAACTATACAGTAAAACTATACAGTAAAACTATACAGTAAAACTATACAGTAAAACTATACAGTAAAACTATACAGTAAAACAGTAAAACTATACAGTAAAACTATACAGTAAAACTATACAGTAAAACTATACAGTAAAACTATACAGTAAAACAGTAAAACTATACAGTAAAACTATACAGTAAAACTATACAGTAAAACTATACAGTAAAACTATACAGTAAAACAGTAAAACTATACAGTAAAACTATACAGTAAAACTATACAGTAAAACTATACAGTAAAACTATACAGTAAAACTATACAGTAAAACTATACAGTAAAACAGTAAAACTATACAGTAAAACTATACAGTAAAACAGTAAAACTATACAGTAAAACTATACAGTAAAACTATACAGTAAAACTATACAGTAAAACTATACAGTAAAACAGTAAAACTATACAGTAAAACTATACAGTAAAACTATACAGTAAAACTATACAGTAAAACAGTAAAACTATACAGTAAAACTATACAGTAAAACTATACAGTAAAACTATACAGTAAAACAGTAAAACTATACAGTAAAACTATACAGTAAAACTATACAGTAAAACTATACAGTAAAACAGTAAAACTATACAGTAAAACTATACAGTAAAACTATACAGTAAAACAGTAAAACTATACAGTAAAACTATACAGTAAAACTATACAGTAAAACAGTAAAACTATACAGTAAAACTATACAGTAAAACAGTAAAACTATACAGTAAAACTATACAGTAAAACTATACAGTAAAACTATACAGTAAAACTATACAGTAAAACTATACAGTAAAACTATACAGTAAAACAGTAAAACTATACAGTAAAACTATACAGTAAAACTATACACAGTAAAACTATACAGTAAAACTATACAGTAAAACTATACAGTAAAACTATACAGTAAAACTATACAGTAAAACTATACAGTAAAACAGTAAAACTATACAGTAAAACTATACAGTAAAACTATACAGTAAAACTATACAGTAAAACTATACAGTAAAACTATACAGTAAAACTTATACAGTAAAACTATACAGTAAAACTTATACAGTAAAACTATACAGTAAAACTATACAGTAAAACTATACAGTAAAACTATACAGTAAAACTTATACAGTAAAACTATACAGTAAAACTATACAGTAAAACTATACAGTAAAACTATACAGTAAAACCTCTCTAAACAGAATACCCATAGAAAAACATATTCTGTAGAAGTTCTATTTAGTAGGACTGAAAAAAAGAACTCTGGTCATAAAAAACATCACTAAACATGTAACCAGAAAACAGTTTTACACTAGTAGTGGTACTTTACATAAAATTGGAGTAGTGGAGTATACCCAGGTGATGTCCAATTATTTTTCAGCTATAGCAATATCAAAATGTGTTAGTCAAGGACATCCCCGAGTCCTGATTAGATTCTCATTAAAGAACATCCTAGATTTTAAGTATGAATTTCTGAAAATTTACAAACTAGGTGAAATTACTTTTTTATCAGTTTCTTTCTGTTTAATATGAAATTGTGTACTTTGACTGCCGTCCAACCTCATTAAACTGTTAAAAAAGTTATTTTTACAGAAACATAGCCTTTTTCAGTCAAAGTTAAAATTTAATTAAAGGTTCCAATGGAAGACTGTTTTGTACAAGTATGGTATATTGCTTTATTTTCACGGTGTCAAATTTTCACTGTTTGATGGTGACTATTGTATTTGTGGTGTCATATTTTTCGCAATCTTATCTGATTCAATAAACGGCGCTAGCAAGATTAAAGGGCTGGTAATACCCTTGTATTTTAGCTGGAACACACTTGACCATGAATATAGTGAAACTAAAGCCACAGGGAATATAAGCATTATACAGTACATTACAAATATTTTACCCCATAAAGATAATGTAAAAGGTTTTACATTACTGGGTACATCAAAGTGTTTGAGAAATTTATTTTAACTACAGATAAAAAACTCTTATATTGTGAATGTCGGGTACTAGTATTGCATAAACATGACAACAAATTTGCATATTCAGTTCAGTTTTCAGTATATACAGCAATTTGCAACATTTCAAAATATTTTACAGATAAAGAATGGATTTGTAACAGAGAATACAATCATTTACAATCACTATATCAAAAATACAAATATCAAATGGGTTTAAAATTTACAACAAATACAGAATTTATTTAAATAATATCAAATATGTGAAAAAAGGTATTATAAAATTTAAGGGTTTTTAAATGTAGTGTAAAAATTACAAAAGTACTGGTGTATTGACAATTATTAAACTGATAACCATGTCATACACATTGATGTATATAAAAGAAGATAGGAATATTTAATGGAACTGGATCTATTCTCCATATTCTGGCTAAAATCTAGGACATAAAATTTTACACATTTGGCTGAAATGTTACTAGCCTATTTAACCTTCTGATAGTTGCTATCATCCTCTGATCTCTGTAGTACTCTGACAAAATTAGTTTGATTATAACGCAGCATTTCTTTTCCCTTAACTAACTTTGGAATGCATGAAATCAAGATGAAGACAAAGAGGCCAACAACAGTCTGAACATAAAGTAAGCAGAGACCTACAGTAGAACTTTATTAACATGTACATTGTATTCTAAAATACCATAAATAACTGAAAGTTATTATTTCTTCTAAATGTTTTTTTTAATTATCACTTTAAACATCAAAAATACATTCAGTGAAATCCTTTATTTTCCTGGTGTTCAATTTTTCATTGTTTAAGAGGAAAATACAATTTTGTGGAGATAAAACCATGATTGTGGTTAAAGTTTAAAGTAAGTTTGTAATTTATACTTCTTCATTTACATTTAATTTCCTGGATCTAGGTGTCCACAAAAACAACAAAAATTTGAACACCATGAAAATGAATTTAACAGTACTATAATCAAAAAAGAAATTGGGTAGACTTTGGAATGATATAAAGATCTGTAGATTACAAGTCTCAACTAAAAAGTGTATCTGTGTGCAAACACGATTTACTCTTGTTTGTGAATAATAATATAATAATGTCCAGTTAAATGTACCAACAAGTGCTTGTTGCAATTAAAATGCATGTTCAACTGTGTTAAACTGGCAATTGTGTCCTCCTTAATTCAATGTTGCAGAGTTTCAAAATTATGTTTTGCCACTGAAAGTCCAGGACCTTTACTATTGGCATGTACCACATACAGTTTTGAAAGTCTAATATCAACACTGAAAGGTCCATGTACAATAATATAGAACATGAAGCATTATCTTGATTAAAAAGTGGGTCCATCAGAATTTTTACAGTATAAATTTCAAAGGTCCAAATATAAAATCAAAAGGTCCTGGACCTTGGACCCGGGAAATTTTGAAACCCTGATGTCGGTTGGTGGTTGATATCATTAAATATACAAAAGGCATAACATCAGAAAATGTATCAAAAAACAAAACAATTATATAACCAAACAAGGACAAACAATAAACTTGGATAACAACGATATAATAATAATAACAAATATATGTACACTAAATGACTAGCAAATAAGCATGATGCTACCTCCATCACCATGGAAACATAAAAATGTATAATAACTGCATATATACTTTGATATAGATTTATCAACATAAAAATTATCGGTAGCAAAATAGCTGAGAGGGCTTACTACATAAATTTATACATGAATTATTACAGTAGCTGTTGTAATGGGAGAAATAATACAATATTCATCACATTGACAGAAAATAATAAAATATAAAAAATAAAATAAATAAATAATAATGATTCAGATATCAATTAAATACTGAATAAACATTTTAAATTAGAATAATTCATTTCTAATTTCATGAAATTTCCCAAATTTGAAGTTTCCAATTTAAAAAAAGTGAATTCTAACAGACAGATACTTAAGAATAAATCGACTAGGTTTTTATTAATTAAACTGAGGCTTGTCTAAATTTCCAACATTCTGTAAAAATTATTGCATTATTAACTTTGAAGTAGTTTGTTGGTATAACACATCCTATATAAGTGGTTTAAACTAGTACTGAGGGTTCTGTTTAAACTGAACTATTTCTTCAGTTGCAACAGATCTTCCAATTAATTTTGTAACTGCCTCCGATTAGATTAGACATTTGATCAGATCTTCAATTTGTTTTAAACTGACATTAGTCTGTTGGTATAACTAAGGCAAAATTGTCTGAGTTACTGGTACAACGATTGCCTTTTAAAGAAGTCATAGATTTCCTCCAAAAAGCGACTTCTGCAGGAAGGCAATAAATAAACAAGAACCATAACTCTGTTTGTCTTGCTTTTTGACAAGACAGAGGTGTTTGCTATAATCATTGCTGTTGGTTAAAAATCAGGAGATATATCCAATTTTACCCTAATGTACACAATGCCATGTACAATGTTTTAATGAATAATCACGTCATAATAAAAATTTTATCACAAAAATAAAATCATGTCTTAGCATATCAAAATCAGAATAGATAAGATAACTTAACACAATGTATCTTAATTATTGATTTAAATACTGTAAATCAATTATTTTTCGTGAGTAGAAAATGTCGCGTCAAGACTATCTTGGCCTTATTCAAGGAATTTGTGTTTGGAATCTTATTGAATACATCATATGTATGTCAACATAGAAATATCTGTGTGCTGAAAATATTCGTGTGATAAATGAATTCACGAATAGGACAACTTGTGAATTCATGCGAAAAATAAATCTCTCGCGAAATAAGTGATCTACAGTATCTAAATATTTACTGAAAATGATTGAGCAAGCAAACTTAAATGTAAACAAACTATCAATACAAATATATTTGTAAAGAATGCAGGTTCACAAAACAATAAACAGAAATAGATTTTTTGTGTTATATTGTGGAATCTTCTTCTAAATGCAATGATTTCACTGAGAAAAACATTTTCTTGCCGTGAATAGCAGCAACAGTGCTGATGCAGCTTTAAAACTCACTCACTGAGTAAAATACATAATACACAATTGATTTACAATTTTACTGTTAGACTTAAGTGGTTCAAATCTGATATTTTTATTGTTATCAACTTAAGTAAGGTTAATTAGCTTTTATTTTTGCATTTTGTATCAACTGTTATTATTATCACTTAACATTTTGATTTAGATACACAATACTAATACACTGCCATTCATAAATTAATACATATATTTAAAACTGTTCATCTTCACAAAATTAAATTGTATTTTTTTTCTTTATCTTTATTGTTTTATATACAATGTATAAATTAAATGGTTAAAAACACCATTTTGCTAAAGCTAAAATACATGTAGTGTTGTTATCTTGATAAATACATTTTCCCCAAAAATTTAAAAAAAATGTTTTGCAAAAAAAACTAAAAATGTCTCTGAAAGAGGCTAATACCCCGTTCCCATCTTTTGATCTGGGGACAAATTGTATGTATGGCCAAATTGTAATGTGAAAAATTCTGTGTATGAAAATGTTAATACTTCAACAAAATACATGTGATGAAACCGATAATGGCAGGTGCACATGTTCTTATGATGCTCAATATCTATGCATAGTTTTAAAAAAAATTGGATCATATATAATTAACTATATAATCCAGCCAAAAAAGGAGGTGCACATGTTCAATGTATATAGAAACATCCTGTAAAGTTTCAGACTTGTTTGTTAAAATCTGTACGAGGAGTTGATTACACAAAATGGGTATCCCTCATATAGAATATTGTTGAAAAATGACTAGATTAAACTACCCATAAAATATGAAAAAAATAATATAATCCAACAAAAATAGGAGGTGCATATGTTCAATGTATATAGAAACATCCTGCAAAGTTTCAGACTTCTTGGTTAAAAGCTGTAAGAGGAGTTGATTACACAAAATGAGTACCCCTCATATGGAATATTGTTGAAAAATGACTAAGTTCAACTACCCGTAAAATCTGAAAAAAAATTATAATCCAACAAAAATAGGGGGTGCACATGTATAATGTATATAGAAACATCCTGCAAAGTTTCAGACTTCTTGGTTAAAAGCTGTAAGAGGAGTTGATGACACAAAATGGGTACCCCTCATATCATAGGTCAAAGGTCAAAGTCAAGGTCACAGTGACCTCAATTTGGTACATGACACATCGCCTTCCCATGATGCATCCACATACCAAGTTTGATAATCCTAGGTTCTACAGTACAAAAGTTCTGTTCCGGACAGGAAGATGACCAAGGTTTTACTATCATAGAGGTCAAAGGTCAAAGTCAAGGTCACAGTGAATTAAATTTGGTACATGACACATTGCCTTCCCATGATGCATCCACATATCAAGTTTGATAATCCTAGGTGCTACAGTACAAAAGTTCTGTTCTGGACAAGAAGATGACCAAGGTTTTACTATCATAGAGGTCAAAGGTCAAAGTCAAGGACACAGTGAATTAAATTTGGTACATGACACATCGCCTTCCCATGATGCATCCACATACCAAGTTTGATAATCCTAGGTGCTACGGTACAAAAGTTCTGTTCCGGACACGAAGATGCACAAGGTTTTACTATCATAGAGGTCAAAGGTCAGTCAAGGCCACAGTGACCTAAATTTGGTACAGGACACACCGCCTTCGCATGATGCATCCACATACCAAGTTTGATAATCCTAGGTGCAATGGTTCAAAAGTTCTGTTCAGGACACGAAGCGGGACAGACAGACAGACAGACAGACGGATAAGGTGATTCCTATATACCCCCCCAAACTTCGTTTGCAGGGGGTATAACAAGTTTGTTCCATACAAATAGATCATGTTAGTCGAGATTTCACTTTCAAATTTTAATATTTCACTTCTATGTATGAAATATGACACAGTGACTATAAAATAAACCTACAGCAAATATACATGTATAAACTTGAATTTATTTTTATTTATGGTTGCAATGTATATTCTTAGTCTTATCAAAATTTAAATTCAATTCTTATTAATTTACTCATTATTTTTAAACTTTGGTATCTATGTATATATTTATTATTGACAAAATTTTGGAAAGGATCACACAAATATGTCTACAATTTCAGATGTAGTTTACTGCTGTGGGGCTCCATATGGGTATGGATTTGGTGCTACAGTATCATAGGGAGGTGGTGCCATGGGCTGTGCATTGTAACCAACTGGTGGTGGTGGTTGTTGTGGATATGCTGGTTGCTGTGGATACGTCATCATTGGTTGCTGTGGATATGCTGGGTATGTGCTGACGTTGGCTGTTGTAACTGTGGTAGAACTTGGATCAGCAGTTCTCTGCAAATACATAAAACAAGCAAATTTAGTCAATTAGGATTTACTTGCCAGTATGTATTCTTTTGTTATTTGCACTTATATTTTAAAGACAATAGCTCCCTAAAAATTGACCAAACCAACTCAAGTTAATGTTATGACAGAATACCTCACCACCAAAATATGTTATACCCTTCAAAATAAATTAAAATCACCACAGATTTCATAAAGAATTTGTTAAATTCACCTGCCATTGTTGTTTATTTCATAAAAAGTTTTGATTTTTAAGTATTATGCTGTAGACCATAGGAACAAACTTTCTAGATGTGCAGACTACTTTGCATTGTAGTCTACTCACTGATGTGAACGCCGTACAAAAATTGCTGATGCAACGTTAAGCAACATTTCAACAACAACCAAAATTTCCGTGGTTGTTGGTACACAGAATTGATAATGTCATCATAATTTTACCCAAAATGTAAACAAAATTTTATGACATCATGCACTGATGATGGCATGAAAACTGAACATTTAATGCAAATATTTGTTTACAAATCACCTTTTTTTATGTTGCAAATGTGTGAGAAAAAGAATCCTACACCAGTTTCAGTTTAAGACAGAGATATCTCAAACTTGGATGACTATTTTCAATGTCAGGAACTCGCTAGAGCTCATTCTGGGCAGAAGAATATTAAGCCTCCTTTGAGATATCTTTCTTCCATATCTGCTTATTTGAGATAAGGGTTTTTGCCACGTGTATCTCACATGACCAAGTGAGCTTTAGTGACATCATAATCAAAAGACAATTACATGACCCCATTGTTCGGGGAACATAACATCATCTTGCAGGAAAATGACACCCAAGTCTTCAAAATTAAAAATTTTGAGTGTGTTTCAAATGTTCATTCTGGAATTTTAGAATAAATAACTTTGTATTCTACTTTATACATGTTGTATAAACCAAAATTAGGTACATTCTTTCTGATGGTCATATTTATTTTGATGTTCAACGTTGGATAACAAAGGTAGATTTTACAAACATGGCGTTGATGTCTTTGTTAATCACATTTGAATCTAAAATGTGACATTAAAATGGAAGAAAATAATCCATTATGAGTTTATCCATGTAGGATAGATAAGGAAATCTCGCCCTAGGGGTTGAACATTTCTGGCCAGAGACTTGGCAAGCCTTGTCTCTGACTAAAATGTTCAGCCTCTCGGGTGAGATTTTCCTATTTCACATAGATACTCATAGTGGATTCTGTTACCAGTGTAAGCTTTTATTAGTAACATGGCAGCCCTAGTCCACACTGTAACTTAACTCCATACCTTAACATATCCTTGTTGTCTCCTTCTTCTGCAGACACAGAACACTATGAAGCAGGCAACACCAATAATTACAAGTACGGTAACAGCAATTCCAGCGATAACACCAACAGGGACACCACACTCATCAGAATGGTCGCCACAGTGATTGTATCCATCACACTTCAGAGTACTAGATATACACTGTCCTGCTTCACATTTAAACTCATTGGACTGACAAGTACCTGAAATATTGACAACAGGTTTATTAGTAACGATACATGTATTGATTGATTGAATGGGGTTTTACGTCCTTGTCAGGAATACAGGTATTTCACTTATAGGGAGACATCACCAGCTGTTAGTGAAGTGGCAGAAATTTTACTTTTATAGTTTGCTCAGGTCAACTTGCAGGAAGGGTTCTTTTATGTGCCATGCTAACCATGACACAGCATCCGTTTTAACGTCACTTACAAAGTACCTGTGACTTTCATTTTTTAATGCAGAGTGTTTGGTGAAAGAATAGTCACTACCTATTTTCAAGTTTTGGTCAGACCTGGCCAGGGTTCAAAACCCGAACCTCCCACATAATGAGGTAGCATTCTACCAACTGAGCTACTGTAGTGGTTAGTACATGAATGTTTACGTATCTCTTCAAGTCATACATTTAATTTTTTGGTTACCCAGTCTCCCAACTCTATTCTGAATTTCTGGGTAGGTACCATGAAGGTAACAAAGGTATTTCCATAGCAAATTATTGGTTAAAATTACTAATATACAAATGTATCTTTTCTGATATCTATGAGGTTTGTATTCCAATTGGTCTGGAGAGACATCTTATGGATTATACCACCTTTTTACTGCCTAGCTTTGAATCCCACTCCTAGATTCTGGTGTGAAAAAGTTTGTCATAAATCATAAAGTTTACTCTTTGTCTAATAACACTTGACTAGTACATGTTTGCTATACAGTCAAATCTGTCTATTAAAGCCACTTAAGGGAGCCAGTAAAGTTGCCTTTGTGGGCAGACCGCCCTTATAAAGTTAAATAACATCAACAAAGAACAATTAGGATAACAGTTTTCTGGCCTTTAAAAGCAGTTGGACCTTATATACAGGTGGCCAGTTTGAGTGTAACATGTATAATTTGTATTTATAAAGAGACACATATAATGTGAAGTTATATGAACTAAACATTGATATTTTCAAACATAACAGATCAAGGTCCAGTAAAAAGTTAACCCCGTTTTTGTGAAATATTCAGGACTGCCGCACCCCTTTTTAGTATCAAAGACCCTTGAAATTTGGAAATAAACATCATTTCATGTAAATTTTGGGGAAAAACCTAATAAGGAAATACAGGGTAGAACTGTAAACATGATAATGGTGTACTTGATTTATTATGATGGTGTACTTGATTTATTATATATAATGGTGTCCTTGATTTATTCAAATTGAGAAAATTAACCAAAATATTTGGGAAAAATATTTGTTTTGAACCTTGGGAATTTAGGAGCTCATTTTTATTTCTTAATTAAGCAGATCGACAGCCTCCCTGATTTTTCAATGCCAGAGCCAGGCTGAGCGTAATAACTTCAGATCTAGATATAAGCCTGTACTATACTAAAATCCTACCTTCATTATAAGATGTTAGGAGAATTTCAAAGCCATCATCTCTATCGTGCCAGTCACTGACAAACTTCACGAGAATGTAGTTACTTGATGTTAGATACGCTCCTCGGGGCCGTTCTTCACCGCACATCTGAGGCCGTAAACCTTAAATACAAACCAAATGTTGCAGACATTAATCACAACTACACTACTGGTTTATGTGTTTTTGTACTGAAAAATTACACACAGACACTTTTGTAGTAATATTTCTTTCAATCAGCAGTTTCTGTGGCTGGTAGCCTAAAACACTTGATTTTTTATAACATCCATTCTTATCCAGGGCCCAACAAAAACTGACAATGTCATTGGGATTAAGTCTTTAGTTTAATGTAAACCAACTTTTATTTGTGAATATTAACTTTTGTTGAGTTGAGTAAAGGTGTTTAATGTCCCAGTCAAGAATATTTCACTTGTATAGAGATGTTGCCAGCTATAGGCAAAGGTGCTGAAATTTTGCCTGTGTATTGCGCTTATGGAATTACACAGCAGGGTTCTTTATCGTGCCAAGCCCATCGTGACAACTGACCTTGTTTATTTCATATTCCCATCGGAAAGAACTGTGACTTTCATTTTGTAATGCCGAGTGCTTGGCAAAAGAACAGTCACTACCCACTTTCAAGTCTTGGGTCAGACACGGTCGAGGTTTGAACCTAAGGCCTTGATATTAACTTTTGTGATTCTCTACCTAAAACCATTTCATGACTATTAACTTTCACGATATGGACAGCTGAATATTTGATATAAATAAAAACAATGTTATTTTGTCCTCATGAAACATGTGAAAGTACATCACACAGGAATAAAAGCGGGTTTACAGTCTATTAGATAATGATAATTACTAATCACACTGATTTGACACCTGCCAATCTTATGATGTGGGGCTTCACCATAATGTTTCTGTGGATACTCAATCTTGAACTCTTGATCTTCGATACCCTATGCCCATCAGAGAAAAAAACCAAACAACTGATTTTCAAATTGGAATTTTACTTGTCAATTTGGTGATTGTTTTTTAGCTGATTTCGGTGATTTGTGGGGCCTGACCTAACCACTTGGGTTTTAATCACACTTAGGCAGATCCTAGTGTGGGAAAGGTTGCCAGTTAGCTTGTTGCAGGCAAACAGTTTTTTACAGGAATTCCAGTTTCCTCAACTCAACCCAATCTTAACTGATCACCTTGATATTATCAGTGAAATAGTGTTGAGTGGAATTACAGGACAGGCTTAGATAATTACATATACACAATTTACAATTTTACCTGGTAAAGTTCCATCGCTAATTGACTGACCATTGGCTAGTGAAAGGTAGTCATCACATGACCCAAAGAATCCACTCTCAATGTCCACTTTATTAAACACAACCATAATTCTTTTATTTTGTGGAGCTTTGATTTTCAGCACACAGTCCATGTAGTTACGGTATTTGGAATAGCGTGTTAGCTTCAAACGTATTGAATTTGTAAAATCTAAAGTCTGTCCACATCTTGTATCCATGTAATCTAAGACAAAGAATTATAATTATTATTTTATAAGTATAATAAAATCTAAAGTCTGTCCACATCTTGTATCCATGTAATCTAAGACAAAGAATTATAATTATTATTTTATAAGTATAATAAAATCTAAAGTCTGTCCACATCTTGTATCCATGTAATCTAAGACAAAGAATTATAATTATTATTTTATAAGTATAATAAAATCTAAAGTTTGTCCACATCTTGTATCCATGTAATCTAAGACAAAGAATTATAATTATTATTTTATAAGTATAATAAAATCTAAAGTCTGTCCACATCTTGTATCCATGTAATCTAAAACAAAGAATTATAATTATTAATTCAACCCTTTCAGTTAATATTTAAATAGAGGACAAATTTCATAAAATCAGACAGCAAGTATGGAGTAATATGTATTGTTAAAACATAACTTACAAACTGTAAATGTTGTGAAAGTAAGTCCCAACTTAACGGTAATCAAAATCTAAACAAGTAGCAAACAAATCTTGTTGCTTTGCTAGCTTTATTGAAACCATTGTGAATTATAATTACTTGTTGGAATATGACATTGTATGGGTATGCTACAGCGAGACAAATCTGAACAGATGATTTTAGACCATGCCATCAGGGACATTGAGCATCCTGAGAGTTTTACAGAAACTAAAGACAAGACCAAACTGTAAGTGTGGGATGATTATTGTTGCTGGTTGCAGTGTTTGTTGTATTACAGCTATTTGTGTTCGGTTTAACTTTTTACATTGCAACTTTATGATTTCATTATCATGACACAATTATAGAAATGTTCCTGCAACAAGAACAAATTGTTGTCTTATTGCCCAAAGTTGACATTTTTAATTTCTTTAGTAATAACAGATCAATACAATGTAGTATAACACAGATAATTTTTTTATCAACTATTAATGAAAGAACAGTAAATTTAGTTTCCGTTACATTTAATATTTCTTGGTGATTTGCACACATGTTCAACATTCTTTGCTGTATGCAATAGAATTTCAAAAAAATATAAGGTAGTACATTTGCTTGCAATGTCAAAGATTATCAAGGCAGGCCTTTCAGTCACTGATACTGAACAAATCAGCAGTTGTGGTTGACTTAACATGAAAGGGTCAGAGTCACCAGACTGACATATGAAGTAAAACAAATAGGAAGTACATTAAACCTGTCCTTAAAGGCCACCTAAAGGAACTAGTATAAATGGTCTTTATGGGCAGGTGGCCCTTATATTTAAGTTCAAATAACATGAATAAAGAGTAATTAGTGTAAAATTTAACTGGGTTTTAAAAGCAGATGGCCATTATATAAATGTGGCTTTTAAGGCAGGTTTGGTTGTACAAGTGCCCAATCTACATGGATATCAAGCTTATCCTGGTCTCAATAATGTGCAGACAGAGCAAGTACAATACCACCCCCTTGGGTTGGACATTATTCCATTTGAATATTAACCCCCACCTGGTACAAATTCATTTGGCAGTTGGGATGGGCAGGATCTGTATACAATTAATATGTGAAAGAATCTTCAGTGGGATGTCAAAACAAGTTCTCAGTGTAGGCAAACAACAATGACCTGTCCACTTGACCTTAAATTTTAGTATTTATTAGTGTTTGTTTCATCTTCATCATGAGAGAGACACTAACTTCAAACACATATCCATCTGTAGAATCAATGGTCAATTGGTTAGGAAGTACCTAAAGGTAGGTGATATATGTAAATGCATGTATTAACTGCAAATTCCAACACTATCCATGTGGATCTTCCAATATGAATATTCCTAATTGAAAGGTCAAGCAGACAGGTCAACGTTGTTTGTCTATACATGTATGCATATAGGCATACAACATCAATCTGTCCGCTTGACCTTTGATTTAAATATTTATCATGGACGAGTACATTTACATATAGGGATATACCTGCTTATTTGGCCTATAGAATGCGAACACTAATCATGTGTCTTGTGTATATAATTAAAGTCACTGTGAATCATAAAACTGCATGTTCCTGTGGTATGTATTGGCTAGATCTTTCTATATGAATATTCCTAATTAAAGGTCAAGTAGAAAGGTCATGCAATGTATTTTGTTTTATAATATTGTATAATCATATCAGGAAATCAATAGAGACGTATTAATAGTACAACCCAACAATGTAGTGTACATGCATATTTAATGTAGAACTCTCAAAGGAGGGATAAGTATCAGTTATATGGTTTTAAAATTTACACAGTGTAATATAGCACTGAATCAAATGCAGTAAATGTCATGTTTGCCATTTCCTGATAATTTTTTTTCTCTTGAAATATACAAGAAAGATTTCTGAAAAATATGCCTAACATAACATGCCACAAAAAATATTACCAAACCTTTATCAACTCTGGTTTGATGGGAAATGTTCATCAAATCAGTCCAGATGAAGCCTTCAATATAGAAATAATTCATGAAATGATCAACCTATAAATTTTAGACTCTAAAGTATTCAAATATTATATCAAATTTTGCCTCCAAATTATCCATTCAGAAAAGAAAATTAGTTTTAATTTATTTAGCCAGTGGGGAATGACTCCCAAGAAAAAAGAAATCTGTGAGTTTTTGCTCACTTTGTATACCCCGTTTTTAACTTCAACCATTGACTGTAAATGTTGAAAAATGAACTTAGTCAGTAAACAGGTCTGGCATGCTTGAAATCGGTACTTGCGGCATGGGAACTCATACTGATCCTGCATATGCAGTTTTGAGTGTTCTTTAAGTAGTTGCTGAGAAAACTGTTGTAGAAATTTTTTATTTCAGACAGACGGATGAGTATACCCCCTCCTCCATATAATCATGATACATGACCCAAATTAAAATTGGCATCAGAAAACTTGCTCAAGGAGCTGCTGTATTGGAGTATTTTGTATTTCAAATTATACATAGTAGGTCTATGTTTCCATTCCTGGTAGCCAAAATCACCATTGGCTACTAATTTCTGAGAATTCTTTCAAAAAGTTACATATTTTAACAAATTTAATTTGAAAATACTTTTAAAAAGTACTATACTTTCACAAATTAGGGGAATTGGCTGCTAATAATTTTTAAATTGTGGACACCTAGGCTAGAGAAGAACTTAACAATCAACAGACTGCAATTGGAGGTTTATTAGATCCTGATGGTCTCAGGTTTTTACAAGTGAAACTAACAAATATAGAAAACTCCACTTGTGGTCTGTTGATTGTTTCAGCCTTTCCTACGATGTATTATATAAGTTATTGTTTATTTAGAAAGACTAGTGAATCAAACAACACTCAATCACAGATTGGCACAAACAAGGTGTTTTTTCACTTTATCATCAATCAGATTTTAAAATAATTCATTCAGGAAATTACCACAACCAGGATGTTGGTTTACTTTATTATAGATAAATTTTCAAAATAATGTCATTCGGGAGATTACCACAACCAGGATATTGGTTCACTTTATTATAGATAAATTTTGGAAATATTTCATTCATAATAAAACAGACATACAAAATCACAAAATGTTTAACCACTCAACTGTTACGAAATGTTATTCAAAATTCTTTAGATTCTGCTGTAAAGCAAAGGAAACTATGGTAATCACAATGTAAAGCATTAAGTTTGTTTTACACAGCAGCGGAAATTATAGAACAATGAATTAAATTTTCTAAACAGTTAAAATTTTAATTAATTTTATTTGAAAACCTAGTTTAGTACATGTAGTTACATAATATCCAGAAATAAGTATGATTACTTTCACTTTCACTGGGAAAACCTTATTTTAAAAACCTGTTGGCACTATAATTATCCAAAGAGTTGAAAAATATGCTGATAATGTAAATGGAAAATTAATACTTTTTAAAAAAATAATCCTAAATATTTTATAACATGTATAAAGCACAGATTATTTAGTTTCATTGCTTCTGTCAGGGAAGTCTAATAATATATTTGTAAAATTATGGACAAAGAATGGAAGATCTGACAAATTAGAAGTATTGATAAGCACCAACAAATTCCCTAAAAATATGTATAACATTTTAAATGTTTCTCATGCAGCCTTAGGGTTATAGCTACATATACAAACATGGTTAAGGATACAACTGTACAAATTATGGGGGTTATGTCCCCCAATCAATTCCATTGGACCTCGCTGAAAATATCTTGCACATGTGTTTTTTATCTATGCTGACACCTTATTTTTCAATACAACCACTGAACGCTAATAGTAAGAAAAATAATTGGGGGATATTTTGTAATCCTTTTCAAAGGGGGGGGGGGGTGAATGGTTTTTAATCTGAACATCAGCATAGCTAGCTGTTAGACAGATAATATCTGAAATTATAAATTTTTGTTAAATACTTACATTTGGGCACCGCTAAAATACATAGTGAACAGCAAAATAAGACGGTGGAAAATATAAGGAAGTCTATCTGCGACATTTTTACTTTGACTGTATTTCTTTGTATTGTCTTCACGAAAAGCCCAGAAACATTCCGAATACATGAAAACTAAAATATAAAATGGATAGGATATTGGATAAGTTCCGTGTGTTCATAAAGGGAAATAATTGAAACATGCATAATTTTATCCACTATTTCAGATTTTAAACGAGTATGGATATCACAAATTTTAATCGAAACTTGCGGATATATAAAAGTTTTAAAATTTGTGATATCCATACTCGTTTAATCCAATTACTTAGATTGTTCTAATTTAAAGTATCAGATAGAAGAAAAATTAAAAAAAATAATATTTCCAAAAGCCAGACATACACATAACCAATTTTCCCTGAGGGTTTTTTTTATTTCTAACTCTGCCTGTGGAAACTATTCAGTTGAAACCGATCTGTTTTCCAGGACATAATAAAAAAACAAACATACTAATGCAAATCAAAATCAAAAACCAGAAGCAACGTAAAATTTTGAAACTGACAAACCAGGTTAAACACGTGAAGTTCCACCAGGGAAGTGAGACCGAGTGGTCCGGAGGGTAAGCACTCCCCGTTTAGCTGGCTACAGACGCACAGCCAGTGTCTGACTTGTGTAATCAAGTTTGTTTGAGAATGAAAGGAACGTGTGACGTCAAATACGAGAGGCATCAAACTTATAAACAACACTGTGATGACGACCATAAAACTTTTTGAAGGCCCTGATAAGCATCCTTTATTTCAGTAAACAGTTTGCTTCAAGTCTTTGTATTAAGCCCCCGTACGTAGTTGGATCAAGCTCTACCACTGAGTAATGATTGTGAAACAAATACACCATACAAGCAGGAGAAGCAGGTATATTGCTGCATAGAAAAGGAAAGCTGAGCCTTAAGTTGACAACAGGAAAATTGTAGTCATCACGTTTGTCATACAGTTTTATGAGCGCCACACTAGTAATTAAGGTATAAGTCAGTATGAAGCAGAACTTAAAGAATCATTCAGGCGTATCTTTTATTTCAAGCTCACTAGGATAGTGACCAAACTGACAGATCATCTATTACATCTGTATGATTTGGGGACAATTTTCTCTCCAGATTTAACAAAGTTCTGCTTCATAAGAAATCAATGGTCACATAAATTTGAATATAGTAGATCTACTTCATTATGATAATTAAATAATTACAGCAACTCTCTCTCTCTTTATATATATATATATATATATATATATGGGCACCATGAGACAATATAAATCTGCCCGCAATATAAGAATTGAATGGATCTTCATTATTAAGACATCTGTAATCAGCGACATTTAGTATAAGATAAACGTCTATGACAGCTATAAATAAGAACGATTTAAGCCCGGATATCCAAAAATTAATTTAGGGGTTCCGATTAAATTATAAAGTCATATTTCAAATTATGGAAATCTATAAATAGTGAATAAATTATCAAACAGTGCATCATCAGAGAGAGAGAGATTCAATTCAGGTATGCATTGTCGCATCGTGTTGATAGTGCAAGTCAGGCATTGCAAACACTAGGCTAGTACCCCAGGTGTGTCAATGACGGGGTTGTTAAGCGTGCGCCTGCTTTGTGTGTGTGTGTGTCTGAGAAAGAACACTTTTGAGTAGTGATGTTGCTGCATAACAAACACAAACACGTTTACCAAATTTCATTACGTTCAATCACATAAATAAACGAAGTCAATTTTAACGCTCTATGATTGACTTTTGCCCGCTTATGTTGTTGTACCACTACGGTAGCTTTCGTATGGGAGGTCATGGTTTCGATCCGCGGTCGTGGTTTGACCAAGATTTGAAAATAGGTAGTGATTGTTCTTTTACCAATCACTCAACATTTAGAAATGAAAGTCATGGGGTCCTTTTGAATAGACATTAAAACCCGATGCCCCGTGTCACGTTAATGAGTCCTCTGACTGCACATTGCTCTGAATGCACTGCAAAAGTAAAAATTTCTGCCACTTTACCTACAGCTCGTGACGTCTCGATATAAGTGAAATCTTCTTGACTGAGAGGTAAAACGCAATTCTATCAATCATCTCTGCTTTAGGTGTAATATGAAAGTGACGAAGTATCTGCCTTAATTAACGATTTGAACTAGTATTACGATGGTGGCAATATAAAAAACTAACTCGTCATTGTTAACAGCAAATGCCAGCAATAATTATTTACTAAACGAACACCAATGTTACAAATTAATATTGCAGACCGATCGACAAGGGAAACCGTCGAATCGAGCGGAATCCCTCTCCCAAGACGACTTGGGTTTGAAGACTCGGCCGCCGCTGTCCCATGGGATAAAGGTCACACTACATCTACTGAATCTATTTGTACTACATAGGTCTTTTAACTAGTTTTTTTTTCAAAACAAAATTCAATTAATTTGGTATCAATAATTATATTAAACTGATAGTTTCAATAACACCAATAATATAAGACTAAAATAAACGATAAAATATCGAAAAAAAACCCATTGAAGCCAAGATCTAAGATTAGACCGATGGTAATGAATAGTTCGCATTAAAATACACGTATATTTATCCTGCTAATGGCGGTCAATATACAGTCTTATTTTTTAAAATCTAATCTGAAACCTCGGGTTTCTATTGAACCCAAAGTTGGTATGCAATGTCCTTGTGTAGTAAAGTCGGCATGGTCAATCGAAATTCAAGATCACCGCATAAAAACCAAGTGTATTTAAAAATCAACCGATTTAGTTCAAATTTTAAACATAGAAAGTTTAAACGCTGGGGACTTCAAGTCATGTTCTTTTAAAAAAAAGTCTCCTGAAAGTACGAGGCCAAACTAGTAAAAAAAAACATTGTTTTGATTACACACGTGGCGGAGCACCCGGCCTCACTTCCCTGGTGGAAGTTAACGTGTCTAACCTAACTTGTCCGTTCCACCATCTAGGTTCCAATTCCACTCAGACAGATCTAAGTGAGAAAAAGTTTGTCAGTTCGGTTCCCCGAGGACGATGGTGCTTTTTTCAGACACTCCAGTTTCTTCAGTCTTCCATGATGTAAGTGAAAGTATTTCATCTTGACTAGGGTCAATTTAAACGTCATCTCTCCTCCTCTCTTCTATAGAAATACGCCTTCGTTGTCATTTGACTATTAATGGGTTCCTCGTTTAACCCTATCATTACTTAAGCTTGTCGTTTTTCGAAGAAGTCGTACCAATTAGAAATTTCATCACGGGCGACAATCACTCTACAAGTTTGTTGTTGCCTTATGTGAAAAAAAATTGAAAAATAAGCTGCTGCAAAAGCAGACATATATATATGGCATGTCCTACATTTTACTGTTGAACGGCAACTAAAAGTGTTTGCTTTTTCAACTTGGTGATATCACTCATGCACGCGCGCGCATATAAATATTTAATAGAAACGAATATCTGGTTTCAAATTTCGAACATGGTTGGACTAACATCCCCCCCCCCCCCCACACACACACACACAAACATCTTCCTAAATCAAGACAGTGGACAAGGAATTTTGAGTGCGTGTGGTTTGAAATATCGATTAAATTAGAATAAAAATATGTTTAAAATTACATTGGTTGGTGATGAAACTCAAATGTCTGTTAGATAGAAAGCTGCTTAAGAAATGTAATCAGTGTTATATAGCAGGATATGGCCTACAGCAACATCGTACTTTAATAAGGATGGTTATTTATAAATGTAGAAAACAGTTTGCCAGGTTCAGTTGTTATAAGAGTTTTGAGTTGCATAGCCTGGAGGAAGATTTTAGTAAATTTCTATCGATTGTATATTATATCAAGTTCACCTGCCTGACTGCTTTGCCTCGGGACATGTTTCGCCAAAGTCGAGATATTTACAAATAATGAGACTGTACTTCAATTAAGTCAGTATCTGCCTCTAGATACAAATAAATAGCAGATGGTTGCGTTCGGATAGTGCCTGGGGGCATTTTCTGAACTTGTTTACTCCAATCGCGCAGACTGAATTTTAAAAGCATTTGCCTGTATTAACACACTGGCCTTAGGGAAGCAATTATTTCAAACAGCATTGTTGAACACAATCGCATCATTTTATACTCTTAAGTAACACAAAATCCTCAAATTATAAATAGACGTTAATTCGTGTTAATGTCCGAATGAGCACACGCGAGCGCGGGCGCACGTACGCATACACATTTAGAGAAGCTTTTAATAAACCTTGACTTATGGTAAACCAAAAGGCTTAAAAAGTCTATCAGGTATGCGAAATTGCTTGACCTTGACATTTATTGAAGGTCACAGTGGCCTAAACCAGTAAAACAGCTTTAATTGTGACTATTACGGACACTGCGAGGTGACATGTTTGAAACGTATATTCGCAATAATTATTTCTAATATACGACATAATACGAAATATACGGAATGACTTTTTCACACATTGTTTTACTATTTCAAATATACGAAATGGCCTTTTTTACACATGTCACATTACGGATCGACAATGAACTTCAGGCCTATATTTAGCATAAACTTATACTTGTACATACGCAGATCGTTTGGTTGATCTTTAATATTCAAGGTCACTGTGACCTTGGCGTGATCTGAAATGCTTTAACAGAAGCATTGGCCTTTAAATTTAGCAGCTAATATTTGCGAAGTTGATTGACCTTGACATTCATCCCATGTTAATTGCTCCAATGGCGTCAGCATGTTGCTCGTGTTTGGTAAACCAATATTATCCTCTAATTACACACGTAAAAGTAGGATGATATGATTTTGAACTCAACCTGAAGCAGAGAAAATATCAAAGGTTCTATATACAAACGTACTTGGGTGGTCTTAGAACTGAACACTAGTTTGCACGGTGACCACACAGTTTTTTCCTACCAATAAAATTGCATCAATATGTCAAGTGACAAATACAGGGTTCTCTATAAATAAAGGTATAGTGGGTCCTGTTTGTTGTACATCGTCAATGGACCACAGCTAAATAAGCTAAATACAGGGTTCTCTATTAACAGTGATGTTGTCCATGTTTGCTATGTTGTACTGTACGCCAACAAATGCAGAATTATCTGCAAATACAGATACACCACAAAACTGGACACATTGGCCATGTGTAACATGTAGTCGAAACTTGAGCCAGTACGTCATTCAGACATACAGTAAAGTGGATGATGTTCTAAACGCAGGACAGGACACAAAGGTTATATTTTTGTCAAGTAAGCAAATAAAATCAAACAAGTGCTTATTTACTTTATATTGTATTTATTGGAATTCTTTTCCGGGACTACATGTCGATATATAACATAAAAATAACAATCTAAAACACACAAATATAATGAAGTTTGATTTGATCATCTATTCTCGATGTGCAACAGTAAAAATTGTATACAACAAACAATGAATACAAGAGTAAGTAAAATAACATTGGCCTGTCTGCTTGACCTTTAAGTTAAATATTTACCAGAGAAGAATACATGGAATATTGAAACACAATCACACATCTGTTGTATTGCGTATGCATTAAGCGAATATATACCGGTATTGGGTCACTCTTCCTATTTGAATATTCCTCATCAAAGGTCAAGCGGACAGGTCAATGTTGTTACACCTTACGTGTACAGTGCTTGTTATTTATGACGGAAATGACATGTCTATCACAAAATATTACCCCATGCGTTTTGTGCATGCATGTTCGACGAAACCAAAGAGTTGAATAGAGCGGCTCCAGATACCGTGTGCTGATACGTGATTTTTTTAAATATGAAAAATGTATTCAAAAACACTTTTTGAATGTTTTGAATGATAAAATTTAAATAAAAATGGTTTATGACAGTGCTGTATTTTGAATGCTTTAATTCATAATAAAAACAATTACCACATGACACCTATTTCAGTTCAGAATGGTAAAATTTCAGCAAACGAATAACTTCAATCCGATAAGGAAACATAAAAGTATGAAAACCCACTAGGTTCATTGTTGTTGCGAAAAAGGCGTTACAACGCAAAAAAGACGTTATTACACGAACCAAGTGGCGTAATAACGCGAAAAATGGCGTAATAAACTAATAACACGCGAATTAAAAGGCGTCATAGCTCGACAGAAAGCCTGTATTCGCATCATTACGAGTTTTTCTTTATGAACCTAATGAGCTTTCGTACAAAAGCAGTTTAGTTGTAGTATAAATAACATAGCGTCCTCTTCGGCAAAACTGCACAATGTTCACGGCGATGACGACAACGTGCGACAAAATTACAATGACGGGAGATCTCTAGGTGAAAATACACTAAAAGTGGGTGGGGTTGATGAACTCTCACATTATAGATTTAAGGGTATTATACAGATTAACTCTACACACATACCAAAGACAGAAAATGATTTAACTACTAAATCCAAAATGTCTTGGGGGGTATGGAATATTTATATTGCTCAGTTTGGTCATATAGTTGAGAATATAATATATACACGTATTAAATACATATACATGTATAATTATGTTTTCACTCAGTTGTTTATTTTTTGTCTATCACGGTTGTTGGCATGTTCCTCATATAATTTATTGTATCCCGAAAAAACAAACAAACAAACAAACAAACAAAAACCTGTGTAATTCGGTTAATAAAATAATTTACTGTACAATAAAGAAAGAGGAAATCCAAATCAGGAAAAGACTATTTGTACCATGTGAACCAAATTATTGTTTTTATATTTTAAAAAGAGCAAAAATGAGAAAATAAAGAAAAAAAATAAAAAGGGTAATTTCGAGGTCTTATGTGCCAGCAGGCACGAAGAAGATAGGTGGTGAGGTAAAGTATTTTGATCATTTCTGATTTCTGCCATTTTCACTCTTGGGGAGGAGAGATTATAAAAATGGCAGCTTGGTAGAGTGCTGGCGTAATTATATTTGTATCTTACGAATTTTCATGTTAAAACAATTTACAGGACAAATAATGACTGTATGCACAATTAATAAAATAACAAACATCAAATTAAGTAAAATGTTACCATGGTAACACGAATATAGCATAATAACAATTTAACAATATAAACTTTAACACTCCCATAAAAGGGTTGGATTTCAAACGATATTTGAAGTTAGTCTTACACAGTCCCAGTTACACAACCATTCCTTAACAAAGATTTTCCTTAACTTAATCTTGCGAAATTTCAAACCATTATAATTTTGTTAATTTTAAAGATATTCGTGGTGTCATATACCATTATTTGAATTTATCATAAAATACATTCAAAAAATGGTATATGACAATAATCACGTCTGCTTGGAACATTTTTATTTAGTTTTGTCAAAAATATTTATTCGTAGTTAAACGAAAAGATTACTAATATTTGCTTAATTTAACATAATTATTTAGGAACTGATTGTGAAACTGGAACCAAGACTTCTTCACTGCATCAAGCGTGATGTCCTGTGCATCTCAGATGATTCTTTGACCTTATCGAATAAACGATAAATACCGACCAAATCGATCTTTAAATAAATAGTTCCTCCAACGATCTTTGCTCGAGGGATAATCCTCATATCGTTTTACCCGATATGTCAAACAAGGGACGGCAAATAAACTGGAAGTACAAATGTACAAATAGTTTGTTGAACTACACGTCACAATGCCTGGATCTCTTCAAAATGAGACTGCAGACATTAAATATTGAATACAGTAAAACACCATAGTGACAAACACATAATGTCTGATCCAGTCGAACTTTGACCAGATCCAATAGAACTTTGATCATGTGTTTAAAATCTGTTTTGGACATGGAATCGCGATTTCATATAAGTTTATATTGATTTGTGGTTTCTGTTGAATAAATATTCACTGAACTGCTGTCCTTCAACACCTCCCCCGGTGGCGGCAACCATTGTAAATCCCATGTTGAACAATCTGTTTAACACTTGTACCGAATTCAGTTTACAAAATCCATTTAACGGAAAACGAATCACATAACGATTATCCATATTAAACCCGGAATTCCGCGAATCCATCAATGCCGGAGTGAGTTCTGGGAACACTTCCTCCAAAAGAGATTTCTCTGCGCTTAGCGATATTCTTTCGCCAAGATCAGGACTGATGCTTACAGCTATGCAATCAATGTAATCGGCCTCTGGTCGTCCATAAGACGTTTTGTTGACTTCCGGTTTTTCTTTCTTAATGTTCTTCACTCTTCGGAAAGTTTCTATCTCTTTCACTAATCCGTGAAGATCGTAATACCGCGCTTCTTCGAGGAGTTGATCAAATTCCGAAAAATTTTCTGGCAGTAACAATCTCGCTGATCTTAAGTAACTCAAAATATATCGGAACAGCTTCCCGTCTCTATCGATGAAGTAATGTTGTTTTAAGCTATCCAAGATTATCGGGATACTGCCATTGAACATCCGAGCTAGTCTGGACTCTGGACATCTAAAAATAAATATTTCAAAAGTTTCATTAGTTTTAAATGCAACCAGAGAAACTACAGGAAATTGTTCATGGCACGATTTGCGATTGGGAGAGTAAATATAGCAAAACGGTATAGGAAATTGTCCAATTCTCAAGTGTTTGTTTGATCGATTAATTGATTTGATTTTACGTGCTAGTCACGAATATTTTTTTTTATATCGGGATGCCACCAGTTATAGGTAAAGTAACAGATTTTTTTTTTACCTTTGCAGGGCGCTCAATTCATGGAGGGTTCTTAAGCGTGTCACGCCTACCGTGGCAACTATTTTTAAGATCTCTTCCGAGGGACCCCGTGACTTTCATTTCTAAATCCTGAGCACTTGGCAAAATAATTTTCAAGTCTTTGTCAGACAAGGATTCGAGCCCGGACCTCCCACATAATGAAGAAGCACCAACTGAGCTCCATGTGCTATGGTGGTAGAAATGTTTGAGTGTTCATAATTGAGTATTCATAAATGCCTATTTCTTTTCGAGACTTGGAAATGCGTGATGGAGGTCATGGAGTTCAACTGAAACGCAAAACCTTGAGTAAATCCTTAATATCGACAAACTGGAAAAGTGTTATACATTAACTGAACCTTATGGGCTTTAGCTCTGTGTCATAAACTGAACTTATTCACGAATTAAAAAGTCAAACGAAGTTTTTTATTCATCCAAAGCACCGGTCTCATTTTGTTTGAATCATTTGAACTATAACTTCTGGATACTACATGTATCACGGCAAGAATGAACTTAATGAAATAAACGTCGTCTGTGGCGTTGCACGTTACAAGACACGGATCGTCTGCCTTTGTGGCGTTGCACGTTACAAGACACCGGTCGTCTGCCTTTGTGGCGTTGCACGTTACAAGACACGGGTCCGACGTTCTGCCTTGCACGTTACAAGACACAAGATTAATTATTTATCGATCGAATTTTTAAGATCTAACAGCAGAAATGCATGTCAGATAAAATTGTTAAATAAAATAAGAAATAAATATATTGCCGGATATATTAACGACTTCACGGTAAAAAAATTCAATCCGACCGAATTTTTATTGGTGAACAGGAGAACTAGATTAACTCGCTTCAAGGAAATATCCGATTTTCTTAAGTGAAGCTACAGGCTGTAATTTATTTGTTCTCTTAAACTCTTACCACGCAACATACAATTATAAAAGTTTTAGTCCCCCAAGCAAAGCTTTTTTCACAAGTCATATTTTTACAGCGAATTTTGTCCTATTTGAAAGAGCAATTTCAGCCTTGGGCTACTATCTCATCGGAAATATGAACTCTTTAATTTGTAGTCCTGAAACTAACATTTCGTACTACCTAATTAATATCAAAACGAGGCTGTAGCCTAAGGGTAAGGATCAAAGTACATAACAGAATAAAAAAATTCTATAGCCCGGTCAGATATAACAATGTACCAGGGGATCAACACAATTTACAATGAAAAATTATAATGCGTCTACATTATTAAATATAAAAAATAAACAAAGCGGATAAGTGGGAAATTATTATTTGAAATTTTCACCCCGGAAAAACGGTTATAAAGTGGTTGCGAAACTTCATTATATTAATCCGAGTGCTAACCGTTTCTAATGAGTGTGTACGTTTTCATCCGAGGTAAGTCGAATTACTTGAATGTATCCAAAAAACAAAAAACGACAATAAATAAACTGCCCAACGTCCAGTTTTCCAGTACCTTAGACAAAGCCTCGTCACTACTAGTCATTAACGTGACGTCAGTTTACCAAAAACGGGTATTACGAGTTCTACCGATGTTTGCCGAATGTGTAGACTCAAAGGGAGACAACTACAGGACAGTCAATACCGCGACGTGTAGTAAACTCTAGAATTGATAGTACTGTAACATAAATGATAGTTACAATGAAAAAATGCCCTTCCCCCGACGCCGGGAATCGAACCCGGGTTGCCCGTTTGTATAGCAAGCGCTCTACCGTTTCGCCTAAAAGGTACACCATAGGTGAGACAGTAACTTGTACATAGTACATACTATACCATGTATCTATATCGCTACAATACAAAACCTTGGATTAATTTGACGTGCCAGTGGCTTAGAGTTGAGTTGAGTAATGGTGTTTAACGTCCCAGTCAAGAATATTTCACTTATATCGAGACGTCGCCAGCTATAGGCGAAGGTACAGAAATTTTGTCTGTGCGTTGCGCTGATGGCATTATACAGCAGGGTTCTTTAGCGTTCCAAGCCCACCGTGACACGGGACCTCATTTATTTTAAGTTCCCATCCGAAAGAACCGCGACTTTGAGTTGATACTTGCATATTCTGAGAGAAAATGAAACAAATTTAGACGTGCAATATTTAGTTTAATCAATAAATATATACATGAACAATAACATTTCATCAAATAGACAAAAAGGGGATTCCGGAAATATTTACAATATTTACATGTACTATAGTTAATAATGATGAATAAAATATCGTGTATGGACAAGAATAAGTTAAACCAAGTCAACAATATTCAGAACATGTACCCGATAAACCCGTGTAACTTTAGTGTAAGTAACGCTCTATTGAAAATTGTTGTAAACCATTTTACATTTTTTACAAATAAGAGAAAAAGATAATTATTTTGTTTATGATCCAAAATACAATTTAAATAGAAAGGATGGTGCACTACTTGTAAAAAGACGTCATATCTTAAAAATAAACATGCATTACGGTGCATAAATATATTTAATGATTTTGAAAATCTGTGTTCATTTCAAAAGGCATATTTGCCTGAGGCCATTTCTTTTTTATTTTGTCTTATTATACGGCGTAAATAAGAGTATCTTTCAAGTGTAAGATATAAAGAGCGAGGTTAGGGGTAAAACTGATTATTATAACTTGTAAGACCGCCTCAAGACAGATTTTACCAATTATGATCCAGAAATTTGACGCCCAAATAATAATGGCAAATTCTTTAAACTTATCTCTTCAGTTTTGCCATTTCAAATCTTTTCTTCTTACGAAATAATTTAAGAATATTTTACTAGGGTCAAACGTAACAAGAAAAAATCTTTTTGTAGATTATTACAGTAACCCGGTGGTCACATTAGGTAGTTTTACGAGTACACGTGTGTGGATTCTAAAATATGTTCATTTCAGTGAATAAAAAATGGATTTGCCCACCACAAGAGATTCAACTACTACTAATGTCTTCACCTTAAAATAAAGCCTAAGTTGTTTTGATATAAGTGATTTTTAACACCCGGCTCCATCAATCGGCCTCTTGTCATCATAACTTGTATCGAGTCTGATAATACACCAAGTTAATTTGCGGAAATTTCAAAACATTAGATTAATTTAGATAACATGAAAAGTGAAAAATCCCAATTGCTCTTCACTCATGTTAATGAAACATCTATCTCCGATCCTGCCAATAAAGACCACTTTTACAACTTTCCGTGAGTGGCATTTACAGACAGGTTTGACTGTACTATTTGAACAGCTGTCGTCAGACGACTTATACTTACTTTGTTAGTGTTTCCAGTGATGACGTATATATGACGCCACCGACGTCAATGTGTACTGGTGCTGTGTACCTGGTAGGAGTAGCTGGACACGGGACTCCGGATATTTTAGTGAAGTGTCCATTGTGTGTTACAGGTGACGCCGATACTGGAGGAATTGGAGAGGACATGATGGTTGTCCCGTATATCTGTCTGTTTGTCTTTGTTGTCGGGCTCTGTAGATTCTGTTACTGTAGTCTTCAAAAACTCTTAAAATAGGAAAATAAAATTAATAATTAATTAGTCACTGAACTAGGTGTAAATACTAGTATAGATAAAAATGTACTATGTACCACAGAAAAGATAAAATTACTGTTCTGTGCTTCTTTTCGCTTTTTATGAAATACAGTCTAACCTGCCTTAAAGGCCATCTCTATATAAGGGTCACCTGTTAATAAAGCCCAGTAGAACTGTGTCCTAATTGTTCTTTATTCATATTATTTGAACCTGTATATAAAGGCCACTTTTACTGGTTCCCTTGGGTGGCCTTTATAGACAGGTTTACCTGTAATAGAATTCAAATTGGAACGTGCTACTTTTCAATGCGTTACAAAATCAAAGTAGCACATGACATCACCATCACAGTTACAGCTATATTGTGTTATTTATCTGAAACGTTTTATCCTATCCCGTTTTAAACTGACGTCATAAGAAACGAGACGTCACGATACGCCAATAATGACGTTTTTTCTTAGAAAAAAAATTTCATGACACCATAAAAATCCAAACTGTTGATGGTATCAAACGAAATCTATTTTGGTTAAAGTAACCACCGTGTATTTCAATAATGTAATATCGCAAGGTACCTTAAGGTTTAGGAGATAAGTAACCATGTAACAAAACGTATCACACAAAACCTTTATGTGTATTTGAATAGTGTACATATATCTAAATAGTGTACATGTATCCGAATAGTGTACATGATGTATCCGAATATTGTACATGTATCCGAATACTGTACGTGTTTCCGAATAGTGTCCATGTGACTGAATAGTGTACGTGTATCCGAATAGTGTATGTGTAACCGAATACTATACGTGTTTCCGAATAGTGTCCATGTGAGTGAATAGTGTACATGTATCCGCAAAGTGTATGTGTAACCGAATACTGTACGTGTTTCCGAATAGTGTCCATGTGAGTGAATAGTGTACATGTATCCGCAAAGTGTATGTGTAACCGAATACTGTACGTGTTTCCGAATAGTGTACGTGTATCCGAATAGTGTACGTGTATCCGAATAGTGTACGTGTATCCGAAAAGTGTACGTGTATCCAAATAGTGCACGAGTATCGGAATAATCTACGTGTTTTCGAATAGAGTCCATGTGACTTGTATATGTATCACAAAAATATAGTGTATTCAAGTAGTACACGGGTATCGGAATAGTAAACGTGTATCCAAGTAGTGTACAAATAATGAAAACCAGATGCGTTGTTTATATATAATCAGGAACAAACGGTATACTAAATCACCAATAACATCCGTATTTATACCGTAGAACAAAATCAGATATTTTCGGTTATTTGCCGTACCAGAATCTATATGTCGGTTTTTACAAGATAAATCTGCGCAACTACATGCTTTATTCCATCCTAAAACTCAATAAAACAAGCTAATTTAGAACATTACCGGAGGCTATATACTGTGTATATATAAGAATTTCATTAGGATTCATTACCATGTTTGATATATGTTTGCTTAGTCTTAAATTCAAAACGCAACATACGTATTTTTTATGATTTAGACTACCACGTCTGGGCACCAGGAAGCCGCAAAGTCGTACTCGATAAGAATCAAGAGGAGATAATATGAACATCTACTTTTGACGTCGTTTTGTATTTCATTTTAACTTTCTCAAAGAATCATTTAAAACTTGTAACATGACATTAATATCCATAGTCTACCAATTCATTTCATTGCAAACTATTTGAACGGGTTTCCATCCTTGGCAACAGTCTTAAAGAGGTCAATGCGCAGAGTTAAACTGTAACTTATCCAGTTTTACTTTTGAATTTCTGAAGACATCAACCCATCTCTTAATACCGATCGAAATCCAAGGAATGATATGTCTCGCCCAGCTCTTATACTTAGGTTTTAAGCCGACTTCAATATACATGTATACTGTTCACAAAACAATAGCGGCCGTCGACACAGGAAAAGTAAAAGCTAACCTATGTTAAATTATTTTGGTTTAGGATAATAAGTTATTCGTCAGTTAAATTAATTATGAATTGGCGTGCATAACTACATGCATTCAGATGCACACAAAAACTTCTTTATTGCTCACGAGTCGCGTTGCTAGCCAGCTATGTACAAAAAGCAAAAGTTGAAGTCCAAATTCAATGATTGAATTCTACATTTTGTTGAATATACACAGACAACATACAGATAGTATACAGTTGGAATTAATTTAACTACAACCCTCAAGACAAAGTACATACCGTGCAAGGTATTGCTTTCAAAATTCCATGGGCGATTTCTAAATTAATTTTGTGTCAGATTGCAATTTTTCCTGAAGCATTCCGAAAATTTCCATAAAACCGTCAAATTGTCAATAAATTATTGGTTTACTGTAAGGGAAACATTGTCATTATCTATAGACACCAGTACTGAACACAGCATAGTCCGAGATATTGCCAGCTTTTACAAGCTCTCGTGGATAAATCTCTTTTGGACCATGTAATACAAAATATTATTGCCTACGATCTCGTATTAAATTGCTGAGTAGGAGTCTTTTCCGATAGAGCGACGACTAAGTAAAGTTCCTGGAGAGAATTCAAATAGGGTCTTGTGCACCGGAAGTTGGCCGGAGCTAACCAACCTTTGTAAAAATGATTATACGGTAAAGCTTCAGAAAGGAGCTAGAAATCTAATGCACGATTATACGATAAAGTCATAAATTACAAAAGGAAAGACAACTACGGGACTACAGTTTCAAGGAGTAACTGTTCCAGAGTTCAAATCGAAAATTTTCACCCATAGGGCTATCATACAACATGGTTTGAAACCATTAGAGACACTGTCGGAAAAGTGAATCTCCCGCTCTTTTTTTCAAAGAAATACGTCGTAATCCGAAATCCGGTTATAAAACTTTGACCTTCGCCAGACACAGAGGCCGCCGATCATAAAACCCTGATTATAAACATCATTTTGGACGGGCACTGAGACGATTGACTATATAATATTATTTTGGAAGGACATCCGAGATCATCGCATATAAAACAGTTAATAAATTACTTTGGAAGGCATTTAGACCACCAATTATGACCCTAAATTATGATGGACACTGAGACCACTGGCTATACTGCCCTTGCTTCGGATGGGCGCTGATACCACTGGCTATACAACCCTAGCTTTCGATGGGCGCTGAGACAACTGGCTATACAACCCTTGCTTTGGATGGGCGCTGAGACAACTGGCTATACAACACTTGCTTTGGATGGGCGCCAAGACCACTGGCTATACAACCCTAGCTTTGGATGGGCGCTGAGACCACTGACTACACAACCCTTGCTTTGCATGGGCGCTGAGACCACTGGCTATACAACCCTTGCTTTGCATGGGCGCTGAGACCACTGGCTATACAACCCTTGCTTTGGATCGGCGCTGAGACCACTGGCTATACAATCCTTGCTTTGGATGGGCGCTGAGACCACTGGCTATACAACCCTAGCTTTGGATGGGCGCTGAGACCACTGGCTATACAACCTTTGCTTTGGATGGGCGCTAAGACCACTGGCTATACAATCCTTGCTTGGGATTGGCGCCAAGACCACTGACTACACAACCCTTGCTTTGGATGGGCGCTGCGATCACTTATTATAAACTAGTAACCCTGGCTTAGGGCATGCATTGAAATACTAGCTTAAGATGGGCACTGAGACCACTTAGCAACCCTCACTTGGATCGGGCACTGAGACCACTGTCTATACAACGCTTATTTTGGAAGGGCACTGAGACCAATGAATGTACAACCTTTACATAGTACGGGCGCTGAGACCACTTATTATTACATGTTCTAAAATAACTTCAAAAGCTTAATTTTATAGTCAAACTTGTCTCTAAAGGCCACCTCAGGGAACTAGTCTTCATGGTCAGGTGACCCTAATATACAAGTTCAAATAACATATTTAAATAACAATTGGGATAAAATTGACTGGTCTTTAAAAGCAAGTAATTCTTATATATGGATGATTTTTAAGGCAGGTTTCATCGTACTTGCATTATAAAGAAGATGAATTTGTAGAGTACGCAATCTGCCATTTAACGAGACTACAATAAAACTTCCATTGAATACTCCTTCTCCATTTGGTCAGTTAAATTTTGGCGTTATTAAGAGGTTTGGCAATGGACTGATGGAAGTATAGAATAGGATTTTGGAAGCTCAAAAAAGTGTTGACAAGATATGGAGATTTATCGAAGGCATTAAAACAGCCAACACACGACTTATCGAGAGAGAGAGAGAGAGAGAGAGAGAGAGACGGACGTACAGAGATATGCATGTCTATTGTATAGAATAGAAATAATAAAAAAAAACATAATCATGTACTATTGAAATTATTATTTTATACCAAATAAAGATAAGGTAAAATAATTTTCATATCATTCGGACGGACGGGCCATTGTTTATGGTTTTCCCATAAAATTATTTATAGTGTCCCATTTCAGATTATCATTATGTGTCTCTAATAATCTAACGTGATTTGATTTTTAAAATAAGTCAGTATGTTCAGGAATTATCGTAAACAATTTGAAAAAGTAAATATGTTAAAAACTAAATCAGTAGATCAATACCACAATACATGTATATACATATATAAAATTCTTGTTATTATACACAACATGCCGCTGATAAATAATTTTACCAATGGCCTAACAAGACAAGATACGTTTTAACATTAACAAGAAGTAAATCTTGACATGAAATATACAGTGGTATTTTAAAAAAAATGAAGAAAAATATTTCTAATCTTACCTCAAACATTTGTTTTGTTGTTCTCTTATAAAATCCAGCCTTCAATAGCTAGCATGTCCTCGTTACAAATGAGTTTAAACTATCGTCGTACATAATTTTAACTCCCGGGTATTTAGCCCTGGGGCACATTTTTTATTTCGCGCGAGATCTCCGATTGCTTATAGCTACCATAGTAACACATAAAGGACTTGTTATTATTGTGGACTGCCCTAGGGTAAAATACCATGGCAACGTAACAGATGCTGAGACTTGGATTATAATCGGATGATGGATAACTATCTGAATTGAATAATAACAGTAATGGGGGAAATATTAGAAATGTTTGTCTTTTTATCCTGCCAATTTTTGATATATCAACATGGGTGTTAATTCACACACACACACACACACATGCACACACTGTTAAAGTAGTATATTATAAGATCTCTGTACTTATTGAAATTTTTTTAAAACCTCAACAAGGAAGTGTTCGAAACATACGTTTTAATTAATTTTTTTCATAACTCCACTCGCGTATATTGGAAATCGTTCTTTGTTACTCATTTTGTTTGGCAATTGGTAGTACCCCGAGGTGTTATAAATAGGAATCAACTCGTCACCCCCTAAATTAAGATTGTTTTTAAAATCTTATAAAATAAAATCAATTAATAAACAAAAATTATAAGGTAATTATTTAATCTCATGTTGGTCACTGATCAGAGACTGGGAGGGGGATGCACGTCAAGGTAATCAATGCTTCTTCGTTAATTAGTGACAAAGCTGACAGTAGACATGACGGTCGGGGATTGATTTGTCACAAGAAATAACAAGTAAATTCACAGGTGATTTTACTAGGTATTAATTATATGATGGTTTTAAATTCCATACTTTAAGGCCCGCCGGGCAAATTATGGAATTATTTCATGTCGACGAACAATTGAATATACCTGCATTGAAAAAACACAAAGAAATAACCGAAATCTTTTACTCTGCTTGGCTGAACTCCAAATAGAAAATCGTTAGGGATATTTGTACAAAGATGTAGTTTAACACCATTTTGCCTCTGGCGCTTCCTAAGTTTGTCTTTTTCTCTTTATGAATACGTCTATACCTCTGAACGTACTTAACTAGCTAGTCAACCCACCCGGAGGGGATGGAATTGTTCAGATTAGTAAAAAGGCGTTTATGTTGAAGAATCAATTGTTGTAACGAGGCCGTAAACGCCTTAAAGCTATACACTATAAAACATGCTATCTGATTTGTTATGAAATATCTTATTTGTAACAACAAGTTTATTTCTTTAAAAACTTAACCAAGGGAGATAACACAACATGCATAGTGCTTGTTCAACGTTGCTTGGTCCAAGTGAAATGTAACGTTAAGCGTAGCGGCACCATTCTAATGCGCATCAAATTGGTAGGCGATGATTTACTATTTTAGACAACATTACCTTTTTTGCAAGTACTATCTACACCGATTAAATTTCACTTGGCAATATCGCAACTATGTACAGATTACGGAGCAGTGTCTCAACACCTACTGTTTAATTCATGTCCGGCGTTGCACATGTTTTTCAAGCGTTTAGATACAATAATCAATAAATTTTCTATCATGTCATATACCATTGTGAAGTAATAAATGGGCACCAAGGTACATACCATCTCAGTCAAAAAATAAAACGTAAAACTTTTTTATCATCCTAATGTTGCAAGATAGAATGAGATAAATGAAAGATTCTTCTAGAAACTTCCTAAAACTGTACAATACCATCTCCGCACATTTTATGACAAGCTATCTTCAACTGAATTTCTTTTTCCCCATTACAAGAATTCGGCGCTATTGTTACGCCAATTTCAGCGTTTTGATTACGTCAACTCAGCGTCATCATTCTGCAGTCCAGTGTTATCATTACGAATTACGTCAGTTCAGCGTAATCATTGTACCGATTCAGCGCTATCTTTTCAGTCAATAAGCCCACCTGATGCACACATTGAAATATTGAATACAGAAACTTCCAAAACTATTCCGTTTTGTGTGTGTATATTTCGCATTAGTTTTCAGCGAATTAACATATGCATGAGGCCTGAAGCCATCATAATTAACAATTCAGTGTCGTTGGGCAATTTCTCCTGACAGAAATACCCTTGGGTATAATTTGCTAACGGGAGCATATAACATGTGTATTAAAACCAAAACCAACAGAGCCTGCTCATATACACAAATCCCCTAGAGGAACCAATACTTTCATAAAAACTGATTTCTCCAAGGACCATTTCCCAAAGGGTATAGTAAAGGGGGATTGGGCCCCATCTCCAGACAGTGGGAATTTTATTACTTAGATAAGAAGAAAAAATCGATACTTTGCAGAATTTACCCTTAGGTCATACATCTTGGTTGATTAGCGAATTTAATGTAGAGCCGATTCTAGAACTGTTATGTTTAAAAATTATGCATCCACATTTACACATTGCGTTCGCCACATCGGATGGCTGTATATATTTCATTTGGCAACAAGTTTTTGCCTGCTGTTTATAATACGGAGTTGTTCTCAAAAGCTGTTTCTATACCTGGTAGCCAAAACCGCTATTAGCAATTTAATTCCGAGAATGTCTTTCAATAAGTATAACCCATTTTATCTTTGTGCAAAACACTTTAAAAAGAATATATTTTCACTAATTTTGGAAACTTGGGCATTAAATAATTTTAAAATTGGGGAAACCTAGCAGAAGGATTTAAATATTCGCTGTCTACAAGGTGTCAAGTCTCTTGCTATGAAATACAACCAACATACCATAGTGGACGTCTCCAGGGATGATTATATTTTTTTTATAGCTACAGTGTCCTGACCAATCAGACAGAGCATCCTTCCCCACAATTGAAGTGAATGGCGTATAATTGATGTCGTTGCATTTCTTCAGGGGCTTAGATAGGAACCAATTATAACCGAATCTTCGAAAGCGCTTCAAATCAAGGGGATCCAGGGCAAGAACACCTCTCCCGAAAAAATGGCATTAAATGGTACACTCTAACAATGCCTGAACCCGATATTTGCTGGTAAATGATACGTATGAATTTAAATACAAACATAGAATTGCATGTTCATAAGCATTGTCAAAAAGGCACATCAACTCAAGTTTTAGTGGATATTTTCTTTAAGTCAGTCACAATTAAATCTTCAAAGGGACACCAAAAGTCAAAGCAACTCTTTGGTACCGTCAACAGAAATAATTTCATATTTATTCACTATAAATTATTCTAATCCTTTTTTTATTTTCTTCATGTTTCTGTGAAAAATCAATACCTTATTACCGAGGCAGTTGCTTCAAAGCGAGCTACACCCCTGTTCTCATTTCTTTGGATTCTGCTGGAACCTTTTTGGAGATGGCTCGACGGATATTTACGAAACTTAAAAGGACTTACAAAGAATTCGTTTTTGGTCCAATTTGGATTCAAATAGTTTAATACGTTATTGGTAGAATAAGCCAAAAACTATTTTTAATCTGCATGCTATTAAAAAATTCGTATATTGCAGTTTGGAAAATGTTTTCATAATGTTGTCCAAGTCAAAAAGTTTCATCAGCAGCAAAATGACCTCGGTATTTGCTTCATATTTCTCAATATAATGAAGCTGTCCTTGTTCCTTTGATATTGCCATGTGACGCAATCTATATTAAGGCAAGCAAAATTTGGCATGTAACCAGCGATAAAATTGATAATTTGACGCAACCGACTGCAACCTCCGTTCTCAAATTTGGACCAGGAGAATACAAGACTTGCATACAGCTTATTAGCAACGGGAGTTCAAGTTGTAACAAGGATGGGCACAATGCCAGGTACCACTTAAAAAGTTGGTGTCTAGTTTTTAATCTAGGATTTTTCAGGAGGAAATTAGCAAAAGATTCCTTCTATGTATACCACACATAACCTACAGATTATTAGTATTAAAATACTTTTTATTTTACTCAAAAAGTATTTGAGTAAAATATTTGTAGTTCTTTTAAGGATCATGTGACTGAGATATGGTACTTCTTACTTAAATGTGGTGTAATTATCATCATCCAAAGGGACATAACTCATCAAATAAGGAGTGGAGCCAGTAATGGTGTTTAATGTCCCAGTAAAGAATCGAGACACCGTCAGCTATAGACAAAGGTGCAGATATTTTGCCCAAGTTGCACTGATGGCGTTATACAGCAGGGTTCTCTATTGTGTTTAGGGACCTTAAACATTTTAATATTTTAAGTTCCCATCTGAAAGAACAGCGACTTATTTTGCAATGTCCAGTGCTTGGTAATAGAACAGTTACTATCCACATTCATGTCTTGTGTTGGACATGGTCGGGGTTTAAACCAATGACCTCCCACTTACGGAGTGAGCACTCTACCGAGTTACTGCAGTGGTATTAGCAAGGAGTTGAGCGATAGTGTTTTACAAACAGTCAAAGTTCTTTCACTTATAACGAGGCAGTGGGTTTGGGGATGGAAGGGAAAACCAGAATGCATGGAGAAAACCACTGACATTTGACATGTGAACTGGCACACTTTTTCACATTAGGATTTGCTCAAGTGAATAAGACATATATTTATCAAAATAAACTAGAACTGTCTCTTGAGAGCCAAATACCTCCCGCCCCCAACATTTAAAGTTTTCCTGCGATCTTGAATTATCCGATATGACCTTGGTTCAAGGTCATGACACACCTTTGAATCATGAAGATTGTTCATGTGAAGTTTTCATGAGAGTCGTCCAAAGCATTAATGAGATGTGGCCTGGACACGATTTTACACGACAACAGACATGGTGATTCCTATATACCCCCCCCCCCTTCAAACTAGTTTTGTGGGGGGTATAAAAACAAGCAAAAACTCATAATGTATTATTGTAAACAATATTTAATAAAAACTTGATGATGAAATATGCATCTTTTATAATGTTTATGGCTTAATGATAATCAATGTCACTTAATTTTTCACATGATCATGAAATTCCGTTCTGCGGATTTCAACTCTCACACATGTATGACAACACACAATGACGACAACATAATTTATTTACATATAGGATCTGCAGCTCTGTACTTCCAAGTCACTATGAGATTTGTTAGTTTTGTCCATGATCCTGATCTAATGAGACAATGACTGGACTTGAAATGATAACACGCCCCTCTATATGTCCTTGATGAACACAAAATATACATTTAAAACTAATGGACTTCTTCTAGCGCCTCATACCAGGAGGTGGCCCTGAAAATGTACAAGAATAAACAATTTAATTTTCTATTTTTTTAAAAGAACCACAGGTAACATGTCTTAAATTAAAATACAAACCTTGATGACCTTGCAGGGGTTCAAACCTCCTTTGGTCTGAAGTCCAGGACCTGTTGATTTTACATTGGGACCCTTGATATTGATACTGTAAAAGTCCAATGAACCTGCATTTTTTTCCCCCCAGGATAACCCAACTTTTTCTATATGATAACATAATTGCGCATGGATCTTTCAATGTTGATATTGAACTTTCAAAACTTTATTTGGGAACTGCCAAAAATTAAGGCAAAAGGTCCTGGACCTTCCATTAAAACATAATTTTGAACCCCTGCCTTGTCCAAATGTCAAGACCATCTATCTGCTACTATCATAGTGGTTGGTCATAATAGGTCTGTTTCAAAGTTTCACTTTCCAAAGAAATTACTATGGGAGCTTCACAAGGATTTGCATTATGCTGGTATACATGTTGGTAAAACTATGTTCCTTAATTATTTTTTTTCCCATTTTGTTTTAGAGGTGTTCATTCTAGAAGGGGACCAAGGGGACATGAATGCAAAAATATTGATGTTATAGTGTTTAAGAGTAAAGTTTTTGAAAATGTCTCTCTATGAAAAATGCTAGAAGAACACTAGTTACATACGTTATCACATGAATTCATCTGTATTTTTATTATGAAGTAATTTGACCATTTCAGACCTTAAAGGGTGTTATTAATCATACAGATGCCCCAAATATTACAAGAAATGTATGTATAAAATATAAATTAAAAAACGATCATCAAACTGCACGGAGATCAATATCTAATTAATCCCATATATCATATCTCATTAATGTGTCTACTTCAAAAGAAATTCATCAAAGCAACTCCCAATCATCAAACTACCACAGTACCAGTATAGTTATAATGGAATCATTTTAGTCTTTCCCTTTAAGACCCAACATATCATGCTGCTTCTAAACCCAATTATAGCAATGACAAAAATATAGATAAATTTAAGTCTAAATGCCTTAAAACCAAAATTTTATACTGGTATCTATCTAGCATCCAATATGAAGTTATTTGATTTCTTGTAAATTATTATCACCAGGCAAATGCCACATCACTCATGTTCTTTCAGATTTTCCAGAGAATACAAAGACACAATGCTGGAGGCAAGCTGATAATTCTAGTTATTTTCCAGCACTGCAGACTTGAGATAGATTGTCAAATGAAGCCTTCTACACCTGCTTATCCCCAGGGCTCACATCATCATACAGTGCCCTCGGGGTTCACATAGGATGAAGTTATATTACTCTATAAATAATTGTGGTTTTATACACTCATTAAGACTGCTGTTAAAAGCGACTTGCCTCTAGCAGACATTTTTAACTAAATAAAATACAGGTCAATTATTTTGTCTTTACAGCAGCCAGCATCCAAAAATAGTGATGTAGCTTCTTTATTAAACATTTATAAATAATTATAGTGATGTCATCATTATTATTAGGTCAAGGTAGAACAACAATATACAAAAGTGGCCAGTATTCATTAAATCATTAATTTATATAATGTTAAATCTAAAATTTTTCAAAAGGGACCATTTTGTCTTAAACACCATATTATAAACATCTAGTATTTTTTGCATTCATGCTATATTAAATATAGCCCACTGGCCCCACTAAAACCTTAACATTAGGCAAAATTTAGGAGCCAATGACACCTTCTAGAATCAACACCATCTTTATTAATACCATAATACACAACAAAAGTACATAAGCCGGTATGTACTTTTTATAGCATTTTTATTGTAAGGTTTCTTCATATAAATTGGTTTTAGAGATTTAAAAAAAAGCTTTAACATTTAATGAAAATCAATTCAACTTTGCAAACACACATAAAAGGCTTTTAACAATAATTTTTTTTTTTTTTTGGTATGATTGTCTATGAGGAATACGGAACAAAATATACATGTACTCTTGTGCACAAAAATGCAAAAAACTGTATAATTACTAGTATCTCTTTTCTTATATTTAATTCATAATTATTAACAACTGATGAGAAATTGTATTCTGCGAGGACTGTTTAGTGCTGTAAAATAAATACTGGTATAATATGTAATTTAAACAATTTTTTTTAAAATTTATAATTGATTAAGATAGATGTAGTATATACAAGATTTCCCCCCAGACATTCATGGTTACCCCCCCCCCCCCCCCCTGGAAATTGAAATTAATGGAGATCTAGAGTTTAAGGGTGGTAGTGCTGCATATGGATCTAAAGTACTGGTAACTGGCCCCGTTTTAACCTTGATTCTGTTCATTATCATGATTCATTTCCTTTAAAATTAAATTCAAGACAAGGGAGATGGTACTTCCCCCCATATTAATGGAGATATAAAATGTAAAGTGGTAGGGCTTCCTAAAGCCCTTAAGTAACTGAAACTGTCTTAAAGGCTTAATATAACCCTTAATTCTATTCATAATTCATTTCCTTTATAATCGATACACAACTGGACAATGGAGATAATTTTTTCTAGTGTAAGAGTGGCACTAGCTAATACCTTTGAACCATAAATAGATTGCGACAGAAATGATGATGCTATGCATTGTCCTTTGACCTATAGCCCAAGAGCTAGTGGGGTTTGAAATATGTGTCAATGGCCAAAAGCTTTGAAGGTTGTTTCTGATAGAAAAATGTCTGTAGTTTTCGAATTTGGGCGTCTTGTGAATGAACTCGTTTCCGATTTTTTTTCAGACGCGAGTTTTTACACTAGAATCGCATTTTTCAGCCGGTTTTTCGGTAATTTGATAATTCTGCATTATGGACGCGATATGGCCTTAAAATGTCTTATTACTGATGCGGTTATCAAGAATTATGATCATTGTTGACATTTAAGTTAAAAACTTCTTGATACATTTCAGATTTTTTTTTAAAATAACTATTTTAGGAAAAAAATAGACCAAAAATTTTGCGTTTTTAATATTTTGCCCTCTTTTATGTCTTATAAAAAAATAATAAAAGCATTTAAGTGAAATGTTTTACCATATTGTCACAGCCTAATGTGTTTTGCATTCAATAAAAGTAGCTGCATATCATTTGGTAGGAAATTGCGGCACCCACAGTGGAAAAACTTTCCCCTACCCCAAAAATTGCAAATTTCTCAAAAAATCGATCTTTACTACAAATTTTGCTATTAGTTGCCATACTGATTGTTATACCGTGTAAGCTTTAATACTTGGGTGACAACATTGAAGACCTCTAACTAAAAACTTCTTGTTAAGCATTCAATCTCAATTTTGTGGCCAATTTTAAACAACCGAGTTTTGCGTTTTTACTTAATCTTTATTCGTTAAAGTCTTGTAGCGCATTCAAAAAAAGCCTGATTATCAATATACTATTTTATTTAGAATCCCTGATGTGTGTGCTTTATTGTGCAAGTATAATGTGTAACAAAATCGTCACATTAACCCATTACCCACGATTTATTCTTCCCCTACCCCAATATGCTAACGATATGCGAATTCACGGGATATACTGTGTTAGTGCTCTTAGACAGGCTGGTTCAAAATAACTCGTATTCATTCAGAATTATAATTTCATTCATCATCAGTGTCTTCACTATCACTACTGTCGGATTCACGTACATCCTCATCTTCTCCCATGTCATCCTCTGTAAAAGTTGTACTGTCCATCTTCAGTCTTATATCTTTCGGAATCTGTTCACCTTCAAACCAGTGAATCGCATACTTGTTATTTTCTTTTTTCCATCCATTTTCTTGTGGAGTATTTAATGTAGGACAACTGCAATTGGCATGTTTCCAAAAATATGCAACATATTCTGTTCGGAGGATTTTCTGAACAAGAACACTTTTACAAGGAGGTAGTGAACTCGGATCGGCTCCTTTGAGCTTTTCTAATGGGTCAGTTTGATTTGTTGGAGCGTATTTCTCTCTGAAAATGGCAAATCGTGCCTCATTTACTGTTTTAATGTTTTTTTTGCCATACATTTCACAGACAAAAGATTCCATTACCTTCATATCTCTTTCATTAACTCTTTGATTTGTTCCAATATTTGAGAAAACGCTTCTGAAAGTTGCACTTTTTTCAACGATATTATAAGGCCTAATTTTACCTTTTCTAAGAAATGCTGCAGTATAATCACATCCAGTGAAAGCATGGATAGCTGGAAGAACTTGGCACATTTCGATCCCAATTTCATTGGACAGTTTTTTAGATCAATAAATCGCCTAGTATTGGTGCCGTCAGTGCCTGAATCCATCCATATGTTTGCATGTATTTGGTGACAATGATACAATAAAATAACCATTACATCCGTGTCATTTGCTCTAACCACTACGTTAGGAGAATCGGACCTTGAGGCAATGTATTGCACATGTAAGGTGATCCTGGTATCTGCCTCCTCGTGGGTACAGGCAAGATTGGACACTTCACTGCACACTACTGTTGCATCATTTTCGCAATAGAATTGATGGCAGTGGTCCTCTGTTGCATAATATAATGTATGGCCTGCAAGAATGTCAGCATAGTTATCATTCTTCCATTCTTGTAGCAAAAACGATAGTAATGACCTCTTGAAATTAGCAGATTTCAAAGCTGAACGGAAATCATGAGGTCGCTTTTGTTTTGGGCCCATTACTACAATATCTGGTCCACTGCTCTCTCCTCGCATATCTCTTTCAATATCTTTGATGGATGGATGGACATATGTGTCACAAACAAAGTGTATTTCTTTTGCCAGTTTACATAATAGCTTGAGAATGGTTTTGGCTACACCTTCAAAAGTATCTGGTAGGTTTGACAGCAACTGTATAAGGAACATGGCATCAACGACATAAGCATCAATTTGATTTGCAGCTGGAGGATCAGAATGAGCCTTGCTCTCTAACATTTTCATAAGTATTGATTTGTCGGTTTTATTCATATTCCCGTCAATTTGTGCAAGAGCTGGCGGCACGGGAGTGAGAGGATATTCAAAAACTTTCTGCAAGTTTATATCTGTTGTCGTTGCCAAAAACAAAAGCCTACCAAATAGATCACGTGAACACTGTAGCTGTATGATTTTCTTTGCTTTCACCTCAACCCGAACCTTAAGTGCCAAAGATGCAAAAGTGCGCAATTTGTTTCTTGTAATAGGTTTTTCAAATCTAGAGGGATCTGCAAAACAGCCATTTCTAAAGTCGTGAAAAGATTGCTCGCCATATTTTACACAACTAAGTATCTCATTTTTCACATCATCTTTGACTCTGTTACCAGTTGATATGCACAGGAGATCCTCATTTCTTATCTCTGTATCAAACGGATTCTTAGTTGCTTTAATACAGTCGATCAAACTACTTACATCTTTATTATCTCTCTGAATTCGCGACGGCTTGAGCTCTTGATTCACATCCCCCTTTTTCCGGATTCCAGTTTTTGAGAGAAGAGCACCAACGATAGCACTGCGGACACTTCGTGTAATCATCCATCTTCGCCTGGCCGTATATGACTGGCTGAATGCAGAAATGCCAGTTAGACGAGATGCAGCATCAGCATTGATTGTCTGCTCAAGTGTCATGTCCACTGGAATTCTGGAAAATGATTTATTCGAGCGTCTTATAGACAAACCACCATTCTCAAGCATTGCTCTTGCTTGTGGATGACTTATATCAATGTTAAGTAAATTTAAGTGATAGCGTGTCATCCATCTTGCATAGTTTGGTCTATTAGCTGCAAAAAATACTGGACACATTTTTAAGCAGTAAGTAAATAAAGGTAGATCGTTAGTTCGACAAGATCTACTGAAAAGTAACAGAAGTTCAACTAATTCAATATACATAAACCAATACTGTGCTGTTGATCCATGGTTTCCAGTTCTTGTGTCATTGGAAAAGGCTTCATACATATCAAAAATAGATTTTAAATTTTCTTGCTCTAGAACGTTTTGCATTTCTTCTGAAGAAGTATTTGTAATGAATTGTTCTAACTGCTCGTATAAAGATTCAGATATCTGACCATGCTCTTCCAGAAAAGACCGAAAATGGAGAATACGGAAAGAAAGAGATAATATAGTATGCATTCTCTGACATCTGTTATAATGCTTCCCTTTTATGAACCCATTTAGAGACCCTTCTGCCAGAACTTTGGTCTCGGTTAGCACATATGGTCCGCCAGAGCCCTCAATTAAGTGACCAAGAGCGCCAAAATATGCCAACATTATATGGAAAGGACCAAAACATATGAAAATATTGTCGTACTTTGGTGATTCTTCCGATTGTATCTGCATCGCTGGTTTAGCTATGGCAAGATCATAGTGGACAATTGCTGTGTTATCAGAACATTCCCGTGCCACAATCTGCGATCGACGTAATGTTTCCGACACCACATCTAATCGGGTCGGTGGCAAACTTATATTGTCCATATAGCCTATCACTTGCTCTGGTAGATGATCTACTGTGATTAGAGAATTCCATCCTGACCACATGGGTATATTAGAAAATAAATGGTGACAAATCACCCATGTTAAATCCCTTTTTCTGGTCTCATTTAAATTAGAGGGGTCCGAAATTGCTTTTACGGGATATTGAAATTTTGTTATTTTTGGACGCTTTCTGTAAGATTCTAAAATAGGGTCCTCAATATCTAAAGAGCGTTTACGTTTCAATGACTTTGTTTGTGTAGTGGATACTTGTGGAATTCCTAGAGAGTCCCCCATTGAATGTTGTTCGTCGGGAGTGTTCTGGTAACATATTCCAACTGTGTCGTGCAAAGTTCCGCTTCCAGACAAAGTCTCGGTGTTTTCATCATAATTATCCCAAGCCGTTCCGGTTGACAAGTTTGGAATTTTCAGTAATCCATCAGGAGTTAGCTGATTCCTGTCTGATATTGTCATTGCAAGTTCAGTTTCAAGTGTCTCCGCAACATGGTAACTTATTGAGTGCCCTAAATGATTTAGTACTTCAATAATTTTCCTACTACCAGTCATACTTTTAAAACCCAGTCCAAGACATAAATGTTTTGATGGCTTTATTTCGCCATTGGTTACAGCAAACAAAGCATCATCTGCTGCTGAACTGATGCATCTATTCATTCTTTCAGAAGGTTCTTTTGTTGAAGACCCTGTATATAGAGTTTTAAAAAACTGCATAAGTATGTCTGGGGGGTTAGCTTGGCCTTTCTGTATTTCATTTACAGTCAATGGGTTCTGTAATTGGGGACATGTCTTTGACATTTCTAATATTGTATTTCGCAACTGGTATGCAGCTTCAGTGACTTTGGAATTTAATAAAAACGTATTATGGAAACCTATAATCTGATCTGTATCTAGAAAGCTTGGATATAATATTTTGCCTTGTCGTTTACCTATTTTACTCATGCAAATATCATCTTTGAAGTGATTTAGAAGTTTTACTTCTAAAGTCTGGATGGTATATGAGGAGCAATCAAGACCAATGTCCATCAGCATTGTAGTGTAATATTCATACAAGGAGGCAATTGTTACAGCTTGACCTTGTGCTATAACGTTTTTTTTATGTATTCGGTCAACCATTTAAATGCTTTTTCGTGTCCTAGCCTAATGTTGCCATATTCTGTCTTAGCAGACCCGGGTATACACCTCTCAGAAAGATTTAAGTAATGTTTTCGGCAGCTATGGTGATATTTAACCTCTTTAGCAACAAAATCTATATCACAAACTCTGGCAATCATATCTGTATCACCCAGAACCATTGCAGCATTTTTTTTTTTTCTCCCGCTTCCAAACTTTCACAATTGCCTAACTGTTCCCTTTTCTTACCCTTCGTCAGGAGGCCACAAAACAAACATACGGGAAGAAAAATACCGGAGGAGGAAGTTTCGTCCGATAAATGTTCAGTGTGGGATCTTAAAGTGTAAGAAACTTCTTCTACTTCTACAGTGGAAAAAGACTCTAGTTCTTTTTTTGAGACAGCAGTGAAGTTCTTGTAACACATTCTGTGATAACCATTGGTTTTAGGATCAAAGTTTTGAGGAAGATCTTGACAAATTTGTTTATATTTGTGGGATTTTGTTTTCGAAAGACGATATTCAGCAACTTTTGCCACTTTACTCCATGTTGTTTCATCAAAAGGTTTAATTTCTATATCTTGGAAACGTTTATCGACATGAAGGCAACAAACAAGATTTGTTTCATCTGTGCTATCGCCCTGTAATATCTGTTTCCCCTTAGATGTATCCAGCCGTGTGCTGGCCATTTTGCAACACTTCTAATTGAAATGACAATGAGTTATCACAAACAAATCGCAAAATATTATTTACAGTGATTTTAATTCAGTCACGGAATCAAATAGAATTAACAAACAGATTACTTATCTGCGTCAAAACTTCATTGATTCTATTGTGAACACGGATTCTTTTTAAAAACAAATATTAAATAAAATCAACTTGTTCACACGAAATATAAACGGTAACAAAACAATAGAAAAAAGGGGTGAATAGTTTTTTCTTACTTATCATAAACAACAACCATATGAAAGTATCTATAATTGCAACCACGTGTGATTTGCAATGACAGAAAACGTAACACAAACGCTTTGCGCAGCGCCATCTGCCGAGTCATACAAAAGGGCGTGGCACTATCATTGCTTAATAATACAAAAAATCAAAGCATTGAATAAACAAGCTAACAGCGTAATTTACTATATGTTTCAAGTACAAATTTACGTTATAACACTCTACCGTGTTTAAAATCTCACTGCCTGAGAACGCACAAGTGTAAAATCAATATCTCGCGAACTCGCTTATTTATTGCATATGGGGTAGGGGGAAGAATAAATTGTGGTGAAAGGGTTTGTGTGACGATTGTGTTATACATTATACTTGCACAATAAAGCACAAACATCAGGGATTCTAAATAAAATAGTATATTGATAATCAGGCTTTTTTTGAATGCGCTACAAGACTTTAACGAATAAAGATTAAGTAAAAACGCAAAACTCGGTTGTTTAAAATTGGCCACAAAATTGAGATTGAATGCTTAACAAGAAGTTTTTAGTTAGAGGTCTTCAATGTTGTCACCCAAGTATTAAAGCTTACACGGTATAACAATCAGTATGGCAACTAATAGCAAAATTTGTAGTAAAGATCGATTTTTTGAGAAATTTGCAATTTTTGGGGTAGGGGAAAGTTTTTCCACTGTGGGTGCCGCAATTTCCTACCAAATGATATGCAGCTACTTTTATTGAATGCAAAACACATTAGGCTGTGACAATATGGTAAAACATTTCACTTAAATGCTTTTATTATTTTTTTATAAGACATAAAAGAGGGCAAAATATTAAAAACGCAAAATTTTTGGTCTATTTTTTTCCTAAAATAGTTATTTTAAAAAAAAATCTGAAATGTATCAAGAAGTTTTTAACTTAAATGTCAACAATGATCATAATTCTTGATAACCGCATCAGTAATAAGACATTTTAAGGCCATATCGCGTCCATAATGCAGAATTATCAAATTACCGAAAAACCGGCTGAAAAATGCGATTCTAGTGTAAAAACTCGCGTCTGAAAAAAAATCGGAAACGAGTTCATTCACAAGACGCCCAAATTCGAAAACTACAGACATTTTTCTATCAGAAACAACCTTCAAAGCTTTTGGCCATTGACACATATTTCAAACCCCACTAGCTCTTGGGCTACTAATAACTTTAAATTTAACTACATGATCCAATGCTGACATTATTAAATTTTCTTAAATTCTGAAAGTTACCAGTAACCCCAGTATGTAAACATGTATCACTTTAATAGAAGATTATCTAGCCAAATAACATCTGTTTAAAATTATTAAGCTGGCAAGAAACTTGGTATACACTTATTTGGCTTTTATTATTGCTACTATATATATAAGAGAATCTAATAGACAATTTAACAGTTTTAATGTGAAGAGAAATATTAGTGCAGTCATTACAAATAATTTATTATCAGTGTGTGGACACAATGTAATATACTCATTACATACACACAGCTACAAAGACTGTATGTTCTACGGCAAAGGGGAGATAACTTTGGAAAAACTAGTCTGCCAAATCTGATGGGGAGAAAATGCAATTCCTTGCGATTTCTTTGACAAAGGAGAGTTAAATCTTGTAAAACTGGCACAAATTCTACAAAAAGTCAACATTTTTATTCTGTTCAGCCTTATTTTAACCTTCATTTAAAGGACAATACAAGTATTCCTCTTTTTAAAGTTTATAATATTTTCCTCTGCCAATACTGAGCTAGTTGTGCAAGAAAGACAATTTTTTAATTGAAACATTTTACAGTCAATACTAGTAAATTATTACTTTCAAAAATCATCATGTGATATATGACACATTGTCTCGTGTTTGTTACATTTATGTGAAATCTATCAACAGACATGGAAGGGTTATTGAGATGGACAGACAGACTCATAGGTTGATTTCTATATATCCCTTAAACTTTGTTTATGAAGACATAATAGTAGTCTTTCTTAAATGTTATATAACTATATGCTTCCTGGGAATAAGGGCATAAAATACATTCTGTTGTAATTAGGTTAGACCATATTTTTATTACTTGTTTTGAATATACTGCCATCAAAACAATGAATTAAGCTAATTCTTCTTAAACAATTGCCAGGGTTCGTACAGACATTTGGACTCCAAATTAAAGGACTTTTTAGGGTCTTTTCAGGGCCTAATTTGCAAATTTAAGGCCTAATCGGAGGGTCAATTTTAGCAAAAAAATATTGGAACAAAGGCAATTACATCAACCGTGTCTATAGTAATGACACTTGAAGTGGATGTTGAAGTTAGGCGCTCGGGAGGGCCAGGTACTTTTAAATTGCTTATTTCAATGTAACTTATTAATTAATTAACTTATTTATTTATATCAGTCTATTTGCAACCACTTAATGTCAAAATACAGACCAAATTGGCCAAATTCAATGGCTTTTTAGGGCCTTCAGGATAAATTCAAGGGCTTTTTAGGGTCAGACTTGTTTTTAGGGCCTTTTTAGGGCAAACCTCAAAATTTAAGGACTTTTCCAGGCCTGTATGAATCCTGATTGCATATCAACATTGCCAACATAACATCAGAAATTGTAACAACAATTGCTCAAGTTAATGATGCCATAAATCCTGACTATAAGATGGAATGGGATTTTAGATTTTTTTTTTGTTTTTTGGGTTTTTTTTGAAGATTTCAGACCGGTATAAGTATTTGAACCTACCGGTTGCACTGTAAAATTTCCACCAATGTTCGCCTCTTGTTCATATTGTTTATTACCGCAATTCTGTATGGATTAGAATGAATTAAAAAACTCAAAAATCAAACCAAAGGGAAGAACAACTTATTTTTGTTAATGTATTGCCCATCTTCCATAGCCACCATCTGCCTCATCTTAGGCCTCACTATAAGACAGTTAGATTGATAGCAGACTAATCCAAGGGAGATAACTCTAACAAAGACAAACTTGTAATTTTGTTGTGTGCGATATTATACAAGACACGGATGTCATTCAATGCCAAAGAAGACTTCATTGGCTATTCAAAAATTTGTTATGTCCTTCTTACACTGTTTAAGTACATCTCCAGTTTCACTACAATGTCTTCACAGTGTGTGCGAAACTTTCAAAATGATTAATGGACATTCGGTCTGGTAAACCTAGAAACTTTACCAGACCGTAAATTTTTTTACTGGACCAAAAATTTGTCAATGAAAAGAATACAATGTTTCAGTTTTGTAAATATTTATTTGTTTTCTCCTTTAAAACGGAAAGCTACGGGAGGCACAAATTATGAAGAAAACTTCAAACAATAATCATTTAAAAGGTCAGAATACATTTATTTATGGAAGCACAAATAAATGTATTCTGGCCTTTTAAATTATTATCGTATGCTGCGCTTCCCGACCTATAAATTCAAAGCAGTGTGTGCATTTAATTACGCGTTTCTCCTCATCAAATTGCAACCATGGTCGCCCCTCCATCCAATGCTGCTTAAATTTTCTTTCACGTTTTTCTTCGTAATTTGTGCCTCCCGTAGCTTTCCGTTTTATTGGTTTCCCTGGAATAGCTCCAGGAACGTATTTCAGATTAAACATTTTTGTTTGCAGTATCTGCGATATTGGATTCCCTTTGCAGATCAACAGTGAAGTAGAAGTAATAACGGAAGTCAGTTGGCAATAATAAAATTAGAATCGGATCAGAACTATAAATCCGGATTTTTGACGCTCTCTATTTGCCGAACTGGTTACCGGACATACGGTCCGGAAAAATCTGATTTTTTATCGGACCAGCGGTAATTTTAACGGACTAGTCCGACGGTCCGACGAAGTTTGGCACACACTGTCTTCACCTAATTTCCCTTAATTGAAGTTGGAATGGCTATGATTCAAGTTATTATTTTTAAGATCAATTCAAACTTCAGAAACATGCTTTCTAGTCTCTTGAATATTTTTTTTTATTGAGCAATATTTTCTCAGATTAAATCTTTGTTAAGGACTGATTTTGAAATTAGATTTGAACATACATTTGTACAATTATGTTGTGAAGTAAATGAACCCACTATGAATAATGATATGACTGATTGATATAAATGACAACAGTTACTTATTTGAAATGTACTCTGAAACACTTTTGTTTTGGATTCCACCTGAATGGTCTTTCTAATGTTTACACTTTCAAATAAATGTGTATTATGTAATCTTATGAAATTGACAAGAGTATAAAAAATTTTAAATTTCATTGGGCCATGCGAAGTTTAGGTTTCCTCTCATTCACACCAATATGTTTGACATTTGAAAGGGGTCATTTTCACATGATATACAGGATACAATTTTTTTTTCAAAGAACTACATAAAATTATAAGATTGGTGAAGGTCAATTACAAATGGTTGTCCCATTGTCAAATGAACTAGGACAAGCTAGTGCAGAAACTTTTGGGCAAGTGAACTTAACAAACTCTTGCACCTGCCTCTAGTAGGACTCTAACTTGGATACTGAGAGGTATTGTGAACCATCAATTGGTTTTTTAATTCACTAGGCGGCACAGCCCTACCTCCCTTCCAACTGGTTGAAGGGAAATATTTGGACAGTGGTGGTGTGCGACACATACATGCCTATCCTTTTTGAGACTAGAATTAAGTATGTGTAAATTTTTAAAACAAGTTTTACCAAATCAATAGTAAGGATTCATTTCCTTATATGACTTAGGCCAAGGCCGAAAACAATTTTTAGGTCTTCCAGGGGCAATTTTATGAATTATAACTAGCCAATTGGGAGTTTTAGACTGTCAAATCTGCCTGTTGCAGACTCAAGGAAAACACCAAAAAGCCATTTTTAAACAACTATATAACACTGGATCCCCATCTTGGATTATTGAACAGCATTAAAATACTGCCCTTGGGTCAAATTTAATTGGAGGAAGTTGATATTTCACCATATGCAGTCTAGAAAACGATTTCAACTCCAATGACCAGAAATTACAAGATTTTATTGTAAATTTTAACTGGCAATCCTCCTGTCATAATATTAGCTTAAATTATAATTGCACAAAGTATGCCAAATCATAAGAGTAGGCAAGTATGCCAACAGTAAATGTTCTGTGCATGATAAGCTTTATAATAATGACATATAATTACCTCTCATCATTCCCTGTGGTGGTCCTCTCATCTGCCCACCTTGTCCTCCACGTCCCATACCCATTGGTGGTCCTCTCATTCCTCCACCACTGCCTCCCATACCCATACCTCCCATACCACCTCTACCACCTACAATGTAGATACATAAGAACATTTTAATGATGTACAAAAGTTAACTTTGAACAAGAAAACTAAAATAATAAAGGATGATGTCCAAAACGCCGAGCTATCAGCCTATAGGATTCAAAATTTAAAAGTATGTTGAATACATATTGATAGTGAAACAAGAGGCCCATGGGCCTTATACGCTCACCTGATAACTAATGGCTAGCTGATAGATTTAAAGTAAACGTAAATACTAAACCCCAATGACTTTTTTCTTTACATCAAAATGATCATTGTATCAATACCTACAACATTCTAATATACATGCCTATACAAAACGTTTATAGTTTTCAAGATAATTAACCATTTCAGTATTGTTTTACATCTGTGACCTTGACCTTTGAACCCATGACCTTTTTCTATACATTAAAATGATCGTCATATCAATACCTACAATATTCTAATATACATGCCTATACAAAAAATTTATAGTTTTTGAGATAATTAACCATTTCAGTATTGATTCGCATCTGTGACCTTGACCTTGACCTTTCAACCCATGACCTTTTTCTATACATCAAAATGATCATTGTATCAATACCTACAACATTCTAATATACATGCCTATACAAAAAGTTTATAGTTTTTGAGATAATTAACCATTTCAGTGTTGTTTCGTATCTGTGACCTTGAACTTTGAACCCATGACCTTTTTCTATACATCAAAATGATTGTTGTATCAATACCTACAACATTCTAATATACATGCCTATTAGGGGTGTAACGATACGGGCAAAACCGTATTGCAATATATTGGGAAATGTCAAACCTGTATTGCAATACGTATTGAATACGTATTGCCTTGGATGTTGAACATGTGAAGCAGGAAATTCTCGATCTTTTGGAGCACCTGGAGTTCATCTTTGTGTTTATTATGAATACTTGTATACAATAAAATTTAACTTCGAACGTGTCGTCCGACTCCAGGACAAACGTGTTAACCATACTGTTTTAAAGCGCTTCGCTAGCGTGACCATTCAACATAATTTTTAACAAAGAGATAAAACGTCGAGTAAATATGACTTTGTGGTTAAACTAATATCCAAATAGGCAAAGAAAGGGGTATAATTTCCGTATCGGCAAAAAACCGGTATTTGAAAATCGTACCGCGATAACCGATGTTGGGGCCTCTGAACCGGTTTTACCGGTATATTGTTACAGCTCTAATGCCTATACAAAAAGTTGATAGTTTTCGAGATAGTTAACCATTTCGGTATTGTTTTGCATCTGTGGCCTTGACCTTTGAACTCATGACCTTTTTCTATACATGAAAATGATCGTTGTATCAATATCTACAACATTCTAATATACATGCCTATACAAAAAGTTTATAGTTTTCAAGATAATTAACCATTTCAGTATTGTTTCGCATCTGTGACCTTGACCTTTGAACCCATGACCTTTTTTTATAGATCAATATGATCATTGTATCAATACCTACAACATTCTAATATACATGACTATACAAAAAGTTCATAGTTTTCGAGATAATAATTATAATCAGAGGTAAAAAAAATTAGGTCACGACCTTCACAATTGACCTTGACCTTATTTTGAAGATGTCAAAACTGAAAACCCCATGTCATTATCTGGTTAAGTAATCAAGTTATAACAATTTGAAGCTATTTTACGATTTTTTCAAAATTAAACGCAAAAACGCGTAACCCATTTTTTGACCGAATTTCACGAAATGAACAAACTACAGGCTTAAGACCCTAGAGAAGCCAAATATCACATCAGATTTTTTCTCCAATCAGTACTTTCGGAGAAGAAGATTTTTTTAAGATTTTTGCACCCCTAGGTCACCTTGACCTAGTTATGGTAGCCATGGCAACCCCACGAACAAATCTGAATTGCACCGACCCAGACATGCTTTTGACCAAGTCTCATTGAAATCTGCCAAGTACTTTCAGAGGAGAAGTCGAAAATGTGTGTTAACGACGCACGCACGCACATACACACGCTGCACCATACCATAAGCTCACATGACCTTTGGTCAGGTGAGCTAAAAACCTAAAGCTACTATTATGTAAAAGTTTATATGGTAAAATTCTCAGTAAAATATTGCATTATATGTTTAATACATTAATTCATTGGGTTTGTCTCCGTATAACTCTATACAAACATGGAACAAGTCAGTGGAAATCAACAAGTTTTTTTAAATGCACATAGAGCGCATGTCTCTCCATTAAAGATATTTTGAATATAAAAACTATATTATGTTACTGTTAGATATGCAAAGTATGGTTAATGGAGAGATATGCGCTGATAATGAATTTTGTAAAAATCAATGTTTAGAGAATTACCCCAATATAACCTCTTTATATACCGCACTATACTCGTACTTGATATTAATAAAACCATATCGTCAACAATTACCTGCGTGGTGTAGTGGGTATACGTAGGGGCTATTAAGTCTTACATTGTTGAATCCCAAAGATACAATTTTATTTTTTTTCACTTATTTTATTTTAATAAAATGTATATTTTACGGCTTTTTTTTCTTTTTTATCTAACTTTGTGTCAGAATTTAAATGCAATATTATTATTTCTGCCACAAATAACATATTAGAAAGAAAAACATGCACACACATTTGTTTTATACATACAATATATATAACGACATTACAATCCAGTTTAAGGCCACTTGTCATTTCCCGTGTGTTTCGTGTACGTTGAACACGTACATGTCCTAGTAAACAAAATCCCCAAAACATTAACTTTTTAAGGCTAAGTGCATTAGTCACACGAAGAAAGGCCATAGACGAAAAGTCGGGGTAGGTTTCATGTGTGATGAATGTCACTAGCTGGCAAGACTAAATATCATGAACCTGCGGTTGGTCGAATAGACTTGAATTCTGAATGTATAGACCTACCCATTTTGAGGTGCGGCAAATAAATTGCCATTTGCTTTATTTTCAAAGAAAAAGTTTCAGCCATGAAACTCGCACCGATTCAGACAAGAACTGACATTTTCGTCAAACAATGTGCTGCAATCATTTATCTAGATAAAATATAAAACCTTCAGTAATCTTTGATGCTTCAAAGATGAAAAAAGTTTCAAGTCTACATACATCGGGAATCACAATATTATTAAACAATCTCCAAATAAGAATATTTTATAGTGAAAGTAGAAAAATTGATTTCGATTATACAAATGACCTTTATGATGATGACTATTATACATTGACGGGACTTAGCATCTTGTAACAAAGGCTATACATGTATCAGTAAAGTCCACAGCACTAAGGACTAAAAGCTTGGCTTTGGGACTGCTCTTGACAAAGCTTCAAACTGGTCTTTACCATAAACACTTAGCAACACTGTGTGGTCTGAAAAATGCTATACAGGTGTCAAGCATTTTCTCTGAAGCACGGGTGGCTCTAACAACAGAGTTGTTAAATGCCTTCTATCACCGATTTCATCTAAATACAAGTATGACGGCCTAAATCAAAGTTTTCTGCTATGAAATCACACTGACATGCCGTCAATAGACACAAGGTATATGCATTATGACGCAAAACATAACAAGTCATTGTGACACCTGAGTTTTGTTTTTGTGCTAGCAAAGTAATGGCAATTACTGACAGTAGCGTTACACTTTGGTACAGAATAACAAACATTTAAATTATATAGACAACTAACCAACCAGTAAAGTCAGCTTCCACACACGTCATTATAAAAAGGGATAAATGTTATTCATATGCAACGTATATAATTACACAGAGATTTATTTGTACTTGGCCTTGAAGTAGTGACGGGTATAGAGGCCTGAAACGGGTTTAACCTAGTTTCTTGCGTATATATTCCTATAGGCGGATAGCTCGGCGTTTTGAGAATCATTCTTTATTAATTACTCTTAAAAAGACGCATACACAAAAAATGATAATAAGAATAGTATATGCACATAAATTGGAACTGGTCTGATTGTATCAATTTATATACTTTGTACTTGCTTAATTATTAAATATATGCTACATGTTCTAATTAGTGCTATCACGAGTACCTGGATACCCTTTGACGGTTAGGCTACCAGCATTACCCGGAGTAAGAAAATGACTACCATAATACATAGATGAAGCTTAAACATTTTGAGTTAGGGGCCCAATTCACTTCAGAAAAGAAGTTGTAATAGTAATGAATATCTAAAATTTGTAAGCATCAAGGGGCCCAGATTGATTTTTAGTGGCCATTGGCTACTGGGCCCCTGATAATCTTTATCCCTGATGATACCCGAACATGGGACATAAATTAAATTAAATGTGCGATAAATACAAGAATTTACATAAATATTTGTGTTGTTGTTTTTATCAGAGGTGAATGTTATTTCTTTCAGACACAACAAGGTCATTTTTGACTTGTTTCATGGAGTGTTAATATATGTTATTTATAACATTGTATCAATTTGTCGACAGTCATTGATGATGTCTGTTAAATTATCGGAATACTGTTGGCATTTACCATAGCTTAATATGTTGACCTAGATACTTCAAATATGTCCATTATTGCACATTGATAAACTTAATCTAAAAATCTGTTTTCAATAAATAAAATCTTATAACAATGGCTAGTGGCAACAATAATAAGTGGTCAGAAATTTGGAAATTATTTTTACTAGTATCCAAATCTTCAGTAGTACTATGGCAAGTAAAACCAAAGGTGACCCAGGGATTGATTAATAATGCATGCATGAGAGGATATCAATCTCCAGATGTACCCCTCAACCATGATTATAAATAAAACAAATAAGAATTAATGTTGATAAAACATGTAGTCTGATGGTCCTAGGCTTGAAACACAGGTACTCGATTACAGGTCGGATACAAGACATCAGGTACCTGGGTATTACATTTTCTACCAGTACCAACCCTAGATCTAAATCTTCCAATCTATTCAGATATATGGAATTTTGCAATTCTTAGGTCTATGAAAAACATTATTTTTTAAACAAACTCATAAAAAATAGATTTTAATCTAATAGAGTTTTTAAACTCTTAAAATCTTTTAAACTTTTAAATCTTAAAAGACTCTAACCCTAACTTCACAAATTAATGGCATTACAACCATTGAAATGTGTATACTCATTTTAAATTTCAGTCAGTAATTTACTTCAAAATGGCATGTTTTCTGACAAATATAAAGTTGGAAAGAAAATGATATCAAAATGAAGCACTGACCTTGTCTCATCTGTGGTGGTGCCATCATCGACTGTGATGGACCACCTACACCTCTGACTGGTCCTTGTAAACCCTGCTGTGGACCTCCACCAGATGACATCCCTCTTCCAGCTGCTCTACCTGAGCCTTGACCAGACTGGGCACCAGACAATGGTACCCTAGCTATTCCCTCCTGAAACATTAACATCAAATGAATTATGAGCATGTGTGTGGTATTAAAAACACAAGTTAGTAAATAATCTTTATTAACAAACAACTAAATAATAAATATTACATCCCTTGAGATTACAGGGTTATTCATGTGGTCATCAATACCGATTGATTGTATGAGGTTTTATGTCCCAGCCAAGAGTATTTAACTTGTATCCAAACAGACGCCACCAGCTATAGGCGAAGTGATAGAAATTTTTACCTTTGCAATGCTCCCAGGGCAATGTGCAGGTCTGCAGGAAGAGTTCTTGAATGGGCAACACCTGTCATGACACTGGTATTTGTTTTTAAGGTCTCTTCTGTAGAACCCTGTGACTTTACTTTCAAAGGTAAAAATTTCATTCAAAGATAAAATAACAGATGTATGTGATTACTTATTGATAGTGACAATAGGGATGAAACTTCACTTTTAGAGACATGGACACAGTATGATGTCAGAGATGAACCGCACATAATAATAAATCTGACAAAATGTTAAGATACGTTGTAGTCTACATAAATATTTTAAGGACATTGGTTACTAATCTTCATCCCCATTATATAACACTGGTATAATATACATTTATTGCCTTTTAATGAGGGAGATATGAAGATTTGTTCACCCGCAACAAGTCATATTTCCCGAGGGCGAAGCCCGAGGGAAATGTGACTTGTTAAGGGTGAACAAATCTTCATATCTCCCTCATTAAAAGGCAATAAATTGTTTATTATACCGAAAGATAACCATTGTAATAAGAAAGACAGAAAGAAAGAAAAATATTTTGTAAAAAGACAACCTGAAAACATCATTCCTTCTCCGATTCATTGCTTATCTCCTATCGGAACTCATCGGAGGCAAACGCTAGAACGTCATAACAGATTCTCCATCGATGACGTCATATCATTGTGACGTCATAATGTGTTCCGAAGAGGTGGGATATGATGTTTTTAGAGGGATACACGATGTTTTCTCCACCCTGATCACGTGATCCAACGATCCAATCAAATTACAGATAGCATCGTATTTTTCTAATGAGGTATAATAATATGTAATATATGTAAACAAAGGGTGGTGGAATATTTACCTCAGCAGGTGGAGGTCCTTCTACTGTCATTGATACTAAATGTTCACCACGTAATAACACTAAACCTAGTACTCGCTTTTCTTCTCTATCACCTGTTTTTGAGCTTTTTGGTTTTACTTTTCTGAATTCATCACAGTCACCAAGAATTAAGTTCATGTGTTTATCAAATGCTTTAAATGTTCCTACAAATGTTCTTCCATCTTGAAGTGTACATCTCATTCTGTAGTTGACATGCTGAAGCATCTTTGAACTCCTTCCCAAAGTCTAAAAATTAAACAGCGCAATAAAATTACAAATACATAAAATTTTTTGTCAATGTCCAAATGTTGGCAGTTGAGTGAAGTTACGGTAACCCAATTTTCATAATTGATGATTTTACCTACGGTACTGAAAAAAACCCCAAACAATTAGAATTAATGAATAGGAAATGAAGACCCATTCATCATTAATTATAAAATGGGTAATTTCAGTTGTTAGATCAAGTATTTTGATCTCGCTTCTCCATTACATTTGCATAATTTGAATAAAACCAGACCATTCTTGAGTGGTGGGGGAACGTACATGGCACAACCTTATATCAGGACAACAATAAATACATAGGAAGACAACCACTGCAGTGTAAGAAAAATTATTTTTTTTTCCTTTCAGACTTCTGGGCTAGTACATTTAAAAACCTCTAAGACCTAAGGTAAAGTCTTTAGACCTGCAGTTTATTTGAAAAAAAAGAACACGCCACAAAACTGTCAACTTAATTAAAATTGATTCAAACAACACAAATTAGTTCTTGGTCATTTAGTTGTTTACATTTAATTGTCTCACACAATCTCTCTCTCTTTCTCTATTTCAAGTTCAATTTGCTCATTTAACTGTATCAATCTTGAAGTTCTGAGTACCTTGAACCCATGATTTTGATATCTTGCCCGGGTGACCGTGTTCTTTACATAATGAACATTTCATTGTATTGAGCTCCTCGTCGTAAAACAGCCACGATCTCCCGTTCTTCCAGTGTGGCTTGAACTGGCGATCTCTTATTTCTAGCTCATACTTTTTTTCTTCTCTGTCTGTGTGCCAATAAGCCGATTCTTTCCTCTTCTTGTTTGGCTGTGCACCCTCGAAATATCTTAACAAATTGAACGCCATTTTGGAAGAGAATCTTGATCACTACAGCGTTTGTAGATGATTATCACCCCTGGTTTACCTATCACATTGTGTAAATGGAGACTGACTAATTACGATTACTATTCGGCTTAGTTGTTTAAATTACAAGAATGAACAGCGAGAAAACGATGTTTTAACTTTTAATTTGTGCGATTTTGTGTAAAAATTATGATGTAAAACTCTTAGACATTCGGACCAGCAGTTCGGATATTTTATTAGACCGAAGGCATTTTCACTAGACTCGGTCTAGCGGTCCAGCGTAATTTTCGAACACTGCCACTGCAAGGGATATCTTGGCGAGTTAGTCCCTGATGTACTTAGTACAAAGCAGATGAGCACACAATCCATTCAGTCAAGAATTGAGGGTTTTAAAAGCTACAAGCTATTTTGGTTAGTATTAGTAACAGGGCCTGTTTTACAGGAAAGGAAAGAGAAGACAAACTAGCAATTTTAATTATTTCTATTCATAAGCTAGCCTGTGTTACAATTTGATTACCATCAAGTTGGACTTGCTCGGCTATCATTCACATTTCATGGACCCGAATCAAATAAAATTAAATAAAATTTTAACACAGTTGGAACTTGGAAGAAAACATATTTTACTTTCAATAACTGCAGGCTAGTTGGATCACTATGCCGATATTTATTTGCCAATGAAGGTGGCAAATTTCCGCATTTTGGTATATGGCCAGTTATTGTCGTCCCACTGCCCCATATCATCAAGAAAAAGGACTGTTGACGACAGAAGTAATTCCGTCAGTCTAATTAAGAAGTTGAGTTGAGTAATGGTGTTTAACTTCCCGTCAAGAATATTTCACCAATACTTAGGCATCGCCAGCCATAGGCAAAGGTGCAGAAATTTTGCCAGTGCGTGACACTGAATCTGCTGATGGCATTCTACAACAGGGTTCTTTATCGGGCCACACCTGTCGTGACACTGGACCTTATTTATTTTAAGTACCCATCTGAAAGAACAGCAACTTTCTTTTCACCATGCTGTGTGCTTGGCAAAAGAACAGTAATTATCCAATTTTGAGTCTTGGATCAGACCTGGTTGGGGTTTGAACCCTCTACCTCTAATTTACATAGCAAGCACTATATAATTTGATGATTAGATTGATTCAGGACCAACAAGATTTAAAGTCTAGTCTTGGAAATTGGATACTGTACCAGTTGACAGCGTCATATATATACCGTTTAGTACTGGAACATGGATAAATGACTGATACAGTGCCATATGATGTCTTTTCTGAGAATTACCGACAACATGGTTCACAAATATATCTGCATTTGTTAACTTGAAATGGGGGTAGCAAGAGTATGCATTTGTTTATCGGACTTCCTGCACTAAAATTTAGCGTTTTCAGATTCATTTCTTATAAATAAGTCACCAACTAATAACTTACCCTCTCCCTATCATCTTACTAACAGTAAATGTGACAGAAAAGTCTATAAGAGACAAATGCCGGCTTTCCGAGAAAAAGATTCAAATTCACTTTACTTTTGCAATGTATTAGCATTGGCAATTGCATAAATTAAAGCGATTTCATTCAGAAAATGTATTATAAAATATTTCGTAAATAATTCTTACCATCTTGGCGGTGTTATGTAGAGTCGATTAAACTGGATTGATAATTTCTACAGCATGAAAACAAACAATGGCGGCTTTCGTATGTAACGCGTTTACGCCGCCATATAAAGGTAGATAACTCTAGATGCAAGGTGCTTGTATTATTTTACATACTGGTTCCCTGTTCAAGTCTCGATTGGCTCAGGCGCCTCATGAAAAATAAAATAAAATAAAATAAAATAATAAAATAAAATAAAATAAAATAACATAACAAAATAAAATAAAATAAAATAAAATAAAATAAAATAAAATAAAATAATCGATATACGTCTTGTTGATATTCTGGAGGATATATATATATTCATTTGTTATATATGTATACATTTGTCAGTTACGTTTTTTTTATGATTTCTTGTTCATTATGTTTATTGAATTACTTGCCATAACCAATTATTGTAATTAAGTTTGAGCAATAAAGATATTATCATTATTATTTTTATAGCATAAATGTCACTGATATCATAACTTGAACTCTAGAATTACCGGGATCGGCGTGGAATTACCGAATCGGCCCTTAATTGTTTTATAATTTAAATCTTGAAAATAAATTGTTTATTTTTTTCCGGATTTTTACGGCCGATTCCCTAATTAACAGATAGGTATCAAATCAAATTTATTACGCTCAAAACCAAAAGGCAAAGTTCGCTAGTAGTAACTGGCTACTAGAAGCCGACTACTTGAAAAAGAAAAGTTAGCTACTATAGTGAGTAGCCAGTTACTTGGAAAAGTTAGCTACTAGTAGCCAGTTACATGTTAGAAATTTGAAAAAATATTTTCTATTTACAACTTCTTATTACCTACTCAGGACCGGGATTAGAAATGTATCACAACTTCCGCAAAACTACGAACATTTTCTTATATCACGAATGTAATCCCAATATTTTTCATTATGATTTAAATAACATTCAAGACGAGTAGCTGGGTATTTATTTCTAAGATATTTAAAATGTATCATGATGAAGTTTATCCTATTCTGCACCCATTGATACCAAATATTCACGCTTTAATTCGCACAAATGCGCTTCCATAAACCGGGGGAGGTACGGGTAGGTTCAAGTACAATTTCTATAACTTTTTACATTCAAGACAAGTAGCTGGGTATTTATTTTTAAGATATTAAAAATTCAAGTATATCATTATGAAGTATATTTAATTCTGCACCCGTTGATACCAAATATTCAAACATTCGAGGGTTGTTCGTATTGAAGCTTGAATATTTGCTATTAATGGATGAAGAATTGAATTTTGAATATCTTAAATATGAATACCCAGCTACTCGTATTGAATGTGAAAAAATGATAGAAATTGCACTTTAACCTACCCATGCACCCCACCTAACCCTGTTTGTGGAAGAGTATTGAAGCTTGAATGTTTGCATAGTTTGGTATCAATGGATGCAGAATAGAATAAACTTCATCATGATACATTTTAAATATTCAAAAACAAAGATACTAATCCATATCCGAATCACAATCCAGAAGCAAAGTAAAAACCTTGGAACTGACAAGTTAGGTTATACACGTGAACTTCCACAAGAGAAGTGAGGCCGGGTGCTCCGGAAGGGTAAGCACCTCCTGTTTAGCTAGCTACACCCGCCACGTGTGTAATCAAAATTGTGTGAAAGGAACATGGAACTATGAGACGTCAAAATATCCGGGGCAATCCTGGACACAGAGACATCAAACTTGTCAACAATACTGCGATGACGGTCATAAAACTTTTTGAGGGCCTTAATAAGCCTAGGCTTGCAATATCCCTGAGTCAACAATTTATTTGCATGCAGACTACTTCGTTGTACAAAGTCCCCGTAGTGGGAACAAGCTCTACCATAGCGTATTAATTGGGAAACAAATACACAATAAGCAGGAGAAGCAGGTATATTGCTGCATAAAAAAGGAAAGTTGACAATAGAAAAGTTGAAGTCATCACGTTTGTCATAAAGTTTCAAATGTAGCCTTTCGTGTGCGTCATAATTCAGGTATAAGTCTAAATAAGGAGCAAAACTTGAGGAATCAGTCGTGTTTTTTATTTCAAGCTCACTAGGATAGATGACATTTACATAGTCTCCAAATTTAGGATTGTTAAGAGACAGAACGTCATCTATATATCTGTATGTTGAGTTGAATGATTTGGCGACAGTCTTCTCTCCAGATTTAACAAGGTTCTGCATAAATTCTGCTTAATAAGAATAAAGAAACAAATGAGCAAGCAATGGTGCACAGTTTGTACCTATTGGTATACCGATTGTTTGCTGAAAAACTATATTACCAAACTCAACAAATATGTTATCTATCAAAAACTCCAACATTTTGTTGATGGTATCTTCAATACATTTTTGTTTGGAATCCGTATGATGCTTGACAAAATAACCAGAATCCCTGTTCAGCACCAGATATTTGTATCTTAGCTTACCGTTTTTGTAAAAGAAAGACAAGTGAATAATTTCTTTAAGACGTTCTTTCAATTTTGAATGAGGGATAGTGGTGTATAGTGTAGAAAAATCAAACGTTTTTATACTTTTTACATGAGATAAAATATTAGAAGCAAGATGTTCAAGTAATTCTTTAGAATTTTTGAGAATCCACATTTGGTTGATTCCAGATGTAGAATATACTTTTTCTAAATAAGACTGAAGACCATCTTTGACGATTGTCAAAATTTGTGTTGGAGTTACCGATAATGATTTAGTAGTACATTTAGATGAGCCGACTATATATCTTTCCTTGTATGGATTTTTATGGAGTTTAGGAATCCAATACAAGTAAGGAAGATCAAGATCTTCCTCTTTAAGATTGATACCGAAAGACTCGAGAACTCCCCTATGGTTGGAAAGAACTTCATCTTTGGTAAAATTAGTTCTAGTGTATGCAGGGTTATTTGATATACCATCTAAACCAAGCTCCTGAATAAGACATTCAAGGTAGAATCTCTTACAAACGAGAATAATCTTGTTGGAAGCCTTATCAGCTGGGACAACAATATATTTGTTGTGTATGTCTGTTAGAATTGCCTTGATTTCTGGATCCTTGAGTACTGAAGACGGTTTAATTAGTACTCATAGACCCTTTAGAAATAAATACCCAGCTACTCGTCTTGAATGTTATTTAAATCATAATGAAAAACACGTGATAAAAAAAATAATGTAGTAGTTTTGCGGAAGTTGTGATAATTTTCTAATCTGTAAGTAGGTAATAAGAGTTTGTAAATGGATAATATTTTTTCAAAGTAACAAGTTGCTTTTCTAACAAGTAACTGCCTACTAGTAGCTAACCTTTCTCCCACAAGTAACTGGCTACTAGTAGCTGACTTTTCTTCTGCAAGTACCAGTATATAACTTTAACCTATCTAGAGAAGTGTGTTTTTTCTCAGATTTTACATGCCAATCAGAATCTAAATGGTAAACGTATTTAAACTAGTGTTTTTCCGAGTTTATTTTTTTAAAGTTTATTTTATTTTTATTTGTATTTTATAATTATTTTTTTATTATTTATGATTTTATCTTGACCACATACAACAACTTCTTGAAGAGTTTCAAAACTAGTCTTGTTTGCACGGTTGCCGTTTATTATACCGTGGCGGAGGTTTACAATTCGCATGCATGCATCTTCCAAGGGCGTGTGTAGTAGAGCAGTCATAGTGGGGGTCGACTAGGCGAACCAAAATCAAAACAATTAAAGGTTTATACTTTAATTGTTTCAAATGGTTTGAATGTTTAAATCCACAATGTACCGTTTTATTTAATTATTTTAAAAAGAAAGAAATAACAAAACAAGATTTTTTTTAAATACTTACTTACTTACTTAGTCCTCTTCGTACTGGGAGCACATAAGGCCTTGACCGAGGACTTCCATCTCTGTCTGTCTGTTGACATTTTCTTTATCGTGCCCCACGTCCATCCTTGTTCTTTCATTTCCTTTTCGATTGATCTTCTCCCAAGTCTCCTTCGGTCGTCCTCTGCTTCTTTTACCAGGTGGTGTCCATCTAATTGCAACTCTTGGTATATCTGATGTTCCCATCCTTAAGACATGACCAATCCACCTCCATCTTCTCTCTCTGATTTGCTTTGAGATTGGGACTGTTACAGTTCTTTCATAAAGTTCTTCATTTGTTACTTTGTTTGGCCAAAATATTTTCAGGATTCTGCGTAGACATTTTGTCTGAAAGGAGTCAAGTTTGTTTACGATGTTTTTGGTCACTTTCCAAGATTCTGCTCCGTATAGAATAATAGCAATTACATTGGTTTTGAAAATTCGAAGTTTGGTTTTGGTTTTTATTGTTGTTGATTTCCAGATGTTTCTGAGATTTATAAAGGCTGATCGGGCTTTTGAAATTCTATTCTGTACATCATTATTTGAGTCGCCGTTGTCACTGATCTTACTGCCCAGGTACACAAAGCTGTCTACTTCCTCAATTTTAGTGTTATCTATCTTTACTTCTCTTCCACTGATACTGTTAATTTTCATGATTTTTGTCTTCTTTGTATTAAACCTAAGCCCTATCTGTTTTTCAAACTTCGCCAAATCATCTGTTTTGCTCTGAATATCCTTAAAGCACTGTGCTAGTAAAGCGATGCCATCAGCGAAATCTAAGTCTTCTAGAAAAAGGTCAAAGTACATGATATTCCTCTGTTTATTTCCTTTGTTGTACATCTCATCAGACAGTCTACACAAAAAGTAAAGAGTTTGGATGAAGAAGCCATCTGTCAGTTGGTTTGAGCAGATCACTCTTGCTTGAAAATCTTTGTACAAGATATAATTTTGTCGGGAAAGCCGTAGTGAGAAAGAATCTTCCATAGAGCAGGACGGTGTATGCTGTCAAAGGCTTTTGTAAAATCTATGAAATATTGGCATAGAGAGTGGCATTCCATTCATTACTCTGTTCGAAAATTTGTCTAAGGGTGAAAATTTGATCTATACACGATTTTCCTTTTCTGAAACCTGCTTGTTCTTTCCTGAGGTATGGGTCTACAGTTGCTGTTATTCTATTTTTAAAAAAGATCTTGCACAGGACTTTGCTTGTTATTGAAAGTAGCATAATGCCCCTCCAGTTGTTGAAATCAGAGAGATCATCCTTTTTGGGAAGTTTCACTATTAGGCCCACTTTCCAATCAGATGGTGCAGATTCTGTTTCCCATATCTTTTGGGAAGTTAGAAGTTTAGGTGTTAATACCTCTTCCGCTTTCAAGAGTTCTGCATTAACTTGATCTATTCCTAGTGCTTTTCCATTCTTTAGAGATTTGATAGCTCTTTTAACTTCATCCTCTGCTGGTTCACTGATGTTTATATCTAATTTTCCCTCTCTATTGTTAATAACTGTTTCTGAGGGTGGTAGCTCTTGATTTAGAACCCTTTAAAAGTGCGTTTTCCAACATGTTAGTTTTTCTTCGATGTTAGATGCAAGTTGTCCATCCTGCTTACGCACTGGTGTTTCTGTGCTTGCAAACCCGTTTACTTAATGTGTTGGATATTCTGTACAGCGTGCCCATGTCTTGTTTGGAGGCTGCTTCTTCTGCTTCTTGTGCTAGTTTATCAACATAATCTCTTTTATCTTGACGTGCATTTTTCTTTACCTCTTTGTCTTCTTCTGAGTATCTATCTTTTAATTAGTCTATTATTCTAGCTGATTTTGTAGTTGGCATTTCAGTCTGTTTGGTCGTACGTCTCTTTTCTACCAAGTCCCAAGTTCTTAATGACAGCCATTCTTCTTTCTTTCTCTTTTTCTTCCCTAGTGTTTTCATGTCTGCTTCTACAAGGGTGGAGTTGAAATTATCTATGGTTAGCTTTTGTTCATTTCTGAGGATTTCAAATCTGTTCTTAACTTCAATTTGGAATTATTTTCTAACTGTAGGGTCATTTAACTTTTTGACATCAACTTGTGGTGGTCTCTGCTCTCTTTCTTGCCTTTCCTAGTTTTAGCTTTATTTTTGCCAGCACTAGCATGGGATCGCTACCTACATCTGCACCTCGTTTGGCTCTTACATCTTGCAGTGTACCTCTCCATTTGTTATTTATCACAACATGGTCAATTTGGTTTCTTGTATGACCATCAGGTGATGTCCATGTTAATTTATGGATGTCCTTATGTTGGAATATGGTACCACCTATAACCAGCTTATTTTCTTCACAAAAATATATTAGCCTGCTGCCTTTGTTATTTATTACACCACACCCATTTCTTCCTCTTATGCTTTCTTTACCTTCATTTATGTACCCAACTTTTGCATTCAGATCTCCCAGCAAAAGTAAAACATCATATACTGGTGTTTCCTCTACTACTTTCTGTAAATGATCATAGAAAGCTTCTTTCTCTTCATCTTCCTTATCTTCTGTTGGTGCGTAACTATGGGGCGCCGTTTTACTATTTATTCACTATTTATTGATATCCATAAATCATTTATGGATATCAATAATTCGATTTATTGATATCCATTAATATTTAATTATATCAATAAATATTTATTGATATCAATAATTCGATTTATTGATATTTATAATTCGATTTTTGGATATCAATAAATCGAATTAGTGATATCTATAATTCGATTTATGGATATCAATAATTCATTTGCATTTATGGATATCACTAATTCAATTTATTGATATCACCAATTTATTTATTGATATCAATAAATCGAATTATGGATATCACTAATTCGATTTATAGATATCCAAAAATAAGGACGAATTAGTGATATCGATAAATTGATTTATGGATATCAATAAATCGGAAAACTTTTTTTTTTTTTTTTTTTTTTTTGTAATTTGTGTTTTTATTGTCCCAGACACTGAATAGGGGATGGTCAAGTGCCAGGGTTGGGGCCACTGGGTTCACTTGCCGGGTAACAAAGGGACAAATTGACACATACATGACACAGTTGTATAATATCCAAGTAAATGAAACATATACAATGAAATTTAGAAAAATATGAAAAATATAAGGTCTTGTTTCCAATATTCTTAACTATATAATTTTTCTACATTTTTTAAACTTCTTATCTTTTATATTTATTTTTCTTCTATTACTTGTATATTCTTTTTTCGATTTTGTCTGGGTTTTAATGCTGTGTGTGTGTGTGTGTGTGTGTGTGTGTGTGTGTGTGTGTTACATGTGTCAACCCCTATGAAATTCAAAAAGTATATATAAATATTTAAACAAATATAACTTCAAGCATCTTAAAACATTACATACATTATAAATGATGATGGTATATTTACAGCACTAACACCAGTCACACCAGATGGAGATACTGAATCAATCAAAGATATTCAACCATGGATCCCAACATTCCAGAAATTTGCCATAAAGATTATTTTTTATTGCAATAATTTTTTCAATATCAAACTGATATTTAAGACTCATTCTCCATGTATTTATTTTTGGTAGTTCTTTATTAATTCTACACTTATATATGTAATGTCTGGTAGTTAAAAGTAAGAAATTTTGGGGTTTGTATCTCTCTTTTTGGTTAATAAGCCCAAAGATAGCACTTTCCCTATTAATATTAATGTAGCAGTTTATTTTTTTATATATAAAATCATCTACTTCTATCCAAAAGTTATTAACTATTTCACAATACCAAAACAAATGCTCTATTTTTTCAGCTGTATAATTACAGAAGGAACAATCATTATTATCTCTTAGTTTAATTTTGAACAAAAAATCATTTGTAGAAATTATTCTTTGGTTTATCCTGTATTGAAACCATTGTAATTTGGTATTTTTACAACATTTGAAGGGTGTTATATATAGCGATTTCCAGTCAATATCTAGGTCTAGAATTGATTTCCATTTTTCTTGACTTATGACAGTTGTTATATTGTTATTAAAAACATTATAAAAATCCTTACTCCCTTTTTTACTTTTAAAAACTATTTTGAAAAAATATGGAATATTAACTTGTAATAAATTAACTGGTTGGTTTTGTATATTTAATTTTTTAATATATGATTCAATGGTAGACTTTATACCAAGATATTCAACAAAGTTTGACCTGACAGCACCGTACCTTCTAGTAAATTCTCTATATGAAATTAAATTTCCATCTACATTAAGTAAATCTTTTATGAAATGTATGCCACTGTCAGACCAAGACTTGAAGAATATTGGACTTTTATCTATACAGATATCCTTATTGTACCAGATACTTACATCTTTAATATCATTTATATTTCTAGGTTTTTGTCTCATAGATAAAGAGTTCCAGGCCTCAAATACATTATTCCAAAAGGAATTGTTAGAATTTTGTTTAATTTTATTATAATAATCATTTCCATACTTTAAGAAATCCTCAATCTTAGAATATGCAATCTCAAATAATTTTTTGTATTTAGATTCAATTTGAAGTAGTCTCCTAATCCATGTAATTTTGAGCGATGCTATAAAATGTTTTATGTCTATCATTTTCAAACCTCCTGCTTCATAGCTTTGTGAAACTAATTCTCTTTTTATGCGATCATTTTTATGTTGCCAAATAAAGTTATAAAACATCTTATTCAGTTTTGTTATCATTTCCAGTGGTGGATTTGGAATAGCAATAAATAGATGGTTTAATTTAGAAATTATTAATGTTTTTAAAACTGTTATTCTACCTAAAGGAGTTAAAAATCTTTTTGACCATTGTTTTAGGCTTTTTTCAATGTCTTGTAATTTTTTATCATAATTTATTTTGATCATTCTGTCTAAATCAACAGAAAAGTTTATTCCAAGCAATGTAAATGGACCTTGGTTCCAATCTAATTTAAAACGATGGTTAAAAGTTTCACCATTGTATTTATTACATCCAATCCACACTGCTCTTGTTTTATTATTATTGATTTTTAAACCGGAAAGTAATGCCATCTAGGACATTTAAACGTTTCTTGTAATGATGTTTCTGTTCCATCTAGTATGACAGTAGTGTCATCTGCAAAAAGTGACAATTTAAATTCTTCATCACCAATTTTAATACCTTTGATATTTTTATTATTTTTTAGAAGAAGAGACAGGATCTCAGCACACATTAAGAAGATATAGGGTGAGATAGGGTCCCCTTGGCGACAACCTCTTGTTATACTAAAAAATTCAGAAACAAATCCATTTTGTAGAACTGCGGACATAATATCTTGTCGAAATATTTTAATCCATTTAATAAATGATTTACCGAAATTGAATAAATCTAGCACTTTATCAATATAAACCATGAAACTGAATCAAAAGCCTTTTCAAAATCAATCATTAAAAGTAGTCCTGGTATATTTTTTTCCTCTGTATATTGCATTAAGTCATAAATTAATCTAGTGTTTTCACCTATATACCTGCCACTGATAAATCCTGTCTGGTCTTCCGAAATAATAAATGGTAACACCTTTTTCAATCTTTCAGCTATACAGCCAGATGCTATTTTATATACAACATTCAACAGTGATGTCGGTCGCCAATTTTTTAGAAACTGCTTGGCTTGTCCCCTTTAGGTAAACAAGTTATAATACCCTGACGTTGTGTAATTGACATTTTTCCAGTTACAAATTACAAATTCTTTATTAATCTCATAAACATATTTACAATGTATAGAGACAATATATATATACAAATAATAAATAAATAACATCATGTAGTATTATGTAGTAGAGGACAGTTTACATACCTGGAGGAGTGACCCATTTTACAATTACAGATATAAATTTACAAAGTCTTGATAGTATCAAAGTATCTTTATGATTAAAAAGTTTTTGCATAGAGAAAATGTTCGGAACTCTGAGGTCTTTTGGAATGTATATTCGTCTTTCAGAAACAAATGCAGTGCAGTTAAATATATAATGGAACTCATCTCCTATTTCCTTTGAATCACATAAATAACATATTCTTTCGTTTCTAGGAACGTGTGTATATCTACCAAAATTAATAGGAATTTTTACATTATTCAATCTATATCTACAAAACAGCTTTGCATTTTTACATGTTAAATTTAACAAATATGGCTCTAAATCTAAAGTACTCTTGTATAATCTATAATTAATACATAGAGGGGAGTTCTGTAAATCACTGTACCATTTTGTAAAAATTGATCATATAAAATTTGTTTAACATGACATTTTAACCAATTTACACTGTAAAAATTATGTGTAAGCCAAATCTGATTTAATCCACATTCTTCTAAAATACTCTTAACATAGTTTAACCAAGGGAAATTACAGTTATTATGAACAGATTGATAGTAAATTAAATTATAAATATTCTTTGTTAGTTTACTGTTATGTGCCCATACAATTTTAGCCCAATAAGTGATAACTCTAGTTTTAACATCAATAGAGAGTGGTGTTCTTCCAAGCTCACCATATACCATATTATTCGATGTATATTTGTTAACACATAACACATGTTTACAAAATTTTAGATGCAGTTGTTCAATAATGTCTAACTTGCTAAAACCCCATAACTAACAACCATATAATAGTGTTGGTTTAACAATTTTATCAAAAAGATCTAATTGACAATCAATAGATAGATTATGTATTCTAATTTTTTTAAGTACACCAAACATAGCCTTTTGTGCTCTTTGAACAAGATCTGTCTTTGCTTTATTAAAAGTACCATAACGTGATAAAATTAGACCAAGATAAGAGAATTCGTTAACTACATCTAGTTTGATACCTCTAAAAAATAAATTGAGTTTATTTGAAATTCTACCTTTAGAAAATACAAGTAGTTTTGTTTTACTGATGTTAACATTTAGTTTCCATTTGTAACAGTATTGTGAGAAAGTATCTATCGTGAGTTGTAGATCTTCTTGTGATTCTGCTAGCAAAACAGTATCATCTGCATATAACAAACAAAGTAATTTAACATAGTTTAGAGCACTTTTTTCAAACTCTTGTGATACAGTACTTAAACCTTTAACTTCTTTTTCTGACAAAAATAATTCTAGATCATTTAAATATAGGGAAAATAAAAGTGGAGAAAGGCTATCTCCTTGACGGACACCGATATTACATTCAAAAAATTGAGAACTACAATTATTTAAGTCTATTCTTGACTTGATCTCTTGATAAAGATTGTGTATAACTCTTAAACATTTTCCATCAATATTATTTCTAATTAATTTAGACCATAATGCTGGGCGCCACACATTGTCAAAAGCCTTTTCAAAATCTATAAAAACACAAAATAATTTTTTTCCTGACAGGCGTAATATTTCAAAAAGATGGTGTAATACAAAGATACAACATGTATTATCAATAGTACAATAGCCCTTTCTAAAACCTGATTGGTTTTCATTCAACAAATGTATATTTTCTGAGAAAACAGATAACCTTGTATTGATAATACTTGTAAACAGTTTACAAAGACAGCTTAATAAGGTGATTGGTCAATAATTTTTTGGGTTACCCTGTTCACCTTTGTTTTTATATATAGGTATAATAATACCTTTTAACCAGTCAGACGGAACAATACCTGTATCAAAAATCCCTCATTTAACGAGCGTCTTAAAAAGCTTACCAAGTCATTATAGAAGAATTTAAAGAATTCAGATGTAAAGCCATCTGAACCTGGACTTTTCAAATTTTTCATTTTTTTTTAAAACATTATGTATTTCTGTATTTGTTAATTCCCCCTCCAAACTTTGCTTTTGATCTTCAGTTAAAATATTTATATCTTTAATATCTTTAAGTATAAAATTGAGATCCATACCATACTCATCATTATATCTATTGTAAAGATTGAAGTAATATTGTTTCGTTTCTGCTAGGATTTCTTTTTGATCAGTAATTACAGTGTTTTCATCTTTTACAACTTTTGGAATTATTTTACTAACAAAGTTTCTGGATTCCAGACTACAAAAATATTTGGTTGGTTTTTCACCTTCCTCTACCCACCTTGCTTTAGACCTTAACAGAGACCCTTTCATTTTTTCTTTACGCAATTCCTCTAATTCTTTTTTTTTTATTATTAATTTCATTAAGATTATACAAGGGGTTACTTTCTAGTCTAGTAATTTCATCAATTAAATTTTTCTCTTTTTGGATGGACATTTTTTTGCGATAAGATGAGTATGATATGGTTTTCCCCCTTATTTCAAGCAAAGCAGTCTCTAAAAATTGTTGATCTGTGATAGTAAATATAATATCATCATTGCTTATTTCGTTAATTTTTTCTATGTTATATACAGGAACTATATATTGTAATTTTATATCTTTTATACATGATTTTACTATATCTATATAGTTTTTATCTGCTAGTAGGGAATTGTTGAACTTCCAAAGGCCTCTACCTTTAACAAATTCATTTAATTTTAATGATAAGCAGACAGATGAATGGTCCGACCTATAACTAGGATTGATTTTGACATCTATGACTTTAGACATAAAATTTTCTGATAAAAGAAAAAAGTCAAGTCTACCTTGTTTTAATGGTTGTGTTTTTCGCCAAGTATATTTCTTTCCTCTGGATAGAGTTCTCTAAAAGGGTCTATGAGATTAAATTCTTCTTTCATATTTATGACAACATCTCTTGCTTTTGGGTTGTTATGATGGAGGTAACCAAATGTGTCTAGTTCTTGATTCTGAACTAAATTAAAATCACCATTTATGATACAATATTCATTTTCAAAAACTTGGAGAATTTTTTCTATATTTGAAAAAAATTGTGGGCTATCCTCATTTGGAGCATATATATTAATGAGTGTTACTCTCATCTTATCAATAGTCAAGTCAACGGCAATATAATTCCCATCATTATCTTTTTCAATTCTGTGTATATTATACTCAAAGTTATTATTAAACAAAATACCTACCCCTCTAGAATTTGATTTAACTGAATTAAGAATAATTTCTCCTCCCCATTCTGACCTTATTACCCGATGTAAATTGTCTACCAAATGAGTTTCTTGTAAACAGTATATATTATAGGCTTTTGACCTTAGGAAGTTCAACACATCCCTACGCTTTTCATAATCCCCTAGACCTCTACAATTTGCAGTGAGTATTGTGAGATTGTTATGTGATCTCATAATTAGGTTGTTTCAATAAATTCTAAAGTTATGAATTGCATTACAAAATGACATCTCACTGCAGACTGAGCAGTCTAGGGAACAAATCTGAAGAGAATACACAATTTGTAACTGTTGGAAATCATGATTAACAAGATATGCCAGACTAAATTTGTTATCCACAAGACAGATAAAGTATAAATATGTAATGATACAATCTGTATTTTTAAACCATTTTTTAACGGTTCTACAAAATATGAATCGGAAAACTTAATAATTTCTCCCTCTCCGCAGCGCCATAATGGGGAAAATTTGCTATTTTCAAGAATATTGCAAATAGTTTTTGATATCCATAAATCGATTTTTTGATATCACTAATTCGTCCTTATTTTCAGATATCCATAAATCGAATTTGTGATATCAAAAAATAAGGACGAATTAGTGATATCAATCAAATAATCGAATTATGGATATCCAAAAATCGAATTATTGATATCACTAAATAGTGAATAAATAGTAAAACGGCGCCTCATACGTAACAGACTACAACTGTAAGTTTGGCATATTTTGAATGAAACCTTGCAGACAAAACTCTATCACTGTATGGTTTCCACCCCAGTATACATTTACTTGTGTCTTTTGTGATAATTAAACCATCTCCACTACTATGATGATCATCATCTCTCCCCGAATAAATAATCTGATGTCCTGAGACTAGATCTCGCGTGCCACTTCAAGTCCATCTTGTTTCACTGACCCCAAGCATTTGGATATTGTAGGTGTCCATTTCTTTTACAACCTGTGCCAATTTGCCTGTTTGATATAAAGTACGGACGTTCCAGCATCCAATTCTTAATGTTTACATTACAAATGCATTGCCTTATATGAATCTCTTTGGAACCATTGCGTTAATTTTTCGATGACAGCAGTGTGTCGCGCGCTCTGTGTAAAGCGATACGTCAGTTAATATCTTCAGCCAATCCGCTTTCGATGTACAGCGGAGGAATACATACCACCAAGGGACTACTTATTCATTCATTATTTCCTGCGGGTTCATTCATAAATCTATCCGGCGACTGCAGGGACGCTCTTTACGAGCGGTAACAAACGTAGAAATTTGTCATACTGCACCAATTTTAAAAATGATTTGAAAATAAAAAAGAATAATAAAAACCAATATTTGTTGTCTTTTTATATCAAAATAATTTTTTAATGATTAATGACCATTTCCCATGGCCTATAAAGATACGAAGTGAAAAAATTAGTGAGTCCGAGGACACCACATTTAAATTATGAACAACTGTTTGTTATTCGACTAAAAATTATATTCATGGTAATATCTTATCAAACAGATTATTGTTTAGTGGAAAAAGGAGAAATCGAATTTAGTTTTCAAATGTGTTTTACGGAACTATATGTTACGATCGCCAAGCAACGAGACAAATCAACATGGCTGTTCTCTTTATATGGTTCTACAATAAGAGTTATCTCGCTTTAAGTGTTCCAACCACATTAATACACCGACTTTCGGAAAATTAATAATACCTTTTTGTGGGTACAAATAATGTAAACATAAGGATTGAATGTCACTTTGAATGCTGTCATCGAGGTATGACTGCATCAGCTCACGTTCAAAGTTAACATGAATCGCTTCGCGATTCACTTACTTTGAACGTGAGCTGATGCAGTCATACCTCGATGACAGCATTCAAAGTGACATTCAATCCTTAAATGAAAGACAATGGGGGTCATGACCCTTGATGTGTATCAATTTTCCCGCAATATTACGTCATGTCCTACACAGGGGGGTCGCGTGGTCATGCGAGACACGCCGATTTTGCATTACTAAAACCCCTATAAAACACGAGCAGATATGGAAAAATAGCGCCAAGGTACAAAATATTTATTAAAAGAAAGAATTGTAAATACACTGTATAAGAAATGACATTTCTGCTCATGGTATTTCAAGGGGTAATGAAAGATAATGTGGCGCGTGCCAAATTCAAAATGAAGCGGGCTTCGCCCTTCATCGAATTTGGCACGCGCCACACTATCTATCTTTCATTACCCCTTGAAATACCATGAGCAGAAATGTCATTTCTTAAATAAAGCATAAATGTTGTCGATTATTAAACACCTGACCCAAAGTGACTTTGTTTATTCTAGCTTATACCGGTCAATAATTATTAACCCAGGTATATTTTTCGCAAGCAATAAAAAATCGATATGGTGCAATTGTAAATAGGTGTGAATTATCCATTGATTGGATTTATTGATCACTGTACCATGTGACCAAAATATACGTGTTAATTCCGCAACAAGTCATCGATTACTTCGCGCACCTGCAACACAAAAGCGTCACCATGACGACAGCGTCAGCTTCACACAGGTGGCGCTTTAAATTGAAAGATGGCTGCAACAGAACCTTTATTAGGAGAATCGGAGCTTCGTCAACGATGGACACCACAAAATGATCCCGACTGGAACCCAGACCTTCCATACGGAGGAAAAGTTTATCTTGCGAGGAAAAAGAAACCAGATCCCATGCACGTTCGAGTCGCAGAGGTGATCAATGAATGTGTACATAGCCATATTCAGTGTCCCAGAACATGATCATGACAAAGTAGATTTTACCCGTCTTAATCAGAGATGAATAGAAATGAATCATTTTCAGTCAGTCAGTGATTCTTGAACTGATTATTGAACATATATTATTATTATTATTATGAATGATAATAACAACTTATGATGAAATTTAAATTATCTGCTGTCACATGGGTCAGATTCATTATAAAATTTTTAAAAATACCCATGGTAGATCTATATACAAATTCTTCTGTGCGACAATTAAGTGGTTTAATTTATCATTTTACTATTTAAATGTTGCTTTTTAATTCATAACTGATGGTTATTATATATCCGGTAAAACAACTGTTATAATGATAATAATATTTTGTTTTGAAGATGAAAATTGAAATATAGATCTATTGAGTCTAAAAAAAAAGACAAATCAATATTTGAATATGAGCTCCAGATAAGAGGAGTATCTGTGTAAATACCATTTGATTTTTATTTTGGAAAATACTCTTTAAATTGTAAATGTAAGGGTATCAAGCCCTTTGAAAATCCTCATTATTCTGTACAATTCTTATAACAGTAGAGCCTGCTATGGGGGTTGAATTCCTGACCCAAGTACCTGTACATGTGAAATGCCATTGTCACAATGAAGATGATGTTACTGTATTATTGTATTGTTGTTGAAAGTTATACTTATTTGAATAAATGGTGTTAAAAATTGAAAATACTCTACATTTTTATGGATCAGTGTGGATACTCGTTAGATTTTACAGGATAGCTTTAGAAAAAAGTAGGGGGTAATGCCCCTTCATGTTAAATTCTTATCTGGAACTGTGTGAATATGAGCTAATTACAAGTAAATGAATTTAAAACCCATTGATTTTTGTTAGTGTGTTTCCATGAAACGTATTGCAATAATATTCTTGGGTAAAAATAATGGTATAATGTTTTATTTATTGTCAATTCCAATAAAAATGACACCATTCTTCAAATTTACTAGAAATGAAACATTAAAAAATCAAAATAAACATATGTCAATTTTGACAGCAATAATATATTTATTTCAGACAAAAATCAAATCAGTATAAGGCATATTTTTTCAAAATTTTATTTGTAATTTGAAAAATAGAATTCAAAACCTTGAATGACTGAATTTTTAAAATAATCATTAGAATTCAGATTTCCATATTGCATAGATAAAAAAGACTCCTCATCCTATTATACTTGATAAAAGTCTAAAAGGTAAATGTTTTTTATTTGTTTATTTGTTTTCTTGTTCAAATGCACAAAAATATGATGGATTAAAGGAACTTAAAAATTCCTCAAGTTTGAAGCCAGAGACTTAAAAATTCACAATCAGGACATGGATAAATTTTCACTATAAACCCCACCAGACATATTTCAGTGTTACATCTCTGATCATAAAAATTTTCTGCTGATATTTATTTTGGCCCAGTGATTTGTACTTATTGGTCACATTTATTGTGGAATTTTGGAAGAACATCTGTCTAATTTGATTCTATGTATTTTGGTTGTGTATTACATAAATATTTAGTCAATATAGTGGTAATGGTGTAAATATACATGTAATCCTTTGACTGTGGTGAATGCTATGGTGTATTTTATGTTTCATGTAATATTTCTATTTGATATCTATGTGTGGGGTTGACAAAATATGTGTGGGTTTTAAATCATTTTTGTCACAAATCCCTAGGCTTGAATTCAGCTGTTGTGTAATCAAATAGACAAAATTTCACCATGATTTGCAGGAGTTATCTCCCTTTATATTGCATGCCATTTGTATTAAAATAGATAAAACGTTGTTATAACGCACTTTTAACATTTTTCCCACCTTGTTTATCTTTAAGTCTCAAATGTTTTTTTTTTTTTTTGTTTCTATTTATAAGTCTCCCTCATCTGCCACCAAACCTCTTTCGAGGTCCCATGTCACGGTGGGTTTGGCACGTTAAGAACCCTGCTGTATAAAGCCATCAGCGCAACGCACAGGCAAATTTTCTGCACCTTCGCCTATAGCTGGCGATGTCTTGATATAAGTGAAATATTCTTGACTGGGATGTTAAACACCATTACTCAACTCTTTCTAGATGATAGAAACTCAATGATAACAGAATAAAGAAATGCTGACAATTAATAATATTACGTATAGTATAGTATATATTATACTTGTCTTTTCAGGCTTTGGTTATCATATTGACACTATCCTTTGTATATATTATACTTGTCTTTTTCAGGCTTTGGTTATCATACTGACACTATCCTTTGTATATGTTATACTTGTCTTTTCAGGCTTTGGTTATCATACTGACACTATCCTTTGTATATATTATACTTGTCTTTTCAGGCTTTGGTTATCATACTGACACTATCCTTTGTATATATTATACTTGTCTTTTTCAGGCTTTGGTTATCATATTGACACTATCCTTTGTATATATTATACTTGTCTTTTCAGGCTTTGGTTATCATACTGACACTATCCTTTGTATATGTTATACTTGTCTTTTTCAGGCTTTGGTTATCATACTGACACTATCCTTTGTATATATTATACTTGTCTTTTTCAGGCTTTGGTTATCATACTGACACTATCCTTTGTATATGTTATACTTGTCTTTTTCAGGCTTTGGTTATCATATTGACACTATCCTTTGTATATATTATACTTGTCTTTTTCAGGCTTTGGTTATCATACTGACACTATCCTTTGTATATATTATACTTGTCTTTTTCAGGCTTTGGTTATCATACTGACACTATCCTTTGTATATATTATACTTGTCTTTTTCAGGCTTTGGTTATCATACTGACACTATCCTTTGTATATATTATACTTGTCTTTTTCAGGCTTTGGTTATCATACTGACACTATCCTTTGTATATATTATACTTGTCTTTTTCAGGCTTTGGTTATCATACTGACACTATCCTTTGTATATATTATACTTGTCTTTTTCAGGCTTTGGTTATCATACTGACACTATCCTTTGTATATATTATACTTGTCTTTTTCAGGCTTTGGTTATCATACTGACACTATCCTTTGTATATGTTATACTTGTCTTTTTCAGGCTTTGGTTATCATTGACACTATCCTTTGTATATATTATACTTGTCTTTTTCAGGCTTTGGTTATCATACTGACACTATCCTTTGTATATATTATACTTGTCTTTTTCAGGCTTTGGTTATCATACTGACACTATCCTTTGTATATATACTTGTCTTTTTCAGGCTTTGGTTATCATATTGACACTATCCTTTGTATATATTATACTTGTCTTTTTCAGGCTTTGGTTATCATACTGACACTATCCTTTGTATATATTATACTTGTCTTTTCAGGCTTTGGTTATCATACTGACACTATCCTTTGTATATATTATACTTGTCTTTTTCAGGCTTTGGTTATCATATTGACACTATCCTTTGTATATATTATACTTGTCTTTTCAGGCTTTGGTTATCATACTGACACTATCCACTTGTTTTTTTTCAGGCTTTAGTTATCATACTGACACTATCCTTTGCATTGTATGCATACTTTTATTTTGACCATCTTCATTTCCGTGTTACACATGCATATGCATGGTTGGGATATCCACAAGCACAGCATCAAGTTGGACAAAGATATTTAAATGGTAGGTTACATATTACCTATTATTGTTATACACCCCATGTTGTGTTCCGCTCTACTGATGTTTCGGAAAATTATTGCCCTTTGTCTATGATAAATTTACTAAAATAACTTTTTCTTGAATTTTTTTGAACACTTGCAGCTATTGTACTGATATTTTGGTATGCGATTCTACCACTATGAGTTACGAATAAAATATCTAACATCTAATGCTTCAAGTTCAGAGATTATAAACGATTTTTTGTCTGAGAAAATGTGGATATTTACTTGCAAAACTATGAGCATCACATATTGTTAGCCACTGGAAAGCAATTACCATCAAGCCCAAAACTATTTTGGCCTGCTGAGTTCAGATTGTTTCTCATCATGATCTGGTTACAATGTACTTAAGAACTTGACAAGTGATAGCTTCCATTTTCTTCCATCTTCCTATGTTTAAGAGAAAGATTTCTGCTGATGAAACAATAGTAGAAATTTTTTGACTCCATGTGCCTTTATCTCACTCACCTACACGTGTGGACATAACGTCATCTTGCAGGAAAATGGCACCAGAGTCTCAAAAATTTCGAAAATTTTCATTGCGTTTCAAATGTTTATTTTGGAGATTAGAATAAATAACTTTGTTTTCTAATTTATACATATTGTATAAACCAAAATCTGGTACATTTTATCTGATGGTCATATTTATTTTTTGCAAAACGTTAAATAATAAAGTTAGATTTAAAAAGATGGCATTGATGTAGGTGTTACTCATATTATTGAAACCAAAAATTGTCATCAAAATGAAAGAAAAAGAATCAGTTATGAGTTTATCCATGTAGGATAGGGAAATCTCACCCAAGGGGTTGAATATTTCTGTCAGAGACTCTGCTATGAGGCTTGCCGTGTCTCTGACAGAAATATTCAACCCTTTGGGTGAGTTTTCCCTATCCTACCTGGATACTCATAATGGATTCTTAATTATTCCATTTTTTACTCCAAATAAAGCTTTTTCATTTTCAAAATAAATGAAAATAACAGAATAGTACAAGATAAAGTATTCCCATGTGAAAAGGTATTATTGGTTTGTAATCACAAAGTTTTTAAATGTTAGACAAAAAATATTAAGCTTTATTGCAATTTATATACATACTTTTTTGTCAATAGGAAAAGGAGTAGAAAAACATGGAGGGAAAGCAATGGAGTGGTTTAAGTAAGTTTTATTATTATTGTAACATTGATGCTGTAGGTGTATAGATAAGTGAACTTTTCCTTCTTTCTTTTTTTATTTTCATTCTATAAACTCATAACCAGTTATCTCACGACGAAGGTTTTTAATATATTTTATATATATATCCTTATGAAGGTGCTAATTAGTCAAGGGATAATCCAGGGTAGTATGGATTTGATCAGACAGAATATATTATCCTGATTTTGTCTAAATTACAAAAAACCTTCTTAATTAATTTTGCATATGGTATAAATGTTTTGCTGAGGAATATTGACTTGTGTATATGTTCTTAAAATTTTATGTAAATACCTTAAATAACTTGGAAAATCTCATATAATGAGCAAATATAATTATTACTAATTATTAGAATAAACTGTAATATATATTCTTAATTATTTTGAGTAAAAGTGACTTGTGTAAAGTATGAAAATCACCAAGGTTAGACTATGAACTAAGTTATCCAACCACAACCATCACCACCACCACCACCACCACCACCAAAACAGAGTTCTTGCCATAATACTAAATATAAGCTGTAGTATGTGGATAGATTGGACATCACACAGTATTTTATCATTATTTCTAGCAGATTCGTCATCTGTGGGTTTCTTATTTCTTTTGTTTATTATGGCACATTTGTTGTAGCCTTCTGCCCAAGTACGTGTATATATACATGTGTTCTAGTCATAGATTTCTAGATTCCCTCTTAACAGTTAATACACATTGATTGATGTGGTGATACTGCCAAAGTCTGACTGATGTAATGTTGTATTTTGATATTACAGAAAAGCTGCAGATCAAGGCCATCCTCATGCTAAATATAACTTGGCGATCGGTCATCTGAAGGGATATAAAACACCATTAAAACCAGGGTAAGCACAAGGCTGTAAAACTCAACATAGATAGCTTTAACAAGAATGTTATTAATTTCCTGAGTAGCCAGGGAAAAGTTGAAAAGTAGAGGAAAAAATGATGTTTCACCATTTAAAACAACTGACAACTCCAAGAAAGTAGCCAGAAATTTTCAGGGAGTAAGGGGTGATTTTTGCCTCCTACTGGCCTCTAATGACATCACTGCTTTAATGGCACTATTATGTCACTGATAACTTTTTAACAGGTATTAATTTATCTAGTCCGATTTAATTACCAAATTTGGTATTTTCCCCTCAAGGAGTGTTAAAATAACTGATAAATCCCCAAATTCCTTGCTAATTGCAAAGAGATTTTCCCAATTTCTCTTAAGTTTTGATCATTTTATGCCATATCTATATATGACCTGTGTAGGCAAATTAGTCCCCCACCCCCACCTGGCGTTGCTATGGTTTATCAGGGTTTAAAAACTTTTACAGGCATGTTAAGCTGTTTATATTTTATAGCTGATGATTTTTATTTCCATTTGAACAGAGATGCACATGAATTAATAGCACATGCTGCAGCTAATGGTGTTAAAGAAGCACATAGGGTATTGAATGAGGTCTGTTCCAGAGGCGGCTGTAAGGACTGATGTGCCAGTAACACGGGACAGAGTCAATACAGATAAGAGGTATATGGAAAATAACCAAAACAGATAACTGGAATCAAAGCATGAGAAATTTATACTAGCATGAGAATGATTTTGTAATGTAAGGGATGTATTTTATAACAATTGTAATATTGACAACGATTAATTATTATACCAATACATGTGTATTTTAGAATATCTTGGTAATGATTATTTTTATATTAAGAAAATTTTATACATATGCATTGACTGGCTGACTTTCAGATCTTTACCAGATTTTCTTCTTTGATTTTTTGGTGGAAATTTTCCATGTGACAAAAATGTCATATGGACTCTGAAGTTTTAGTATTACTGATCATTTCAAAAATTTTGAACACTACCGGTATATTACAATGGAAATCCATAAATATACTCTTCTACGTAGCATGGAATTTTGGAAAAAAAACAACCCAGAAACAAAAAAGCACCATTGTGTAACTGATGTATATTATAAATATATATTCACTATTGTCACTTATGAATAGCCAGTCTTTGTAACTGTTGAAATGTTAAATCCGTCCTGACATAAAATTTGTAGTTTTATCCATGGTTTTTCTGTACATAAGACTTCTGAATCTCTTGCAGTTTATAACCTTTGACCCCAACCACTGATTGATGTACTCTTATATCAAGCATTGAAATGGCATTTTATCAGGTGTCTTTTTAAAACAAGTTTTAATGCATTGTTATAATATTTAGGGGGGGGGGGGGGGGTCAGTTTGAAAATTTAAAGTAAATTAAGTATTTTTGAGTCTTGTTTTTGTGATGAGGTCACAATTTTATTATTTTTGTTGTACCAGTGTTAATGTTTTAAAGTTAAGCAGGAAGACTAGTTGTACAGGTGGGCTACACTGTTCTTCTGTATTTCGTAAACCTATCACTAACTATGCATTATAAAACTGTACATTCCAATCATTATTGCTGCTATAGATTTTTAGAAGAATTTATTACACATTGATCAATATATATTTTAGTAGTAAAATATTACATAAATGATGGCTGCTGATGTCATGTATCTCATCATTTATTTTAAAAAGGGTTAGTGAAACTTTTGTTACACATGTTTGCTAATACAAGTCAGTGTTCATTCTAGAAGGAGTGGGCCATGGTGCCATTGATCACTTTTTCTGCCAGTTAACCTCTTGTAGGGCCATATTTATGGGTAATGATACACAATTTCGAAAATATTGATGATTTGGTGTTTTAGAGTTTTTGTCATCTCCCTCTGAAAAATCCTAGATTGAACACTGATATGTGCCGGTAATACAGTAGATATAACATATCAGAATAGTGTCATATCAAAATCATTTAATTGATTTAATATTTCTGTTCCTGCCAACTTTCTGGTATTAGAGGTGTAATAGTTTGTCTAGCTTACTCCTCCAACATTGTTGAAGATATTTTCACTAAACTTTGTTAGATATGACATTGGGTGTGACAGAATAGGAGGTAACTCTATGCAAATTTTCTCAGAGTTGTGCCCCGCCCCTTTGAAATTCTAATCATATTTTTGCAATCTTTACCAACAGTTCAATGGCAAATATATAAACAACATATCTTGCTATGCCCAGTGGCACTCTTGTCAATGATAGACTATTTTTTCATGCATTGTTAAGAATTGAACTTTTGACTTGGTGTACACAAAAACTCTTGTGATTTGTTAAATCTATACCGTAGTCATGAATATGAAAATTGTTGTATTTCTGATGAATATTAAACGATAACTGTTTTGTATCTTAAAATTTTCACAATTTTTTTCCCATGATGCTGTTACTTTTTATTTTTTACCATATGAAATTCTATATTTTCTGCAATTTGTAGATACATGATTAATAACTTTGAAAAAAGTGAATTCAAATTTACTGCAATTGAGAAAACTGCTGAAATCTCTTATATGTGTATTTGTATATAACTAGTAAAATTGAACTGGATTGCCAATATTTCCTTTAAATCTACAAAGAATTGTTTGTAAAACAATAGTTAGCTATGAGACTTGCTCTAATTTAATTCAATTCTTTAATCACTAGGCCACAGGTACATCAGGCGATAATACAACATACATAAAATTAACGTGACAATGACAAACTAACAAACTTAGCATGACAAAAATTACATGTTATGTTTTCTATATAGTATTAAGTTTATCTGTGTTTATTTAAAGTTTTATATATTTTTTTTTCTTCAAAAATACTGAAACATTTTCCAATACTCTTTTGTTACAATAAGATAATAAATCTTGCAGTTTTGCCATATTACTGTAATTTGTATAATACATTGGTAAATATTTAATCTGATAACTTAAAAAAATCACATTGAAACAAGTAATGTACTATACTGTATAGTGTGTTTACAGACAGTAAATATGTATTGCTATCAGTTTGAAGATCTTCAAATGTGTATGTTCTACAGTCCCTGTCTTAAAGGCCACCTACTTATAAAGGCCAGTAGAAATATATACAAATTTTTCAATATTCATATTGTTTGAATCTGTATCCTCGGGTGTCCCAAGTCTGTGGTACTAACAGTTTGTGTCAAAAAATTAATGGGCAATCGTCAGCAAACAATGAACATTTGAGTCGTACTTCAAATTTCTTGTCACTTGACTTTGCAAATTGTAATTAACCTCGGCTATTTCCGTTATATACCGGTAAACATCGTTTGTAAACAATACCCTCAAGTTAGATGCTATTTTGAAGAATGTGTGGAAAGTTCGTAGGAGGTCTCCCGGATCACGTGATTTCACATGATCAATTTCTAAAAATCTGATTTTATCTAAAAGCAATATTTTAAGTAGTCTAGTTTAGATTAACAACAGAATTTGTTGAAGAAATAACATCTGTATGAAGAAAAAACTATCAAACACTTCCGGTATGACATGAGCAATTGACCTCGATTTTACACCCGTTTTTACATAATAATATATAGTGAAAAATGCATATATTTTACTGAAAAATGCGTAAGTTTCACACGTTTTTGTACAGCGTTCACGCTGTACATTGCAATCGCTTTCTTCCAAGATATCGAGCTTCTTTGCTATGAAATTATAAGATATGAGTACACCTGGAAATAGTGCGCCTGGTAAATGAGCGTGAAAGAAGTATATCTGTTTTATCGTGAGATATGTATTCTGAGACGGGTAATGCATTTGGTTACATATGCACATTTGGAATAAATTTTCGGAATACATTTCGGAATCTAGTAAAATATTGCGATGGGATGCATCTAATAATTTCTGCAATTTGGCGAACTGATCTCATGTTTACAATAAAAAGTAGTTCGAGAAGTTTGCGTCCTACGATGTAAAATCATAACTTTTTATGAAATGAACAGCAACGGCAGGTTGTTTAATTAATTCTTCGTGAAATCTACGGAAATTTAAATATATTTTGAAGGTTATGATAACGTATTTTGATGTTGAGGCAATTGTGTCATATTTTAAATGTTTATCGATTAGATTTTACTTTCGTGAAAGGGAGATAATTCGTACAGTGTTGTGTACAGTCGTTTTACCAGTTCCGAACAGGGTTTCATATAAGCGCTGCTGCAGACGTCATCCACAAGCAGAGGAAATAAAATTTATGTGGTGTAATAATACAAATGTTTACTGATTCCAAAATATCGACACCTGTCCTCAAAAAAACGTGGTAGTATGTTTTCTTGAAAAAAGCATTTCCGTGATCACGATTTGTTTACATCGTTAAACTAGGTCACCAACAATCTGTCGACCTGTCCTGCACATGCATTTAGGAAGCGGTTGAAGTTTCTATTATTTAAACAATTAATGCCCATACATTCAAGCAGAAGCAAATTTAGAAAGTTATTTTGCGATTCCTTTAATTGAACGGGATTGAAATTTTAGATTATTCGGTAGTAAAAATTCGGAACTGGTAAAACAACTGTACTTCACCATTAACATGAAACGGGAATATTGTGAGTGATAATCAGCAGTTACCCGGTAATTAAAACCCAGATTAATAGCAAATGATCCAGTTACATACAACCGCTAGAATGTACCCCCTCATAGCGACGGTAGGATCTGCAAAACTCTACTTTCTCTCTATCCGAAATGACAAAACGATCGGGTACAACTTTTTAAATTTTAATTACCGATTGTCTTTTTCATATATTTATGAAATTATTATTTTCTACCATTTAATTCAGCAATTCATGGTTTGGTACATTGTTTCTTTTTCCAAAAAAAAAAAAAAAACTTACGTCGGACTATGCATAGATCGAAAGTTGAACACTTATGGCGCCTTTTTGACTTTGAACATGTGCAGTGATGTGCTTCCTATGATTGATATCCGGTATAAACAAAATGCCACGAACTTGATGCTACAACGAAGTTAGAGCACATGAGGATTTATAAAGGCCACCTGCCCATAAAGGCAACTTTTACTGGTTCCCTTAGGTGGCCTTTATAGACAGGTTTGACTGTATTGTAATGATCATGGCTAAACTCTACAAATGACAGAAATCTCTCATCATAATAGAAATTACAAATCACCTAAATCCACCATTGTATATGTATCTACTGTATAGAAATACATGAAGTAGGATTGTTTTAATGGGTTAATTAGAATCTCCACAAGGGCATGTGACCTTATGCAAGTTACTTCATTTCCATTGCTGCTTACTTATTCGGTGTCAGAATAGTGGGTTGGTGGGGCTGCAACCTCTGCAACAATCACTTGAGTGTGTGCAAGTATAAGGCAGTCATGCACATAAAATGCATAATGCACACTGAGAGTCATTCTCACACCAGGTAGCTTAGTGCATTGTGATCTGCCACAAGCACCACAGTTCAAAGATTAAAATGCATCCATATAAGTCTAAGGCTTACTAAAGGTGTCTAATAAAGTCTACTACAATCAGTTCTACAACATGTACAGTTAAACCTGCCTATAAAAGCCACCCAAGGGAACCAGTAAAAGTTGCCTTTTTGGGCAGGTGGCCTTTATATACAGGTTCAAATAATATGAATAAAGAACATTAATAATTGGGATACATTTCTTCTAGCCTTTATAAGCAGGTAGTCCTCATATAGAGGATGGCCTTTAAGGCAGGTTTGACTGTACATGTATTTCCTAATCACAATACATCTTGTCTATTTGAGCAGTTGGTTCACCTACCAAAGACAAAAAGATTGTAATAATCTTTGATATACATTTTTGTTTAGAGAAGTATCTTGTATATTTTTGGGTTTTTTTTTTACAAAAGATGTTTAAGGTTTTGTTTTAATATTAAGTTTTAATTGTTGTTTTGTTTTTATTTAGAAACAGTTTAGTATTTATAGTTAAGTTTTACATATAATATACATGTACAATTAGTTTTTCAAGTATTATTTTTTTATGTTTTATTTATTTTTATGTTTGAAGTTATCTATTTTTCATAATAATTTGTTCAGGTTCAGTTTAAAATGTACAAGCGTGTAATATTTTGTTTTTGTTTGTTTATGTTATTTTTTCTATAGATAATTACTCACTTTTATGAATAAATTTGTTTTTCAATCTATTATTACTCTTTATTTTTATTTGTTAAAAATTTACAATATTTTGTTATTATTAAGTTATTATATTTGCAATACATATTTACTATATATATACTATAGATTTAGATAGAATTGATATTTCACTTTTATTTTACTCAATAAACTGTTACTTTAGAATAAGATTTATAGCAGTGATATTTTTTACAAACATTGTCTCTTCAAAGCCAGGCTGACCAATCAAATTTATTTATATTTATTTGTCCAGATCGGTACATGTTTAGTGTGCAAGGTTGCATTTTAGTTACTTTTTTATCATTAAGTGTTTGATTTTGGTATAGTTTCCCTACAAAAAGTCCAATTTTTTAATACTTTTAATTTAAAAAACAATCAAAATGAGAGAATGTCTAATTTGGCTTATTTGATCTTTTCATTTTATTGTTGGTTTGTTTTTAATAAAAGCTTTTTACGGTACAAATCCGTCAAAAACGAATAAATCCATGGAATTGGTCAGTCTGCAAAGCTTATATGTTCAGTTAACATTTCCATGGTCACTTCAACTTTAACAATATGGAATATTTTAATCAAATGTCTGATGAATTACATAATCAGAAGATGTGAAGAGCACAATGCATAGATGTCCAGGTCAATAGTTAATGTTTTCTGGGTCCAGTTCCATATTCATGTCTTATAAGAGTGTCCTGAACTTAAATCTGGTAATTTTGAAATATATGCAAGTCAGACAGAAGTTTAAGGAGCCATTCTTCATAATCCAATGACATGTGTTCTAGTTTTACCTACACAAAAAGTTTATAAGTAAAAAATTAGGTCATGACCTTCACAATTCACCTTGACCCCATTTTGAAGGTTATTAGGAAAGTGTCAAAACTGAAAACCCCATGACATTTTTTGATAAATAGTCGAGTAATAACAGTTTAAACTATTTTACAATTTTTTTCAAAATTAAACGCAAAAATGTGTAACTTATTTTTTGTCCTAAATGAACAAACTACATGTATAGGCTTAAGACCATAGAGAAGCCTGATATCACATCAGATTTTTTCTCTAATTGTCAGTTTCAAAGAAGATTTTTCTAAGATTTTTGCACCCCTGGGCTACCTTGACTTAGTTGTGGTAGCCAATGCAACACCACGGACAAATCTGAATAGCACAGGCCCATATATACTATTGAAATTTGTTAGATAGTTTCAGAGAAGTCGAAAGTAGGTGTTAACGGAAAGTAGGTGTTAACGAGGCACGCACGAACGCATATGCACACGCACATACACACCTGCACTGTGTCATAAGCTCACGTGACCTTCTGTTAGGTGAGCCTATTAGACATGGTACTTCTAGGTCATAACCTCTTATCCTTGAATAAGTAAACACCCGCGGCTATCCAACAATAAGAATCACTCCAGTCAACCTGTAATCCTGAAGAATTCTAGCCACTCACCGAGTCAGTATATGTATGCCACAGACACAAGAGTGACAAGACATACTATCCCAGACGCATTATGCTATGACCCGACCAGTGTTCGAACCCAAAACCTTCCACTCTCTACCACTGAGTCAACGAGATGGTCATTTGCGTGTCTTTGCGTATGCATGATGAATTTTTGTACACTTGAGCCAATGATGATAAGTATGTTATAGATAATTTTATCCGTATAGACTTTCGAACAGAACATATATACACATGCAAGTGTATTGAACTGCAGAAAATATCGTAAATTTAACACACACGCAAGCAACATTACATTGAAGCTCAAATATACCGTTTTGTAAAATATAGGCCATAAAATAGGTTTGATTGACTCCAATAGGTTAGTGAAACAGCGAAAACAATTTGCGTTAAGGCATGTTCTACACGATCGGTTTGATGTTACAGTCAGCACCATAAAATTAAATTCGGATATCGATATATATGAAATACTTAATTAGTAATTTGAAATTACACCAGCAAAACACATGACACTAAGAAGCTGAAAGTGGCACAACATGTAAATGAATTCCAAACTAGAGCTAAGAAATCGCTTCTCAGCATTAGAAAATGAAAACGAGGACCACAACGTTGAGAGTTTATGGAAAAAAAACAAGGAAGTGTACAACGAAACAGTCAAGCAAACCTTAGTATTTAAGAAGAAAAAGACCAAAATTGGATAAGTTCTGATACTTTAAACAAGATAGACAACAGGAAAAAGGTTAAGTCCAAGATTAATAGCACTAAATATCTAAGAATATCAGAAAACATAAAGGGAGAATTAAGCGATTAGACACAGAAATTTAAAAAAAAACCATGTAGTGGAGATAAGAGAAATTACATCAACCAGCAAATAGACGAGGCAGAAAAAACAGCACAAAGTGGAGAACAAGGAACTCTTTATTGAATCACAAAAAAAAAAAAAATCAGTGGTAAATTCAAAAATGCAAATAGTGCAATACGTGACAAAATGGATAAGTGATAACAAAAGACTGAAAAACAAAGGAGATGGGAAGAGCACTTTTATGAAGTTCTTAATGGAGATTCATCCAGGAGGTTAGCGAGAATAGAGAATAGCAGACCAAATGAAAACATAAATGTAGAGGAAATAGATGAAAACGAGATCATCAAAGCAATACCAAGGCTACAAAACAACAAGACCCCAGGCATAAATAACATCATTGCCGAAATGCTAAAAGCCGACACACCAAGAGGACATTACACCAAAGGATTGGTCTAAAGCCATATACCGAAGAAAGGAGACCCAACAGTATGCTCAAATTGGAGGGGATAACACTGTTATCGGTACAAGCAAGATATTAGGCCAGATTATAATTAACAGAATCAGAGAAGGCAATGATAAAGAGCTAAGGAAGAAACATGCTGGTTTCAGACCAGGACGAAGAACAACAGACCAGGACAAAGAACAACAGACCAGGACAAAGAACAACAGACCAGGACGAAGAACAACAGACCAGGACAAAGAACAACAGACCAGGACGAAGAACAACAGACCAGGAATATAGTAGAACAGAGCATTGAATGACAAACATCTCTGTGTATCAACTCCATCGGTTATGAAAAGTCCTTTGATAGCATACACAGAAAACCCCTTTGGAAAATCATGGACTCCTATGACGTTCCGTTATCAACATCTTAAGAAGCTATATGAGGACAAACAAATATTATATAATCAGTAACTTGCAGACAAGACTGGGTTAGAATGGTCAGCGAAGTAAAACAAGAGCGTTGCATGTCTGGATTTATGTTTTTGCTAGTTATGGACTGGGTTATGAAGAACAACGTAGAAGGACAACAAGCTAGTGGACTTTGACTATGCCGACGTCATCGCATTATTATCAAGTAGATTCATTGACATTCAAAACAAAACATCAACAGTAAGAGACTGGGCAGAAAAGACAGGACTGAAAATCAACATCGGAAAGACAAAAGTAATCAGAATTAACACTGACAATGCCAACCCAGTAAAATAGACCAACAAGAGATAGAAGATATATCTGAATTTACATACTTAGGATCAAAACTCAACAAGGAAGGAGGTACTACGGAAGACATTGATGCCAGGTTACAAAAAGCAAGACAGGCATTCATATAGCCCTGAACAAAGTGTGGAAATCCAACATATACAGTAAAACAACTAAAGTGAGAATCTTCGAACAGCAATGTCATCTCTGTCTTAATTTATGGATCTGAATGTTGAAAATTAACAAAACTAAACATAAAAAAAACTAGAAACATTCCAGAACAGGCCCCAGTTTCACAATCATTCCTTAGCTAAGATTTTCCTTAACTTATATCTTTGAAAATTACAAATATTTTTAAGTTTGTTATTTTTCAAGATATTCGGGAATTTAAGGTGTCATTTTGAAGAGCACTTCTAAATCAAAACACCGATATGCTTCCATCAAATTATACATTGCTGTCATTTAATTTGATTACTTTTGTTCAATTAGTTGTTTTTTTTGCATTGTATTTGTAATTTATGAAGTGGAAACATGGGGTGAAGAGAATAGGTAGTAGGCAGGGTATACGAATTAGGAATTTGAAATAACGAATTAAGTATTTCGTATTGATTTAAAATAAGCCTTCTTCACCTTCGTAGCATATGGCAGCTATACCCCTGCAATTCAATCAAACATGGTAAACTTTTCACTGGTACCAAAACGGGGATATGTGTTATTGAAAACTGAGAGAGAGAGAGAGAGAGAGAGAGAGAGAGAGAGATTTATATCGAAACCATGGATATGCATTATTCAAAATTGATGGGCCTACATTATTTGTGTTTGTTCTGCTCCATCAAACAATTTACAAATTTAAGAACATTCTTAATGAATATTTATAACTGAATCGGTTAATCTGCCACATTCCCCCGGGCATACACCGTCTTTGTTGAGGCGTGGGTTCGAACTCTGACCGGATCTGACCAAGACGTGAAAATAATAGGTAGCGACTGTTCTTTCGCCAAGCACTTGGCATTTAGAAATGAAAGTCACGGATTCTTTAGCAGAGACCTTAAAAATCGACGTCAGACGTGGCACGTTAAAGAACCCTCCTTCGAGTCCTTGCACATTACCTGAGCTCGATGCAAAGGTAAAAAATTCTGCGACTTCACCTATATCACCATTGAACGTAAAACACCATTCAATCAATAAAATAATTGTAAAATAACTTCACTAAATCAAATATACACATATTTTACATAAAGCATACATGACGTATGGATTTATTTAAATAAGCGAGTATAGATGAATCTAGGATGTTGTTGAAGTGATAACTTTAAATATGAAAAATACACAAAGCACGACTGTAACATCTGGTGTATTATCACGGCGATGTCTGTTATAATAAATGTTTGTGAAGGGGTTTATATCTAGACATTATAAACTAGCGATTTTAAAATAGTATCATTGAATCTTCTAAAAAATATATAAATAAAAACAAATTTTGCATTATTTATCATTTTTTATAAAGAAAGAAAACTTTTATTAGTCACCAAATGGAGAAAAGTTTCTGCATTTAAAATCAAATGGTCCTTTTGTTACCTGCAGCAGTGATAAGAACATTGACACATCTGTTTGATGATTCTATATAGATCCACAAATACTGGCAAATTGACAAATTCAATTTTATATTATTATATTCGGATTTCCGTAAAACAACATCAAATTTCCGAGTGCTCTAGATAGCTCCGTGTACAGTAGCGGTAAAATTTTTTTTTTTCTTCAAATAATTGGGATGCAAATCTGTTTTGCCTATTAACTTAAATTGAAGGTTTGGATACCTAAGCATTTGGAATAACTAACTTTTATTATTATTTTTTGGATTTGTTAAATTTATTATTCCAATATGAGCATCGCCCACGCCCATGAACAGCAGCAACATGGGAATAGAAAAGACGAAAAAGAAGATTTACTGGTGAGTCTCTCTCTCTCTCTCACACACACTCCACGTGTATTAAAGGTAACATAAATATTAAAACTTTTGAATAAGTACATCATGTATGAACACTTATTGTAATCTATGTAATGTGATTAACAGATAGTTTTGCCCACAGACAGGATCTTTATCATTCATCTGGACCTTTCTATTGATGACTAGTTCCTAATTTCAGCACCCTGTTTTCAGCACTCTGTGGAGCACACATAAATATTATTATTGTTATGTCACATTATGGTCTCCACTCCATATTTTCCATGTGTATGGATTTCGATCAAATTGGTACACCAACATGAGACGATGTGATGTATACCAAATTAAGCTGCAAAGGTCAAGGTAACCAGGTTAAATGTTGAGGATGGGGATTATTTCACTTATTTGTCTGCTCAGGATAGTTTTAACTTGAGATTTAAAACGTTAGCTCAAATGTTTTAATTAACAGGAGACTCCTCCAAAAGTTATGTAACTGTCCATGGTTTGTGAGGTTCAAAAATAATGCATACATAACCACACACCAATCCACAAAAAATATTATCTTCAATATCCACATAAAGAAAATGTATTCATCATTCATGATGAAAAGAAACTAATATAACTTTATATTAAACTTTTATTGTATTTTACAAATAAAATTTCATAATTTACTGAAAAATTCACTAAAATTATTTGGAATTTAAATATTTTCTACACATACAACCTTGCCAAAAATTGAAAAAGTTTATAAGTACAAAAACCACAATACTGGTACATATAATATTTGTAACATAGATATCAGATCTATCAAGAAAATGCTACACAAATTAGACAATTTTACCATTTAGTTTCACTTGGTACTCTATTTCAATGTATAAATCAACTTGTTCTATCACATACAAGTGTCATTTACCAATGTACCAAGAACCATGCGATACCCTCTAAACATTTAGGTGAAATGACAGACTTGCACATGCTTCTTGGGATTATCACATGGGTCATTGGTGAACTCCTTTTCATGCAAACAAATTATGTATTAGTCCTTCTCTTTAGAAGTTCCCTAAAATGGAAGTTACTTTGTATTTGATCCGAAAGTACAACTTTTAAGGCTTATGCCAATTTACAATCAATAAAAACAAAATGGCCACATAAATAGGACTGTAGTACAAAATTTGCCTTACTCGATTTTCATTAGAAAGAAATCAATTATTGTACCAACAAGATGAAATAGACAGATCTAATTGCAGATTAAGGTAGAATATCAGTATATAAAATATGATGATGCTGTTAAATGGATACTACAGTAACTATGACAATAACACATCCATGCATTTACGGTACTAGAAATTATCTATGTCAAATGATGTAGTTTAGCACTGTCTTTCAAGAACATCGAAGAGCATATTTCTTGACTAACACTATGAAAATTCCATGTTCGAAAAACACTGTTTTTGTTTAAATAAATGAATATTCTGTTTAAAAAATTTAACCATAAATATAAGTAAAATGTCACTAATTCAGCTGTTAATATCTTGTAATTTCTTTGCACATGCATTGTTTATTTATTTTAACATATTGATGGCCTTATCCAGAACCAGGAGATCTGAAATCTGTTCTTCTGTGTTAAATAAGTGTAGTATCCAAGAAGATATGACGCATTTATTATTCTGAAGGATTCTGTACAACAATCAATGTGTAATCTTTGTCTGAAAAATAAAATAAAAATTATCATGAGTCAATATTTTTAAATCCTAATTTATATATCTGTCATTTAATACAATTCATTAAAATAATTTTTTTCTTTATAATTTAGCTAGATAAGATGACAGTGCTACAGATCAAGTGGTAGTTTATACTTGGCTCTAGTTTTACAATCATTCTCTAACTTAAATCTGGTAAATTTTGTAACATTTTATGTTATTAGAAATAAAATTCCAACAAAATGAAATCATTGCTATAATAAGTGTTGTCTGATCTTCAAAATAACACTGAATATCTTGAAAATTAACAAAATTATTACAGTACCAAACTTACCAGATTTAAGTTAAAGAAAATCTTAGTTAAGAAATGAATGCGAAACTGGAGCCAGGTAGTAAACTTTTCTACATTTAGACTTAGAACATTCTTCAATAGAATGATCGAAAGCACTTTGAAATATTTAAAAGGTTATTGTGGTAACTATCACAAACAACCCATTTCTTTCTTCTTCTTTTTTTAAAATAAATACTGCCAATCTATTATTTATCCTTATGTGACCAAATATTTATAGTACTGTTTACAATCACATCTTAATTCAGTCAAGAGAAAGAGTACTGGTACAGTATAACCTGTGTATAAAGACCACCCATGGGACTGAGCAAAAGTGGACTTAGTAGACAGGTGGACTTTATATAGAGGGTCACTTTATGAACGAGTAAACGTGTATTGTTGATACTGGTATACAAATAAATGAAAATAATTCCTATAATACCTATTAAAATACCCTTTTGTTTAATTTTGTTAAAATTATTTTTATGATATTTAAAAAAAATTTGTTATTAATTATAGAAGATATTTGAAAAGTGCATTATAATTTTAATTGGCTGTACATCTGATTACGTGGTAACAGTTTATCTATCAGTATACACCTGACTTATGTCTTTGTTTTCTTAGGAAGCAGGGTGTCACTAATTAAAACAATAGGTATAGAAAACATACTGCCCTAAATAACAAAGACTGTTCCTAACTGCTCATCTAATGGCTTCAGTCATTGACATGAGTATAAGGACTTCACATTTTTCCCCTCAAATTTTTACTTATAATAACTCATCTATACTCTTTGCAACAAAAATTTGTAAAACTTATACAATGATAATTGATTTAAAATAATTATATATTTTTAATCTTCAAGCATTAAGAATATAATAATAACTTGGTAAAAAAAAATTACATGAAATTAGACTAAAATTATAATATGAAAAATAACTTAAAAAAAGTTGATTGAAATAGTGGACTTTATAGACAGGTTGAGAAGTCATTTGGGACTAAAAAGGGTGGACTCTATTCACATTAGACAGGTGGACTTTATATACAGGGTCATTATATAGTAAAATCCATTGGGGATACTTCAGACTGGTTGCTATAGACAGGTGGACTTTATACAGAGGTGGACTCTATAGCAGGTTATACTGTATTTAGAAAAAAATATCAAAGAATGGGTTTTAAATTGGTACTTCAAAATATTGCAAGATGAACAAGGTAGCAAAGTAACCAATAGAAATTACCAGTATAACAAGGTTTTAATATCAGATGTAAACTTTATCCTTTCATTCATTAACAGGGTTCAAAGTTATTTTTTCTATCTAGGAGCCAGTGCTGCTTATATAAAAAAAATTCAGGTGTCAATCAAAACTTTAAGTTGCAAAAAATAAAATTTCAATGAAAATTTAATTAAAAAAAACTTTAAAAAAGCAAACACAAGCAAAATCATTTGTTGTTTTTATTTCTTGTATGTAAAGCTGTTGTTTGTTGGTTAGTACATATAGTTTGTATCTAAATATTCTGTTGGTCACCCCTCATAGTTTAATTTAATCTTTCCGTTTGTGAACCACCATTATTTTTAACTAGTGACTATTTTAGGCATAACTCGGGAGCCCTGATAAAAAGTAAATCATATCCAACATACCTGGTGCAACCATGATTTCACACTTCTTTGATCTTAGTCTAAGGAATTTGAGATTATTTGATGGATCAAGATCCCTTACGCAGCTTCTGGCTTTGTGGTTCATTTGAACGATATTGTTCGCATATTGGACTGTGGTAGAGTTATCCAGTGTTGTTCGGATTGGAATACCTATAAAATAATTACAATTATTATATAATTAATAAATTCCATCTTTATGATTGGCTAAAACGGTAACACATGACCATTGGATCTCACATCATATACCACGGATTTTCCGGTGAATATCAAATTCGGTGTACGTCATCGATTTTTGTTGACGTTCTCGGTAAAATGATTAGAACGTCATCAATTAAGTGTACGCAAGTGATTGTGTCTTGTTATTTTTTTCATAGAACGTTGACTTTATGGCATTATCAATTTACAATGTAGTGTGTAATTGATTGTGTCTCATCCGGAATGTCATTTATTTTTTCATAGAATCAGACTTAAAAAGTCAGTTTGAGCTAACTAATGCGGGATAATTTTAGTGTGATCAACTAGGGTGGACAGGGAAATCTAACATCGGTAAAATAGTTAGATTGCCTGGTCAAAGTTTGAGAAAACATTGTCAACCGAAGTGCCACAGTGGCTAAATTATGTAATAAAACAGTTATGGACTTTTTAGTGGTTGTATATGGTGTGATATTCACCGGAAAAATAAATATTGACCTCGGCTGTCGCCTCGATCAATATTTATTTTTCTGGTGAATATCACACCATATACAACCACTAAAAAGTCCATAATTGTATAATATACACTATATCTTACTATATCTTTATTAAAAGCATTCAACATCATGCCACTGAAACCTGAATAGTCTCAATCTTATATCAGTAATGGACAAACAAAGTGGGGACAGATTTTTAAATTGTCTAAAAATAATTCTTAATAAATGCATGCAAAAAACAGAGTAGTTTAACAACTCCATCCAACAAGACTGTTTCTGACAAAATTTCAAGTTACAATTGTACCCGTTACCTGTCTGTAGAAACCAATATAGGTTTTGCGCCTCTCTGGTCAGTTTTAATGTGGTTCTTCAAATTGTACGATACACAATGTCTCGATACACAAGCTATATTTCGATTCATGGTTTAACTAGAAAATTACTCCACAAAAATGGTCATGCAACATAAATCAACCCAGCACTTTTTAAAGTTATTTGTATTAGTCAAGTAACAAGGGTATAAACCTGCTAAATTCACTTTGCTATGAATACAAAGTAGTACCATAACAGTTTATATGATTTATGATATAAATGTCATAAACACAGCTTTATCAATGAGAAAATTATAAGATCTTTGGTTCCAAATAGATGTTGCTACAGTAGTTGCCTAATACCTTTATGAGCTAAATACTGCTAATAGCAAAAAAGTTCAGTGACTGCAGTCAATCTAACGTAATAAATAGACAATAAAGGTGCAATAACAGATGTTTTGCAGTTCAACAAACTAAAACAGACCAATCAAAACGCTCATTTTTCAAAAAGAACTGAAATAGATTGGAATCACCTTGAGTAGAGACAATGCACAAGACAGCCCAAGGACTTCAGAAAAGCCTTGGACAAAACCTATTGGACCAGTTTTCCCCAACCCTCCTCACTCTTGACATATGCTGTCATTGCATAGTCATGGCATTGTAACATTATATACTAACATATAGATACAGATGTTTCTTACAATATCAGATTTTTCACAAGTCCAGAGAAGACAAACAAATCTGTTCTGACTAACAATCACTATTAACAACAATCAACCAGCAAATCTATCCTGACTTACCATTAGGGGTGTGTGTTAGTACTGGTATACCGATAAATTCAGGATTCATCAAGGGCCTATTTGGGGCCGAAATGGGCCCCATTCCGATGAAAAAATTTGTTTTTTTCCAAAATCGGCTGAAAAAATTCCCAATTAGAAAATTGTGTTGTTTCTAAACGAAAACAAAAGTAAATTTTGTGAAACCCCCCAAATCAGCAAATTCAAGTAAAAGATTCTAGATTATTTTTAAAACAACATCTGCAAAGGAAGATGAAGATACAGCTTCTACATCAAAGGATTCCTGACATGATGTGGAAGTTTTCCCAAAATGAGCAAAAGTTGATAGTTTTTTCCATTTTTAGTTTTAGGGCCTTTTCCAAAAAGAATCTGATAAATCCCGAAATTATGGCAAGAAAGGAACAAAACAATATACTGGTATGTAAAATAAAAAAATCAATATACCCCAGAAATAAAAACAATCACTTGTAGCTTTGTATTTTTTTCACGATTGCTTGCACTTTGATTTTAGTCCCTAACCTTATATATCTATAGTAACATAAATGACAGACGATACCTCAAGTAACTAGTGCAGAATTACCCGGCGAAATGTAAATACAACACAGTCATTGTTATTGTCAGAAATATACAATATTGTCCAAAATATTACAACACAATTTTCACCCCAATACCAACTTCTACTTACCATCGCTATTTATTACAATCAAACCAAGGACACCTTTGTAGGAGCTGATCTTTTAAGCGTCTCCTCTACTTCAAGCATTGATTGACTGAGACTGAAACACACAACAAACATCATTTTACATGTATATAAAATTAAAATCGCTTATATGTCTCATTATGAAAAATAAGATTAACACCCCATTTCAGGATTTCCTACAATATCAGAAACAAACTTTGCTGTCCTATGACAGTCAAATGGTCAATTGTAAATAAGTGATGTTATTTTTGATCTACTGTTGGAACCACACTGTTTGTGACAGTGAATTACTCTTTATTTTTTAGGAAATAAAATAAACTTGAAAAAAATTTGATATTTTCCATTTGAAATAGTCGTATAGAAATGTGTATGCACATCTGTGATTAGCCTAGAATATATTTGTAGAATAAAACGTTGGTGCTATAGGGATTTAAATGCCGAAAAAACCAAGCAAATGGCGGGTTCCATTGCACATATGACGTAAAACGCCACCATGGACATCACTTCCGGGTAAACATCACCATATTTGCCATGTAAAATCCCCATAGCGTCAATATTTTCCTTTTGACAGAATATTTTATGACAATCTCAGTTGCGCATTCAGATTTTCAGTTTTGATCACTAGGTACAAGTAAGTGAAAAATATCAATCTTTTATTCAAATTTATTTGATTTTTACAGAAAGAGTATTTCATTGTCACAACAGTGGTTCTAACAGTAATGTTTATTTTCAAGTGCATGTATGTTGCACTTCACTTGTACCTTAAGTTTGGTCTAAAATCCACATGCTAGTCACATGACTGGCCATGTTCGTGATTTAACTATATTCTGTCAGTAAACAACTACTAGTTATCACACATATAAATCATGGAATGTACCATTTTACCATACTAGACACCAATGGGTTTTTAGGCACTTCGATCTCGTATAAAGAGTCTGTCCGTTTAGATTTCAGGAAATATAATTGCTTAAAGTTGAAATAAAACCAACCAATAACTAGCTGCTTGCAACCACGTCCATCCACATCCGCCAAAATAACCCAAATATGCTGCAGCAGTGATGGATGGAATGTCATGACATGAGTCATGAAACACAGGCATTTGTTTCTATGAATGAAAAAAAAATCGAGAAATTACTATATAATAACACTATTATATAGTAATTTCTCGATTTTTTTTTCATTCATAGAAAACAAATGCCTGTGTCATGAAATTATGGAAGTGACAACTGAGCCTTGGAAAATTACAAAATATATCTTGCGATTGATGAATATATGTATTCCTGAAAAAATGAAAATTGTATTATGTATAGTGTATCAAATGACGCTGAAATGTTTCATGAAATACCTACCATTGTCGTTTGTTTTTCTTTCTCGGACTTGCACAGACAAAACTGAACGTTGCTATGAAGAATCACTTCCGGTTAAATATATTAAACTGTATGGAAAACGTAACAGACAATATCAAAATCCGGTCGTCAAGGGACACCTATCAAAACAACAGGTACCCGTTTCAAAGAATGTATCAGACAAACAACACTGACCTGTCCCTTTGACTTTTAATTTAAATAGTTGTTATGGGCCAGTTCATTTATGTTTAGAGAACACAGGTGCTTATTTCTTCTTTAGCATGGAAAACATGCGTTGCTCACGTGTCCTGTGGATCCTAACACTTCTCATGTATTGGGTTTATAATCGGGTATAGATATTCCACATGAAAGGTCAAACGGACAATTCAATGCTGTTTGCCTACATAATGATTAGTGATCAATTCGCATAGTAGTACTGTTGAGAAAGTTTTCAATACCGTGATTGCGTTGGAACAACGACATCCGAGTAAATACACTGTATACATTCGTTTAAATAAATAAATAAATAAATAAATAAATAAATAAATAAATAAATAAAATAAATTTTTGTATAATTTTCACTTGCTATTGTCGCTCTTCGAGAGACACTTAATTCATGATATCTCGAAAAGTAACAAAATTATTAAGATTTTAAATCTCCCAGGTTTAAGTTAAGGGATCTAGTAGTTAAGCATTTCAAGTAAGAATTGATTGTGAAACCAACCAAAAAGACAATTTAAGATAGGATCTACGATTTTTTATATGATGTATTATGAAAACGAAACAGTTTATTGCCCAGATCTACGACTGTTTTGCATTCTAAAATGTGAGGACAAGACGCGATACTTAAGATTCTATGGTTACCGTGGATCCAAACCAAACTGTCTATATAACTAGTAATAAAACATGGTTTTACAACATTGTTTCTAAAGCGATTATTTCTAAAATTCTTATTTTAATAATAATAATAATTAAAATAATGATTGAATAAAACCGTAGAAACTTTACAGTATGCAAGTAGAATATTAATATAATAATAAAACAGTCTATTAAGATATATACGCGTAAATGAAGATAGATCTACATTCAGTTGTTGATAAGAGAGATTGTGAGTTAACTTTGGTAAAAATACAGATAATAGGAACCAAACCACTCTATATTGGTGCATACTACAAGCCACAAGAAAATGACGAAGACAGTCTACAAGCATTGGACAAGTAACTGTCCTTGGTCAGCAATAAAGATAGCGTCATCTGGTTATTAGGGGGTTTCAACATGCCAAAGATGGACTGGACAAACGACTCTCCAAAACCAGATTGCATAATTCCTGCACTCTACTCAATCGTCCTGGAAATATTGGATGACCAAAATCTCCAACAAATGGTAGAAACTGCGACAAGAGGTGAAAATGTACTGAATCTTTTCTGTACCAGCAACCCTACGCTCGTCACTAACGTTAACGTACAAGTCATTCCAGGAATCGGTGACCACAGCAGCAGTGCTAGATCCACCATAAGACCAAGCTAGCAAGTTGAGTAAAGCCAAACCCCAGAAACATCACATTATAAAAAAATGACTGGGAGGGACTAAGAAGAAATATTGAAAAATCTAAAGACCAGGTACTGGAACACCGGGAAACATACCCTGATGTAGAAACATTAAGACAGACCATCAAGTAACACATCAATAATGGAATTAAACAACAAATTCCTTCCAAACAGGTGAGTGGTAAAAACAAACTCCCTTGGATTACAGCAGATATAAAAATAGTCACGCAAAGGAGACAAACTATATTATAGACGAAAACCCGGTAATATACAAGACATGAAGTACTATAAACACGGAACATCTTGTACAGAAGAAGATTAGAGCAGCATATGACAAACGATATTTTAGGTATCAGGAACAGACAATAAAAAGGACCCTCCCGCCAAGCAACAAACATCCATTCCATAGAAACTCTTTACATTCATGAAGCATTCCAGACAGGGCAGCAATGGAGTTGCACTGCTGATGAATGAAGGAAAGCTGTTCCCAGACAAGGTTGACAAAACTAACATCTTAAACAGACAATTTCATTCAGTCTTCAGTCCAAAATTTTCAATTGAAGTTACGTCAGCTATGCCAAATGAAGATATCTAACAATTCGGAAGCAATAACAGCATGCCGAACATAGAGGTAAGTATAGAAGGTATTAGTGATATCCTAAAAAAAATTAAAGTGGATAAAGCAGCAGGACCAGATGATATACAACCCATCTTACTCAAAGAACTACACAAGGAATTGTCACCAATCCTACAAATCCTCTTCCAGCGATTTATAACACAAGAAAGCTGTCACACGATTGAACCACTTCCAACGTTAACTCATTATTCTACTAAGAAAGGAATATGTTCTAATACAGCAAAATATCGTCTAATATACCTCACTTGTATCCTTTAATTTGCAAAAACCATCAACACATCGTAACATCCAATCTCGTCAAACATCTTACCAGGAACAACATACTTTTTTTTTTATCTCCAGCATGGTTTTCGTGAAAAAAACGCAGCTGTGAAACCCAACTTGTCATGTTAGTAGATGAACTTGCACAAAACATACAAAAAGGAAAACAAACAGATCTCATCCTACTGGACTTCATCAAAGGTTTCTACAAACTTCGCCAATATTGAATACGGAGCTCTACACTAGACTGGATACATGGATTACTTAATAACCGTTTCTAACGAGTGTTTGTAAATGAAATTAACCCGCCATCCATCCCAATAACATCAGGTGTGCCACAAGGATCCGTACTCGACCCCATTTTATTCTTAGTATACATCAACGATTTACTGGAACACCTATCATCACAAGTCAGATTTTTTGCTGATGATACTGTAGTTTACATTACTATTGACAACTTTTCGGATTCTTCGGTATTATAACAAGACCTAGAAAAACTTGAAACATGGGAAAAACAGTGGGATATGGAATTCAACCCAAGTTAATGCCATGTTATTCATGTCACAACATCAAATACACCAATACTAACCAAATATAGCATCTATAAAGATGTGCTTGAAACAACACCTTTAGCTAGATACCTTGGAGTAGACATCACAAATAACCTGAACTGGAGCACACGCATCAACAGAACAACCACAAATGCAAACTAGGCTTCCTAAGAAGAAACATCAAGACAAGGAACCAACACCTCAAAACAACAGCACACAGAACTATGGTAAGACCTAAATTAGAATACGCAGCTAGTGTCTGGGACCAAAATACAACATCACAATGGTACAACGTCGAGCTGCAAGGTTGGTAGTGCAAGACTATAAACGAACATCCAGTGTTACATTCATCCTAAACAGGCTAGGTTGGTGTTCCTTAGAACAAAGAAGTGATGCAAGGCTAGCCCTCTGTTACAAAATTGTGTACAGTCTCGTTGCAGTCCTCTTTCACCAACTAATCCCTCCTTCCCTGATTCCTATGTCACCCCCCCCCCCCAAAAAAAAAGTTTAAGGTGTGTGTGGGGGGTGGGGGTGGGGTGGGTGGGCATAATGATATATTTAAAGTCCCACAAGTTTCTTGAAAGTGATCGTAGTCTCTGTGTATTAATGCATTTTGTAAAAAAAGTGTAAAGTGCATGCCATTCTGTGATATTAGTTGGGTTTAAAACCTTTGTTATACGTACATTTTTGTAATTAATTGGCGGAATACCAAATGCCTGGTAGAGATCGTATCTAAGGACATTTTGTTTGGGACATTCTATTAGTATAAAATGAACTTCTGTTTCATCTTTATTACAACATTTATATAATCTGTTCTCTCTGGATGTCGTTGGCTTAGTGCATCTGCATGTCACGTTTAAATTGTAGGGGGTGATAACTTAACTTGAATTTTGTTATAACAGTCCTCGGAGTTTGTACATAGTATTCATCAGTGAATAATTTCGGGTCGTATCATCTTGATCTAACATAGAAAATAGTTCAAGTTTACTGTCTAAAATATCTTTGTTGTCCTGGTAGCATCTTCAAGATTTCAATATAGCAATGATCTGGATGTGTTTGGTGTAATAATATTATCGTTTTAACTAAGGGTTATATTAAGTTATTTTATGTTTTTGAAAGCGTTGAAAATATATATTTAAAATTTTGCATGAACATCATGTTTTGGTCAGTAATAAATTAACTGCGAGTAAGTATGGTTATATCTAGAGAATTCAGATTTTTAAGGTGGTTTTAAGATGGGTCATAGTACTGTTGACAATGTTTTTCTATTACAAGCACTTGTAGAGAAACAGTTTACTAAAAAAAGTAGAAAACTATATGTTGCTTTTATCGATTTTAAAAAAGCTTTTGACTCTATCGAAAGAAAAAAAACCTATGGAATATTTGTTCAATGAGGGGGCTTTCTGGTAGAATCTATATTTTATTGAAGTCAATGTATAAAGAAGTAACTGCATGTGTGAAAACAAAAATGGTTTTACAAAACATTTTAATTGCACTTTAGGTCTGAGACAAGGTTGTGTTTTAAGCCCGATATTATTCTCATTATTCATAAAAGAATTTACAAAATCTATTGTTGAATGTGATTTGAAAGGAGTGCAACTTTTTCCAGATGTTCTACAAGTTTTAATTTTTCTTAATGCAGATGATATTGCTTTAATATCTGGCACAGTTAAAGGTCTTTAAAGTCAGTTAACACTATTGGAACAATATTGTTATAAGTGGAAACTAGAGGTTAATTCCTATAAAACCCAAGTTGTCGTGTTCAGACAACACAACATAAGTTAAAACGAGAAATTGTTATTTAAAGGGAAATATTTAGCATGTGTAAATACTTATGCCTATTGAGGATTACTATTTTCTCACGGTAGATTTTCATTGTATGCTATGACCGAAAAATTGACGGAAAAATGAAAACGGGTTTTAATTTCAGTATTGTCAACGCTCTATAAGATCGAAGATTTAAAATTTAAAACATTTTTAAAAAATTTATACAAAGGTATGCCGAGTTTTGTTTTATGGTGCCGAAATATGGGGTTTTCAGTCATACCCTTCTATAGTCTAAAGTGTTCAGATATATGCATGTAAAAGATTTCTAAATGCGTTTTACATTCAAGTAATCTAGCTGTATTAGCAGAATGTGGAAGGTATCCATTGTATATTTTAACAGTTAAACGTCTTCTTATATATTGGGAGAAAATTCTTTCCATGTCAGATGATAGAATTGTCAAAAAAGCATATAATATGTTAGCTTTTTACGATCAACTTGGTTATATAAACTGGTCATCAAAGGTTAAAAAAATCCTGTGTGATTGTGGATTTAATTTTATATGGGAATATCAAAGTAATATAAGTATTGATGACATTATACAAAGGTTAAAAGATAAATACTTGCAAGAGTGGAGAAAAAATATTGAAAACACTTTAAAATTATCATTTTACAAATTGCTAAAAACCAATTTTTGTCAAGAACCTTCTTTAGACATTTTTAACTTAAAGAAATACCGTAAAATCATAACAAATTTCCGTATAAGTTCCCATGATTTAATGATCGAGAAAGGTAGATATAAAAATATTGGAAAACAAAACAGAATTTGTAAGTTTTGTAATCTTGGGTTAATTGAAGACGAATATCATTTTTTATTTATTTGTAAATTTTTCGAGGATATAAGATGTCAGTTTATACCCAAACTATTTTTTCAATCCCCAAATGTTTATAAATTTGTTATTCTCTTGTCATCCAAAAATTGTCAAATATACAAGCAGTGGGGAATTTTCTATATCATGCATTTCAAAAACGAAAATTGTATATAAAACACAATAACATTGCAATATAGCTTTCATGGCAGAAATGTAATGTATATATACTATGTAACTACTATATGGGTATGTGGCCTTACAATATATATATATATATATATAGAGAGAGAGAATTCAATCGCAAATAATATTTATACATTTGTATAAGTGACGAACTGAATTAACACTGGTTCTTAAAATAAATTTTGTTTCTTTTAGTATATCTTTAAAAAATCGTTTTAAAATTTTGATCCAAGCACAACTGATCCGAAACGGCCCGTTTAGTGCTGTGAAGTTTTTCAATAGGGAGACAATCTGTGCTGGAAACATTTACTACTTCTATCCACCCAAGAAACTAGTATCCTTGGAAACTTACAAACAAGTTCATTTGGTAACTTCCGCCGTCTGTTGGAGCACCTTTTACATGGTAGAAATTCACTTTTCGGTTCGATATTTGAAAGTAAAAATATTACACTAACATTATTTATGAAATACTTGCTAATATAAACAAAATCTAAGTAAACAAGTAACTTACAAAAGTAAGAAATTTAAAATTGAAACATAATTAGAAAGTAAAATAGAAAAGTGAAATTTAGCAGGTGCGAGTTGTCTCCCGGAAGTTGTTGTAAAGTCCACTTCCTCTCTCCATAGCAACTTTCACCAGCTCGGTTAAAAGCGAAAACAAGCGAAAATGGTAGGTATATTTGATTATAAATCTTAAGATATAAATCTAGACTGGCATAAAGGTAAGTTCAGTATTTGAGGAAAACATAAACTTATTAATATGAGTGGTAAAAGTGTTTTTGAATTCACAAACGAGTCATTTTTCACGACGTTTTCAACAAAACAAATTACCTGACAATACAAAAATGCAAACCGACAAAAACTTTCCTATACATGTGTATGAATTTTGTTTTTTAAAATCTTGATAAATAGAAATATAAAGATTGAAAGGTATAGAAAAAAGTTGTAATAGTAATAAATAGCTACATTGGGACTATATATATGGTATACTGGGCCCTTGCTAATCTGAATTCCTGTTATAACTTGCAGATTTCACAAAATATGCATAACATGCTGAAAAATAACCAAGTTCAAAATGCAAAATTATTAAATGTAATTTGCCCACATAGATATCAATGTTATGGAAAATGTGAAAGATATAGGGTTTATACTAAATAGATTACACAAAATATTTATCCTTTATTAAATTTTACAAAGTTCGACTGAACAGAACAGAAGGATGCTTTATTTGCATAAGGTAACAAAAATTTACAGCAAAACAATTTAATTAATAAAAAAACAAAAGGCAAATTTTATTACAACATATTTTTTATACCGGTATAACTGAATAAAATAGCCAAATTTTAAATACAAATATTGATTTTGAAATGATAAAATATTTTATTTTGTGAGATTTGTAAAATTAGTCTTCCAAAAATTGCTGTCCTAAATGATCGATGGACGATAGATCTTGGATCGTGTTGAATGATCCCACCATATGATGAAAACAAAATGGCGGATCTAAAAAGTATTTATGCTTTTTAGTCCCCTACCAGCAAAAGCCGAAGGGGACTTTAGGTTTGTGCTCTGTCCGTCCGTCCGTCTGTCACGTCTCAGTTTTCCACACTTATTTTCTAAAATCTTTTAAATAATGAACTGATTTTTGGTATATGAGTCTACCATGATGAGTGACAGATCAAGTTTACGTTTTGTTTCCATCTGCTAATTTTTACCGGAGTTATGGCCCTTTGATCTTTGAAAATTCACAAAAATTTTAGTTTTTCACACTTTTTTCTACATGCTTGCAGAAATGGAACTAATGTTTGGTATGTGACTCTACCATGATGCGTTACAGATCAAGTTTATGTTTCGTTTCCATCTGCTAAATTTTACGGGAGTTATGGCCCTTTGAACTTTGAAAATTCACTGAAATTTCAGTTTTCCGTTCTTTTTTTCTACATGCTTGCAGGTAATAAATTGTTTTTGGTATGCAGGTCAACCATGATGAGTTACAGATCAAGTTTACGTTTCGTTTCATTCCACTAGTTTTTATGGGAGTTATGGCCCATTGAACTTTGAAAATTCAATAAAAATTTCAGTTTTTTGCACTTTTTTCTACATGCTTGCAGATAATGAATTTTTGAGAACTCAGTTGCTGGTTTTTGATTTTACTATGATCAAGTTTTGCTTTACATCTTGAACAACACGTATAATTTATAACTATAAATCTTTCTACCATATAATAAGGTACATTTTACCTAAAACTTTGGGATTAGTGAAATGTGTGACTGGTAGGGGACTATGTATTGTTTTGCAATACTCTCAGAATGCTTGTTATCATAATAATGTATCATTTAACCCAATATGACATATTTGTTTTATTATTAATAATAATAATAATAATATAGTTTTTTAAGTGTCACATATAAATAATAAAAGTCAATTTCCATAATAAAACATTGCAAAATCAATAAAACATTTACATCCGTCCAAACATGACCTACGAAACACTACAAATGTTTAACATAATTGAAAATATACAGACATATTTAAATTAAAACTTATTAAGATTTATACACACTTAAAAGTTTTCTTTTTTCATAAATAAAAAATACCTAATTGTTTTTGTATCATATCATGTCATTATAAAATTGAACTTATTTGTATCATCTATAAAATAAGAATTATTATTATAACTTAGTATATGGTTAAAAAACGGTAATCTAAAAGTGTCATAAAATTTACATCCCATATATTTCATCCTCTATCACATTCATATCACAGTTAGTACAAAGTCTATCTTTTAGCGGTATTGGCGGCTTGGCGAACCAATACCGCTAAAGAGAATGAATCACTTTGTAGCTGACATATCAGATGTCTATGATATCTAGTCAGTTTTATATCTGTTACATAGGATTCCACAATTGTCAGCGAGATACAATTATAAGGTTACTAATTATTGTCATTGTGTGATCTGGGACCTGGACTCATAAATTGAATCTGATCCCTGGATCCCATTGAATGTAGAAAAAATGTCATGTCTGATGCTTAGTTCCTTTGATTATAACTACATGTTCAATAAAATTCAGCCAATAAGTGAATAGCTGGTTTGATATATATTCCTCTTAACAGAGACAAATTATATTTCTTGATAATGCAATACCACTGCGATAGCTCAATTGGTAGAGTGTTTGCTCTGTAAGTTGGAAGTCGTGGCATTGAACCCCAGCCTGGTCTGCCCCAAGAAAATAGGTAGTGACTGTTCTTTTGCTAAGCGCTCAGCATTACAATATGAAAGTCATGGTTCTTTCGGATGAGAACTGAAAATAAACGATGATGGTAAGCATGGCACAGTAAAAAAACTGTGCTTTATAATGTCATCAGCACAATGCACATGCAAACTTTCTACACCTTTGCCTATAGCAATATACGATGTCTTGATATAAGTGAAATATTCTTGACTGGGACATTAAACACTATTACTAAACTGTTAATAATGTTTTTGATCCATTGCATCAAAATACATTTATATATTGCATTTACAAGTTTTACTTTCAAGCAAATTTTTTGCATGATAAGTGATTACTGATGAAGTATGATAGTTCTTGTTTATCAAATTGAGCTGGTACACAAAACTACAGCATAACTCCAGTGATTTTGTTACATTTTTTAAAAACTGCCTTTTAAATTAGGAAATTTGAAGTTCTAAAATACAGCAAACTGTATAAATCATGCTTGTAAGAGTTTAGGATCCTGTTTAAGAAGATATTAAATTGTGACAATATCTAACATTTTATGGGTATGGATTTAATTTGCTAATTAGTATAACTCTTGTTTTGGGAATTTTAGTGGTCAAATTGAGAAATTTTAGCCATATTTCCCCAGGGGAAACTACCTTTATTTGGTAGTAATTTTAGACAAATAAAATCACTGAACCCCTCCCTTCCCTTTTTTAGGGAATCCATTACCAATTGAATTTAAATTTGAGAATACTATCCTATCAGGAGCATAGTGTCTGTTATATAAATATTATTACTGTCTTTGCAACTGTTTCTGACATGTACATAGTTTTATGAGTAACTCACCATTTATCTTAAGTTCAGTAACTTTAGTTGTCTATACTTTAGTTTGGAATGAATATATTCATATTTATTTCACTCTGATGACATTTATAAATTTGTTTTTGTTTTTTGTTTATTTATATCAGTCTGAAGTTGATGATGTAGTCAAGAGAATCCAGGCCAACAAAGGCGTGATTGGTTTAGTTATAATAAACAATGAGGGTAAGTCATCCTACAACTATTCTAGATTTTGTGCTCAGATGAATTATTGCTATGGTTCACCTTCCGTCATCCGTCATGCATTAACACTTCACATGTAGATGAATGAGTTATGGCCTTACGGGGCCCCATAAAGGGTGAAAAAGTAAAAATCTTTAAAAATCTTGATTGAAAATCCATTTAACATCTGCACCAGATATGGCATATCCTCGGTGAGCGTTAAGGCTCTTTGACCTCTTGTTTGAAGATAGGATTTAGACCACCGTATCTCCTCTATTTGAAATAAGGGGCCTAGTTTGTCTAAACCATGATCCTGGATTCAGCAAGCCTCTCTCTGCCTAGGTTGAAACCCACTGAGGGAATATCCTTAGTGTGAGAAAATTTGTCAATTCACTTGTAGAAAGTTTGTAGTTTTCTCTGGGTTGAATATCCTTAGTGTGAGAAAATTTGTCAATTCACTTGTAGAAAGTTTGTAGTTTTCTCTGGGTACTCTAAACTCCTTCACATTGAACCAACTGCCTCTATGTAAGTAAAAGAATCTCTCTATGTAAGTAAAAGAATCTTGACTTGGACTTAAGATGCCATTTCTCCACTTCACTCCATTGGAATTGTGTTCAGTAAAAGTGTATTTATAACCAGACAATGATAGGACACTAAACATTGAACTTGTAAACTATTTGACCACCAATTTACAGTTTTAATTGGTCACCCCATCAGACTGTATGACCAACATATAACTCTTGTTTATCTGAACAACGGCAGTATATCATATTGTAAAATGATAAATTTTTATTTAAAGTCAAGAATTAAAATATAACAGTTCCTCTGAAGTGGAGGCAGGCAGAGTTAATGACAGTAAATCCTGTAGATGGCAGAAACTCTAGTTCCTATAACCCAGCAAACACCAAGTATAAGGAGGTATATAGAAATCCTCTGTCTGTCTGACTGACTGTCTATCTCAATAGCGTATCTGCTCCATATCGTCCATGTCTATGGATGAATTCTAATCTAACTTGAAAAAAATGTATACCAACATGAGACAATGTATCTCGGACTGAATATATGTGCATAGGTCAAGGATCATGACCTAATGGTAAAACCATGTGGGGGGTATAAATCAGCTTCACTGACAGTTGTAATTTTTATTGTAGGTATAGTAATCAGAACTACATTAGATCCAGATACCACAATTCAGTTTGCTGCAAATGTCCATGATGTGAATCGTAAAGCACGAAGCTGTATTAAAGAATTGGATCCATCCAATGACCTTTGTTTGTTCAGAATGAGGTCAAACAAACATGAAATTATGGTTGCACCAGGTAGGTTGCATATACTTAAAGGTAGTCAATTTGTCATGTTTCAAAGTTTTTACTTTGCATGGAGATTGTGATTTGGACATGGATTGGTATGTTTCTTTTTACTTTGCATGGAGATTATTATTTGGACATGGATTGGTATATTTGATTTTTATATGATTGGAAGGTTGGTTTCTTTATGCAGCATCAGCAACCTTCTATTTACAATAAAAGTAGAGATTTTTTATAAATATCTAGGATTATTTGAAACACAAAACTATGTGAAATTTGAATTTTTACACTACAACTATATGGTTATTACAACTTGGACCAAATGAGATTCATTAATAAGACTGTGACAGATTAACTTTAACTTTAATTGCTGTAAAATAAACGAGGTTTTCTTTAAAAATCTAATATAAAAATATTATTTTCAATTTCTTTTTATTTCCCATGCTTAAAACATTGACCAAAGAGATAGATTAATAGGGTCATTGAATGAGATTACCGGTTACTTGCTTAGCATTCCGAAACACCCAGCCTCATTTCCCTGACGGAAATTCATGTGTTTAAATGTGTTTAACTTAATTTGCCATTTTCAAGGTCTTTACTTTGCTTTTGGATTGTGATTTGGACATGGATTGGTATGTTTGTTTTTACTTTGCTTTGGGATTGTGATTTGGACATGGATTGGTATGTTTGTTTTTGATCATAAATTTGTTTCTAAATCTTTGTAAATTGAATTGAGATGTTTTAAAAATGCTTATAGGAAAATATTACTTTCTTTTATTACAGATAAGGAATACACAATGGTCGTGGTACAGAATCCATCTGACTTATGATTCATCGCATGTTTTATACAATTTATAACTGTATTTTATGTTCAGAGGATCAGGTTTTGTAAATAATGGATTTAATATTAATACATGCACTACAACAGGTAATTGTGCCCACAGATTAAAATAATTGCTTACAGAAGACATTCTTATTACAGAGTATGCTTTGACAGGTATGCTGTCGGCAGCCTTTTTGTTTGGTGGACTAAAAACTAAGACAAGAAGATTTTTATCCATTTAGGAATAACTTTTATGAAAATGTATTTGGTGGATTTTTTAAACAAATTCATGGAGCAAAACCCAGAGGATTTTACAAATGTATTTTGATGGAAAAATTTTAAATCATGCAATTTGCCAGATGAGTTTAGACAGTTCTAACATTGACAGAGAATTCAAAGTAGAATCATGAAAGTAAAATATCTGATTTAAAAAAAGCTTTCATTTGAAGCAATACAATGGTAAGATGTATTGTCATAAAGATTCCTTAATCTATTGTTGTTATATTGAATATTTATATCTTCAGATGATATTTTCTGTAAATATTATATAAGTGTCTTATAAACTTTATTTTTCCCTCTTTTTTATTGTCTTTACATTAGGCTGTGAATAAGCGCTATATACATGTGTATATACAATGTATTAATATTTGGACCTTTGGTACATATTGGGCTATCATACTTTTTGTGACAGTTTTCCATATTTTAACTTACTTATGCTTTTTTCATTAAGGGGCCTTATAAAAGGGGATTTATTTACATAGCTGCTGAGGCAGATATCTTAATTTATTTTGCTGGTACTGCTATTACTTATGTACATGTAGTTTGTTACAGAAATGCCTTAATACCACACAATACACATTTAAAATTACACATTACAAGTCTGAATCTTGGCATAATTTTGCAAAATAGTGGTAATTAATTTATGGACTTAATAATCTTTTAATTGTTGTTACACTTCTTTCTATTTAATTAGGCCGATTTACCTGCCTTAACAATTTCATGTTATTTTTCTACATTGCTACCATCGTGATAGCAATATACAAAAATAACATACCATTGTTAAGCAAAACATTCTGCCTATTGGTATATATACAATGCAACTTTAGATCTATTTGCATTATGTTGATTTATGAGTCCCAGTTATAAAGATTACACTGGGTATATTGTATTACCCTCTATATATAATTATGTTGTTGTCAACATTACATTTTATTACATGTAGTTGAAGTCAATAAATCCATCATTCAAAAGGCTGTTTAGTTGTGCACATTTTTTTAAAACTACATTAAGTTAAATCCTTGATTGGTCTGGATTTGACATTAACTTATTAACTTTTGTCTGGTGGCACAAGTACCATCAAATTTTCACTTGACATCAAAATGTTGGGTGAACGTAAAGTTCTTTTGGTTGTTTAAAGAAAACCTAACTATTGTCTGTCTTGTCACAGTTCTATTTACATTTACAAGTCTACTGAGAACGGTTTTAACATGTGAAAAACTGTATGTCAAGAAGATTGTTTTCATATGATTTACTGTATAATACCATATTTATTTAGGTAGAACTGACAGATTAACTAGATTTTTACTTGTTCCAATCTGGCTGATCACCATCAGTGTTATACTTGGCCAACAGACAATTTCACTCATCTCTGGCAGTAAGACAACCAATAATCTCAAGGCCTGTCATTGACAATGTTACATCAGTAATTTTAATCTGAAGGCCTGTAATTGATGATGTTACATCAGTAAATTTTCAGCTTTTCACATAATATAAAAGTTCATGTTGTGTGCATTTCTGATCTGCTTTGTACTACAGTAACCAAGAAGATATAACATACATATATACAGTTAAACCTGCCTTATAGACCACATATACAGTTAAACCTGCCTTATAGACCACATATACAGTAAAACCTGCCTTATAGACCACATATACAGTAAAACCTGCCTTATAGACCACATATACAGTTAAACCTGCCTTATAGACCACATATACAGTTAAACCTGCCTTATAGACCACATATACAGTAAAACCTGCCTTATAGACCACATATACAGTAAAACCTGCCTTATAGACCACATATACAGTTAAACCTGCCTTATAGACCACATATACAGTTAAACCTGCCTTATAGACCACATATACAGTTAAACCTGCCTTATAGACCACATATACAGTAAAACCTGCCTTATAGACCACATATACAGTTAAACCTGCCTTATAGACCACATATACAGTTAAACCTGCCTTATAGACCACATATACAGTAAAACCTGCCTTATAGACCACATATACAGTAAAACCTGCCTTATAGACCACATATACAGTAAAACCTGCCTTATAGACCACATATACAGTTAAACCTGCCTTATAGACCACTTATACAGTTAAACCTGCCTTATAGACCACATATACAGTAAAACCTGCCTTATAGACCACATATACAGTAAAACCTGCCTTAAAAGACCACATATAAAGTGAAACCTGCCTTAAAGACCACATATACAGTTAAACCTGCCTTAAAGACCACATATACAGTTAAACCTACCTTAAAGACCACATATACAGTTAAACCTGCCTTATAGACCACATATACAGTAAAACCTGCCTTAAAGACCACATATATAAGGGCTACCTGTTTTTAAATGCCAGTAAAATTTTATCCAAATTCCTCTTTATTCAGGTTATTTAAACCTGTATATAAAAGCCACCTGTCCATAAGGCCACTTTCTATTTTCCTTAGATAGCCATTATAGACAGGTATGACTGCTTTAAGATTTTAAAATAATTGTATGTTATAAAAATCATCATACATTAAGTAACAAAACATAAAAAATACAAATAGCAAGAGTAACTAAACGGAAGCAAATAACCAGTAAAGCTAAACTAACCTAAAATAAATGATAAGAGTTGATCTAAATAGTACACATGCATTGGTCATAAGACAACCAACTGCAATAGAGACCAACATAAAATGACAACCAAGTGATTCTTGTTGCAATGACATTAAACAGTCAACTGCAATGTTGTCATTTGTGTGAGGGTTGACTGTATCCCATTTAATAACTATATCTTTTTGAAATCTTTTGAAATAATTTGCATGCAACCCATTTTAATGTTTTTGTTTGAAAAAGGTTTTAATGCGTTTTATTTTAAGAGGGGTCTCTTGATTGTCATTCAAGATGGGTTTAACTGCAATATCCCGTGAGTTGTTCAACTTGTTGGGCAATACGGCCAAAGGGCAGATAATCGGATTTCGCGCACCAACTGGTATCCGGTTGTATGACGCATTGATTTGATGAGCAGATCAGATAAAACGAAACAAAGGAAGCTGTCTACAATCAACGTTAGTAACCATACACAACAGACGCCACACCAGCATACACTAAAAAGGAAAAATGGTAACTACGTTATAAAATATGAATACGATTTAAACTGAACAAAATTTCAGTAGTTTATTTGTTCATCACCAGCTCGCATTATCAATATTGATTTTTTTTCTTGAAATAATTGTTACAACTCAGTTTTTTTCTCAATGTCCGACTTTTTTATAGCGTTCGTTGTGAAATCTTTTTGTCATCGAATTCGTAACATTTTTTATTTAAAAAAGTTTTCATTGAATTTAAATTTACTTTAAATAAGGGCTGATGACACGGGCACTTGTTTCTGATATTTAAAATAAACATGTTTTACTATAGTTATATTCATACATAGATCCACAGTAAGCCTTCTTTGGTATAAGCTCACATAACACACATTAACTGAGCACTCAACAGTACACTATATATGCATGGTTAGGTTTTAGTTTACAATGAAGAATTTTGTTCTAATCACCCGGGAATTTTAATATTTTTCTTCCTTTTTCCAATTTTACCTTATTTGTTAACACAGATTTTTTTGTTTTCATACTGACAGAGCTCCCAGTGATCTGAAGTGTACATCCTTACAGATCACAGCCCCCAGCACCACTTAAGTTCAGATCCCACCCAGGACAGATTCCAGTGTGAGAAAATTTGTCAGTATGCCTAAGTTCAGAGGTTTTCTAGTTGTGGGTACTCTGGTTTCTTCCACCATCCCTGAACTGACCCCTTCCATGTAAGTGAAAGAATCTTGACAGGGATGTAACACCATTACGCCACACTTCCACTCTTCCCTAGTGATTTATCAAAATATCAGAAGATAAAATTGCTTAGTCGATTAAAATTTGAAATGCATGTACATTACCCTATTACCTCAATTTTTAAATTATTAGATTTATTGATTGTGAAACCCATTTTGTTAAATAGTACTGGTTCCTGCACTTCCTTATTTATAGAACATACGCAGGAAAAATGTTCCTGTATGCTATCAAACACAAGTGGAAAAGAGTAGAGTAATGGTGTTTGATCTCAAACATAAGGAGATTTATACATTACAGATCGAATTTCCATGTTTCACAATTTTTTCTTAGCTAAGATTTTCTTTAACTAAATTTAGCAAATTTTGGTAATCACTTTTTGAAATACTAATGAATATTTTTGTAAAAACTAAATGCAACTGTTTTAATCTAGAAGTGACCTTATTAAGACACCTTAATTTTCTTTAATATCTTGAAAATTAACACAATTATAAAGTAAGTTGAGGAAAATCTTTGCTAAGGGATGATTCTGAAACTGGGGCCTGTATTATCTAGTGTTTGAGAGCCAACAAAGTGATTTCTAAAATAACAAACACCTGTGGTTCCATTGGTTCTTCATTACCATTCACTATTTTCTTAATCTGCCATTTTATTTTTGTTATAGGCAGAAGTAGAAGAAGTATGTAAACGTCTCATGTCACACAAAGGTGTTGAAGGTGTTATCATCATCAACCAAGAAGGTATGAAAACCATATAATACTAGTTAGTAGATAACAGTAAAGCCTTGATTCTTTGTGATCTGTCACATTTGTTCAGTCAAATTTTGGTATTGTAAAGGGATTTGGTGTTAAATTGAGGGAAACTTTTAAGTTATAACATAGAGGAAATGGAATTTATTTCCAATCCAACTGTCTATAAAGGCCACCCAAGGGAACCAGTAAAAGTAGACTTTATAGGCAGGTGGCCATTATATACCGGTTCAAATAATATGAATAAAGAACAATTGGGATGCAATTCTACTGGCCCTTATAAGCAGGTGACCCTTATATATAGAGGTGGCTTTTAAGGAAGGTTCGACTGACTTCCAAACTTGACCAAAGTGTGTCGCCTAAGTGTCGGTGAGTAAGAGAAGTGATAAATTTATTGAAGGGCGTTATACCAAGTTTTTATTGTTCATGTTAATTTAAAAGGATTTTTAAAAAAAAAAAAATAAAGTTGTACATTTTGTTACCAGACAAAAAAGACAATTTTATTAAATCAAAGATTTTGTCTGTCTGTAACATGTTTAACAAACTAGCTTTTTAAAAGAATGTGAAAATTACAATTGATACACCATTGATACCATGTAAAAAAAGAACAACCCAGAAATTAATTTTTTATCAAACCTGACAGGATAGTGAGAATACTTATAAGATTGGAAGCAACTGATTAATAAACTTTACTTCAGGAGAACTCCAGATTCTTTTTAGATCAGGAGAGGAAAATCTGAGGATTGGAAATAAAGATTCATCCTTGGTCCTTCCATTATGTGTATTTTGGCTAGAGACCAGATGCTGTTTGAGCAGTTAATGTAAAATTGTTTAACATAGTATTAGCAATTTTTTCAGTACCAGATATACATGAAGAGATCAAGAAAGTAATACCACTCTCCTAGTCGCAATATACTAACACTGGCTGAACCAGTTGATACTATGTCCTTTTATAACCAAGCCCCAGGCAAGGATCGAAGCAGTATCTAAAATTTGAAAGTCTAATGTATGATACAGCCAGGGTTTCAAACTCACAACTACCTTGTGTGTGTAGTGTAAACTACTGACATAAATCTCATACACCAGTAAACAATACCCATTACTTGTGATTTACTCTGTACAGCAGGTATTCTTTTGGTATTTCTTGATACAGACATTTTGTCCTCTCATCCATATAGTTAGTTTTTTATGCTCACCTGAGCCAAAGGCTCAGATGAGCTATTGCAATCTATCAACGTTCGTCGTCCGTTGTGCGTCGTCCGTCATGTGTAAACTTTACATTTTAATCTTCTCCTCCAAAACTACTGGGCCATATTTGATGAAACTTGGCGATTATCATGCCTTGGTAACAGCCTTTCAAAATTGTTTTCGGGGTTTGGCCACGCCCAACAAGATGGCCGCTGTTACTTAAAATAGCAAAAAGACAAAAAAATCTTCTTCTCTGAAACCAAAAGGTGCAGGCAAATTTTGATTGGATATTTGGATTCAGCATACCTGGGAACATTAAAATTGTGTTTTTCATGAAAATTAGACGAAAAATAGGTTACACGCTTTTTGCGTAAAATTACGTAATTTTTAAAATGAGACATTTATTGTTATAACTTCATAACGGCTGAAGATAATTGTATGGAGTTTTCACTGTTGATCTTGTCTTGCAATTTTCTTCCAATTGATGTCAAGGTCGAAGGTCAAGGTCATGTCCCAGTTTTTGACCCTTGATAAAAAATGCTATTTTTTTTAACATTTCTTGTGATAATGGCGTAGGATTTTCAGTTATTTGTAGGTATTGACATGACAATCATTTACATAGATCAGGTCATGGGTTCAAAGGTCAAGGTCACAGATGTCCAAAAAATACTAAAATAGTTAATTATCTGCAAAACTATGAATTTTTGTATAGGCATGTATATTAGAATATTCTAGGTAATGCCACAATGGTAATTTTGCTATATGAATGAAGGTCATAGGTTCAAAGGTCAAGGTCAGATGTAAACAAGTACTGAAATGGTTAATTATCTCAAAAACTATAAACTTTTTGTATAGGCATGTATATTAGAATATTGTAGGTATTAGCCTAACGATCATTTTGATATATGAATGAAGGTCATAGGTTCAAAGGTCAAGGTCATAGACGCGAACAAATACTTAAATGGTTAATTATCTCAAAAACTATAAACTTTTTGTATAGGCATGTATATTGGAATATTGTTGGTATTGGCCTGACGATCATTTTGATATATGAATGAAGGTCATAGGTTCAAAGGTCAAGGTCATAGCTGCGAACAAATATTTAAATGGTTAATTATCTCAAAAAGTATAAACTTTTTGTATAGGCATGTATATTAGAATATTGTAGGCATTTGCACAACGATCATTTTGATATATGAATGAAGTTCATAGGTTCAAAGGTCAAGGTCATAGATGCAAACTAATACTTAAATGGTTAATTATCTCAGAAACTATAAACTTTTTTTGTAGGCATGTATATTAGAATGTTGTAGGTATTAGCCTATCGATCATTTTGATATATGAATGAAGGTCATAGGTTCAAAGGTCAAGGTCATAGATGCAAATGAATACTTAAATGGGTAATTATCTAAAACACTATAAACTTTTTGTATAGGCATGTACATTGGAATAAGGTACGTATTGGCCTAACAATCATTTTGATATATGAATGAAGGTCATAGGTTCAAAAGTCAAGGTCATAGACACGAACGAATACTTTAATGGTTAATTATCTCAAAAACTATAAACTTTTTGTATAGGCATGTATATTGGAATATTGTAGGCATTTGCACAACAATCATTTTGATATATGAATGAAGGTCATAGGTTCAAAGGTCAAGGTCATAGATGCAAACGAATACTTAAATGGTTAATTATCTCAAAAACTATAAACTCTTTGTATAGGCATGTATATTGGAATATTGTAGGTATTGGCCTAATGCACATTTTAATATACAGATGTTTTAGCTGTTTATAAATAATATATTGTAGCTAGACTTTAAATATGTTATATATAGCATACTTATATAATAATTATTATAATTAATTTGCAAAAATACTTGCATATTATTGGCCCTTACTGCTGAAAATTTTGATATTCTCTTTTATTAATGTCATTGACCATTGAACCTCTGCATAAGATATGTACTCTTCCTCAGGTGAGCGTTAAGGCCCATGGGCCTCTTGTTTGAAATTGATATTTCTGTGCATTAGGATTTTGTGAACAATATTACACAATTATTTCTGGTTATAATTAATTGATTTATTGATTAAGAAGTCTGGTGATACTAGTATAATTTGTATTAGCTTAACATGCAGGTACATGTATATACATGTAATTGTAATTTTAGATTGTAAAAAAATCAATTAGAGGTAATTATATATGGACAGGACAGTAACGATCAATGATAAATTATTTATTTTTTAATCAATTTCTGATTGGTATTCCAAGGTGTTGAATTGATTTTTGTTTTGTTTTTAGGAATACCAATCAAATCAACTTTGGAGAAAAATGCTACAATCCATCATAGTGCCCATCTACATCAAGTGGCACAAAAAGCCAAAAGCACAATCAGGGAAATAGATCCTCAAAATGAATTGACATTTTTAAGGATAAGATCCAATAAACATGAAATATTGGTGGCTCCAGGTAAGATTTGGAATTATGATACCCCTTCAAATGAAGTTTAGAGGGGTATATAGGAATCACACTGCCTGTCTGTGTGTCTGTCTGTATGGCTGTCTGCCCCAATATAGCTTCTGCTCTATATCTGGCCATCTGCCCCAATATAGCTTCTGCTCCATATCTGGCCATCTGCCCCAATATAGCTTCTGCTCCATATCTGGCCATCTGCCCCAATATAGCTTCTGCTCCATATCTGGCCATCTGTCCCAATATAGCTTCTGCTCCATATCTGGCCATCTGCCCCAATATAGCTTCTGCTCCATATCTGGCCATCTGCCCCAATATAGCTTCTGCTCCATATCTGGCCATCTGCCCCAATATAGCTTCTGCTCCATATCTGGCCATCTGCCCCAATATAGCTTCTGCTCCATATCTGGCCATCTGCCCCAATATAGCTTCTGCTCCATATCTGGCCATCTGCCCCAATATAGCTTCTGCTCCATATCTGGCCATCTGCCCCAATATAGCTTCTGCTCCATATCTGGCCATCTGCCCCAATATAGCTTCTGCTCCATACCTGCCGTGTAGATAGATTTTGATCAAACTTTGAACAAATGTAAACTAACACGAGACTGTGTTTCACATACCAAATTTGATGCATATACCAAGGGTCAAGGTCACAATGTCAAAACTTTGAAAAACAACTCAGCAATGTTGGGAACGGGGGTATAGGTCTCTCAAGAGACTGTTTATACAACTCTCTGTAGTTAATACAATGGGGATGTGAAAACTGAACCATAAATCAATTGAAAATGTGTCCAAACTGAATAACCAGTACTTAATTATGACATACCATCAATATTATTTGTTAAATTAACATGTGTAAACCAGTATGCGGACATTATACCTGACAACTGTCGACACTGAACAAAAAGGTGCTTGCTTCATACACTACTGGTATTAAAATACCTTAATAGGGACAAATGGCAAATGACGACTGAAAATAATATTGACTATTTGGATGGCAAACTGTTACATCTTGCTTCTGAGGTCTCATACTGTAGTTTAACATTTTTGTCCACCTACCTACCTACCTAGTCCTTGTTATGCCCGGAGGCACATAGGGCAAGGACTAGGTGTCTCCACTCGTCTCTGTTCTGTGCCTTCTTTTCTAACTCTCTCCAGGTGGTACCCATCTGCTTGATTTCGGCTTCTATGGTACACCTCCAAGTTGTCTTTGGTCTTCCTTGCTTTCTCTTCCCTTCTGGAGTCCATCTTAAAGCAGTCTTTGCTAGGTCGTCAGATGGTCGTCTCATGATGTGCCCAATCCATCTCCATCTTTTCTTCTTTAATATGGTTGCCATGTCTTCAGAGCCAGTTGTTTCATGTAGCATTTTGTTGGTTATTTTGCTGGGCCAAAATATTTTTAGAATCTTTCTTAAGCAACCATTATGGAAGCTTCCATTTTTGTCCTCGGTCTAAACATAAAATTACTCGACAAAAACTGCCATGATATGGCAACAAAAATCAACCTACCACTTTCGTGTTTTGTATTTTCAGAGAAAAAAGTATATACATGTAGATTAAAAGAGTGGGTCTAAATCTTGGTAATTAGTGTTGAAAAAATAGGAAACTACATGAACATTTTGGCTGCCTATTTAATGCCTCTTGACAGGTTTCTATAATGTGTCAGTGATTTCAAGGATGTTTACTACTGAAGAGCCCCAAATTTCCTGCATTAGACATTTTTCTTTACCTTTTTTGACTTTGACTATCACTTATTTTGAATAAAGTACATTTACACATGATATACCAGTAATTACTTTTCACTACAACTATCATATGATTTCAAACATTTACAAAATTTATTTATTAATTTTTTGTTGTTTATTTATTTTAGATAATGAGTACATGCTGATGATCATACAGAATCCCAGTGATGAAATGTAAAGTACCAGAGTATTTGGGGAAAGTCAAACTGTCTAATTAATGGAAAACCAAAGAATGTTGGACTTAAACTGTGTGATTAATTGAAAAAAAATGTTGTGCCATATTTAAACTTATATATATTTTGATATGATACAAACCTAAAAAACAATAAAGCAGGTGACATCTGATAAAATAAAAGTTGTGCCATAACTCAGTACATGGGTAGTACATGTATAAACCATTTGAATAAAACAAAATAAAGGGTAAAAAATTAAAAAATAAATACCATTTTGCTAATCACTTTTGATTTATTTAAGTTCAGAAGTTAAGGTGAATATTTGTGCAAATTCTCTGGTTACAAAGTATAGGAAAAAACCATCTGAAAATTTATTACAATGATGTTGTTAAAAAATTATATTAAGAGTTAATTTATCTCAACAGCAATAAGTAGGTAACATCTTTTTGAGGGTGGGATGGGGATGGAAGTATCTTAACATCAATAATTAACAATTTTTATGGGATGCGATTGGGGTGGGAGTACATATATTTCAACAGTAATACTTTATAACATATCTGTTAAGGGTGGGATGGGATGTTGGTGTAAATATCTCAACAGCAATAAGTAGGTAACATTTTTATTGAGGGTGGGGTTGATGGGGGTGAGAGTATTTCAACAGCAATACTTTATAACATATCTATTAAGGGTGGGATGGGATGTGGGTGTAAATATCTCAACAGCAATAAGAAGGTTACATTTTTCTTGAGGGTGGGGGTGGGAGTAAAGGAGAGTTGTTTGTTTTTTGTTTGTTTTATTTTTCATTTACTTTGTTGGACGTTATTTACTCAGCATTTATATGTATATTATTTTTGTGTGATTTTTGTTGTTTGTGTTTTTACATTGCTTTGAAGATAAAAAGTTAAAGTAACTTTTTTTGTAACTAGGATAGCAATACATAAATACAAAATGATAATTATTTAGATTTTTTAATGGTTTACTAGAAAAGGTTTTAAGTTTATATTACTTTTACTTGCAATAACTTTACAATTGATGTTGATGAAAAGGGGGGGGGGGGGTAACTCTTTATTATTACATATCTGTACAATCAATGCAATGCAGTCTTATTTAATTCATTTTGATTTTAATTTTTCGATAATAAATAAAGCAGTATGACACACACACACACACACACACACACACACACACACACACACACTGAGCTTTCTAATTTTGAACATTCCTAATGATTAATTTACTAGTATGATTTTTTTCCAATTTATTTTTATCAGAGTTTTACGGTTGACAACACAATTATTAAACCAGTTAAAATGATTTTATATTTGTTGTTAATATTATTGTGCCATAATATACATTGCTTTACATGTATGAATTGTTTTTTAATGTTAATTTTTATTAACAGTTGTGTTTTTTTTTTACAATTTACACTAAAATATATTTGAGTGTTGTGTTCTAAAACTGAGATTAACTTAATTGCATTTATCAGATTTATAAAGTGTTAATTGTTTGTTGTTTTTATTGTATTTAATATATTTATTAAAGGTTTGAAGAATTTATATTTGGGTTTTTTTTATTAACAGATTTTTGGGGACTTTTTCTTTTTTTTCTCATACATCTCAATAAGAGGCTTAGAGTTGAGTTGAGTAATAGTGTTCAACGTCACGGTCAAGAAAATTTCTCGTATATCGAGACGTCCCGACCTATAGGCAAAGTTGCAGAAATTTTGCCTGTGTGTTGCACTGATGGCATTATATAGCAGGGTTCTTTATTGCGCCATGTCCACCTTGACACAGGACATCGTTTGTTTTAAGTTCCCATCTGAAAAAACTGTGACTCTCGTTTTGTTATGACAGGTGCTTGGCCAAAGAACAGTCACTACCCACTTTTAATTTTAAGTCTTGGGTCAGACCCGGTCGGGGTTCAAACCCATGACCTACCATTTACAGAGCGAGCACTCTACCAACTGAGCTTCTGCAGTGGTACTAAGAGGCTTAGAACATAGAGTGTATAACCTGCATTGATTTCCATACCACTAACAATCTTGAATGTGTACTGGTATACAAAATTAGTTAAATTTTTCAAAAACAAATGGATACCAAACACTATTGTGCGTCTTTTATACTTAGAGACAGACCTTAATTGAAATTGCTGTATTATCATTTGGTGTCTCATAAAATAACCACAATATATGTGTTTAAAAACAAAAATACTAACAAGAAAAAATACACGAAAAATTGAAACCATTACATTTATTTCTGTATATAGAGAAAAAATCAGCAAATTTACAAATATCGCTATTAGCCTAAGAACTAAAACACCTGTTATGGACCCCATGTTCTAAACCATTAATAATCATGCCTGTGTCATAGACTTAATCAGTTTGTCTACTTTCAAATAATGTGATCCTAATGCTTTTTTACAAATAAAAAACAATTCAAAACTACATACTTCACTCATCTGAAATATTTCTTCTCAATGATTTTGTCAAAACTGATGCCAATTATAATTGTGATATATAAGTGATTTACATTGTAATTGTTGACCTTAGTTGAACCTTTTATATGCATATAGGGTAACTTAAGGAGCATACCACAGCTTAATTTTAGTGAAAAATGTAAAATTTTCTCTATGTAGAAGAATAACAGAAAAAGTAAAGATAAAACTAAAAATATTTCTACATGCGCTTTTTGTTTCCAAAACAGAATATGATTGTTAGGTTTCGAAAATTTAAAAGGTATAAAAACTGTAAATGAAAACAACAGTCTCTAAACATTAAAGATGAACAATAGTGTTGGACTGATTAATTGATTTAATCGATATCTAATCGTTTGAGCGTCCGATTAACAATAATAGATTCTAAAATCTAATAATTGATCAATTTCGATTATTTACTGAAGTTTGTTTATGGAACGTCTCTTATAAAATAAGTATGAAATTGTAGCTGAAATAAATGTACTTGGAAAAGAAAACTAACACAAATGTAAGGAAGAGTAAATGATCAGAAAAATGGAGGATATTTTAAGTCTTAACTGAGATACAAATATCTTGCAGATATTATCAAGACTAAAAATTAGAATTTAATCTAATTTACTTTGTAATTTCCGCGTCAATTTATTAACCGATTATAATCGGAAAATCGATCGAAATCATCTTCCGGTTATAACCGATTAATCGATTATGAAAATGCAACCGATTCCCATCACTACCAAACACATCTATCAGTTTTGTAAAACAGTACTTTATAGTTTTGGAGAATAACTCCGGCTAGACAATAAGTGTCTGGATGGACAGAAGGACTGATGAAGCTTGAATTTAATAAATCCCTCTCCTTTTGAAAGACGGGAATAAACATACCGGTAGATCAATTTTTTTATTTGCCCTTAAGGTCAATCAATAAAATATGCAGTAATATTTGTGAACTCAAACATGCTTCTCCTAAATACCCTAGATAAGATGTACTCATTATTTGGTTTAAATCTTTTCAAACACTTTGAAGCTAAAAGAACATGCACTTTTGAGTTTTTAAAGTTTCAGTGTATTATAGAGTTTATTTAGAAGTATCTGTATCACCAGTTATGTTTGAAGTAGCAGACATTTATACCTATGCTACCAGCTGAAACTTTTCTGTACTTGGCTTTCAAGGTTACATCAGTTGGTTGCTTAAGTTGCTGATAGAAATATAAACAATGTATATATATGTAGTGAGATCTCAAACGGACCTCCATTTCCAAGGTGTCAACCTTGAATGAAGCATAACATGACTGGTATGTGAATGAGTTGAGTAATGGTGTTTAACGTCCAAGTCAGAAATATTTCACTTATATTGAGACATTGCCTACTATAGGGGAAGGTGCAGACATTTTGTCTGTGTGTTCCGCTGATGGCAGTATATAGCTAGGTTCTTTGTGAATAGATGAGGTATGAAGTACATACATTACTGTAAAGCTTGTCTCGCTTATATCAAGACATTGCAAGCTTTATGAGAAAAATACATACTATACAATTATGGACTTTTTAGTGGTTGTATATGGTGTGATATTCACCGGAAAAATAAATATTGATCGAGGCGACAGCCGAGGTCAATATTTATTTTTCCGGTGAATATCACACCATATACAACCACTAAAAAGTCCATAACTGTTTTATTATATAATTAAGCCACTGTGGCACTTCGGCTGACAATGTTTTCTCAAACCTGTGACCAGACAATCTAACTATTTTACCAATGTTAAGATTTCCCTGCCCACCCTGGTTGATCAAACTAAAATTATCCCGCATTAGTTAGATCAATATGACTTTTTAAGTCTGATTCTATGAAAAAATAAATGACATTCCAGATGAGACACAATCAATTACACACTATTGTAAATTGATAATGCCATAACGTCAACGTTCTATGAAAAAAATAACAAGACACAATCACTTGCGTACACTTAATTGATGACGTTCTAATCATTTTACGGAGAACGTCAACAAAAATCGATGACGTACACCGAATTTGATATTCACCGGAAAATCCGTGGTATATGATGTGAGATCCAATGGTCACGTGTTACCGTTTTAGCCAATCATAAAGATGGAATTTATTAATTATATAATAAATACCTTTTATTGACTTTGTGAGTAACGAGCTTGTGATATATTAACCAATGAAACAACTGCTATTAAAAAGTCTCTAAATATTTAATAATTCAACAAATATCCAGATATTAAAAATAAAACAACAATTTTATACAAACTGACTATCCCAGACTCACAGACTGATATCACAATATTAACCAAATTAAATGGTCATAATACTATCACTGTTATATAAAAACTGTCAAAAAATAAAATAAATACTACACAAATAAAAAATCAACAGTGTCCAAGTCTGTTATTTCTTTCATCCCTAAATTATATGAATAGAATATCCATTTCTGTTGATTTTGGAATATACCATAATTATAGAGGGGTGGATGGTAATGTTTGGATTTGGATATAATTCTGTTGCCTGAAAATAAGTTAACAAAACTCATTTGTTCATATTTGTTTTAAATTTCTTATGTCATTATAAAAAGAGGTTGTTTTTATCGGAATGGTTGCTCTTGATAGTACTGGAAAGATTAAACTACATAATCAGCTTACAAGATTAGCAGAGTCCAGTTGTTCAAAGCTCCATTAATAATTAATTACGGTAGCTAGCTGGTTAGCCAAAATTTGAATTTTGTGTTATAGGCAATATTTCTGAAATTTCTGTTCATCATATAAAATCATTTATAAAGAATACATGCAGTACCCATTGGAATTATTTTATGTAATCATAAAAAATTTTTAATTAAAAAAAGTTCAAGAATAGTCTTTTGAATACCAAAATATGAATAAAAATACAATATACCTTAAACAGTATGATATTACTAGTAAATACTAGTAGTGTGAAAAACTGGTAGTCATATGGCTTTCAAGGCCCTCCTACTACATGGTTTTAAAAGAGTTAATTTAGCAATCAACTATTTAAAACTTTCAGAATCTATAACTTTCACATATGTTTGCATCATTATATAGTATAATGATTTTACTTATTAATTAAATAAATAAATAAATAGGTGATGTTGATCTCTTACTTTAAATTTTTCATAAGAAAATAAATTGAATTGTGTGGATTTATAATTGGACAAAAATAAGATTTTCATGATTGCTCCCTCAACCATAATCAAAATAAAAAACAAAATGTAAAATACTGGATAATGAACTGATAAAAAAGGCATAATAAACATATTAAGGCAATAACAAAAAACTTGCACCAATCACATCTATTCCTGAATAAAATATTAAAACTTTAGTACCAGACCCCAATTTCAAAATCCTTCCATAGCTTCGATTTTCCTTAACTTAAATCGGGCAAATTTTATACCTGAATAATTTTGGTAATTTTTAAGATATCAGTATTCAGGAATTTAAGGTCTCATTTTGAAGATCACTTCAAGCTTATGAAACCTTTATTTTGTTTGTTTAAAATTCAAAAAAACATATGGTAGTCAAAATTTGTTCAACTTATTAAGTTAAGGAAAATCTTAAGTTAAGGAATGATTGTGAAACCGTAGCCTGGGCCAGTTATAACTGATTATGCTAATACATCATATACAGGGTGAGTGAGTGAAATGTTGTTTTTCCCCCAGTCAAGTATTTATGTTTACTTATCAGTTGTAGGGGCGACAACAGTTGTACACTGATGAAATCTTAATTTCTAGCAATATGATTATGGCAGTAATCAGTTAGGTTCTTATCAAGACTGTTATTTAAGACCTCACTTGAAGAAAGTAAAAGATGTATAAATGGATATCAAAAGGGCAGGTTTTTTCCCCCTCATCTGTTGATTTGAGTTTCCTGACATTTTTGTAGTTAATTTTTTTTTCTACATCCATCTCTCCAGCTTTGCCTATTTGAGATTTTTTTCGTGGGTAAATATGAGGCGCCGTTTCTATATTTATTCACTATTTTCAGATATCCATAAATCGAATTTTGCATATGCATAAATCGATTTATGGATATCCATAAATCGATTTATTGATATCCAAAAATAGCCAGTATTTTTGCATATGCAAAAATCGATTTATGGATATCCAAAAATCGATTTATGGATATCCAAAAATACTAGCTATTTTTGGATATCCATAAATCGATTTATGGATATCCAAAATTAAATTTTGGAAATTCCAAAATACTGAGTTCTCCCCATATATCAATCCCGAAGTGAATACTGTTGGTACATTGAATTAATAAAAAAAATATTCATCCTCACAAATAAAAATCATATTTTTACAATATGGATTATAAATGCGTTTTGTCATCGACTTTTGTTAAACATGTAAACTTGTGTATATTTTAAGATTTTTTCTTTCCTGCACTGCCCACGCGGTACGCGCGTCGCGTCTTAGAATCCAACATGGCTGCTACAGAAAGTCATGAAAGAACGAACATTTGGGATAATAAGTAGTAATATTAAGCGCAATGTGATGTTTTGAAAGTGAAGATATCGACTGTAACCGTATTTTGATAGAGTTAAGACAATCACAACGATGTCTGTCTTTAATGCAACTGTTGTCTTAGCTTTGCGTATTTGACAATTTCCCGCGTAAATAGTAAAACAGTCCCGCACTGTATATTTGGGGAGAAATCATTTCGCACTCTCGATTTATGGATATCCATAAATCGATTTTTGCATATGTAAAAATACTGACTATTTTTGCATATGCAAAAATCGAATTATGGATATCCAAAATTCGATTTATGCATATCCATAAATCGATTTTTAGATATCCAAAAATAGTCAGCATTTTTACATATGCAAAATTCGATTTATGGATATCCATAAATCGAATTTTAGATATCCATAAATCGATTTTTGCATATGCAAAATTATTTTTGGATATCTAAAAATATTTTTACATATGTTAAATTCGATTTATGGATATCCTTAAATGAATTATGGATATCCATAAATGAATTATGGATATCCATAAATGAATTATGGATATCCATAAATGAATTATGCATATGTAAAAATAGTGAATAAATATAGAAACGGCGCCTCATAGGTAAAGACAGATTTTGGCCCAATTCTCCACCAGGAGAGATGGAATTAGGTCAAGTGAGTCAAAGACAGGTTTCTCATGCTGTACGACATCAGAATCAAAAACATGATGTGACATCATTTTAAGTCTATGCATAAAATTTAGTTTCACAAATACTTACAGCATGAGGTAGAGAAATCGCTCAACATTTAGTATACCGGTAATATACATACAATGTATTAAATCATGGACTTACTAAAACACATTGTGTACAAAAAATATAAGACCTTGGTTTAAGTTTTTTTAATCTCATACAAAGTTGATGGTATATTCACCCTGTATAAAAACTATAAACCTGGGCATATAAGACCTCGGGTTTAAGGTTTTTTAATCTCACCCAATAGTTGATGATAGTTTATGAATCTCATTTTGCTTGTCTCACCCTAGGATGGGATAAATAGCACACATATATTAACAAAACTTCAAATCAACTAAAAGTAATTAATTTGTTAGCTTTAAATACTAGTATTTCTCCTCAGTTAAAAATGATCCCACCCATCACTGAACCAGGGGAGATTCTATTATTCCTTCACAGAAGAAAATGAAAAGACTGCAAGAAGAACAGCTTCTCACAGTCAGTATTGACAGATCTAAAAGTTTTAGTTTGTGATTAGAATTCAGTGCTAAACATCGCAACTACTATGGCAATTTGAGTGCATGTACTGCAAATGGCACAATGTATGACCATCACACAGAAACAGAAAGAAAAACATTCAAATAAAATTTTCTTGCCATAAAAAATAAAATTTTTTTAAGAAATAACAGGAGCAAAGTGTGCAATGTCCTATGGACAGGGTAAACATTAGATGGATAGGAGAACTGACATACAGACAGAGACAGACATTATAACAAAATATGTTTCACTAAGGATGGCCATTTAAAAATCTGCAGTAGAAGTGTTTAATTGCAAATCATAACATTAAATTAAAGAAGTACAAAAGATTTGTGTAAAATACAGTTAATTTATATGAAAACAAGACTTTTGCAGGATTAGATTTCTCACCTACCGGGTATTTCCTTCAGTCATCATGCTAAACTTCAGTTTTACACTGACTTTACATACCGGTACACAAGATATTTAAGATACAATAATTGGGTCAACATTTAGTGAAAATGCACTTTCAAATTTTGATATGCCACTAATACTGATGATGATAAGGTCAAATCTAACTCTCATCTTAGGATAACTATTGTTTCTAAACAGAGACAAAAATAAACATGATAAAATATCATGCTAAAAAATGTAACAAATCAGTTAAAATAGAAATGGTAAACTTTTTCACTCCTAAACATACCTTAGTACCTGTTCCCAGTTTCATCATCATTCTTTAACTATGTTTTTTCTTAACTTAAATCTGCTATATTTGAAATCTTAATAATTTATTGAATTTTCAAGACCTTTGGAAATGAAAGCAACATACACCACAGAAAATATGAATGCCAACAAAAGTAACTTCATATTTAGCAGAGAGATTCTACAATATGTGTGTAAATATAAACTTTTTTCTTTTTTATGCACTTAAATTTTTCCAGTAAGATAAGATTATGGGTAAATATGTGTTGAAATGTGCTTAAATATTACAATAAATGCATTTCATCACTTTTAATGCTTTATCGTATAGGTATAAAGACATTTTCAACAGATTTTGAGGCCAAATAGGGCATTTAAGATATATACATACAAGCTGATATTTCTTCTTGTCTTATTTTAGACAATACCACAACAATGTATAGGGATAAAACTGTACCGATAAGTAAAAAACAACAACAACAACATCTATATATATATATATACAATGAAAGACATGTAGATTGTTCTAAAAATAACAAAAAATATGTATTGTCAAACAAATATTATTATAATAATAACAAAAAACTAAATAAAACAAGAGCTAGGTCCAACAGGGCCTGTACCTCAACAGCCACATATTCCATGAGAATCTGGTCAACAGAAAATTTCTTGGAAAAATATTTTGCATGTTTTAAAATGGCTATACACTCTAAACAAAAATATAGTAACAAAACTATAATACAAAAATTTAACTCTTTTATAAACTTTTTCTTTGAATTTCAGCTTTACATATGCAACAAATAATTTAGAAAATATTATGTACAGTATTTATTCAGTAAATCAAAAATAAAATGGATTTACCAGTCAAGAAATTTAGAAATAAGGACACTAAATGAGGATTATCATAACAATTAACTCAATAACCACACACACACACACACACACACACACACACACACACACACATGCGCACGCTTTGTCAGAAAGAACATTGTAAAACCACCAAAATGGCAAAGTTATATACTGTGTTGTACAAATATTCCCCACAAGGACACAGTTCCATTACATAAACAGAGAAACATTTATTTTTTTCATTTTTGGCTTGTATAAAATAAGCTCTGTTATGTTGAAGCCTGAGTGAGTGCATCAACTCCAAACCAGCTAGTATACATCCCAGTTGCCAATGACCTGCAGTGACTTCAAGTAGAAGACTTCCCTAGTATATGTATATGGGATAACTGTTCATTGCGATGTTTACCCAGCATGTCTGTTGCTTATCAGCCCATTAACAGTTGGCTGGACTGGACTCATTCATTTTTGACTTTTTACATTATAAAGTTGCAATTAATTACTAGAAATAGAATATGCCTATCAATCAAGAGTGTCTTTTTCACCAAAAATTTTATCAAAATTTTTAAAAGGCAATATTACCTTGTGATCTTTAAGTGAAATTATACGCTGGTCTGGCCTATCGTTATCATATTACATACATACTAATGCTGCTAGTTTAGAACACTTACATGTAAAATATGTTTAAAGAGGGCCTGAAAATCCAACAGTTTCTTGACCCAAGATCACCTTTTTTCCCTTGTTCCTGATACAGGTCAAACAGAAAATGGTATGATCCTGGGTCCATGACCATCTGTTTTCCCCACTGGACCTGTCACAGGTCAAACGGAAGAAAGTTTCTAGGTGTAGGACCATTTAGTGTACCATTAGACTTGCTACATGACTGTCACCAAATTGACCAAAGTCCATGGGTCTAGGACCACTGTTTTTTACTGGACCTGCTACAAGTCAAATAGACTAGAACCAAATGTGTATAATTGAGGAACAGTTAAATTATAGAGTAAGAAGCCCTTGGGTCCCAAATTATCAAATAATTTCTTTGAGACCATTACAGTAAATCTAAAATGATACTGGTCTGAAGCTATTGGGTTAAAATGGAATTTTTAAAGCCTTGATTCCACATAAAACAATTTGTAAAAAATCATGTCACTCCTATAATGCTGTTGATTGAAATAATGTCTTAAATACATAAATATTAAAGGGCTGCTAGGACCTCGTCTGTTAGTCCATTAGCGGCAGCTATTCTGTCTAAGTGCTGGCGGTACTGTTTTATGTCCTCCATAAAGAATGGCACACGGGTTTCTTCCAAGTCGGCATAATCTCGTAATCTCTCTATATCTTCATGTGATACTTTGCCCAATCTTACTAACATGTGAAAATCCATAAATCGTCTTTTTTTCAAAATTTGTAAAGCTCCATCTAGATAAACCTGGTCCTTACAAAATGCACCTGTTAATGAGATAAATGATATAAATAAGATAGATATAGTACTGTCAAATCAGCTTTCCCGATGGACCATCAAATACAGGTCAAATACACAGGCTTAATACAGGTAGTTCTTTACGTTCATGACATTCACTATGTATTCGAGAAATACAAATGTAATGTGAATGTAAATAGAATAACAAATAATCAAATCATAAAAATTTCATGTTCTTGTGTAAAATTTGCAAAAAAGGTGTTACAAAATTGAAGTTTTGTTTGTACATTTAGTTCATTAAAAACTTTAACACTGCATGCTGATACTCACCCCTCATGTTCAGACCAGAGGTAAATAAGTCATGACAAAGGTAATTTTACAATACAACTGCATGTATTTTGAAATGGCATTCATAGTCAATATGTTGCCACAGCTATGTAAAGCAAACTTAATAATGAGAGCTAACCATTATTATTAAAGAATAATGTTGATTGTAAAACACCAGTAATAGAATATCTAGGACTCTGACTGTCTTGATATACATGTTGTAAATTCATTAAAATATCTAAAGTGTCAAATAATAAACCTTAGACTACATGAATTTACTAAGTTTTAACATGTCAAATATCATATGATTTTATGTCTTAGTCAAGAATATTTTACTTATATTGAGACGTTACCAGCTATAGGTGAAGTGGTAGAATTTTTTACCTTTGCAGTGTGCTTGGAGCAATGTGTAGGGAGGGTGCCATGCCTGCTGCAGACACAAGTCATCAGTTTTAAGGTCTCTTCTTAAGGACCTGACGACTTTCATTTCTAAATGTGGAGTGCTTGGAGAAAGAACATTCACTACCTTTTTTCCATTCTTGGTCAGACACCAGCCAGGGTTCAAACCCATGATTTCCAACATATGAAGAGGTCACTCTACCATATGAGCTACTACAGTGGTTTTTTATCATATGACGGGTGTATACATGCATATAAGTAATTAGAGCTGATATGTGTAAACATGGTAAAGTAATTACTAGTATAGTTTATACATGTACTTTACAAAAATATTTACCAGGTTGTGACGTGTCTACTTGTCCTCGCTTGGCTCGTATACAGTAATCCCATCGTACGTGTGGATCAACAAGGAACTTGCCAAGATCCTTAAATAAGTCTTTTAGTGATAAATATGTGGCTTTATAAGCAACATAATAAAGTATGGCAGCCCTCCACAGACACGGATCTTTACGGAATAACACACTATGTAAAGAAGCCAATCCTTCCTCCGTCGGATTCATTGGTCCCATATCTAAAGCTTTACGATTTTTGCAGTTAGCCCAGGGTTGATACTTGTTGTTACAACTTCTTATATAATGTGTACCTACAAAATACATATAAGAAAGAATATGTAAAACTGAGGAGAATACTACAGGATAGTGTAACTTTAGTTCCAGTCAGTGTCCTGGGAAAATTAGGGTAAATTTCTCCTCATTTGAAAGTAAAATCCATTAAGGTTCATCATAAAAATCTTTCCAATTCAGATCTAAATGGTACAATCTTGCAAAATGTTACAGTAAGGTATCAAAAAGACAAAAGATAAAAGAACTGATTTCTGGAATTAGGCTAGGTTTTATTTTTGATCTATTGTGAATTCTTGAGTTATGGAAAGTCCAATTTGCATCAGTTGCTTTGATCTTGTGTTAAGAATGCAAAGTGAAGAAGACCAAAAGTAGCTCTGCATTGGACACCATCTATAGAATGGAAACCTATTAGATATTGTACTAGCTGAAAGGGTTACTATTGTGGCAGAGTTAAAAGTCATGTGTTCTACCAGGGGCAGATCCAACATATGGCAAAGGACATGGAACAATGGAAGGAGTTTGTTGTGGTCTAATCTCCCATAAGGAATGAAGATTATAAGTAAGTAACTGATTGTAAAAGTCCCAACTTTGTCAGACAAAATGTCAAAATAGTGTCCAGTGGCACAGTTAAAGTACTACTGGATGGACACAACTACCCGCTCGTATTTTACACAGTATAACAATGATACTGTATACAGGTAGTTGCTTTTATTCACTGGGGATTTAATTTTTCTATATTCGAGGGTTGACTTTATAGCACGAAATTAAATAACAAGTGAATATTTTCATGTAGCATGCATTAAATGTAGACTGAGATAATCTGTACAGAAAAATGTAACATTGGCCACTGCACCGCAAAATTATATATCTGTGAATAAGTTCCAGTGTCTTAACCACGAACTTTTTTCCCAGCAGAAAATAAAACAACTATACAGTAATGCAAAAGGGGCGTTTCCTTACCTATTTCGTGTCTCAGCAAACCATCAAGCCAGAACTCACGGAGATTCACCACTCTAACATTTAACATTGGTCGACCTTTTGACCTCGTCATAGAACCTCGTGACAACAGATCCTCACAAAGATTAATCTGGACCTCGTTTTCTAAATTTTCCCGCTTTAAGTATCGTTTTATTGCTGTATATATTTGTGCCCTGGATAATATTTGTCCACCAGATTGTAATTCAAATTCTTCATAAGTTCCATAATTTTGTATAGCTAGCTCCATTATTGATATAGCCTAAATAATAAAAAAGAAAAAGCATATAGAATTGTCAAAATTTAAAAACTCTGATTTTGTGTACATGTGCATCTCTCTTTTCATAAATTCATAAACATAAAAGTACAATAATCAGAGGATACATACATGGAGATTTTAGCTTAAAACAATAAAAATGTCTAGATCAGGATTGACAAAACAAATGTTGAGATTTCCCTATCTGGCATCAAAAACTTTTGTTTTTGTTTTTGTTTGTTTTTAATTAATGATTTTATTGTCCCAGACCTTAACTATGGGAGCCATTGGTGTCAAGGTTGGGGCTACAGGGTTGACTTTCTAGGTAACAACAGGACAGTTTAACAATAAAAAAGCACAAGTTTTAAGGAAGATTAGGAGGTATTATCTTATCCAACATTGGCAACAATTTTCCTTTATCTGTGGAAACAAGAAATAAAAAACTATTAAAAACTCAATATAATGTGATTTGTTAGTTTGCCAGCTTTGCTTATGGCTACAGTACTTTGAAGTCCCAATATATATTTCCTCTATGTTGTCTTAATAAATCTCCCTCTATTTACTGACAAACCTCTTTAAAAGGCTAAATACAGACTGAACAAATGAATTGAGCTTTTACTTTACATATGCCCTTCAGATAACTTTATATACAATGTGTATTAAACTGTCATTAACATGCAACGAATATACTAGTATCACTAGGTAGTGAAGCCACCTCGTGATATATTCTCCTGCATGTGAACTCCAGCCTGTGTGTAGTTCGACAATATATCACTGGTAGATGTTGATTGTTTATTAACTACTATACCTGGTGCATAAATCTATCAGATGGTACTCCAAGTTTCTGCAGAACTTCAGGGTCAGCAGGAAATCTGTACAGGAAGAATGGATTGTAATTATAGTTAGCTCTGATAAATCTTTCTTTTTCTGCCTTTTCATTTTCAGGTTTTATTGCGACTAAAAGAGGTAACTTTTTACCACCTTCACTAACAGTCAATGGCTGTACACCTGGAGGTAGTGATGGTATTTTTCTTGTTGGTGTAACCAATCTGGGTGAGGAAGATGTCTGATTTGGCAATGATGGAAGTTTTGTACTAGAACTAGATGTTCTTATGCTGTCCCATGTATTGGAGCGTTTTTCTGTTAAGTCATTCATTCTACTTTCACGTTTTATCTCATTAATTCTGTTTTCTTTCCTTGATAAAGATGCAGAAAAATTCTTTTGTTTAACTTTGGTATGTTTCCTGCTTTTCTTCTTCTTTTTAAGATGTTGAACACATTGTTGCCGTACACTGGGAGTTATGATGGCAGTTTCAGATGTTGATAATAATCTTCTGTCTAAGGCTACAGGCATATTTTATAATGATTAATTGGTAAGTATAAATCAAGTGAGAGCAAAATTGTCTAATGTGACCACTAAACGCTACTGGTATCTATATTACGACAGATTGAATTTATCATTTCATATCCAGTTAACTGTCTGTCATTTTTTACGAAATGTTTGGAAAGTTAAAATCAGCAATCTGTGATACAACAGCTTCTTCATCTTCCATTACTGTATTATCCCTATAATAATAATAATAATAATAATAATAAGTTGCTGTAACATTACCATGTACTAGTAGTAAAAACAATAGATCAACATATTGCCTTTTGACTTGTTTCAAATAGTTTTAAATTTGTATTAATAATAGAATATTTTAGCCATGAAAGTAGGTCACAGTGACCAATTTTTTAATTATCACATGACCTTTTCAGAAGTGACATTTTGCCATTTGCCAAATATACTGGTTTTCTTCGTCAACGAAGCTTATCACCAGTGACATATGGTGCTGCAAGTAAATGGTATATACAAAGTTCGATTTGTGGTTGGCCAGACTCGATAGGTGGCTGAATAGCTCAAAAGGTAGAGCATCCCACTAGTATTGAGAAGGTTCCAGGTTTGAATACTGGTTTGGAAGCTGCATTATTTCCATTTCTTGTTACATCTGGCGCTTGTCCGATCCTGGGAAGTGGACAACATGTTTGCTCTTGGTGGTTTCTATTTAAGGTGGTTGAATTAGTAAAAAAAGGGATGCCATGGGTGGGACTTGACAGGTTGCCAATTAGCTCAATCGGTGGAGCATCCTGCTAGTATTGGGAAGGTCCCAGGTTTGAGTCCTGGTTTGGACACTGCATTTTTCCCTTTCTTGTTCCTTTAATTAGTAACACAAAATTCTGACATTGAATCAAGACAGGTTTTTCTGACCAGTTTTAGCCAGAATGCAATAGATAAACCTGTCTTAGAAAGCCACCTAAGGGAACTAGTTTAAATGGTCTTCATGTCCAGGTGACATTTATAAACGGGTTTTAGTTCAAATAAAATGTCACTACAAATAGACTGCTACAGACTACAGTAGAACAAATTTCATTTGCACAATGCATGGTAACATTATTTGGCCAGTTCATCTCAATATATAAACGTACATTTAATGCCATTTTAAAGCAATTACATCGTAACAACCCTTTTTTAAGTCGATGTTGCGAAATGTATTTTGTTGGATATGAATATCAGCTGTAAAACAATTTTGAATGACGCCAAGTCCTTGGCAACTTCATGACCCGGAAGTGAACTAAAACAGGAAGTAAGGGGTCTGCACAAAATTAATAAATTATATTTAATTACCAAGATTATTTGCAAATAAATTGCTAAAATAACTTTAAATTCCAAACTTATTTTATTTACATATTGATTTGAAACCAACACAGTTATTTAAAGAAACATATTTATCTTTAAATCTGAATTCCGGTTCCTTGCAGATCCATTTCAGAAATTACAATTGACAAAGATGTCTGCGCCCATCAGATTTGATTATTGTAAGATTTACTTTTACGTTTGTTTTATAAGATTTGCTTTTACGTTTGTTTTAAATTATTCTGTACAAACCTTATGCTGTATCTAAATCCACAAACTTGACAAAACAACTGCCATCCAGCCTTGAGTTAGATAGTAGCGCTTGTTCCTCTAATGGTGTTATTTTTCTGTTAATCAAGTAGGTCAGCTGGTCACCTGACATTTTGCAGTCAGTGAAACGAGTGTGCATTCGGCGCCCTTCTTCTTCAGGATAAAAACCTTCTTCTACTAGTTGAAGACATTGTTATTTGTAGGAGTGGCTTCTGAAGTCATTGATTGCTCTAGATAAAACAGCAGTTACAGTGGTCAGGTGGTTGTAATCACACTTGTTACACTTATAGCAGTACAAGAAGTGATTCCTTCTAAATGTAGTAACCAGAAGGATAGGTACTGCTTTTATTGATTTGGTCTATGGGTTAACTCTTTATTAAACCTATTTGAGAAAGCAAAAGTGTAAATGTTTTACTAATGTTCAATGTAACAGGTACATAACTACATTATATAATTGTAGACACTGCTTATGATGGACAACAAAGCTTCATACTTATCATGAACAGAGAGCATCCAATTCACCATGCTTTATCATATATCACAGAAACGTGATATAACATCCGCACCTAGATATGATGTCATAAGACTTTTTCTGTTACATTATTGCTTTGATTATGTATGTTTACCACTGTGGTAGCTCGGTTGGTAGAGTGCTCGCTTTCCATGTGGGATGTCGTTGGTATGACTATGATTATGAACCCTGAACAGATCTGATCAAGATTTGGAAAAAAGTAGTGACTGCTCTTTTGCCAAGCAATCTGTATTTAGAAATGAAAGTCATGGGGTCCCCCGAAAGAGACCTTAAAAACTGATTTTCTGTGTCAAGGATGCATGACATGTTAAAGAACCCTCCCTGTACCTTGCCCTCATAACACTATAAAGGATCAAAACTAGTTTTCACCTATAGTTGGAGATGTCTCACTTGGGGGAAATATTCTTCACTGTGAAGTGAAATCCCAATCAATCAATCAATCATTCCTTTGGATTGTTGTATATATGCACACAAGAATTGTCTATTTTAAATCTTATTCATAGAGTTCTTCTTAAATAGTAAAACAGTATATTGATAACAATAGAAACTCTTAAAAAATACCATAATGTAAACAACAGGTATATAGTAATGAGGGTCTGCATAAGTGAAAATGGAACAAGATCAGAATCAAAGATGGTTCCATGAAATGGAATTGAAAACCATTTAGATAGTAGGGCCTATATCAGTATTTCAACATTACATGCATTACCTATAAGTCGGCCTTGAAGTGTGAACTTATCAAAAGATACTGTTATCAAAGTGGAACCATAGCATTTCAATCAGTCATTTGTTCATACTATTAATATCACTCACTGTTTTTTTTGTATTTGTAGGTCTGCCTTGTGTCTGAATCTAGGACATGTTTTACTATGTACAGATGTATAGTGTTATGCCAAACCATTATGTGGGTGATTTGTCAAATTCCTAGCAGATGTTGTTTTTACATAAGAACTAACAAGTGTTCCAGATTTATTTTTCTAGTGTTATTACTACTGTTTTACTGTGAATTTTTACACTATTATTTGGTGCTACTGTTCTGTACATGGCCATCTCTGACAGGAAAGAATATGGTAGATTTTGTCGCTACAGAGACCCAGCATCGGCCATTAAAAGCAATGTTCATAGCTGATACTCATATTCTTGGATTTAAAGATGGCCATTGGTTTGACAAACTAAGAAGGTACTTAATTTATATCTCTGTCTGACTGTCAGTCTATGGCTTGCCAATCTATACCAACAGGTCTTGAAAATTCCTGTTTGATCCAGTGGCATTTAAAATCCATACTGTCTAAAATATTTTGGCACAGTTTAGTCAACTTTGCCATTACAATTATGTCAAGATGAACATTTTGTTAGATTCATTGTACAGATGCACTATATGTCACTGTCAACGGTATTGTTATGTGTTTAAAATCAAATTTAATTGTCTTTATATTTAACTGGGTTTTAACAAAGTAATAATGTACTTTATGTGACAGCACTAGTACCAGTACCGGGTACTTTACATTAAATTAAGTTGGTTGCTAAGTTTTTTAGAGCCGGTGATAATCCTGATTTTAGTGATGCCAAGTGACTTAAAATACAATTCTCTATTTTGAATTTAACGTAACACATTGATTCATGGCAAGGTTAACCCCAAGCAAAGTATTACATGTATTTGTCAGTAGTTCTGTACCTAATTGTTTGGCTGGGTAGACTTGAGCAATGTGAACTTAAATGTCTTTCTCAAAGAATTACCGGTACCATGCAGTCAGGTTAAAGTTTGAACCCACAACCCTTGAATCACATCAAGTCATCCACCCTTAACTACTTGGTCACATATCTTCACATGATCTATTGTACTGTAGCATCATAAATAATTGTTAGATCAAATTTTGTTGTGTTAAAAACATTTCATCAAGAGAAAATTTCCAAGAGAAAATTTCATGGAATTTTCTTGTGAAAATAAATCTATAACTGGCCTTAGTAAATAAAACATTTTGGTTTACATTAAATTTCCTGGTATTCAATTTCACTAATTTACCAACATAATGCATTTAATTCCCCCTCATAAATATTTGTGATATTACAGTAAATAAGATTCTTTCTAGCTGCTTAAGGTAAAAAGTTAAGTAAAGCTTTATACATGTATACCGGTACGCTACATGTATAGCAAAATCAATGAATTTTTATGATTCTTTAAAAAAAATTGTTTGCAAAGATATTGAAAGTTTAATTAGAAACGTTACTCAGCCATGGTATTTATATTACATCTGAATAATAAATAATATATGATTTTTGTTTCTGACAGAGAATGGCAGATGGAACGTTCATTTCAGACAGCCATGATGATACATAGTCCTGATGTTGTGTTTATATTAGGTAAGTTTATACTGTATTGTAACCCTGTAGTGATAAGACTTCTGACTAGTGGAGTACCAATGTATCTGTAGAGATATTCTAATAATAGTTTTTCTGTATGTGCCAGACTATCCAGTTACCTATGTAAACACCAAATATAGCATAAAAAAATGTTGTCTTCAATGAGGTTTTGAATTTGGTATAACTACTACTGTTTGTAACCCTAGTGCTCTATCTATTCAACTGAAGTGAAATTATTTCACACCTCAATGTGAACGTGTTAAGCACTTTGACATATTAACACATGAAAATTTGTATACAAATTAATATTTTCTCTGGTAATTAGTTACATTGTTATCTTTTATCAAATTTGGATCAAAGTGCCTCTTATGGTACTGCCTAGGTTGAAAGCCCACTTTGGCAGACTAGTTTGACAGAGGTCTGAGGTCTTCTTTGACTTTGGGAATTCTAGTTTCCTCCATCATCTCAGAATTAAGATATAAAGAAATCTTGGATGAGGCTTAAAACACCACTACTCTACACCTTTTTTGGATTTTGCAAAGTAATTGCTCAGAAACCATGTGATCTCAATCACCAGCTTAGGAATCACTACATGTCACAGTTTATTTGATTAAAAACTTACTCTATTGAATATTCTTTTTACAAGCAATACATGCATAGTACTTCTAGTTGTGTGTGTGTGTGTGTGTGTGTGTGTGTGTGTGTGTGTGTGTGTGTGTGTGTCATTATATTTATCACATTTCCTATTTTAGGTGATTTATTAAATGATGTGTGTGACTGTCATTATATTTATCACATTTCCTATTGTAGGTGATTTATTAGATGATGTGTGTGACCATCATTATATTTATCACATTTCCTATTGTAGGTGATTTATTAGATGATGTGTGTGAACATCATTATATTTATCACATTTCCTATTGTAGGTGATTTATTAGATGATGTGTGTGAACATCATTATATTTATCACATTTCCTATTGTAGGTGATTGATTAGATGATGTGTGTGACCATCATTATATTTATCACATTTCCTATTGTAGGTGATTTATTAGATGAAGGTAAACAGTGTGTGACTGTCATTATATTTATCACATTTCCTATTGTAGGTGATTTATTAGATGAAGGTAAACGGTGTGTGACCATCATTATATTTATCACATTTCCTATTGTAGGTGATTTATTAGATGAAGGTAAACAGTGTGTGACTGTCATTATATTTATCACATTTCCTATTGTAGGTGATTTATTAGATGAAGGTAAACGGTGTGTGACCATCATTATATTTATCACATTTCCTATTGTAGGTGATTTATTAGATGAAGGTAAACAGTGTGTGACTGTCATTATATTTATCACATTTCCTATTGTAGGTGATTTATTAGATGATGTGTGTGAACATCATTATATTTATCACATTTCCTATTGTAGGTGATTTATTAGATGAAGGTAAACAGTGTGTGACTGTCATTATATTTATCACATTTCCTATTGTAGGTGATTTATTAGATGAAGGTAAACGGTGTGTGACTGTCATTATATTTATCACATTTCCTATTGTAGGTGATTTATTAGATGATGTGTGTGACCATCATTATATTTATCACATTTCCTATTGTAGGTGATTTATTAGATGAAGGTAAACAGTGTGTGACTGTCATTATATTTATCACATTTCCTATTGTAGGTGATTTATTAGATGATGTGTGTGAACATCATTATATTTATCACATTTCCTATTGTAGGTGATTTATTAGATGAAGGTAAACGGTGTGTGACCGTCATTATATTTATCACATTTCCTATTGTAGGTGATTTATTAGATGAAGGTAAACAGTGTGTGACTGTCATTATATTTATCACATTTCCTATTGTAGGTGATTTATTAGATGAAGGTAAACGGTGTGTGACCATCATTATATTTATCACATTTCCTATTGTAGGTGATTTATTAGATGATGTGTGTGACTGTCATTATATTTATCACATTTCCTATTGTAGGTGATTTATTAGATGAAGGTAAACAGTGTGTGACTGTCATTATATTTATCACATTTCCTATTGTAGGTGATTTATTATATGAAGGTAAACGGTGTGTGACCGTCATTATATTTATCACATTTCCTATTGTAGGTGATTTATTAGATGAAGGTAAACAGTGTGTGACTGTCATTATATTTATCACATTTCCTATTGTAGGTGATTTATTATATGAAGGTAAACGGTGTGTGACCGTCATTATATTTATCACATTTCCTATTGTAGGTGATTTATTAGATGAAGGTAAATGGTGTTCACAGTTAGAATTTCAGTACCATGTATCCAGATTCCGTAAAATGTTTCAGACACCGACTGGAGTCAATACAGAAATTCTAGTAGGAAATCATGATGTAGGATTTCATTACATGTAAGTCTCAATGCTCAAGTTTATATGTTACTGAGTGAACATTTAATACCAATTTCTATTTAAATGGTGGATTAAGAATATGGAACTATTATCTTAACATGAAGAAAACTAAATATACATGTAATGTAAATATGTTTGATATAACATTGTCCATGTTTTGTTTGATATAACATTGTCCATATTTTTCCTGTTTTACAAAAATAAAATTTAAGTAAATAAGTGAAAGTATTTGACAAAATAACTTTCTTTTGTAGTAGAGTAATTTGCTACATAGGAATCGTATATACCCCATACACAAAACTCTTGTTTTAGTCATTTGTTAATGATCAGACATGGCCTAGTGGTAATGTCGCTTGCTTTTGAAATCAAAGATTGAGGATTCAAACTCCAGTGCTTGTTAAGATTTGTCTTACTAATGATAAGATTTATCTCCAGCCCACTCTTATGTCCCCTGGATGAGACATTTTACAAATTACATTTTATACCAGTGTTAATTTTACAGCACTAGATAGCTGTTATAGAATACATTTCCTTATCAGTAATGCTTGGACCAGTATTGTGAAACCAACATTTTTTTCAAGGGATTAATAAAATATCCAAAGGACCAAAGTATATTAAACCAAATTTAGCTAGGGAAATACTTTGCATGAGGGATTATATGAGTATTGCAAAGAGAGAGAAAACTAATTTGGCAGGGGATATAGAAATAGGTCTCACCAATTCGTCAATTGGCTGGCTCACTCACTTGTTTATTTATTTCAGGATGTCAGAACAAAACCATAGAAGATTTGAGCATGCTTTTGATGCTCCAGCAGTTAGATTATTAGAAATCAAAGGTAATTTATTTGTAATGCTCAATAGTATGGCCATGGAAGGAGATGGTTGTAAGCTGTGTTCAGAGGCTGTGGAAAAATTAGAAGAAATATCATGGCAGCTTAAATGTGCAAAGGTAAATAAAAAATGATTATATGATTATTGTACAAGTTTTGTAAATAAAAGTTTGAATTAAATTTCACTTTGTTCTTTGACCCCTCTCTCTCTCTCTCTCTCTCTCTCTAAAACTCATAACCAATTATTGTCATACTTTACTGATATAATTTATTTATAAATGCTTTTTGTCTATCCATCCATGTGACAGGCTTTTGGTCCACACCAGTTCTCCAGTACCATCCAATAGATATTGATGAACCTTAAAAAAGATAATTGGAAGTAGTTCTGCATATTCTGGTTTAATGTTCTTTTTCTAACAGTTATGGCACTTTGATTTTTTTTAATAGATTAATGATACAAATACCTCCTGGTTGAGGATCTTGCTTTCACTGAAAGCCCTTGTTTTGTTTTGTTCATGTTGTAATGTGTTGCCAAAAACACTGTAATGGGGTCAAATTTATATATTTTATTTTAGGGTGAGACAGAGAGTAGAACTGTGGCCAGTATATGTGAATCAACTGATAAAATTATATATAACCAGCCAATATTACTTCAGGTAGCTTTTTTCTTGTTTATATAGACTCTGTATATTGTATAACCAGTAATTCATACTATGAGCTTTTTTATGACTTACTTGACTTATTTCTGTCTCATCAGGCCATTCACAAGTCTTCTCAATTTTCCTCTGTCTGTTGCTACTTTCATTGCCTCAGTCCATGAATTTTACCCCATCTCTTTTTGCTTTCCTTCGATGGTTCTTCTCCAAGTCTCTTTGGGTCATCCTCTTTTCCTTTTCCCTTCTTTCTTCTTTCTTATTACATGACAGCTTTATATCGAAATAAATTCAAGTTTCTGTCTGTCCAAAATTCTTGTCTGCACAAATTCTCCAAAACTATGAAGCACTATTTCATGAAACTTGATGCAAAGCATCAACATTGATAGGAGATGTGCATATTGTTAACCCGAGTTGGTTTGCTCATTTTCCTGGGAGTCATTGACCTTTGAACATAAGTGCAAATCACAAAAAAGAACCTGCTGGCGGGGACCCCAATTCACTGAATTTACTTTCATGTAAAATAGTGAATGGATTCAATCATAAATTCAAACCTCACGTTAATATATCCATTATGAAATATAGTCTGGAAGGTTTCTGTTTACGCAAGTTTGATTGTATTAAATGGAATGTTCAGTGAATCTAGAATGTGTATACATATGTTTATTTGTTTAGCATTTTCCTATGTATCGACCATCTGATGCAAACTGTTCACTTCCTGATGCAGCTCCGGTAGAAGAAAAAGAAATACCTTTCAGAGAGAAATGGGATTGTTTATCTAAAGAATCAACACAACAGGTATCTAGCTCTTTCTTTCTCTCTCTTACTCTCCTGGATCTATTGTAGACTGGGTTTTATGGGTCCTATCATTTATCAGTCACAGAAGTTTATCTTGCATTTCTAGAAGTGAATACAGACTCCATTACCAAAAGAAAACATGCTCCATTTTACCTGAATTTGTTTTGGAACATTCCTAATTACTTATGTCAAAAGCAGATATGTAAGTGTCTTTTAGACTAGTTACTTGAATTAAGAATTGAAATAAGATATTTTAATTTAAAAAGTGATTGGTTTTTGAGTTGAATTTAGCCAATTCAATTGACTTTTTGTTTGGAAAATTTTACCCCCTTATTCTTACTCAAAAGGTTGCTAAATACGGTAATTGTGGTTTCACCTCTCATTCAGTTCGTGAACAAACATACTATGTCATCTCCAATGTAATAACAACGGTAGTATGAAATGAATCCATCTGTGTTTCAGCTATTTGACTGGATTAATCCAAGATTAATTATAAGTGGTCATACTCATCATGGCTGTTATCGTATCCATGATGATGGGACTCCAGAATGGACAGTTTCATCATTTAGTTGGAGAAATAAAAAGAATCCAACTTTTTTATTAGTAAGTAATTTAAGTTTTTTCACTACAGAATTCTGCAAACATTATAGACTTTGGCTCTTCTGTATTTTGTAGAGGTGAGCCTAACAGGAAGTACAGAAACTTATTGACATTGTAACAACAAGACACAAATCATGAAATTAAATCAATCTAATAAATATTAATGCTAGCTTGCCAAAGGTTGGTGTTTTTCTCCAGGCACTCCTGTTTCCTCCACCATTCCAGAACTGGCAGCCTTAGTATAATTATAAGAGTCTTCACTAGGGCTTTAATTACCATTACTCTACTCCCACTTCTCATACATGGCTTCAGGGCATTAATGGCCAATGTTAGATGAAAGATTAATGATGATAAAAATTATGGTTAAAGTTCTTTTGATGTACTAGGTATGCTGATAAGTTAAGCCATTCTTTTGACAACTTAAGTACCCCATACATGAATGTCAGCATTAACATCCAATAGAAATTACATGTATGATGTTTTTTTTTTTAATTTTCTTGTTTTTCTTTTACTCTTCTTTTCCATTGTGAAAATATAACAGTTGATTGACAGTACATTTTTCTTTACTTGCAGGCTGTGATATCTAATAATGACTTTTCTATAAGCCAGTGCTTTTTACCTCATGAAAACACAGTTATAACAATTTATGTGACAGGTATACTCCTTATTGTGTTTAGTTTATTATTTCCACGGAAGTCCTCGTATAACGGCAGCAAAAGGGAAACAACTCAGAGCAAATTTAATTGAGCAAAACATGACTTCACAAATCCGAGCAAATCTGAGGAAATTTTATTAAGTAAAATAGGGTCCAAAATTACCTCTATATACTCACAGAGGAATAAGATTAAATACTAAATGAAAGGGAGGTAATTTTGAGCAAAATTTGGATTGAATGAAAGAACCCACAAAATGGTCATTAGATTTTTATAAAAGGGGGCAACTCAAAGCAAAATGAATGTTGATTGATTTAAAGAGTAACAGATTACATTCAATATGATCAACAGGTTAAAATGAGAATTTGTATGAAATGTAGGTGATTGAGCAAAGAATGGTAAAGATTTTAATTAAATACCCACAAAGGACCAAAATTAAAAGATTTTAAACGAGATTTTTTGTGTAAAAGGGAGGCAACTCTGGGAAACATTTTTTATCATGCTAAAGATGGTGCAAGGTTACATTTATATATACATATGTTTATTTAAGCAAATAATTAAATGTTTTAATTGAGAATTTGTATCATAAAAATATTTATTGTACTTTCAAACATTTCATACGATTTTATATCAGGACTGCTTCCTCTTCATAATTTTGGTCGCCATAGTACTGTATAGGTTTTCCTTGGAGGTAACATCCATACTTGTGCTATTTACAAATAAAGTTAAGGAGAAAATACATGAACCAGGAAAAGTAACATTATCATTAAGAGTTCTGTAAAGAAGTAGTCCTGCTACAAAATAGTACCCAAGTCTATGTCTGGGGTGCGGCAGTATGAGTGAAACTTGGGAGTCAAATTTTAGTTTGAGTGAGAAGTTGTATATACTTACTTGTTATAATTGAGATAATAATAATTTATGTTTTTGTTAAATGTTTTGTTAGTGACATAGTAATGTTTTTATATTACAATATTTGCATATACAGTAAAGAGTTGGTACTTTATGCTGAAATGTATATTTTGAAAAAAATGTTCAGCTAAAAGAATTTATTAAAAAGTTATAAAATAATAATTAAAAATGAGCTAAAATTAAGAATTACAGTATTTATTTTACTTTGGCAATTCAGCTGTCCAACACATAATATTTGGGATAACCCATTGTCAAAGAGTAAACTAATGGGACTAAGTTGAAGGAACAGCCGATTGACATGTCACAAAGAAACTATTTGTAATGGAAATAATGTAGACATTATTGATTGAAATAAAAAAAAGATAATTTGACTTTCAGTCAGAGCCAAACACATTTAATGATAAAAGTTTAGCAATGATTGTTTTATTTATAAATAACTCCATTATGTTGTTTTTGCTACCTCTCAGTAAATTTAAGTTAAAATATTCAAATTAAATATCATTTTGTTATAATGATATCTCACGTTCTGTGATCTGTGAGAGAGATTGAATTATATATGTATATCATTTCATTATTTTTTTTAAATGTAATGTGCAATTCTGGGCCATATTGGCCAGCAAAATGTTTTATTTAATGCTGATTCTGTATTCTGAATATATCTAAAAGAAATAGACAAGCAAATATTCAGGAAATTATATGTTTGATAAATGAATCATAAATGTTAGAAGCCACATAGATTTTTATTTAATGCTGATTCTGTATTCTGAATATATCTAAAAGAAATAGACAAGTTGGTTTAACCAAGCAAATATTCAGGAAATTATATGTTTGATAAATGAATCATGAATGTTAGAAGCCACATAGATTTTATACTGTAGAACTTTGATATTAGAATGTTAGTTTTTTAGACAACTTGGTCATTAGTGTTTTCTATTACATCTTTTGCAAGTTAATCACACCTCAAGTTATCAAAGTTTCACACAATATAATGACATACAGTTTATGTGACATAACTATATACCAGATATTACATACTGCACGTTAACACAAGCTAATTTACCTGGAATCTTCTTTTATGTGTTGAAAACTTTTTTCAGATAGGAAGAACATTTGTCAGATAGGTAGAATCCTTTTTATATATGTGCAACTTTTTGTCAGATATTAGAAACATTTGTCAGATGAGGGAAGCTTTCTTCATATGTTAGATTTATTTTAATAGATTAGAAACATTAGTTAGATGACGTATAATCCCTTTATATGTTGGAAACTATTGGCAGATATTAGAAATATTTGTTAGATGATGGAGAATTCTTTTATATCTTGGAAAATATTCAGTTATTTGAATGAAAAAGTTCCTTTATTAAGCAATTTAGCATTTTATGATTCTGCTGCTTTTTCAGAGAAGGACGTATCATATTTAAAGGGAGATAATGTTTTTTTTTCTATCTAGTTATTTGATGAAGGTAGTAGGTACTGTAGGTAATTTATCATACTCTGATGATTACTCTTTTACATGACAGTGATTTTGTTACCATGGTAACAATTGTCAATGCAGCATTAAACATTTTATTTGTACAAAATGTGCCATTTATATAATTCTTGATAACATGTTTATAAATAAAATAAGATAATATTAGAACTGTTAGTTTTTTATTTATCCCCAGAAGTTCTGAGAGGTACACTATGGAAATCCATCTTAAATTCATTGTATGGTGAAGACCTTCAGTAATAGTTTCATGTACATGTTACAGGGGCCATTTTCATTATAAAATTTAAAAAATACCAATAAGTATATAAAAATACTGCTTTTTATATACTTAAGGATATTTTTTAAATTTCATTATGAAACTTGCCTCTGTGGTACATGTAGTATGATGTACTGTTGTTCATTGTTGTGGATAACATCTGTTCCTTTTAGGGGGTTTAATCTTTGGACTGGGGGTTTAATCTTGTGTGACTGGAGGACACTGTTTGGCTGGAATACAGTACAGGCCTGACGAAGTTTAACACTGAGCTAACGAAAAAGAGTCTGCTGAGTGACCAAAGCATGAATTTGTATTGACCAAAAACTGCAAAGAGATAGATAGCAGCTACCGAAAAATACAGCTAACGAGAGGCCTATTTATTAGTGATAAACGTTCAACAGGCCAGTACCATCATACCAAGTTGCCGAGAGTTGGTTGGCGTCAACCCAATTACTATACAGATGGATTCTTGTTTGTTTAATTGAGCGGATGAAATTATTTGAATAATTTGTCAAATGTGCTATGCTGTTGTAAGCCGACTTGATGAGTACCTCCATCCTTGCTGACTGTACATTGGAGGAGCAGTTTGACTGTACATTGGAGGAACAGTTTGACTGTACATTGGAGGAGCAGTTGACTGTACATTGGAGGAGCAGTTTGACTGTACATTGGAGGAGCAGTTTGACTGTACATTGGAGGAGCAGTTTGACTGTACATTAGAGGAGCAGTTTGACTGTACATTGGAGGAGCAGTTTGACTGTACATTGGAGGAGCAGTTTGACTGTACATTGGAGGAGCAGTTGGACCATGTGTACATTGGAGGAACAGTTTGACCATGTGTACATTGGAGGAGCAGTTTGACTGTACATTGGAGGAACAGTTTGACTGTACATTGGAGGAACAGTTTGACTGTACATTGGAGGAACAGTTTGACTGTACATTGGAGGAACAGTTTGACTGTACATTGGAGGAACAGTTTGACTGTACATTGGAGGAACAGTTTGACTGTACATTGGAGGAGCAGTCAAAGGAGCAGTTTGACTGTACATTGGAGGAGCAGTTTGACTGTACATTGGAGGAACAGTTTGACTGTACATTGGAGGAGCAGTTGACTGTACATTGGAGGAGCAGTTGACTGTACATTGGAGGAGCAGTTTGACTGTACATTGGAGGAACAGTTTTGCTGTACATTGGAGGAGCAGTTTGACTGTACATTGGAGGAGCAATTTGACTGTACATTGGAGGAACAGTTTGACTGTACATTGGAGGAACAATTTGACTGTACATTGGAGGAACAGTTTGACTGTACATTGGAGGAACAGTTTGACTGTACATTGGAGGAGCAGTTTGACTGTACATTGGAGGAACAGTTTGATTGTACATTGGAGGAGCAGTTTGACTGTACATTGGAGGAACAGTTTGACTGTACATTGGAGGAACAGTTTGACTGTACATTGGAGGAACAGTTTGACTGTACATTGGAGGAACAGTTTGACTGTACATTGGAGGAACAGTTTGACTGTACATTGGAGGAACAGTTTGACTGTACATTGGAGGAGCAGTTTGACTGTACATTAGAGGAACAGTTTGACTGTACATTGGAGGAGCAGTTTGACTGTACATTGGAGGAGCAGTTTGACTGTACATTGGAGGAACAGTTTGACTGTACATTAGAGGAACAGTTTGACTTTACATTGGGGAACAATTTGACTACATTGGAGGAGCAGTTTGACTGTACATTGGAGGAGCAGTTTGACTGTACATTGGAGGAGCAGTTTGACTGTACATTGGAGGAGCAGTTTGACTGTACATTGGAGGAGCAGTTTGACTGTACATTGGAGGAGCAGTTTGACTATATAATGGAGGAACAGTTTGACTGTACATTAGAGGAACAGTTTGACTATATATTGGAGGAGCAGTTTGACTTTACATTGGAGGAACAGTTTGACTGTACATTGGAGGAGCAGTTTGACTTTACATTGGAGGAACAGTTTGACTGTACATTGGAGGAGCAGTTTGACTATACATTGGAATTTGACTATACATTTGACTGTACATTGGAGGAACAGTTTGACTGTACATTGGAAGAGCAGTTTGACTGTACATTGGAGGAACAGTTTGACTGTACATTAGAGGAACAGTTTGACTGTACATTGGAGGAGCAGTTTGACTGTACATTGGAGGAACAGTTTTACTGTACATTGGAGGAGCAGTTTGACTGTACATTGGAAGAGCAGTTTGACTGTACATTGGAGGAACAGTTTGACTGTACATTGGAGGAGCAGTTTGACTGTACATTGGAGGAGCAGTTTGACTGTACATTAGAGGAGCAGTTTGACTGTACATTGGAGGAACAGTTTGACTTTACATTGGAGGAGCAGTTTGACTGTACATTAGAGGAACAGTTTGACTGTACATTGGAGGAGCAGTTTGACTCTACATTAGAGGAACAGTTTGACTGTACATTGGAGGAGCAGTTTGACTGTACATTGGAGGAGCAGTTTGACTGTACATTGGAGGAACAGTTTGACTGTACATTAGAGGAACAGTTTGACTGTACATTGGAGGAGCAGTTTGACTGTACATTGGAGGAACAGTTTTGCTGTACATTGGAGGCAGTTTGACTGTACATTGGAGGAGCAATTTGACTGTACATTGGAGGAACAGTTTGACTGTACATTGGAGGAGCAATTTGACTGTACATTGGAGGAACAGTTTGACTGTACATTGGAGGAACAGTTTGACTGTACATTGGAGAGCAGTTTGACTTACATTGGAGGAGCAGTTTGACTGTACATTGGAGGAGCAATTTGACTGTACATTGGAGGAACAGTTTGACTGTACATTGGAGGAACAGTTTGACTGTACATTGGAGAGCAGTTTGACTTACATTGGAGGAGCAGTTTGACTTACATTGGAGGAGCAGTTTGACTGTACATTGGAGAGCAGTTTGACTGTACATTGGAGAGCAGTTTGACTGTACATTGGAGGAACAGTTTGACTGTACATTGGAGGAACAGTTTGACTGTACATTGGAGGAACAGTTTGACTGTACATTGGAGGAACAGTTTGACTGTACATTGGAGAGCAGTTTGACTGTACATTGGAGGAACAGTTTGACTGTACATTGGAGGAACAGTTTGACTGGAGGAGCAGTTTGACTGTACATTGGAGAGCAGTTTGACTGTACATTGGAGGAGCAGTTTGACTGTACATTAGAGGAACAGTTTGACTGTACATTGGAGGAGCAGTTTGACTGTACATTGGAGAGCAGTTTGACTGTACATTGGAGGAACAGTTTGACTGTACATTGGAGGAGCAGTTTGACTGTACATTGTACGAGCAGTTTGACTGTACATTAGAGGAACAGTTTGACTGTACATTGGAGGAGCAGTTTGACTGTACATTGGAGGAACAGTTTTACTGTACATTGGAGGAGCAGTTTGACTGTACATTGGAAGAGCAGTTTGACTGTACATTGGAGGAACAGTTTGACTGTACATTGGAGGAGCAGTTTGACTGTACATTGGAGGAGCAGTTTGACTGTACATTAGAGGAGCAGTTTGACTGTACATTGGAGGAACAGTTTGACTTTACATTGGAGGAGCAGTTTGACTGTACATTAGAGGAACAGTTTGACTGTACATTGGAGGAGCAGTTTGACTCTACATTAGAGGAACAGTTTGACTGTACATTGGAGGAGCAGTTTGACTGTACATTGGAGGAGCAGTTTGACTGTACATTGGAGGAACAGTTTGACTGTACATTAGAGGAACAGTTTGACTGTACATTGGAGGAGCAGTTTGACTGTACATTGGAGGAACAGTTTTGCTGTACATTGGAGGAGCAGTTTGACTGTACATTGGAGGAGCAATTTGACTGTACATTGGAGGAACAGTTTGACTGTACATTGGAGGAGCAATTTGACTGTACATTGGAGGAACAGTTTGACTGTACATTGGAGGAACAGTTTGACTGTACATTGGAGAGCAGTTTGACTTACATTGGAGGAGCAGTTTGACTGTACATTGGAGGAGCAATTTGACTGTACATTGGAGGAACAGTTTGACTGTACATTGGAGGAACAGTTTGACTGTACATTGGAGAGCAGTTTGACTTACATTGGAGGAGCAGTTTGACTTACATTGGAGGAGCAGTTTGACTGTAAATTGGAGAGCAGTTTGACTGTACATTGGAGAGCAGTTTGACTGTACATTGGAGGAACAGTTTGACTGTACATTGGAGGAACAGTTTGACTGGAGGAGCAGTTTGACTGTACATTGGAGAGCAGTTTGACTGTACATTGGAGGAGCAGTTTGACTGTACATTGGAGGAGCAGTTTGACTGTACATTGGAGGTAAAGTCTGACTGTACATTGGAGGAGCAGTTTGACTGTACATTGGAGGTAAAGTCTGACTGTACTATTACTAGTATCTTTAAAGTGATTGTTCTGCACCACCTGTCATGGTGAAGCTATTACACTCCGATACAAGTACATCTGGTTATTATGAAATTCTATCTGTTGTCTGACCTCGGATGTCTCCAGGACACAATATATAAGAGTTTGGTGTCATAGAATGTCTTGAAGCAACGTCCAAGTAAACGTTGTTGCAATTTGTATACCAGTATTCCAAAAGCGGAGGGAAACTTATTTGTTGCGCATACCGAAATTGAATTCAAATTCAGATCTGCCTTGTCAGGCTTCTTACAAATAAACTGTTGACCAAGGATATTCCAACCCTAGGCTTCAGGGCCCTCAAAATTTTATAGCCGTCTTCACAGTTTTTGATAAGTATTGATGTCCATGTGGCCAGTATTGCCCTAGATGTATTTGACGTCCCATAGTTCCATGTTAATTTGACTCAATTTGATTATACACGTGGTGGGTGTAACCAACTAAACAGGAGGTGCTTGCCCTTCCGGAGCACCCGGTCTCACAAGGAAGTTCACGTGTTTGTCAGTTTCAAAGTTTTTACTTTGGATTGTGATTTGGACATGGGTTAAATTCTGATCGATGAAGTCCAGTATAAAAGTGGTCCTTGGTATATTTAGTGGTGCGTATATACAAATGTAGGACGGTGTGTCCTGTAGACATTGGTGTTCGGCGGCCAAGTAGGACGGTGTGTCCTGTAGACATTGGTGTTCGGCGGCCAAGTAGGACGGAGTGTCCTGTAGACATTGGTGTTCGGCGGCCAAGTAGGACGGTGTGTCCTGTAGACATTGGTGTTCGGTGGCCAAGTAGGACGGTGTGTCCTGTAGACATTGGTGTTCGGTGGCCAAGTAGGACGGTGTGTCCTGTAGACATTGGAGTTCGGTGGCCACGTGATCTAAATCACCGGCTTACTTAGGCCGAGAATTATCTGTCTTAGCCAACGTTAGTGATGGTAAGTACTTTTAGCTATTGCTACAATCGACAGTATATCATAAAATGTCTATATCACGAGTATATCTCCTTAATGGATTGCTGACCCCAGTTTCACAATCATTCCTTAATTGTTATAATCACGTTATTTTTAATATATTCAGACATTTAAGGTGTCATTTTGAAGAACACATCGGTTTAAAACATATCTGTGTAGTTTTGTCAAAAATATTATATATGTAATTCCTGAAAAAGAATAACAAAATTTGTTAAATTTAAGTTAAAAAAAGGAATGGTTGTGAAACTGGAACCTGGTGTATTGTATAGTAAACGGGGAACAGTGGCGGATTCAGCGGGGGGCGTACGCCCCCCCTCTTATGTCACTAATGACACACTTTTTTCATACTATGATACAGGCATTTTGAATGAAAGGTTTTTTCCTCTTTGATGCAGCTCAGATTGCACAAGAATGCGGAATTTCCGGGGGAGCATGCCCCCAGGACCCCCCTAGAAGGTTCAAGCCTTCATCTCTCACGTTATACCCCTCCTTTCTAAAATTCTGGATCCGCCTCTGGGGAAATCATATACCGGTATGTAACATTGACACGACATAATAAATAGATGAATCAAAGCATGACGGTAACATCTGAACAGTAGCTATGTCTATGATTGTGCAGTCGAAAGCCGTGATATTATTCTTTTATTGTTATTATGATGCGATTCTGATCTGCACTACACAGATGTTTATTTAAACATGTTCCAAATTGACATTGACAAGCGGTTTAATGTTTCACAATAATCACCAGGAGCCAGGCCTCGGTTGTTAAGTGGTCTATAGCACGCTTACAGATCACAGCACCTATTACCGCCTAGGTTCAAATCCCACTCTGGACAGAACCTAGTGTGAGAAAGTTTGTCCTTTTGCTTGCCTTAGGTCGATGGTCCCCCGGGCTGACTTCAGTATTCCTAACCTGACTCGATATAAATGAAATACTCTTGACTTGGGCGTAAAACACTTGACTTGAGCGTATAGAAACACCACCATTAAAATTTAAAGAAATCATTAGATGACAGCATTACTGTACAGTTGAACGGTGCGAGTTGTTTGCGACTGATCACTCAGACTCATTGGACAATGCTTAACGCAATTTACAACCTGGTGTAGAACCTACAATGCCCCCGGTTTAACTATGATTTTCCTTAACTTAAATCTTATAAATTTTCAAATCTTTATAATTTTGTTAATTTTCATGATATTCGGGGATTTAAGGTGTCATTTTAAAAATCACTTCTAGATTGAAACATTTCTGTTTGGTTTTGACAAAAATATTCATCAGTAGTTCCAAAAATAGATCACCAAAATTTGCTATGTTTTATTAAAAAGAAAAATAGTAACCCGTAATGACGATAACGTCGTTTTTGCCAATACTTATGACCAATGACTCATGTATTGTAAACTGTATGTAAAAAAGCCCAGAAGAGCTTATGTTATATGTTTGAATTGAAATAAAATTATCGTATCGTATATATACACATTCCAAACTGCTTTAAATGTCACCTCTATATAAGGACCACCTGCTTACAAAGGCCAGTAGAATTGTATTCCAATTGTTCTTTATTCGTATTATTCGAACCTGTATATAAAGGGCACCTGTCCATAAAAGGTCACTTTTACTGATTACCTAAGGTGTCCATTATAGACAGTTTGACTGTATATATTGACTTAGTGGATGATGATATCAATCAAAATGCGCTGAAATTTAAATAAAAAAAACTTTCGTTGTTCGAGTTATAAACGACAAATAGTCGGTATATAAAAGTAAAATAATCCTTGAGCTACTTCCTACATTTATATTGATTTTCTTTGGATTGTCGTTAATATTTCCTGCCCGGATGTTTTCCGAGTTTAATAACTATAACATTATCAATCCGAAGTGTGATCAGATCAGTGTAAGTACTACTACTTTGTTTACTGGATTTTTCATGACTTTTTAAAAATATGTTTTATTTATTTATTTCTTTTGGTGGGTTTATTTTAATTTTTGGAAAGGTATGAAAGAGAAGTCCTTATGAGAGAGAGAGAAATGACCCTATAATAATAATATAATACTAAGGTAACAATCAAGAGAACAATGTTACAATACAATACAATACAATACAATACAATACAATACAATACAATACAATACAATACAATACAATACAATACAATACAATACAATACAATACAATACAAGGTACGAGTACAGTGGTATAAATTTCATACAAATGTTAATCTGGAGAGTAAATTTCCTTATACATAATTTGTAAAAATTTACAAAGTTGAAGAAGTATAAATTTGTTTTTGTTGTAAATAAAGCAAGCGACCGCAATCGTCACGCTAGCATCGCATGTAAAATAGTTTGTATTTTCTTGCAGCAGATTTGCAATTTACGAGGGGAGGTCAAAAAGTTTATAGAACGGGGTATATATTGCCAGATAGGTAGAGTTAGCTTCTAGTAACTGGCTACTTGTAAAAGAAAATTTAGCTACTAGTAGCCAGTTACTTGTTGGAGAAAAGCTACTAGTACCCAGTTACTTATTGCAAAAGCAGATGGTTACTTTAAATAAATATCATCTATTTACAACTTATTACTACCTACTTACGGATTAGAAATGGATCACAACTTCCATCAAACTACGAACAACTTTCTTCTACCACGAATGTAGTCCCATTTTTTTTATATGTAAACAAAATTCAAGACGAGTAGCTGGGTATTTATTTTATTTATTTTTAAGATATTCAAAATTCAAGTATATCATGATGAAGTATTTTCAGATACCAAATATTCAAACACGCTCAAGTACGCTTCCACAAACCGGGGGGTGGGGAGTGTACAGGTAGGTTCAAATGCAATTTCTATCATTTTTCACATTCAAGACGAGTAGCTGGGTATTTATTTTTAAGATATTAAAAATTCAAGTATATCATGATGAAGTATTTTTAATTTTGCATCCATTGATACCAAATATTCAAACATTCAAGCTTCAGTACGCACAAATACGCTTCCACATACCGGGGAAGGAAAAACGGGTAGGTTTAAGTGTAATTTCTATCATTTTTCACTTTCAAGACGAGTAGCTGGGTATTTATATTCAAGATATTCAAAATTCAAGTATATCACGATGAAGTATTTTCAATTCTGCATCCATTGATACCAAATATTCAAGCTTCAGTACGCACAAATACGCTTCCACATACCGGGGAAGGAAAAACGGGTAGGTTTAAGTGTAATTTCTATCATTTTTCACATTCAAGACGAGTAGCTGGGTATTTATTTTCAAGATATTCAAAATTCAAGTATATCACGATGAAGTATATTCAATTCAACTCCATATATGGTAAAATTTGAATTTTTAAAAATTTAAAAAACATGTTGTGTATACTTAACCCTATTTTGTCCAATCAATACTGTATTATTATTATTATTTTTTTTAATGTTATTACTTTTATGTTTTTTGTATGTAAAATTGCATGTAAAAGTTGAATATGCATGTAGTCCTAACAGTTACATTTGGGTTTATTTATTTATTTATTTATTTATTTATTTATTTGAAATCTTAAATTGATTAATATAACGACAATTGTACATTCAAAAGCCGTTTGAAAGAACACATCCTACCAATTTTGAAATTCTGGGCAAGACCAAGCTCGGGTTTGAACTTGTCCTAGACTTCAGTGAAGATCAAACTTTCCATCACCCGAGCAATACACCTGTAGCGAGTTACTGGTGCTTATATGTAATGTCTAGTAGAGGGGACTTTGTAACAAGTTTTAACATACAACATTTCAATGTTTATGAAATTTTATAATTTTGACTTTATAAATTGAAAGGATTTTCGATGTAAATGAATATTAAGTCAGATTTGACCTGTGTGTCCTCAATATCGATATCGTTCGGGAGTAAGTCGGAAATCAACACTACTGTATACTGTAATCAATCACCGAATCTAAATTTATATAATTACTTCTCGACTACCTGTCAATACACTCAACAATAAACCATTTAAAAATTTATAACTGAAACTCCTTGTTAAAATTCAAACTCAGTTTACATATCCTATTCTAGAACACACTTACTGTTAAACAAGTATCATAAGTTTTATTTTACGGATATTAAGAAGGGCACCTTTCAACTGCAATTTTATAATCTTTTTTCTTGTTTGAAATGTGCACAATCATACATCAATTTCTATACGCTTTAATAATTTTCTTAAATTTTGGTAAAAATATATATCTATTTCACTGACATTGAAATGACCCTCTGCCTGCTAGACTCCAGACCATAATAGATAACAGTGTTTGTCTTTTGATATCTTGGACTTAAATGGTCTGTATAATTTTTTAATAGTGCAAAAATACATTTCTTGTCTGATTTATTTATAGATAGTTTGAAGCTTTAAGGGGTTTTAAGTGTTCTTATATATATTTTTTGTCACATTTGGGCATACATAAAATTTTTAATGTCTCCAGACAAAGTTATAAAATCAAAATCTGTTTTGTTTTCAGTTGTTAAGATCATTTGTCCCCCTCCCTAATTTTACAGTCACAGTGACCCTAAAGACCCATTCTGCACGGTGCTGTGAGTTAATTTGCCCCTTTTTTGTTCAGGGTGCTAGTTAATTTGTACCCCTCCCTTTTGTTTCGGATGCTAGTTAATTTGTCCCCCCTCCCTTTTGTATATGGGTGTTAGTTAGTAAATAATCTGTCATCATTGTTTCTTCTACCTTTTCTCTTCCTTATCTTACTGACCCAAGGGCAAGCTAACTTGACTTGGAGCTAAACTGTCAAATCTGATTATTAGGTAGAAAGCCAGCCCACGACCTACCAACCCAAATATGGTAGATTATTGTACTTATGTATTAGGTTTTAATAATTAAAAAATATCGCTAAAATATTTTTCCAAACTGGCCACTTAGCGCTTAATAAACCCAATTTCTTAGAAAGCTTATTCTGGATTTTTTAAGATAAAATGTGAAAATGAATAAAATACCATTAAATTTAGGATATAAAAAAGCATGACAAACATCATTGATCCTATCTCAGCCTAAACAGAGGGACCATGGTATTGGTACCACAGTCTCAATAGAGGGATCACATTAATATACCGGTAAGCAGGGTGCAAAATATGATATATGATATATATGGACCATACTGTCATTAAAGTGTCAAAAACTAGAAATATTATAAAAAAACTTGTCAAGATAATCAGGGTTTTTTCCTTATGTCCATATATCTATCTATATTTTTACAAATCAAATTTCATCCCTATTAAACTTAGGCAAATTTATAAGCCAGCATAAAAATCACTTATACTCCAAACAAAAACATGGCTAAAGTCACCCCAAAATGGAAAGAAAAAGCCCTTTCTTCTGTAAAACCTTTAGAACCATACTTATAATGTAATTCTATAGAATATCCAAAATAAAATCAATTTCACAAGTAACCATCTGCTTTTCTAACAAGTAACTGGCTACTAGTAGCTAACTTTTCTCCCACAAGTAACTGACTATAGCTCACTTTTCTTCTACAAGTAGCCAGCTACTAGTAGCTAACTTTACCTATCTATATATTGCCGCAACAAACCATGCATTTTATTATTTTTCAATATAGTCCCCATTTGCCCCAATGCACTTATACCACTTTTCTTTCAGACTATCGATACCTTTGAACTAGAAGTCTTCGGTTTGGTCCTGAAACCTTGCCCTGTGGCAGCCTTAAGTCCACCATCATCAGGAAATGTGATTCCCCGTAAATGGGATTTGAAATTTCTAAATAGGAAATAATCACTGGGTGCCTAATCGGGACTGTAGGGTGGGTGATAAAGTTGTTCGAACTTGCATTTACGAATTGCTGTTTGTGCAATCCTTGACTACTGCACAAGAGCATTGTCGTGAAGAAGCAATACCCCTCGGCTAAACTTTCCCCTCCTTTTTAATTTAATAGCAGTTTTCAGCTGCTTCATTAGATCAGCATAGTAAGCCCCAGTGATAGAGATTCCAGCAGATTTATAATTGATTAACAGAACACCCTTAGAATCCCAAAACACAGTGGCCATGACTTTGCCAGTTGATGGTTTGGTTTTGAATTTCTTTGGTGGGGGTGAGCCAGGGTGCTTCCGTTGCATGGACTCTTTTTTTGGTTTCTGGGTCCCAATGATGAATCCATGTTTCATCACCAGTTACTAAACGTAAATGGAAGCTCTCCGGGTTATCATTATAAATGCCAAGAAGCTCCCGACTTGACTGGAGTCTTTGGAAGGGATCCTGCACATTAAGGTTTCTGGGGACCCATCTTGCGCATACTTTTGACATCCCAAGATGCTCGTGGATAACCGTGTATTCACTTCCATGTTAAATGTCACACTCCCTAGCTATGCCATCAACCCTAATTCGACGTTTATTAATGATGAGGGTCTCCACAGACGTGACAATTTCCTTTGTGATGGCATCAGCTGGCCGACCTGATCGTGGGTCATCCTTCAGTGAGGTGCACCAACGTTTAAATTCAGCTGACCATTTTGACACTGTGGAATAGGCACGACTACTGACACCGTACACCTAGGCTATTCGCCGGTGAATTTCTTTGGCATTTGATCCCTCTACTGTGAGGAACTTTATTACTGCCATTTTGATTTTCCATCATTGCTTGATGGTCACCAACTTTGAATGCTTTGGAGAATTACACAAATATATTGTGACAAATACACTTGATATGTTTAAAATGGCGGAATGTTGTGTTGTCTAAATAAGTAAAGAAAATGTGTGTTACGCTTGGCTGAATACGCTGTTCTATGAACTTTCTGACTTCCCCTCGTATACTACTTACAAAAGTGTCACGCTAATTTTGTCTAAATATCGTCGGGGCTCAATGTGATTTGCGTTGTGCCGTTTTTTTTTGCAATAGCGTAACACGTCTTTTCTTATAAAATTTACGAGTGATAATTTCAAGTCTTATTTTCATTAATTTCTTTAATACTTGTGCAACTTGCATGTCATAACCATTGATAATAGTATCAATCTGAAGTGTGACCAGATAAGTGCAGGTACTACCACATTTTCCATGTAAAGCTTTCTTATTGCCCTTTTAGATCTTTCTTTATTATGATTGTTGAAATCTCTCTCTCTCTCTCTCGCCCTCTCTCTCTCACAAACACACAGAGAGAGAGAGAGAGAGAGAGAGAGAGAGAGAGAGAGAGCGGGCGAGAGCATTAAACATGACCCATCCTTTGACTTGCAATCGTCACGCAAACATGCAAGCAAACTATTTTTGCCGTTTCTTTTATCAGATTTGCAAAAGTTTCATTGTAATTGTGTCTATATCAGACTCAATGTTTCTCTGCTTTGTGTTGTCTTTAGTAATAGTGTAACACGTGTCTTTTCTAATAAAATTCATGAGTGCTAATATCCCAAGTCTTATTTTCATTAAAATAATTATATTAAAAATAAGTAAAATATTTTGAAAAATAACACACCCTCTCTGGTTTGATTGGAGACAATGCATCTGACTAGACATCCTTACTCAATTAAGAGTGAGTGAGTAATGGTGTTTAACGTCCCAGTCAAGAATATTTCACTTATATCGAGACGTCGCCAGCTATAGGCGAAAGTGCAGAAATTTTGCCTGTGCGTTGCGCTTATGGCATTATACAGCAGGGTTCCTTAACGTGCCAAGCCCACCGTGACACGGGACCTCGTTTATTTTAAGTTCCCATCCGAAAGAACCGTGACTTTCATTTCGTAATGCCGAGTGCTTGGCGAAAGAACAGTCACTACCCACTTTCAAGTCTTGGGTCAGAACCGTCCGGGGTTCGAACCCACGACCTCCCACTTACGGAGCGAACACTCTACCAACTGAGCTACCGCAGTGGTTCCTTACTCAATTAAGCAATAAACTAAAAACGTAATATCTTGAAACTTTTCTGAACACTTCGATATAAGAGACTACAGATAATGCTGACATGTTTGCATCTCTGAGGCGAATTTGAAATATATTGTAAAGCAAAATTGTTGCATTGGCCTCAGCTTTCATTTTGTCAAGACTAACACGCCTCCAACCATGACAACAGAAAACACCAAGACACCATCCATAGTATACATTGTTAACCGGTCTATTCAAAAGCAAAGGTGTGTGTGTGTGTGTGTGTGTGTGTGTGTGTGTGTGTGTGTGAATAATATCCAATTTTAAACCACTTCCCTTAATGTTTGGTAGTTCGAGTGTTTTTGCTGAAGAATCTTTCTAAGGAGACGAATAAGACGGAAAAGCAATGTATATATTAAGTATAAATGAAATTAAGATAAGTAAGTAATTTCACTATCAAAATAGTAAAATAATATATCTGATATCCGAAACACTAAAAGAGACGTTAAATAAAATTGACAATAAACCATTATATATATTTGAAAGTAATAAGAAATCTTACAGAAAAACCGAAATTGTTAACCAGACATTCCCAACGATAAAAAAACAATATGGTGTATCTCTGTTTTAGTCGAAGGTCGACGAAAAAAGGTCAACGGTTACAGCCTACAGCACACTATAATCTATTAATAATTCCTATTGAAATTCAAATTATCAGTGCAACAGTATCTGCGCAGGTGATACACAAGGTAAGATATATTTTTTATATATAACAAACATATTCCACTCGTTTTAGAATTTCACTATTACATAAACAAGATTGTAAGATCCTTGATACATGTATATAAATAAGTCGAATGCTGTTGTACATCTACTAAAAGTTAATAAATTTCAGAAATAAATAAATGAATATTTTTAAACACGCAGATTTACTTTGTTGAGTGATCAAGGCCATTGACCCGCGTACATCGATCGTCTACCCTATACATACTATTGCTTTAATTGTTTTGTTACTGCTTGTTTATTGTGTTCAATAAAAATAAAGCAAAATTCCGAGGTCGGCCAATTTTAAGTAATATGTTGTTATTAAAGAAGTTTAGACGTTTTCTCAAATTACAATAGGGTACAGTTTGCCAAATTGACACGTGACCCTTAACAATAATAACAATAAAACAATTTACTACTTCATATAGACCTAAATCTTTACCAGATAAAATGTCATCAACGTACGGGAGAACAAACAAATTACTACTTCATAAAGACCTAAATCTTTACCAGATAAAATGTCATCACTTCATATAGACCTAAATCTTTACCAGATAAAATGTCATCACTTCATATAGACCTAAATCTTTACCAGATAAAATGTCATCACTTCATATAGACCTAAATCTTTACCAGATAAAATGTCATCAACGTACGGGAGAACAAACAAATTAACAAAAATATAGTTTTTTCAACCCTGTAAATAATATATGGCACTAAAACCAGAAAAGTGTTTAGTTACATAAGGTTTTTTTTTAATAGATCAACCAGAACCATGTTACCAAACAACTTATTAACCTCGAATATATATTATACCAGTTTTAGTTTTACAACACTAAACGACCGTTTCGGAATATAATTCCTCATCAGTGGTGCTTGGACTGAAATTGTGAAACCATTTTTTTCAAAATGTTAAAAAGATACCCAAAAGACCAAATTTAGCTTAAGAATTTTGCATGAGGGAGATTGGCTTAGTTTGTGAGGAATTTCAGATTTCAACTAGCAGCAAATTTAGACGTTAGTATATATCTGACAATAATACACATGATATGATAGGAGATGATCAATTAGTGGGTAATTTTGGAAGGCTCAATACAACACAATGCGTTAAAATTTATACAAAAATAAAAAAGCAATGTTTCATGTAAAACTATCTTTTTTATAAGATATTTACGGGCTTTGTTGAACTGAAGATTACAAAAGGTTTATTATTTAGCATCTCCAATCAAGAATCGCCAAGATGTATTAGCTATGTGCAACAACGCCGTTTCTCTGTAAACTTTCGCATTCCAAATCAAGTATAGTTTTATGGTTTTATTGTAAATTTAATTGTTTTTTAAAGATTGTGACATTATAATAAATGTTTACTTGCCATTAGTTTGATCATATATCACGTAAACATACTTGTATGCCTTAAACCAATATTGAAATAATGTTGGAAAGACGATAAATAGTAGCTGTAAAAGTTTACAAGATATTTGTGAAAAAATCACGCCATCTTCACAACACTCATTATATTTTTCTGTATTTATCTGTATTCATAAAAAACTGACCAGTCCATGTTCAAGTCACAATCCTAAAGAAATGCAAGACTTTGAAACAGATATATTAAGTTAAACACGTGAACTTCTCTCAGGGAAGTGAGGCCAGGTGTTCCGGGATGGTAAGCACCTCCTGTTTAGCTAGCTGCATCCGCAACATGTGTGATCAAAATTAAGAGGGAAAGAAATATGGCGCTATAGGACGTCAAAATACCCAAAAACAAACATACCAATCTATTTTCATATCAAAATCCCAAATTTAAAGTAAAATATTGAAGTTGACAAATTAGAATAAACTAGTGAACTTCCGCCAGGGAAGTGAGACCGGATGCACGGAAAGAGTAGGCACCTCCTGTTTAGCTAGCTACACATACCACGTGATCCTGGACACAGAGACATTATACTTACCAACAAGATTGTGATGACGGTCATTAAACTTTTTGAGGGTCCTGGCCAGCCTAGACTTATCTTAAAGGATCAAAATCTTTTCTTTCATTCACAGTTCAATATTTGAAATATTTAAAGAAATCTCTTCTTCTGGCATACTTATTATACTTTTCGTAACCGATATATAACCGATACATGAACAAGGCACATAAATCGATATCCTTTATCTACACGCTCTATAAATTTGCTTCAATATCCATAACAATAACCATCAGTGGCGATGGGCGGTGTCTCTCTACCTGCTTACCTAATGTACACGTGGTTTGTATGGTAGTGGAAAAAATCACGACTAATACACTAAAAAGGTTAGTGAATGTCATAAATAACAATCCGGCCTTAATGTTTAAATATTAATACGTAATTTTTTATTTGATATGGCATACATTTCTAGATCATTTCCTTGATGTTAAAATGTTCAAAATACTAATGTTTGTACAATGAACAGGCGGATTCTTTTGTCATTACCCGTTTTCATGATGGGAACGTTTATGCAACTTGTCTCATCTTATTTAATTCCTAATACAATGCACTGTATTTAAGGTTCATAAAAGGTTACTCCCATAGTAAAACAACAACAATGGTTCAAGTTCAGCAGGGTCGCTATGGGTACGTTAATGATGATATGGGTTGTTCACGGTCTGATAGCAGTGTTAATATACACGGCTGAGTATGCATTTGTTGCAATGATATTAAAATAGACTCGTCGTTAACATGGCATCAGATTGTGAACGACCTATATTTGCTGCATATTCAATCATGCATGCATTAAGTGAACGTACACTTATCGACATCTAAATTACTGCTTATTTGTGTCACAGCTGCGGTACAGTCATAATTTTATTAAGATATCAATTATGACGCCACACCAACGAAATGCTACGCTTGAAGCTGTATGACAAACGCGAAACGATGACTTTAATTTTCTGTGATTAACTTTCCTTTTCTTTGCAGCAACACACCTGCTTCTCCTGCTTATGGTGTATTCTATTCATAATCAATACGTATAATAGAGCTTGTTCCCACCACTGAAACTTTATACAACGAAGCAAGCTGCTTACAAATAAATTGTTGACCTAGGTATATTGCAAGCACAAGCTTATCAGGACCATCATCATGTTTTATGGCTGTCATCACAATAATGTTGATAAGTATGATGTCAAAAAATTATCCTGGATATATTTGACGTCCCATAGTCGTTCTGTGTTCCTTTCATTCTCAATTTTAATTTTACACGTGGCGAGTGTAGTTAGCTAACAGTTGGCACTTAGCCTTCCGAAGCACTCGGTCTCACTTCCCTGGAGAAAGTTCAAGCGTTTAACTAAAATTGCCAGTTTTAAACGTTTCGACTTTGTTTTAAGATTGTGATTTGAACATATAACTGGTATGTTTGTTTTTTATGATTAGTTTATGTCATTCAATAGTTTATCACCCTTCATTGTATCATAAATACATCAGTTAATGCAGATATCAAACTCTCCGTCTTCGCAACATCATTTGATCTTAAGATGGACGAAATTGCCGTCATTGCCGTATTCAGCTAATAAAAATTACAGAGACAAGATCGCAATCCTAGTGATCATATTCTGCTTCCTTCAAAGATAATTGAGGATTCAGTGGAACATTCTGGGGTATCTATTAGGTAAACACAAGTAATGTCCCCGTAAATCTGAGTGACGCGTTTACTTAAGGCGTAAGGATCCATATTCTTGTTTATATCACAATTATACATGTCGTGTAGTTAGGTACTTGTGACTGTTTTACGGGATTTGGATTTGAAGATATGTGAGAAAAACAGAATTCTAAAACTAATCATTACTCTTGAAATTTTTAGATAGAGATGTAAAACTGTAATTGATAGTGTAAAAATTAGTTAAAACTATAGTCTGTATAGTGGTACCAAATCTTCGTAATTGCCACACAATAAACAAATAACTTACTAGAGAGATAAATATTAATTAACCTATTTAATCGAAAACAAACATACTTATCCATGTCCGAATCACAATACAGACGCAAATTACAATCCCAAAGCAAAGTAAAAAACCAAGAAAGTTAGACCGGATGTTCCGGAAGGGCAAGCACCTCTTGTTTAGCTAGTCACTCCCGCCACGTATGATATTGAAAGGAAGAATGAAAGAAATATGTAAGTACCAGACGTCATATATACCCAGGGTAATGCCTAGATAAACCATGACAACAAATTAAAGCAAACATTTTCACCTATTTATAAATATTATGAGCATAGTGTTATTTAAATTTGGACAATGTCAAATCTTAATTAAACCCTTTAAATTTCAGGCACTATCCACAATATTATTATGGCTCTAACAGATCACGAAGAGAACGTATCCAAGTTTTATTCCCGTTTAGTTGTTGACAACTATGACTGGAACGAAGGATTTTTAACTTTTGGATTGTGGAAAACAAAATCTGGCGAGCCTATTCCCAGACCAGTGTGTTATAGACAATTATATGACGAACTCCTGGAGAATAGCGGGATTCTGTCCCACCACAATGTGCTTGAAGTTGCTTGTGGTCAGGGGGCTGGTATGAAAAGAATCAAGTCGAAATTTAGTTGTCATATCCAAGGTATTGATGTAAGCGAAGCAAACGTTAAAATCGGCAAGCTCAGATTAAATGATACAGGAATAGAAATTATTCGCGGTAGTGCAACGAAAATGCCTTATGATGACAACTCTTTTCATTATGTTGTTTGTGTGGAAGGCGGACCAAATTTCAACACAAGGGAAGATTTCTTTAAAGAGGCATTTCGAGTTCTAAAACCCGGAGGGAAATTATTCATGGCTGACATTGTAACGACCAAGTCTGTGAACGAGCTCAATTTCGTTCAAAAATTGATCTTGAAATTCGGCGCACAAATTTGGGTAGTGGCTCCCCAAAACACAACTTTCGGACTCGATGTATACGAGCAACAGTTCACATATCATGGTTTTATCAACACGAATTTTAAATACATCGGACACAGGGTATACCCAGGATATTGCAACTTTAATCGTAAATTGTCAACTATGCGACAACAAGCCAGAATTAGAGGCGTTTTCGAGGGTTATATAGGAGGTCCCGTCATAGACACTTTTATCAAAATATTGTTTTCTAATAAACTAATAGAATATGTTCTCTTGGAGGCACAAAAGCCACTTGAAGACAGGAATTAGAATTTTAGGGAAACAAATAGCGAATGTAACAAAAATTATTTCATGTTCCAGAAAGATTTTTTCATGTTATCATTGACAAGTAGTGTTTATTACAGCAGAGCGTTTAGAATGTTTTCATATTTTGTTTTAATTTATTGATATATTTATATAATATTGTTTACAAGGGACGTTACTTGTGTTTTACTTTGACATTGAATGTCATTTAATGTATTAAAGAGTTCTATTTTTGGAACTTACTCAAACTAAGGCTGTAACATAAACATAGTCAAGCTAAAATGGTTGAGCTCAAACAAAGTGAACATAATATTTTGTTACCTATATTTTCTGAAATATACATCATAAGTCTTCCAAAAGTTGTTAAAGATAAACGTTCATTTTAAATGATGAATTCCCCATGAGATCTTCCATCGAAAATGGAGATAACTCAGACAGGCTGAACTTATCTTTTTTCTATTTCAAGACGAAGAATATGCACCAGAAGTGTGGTAGTTTATAATGATAGTTTATACTGTGTACCATTGCTTGCTGATTTGTGTCTTTATTCTTATGATGAAGAATGTATGCAGAACCTTGTTAAATCTGGAGAGAAGACTGTCGCCAAATCATTCAACTCAACATACAGATAGATGACGTTCTATCTCTTAACAATCCTTAATTTGGAGAATGTTAATTTTATCTATCCTATCGAGCTTGAAATAAAAATACGACTGATTCATATTTGGACGTTTCGGTGACCTCAATTATGACGCCCACGAAAGGCTACATTTGAAACTGTATGACAAACGTGATGGCTTCAATTTTCTCTTGTGAACGTTTCTTTTCTATACAGTAATATACCTGCTTCTCCTGCTTTTGGTATATTTGATTCGCTATGGGAACCATGGGAACTTTATATAACGAAGCAAGTTGCTTACAAATAAATTTTTGACCCAGGGATATTGCAAGTCTAGGCTTATCAGAGTCCTCAAATCGTTTTATGGCCGTTATCACTCCTAATGAAGTCCGACGCCTAATGAGTTGACAATTTCGACCCCTAATGAAGTTCACAGATTGGGGCTCCAGACGAGGAGACTTTTTGATATTACCAAAAAAGTCTCAAAATTTAACGACTTCGATTTAGACCAACTAGCAATAGCAAGGTACATTCAGCCACATACATCGTCTGTTTTGTCAATCCGTACAAGCGTACAACTGGCTACTATACCATACTCCCCCGCAAAAAATGTTTAGGGGTATTTATACAAATCACCCTGTCCGTCCGTCCATCAAAATGTCGTGTCAGCTTGTAGCTTCCATGTCTATGAATGGATTTTGATCAAACTTGGATCCAAAGTTATTGTTCGCCCGTCCGTCTGGAAGTTGGGAAAGGGAGGTATTTGTCTCTCCAGAGACCGTTAAACGTTATAGTTTCAACTCCTAAAGGTACTGATCGAGCACTATCGTTTAAATGATTGTAATCTAAGAATTTTACGGATGCAACTTGATTGATTGATTGGTTGAATGGGTTTTTAAGTTCTAGTTCAGAATATTTACTTATAACAAGACGTCACCAGCTATAGGTGATATGTTTGAAGTTTTTTACCTTTGCGGTGCGTATAGTGTAAAGGGAGGGTCTCCAACGTGCCATACTTTCTGTGATACATTGTTATCATGTGATGCATTGGTTTATCAGGTCTTTTCCGAAGGACCCCGTGACTTCCATTGCTAAATGGCGAGCTGCACATGTAAATGACATGAGCAACACTCTGCTATTGTTTTGCATTTTACAATATTTTAATCTTGCTTGCATTACCATGCATTTAATAGGTGTCCTTTCTTATCTTTCTTCTCCGATAAATTTCTCAACAAGGTTTTTTAGAATCCATCATACGTACATGTATATGAAATCAAATGTGATTTTTTTCCCAACCTCCCATGCTTACTTTATCATGTGATGGATTCCATTACGCTTCAAGGTAACAAAACGGCTAACGATGTCCCATACTATTTCATCTTATTAAAAGTCTCCGTTTTTATCATAGTTTTAATAGTTATTGTGCAGCAGATATATTTATTTTTATCATGAAAAAAAGTTTTACAGGTGACTTTATATCAAGATTAATAAAAACACGGAGAATCGTTGATATAAACAATATTTTGTTAGTAGTAATAGATAAAGTAGTAGTTTACCTTTCTGCAAGTTGAACTTCATTAGGCGTCGAGGTAACATAACGCCTAATGAAGTCCCTTACTATATCTTATTACATAGTGGACTTCATTAGCCGTTGGGGTAACTTAACGCTTATGAAGTCTCTTACTATATCTTTGTACATTAGTGGATTTTAATTAGGCGTCGAGTTAACTTATTGGTATTAATTAATACATTTTGTACAGGTACAGGTGTAATATTTTAGAGTGCAATGGATTCTTTTTAACATAGTAATATTAACTTTAGAGCAAATTATTTATAAACACATGAATCCAGGGAACAGATTTCCTTTTTACTATATTGACATTCGCCTCGGTATCATACGGGAGTTAATTGTCGTATGCATAAACGAGATATGGCAAAACGGCTTACTATCACATTGAAGATCAGAGTCTTAATTAATGGCTTTATTTACCCGTCTAAAAAGTAAATTTGACCTCAGTATCTGTGGCTCATATTGATAAAGTTGATTGTTTTATCGACAACATTTAAACACAAGTTTAACGTGAAAGTAAAATCTGTAAAAATTTTCCTACTCCTACACACTGTTATTGGATAGTAACTGGATGCTATTACATTAACGACGATCCTGGTGTTTTAAGGCTCGTCATACCGTTTCCAGAACGAGTTCAGACGGGTAAACGGGTTTCTGAGATTTTGTCAAACAAAGTTTAAATAGTTGATTTAATAAGATAATTAAATAATGCTATAAAGGTAGACATATTGTTGCAATGCGAGGAATTTTTAAAGATATTGACCATTTGAAATATAACAAAGGTAGATGGTCCGTGTGTTGATTGCAAAAGATTGATAAATGGTGATCAAAATACATCAACCAATTCTTATTGCTTACCCTTCTAGATCACACGGCCTCACGTCCCTGGTGGAAGTTTCTCGTTTGGGAGTTTGTGATTATAATTTAGACATACAACTTGCAGGAAGCTTTATCCGTTCAGTCCTAAAGAAAAGAACTCCCTTAAAAGCTCTATACAGCGGGAGCATAATACGACATAACAGTGTATCCATGGGTGGCTAGTCCACTTGTGGATTTACTTTTTAATATGTGCAAGTTATTTTAGACATTTACTTTTTCAACAAAAAAACTGTCCATAAAACTAAAACAAATCAAACGGAGTTAAGTTATCATTCTCGTTAAGAAAATACTGTGCTTAAGCGTATAGAAAAAGTGAAATTTTCAGGAATGATTGTGAAAACGGGTCTCCGTATCAAAATCACCCCTTAACTTTGACTGACCTTAAATTCAACCTGGTGACATTCAGATTTAAATTCTTAAGGTGTCATTTTGAAGGTCACTTTAGGTTTATGGCATCTATTTTCTAAACAGAATGTGCTTACCCTTCCGAGCACCCAGCTTCACGTCCTTTGTGGGGGTTTATGTGTTTAAACTGAATTGTCAGTTTAAAAGTTTTTACTTTGCTTCTGGATTGTTATTCGGACATCGATAAGTATGTTTGGGTTTTTTTCGCGCGTTATATACTAGTAAATGCTGTTTTGTTTTATCAACAAACTTTAATCAACAAAACTTTAATCAAAAGTAACGCATGGCAATGCTTAGACGTATATTGCCAAACATTTAAGTTGAGGGGAATCTTAATTAAGGCATGATTGTAAGACTGGAGCCCGATTGTATAGGGTCAAGTGAAATGTACAGTTCGATGTGATACATTGTACAGAAAGTCTCTTACACTGTCATCAACTACTTTTGTTTTAGAGAGCTCCGATAGTCGGTTATTTGTTAGTTAAATTTCTATGTTTAATATTTTGTATTTAACGCGATACATAATTTCATTTTAAATATAAAAGCCTATTTAAATGTGAAATATAACTAATATGCAGTTTTTAATCAATACAACAATGTACATATAAACCCCTTTATCTGTGAATATTATGTAAATTCTATGCAATACTTGAAGGATAATTATTACACATAAAAACAAACATACTAATTCATGTCCGAATCACATTTCAGAAGCAAAGTAAAACTTTGGAACTGACAAGTCAGGTTAGACACGTGAACTTCCACCATGCAGGGAAGTGAGACCGGGTCCTCCGGAAGGGTAAGCACCTCATAAAATACATTTGTCTCGAGTGACAACCGAACTTTAAAGATGAACTGTTGTCAACTCAGTGACGTTTTAAGAGGTTGTCACGTGAGTGCACTGGTTGTATAAGATCAAATATAAAACTACATAACATACGAAGGACGAACAATAAAGAAATTAAGACTTTTAATTAATCAATGTTATTAATACCAGTAAAACATGAATTTAATCAATAATTTGATTTTGAAAATACAATTTACAAACTAAATACATGTACAGCATCATAAATAAAAGTTTTATGACGTCATTTCGGTAAACTTAAAGTCCATACATTCTGAGTTTTTACAAGTGTCCGTTCATATCATACTCATAAAACACCCTAATGTCTCAAAATGTGTCAAAATTCAAATGACTACAAACAGTATTCAAATAATGCCACCTTTCCATGCTCGTATCCAACATACAGCAGACGATCAACTCCAAGACTGATACTCCTTGGCACTTCGTTAATATTCACACCCGTCTTTATATTCTGGATAAACTGACTATTCTGATCTATCACTACTATCTGTTTCTGTTTTTGTTCCGAAATTATGATACGGCCCCCATTTGGATCAATGGCAATATCAGAAGCATGGAAATCCGCAGACGGCTGGTAGCGGAACCGAAACGTTCCATGGCGGTCGAGACAAACCACGCCAGCTACATTGTCTCCTATCTTGTCAATAACAATCAAATCTCTGTTTGTATTTTCTTTGACACGACGCGGGACCGTAAACATTAATTGGCCAGATTTTTCTAATCCGAAAGTTTCTAGGACAACGCCATTTTTGTTGAGCTTGTATAAAAGCTTGACGCTATCTTTGGTTTTACTTCCGTATATACCTACAACTGTTATCAAAATGTGTCCGAAACTTGTAATGCAGATACCGCGCGGCTGTAGATTTTCGAAGTATGCAACTTTTTCTATGGCATAAGCCGGAGACATCTTAACTACTTGTCCTTTACATGGAATTGTCATATAGGTGCTTCCGTCGTCTGAAACTGCCAAAGAAGAAAGAAAATGTTCAAATTGAACACGTTTTAAACATTTGCCATCTGTATCATAAAGACTTAGTATTTTCTCTCTCTCCAACCCTACCCAGACGGTCTTCTTTATTGCAGGGGTGACCGAAACGATAGCTCCATTATAACTGTTATCGGTGTTAACACAAAATTCCGCCATTTTATAGGCATCATGGACAGCTTTTCCCGAGTAGTTGATTGAATGATCTCTTGTAGCTTTACCTTTAAGATGAATGTTTTTGCACCCATCACAATAAATCTCCTCACATTGTACACACTTCCAAGCCACACGTGTAGTAGAACCACATAAATCACACTCTGTGACGTGTACTTGTGCGTTGGCCATTTTGACGAATACTTGGAAAAGGCTATTAATAGAAGAAGGAAAATACGCCATGTATAACTGGGATAATAGTCAAGACGAAGTACTTAGATATCATACATGTACATTTAATAATTTATTGCGGACGAATGCATTTATATTATAGGAATCACACAGGTTTATTTTGCATACATAAATTGAACACTAATTACTTGTGTGCACATTTACCCTATTACTACCTATGTTGATGGTGAACTCTTACTAATGTACGGTCAAACGGATAAATCACTGGTATACGTAGTATAGGCAAACAACATTGACCTGTCCGCTTGACCTTTAAATTTGAATATTTATTGTGGAAGAGTACATGCATGTATAGGAGACACAAAGTTCAATATGTTGTGTATGTATTTGGCTGTGGATCCTACCACTACTCATATATTGGATGGGTCTTCCTATTTGAATATTCTTTATCAAAAATAACAATAAATATTACAATGTCACATATCAATCAACATAAAATGAACACAATTAAAACAATATATCACAGATTAATATCCAGACAAAATATATTGGCATATGAGAAACTTTCATACAATATATATATATATAGTTGCTTATTAAAAAGGTCAAGCGGACAGGTCAATGTCACAGTGTATGAACGGAACTGTACGCAAAAACTGTTCGGCGAAGCGAGAGACAATGTGGTCAACGAGTAAATTGTTTCTTGGTGCGGTAATAGCAACTCGACAACAAAATACGGTCAGTAAGCATTTGTTCTATATCTTCTTCTTGAGTGTTTTCGCATGTTATAGAATCTAAAAATAAATTTAATATTCCATTAAGAACAGTATTGAACACGTATTTGAGCAATGCTTGATCAAAATAAAATGCTCATTTCATCGAAAAAGCCTGAGAATTTAAAAAAAATTATTGAGAACAAACCTTTTCATTCAGCCTATATACAGTAGAACATCGATGGCTTGAAGTCCAGGGGACTTTGGCCAAATATTCGAGCCATCATGGGGTTCGAACGACCGAACATCGAGAGGTGGTCTTCATTAGATCTAGGGTTCACTACATTTACGATGATATCTCGACGTTTTCAAACTTCATTTAAAAATGAAATGTTGAACTTCGAACTGCTAATCTATCGATATCGACAGTTCATTTGAATTAAATAATTAAGGTGAAAGTAAAAGTTAATAACAACAGCTGATGATATAAATAAACTTACTTTATTATCATTATAATACAAAGCAAATGTATTACCGGTTATTAATTATCATCGGAACTACTGGCAATACACACTGCCGTGCGCATTCCAATTAAATGTAAATAACAGAATTTGGACTCGGGTGTTTGATCGATCAAGCACCCGCGTGTCGTAATCGGATTAAGAGATTACTGAACTGATCGTTAATTACTAATCTTGAATACGACTTTACGTTCCAGATGAGTTGTTTCGTTTCGTTTTATTATTTTCGGCGAAATATGTATCATGGCTTCAGCTTGTGTTTTGTTTACAATGACTGGCCACATGTCATTCTGGTAAAATTGTATTCGAGCGAAAGAAGTTGAATTGTCGTCAAATTTTCACCTTCGAGAAAGATTTATTGTTCTAGCAAAAGAAACACTGTACCGGTAGTTTTTATTGTGACACTTTAACTTCAGTCTCTCTGGGATATATGCTTATTATGCTACCATTTGCTTCTCTGTAATTAGTATTATGGTATTACTGCCCACCACTTCCTCACTTGAACATGCATTATTAATTTGTCCAAAAAAGATTGTCCTAATATAAAATATACATTTACAAATTTTTATTTTTTATTTTTATTTTTATTTTATCTTTCAGTTAAGAAAATGGTTTCTTACCACTGCAAGGAGTCCTCCTACATTTTTATTTTTATAAAAAACATAAAAATAGTCAAGGTAAAATGGTTTGACCCCATACTAGGTGACAACAATATATTTTGCTACCTATATTCTCTGAAATATACATCATAAGTCTTCCAAAATTTGTTAAAGATAAACCTTCATTTTTAAATGATGAATTCCCTATGAGATCTTCCATTGAAAAGGGAGATAACTCAGACGGACTGAATATATCATTTAATTGTTGACTCAGGGATATTGCAAGCCTAGGCTTATCAAGGCACTCAACAAGTTTTATGGTCGTCATCACAGTATTGTTGATAAGTTTGATGTTTCTGTGTCCAGGATTGCCCTGGATATATTTGATGTCTCATAGTTCCATGTTCCTTTCGCACAATTTTGATTTAACACGTGGCGGGTGTAGCTAGCTAAACAGGAGGTGCTTACCCTTCCAAAGCACCCGGCCTCACTTCCCTGGTGGAAGTTCACGTGTCTAACCTAACTTGTCAGTTCCAAAGTTTTTACTTTGCTTCTGGATTGTGATTCGGACATGGATTAGTGTGTTTGTTTTTGATTATTTATATTTATATTTCAAGACGATGAAGAGTATGTACCAGAAGTGTGGTAGTTTATAATATATAGATGACGTTTTGACTCTTAACAATCTTAAATTTATGTAAATGTCATCTATCCTAGTAACTTAAATTAATAGATACGACTGATTCCCTAAGTTCTGCTTCATATTTAGACTTGTACCTCAAAAGTTACATTTGAAACTGTATGGCAAACGTGATGACTTCAATTTTCCTAAACCAACTTTCCTTTTCATTACAGTAATATACCATCTTCTCCTGTTTATGGTGTATTTGATTTACAATAAATACGCTATGGTAGACCTTGTTCCCACTATAGGAACTTTATACAAGGAAACAAATTGCTTCCAAAATAGATTGTTGAACCAGGGATATTGCAAGTTTTGGCTTATGCGGTTCCTCAAAAAGTGGTCACTGTATTGTTGATACGTTTAATGTCTCTGTGTCCATGGTTGTATTGGGTATTTTTGACGTCTCATAGTTCCTTGTTCCTTTCACAATAGTTCGATTACACACGTCGTGGGTGTACCTATTAAAACAGGAGGTGTTCACCCTTCCGGAGCACTTGTCCTCACTGCCCTGTTGGAAGTTCACGTGTTTAACCTAACTTGTCAGTTTTAAAGTTTTTTCTTTACTTCTGAATTGTTTAGTATGTTTGTTTTTGATGTAAAATAAATATAGATATATGTGGCAGCTTTTGTAATTAATATATTGCCAATACTGATTATTTTGAATTTTAATTATTTTATTCTATTATTTTTTTATTGGTGTTTATTAATACATTTTGTGCAAGTACAGATGTAATATTTCAGAGTGGAATGAAATTCTTATTTAACCTAGTAATGTTAACTTTAGAGCAAATTATTTATAAATACATTAGAATCTACGGAACGGATTTCCTTTTTACTATAATGATATTTGCCTCGGTATCACAAAGGAGTTAGTTGCCGTATGCATAAACGAGATATGGTAAGACGGTATTCTATCATATTGACGACCAGAGTCTTAAGTAAAGGCTTTATTTATACATCTTAAAAGTAAATTTGACCTCAGTATCTGTGGCTCATATTAATAAAGTTGATTGTTTTAACGACAACATTTAAACACAACAAGTTTAACGTGAAAGTAAAATCTGTAAATATTTTCCTACTCCTACAAACTGTTATTGGATAGTAACTGGATGGTATTACATGAACGACGATCCTGGTGTTTTAAGGCTCAACATACCGTTTCCGGAACGAAGTCAGAAGGGTAAACGGGTTCCTGATGTCAAACAAAGTTAAATAGTTTACATATCTCTACAGCTGTTGTCGTATATATATCAGCAGATTTTCGGTCACTAGTTTTTCATACATCGGCCTTTCGGCAGCTGATCATCAATTCTTTTCGTTACCTCAGTGTAACTTTAGACAGATCTGTACTGTATATATGTATTATAATTTATTAATAACATGGATTAGTATGTATGTTTGTTTTTGATTAATTACGTATTTACTATCTTATATATTTCTGTATTATAACAAATTTACTTAAACATATTGTGTGAAGGATTTTGAATTCTATAGAATAAAAACACTACAACAACAACAACCAACAGTTTAAATAGTTGATTTGCAGTATGATATTATACATTTATTGCCTTTGAGTAAGGGAGATATGAACATTTGTTCACCCGCAACACGTCATATTTCCCGAGGGCGAAGCAAATGTTCACATCTCCCTCAAACAAAGACAATAAATTGTTTATTATACTATTATACCGAAAGATAACCATTGTAAAAAGAAAGGCAGAAAGAAAGAAAAATATTTAAAAAAGACAGCTTGAAAGCATCATTCTTCTCCGATTCATAACTTTTTCTTCTATCGGAACTCATCGGAGGCAAATGCTAGAACGTCGTGACCGATTCTCTATCGATGACGTATATTATTGTGACGTCATGGTGTGTTCCGAAGAAGTGGGATATGATGTTTTCAGAGGGATACACGATATTTTCTCCACCCTGATCACATGATCCAACGATCCAATCAAATTACAGATAGTATCGTATTTTTCTAATGAGGTATAAAAAACTTTTTCGTTATTCACTCTGGAAAATGGTTATGATATAATCAATAATGCTATAAAGGTAGACATATTGTTGCAATGCGAGGAATTTTTAAAGATATTGACCATTTTGAAATATAACAAAGGTAGATTGTCCGTGTGTTGATTGCAAAAGAATGATAAATGATGGATCAAAACCACATCAAATAATACTTAATGCTTACGCTTCCAGAGCACCTGGCCTCACTTTTCTGGTGGAAGTTCACGTGTTTAACTTCAATTAGTAGTTTCTCGCTTGGAAGTTAAGTTTGGTATTATAATTTAGACATGAAACTCTCGGGAAGCTCTATCAGTTTAGGCGCAAATGAAATAGCTCCATTGAAAGTTCTATATAGCTGAAGCATAATATGGCATAATATTGTATCCATGGGTGGCTAGTCCACGTGCGGAGTTACTTTTTCATTCAGTGCAAGCTATTTTAGACATTTGCTTTTTTTAAAAAATGTCGATAAAACTGAAACAAATTAAATAGAGATTAGTTGTCTTTCTTCTTAAGAAAATACTGCGCTTAAGTGTATAGAAAAGTGTAGATATTCAGGTCTTAGTTTCACAATCATCCCTTAATTTTTATTGGTCTGATATTCAACCTGATTACATTTAGATCTGAATTTTTAGGTGTCATTTGAAAAGCTCCTTTAAGTTTATTACATCCTTATTCTAAACAGGAGGTACCTACCCTTCCGAAGCACCAAGACTCACTTCCCTGGTAGAAATTCACGTGTTAAAACTAAATTGTCAGTTTTTTAATGATTTTACTTTGCTTCTGGATTGTAATTCGGACATGGATTTTTTTTATTTTTTCGCGCGTTTTATTAATGCTGTATTATTTTATAAAAAATTCAATCAAAGTAAAGCATGGCAATGCCTAGAAGTATATTGCCAAAACTTTAAGTTAAGCGGAATCTTAAGGAATGGTTGTGAGACTGGAGTCTAATTGCATAGGGTCAATTGAAATGTATAGTTCGATGTGATACATTAAAGAGAAAATCGCTTACACTGTTTTACACTGTCATCAACAACTATTGTAACAAGGAGCTCCGATAGTCGGTTATTTGTTAGTTAAGTTTCTCTGTTTAATATTTTGTATTTAACGCGATACATATTTTCATTTTAAATATAAAAACCTATTTAAATGTAAAAATATAACTGAGATGCAGTTTTTAATCGATCACTGGTTATGTTCTACTACACAATGTACATAAAACACTTTATCTGTGCCTCATACACAAATTCTATGCATTACAGGAGGGGAAATTATTATACATAAATACATTTGTCTCGAGTGGCAATCGAAACTTAAAGATGAACTGTTGTCAACTCGGCGACGTTTTAGGAGGTTGACACGTGAGTACACTGGTTGTATAAGGTCAGGTATAAAACTGCAAAACATACGAACAACGAATAATAAAATAAATTAAGACTTTTAATTAATCAATGTTATTAAGTCTAGTAAAAATATTGTTACTACAACGTATAGAAATCAGACAATAGAACATTTATTCAAAACATTAATATTGAATCAGAAATATAAAAACCGAATACATGCACACTTCATTAATAAAAAGGAAAAAAGGTTTTTTTGTGATGTCATTTTGATTCGTTTCTCGTAAAATAAAAGTCCATACATTCTGAGTATAACGAGTTTCCGGTAATATCATAAACATAAATTAAGCAGGAACACCATACTGTCTAAAAATATCTCCTACGTAATGACTACAAACAGTATTCAAACAATTCCACTCTCCTGTTCTCATACCCAACATACAGCAGACGATCAACTCCAAAACTGATACTCCTTGGCACTTCATCTATACTTAAATCTGCTTTTATTTTCTTGACAAACTGTCCATTCTGATCTATTACTATTATCTGTTTCTGCTTTTGTTCCGAAATAATGATACGACCCCCATTTGGATCAATGGCAATATCAGAAGCATGGAAATCCGCAGACGGCTGGTAACGGAACCGAAACGTTCCATGGCTGTCGAGACAAACCACGCCAGCTACATTGTCTCCTATCTTATCAATAACAATTAAATCTCCGTTTGAATTTTCTTTGACACGACGGGGGATCGTAAACATTAATTGGCCAGATTTTTCTAATCCAAAAGTTTCTAGGACAACGCCATTTTTCTTGAGCTTGTATAAAAGCCTGACGCTATCTCTAGTTTTACTTCCGTATTCATCTACAACTGTTATCACAATATGTCCGGAACTTGTAATGCAGATACCGCGTGGCTGTAGATTTTTGAAGTATGCAACTTTTTCTATGGCATAAGCCGGAGACATCTTAACTACTTGTCCTTTAAATGGAATTGTCATATAGGTGTTTCCGTCGTCTGAAACTGCCAAAGAAGAAAGAAAATGTTCAAATTGAACACGTTTTAAACATTTGCCATCTGTATCATAAAGGCTTAGTATTTTCTCTCTCTCCAACCCTACCCAGACGGTCTTCTTTATTGCAGGGGTGACCGAAACGATAGCTCCATTATAACTGTTATCGGTGTTAACACAAAATTCCGCCATTTTATAGGCATCATGGACAGCTTTTCCCGAGTAGTTGATTGAATGATCTCTTGTAGCTTTACCTTTAAGATGAACTTTTTTGCACCCATCACAATAAATCTCTTCACATTGTACACACTTCCAAGCCACACGTATAGTAGAACCGCATAAATCACACCCTGCGACGTGTGCTTGTGCGTTAGCCATCTTGACAAATAACTTGGAAAAAAACTATTATGAGAAAAAGGAAATTACGTCGTCCCATATATACGTAATGAGTTAATAGTTTAAAGGTCAACACGAAGTACTCTGAAAGCGAGAGGATATGTATATATAAGAACTTAAGCTGGAGTTATAATATGATTTTTAAACAGGGATCATATTTAAAAAAATATGGAAACACTATGAATGCTTGACCGGCTTTTCTGATAGGTCTGTATTTCAATAAGACAATCCCTTCAGTAGTGCTCAAGGTCATTTGCACTGCAGATACTTGCTGTAAGTGTAAACGTTCTGGACTATTATGTTATTCAAGGCGTCATCCTTCACTAGGATGTAACAACAAGTGATCTAATATAAGTTCAAAGAATTCTATATTTGATAAAACATTGCATGTGTTCATTGGCTTACTGACTTGTATACTATTGCAACTTCCAAGTTTCTTTGTATGTTCTTCCAAATGTAAAATAAAATTATTGTTCAGCTTACCTTGTTCCTTCTATAATTCAGGCTGATCAATTTCGGCATCTGTGACATTGACCATTTAACCCGTGGACTTCATTCTCTCAGTGCTAGGATACACACAAGACTTTAACGTCAGATGATTAAAATGTGAAATGTTAAAAAACGACGCATGACAGACGGACGGTGAACCATCGCAATAGCTCATCTGAGCTAAAAAGGGATGCTAAATCGCTTCAATGAACTATAAAACAAATCAAACAAACTAAGGTAATCATTTCAGTTAAGACAAGGGGAGACAGTAAAAATAAGCCTGTTATCTATTCCTGGGAGGAGTAATTGAGAAACCGATGTCGGGTCTCAGTTTTACAATCACTCTTTAGCCGTTAGATACCAAAAGTTGCCAAATTTAAGGGAAATCTCATTAATCAATGATTGTTAAACTGAAGTTTTGTTGTATAGGGGCAAGTGAAATGTACACTTCGATGGGAGTACTTTATGTAACAAAAGCACCACTGAGCGGGGCAATGTACGCCCGTTAATGTCTATAATGTAAACAGGAATAATAAGAGGGGGTAAGATTCCATGATATTTAATGATATGCACATCTTCATGTGATCCCCATCACACATGCCGACTTACAAAGCAATCAGTTGAAACCTCTAGGACTAGTTACACCCACAAGAACATGGAACACAAGATACGAGAAAATGAAGTCAAAGAAAAAATAACTACAATTTTGCGGAAAGCGATAGAAAACCCTGGTTTATAATTATGTTAAACATTATTGCTTCTTGTAAAACCATACCTTTTAAAGGAATTAAATGAAAAAATAGAAGATATTGTATTTTTACATTACGTCCTGATTTGGCACTTAAAAAGCCATGATTTCTACAAAAAATTCATGCAGCATCTTCATTTTACAATATAAATATCTTTATATGACCCCGATAACACATGTCTAATTGTAAAGGAATCAGTCAAACTTGCACCCACAAGAAAACACAAGATACCAGAAACTAGACACAAAGAACCGTAACTCAAATGCTGCAAAAAAAGTTGAAATGCAATAAAAAGTTCTTTATGTTAAACATTATTATTGGTTTTAAAATCATGCCAACTATGAAACAAGTTCTTGTATATTTTTTGTACATTATTTCCGTATTTGACCTTTGAAAGCAACCTGTGACCTTGACCTTCAATATTAGGGCCTAAATTTTATACGCGACACACCGCCTTCCCATAATACATGTTTAGTACAAGTTTCATCTTGATATCCAGATATGGTCCGGACAAGAAAAATGTTAACATACGGACAGACGGACGGACACAGACAGACAGACGGACAACGCCATACCATAATACGTCCAGTTACACGGGAGTAAAAACAGTCACCAACACTTCCGTCAGATACAACGTTAAATTAAACAGAATTGGTTTCAAAATGTTGAATGGCCTGCATGTCCGAGGCGCGTGTGGACGATCTTGTGTACAATAAACTACAAACATGAACGGTTCAAATATTGTAAATGTACCCACTTTCTCTGGTTCAATTTTTCGCGGTTTTGTACTTAGCGACCTTTGGCGAGATATTATTTCGCGGATTTCTGAAATTGACTATAAAATCGATATTACAAGTTCCGCGGATAATTTTCGACCGTGATTTTAGCAAAAATTTGTACATGGCGAATAAAACTACACTTACAGTAAGATGATAAGCTTACAATGCAAATAGTTATATATGTGTTAAATGCTTTCTAAACGATGCCACATAATGAACTGTGGAGCGGAGTACAGTCAAACCTGTCTATAAAGGCCAAGCAAAGGAGAAGGGGTCTTTATTGACAGGTTCAAATAGAACGAATAAAGAACAATTTGGATATAATTCCTCTGGCATTTATAAGCAGGTGGTCGTTATATAGAGGTGGCCTTTTACGCAGGTTGGACTGTAATTGGATCATTTTACGCCCTAATCACGTTTGTTTCACACGGTCTGTTCTAGGATGGTGGAGGAAACCGGAGTGCGTGGAGAAAACCATTTATCTTCGGCAAGCGAATTGACAAACTTTCCCACACTATGATCTGTCTCGAGTTGGATTCGAACTAACTGTGGAAATTAAGAGACGTTTTAAGAGGTTGTCACGTGAGTACACTGGTTGTATAAAGTATAAAACTGCATAACATACGAACGGCGAATAATAAAGAAGATATGGACTTTTAATGAATCAATGTTATTAATACCAGTAAAACATTAATTCAAACATTAATTTGATTTTGAAAATACAATCTACAAAGTTAATACATGTACAACAGCATTAATAAAAAGAAAAAGGTTTTTTTGTGACGCAAGAATAAAAAAATCGTAAAATCAAAGTCCATACAGTCTCAGTATAATGAGTTTCCTGTTATACATATTATAATCATAGAACATCATCATGTCTGAATATACTTCTTCTCTTTCAAATGACTACAAACAGTATTCAAATAATGCCACCTTCCCGTGTTCGTATCCAACATACAGCAGACGATCAACTCCAAAACTGATACTCCTTGGCACTTCGGCAATATTCACATCCGTCTTTATATTCTGGATAAACTGACCATTCTGATCTACCACTACTATCTGTTTCTGCTTTTGTTCCGAAATTATGATACGGCCCCCATTTGGATCAATGGCAATATCAGAAGCATTGAAATCTGCAGACGGCTGGTAACGGAACCGAAACGTTCCATGGCTGTCGAGACAAACCACGCCAGCTACATTGTCTCCTATCTTATCAATAACAATTAAATCTCCGTTTGAATTTTCTTTGACACGACGGGGGATCGTAAACATTAATTGGCCAGATTTTTCTAATCCAAAAGTTTCCATGACAACGCCATTTGTGTTGAGCTTGTATAAAAGCCTGACGCTATCTCTGGTTTTACTTCCGTACTCATCTACAACTGTGATCACAATGTGTCCGGAACTTGTAATGCAGATACCGCGCGGCTGTAGATTTTCGAAGTATGCAACTTTTTCTATGGCATAAGCCGGAGACATCTTAACTACTTGTCCTTTACATGGAATTGTCATATATGTGTTTCCGTCGTCTGAAACTGCCAAAGAAGAAAGAAAATGTTCAAACTGAATACGTTTTAAACATTTGCTATCTGTATCATAAAGACTTAGTATTTTCTCTCTCTCCAACCCTACCCAGACGGTCTTCTTTATTGCAGGGGTGACCGAAACGACCGCTCCATTATAACTGTTATCGGTGTTAACACAAAATTCCGCCATTTTATAGGCGTCATGGACAGCTTTTCCCGAGTAGTTGATTGAATGATCTCTTGTAGCTTTACCTTTAAGATGAATGTTCTTGCACCCATCACAATAAATCTCTTCACATTGTACACACTTCCAAGCCACTCGTGTAGTAGAACCACATAAATCACACTCTGTGACGTGTACTTGTGCGTTGGCCATTTTGACGAATACTTGGAAAAGGCTATTAATAGAAATAGGAAAATACGTCGTGTGTAACTGGGATAATAGTTTAAAGGTCAATAGTTGATATAGAGAGAGTGTAAGTAAGCAAACACTTGATCTGTCCGTTTGACCTTTAATTTAAATATCTATTATGGACGAACGCATTTATATAATATGCCTCACACGGGTTTATTTTGCATATATAATGGGTACACTAATCACGTGTGTACACATTTTAGTGCATATATACCCTACTACTGCTACCTATGTTTAGAGTAGACTTCTAATGAGAGGTCAAACGGACAGGTCAACGTTGTTTGCCTATACAGTATGATGAATTATAACGATGAATAAATAATACGTGGCATAGGCAAACAACATTGACCTGTCTGCTTGACCTTTAATTTGAATATTTATGTGTGTACAGGAAACACAAGATTCAATATGTTTTGTAACATGTATTTGACTGTGGATCCTACCACTACTCATACGCAATATCGGATGGGTCTTCCTCTATGAATATTCTTAATAAAATAATAGTACTAAATATTATAATGTCACATATCAATCAACAAAAAATATACACAATTAAAACAATATATCACAGATTAATATCCAGCCAAAATAAATTGGCTTATGAGACACTTTTATACAATATATATACATAAACGGTTGCTTAATAAAAGGTCAAGCAGGCAGATCAATGTTGTTTGACTATATATTAATGCATCTACAAACCACAAAAGGTTCTAGTCTATGAATCACTTCCTGAGTGAAATAATTGTACATCGCATATCATGTGGAAAAGTTTAACATTGCCAAGCTTCTTACCTGTTCATGTGTTATACATTTTACTTACTAGAACTTTACTTAGGAATAAAATATGTTAGTTTAAAAAGTCTAAAAATAGAACAATATACAATAGTTGTGTCAGTTGTGTATTGGAAGAACTGTGTTGTTTAGTTGTCATATACCGTGAATGAGGCCGGTATATAACTTTAAGTGCATTAACAGGTAAGAACAGGTAAAGGTAAGTAATGTTCGTTATGATTTTCTTATTAGACTCAATTGCTTTTTTGTTTTTTATTTTAGTTATGTCAATTGTAGCCTCTTTACCATGACCGAAACAGAAATTGAATAACTTGGCTTTCAACCAGCGACATTTCATACATATTTAAATATAGCTGCTTCATAAAACTGAAAGGTGAAATGGTAAATAGTCTGAACCTAAATAGTCCTTATACCCCATCTATACCCAGCCCCTCCCAGTTTTATACGATAAGGTAATTTTGAACCAGTACCCCCCCCCCCCCCCCCCCAAAAAAAAACAACTTTTGCGAAGTGTTTTCAAATGATGTTGACACCTATTTTTTTTGTTTGTTTTTTTTTGTGACTTAAACTCACAGTACTTTGACATTTTGTTTTCATTTTCACAATTATTTTATTTGTTATTTTCAACACATACTCTATAGCCAGACCCCCATTCCCCACCCCGTCCCCGCGTTATACTCATCGATAATAAGGTGATTTTGCACCCCTATTAAAATAATTGTTTAATGGTTACTTTCATTTTCACTTGTTTTGAGAACTATTTCAAATGATGATGACACTAGTCCGGTTTCACTTTCACTCTTTGTTCTTATATTGTTTTCATTTTGTTTTTACTTCCAACACATACACTCATCAATTCAGTCACAGTACAGCGCATTTGTCATACCTCCGCGCATAAGACTTATGCGTGTAGAAGATACATTATAACTAATGTTTTATGATTCATTTGGTGACCGCGTCATATTCTTACAAAATAAATTTTAGAGTTCACAGACATAACTATATAATGTTAAACATCACATCAACATTTTTATCACAATTTAGAAAAAAGAGGTTACTTTCCTAAAATAAAAATGCCAGTAACATTAAAAATTCCAACAGACAAGACAGCATGCAGACGATTAGTGCGCGATTTACGAAGATTTAATATTAGTTAACACTACATTAAATTCCATGCGATAAGCATCATATGATAACTATTATGAGGGATGTTGACATTTCGTTTTATTGTTAAATGATGGTATATGTATGAGCTGTTAATGTCACTATCTGTGTATAATATACACAGATAGTGACATTAACAGCTCATACATATACCATCTATAAATGTATATCTAATATATGTTTTATTTCAGAATTAACTGAAAGCTGAAGAACTACAAGAATGCATCAAGCCTATCAAACACTAAGTACCAAAGATGTTGACGTATCTGCCAGGGTAAATATCTCTCTCTCTCTCTCTCTCTCTCTCTCTGCCAGGGTAAATCTCTCTCTCTCTCTCTTTCTCTCTCTCTGTGTGTGTGTGTGTGCAAAGGCAAATGTCTCTCTCTGCAAAGGTAAATCTCTCTCTCTCTCTCTCTCGTTTAATAGTATTGTTGTATGGATTGTTAATACTCAATTATAGGAGTAAACCAATGTTGCTTTCGTTAAACCGTATGTTTAGACTACGTCAGGTGTTACTTGCAAAGGCATTAATAAGATCTGAATATTTACACACGGAATCCATAGGTGATCGCAACTGTACCGACACACACACACACACACACACACACACACACACATGGTTGATTAAGTAGGTGAAGTCAATAGCCAGTCCCAATAAGCCCTTCAAATTCAATGATTGAAGATTTTGCACTTACAGCTGTTCTCAGGCTATAATACATGATAGAACAATTGCCAAAATTTTGGCACAGTGGTAGATTGGAATAGGTTAATCAAATGCTGTTTTGACGTTTACGTCGTCATTCCTAGGTAAACTTTTCACTGAAATTACTTCATCTCCAGAATTAAAAAACCAGTGACAGTCATACTTAGTAGAGATGTTGCCCAGCCTTTACGTTTGTGAAGCTTATTGACCTTGATCCTTTTTTTTTTAAATCACAGTGACCTTATATAGTAAAAACTTTGATTTATATTCTTGCCATGAACCCATAGACCCTTAAAGCTTGTTACTCCATACATACATTCATTCATTCATTCTTTATTTATTCTGTAAATGTAGAAAATCATTATCTAGATTTATTTATTTAGTTAGTTAATCGTAAAATGCCGATTTGCCAAGGTGTTCGGCTTTAGATCCACTGGCATATTTTCTTGGAAAATCATCATTTAGATGTTGTTTTTTTTTAAACAAAACTGAAGCTGTTTTGTTAGTTAATCATATAATTCCGATTTCCCAAGGTTTAAGACCCACCACGAGCATCTCAGAAAATCACCAACAAAATGGCGTTTTTTTTCAACAACCGAAACTATTTCGTTGGTTTATCATACATTGCATCACTTTTTCAGAGAAAAATGTTCGATACAGAGAACTATGGAGACAGCAAACAGTCAAACGGTAATTCTGCAAAGGTAAGTCAACATCCAAAATAAGTAAAACACGCCCATCGTTCATAATTTGGCCTAGATAATGACGAAATCACGCCCATCTTTACCAGTGAATCATTTAAAAAGTGTGAAATTATTAATAAACCTGTTATAATCTTGCAGCACTAGGCGGTTGTTACCACTTCCAACTCCATGGTGTTGCCGTGTGAGTTAGCATTAAAAACAGGTCTGACAACATTCATTTTAAACAAATCAACACTGAACCTTTTTCAACAAATGTTCTTACCAAACAAGACTGGAGCAAGGATGAAACCACTTCCATCTTCATCGTGTAACCGTTTCAGTTAACATTTAAACCAACAATTGGCCCTTTTAACCAAATATCTTTAACAAACAAGACGAGAGAGCATAATAAACTGAGGAAACTACTCCGGTCTCTGCACCGTTATTTTTATTTTACCAACCAGTATCACAGATTCCATTATCTGAAGTATGTATTGCGTTTGTTCATGTTGGGTTCCTGGACTGAACATTATTTTAAATGCCAGGTTTCTATATATTAAACATGAACTTTGTTCGACAATATAAACAGGTACCTTTGTTGCTTTGTCTGTTTTTAAGTACATGTTTATTTGTCTTTCTTTTTACTATTTACAATCATGGCAAATCGCAAAAAATATTCTTAGTAGCATGTTTGTGAAAACTTCTCACATCTGCCAAATCACCACCTTTCATGTCAAATTATTATTTAAAATGTGTTTTTAATTAAAATTGAGAAATCGTTATCTTTATGTAGCATTTGTTGTTGTTTTAAACATAATTTAAAATGTTTTACTTATATTTCAGAAAAATAGACTTTTGGATCAGTTACGAAGTGCAACAACAGAACGGGATAGACTTTTGTTAGAATATGCAGAGCTTACTGAAGCAAAGACAATGCCTCTTGTAAGTTTAACATACTAATCAATGTTTTAATCACAATCCAAAACCAATGTTATAACTTTTGAAAGTGACAAAATAAGTTAAACATGTGAACCTTCACCAGGGGAGTGAGACCGGGTGCTCCGGAAGGGTAAGCATCTCCTGTTTAGCTAGCTACATCCACCACATGTGTAATTAAAATTGAGAGTGAAAGAAACGTGGAACTATTAAACTCTGAGTTAAAAAGAATCTAACAAAATTCTTAAAGTTTGTTGTTCTAGATGGTCCATAAAAAGACGTCGTCATATGCTTACTCTTCCGGAACATCTAATCCCACTACTGAAGTACAGGTGGTATATTTAGGCCATACTTTGTTATACATGCGATCTATTTTTGTAAAGAGGTTATATGTTTCCTAGTTTTTGAAAGTCCGAATAAATAATTCTGAAGCCAGGTGGTAAATTTGAGACACTGATTTAATGATTTTAAGCCCATTTAATCTTGTAAATGTAAATATATTGGGTATTTACTGAATACCTATTCCTCGGCATGACTTAAACTTAAAGAAGCAATTTAGAGATAAGCCGAATCAAGTAATTTATAGTTGTAAAATGTACATTATATAAACATTTAGGTATAATAGTTATTATATACGTTTTATGAAACATAGAACAATAAGAATACATATATACATATATATGACATGTAGTAGACAATGTGAATGCAGATGCAGGTAAAATTAAAGTGATAAATCATTACACTTTTAAAACACAAATTTTAAGCTAACATGTCGTTTGTTTAAGTACATTTTGCTAAAACATATTGAGACCACTATATTTAAAACAGAGAAGGATGGCAAAATTAGTAAAATGGCAAGTGTTTTACAACAGCACTTGACTCGTCACTTTACTAAAAATACCATTTGGCCTGATTAATGTCCCCAGGTTTAATAGAGAGTTTTATAATCATTACACACTGATTCTTTTGTTTTGTGCAGGTATCTAAGCAACTTGAAAACCTGCAATGAAATACAATAGACAGGCATTCAAGCGAATCCCAACGGTTGTCAAATGAAAACTTGCACGTGACCGGGTTGTTCATATGATATGAATGAACAATCTGTGCTCCTGACCGAGTCTTTCATATGAAAAACCTTTGCAGTGCCCGGATTTGTCAGTATACGTCCATAAAATAATTAATATTAAATTTTATCAACAATAAGAAATGAATAAACGAAACAATTTGTAACTTCTGGAATGTCTGTATAAAAGGAATCCAAGGATCCTACATCATATTTATTTTTCTAAATCTGGTTCAGTAAACCGTGTGCAGAGTTAAGTTTTACTGTTTACATATGTAACGGGAGGAAGACCCCCGGCACTATAAATATTCGGAGTGCTAAACACAATTTAGAACGATCGATGTAAAACAAAGTGTTTGATTTTGCGAAAAGTTTAAGCACATTGTCCTAAGAACACTGCAAAAGTATTAAATGTACCCTTTGACCTAAAGCTGGTGCTATATCAATATAAGTGAGTTTACCTTGACTGGTACGTAAAATTAGATCAATCAATCATGAATTATAGTTCGTTTCTGTGGCTTTTGTTCAGTATATCAACTTTATTCAATATATATATATCAATTCATTGAACAATTTGATAACAAATCTTATATTTTTTGTAGGAATCTCTTCATCCGATGGAATTTCAGTTCCAGGACGAACTACAAGGCGAATTAACACAACAGAAGGTACGAAAACAGATTTTTTAAATAGTTTTACAAAAAGTAGAATAATAATAAAAGATTTATATAAAAACATTTACTTCTGTCCCCTAGGCTTATTTGTTCTGACATTACTATGCTAGAAAAGGTATTATTACTGATAATCAATAATCAAGGGATAGTTAATACTCTAGTTGGCATTCCCAGTAAAGCAGAGTGTAGAATATGATAACATAACTTTTACTACGTTTATGTTCAAACCATTTGTCTATATGCATATTGTTTCACGTCACATAATCATTTTTTCACGCCACATCATTAGTTTCAAGACTATAAAAAGTCCAAGTAGATTTTAATGAGATTTCACAAGTGTTTCTGACATGCTTTGAAAGCGTGTGTGCTGATGACGGCATTAAGCGCTCTAGCATACTTAGCTACAACCGTAGACCACTGAGTCGTTTATACAATTGAGTACAACACAAGCTTTCATATCCTTTCGAACGGGGTTAAATTGACAGCGGTGAAGTGCCTTGGGTTTGAAGTTTAACGCCCTAACCACTTCGCCATTGTTTACTGACAATAATTGGTAATAATATTATTATAATAAGCATTATAGTTGTGTGTAAACAGTGATGTCTTGTTCTAGATAATGATACTAGAAATGCAGATACAGCAAAATGTGGAAGAAAATAGAAAGTTTGAATCAGAATTAGCAGAAATAAAGAGAAGTCGGGAAACTAGAGTAAGATATATCATTAGTTATAAATATTGATAAAAATACATGTACTTATATTTACATTTCAATTTTAATTGCATATGCACGTTGCTGACGTATCTAACTAAACCCGAGGTGCTTATCCTTCCGGAGCACCCGTCCTCACTTTACTGGTGGAAGTTTACCTGTTTAACTAAATCTGTATTAATACGATTTTGCTTTGATTTATGGATGGTGATTTGGACATGGACAGATATGTTTGTATTTATATACACACTTGAGGAAATTATAATAACAAGAGTATTTATCAAATACTTATAAATCTTAAACTTCAATGTTAAATATAGAATGCACTTGTCACTTACATAAAACTTTTTACTAGATGGGATCGAACCATCGTATAAATAAAAAGTATTACAAGTCTACTACTATAGACACCCCAATATTTCATGTCTTGATTATGATGTCGTATATCTATATAATTTATTGCTCTATATATATACATTTTACTGTATTAGGAAAGGTATCTTAAAACTTTAACTTAAATCATATTATGGTATTGTGGTGACACATTAAATATGGAGACATATGAGACAATTTTGAGGAAAAAATAAACACTACAGAATTCTTGTTTTGTCTGGACACATTATAACATGGTGTCCATAATAGCTGGATAAAACCACCGAGCTTCTGCAAACGAACTGTCAAACTTTTCCAAACTAGGTTCTTCCCTCAATGTGATTCGAACTTGGGTAGTGACAGGCGCTGTCATTCGTAAGTCAATGTTTCATACTATCCGACAATTGAGGATTCTCGCCAGAGATTCCACTTACAATATCGTTTTGTTTTTGTTTTCTGTGGTATGTTTAAAATTTATTATAGATAAAAATCATTGTCAGAACTAGATCTATGTGGTACGTGATGTATATTCATAACATTACTCTAATATTATTGCCAAGTTACACCTTTCTATTTATCTAAGAAAGTCGATCTACAACCAAATGTGCAAACCCAGTTCCGTAGAATTAATGAAGATCTACATCAGCAGATTGCGGACCTTGGTGCGTTAGATACAGCAAACGACGAAAATAAGGTATATCATGTTCATTTAAAAATCATGTGAATTTCCCAAATTCCATTCGAGTCGAAAATATTTTAAATTACAATTATCTGAAATAATGTTTTATGGACTGGAACAACTTGAATGTGAACACTTGTTCTTATTTCTTTTGTTTTAATTGTGGATAATTCACTTTGTCAGTCAATATGAAATCTTAATACTCCCAAGTAAAATTAAAACAGCTATACGCCTCCGAACCTTGTTAGCTTAAATACAATATTGTTTTCTGAACATAGTATAAGAAACTGCAGGCATGAATAACTGCTTCAAGCTTTCATGCTACCACTCGTTGTAAGGACCAAATGAAATGTACAGTAAGATAGGATGAATGAAAGCTGCTGAATGCGGACCTCATTTAATTGTTTAAAATAAAATATAAGCTACAGGACAATAACCTTTGAAATTAATTTTACACTGGAAACATTTTGCATATGGATTTGAATTCGTGTAGCATTTTTAAGCTTAAATATTTTCCTTTGAATTGAATGGCATTGTCATGATACAAAACATGGCATTTTCCTGGATAAATTTTGTGAAATAAAAATATTTTCTGTTTTAGGAGGGACAAAACACTAAAAATATTATTGAGGGTGAGATGGACAGTCTACAACAAATGATTGATGATAGCAGAAACACGGAAGCAATGAAGAACTATAGTAGAAATGTAATATCAGTCTGTTCATATGAAGGGAAGTAGGTGGGAAGTTGTGGATTCAGACTCTGGCCGGTTCTGATCAAAAACAAACATACTAATCCATGTCCGAATCACAATCCAGAAGCAAAGTAAACACTTTGGAACTGACAAGTTCGGTTAAACACGTGAACTTCGACCAGGGAAGTGAGGCAGGGTACTTCGGAAGGGTAAACACTTCCTGTTGACAAAGTCCTCGATATTTAGAAATAAAAAAATCACGTGGCCATGTGGAAGAAAACTTAAAAACAAGTCCCATGTCACGACAGGCGCTGCACGTTAATGAACCCTCCCTTCAAATTGCCCCGAGCACAATGCTAAGGTCAAACTTTCTGCCACTTCCCCTACAGTTGATGACCGTCTAGATATCAGTGAAATATTTTTTCTGGGACGTAATATCTTGCTCGAACTTAAAAGGGTATGTGTTAGATCAAGGTGGCATGCTGCAGTTCTGTTGTGAAGAAGCACCTCGTGAAAAATCAAAAGTGAACATACCAAATCAATGCCAAGTTGTCTTTCTTCAAAACCATGGTACAATTGAACGGGTCTGGCTGTCGTATGAATCTAGAATGCTATCCCAAAATCCAAAGAATTGTATGCTAAGGTACCATTGGAAGAACTATCAGCATTTCATTTATTGAATATAAATTCATAAATCCACGTGTTTTATCGCTATAGTTGTGTATTTTAAGATATTAATTTAAGTTTAGCGTGTTTGGTACATAACACGACAATGACGCAATTGATAAGACGGGTTCTTCTATAAAGACGTTAAATGCTAAGTAACAGACACGGCATGTAATAGAATGTTATTCTTTGTAGAAATGAGTGAAGAAATTGTAATGCAATTCTATATATGTCAATAAATTATACAACATGAAGTATTCGCTTCTTGGCTACAAGGGCTCACACAATAGGTTTCTTGAAAAATCATTCCTTATTTCATCGACCTCGGTTATCATTTACTCTCAGTTATGTGGTATTTTAATGCGTTTCAGAAGAATAACGAGACATCAGATAACTATGACAGTTTAATGTCAATGGTACAACATCAGGAAAATAAAGATGCAATGGGTAAAACGTTTTATAAAAAGGTGAGATGTAGTTAAGACGTGACAACTTGATACATATCCGGGTCAATAACCAGAGAAACAACATAAAAAGTAATATAATCATTTGAAATTATTCATTTGGACATAGATAAGTAGGATTGTTTTTCATTATATGTTAAGAAAAAGAAAAGTTTCTGGAAAACGGACATAGCATGTTGTGCTATAAAATATGGATCAAAATCTTTATTTATTTATCCCAATGTTTTAAAAAAGACTATTTTGACGAGCACTTGACAACAATGATACGAAGTTTTTTAATGCTTATTTTATATACAACAGATCGAAGCTATCGTTGATTAATATCTAACATACCTATTATTATGATTATTATAGCTTGCATATTCCCTTGGTTCAAATTCAACCAAGACTGATTCTGATCATTGTTCATGCCGAAGATAGGCGGTTCTCTCTTGGAAAACCAGTTTCCTTTGCCATTACAGAATTTATTTCCACGATATGTAAATGAGTATAAGAATTATTTCATCTACACATATCTAGTTTTGTCCCACTGCAAGTGCAAGAAAATTTGACATTTTGCCTGAAATACCACTTCATACATTGTAACTATCAATGGCATGACAATTTTTGCAACTACTTGAGCATAATATCAAAACTAAACATAGCAATCCATGTCCAATTCATAATCCCAAAGCAAAAGAAAATTTTAAAATTGGCAAATTACGTTAAACACGTGATCTTGCACCAGGGAAGTGAGACCGGGTGCTTTGGAAGGGTATAACCGCCTGTTTAGCTAGCTACGCTCAACCAGAGTTGAGAAGGAAAGGAAATTTAACTATCGGATGGCAGATCCATAGTAATTATGAATGCAGAACCGTTATATTTATCGACAATATTGTGATAGCTGTAAAAATCCTTAAATAAACATGATCCAGATTTCATTGCTGATCGAATTTTGATCAAATTTTTCTGTAAGAAGAACTATCTGCAGACGGATTTTTCTTTTCTTTAGGAAATTACAGTTAAATGATTTTTGAACGATTTTGATTTTTAATTCCAAACAATAAAACTAAAAAAAGTTACAATATAGTAAGCAAGAAAGGTTTTTTTGTTTAAAAAATTTGCGTCTAAAAGTGAAAAATCAAAATCGGTCAATAAATTAGTTTAATGAATATAATTCGATTTAAAATAGAACTATATTATACCCTTTAACAATACCGTAAAGGTGACTTTTGTCTAACAATAAACATTTCTATTATAAAGCATTTACATGGAGATGTATCGTTATGGGACGTAAACGAAGAAATAGAGAGGACGGATGTGTTTACCACAAATGAAAAACAAGAAAAGATAACTAAAACGAATGAAGAAAAGGTAAAGTAAAATTTGCTATAACATACTTGACGCGTGAAGGAAGGTTTAATGGCATCCACAAACCAGCATATGTATTTGGCTGTTATAATCGTAATTAGGGATTTCTTTCAAGTGTCCCCATTATATAAGGATCCATACACAAGCCGAAATCAAAATAGAGCAGGAAACGGCGAACATCAAATATATCCATGATAATTTGTGATACAGAGACATCATACTTATCACCAATATTGTGATGACGACCATAAAACCCGCATGCCAATTTATTTTAAGCAGGTTGTTTCGTTGTTAAGCTCTTCCATGGCGTATCAACTGTGAAATAAATACACCATTAGCATGAGAAGAAGATTTATTGTCGCCAAAACTTGTAGAATCAGTCGTATCAAAAACAAATATACTAATCCATGTCCAAATCACAATCAAGAAGCAAAGGAAAAACTTTAGAACTGACAAGTTAGGTTAAACACGCGAACTTGCACCAGGGAAGTGAGGCCTGGTGCTCCGTATCTTTTATTTCAAGCTCACTTGGATAGATGTCATGAATTCATCTATTCTCCAAATTTAACAAAGAAACAAATCAGCAAGAAATGATACACAGTTTGTATCTATCACTTTTTACAGTTTGTTGGGAAATCGTATTGTAAAACACAAATTAAATATAAACAAATTAAATGTTATAGAATTCTGTTTTAGGTTCAGGAAAATAAAGACATTGTAGGTAGCAAAGTGGATAGTCTACAAGAAATGATTGATGATAGTAAAAATACGCAAGCAGTACAGAACTATAGTAGAAATGTAAGACTTATATATGAAATATACCTCTATGAATTGAAAAATGTACTGAAATGTATACTAGTATTGTCTAAATTTCCTGCTAGTTAAAATTTAAAAACTAAGGTATACTTCCATATGCGAAGTATTTTCAAACCTAAAATATATTTTTGTCCTTTGGGTATCTTCTCAACATCTTGAGAAAAATATTGGTTTCACATTTTTGGTCCAAGCACTATTGGTGAGGAATTGTATTTCGAAACGGCCGTCTAATGCTGTAAAATCTAAACTGGTATAATATGTAATATGTCGAAAAGATCTTAATTCATTGTCAGCGTTTGAATGTTTACTTTAATGAGAAACTTAGCCGTTTTTCATGTATCCTGCTAATACATTCCACCATCATTTCATGTACATTTAATGATAATACTTAGTACGGATCGAACCATATAATTACTGCAATAAAAGAACGTCTACTTCTTTCAAATACTAATTTTGCAGCTAATTTAATAAGGTTGCTACTTGGAATTACGTATTCATTACATGAAAAAAGTGCTTTAACCACTGGCCATCATTCCTGTCTTGTGTAGTTCTCTTTCAAAGGCCGGAGAATTATAATCAGTAACCCAATTATGGGTTTTGTATTTTATTATTAGTGTTTCGTTTTACTAGTAGTTAGCTATTACAATGCAGAGTTACTTCAGCTAGATTGTTCTAGACTATTTCATCGCTCTAGACTAGACTATTTCATCGCAAAATAAAACGTATCATGAACATAAGTTTAACTTGTTAAAAAAGAGTACAAGAAACATTTCACAACTAAACACAGTAATATAGAATCACCTCGGAAAATCACGTGTTTTGCTTGGTATGCCAGTTTCAGTTTTTACTTTGCTTTGGGATTGTGATTTGGACATGGTATGTTTGTTTTTTATTAGGTTGCACTAGACATGCTAAATATATTTTTAGTCTATAATCAGATACATGTTTCATACTCTATCTTCCATACGTTGATCCTTATCTGTTATTACAGTAATTGCAATAAGTGATTAATTTTAACGTCATTTTTACAGAAACAATCAGGGAAACCTGAAGGGTATGACAGTTTAATGTCTATGGTTGAACATATTGAAAATAAAGAAGCGATGGGCAAAACGTTATATCAAAAAGTAAGATAATGATGCAACTTGTGTATTTGGTTATTGGGTAAAATGCTTTGCCAGCATAACGTTTTTAAAAAGTAATTCCGTTGAGAATGGAATGACATTCTTGTATAAACACCACTGTTCCTTGACTTTTCGATATCTTTATGCATAAATGCCATTGGGGTTCTGATAACGTTGTACGCATGGAAATCCCATCTGAGTTATCGAATGTTGAATAACAAAATTTTGACATTTAAGACATAGCATATAAACAGTTTTTTTATATAATCAATAAAAATTTAGTTTTAATTTGTCATACAGTATGTTAACATATCACATGCTGTTTGTGTCCGATAATAAATAAGTGGTGGTCATTCAAATGTTTTTTAAACTGAGCGGCAATACATTTAAAGACAATATACAGCTGGAAAATGTTTATTTGTCCATGAAACCACACACATGAAGCAACACACAAAAGAAACATATTTGTTGACCACCCTGTCCTTTGACAGGCATTGGATTTCACATGCAGTGGTTGAAGCTAGCTAAACAGGAGGCGCTTACCTTTTCAGAGTTCCCGGGCTCACTCCCCTGGTGTGAATTTCGTCTTTCGCTTAAAATGTTTTGTTAGTTTTTGCGATTGTGATTTGGACATAGACTGTCATAATTGTGTATTAATTTCAAAGTGTCTAGTGATGTGGTTATATCACAATCAGAGGACACTCTACCACCACACCAATTTTTCAATACTAGTATATAAAAATGATATTATATACGCAAGCATTATCCAAGACAGAAAATGTTGATGAAGTGGACAACTTGAAGTCCAGGTTTAAATCACAATCCTTAGGGCAAAGTGAAAATGTGATAAATGCAGCTAAAACCGGTAACTTCCAACATGGAAACAAGGCCTGGTGTTTCGGAAGGGTAAGCAACTCCTGTCCCGCCACGTGTGAAATTAAAGTATTTTGTAATTTGATTAAATATTAACTTTTTTAATAAAAGAAAAATAATGTAAGAGGGATAAGGGTCAGCTGAAAAAAATGGAGAAAAAAAATTTTGTAAATTCACACGTTAGAGAATTGAATCATGTTTTTATATCGACTAAAATGATAAAAAATCAAACTTGTTATTTAACAGCATTTACAAGGCGACGTATCATTAGGAGAGTTACAAGAGGTGACGGACATATCTGAGACTAAAGAAGACAGAAAAAAGAAGAAAGGTAGAGAAAAGGTAAATAAATCATTATAAAGATACCTTACACAATGGAATAAGCTGCTAATGATTTATGATTCCAATTTAAAAACAAGTTACAGGAAGTCTTCAATAAGCCATCGAGGAAAAAAGTTTCAGTAATTATGCAACTCATTTGCCAAGATGACTTTGGAGTAATTTTGTAGGATCCTTGCATTTTATTTGCATCACTGCCAGTTATTTTACTACTTGTATACAAAAATTGTTTAATTATCTTTTTTTCAATGGTCCTTATCGCAAAAAAAACATTTTGTTTTACTAACTCCTACATCAATATGTAATCCATAAAATTATAATCTATTTCCTCCAAACTCCTAAAAGTACAGGCGATTAATGTTATGATGGTTTCCTTCCTACCAAATAGTACAGACAAGAACAGTTGGTTCTTAAGATGTTGTCTGAATAATTTATCGACTTTGCTCTCATCTAAAACATCTAGATAAACGAACGAACCTCTGTCGTTCTAGTGTTCTTACTTCCAAACAAAACATTTCAGCTGACAAATAGCAGTAAAGTAACAGAAAAGAAGGAATCTAGTATACCTAATGAAGATGATCATCCCGAGAAAATTGACATCCTGGCATATATAAAAACACGATGATAAAAAATGATAAATAAATGCCAATACAAAACTACAATACATATACTTGATATGTTATGATAAAATGACAAATAAATCCCAAAACAAAACTAAATCACAATATATGTACCTGAAATGTAATGATTATTGTTTAAAACTATGTGACAAAGAGTTTCTTTGTCTGTTGAATGGTATAATGAGTCATCTTTATGCCAGTTTTTCTCTTTATATTTTCTTTGAATATTTAATAGCTGCAGTTTTTTAAAATATGTTGGATAGTTAGGGAAACTACAATAATATTATAATCACGCCTAAAGCATTTAAGTGTCCTCCACATCATGGAATTTTAGTGGTCTCGATTTGTATTTCGTTTGTCTTATGTCGTCTTGTTCAGCTATTTTTGTAACGAACTAGTATCCTGCAGTGTTCTTTGTTGCATTGGCTGTTGCCAAATTAATTGTTTCTTTTTGTGGTGAAGCTAGCTAAACAGGGGGTGCTTGCCCTTTGGATCACCCGGTCTCTCTTCCCTGGTGGAAGTGTAAGTGTTTAACTAAATTTGCAAGTTTTTGCTTTATTTTTGGATCGTGGTTTAGACACGGATTGGTATGTTTGTCTTTTATTTCACTACAGTTCATGTAGTGTAAGTATTATTAACTAGTATTTTCTTGTTCATAGACATCTGGCGAAAATCTTGTAAGAAAAGATACCTTGTACGGGCTAGTTCATAGTGAGGCAAATGTTGCAGCGATGGTCGAGGAAAATGACGAAGAGGTACTATATAATTATGTTTGAAAAACAAATAGCAATACCGCAAAAATATAAGTTTGCATGTGTAAAACAGCCTAAATTTTATCTACCTCAAATCAAATAAATATTCATATATATATATATATATATATATATATATATATATAGAGAGAGAGAGAGAGAGAGAGAGAGAGAGAGAGAGAGAGAGAGGAGGAAGCAAGTTATCTTTTTTTTACACATGAAAAGGTTAAACGGTTAAAACGGAATGTTTAGCAGAATACTAATTGTTAAATTATTGTGATCACTTATATTATTCCCCGCGGAGTGCATAATGGGGATGGTGCCTGTCTAAGTTTGTGTTCATGTGGGGTTTGTAAATCAACTACTTTGGGTTTCATTCATAGTTACCATATATGTTTTTCATGACGAAAGGGAGGACAAGTTTTATATTCGTTAAAATCCGCTTCTTAATACTGAAGTTATAGCTATTTTGATTTGGTCTTTAAAATGCAGTTGGCAATTGAAAAGATGCAATGAATTTGATTCATATTAAACATGTATGTTTTACCTGACAAAATAAGACGTCATTATTCCTCCATGTTGCTCGAGTTTTTCATTTTACATATATTCTCTCATGTTATTTATATCTACCTATATAACCTTACCTAGTATTGACATATACAGGTACTACATATTACACGGTGGTTTATTTTCGTTCCGTTTGTTAACAATTGACATTTACAAAAATTATGATGTTCTGAAAAATTACTATAATATTAAAACATGTTATTTACTTTTTATAGGAATTTCCACAAGACAAGTATCAACCAGATACGCTTCAAAAGATATTAAAAAGTGAACCAAATGTAACGGCCTTAGAAAAAGGAAATACTACACGGGTAAGAAATTAAAACTAAATCATGTACTAGAAAATTAAAAAATAACCATAAAGTGTTTGTTCTCAAATTTGCAAATACCTTGCTTCAGTGGCAAGTTTAACAAAACGAATCCATACCAGTGTTATTCTGTATAGCTCAAAACTATTCATCCAAATACTAGTATTTTAAATCTTGGTTATGGTACGTTTAATATATTTATGAAGGAAATCATAGGCTTTGCTTGTGTATAGTTTTTGACATTTCGTCAATTTAATTTTCCGGTCTTTTTATTTTTACATATACAAACCACTTTGAACTGTAAATTAGTTTATGATTATTGCTCCTTTAAACGATTCCAAAAAATCACGCACTATTGTAGCTTATGGACTATTTCTTCGCCTGTGCATTCATTATATTATTCGACGATAAAATTACTGATACATATTGATTATGTTAATCATAACATGAGTACAACCATTGGTGCTGAATTGAAGCAAGATATTTGGTCATGAATATGCATTTTTGGATATTCATTTCAGTGGTAATGTATTTTAAATGATGCAAAGTCACATCAATACTTTCAATGGCAATAACATAACCATTAAATAGCCTTGGTTTGATATGAATAAGCATCTTAATAATCATGTGTAAATCAACTAGACGGTCCATATCATTTGAAAGTTGTTCATTGTTGTATTTAAAAAAAAACAACATACAGATGTCTTGAAGTTTTTATGATCACTTCCGTCTAATAAGCCGAAGACAAGACAGAAACACTTCGAGAAGAAGAAGTACGATACCCAGATTAAAATATCTATTTATTTTATTGCAATATTTATATTCTTCGCTGTTATTACATGTATTATGTTATTTTTAGTCGAGAAAGCAAAGGGATTTTACAAAATCGAGGTACGATACGTTGGAATCTTTAATTTATAAACCAGAAAACCAAGCAGCAATAGAACAAGAACAGGTAAGCGTGTGCTCATTATACTTAAGCATCACTTATAATGTCTACAAATTGCGTATATAGTTTTATAAGTTCCATTGTCGTGCAAAGCAAAATAATATTAACACGGGATATATACCCGTTACTTAATTTAGTTGGTACTTTATCACAACATTACTTAATGTAACCAATTTTTATGTTGACTCACTTTTTATGGATTATACAAATGGATTTTCAGTTTCTTTGACAATCGTCCCCTCTATAACTGTAGGGCTAGATAGAACAATAACATGTAAACTTTTGTATCCGGCATGGCTGTCCCAAATTCTTAATCATACTTGTATTTTAGAGGCCCTTAATCCTATTTTTATTCTTTCTATTTGCACTAGTATTACTATTTTCAGCAGTTGACCGCCCGTTCCATTTAAAGCCATTTGTAGCTCACACAGTATTGATTGCATTCTGTTTTAATGGTTTCTGTCTGCAAAAAAAAATACCAAATGGTCATATTCAGAAAACATTGAAGACCTGTTCATTTTATTTTATTCGTGTAGCACCGTTAAACTTGCACTTTATCGAATAGATTTCAAGTCAACAAGAGAAGTAAGCTATTTGATTTTCATTATACCCCCCCCCCCAAAAAAAATGTTTGAAGGGGGTATATAGAAATCACCATGACTGTTCGTCAGGTTGTCTGTCGGTATATCTCATAGCTGCTTTGGACGACTGTCATAAAACTAAAGGTCAAGGTCGAAGTAAAACATTACATGTTGGGACGGAGGCTCTCAAGAACGTGTCTAGTTTAACCTTCCTTAAAATTTTTAAGAAACCATTTTTCTAGACATTTGCTTTTCTTATTTTTGTCTGATCTTTTCGGGTCTTTCTATTGCCAATTATGTTTACTTTCTCTACTTCAATTTAAGGAAACGGATGAAACGGAATCGTCTCCAATGGATTTATTAAAACGGCTTGAATCAGAAATTACAGTGATTATGAAGAAAGATGCAAAAGAGGTGACTTTGATAAATCAATTATTTCCCTTTTTAAAACAACTCACAGATATTCAGTCATGGAATGATAGATATTAATATCATTACATAAAAAAAATCAAACATCAAATAGTTACAAAAATAATTACTAATGCAATTTCAATTTAATAATCAAATTAATAATGGTAACTGCATGCAAATTTCATATTATTTTTTGAAAAAGATGGTATCCTTTTCCTAGAATTAGAAATAAACATTTGACTTGCTACTACATAAATCCTCCGTGGACGGTATTCGGGAAGGATTCTTTATTTTTGACATACAATTCAGCACCATATATAGCAATTTTCTTACTCTGAAGGAAAAGGTATGTCTATCTAAATTCATATTTTATCATAGTAGCTGTGCTTATGAAGAAAGATTTCCGTTTATGTTTTAGTTCTTTATCATCAGACATGTTTTAAAAATGCATTCAATAATAATACTTCACAGCAAAAAGAAAATGACAATTGGACAACACCTTTAGAATTAATAAGTCGGCTGGAATCACAGATGAAAGACGTGAGTGAAAGAAAATCCAATCAGGTAAGAAGATGAATTACTAAACACGATAAAATTTGCGCAAAAAAGGATTAACGTACCAATTGCATATTATACCAGTTTTAATTTTACAAATTATGGTTTTAATTTGAGAAAAAAATATATTGTTAAAAAACTCAAGTATTGATCACATAGCATTATATTTGCAAACTTTGCTTGGAATAAAAGACATTCTTGCGAAAAAAAAATCCAAGTATCGCAATATTGTTGATAAATGTGAAGTCTGTATCCTAAATCTACCACAATTTATTTAACGTCTCATAGTTCCATGTTCCTTTTCATTCTCAATTTTAATTGCAAACATAGCGCTAAAAATAGGTGGTAACCAATCCAGAGCAACCGGCATCATTTTATTCCCTGGTTGAAGTTCATGTGTTTAACCTAATTTGCCAACTTCAAAGTTTTTACTTTGCTTTGGTAATGTGATTTGGACATTTGCTTGTTAAAAAACATCTAAGTATGAATTAGTGATTTGTATTGCAAAAATTGTAAGAAAATGGAATTAAAGATATGCTTGCAAAAAAGCATCCAAATATAATAATTGTTCTTGTGTTGCAAAATATGCAGTAACAGCTGATGATATTCTGAAGAATATGTCATTCAAGAATTATTTCCCTAGTTCAATTTGGTAAAATATAATTTCATCCTTTGGGTTTCTTTTCAACATCTTGGAAAAAAATTGGTTTCATAGTTTTGTTCCAAGCACTACTGATGAGGAACTGTAGCCCGAAACAGCCGTCTAATGCTGTAAATTTAAGACTGGTGTAACATGTGATTTTGACTTTATAATTTGTACGCTTACCAAAGTCGTCAGTTGAAAAAATATTTTACTTATATCTTCAATGTTTGAAAAAAGTTTCTTACAATCCTGTAAGCCAGGTTCTGTAACTGTTCACTACAAAATGCATTTTGTGCATTGGTATGTTCTATTGACAAACTAGATGAATGAAATGTGATAGTGACCATCTGATGAATTTCACGATTTAAATCATTTTTATTGAATACAGTACTAGTAATTAGTTCTAGTTATTTTCAATCCAATGCCGGATATAAAACCTTTTGGTGGTCTTGATGAACAAACCTAGACTTTTTTCCTTGCGCCGACAATTGTTTGTAAGCAATTTCTGTGTTGTATAAGTTCCCATAGTAGGAACAAGCTCTACTATAACGCATTTTGATGTGAAACAAATATACCATAAGCAGGAGTAGCATGTTTATTTGCTGCATAATAAAGGTGACAATAGAAAATTGATGTCAGCACGTTTGTCATAGAATACAAACCCTTTAAACTCGCTTTTCTTTATCTCAGGTAAACACGTTACTTCTTGAACCTGCTTAATGTAGTTTATCATGCACTTGTTGATTTAACCTTTTTGACAAAATAACTCATATTGCATTCATGCACTTCCCAATCGGTCATTCACCTTGTAGTATCTAAAAATAGGTTAAATTTACACATTAATTGTGTAGCTAGTTAAATCAATCTTTCGGCACAACCGGCTTCGTCTCCCTGGTGAAACTCGTGCTTTTAACTTAATTTGTAGTTTTAAAAGTGGTTATTTTGCTTTTGGGATTGTGATTTGGTCAAGGACCGAATAAATCGTCCTAAACGCCCATCAACGACTTAAAATATCACTGTAAGCAATTGCTCTTCTGTCTGTCCGCATGTTTCGTCACCCACATATCGTATGGAAGCTTGAAAATACTTGTGTTTGGTTTTATTTAACATTCATACAGCTAAATGGTATAGACAGCTATCAGATCTGTAAACTTTTGGTTGCGTTTCGATAATTTGTTTTGCAGATTTGGTCAAAATTTGGCCAATGTTTGCATTTAACGATATTTTGAAGGATTGGTTGTTGTGATTTACCTAACAAAGTACAGGCCTTTCTCCTTAACCGGATAAAGATTTTATGAAAATAATGAATTGATCATCATGAAAATTTTTAATATCATTGTCCGAACATGAGATTCGGAATCCATTAAATGCATCTCTTTTTCAGATCCTCGCCATTTCTTATCCACTTTTGTATCGCTGTTAAGGTAACATTTAGGACTATCTTCTTAGCTTCTTAGCTCTGCCTGAAGCAATCTACTTCAAAGTGTGTGTATTGATATACTTTCAAATATCACTTATTCTTAGTACAAACTTGCGTTTAACATAGCTACAGACTTGCGTTTATGGTGAAGGTATGTTATAAAGAACAATTTATTAATCCAAAACTGAACAAGACATTTTTATTCCAGAAATATTTAAATGTTTTAAACTACACTATTAAACAGAATTTTAATTGTTTCAGACATCTGATTTTGAATTGGAATTAAAACGACAACAGGACAAGTACACAGAACTGGAAAAGAAATACCATAAAAAGGTATTTTATTGTCAAACTTTTGGACATTTTATTCAGGTCTTAAAATGATTCTACAATCGCTATTGTAGTGTAGAACTCATGGTTATGAATGGATACCTATGCTATTTGGTGGTGTGATTGAACATGTGTTGTTATAGTATCTTAATCGTCATTTATTAAAGAAACAATTGTCACTGAAATATGCTGTTCATTCTAATTAGAATTACATTTTCATTCAGTATAAACCTCTCATCTCTAATTAGAGCTGTATTGTTTAGGCTTTGACCGATTTACAACATGACGTTATTACACTAATCGTGTCAACTATATATTTATCTTCAAACATGTTAGGTCACCTTAAACAGGTGAATTGTACTTCTTAATTATTTCCTTTTATTGGTCACTAAATGTGAAAAAATGGGATCATTGTGACCTACCAATATTATTATGAGTACATTAATGGAGTGACCGTCTATTTTTTGATTGAATAAATATTCTAAGCGTTGCCATATTTACTGGCGAATCAGAGTGCAAAGATAATCATGATCATCCCTTCTCTACACGTGAAAAAGGATATAATGCAATAATTTCACTTATGCCAGATAAGATGCCTCGTGGCTTTTCCACATGTTACATTGGTAAAACAGAAAGAACCTCTTCGTACATTTTACTGAAGTTATTCAAATATATCTCAATGGTGTATGGATTAACAATTTTGTAACAATTATAATAGCAAAAGACAATTTGCTTTTAATAAGCATGCATTTGTAAATAACCACAGCAAAATTTGAACATGGACAGATATTTTATACCCCCGTGTCGAAGAACAGAAAGGTACAATGTATACTGATTTACCTCTGTTTTTCCGTCCGCCCAAAACAAAGTTATCGTACATTTTCTCAGCAACTACTGAACAAAGCTACTTGAAATTTTGTATGCGGGTTTAGTATGAGATCCCATACCACAAGTACCGATTTCAAGTCTACTTCCTGTTCACCTATTTAGTTTTTTTCTACATTTAAGCTCAATGGTTAAAAGTTAAAAGCGGGTATGTTAAGTGAACAGTAGCTCACAAATTTCTTGTTTATATTTGATTTACTATCAATAGTCCCCACAATAAACAATTCAAATATTAACATAATTATATTTTCCAATTGATGTTTAATACTTCTGTGTTTTATATTACAGAAAGGCGAATTGATGCATGTAAAAACGGAACTGCATGACCTAAAGCAACAAAATCATGAATTGCTCTCTAAACTTCAAAACCACTGATGGTCATTTATTGGTACGGATCATGTGAAAAGTGTTAATTGACAATTCATAAGTGCTCATGGAAGTGCTCTCACATTTGACTATAATCTAATGATTTTCCATGGCAAAAAGGGGAATGTTCCTTTTCTCATTTATTCTGTCATCCTTTTACTTATATGTATAATATTTCGAAAGATAATACAATTTTATATTTACAATCTAAAGTTTTTTTTCTTGTATGAAGTCTTTGAGTCTGAATCACTTCATACATTTATGAAGTAGGTTAGCCTCGTGACAAAATTTGATCACACACACACACACACACACACACACACACATGCACACATATATATTATTTGATAATAAAAACATGTGCATCATTATATGGTTAATAATAACGTTGCTAGACTAGCTAGGTAATGCAATATTACCATATTTAGTTGCTTCATTATAGTGCAATACGGTTCTGCATAGCCCATTATATATAACTTGTCAGTTCCAAATTTTTTACTTTGCTTCTGGATTGTGATTCGGACATGGATTATTATGTTTGTTTTTGATTTTATGATCGTTGATTACATAGGCTATGATAATTTATATTGGTAAAAGACTACATTCTTTAAACGTTTCGCAAGTGGGACCTGGACGAATTATCGTGTATTTGGGTGTCTAATAATCACTTTGCAATACTACACACGCATATTAAATTTCCAGATCGAGTTTTAGTTTCTTTAAAACAGGTTGGTCGATTTTAAACCACAATGGCCTGGAATACAGACAGGTACTACAAACTGAAAGCCGACAGACAGTCTCCACTTGTTATCAATTAGATTTGCACTCGAAAGGTTTAAGATAATTTGAATTATGCACATCAGGATTCTTCATTTTATAAATGACAAAAACATACCAACCCATGTCTAATTCACAATTTCAAAGCTAATTGTTATTTTTAAAAACAAGATCAATTTAAAAAATACCCTACCAACCCATGTAAAAATAATAATCTCAAAACATAGTAAAAACTATGAAATCAAGGTCAAAATCAAACAAAACATGCCAAACCATGCCCAAATCACAATCCCAAAGCAAAGTAAAAATTGACATATTAAGTAAAACACGTGGAACTTGGGGAGTTTTGATTATTTGCAGGTTAACTGAGGAAACAAGTATTAAATGCTTGCGATTCGATGTTACAGGGGACAAAGTAAGCGGGATGGTAAGTGGTCTCAGAATGTTTATACCAGCATAAGCGGATGTCATATTGTCATTATAACCAATAATTGTCTAAAGTCGTACGTGTTCCAGTTCTGTGTACCTGATAAAATACCTAATAGCAGTAAACAAGAGGTAATTACGTCATAACACGTGACCTTGTCACCAGGTAAACTGATTATAAGTACAATAAACAAACAACAAAATATTAGTTTTCCTCTTTAAACTTTAACATTTAATTTTAACAAGCAGTTTAAACAATATATTGCTAAGTTTTATAAATTAAATACAAGCATTTCAATACATAAGAAAATGTAACAATGTTGTTTATAAATGAATTATTTACAAACATATGAAATATCGGGTTCTTACGATAAAAAGATAAATTAAAAAATTAAAACGCAAACAATAAATGACAAAAAAATCAACACAAACACCCGAGGTCCTAATGTATACATGATGCAGCAAACTACGATCTATGTTTGACAGAATTTACGGCAGATAAGAGAGAAGTTACATGATATTGTAGCTCACCTGCGCATATATAGAGGATGTATAATATTTGTCAAAGCAAAAATCATCGACGTTCATCCGAAGTACATTGCACTCCGTAGAGATGGACTGAAACGGCATTGAAACGAAAAGTGAAATATCATCATGTTTGTACATAAACTGCTAGACGTACACAAAAAAAACAAGTAAAAATGAAACAAGAAAGATATGTACAAGATTGCTAAGATACATGAATTGCACACGTGTATGTTAAAATAATAAAACAAATCAAATTTGATATGAAAAATGTATCACACAGCAAACAAAATATAAATAATAAAACAATGTACTTACAAACAAATCGTGAAGCAAATACGTTTAAAATGGAATATACTCTTTATACACTAGTATACATTTGTATTTTATTAAATGAATTATGTGAATGTTGGCAATTACAGCTGACTGTTCAAAAATTAAAAATTGTGTATTCCCTGGGTAAATTATTATAAGTTACTCCGTTTTGATTGCTTTAAAACAATAGGTAAAACACAGTAAAAATTGATTCAAACCTAAATTCTGTGCAGGATTTCAGCAGTAATCTATTCCAATTGCATACCCATAAAAGTTGCATATAATTACAATGAAATGAAACATCAAATTAGGGTCAACATCATTTGTATGGTAATAATTTGTAATTGTTTGTGCACAGAAAAATTTGCAAGACTTTCTTAGGTAGTGATAAAAACCAGGTTATTTTACGATACGTGCACACTATCCATATTATGAAAGTCAATGCAAGCCCAATGTACTTTGACAATTACCTAAATAACAACATTGAAAATTTATGTATAGTAATAATATGTAAATTTCACCTGAGCTTTATCTTGAAAACACATTCAAGTCTGTATTCCATTCTCATTAAAATACAGAGACCATTCATATATGTCTTTCAGACGCGACGCTGAGTAACAATTTGGTGAACATGACGTCCAGTATACTGTCATATACCATTTTTTTTAAATTTAATCATAAAATACATTCAAATAATGGTATATGACAATACTGTAAATATATTAATTTTAGCGTCACGGTATACAAATTTTAGCGCAAATCATAATTTAGTTAAATTCACGTAGAATTAGTTTAAATTTAATGGATCTTGTGCACTAATTTGCTACGCTATAATATCACAACAATAGCTAAAATTAGTACACCGCTAAAATTAACGGTGTAGTACATCCATGCACTCTACCGATCGTATAGTAACTTGCAATGTGTTCACATAAGTAATTTTTCAACTGGTGTCTGCTAAACCGTCTTTTTTTCAACAAAGGCTTTAATATTTTCGTACAAACAGTTCTTTGGGGTCTATTTTTCATCCTGAGTTCGATTTGTTCAACACAATTTGTCGTTCAAGAACCACACTTTTTCCGTCGGTCACACTAAAAAAATTTATATTATGTTTCAAGATAGATTCTAAACAAGTGACATGTGAATGTAATGTTAAACAACAAAGTGAATTTAAGTCTGTTTCAAACTTCCGACCATTATAACAGGTGCTTGTTCCGGTTACAATGGCATAAAGCATGTACCCCTTCGTCCCATTTCAAGAAAAAGACGTATAAACAGCGACCATTCCTACTGTGGAGCATTTACAAATTTGTAATAGTGTTGTGTAACCTTCCCATTAATTTTACAATCAACCATTCTATAAAATATTAAATATTCTTTTTTGACTCAATAAAAATGGCACCGCATGTAGTATATTTTGTAAGAATAAAATTTGATCAAGGCATTATTGGCAATAACCAGAACAGCCAAGGAAACATCATAGAGCAAATGAAATACGTAATAAAGGGCAAAATATGCCAAAATATATCAAATGAAACCACATTAAAACACAACTGTAACACAAACATACCGTGCATGTCCAAATCGAAATCCCAAAAGCAAAGTAAAAAAAACTTTAAAAAAAAACCTGACAAATTGACAAACTTTCACCGGGTGTTCCAGAAGGGCAAGAATCTCCTGTCCAGCTAGCTACATTTTCCACTTGTGAAATCAAAATTGAGGATGAAAGAGACATGGAACTATGGAACATAATGTTGGATACAGAGACATCATACTTATCAACAACATTGCGAAAAAAATATTGCAAAACAATTGGGGTGCCTTGATAAGTACAGGTCCCTTCAGAAGGTCGACCTGTAGTTTAAATGGACTTACTTCTGCTAGTTCACCGATGTAATATTTATCTAGCATTGATATGGCAAACTTTGAGTGACCTTTATCTTCAAATGGAACTGTGGCATCTGTTCCCGCGCTTTCCATGATAACATCTAAACCACCTGGATGCTAAAATTTTTGATAAAAATGAAAATATTTTATTTCAGTCATAGAAATAACAAAAAAATAATAAGAATCAAAACTAATGTCACTTCATTATAATAGGTAACGACTTTACAAATTAAAGCACAAATTAATGTTTTGTAAACCCATACATGCATGTCAATACCAAAAAATGAATATAATATGCCAAAATGACACCATTAAAAGGAATGAATGTTATCATTATTATGAGTAAATTGCTATTTTAAATAAAAAAGTATTAGAAGTAAAAAAAACAATGTTTAACTAGAAAAAATGTACTTGACCAAAACATTGCAATTAAACCAGTGTAAAAATAAAAATAATAATAATACTTGCAGTTCCAAAGTTTTTACTTTGCTTCTGGATTGTGATTCGGATATGTATAAGTATGTTTGTTTTTGAATAATAATAATAATAATCAGTAATCAAAGAACCTTTAAACAATGGTTTTGACTAAACCTGCACTTCATCTTCTGATCGTCTTGGTGTTTACAATACGCGAAGAATTACAAATGCCGAAGTGTGTGTGTGTGTGTGTGTGTGTGTGTGTGTGTGTGTGTGTGTGTTCATTTACAATAAGTAATAAATTATTTACCATGCATAACAAGTCTGTAACATCGTAAACTTTATCACACAATACAATCCAACAAGATGAAACGTCACAATGTTCAGCGACTTCATTCATTGTATAAACTGGTTCCTTTTTCCCCAAACTCGTCCCCATAAATACACGCTGTATTATCGATGTCATGGTAAGATCTAAAAAACAATAATAAAAGGTTGTAGAAAAAGCCACCATTCATATCCAATTTGGCTTCATAAGCTTTATGGCTTTGAGATGTTTCAGACTAAACCGGATTTTAAATGACCTCGACTGGTTTCAATTTTGATTTTTAAGGTATATATGTTCATTTCTATATTCGTCGGTATCTTTTTTTCCACTTCGAACAACGCCATATCTCTTTGTCAAATTTAGTGATTTTTATCCATCATTACTTGCTTCAGAATGATCTTAATTCAATCAAATTGTGAAATCATAGTAACATAGCAAAATAGTAAGAGTAGAAATGTCTCGTAAATAGGTATTACGTCAACGGTTGATTATTGCCAATGTACCAAGTGTACAAGAAACAATTAAAGAATGAAACAAGAAACGATATGATAATCGATTAATGCCAATGACTTGATCGTGGATTTGAAACTGGGTTGAATAGAAAATTTGTCAGTGGTGTAGTTACACTACTGTTTGTATACCCAAACTATTTCACATGAAGACTTAATGTTATTATTGAAATAATCTGTCGAATTATTGCTTTATCACATTGTGTGTGAAACACACCAAATGACTGATATAAAAAAATCCGTACTGGTTGACTTGTTTACCATTACACAATCATGATGTAAAGCTGTATTAAAATTAGCGATATGGAACTAGAATGGCGCAGAATAAATAACTTGGAATATCAGTAAACACCACATCGTGTGTTTAAAACGAATAATAGAATCGGTCAAAGAATTAACACTACTGTAAAATTTCCTTTAGTCCTAACAATGCAATGCATGTTCAGTTTTTGTCGACCAACTTAATAAACAACGCAGTACTCATTTTAAAAACAACGCAATGAATATTTCGTCCAACTTGAGAAACAAGGCAATTGATATTCATTTTGGGTGCCTCCCTTGTTTAAAATGCAACTTATATCAGTATACATGTATATAATTTATCATGGGACGCCCAATTTGATAAACAACGCTGTGCTTATTTGATAAACAACATACTAGATACTTATTTTGGGGCGTCCAACTTGATAAACAATGCAATATATACTCATTTTTGGAGCTCAACCTGATAAGTAACACAATGGGATTCATGTTTGATAAATAACACATAAGATACTCATTTTGCATTTTGGGGCGCTTAACTGCATAAACAATGCAATGGATACTCATTTTTGGGCTCCCAACTTGATAAAAAAAATGTAATGGATACTCCTTTTGGGGTTCCCAACCTGATACCAATTTCATAGTTCACATTTAGGGGCGTCTCCCTTGTTAAACAACACAACTTATATAATTTTGCATGGGACGCCCAACTTGATAAACAACGCAATTACTCATTTTGGGGCGCCGCCCTTGTCAAACAACGCAACTTATATCATTTTGCATGGGACGCCCAACTTGATAAACAACGCTGTGCTCATTTGATAAACAACACAATAGATACTCATTTTTGGGCGCCCAACTTGATAAACAACACAGTGGATCTCATGTTTGTTCTCCAAACTTGATAAACAATACAATGGATATTCATTTTGGGGCGCCCAACTTGATAAACAACACAGTGGATCTCATGTTTGGTCTCCAAACTTGATAAACAATGCAATGGATATTCATTTTGGGGCGCCCAACTTGATATAAATGCAATGGATACTCATTTTGGGGCTCCCAACTTAATAAACAATTCAATGGTTCTCATTCTGAGGTGTCCAGCTTGTTAAACAATACAATGGGTGTCCAAGATCCGGAAAAACGACCATGTGGGCAAAATTGAAATGCATGTCAGACATACGCACATTGTGTTTCTTTTCATTGTATGCAATGGTTTTATCAAACGAACAACATTTAATGATACCAAACTGTCGACCAAAAAAAAAAAAAACTAAAATAAATAAATAAATAAATGATTAATGTTATGGTCAATTGACAATGAAACCAGAATCGTCACCCAGACTTCAATATTCACGTCCTTCCATTCTTCGCTTCTTTTTTGTCCTTACCTTTTGAATGATCGTTCTTATAATTTGTACCAAAGTTAGTTATTCCATGAAAACTGAGAAGTAAACACCTGTATCGCACCTGATCAATGTGTCATGTTTAAAACAATAACCAGGTATTTGGTTTTCTTTCGTACTTTTACAATTGTTCCAGAATAAAAAATACTTTCTGGTGAAATACAAATAATAATTGTAGTCAAATTGTAAACATAAATATCCCAAATCTATGCGAAACACTGTACATATGTTGACTGAACATGATGCCACCTAGAAATCAGCCAATCAGAATCTGGGAATCGGACACACCTCCAATGACAAGTAAAACTCATTGATAAGACCATGTGAGATAACTGACCTGTAACATTCTGTTGTGATACAAAATTTTAAAAGATCTTAACAATGACTTTTAAATACGTGTCATTGTTTTTCTTGTTTTCTATCTGTTACTTGTTAACCCATTGCGCTTTGTTCATAATGAAAGGTATATGCATATACCATGTAGGTATATACGTACGATTTGGCAGTGTTCTCTTTGCACTAGTTCTATCAAGCTATTTTTCTAAAACTTATCTCAAATTTGTAATCTATTTTGGTACATTTAATAAGGGTATAATATTGGCAACTGGAGTTTCCTGACATGTACAATAATCCAAGTGACTCGATAACAAGCATATGGTATTATGTATGCTTTGTATACTAAAATATGTTAACACTAGGGGAAGAGGCTGAAGTGCTGAAGTGAAGTGCTGAAGTGAGCACTTCACTTCAGCCTAGTCACTAGGAGCACGTTTTGATATTCAGATCAATTAAAACTATATCATTAATATGAAATGAGGATATTTCGGGGATTTCCCTTCAGGTTTGTAGTTATCAATGAGTGCGAGTTTTTTGGATTTGAATAAAACAAATGGGGGAAAATTATGACTGTAAAGCGTGTATGGTATACGAAAAAAACTGTGTCCGAGTTATAGAAATTGTTCAACAACAACAACAACAATAATAATAATAATACTGCAATTTAGTTCAAATTATGCCATATTGAAGCATTCTCAAAATAAAGTTAAAACCAAGTAGAATCTTGACTGGGGTTCAAAACAAGATAACCGGATTTTTCTACTCAACTCAAACTATAAGAACTGTCTTTTATATGTGCCAATTTATGTAATTCATGATTTTATGTAGCCTCAAGTTTGGGGAAATAAAATCGTGTGTTTAAGACGTATTTACCTGAATTCTAACTACCTGACACCTGTCCAGGTTCTCAGTTAATTACAGGTTAAACGCAGTTTAAGTTCACAAGATTTATCAACAGATTTTATGAATTGCAAAACCAAATTACACGAAAATAAAATTTGTAAGTTGTACGTAACCTTGACATAAAAACCAACGTGACCAAAGCAACAAATGATTAAAACTTGATGATAATGTAAAAACAACTGAGGATTAACACACCAAGAAAACGACATACAAACAGAGGACAAGATCAACGCACATTTAGGCCTTAACTCGGCTTTTGACGACACTGTTTATGATAACACACTTATCTTTTTTTTTTTTTTTAAACAACTTATTTTAAGCATACATGTGCATCGCAAAAATAAACATCGTTACCCAGTGCACGTCAGATCAATTGGTAAATACACGTTATGTTAAATTGTTGAGTTGTCCTTTGGTATGATAAGAATTTCTGAATTGTCTAAAAGAAATATCCATATACCATGACAGAGGTAACTATTATAGGTTCAAAAAGGAAGTCATGAGTTCTATCATCATTCAGTGTCTCACTGGGTTCATCTTGTTGTTTTGTACACGTATATCGATAACTTCTATCCACGGTTTATTGTGCCCTGTTCTTTGACTTGCTTTGGTTGTTAAAAAGTATATATGATGTATCACTGTGTATGTGTATAATTAGAAGTTGTGAATTTACAAGACAAATAACTTTATTCACACAAACCCAAAGGAAATGGTACATGGGTGAATATTGAATAAGCCATTCCAAAATATTGGTATCTCCTATATTCCAAGAAATGGTCAAAATGAAATTTTGAAATCAAGACATTACACATATCAAATTCGAAATAAAAATTTATATAGTTATTTAGCCGTTTGTATTGTATGGAGTCGTAACGAAAGTTTTAGACGAAGATGTGACGGCAAACCTAATGGTCAGTTTATGATGGATTACTCAATGTATTCATATGAAATAAAGGATGATAAGAATCAGGCAAAGGGTTTTGTATCACTTTTGAGATAGTAAACAGATACGATAATCTAACTGGTGGAACTTCCTTTAATAATAAACAGGAGAGATAAGACATGTGCTTCGGTAACCCCTGACAATAAGTTTTCCCATGTTAATTATCCAACAGCATTACACAGTGTCATAGATATGCCAAATACTTCAAGTTGTTGTTTTTTATCATAAAATACATTTAAAAAATGCTATGATATGATGCCCGGGCCATAATCTGTCTTTTTTGTAGTCCTGTTTCTATCGACAGTCTATTATTTGAAAATCAATTAAATTTTAAGGGGTCTGATAGGTTTAAACTTTTAGCTACGTTTTCAGATAATGAAGTTTATGCTAGCCTAGATAGTTTCATATACTTTTTGTTTTAATTTTCTCGACAATATGTTCAATTTGTTGATTGATAAATTGCAAAAAAGGTACATGAAAACAAGGTCTAAGAGTCTGTAAGTACTAAGGTATTATTTACATTTGTTAAAGGGGAGTCCGCAGTAGTTCCTACCGACCTAAAATGATAAATGGGTTTCTGTCTGATGACAAGAGGGTGAAGCTAATAATAGCAACACATTGTGTTTGTAAACATTAAGCACATGGGTACACAGACCAGTATAAAGGGGTATCCAGATACAGAGCAAGCACTGTGGATGTTTATTACCAGTATATGGCACGATAAAACAAAACAGTGAAATTAAAACTTTGAAGCAAAATAAAAATAAGTTTTCATCAATTCAGTTTATTTTAATTGCACTAATTGAAGTGATTTATGTCCATAAAATAATTAAAGCATGTTACCTATTTAATGAGAAGTTTTGCCTTCTAGCTGTGGATTGTATACATTGAAACTTTTTAAGATAAATAAATAAATAAATAAATAAATAAACAGATAAAAAACTAATTTGCATGAAAGTTCAAACAGTTTTATTTTTATCATTTTAAATGTTAAGTGTATTATCAGAAGATGTCACATTTTTAATTTCAACTGATATACCGTAATGCATATTTTATAGCAACCAATTTGATAAACAATATTTCCTTCATACCAGGATATTAATAATTATGTTCTGATTTTCTCTATTGCTTTACCCTACATTTTGCTGTATCACTATTCAGAAACAGATGGATCACTTTACAATCTTTAATTTGTTGGTAATAAACAATCAAGAGGATAAAGAATGCCATTTCTGTTTTTCATTCCAACTGTTTATTTCAATACCAATTGTAATCTTTATAAATTCATTTCCCAGGTAGAATCACTTTCTATACTTTGTAACAACAGTAAGAATGATTTATGCTCTCTGGTATGGGTAACACCAGCTGACCAGTCAACATTCATTTTAGGCGGGAAAACTATTGAATTGTCCAGTGTGTATTGTAAAGTTTATTTGTCATTTATTTAGAAAATAGTGGATTTTATAGACTTTAGAAATGGAAGATAAGAAAAGAAAACTAAACTTATTCAACAAGTTATGTAATTTTATATCTACCATTTGTTGTTTAATTCAGTGTCAGGATTGATTTTAATCATTAGAAATTAAAATTGTGTGAATGAACAGAATTTGATATGTTCTACAAGATATAGATGTGTAATTTAATGCCTTACTATAACAAGTAATATATAGGAATGTTTAGGGATGATGTAGATGACATAGGTGAAGTTATTGTATACTCAGGCAGTGGAACTTTGTCACAAATAGTCATTAAATTACAATAAGAAAAGCATGTTTTTATGCTGCTAAGGCACTGGACATTCTTAAAAACAAGTAATTTGAATGTGTGATGCCCAGGAATTTGTATGGAAAAATCACATCTTAATCAACTTCTAAACTAATTGTGCAAAACACAAACCATTGTAGATATCACTGCAAAGATGAAAACGTTTTTACTATCATAAATTATATAAATAATAACCAAAAATGGATCTATACATAAAATTTGGATTTCTCATTGGTGAGTTGTTATTTATAAACATATACATGTATTTGTATTATAAATTGAGTGTATTGATTCTGTTTTTAGTCAAACATAATTGAATCAATTATTGTCTAGAAAGCACATGGTGTTGTTTTGATCACATGGCCTAGTTGAAAGTTCACATATCCCATATATGGAACAGGTTTATTTGAATCAGCTCCTGCTTCAAATATTTACAGTGTGATTACATTTTAATTACAAAATTTTAAAAAATAATTTGTTTTTTGTCATGATGTGCAACACATTCAGATGAGTTTGCATGCCAAAAATTGAAACTATGAAACATTTTTGACAATAGCTACTGAAAAAAATCTTGCCCTGTCATGAAAGGTGCAAGAAACTGAGACATTTTCAAATTAGGCTCCTCCCATTTCCTTTTATACTGCTGGCCCGGCTCACGTGGTACCAGTAGTAATATGTAAATGAAATCAAGGTAGGATTTCATTTACATATTACTACTGGTACCTGCCTAACTCACCTTACACGCTGAATTACGAAGTCTTATTATCCTTTTACAATTTTAAAGATGCATTTATCTACTTTTTCTGTTTATAGAGTGATCATCGGTGATTTGGAGAGTAAGATAGCATTTCCCTCCAAATTTCATTTCGTCCGACAATTTTGATACTTCTACTTCTACTTCTACCGGAAAGCGGTCGCCATCAATAAGCTGATTATTCTGCCACTGTGTAGGGTGTGCGCGTTAAAAAAGGTGCAGCTATACAAGTAGTGAGTTTAAAAACAGAGCAGAATAAATTAGGCAGCCAGGTGAGTCTTGAAGGATTCAAGGCTCACTGCGGACACTGTACTGGAGGGGAGGGCGTTCCAGTCTCTGATTGTCCTCGGGTAGAAGGAATCCCGTCTAATATTTGTTGAGCACTGTTGTTGCCTGAAAGAGTTGCCATTATGGGCTCTACTTGTTCTTCCTGTTGGTATTAGCTTATCACTAGGGTCTATTTTCACTTTGTTGTTAACGATCTTGTAGAATAGGCATAGTCGAGTATTCTTTCTTCTGTCTTGTAGTTCTGCCCAGTTTAGGTCTTTCACTATATTGGACACTGATGTTGCACTATTGTAGTTGTAGTTATTTCTTACGTATCTAGCCGCTCTTTTCTGAACTCCCTCCAGTTTGTTGATGTTGTTTTGTTGATATGGGTCCCAGGTTGAGCATGCATATTCTAATGTTGGTCGTACTAGCGTTTTGTATGCCTTTTCCTTTAGGCTAGGGTTACTGATGTTTAGATTTCTTTTCAAGAAGCCGAGAGTGTTGTTAGCTTTTTTACATATGTTGGCAATATGTGTGTTCCATTTCATGTCTGACGTTATGGTGATCCCTAGATACTTAGCAGATGTAACTTGCTCTAAGATATGTCCATGGAGGGTATATTGATGTTTAATGGGTTTCCTCTTCTTTGTGAAGGTTAAGACATTACATTTATCTGGGTGGAAATTCATCATCCAATTCTTTTCCCATTTTCCTAGTGCATCAAGGTCTAATTGTAGTTGTTGGCTATCTGACTGTGATTTTAGTATTATTTATTGAACGAGAAAGTGTGCTGTATTGACTGTATTGGGAATTACAGTCGAGGGGTGGTCACGAGTTTGCAAAGCAAACGAGTGTCCTACCCCTCGACTGTCATTCCCAATACAGTCAATACAGCACACTTTCGAGTTTCAATAAATGATTTGTGGCACGACACATTATTGACATGATTTTGCTGTGTTAGAAATAAAATAAATTTCAAAAATATGCAAATTATTAAACCCCTTGAAAAATCCACATGTGTGACAGATGGCAAGCATGGTCATCTAACAATCTAAGAGCAAACATGACCAAATTAATAACTCATTTATCAGTGGTCAGTTGTACCCAACATCTCATCAGGTTAGAAAGTGTGTTAGTTTGTCACATTTTGTAGAAGAGGATGGATGAAAATGGGTGAGTAGAGTACTATTTTATACTAAAAAAATCGCTTAAATAATGGTTTTGAGTGGAAAAGTAAAATTGAATAAGTTAAAAATTTAATTCAGAAAACCATTTAGAAAAATCTGTATATTGCAAAAATTGAATCTGTATATTATAAAAAAAGTGATTACTAGTATATAACCAATAACAATATGCAATGAGTTGCCAATGTCAAAGTTAAGAGTGTCATAATTAGAGATAATGCATGATTACTAGGGGTAAAAAATATGTTTTGTCATTCAAGGTCCAGCACCTTTTGCTTTTGAAAGTCCAATATCAACATTGAAATGTCCATATGCAATTAGAAAGAGCAGTATTAATCTTTAAAAAACGGCAGATCCATTTTTTATAGTTAAAGTTATAAAATATAAGGGTACCTTTGCAAAATCAATATATAGGTTCCAAATCCCTGACCCATGGAATTTTGAACCCCTGCTTACATTAAAATATTAAAGCTGTCTAGATTTTTATATTGGTTTACTGTATTCAATTTGTTTTAATATTTTGAAATTAAAAATGATTTTTTTTTTGTATTTTAGGAGTGTCTAGAATATGTTTTAGTGCAACTTACAGAAACAAAAATTGTACTACATGTTTTTATCTTAAAACATTGAAAACTTGAGGAAATTATATGTTGTGTAGTAGTTAAAACAGATTCTTAGGATTACAAACAATTACAGTGACCAATTTACCACTATATTTTTATGCTAATTAAATTCAAATGGAAATATGTGACAACTTTGTTCAAATTTCATGCCATACTAGCCTTTTGGATTAAAACGGATTTGTCTTAATTGTGTGTAATGTTTGCTTTGGTTTTATTTAAATGATCTTGTCCTTAATTTGACCCAGGTCACCGTAACCATTTGTTGTAATTCACTTACAGCACGGCAAAACTGTGCTGTAACTAAATTACAGCACAGTTTTGGGTTGAGGACAATGAAAATTAGGCTCCGCCCCTACAAGTTATTCACTTGTATGGGGATTTATAGAACATCCAAGAACAAAAGAAAACCTGCATAGTCGTGCCACAACAGTCAAGTACATGATGGTGTCGTCGGCAAAAAGACGGACAGTTGATGTTATGTTGTCCGGCATGTCATTGATGTAGAACAAGAATAAACTTGGTCCGATGACAGAGCCTTGGGGTACTCCTGATTCCACATCTATGTATTCTGATGTTTCTCCTTCTATAACTACTGCTTGTTTTCTGTTGTTTAAGAAGTTTTCAATCCATTTGTTTGTTTCACCCTGAATTCCATAGTGACTCAATTTCATGACTAATAAGCTGTGGCTCACTTTATCGAATGCTTTACTAAAGTCCATGATTAAACAATCCGTTTGTTTCCCTTCATCGATGTTTCTTGTGATGTCATCAATAAAGTCCACAAGCTGAGTTTCACAGGAGAGACCCTTTCGGAATCCATGTTGTAAAGGATTAAGGATGTTGTGTCTGTCTGCATGTGACATGATGTTGCTTGTTACTAGATGTTCCATTATTTTGCATGTTATACAGGTTAGGGAGACAGGTCGGTAATTGATCGCTTCATAATTTTTCCCTTTTTTATATATTGGACATACTGATGCTGTTTTCCATATTGTTGGTACTTGTCCTGTTTCATATGATGAACGAAATATAACGCAGAGTATAGGTGCTATGTCTGCTGCCAATTCTTTTAGTAATCTAGGTGTTATCCCGTCTGGTCCTGCGGCTTTATGTATGTTGAGGTTTAACAACAACTTTTCTATTCCGTTCACAGTTATGTTTATGTCTTCCATTATTGGGTGGTTCCCTCTCATTTCACATCTGGATTTAAATTGTTCTTCTGTAAAATTTGTTTTTGGTGAGAAGGCTTTTTGGAATTGTCTATTTAAGATATCCGCTTTGTCTATTGGGTTGGAGTGTAACAATCCTTCTGATTTCAATGGTGGTATTGTATTGCCATCCGATCTTTTGTGCTTTATGAAAGTCCAGAATCGCTTCATTCCTTGATTTTGTGAACTTTCGTCTTTTGGTGGACTTACAGTGCCTTCGATATATTGCCAGTAGCTTCTTCTGAGTTGTCTCTGTGTTTGTTGTTTAAGTTCCTTGATAATAAGTATATACAGAAGTCAGTGGAAGTGTGGTACAGATCAAAGTTTATATACTCATCATGATAATTCGAAGTCTTAGACTTGTAAGCATTGGGATGTTAAATTTCAAGAACTCATATCTATAACAAAGTTTGTCTATAGGTATCAGTGTCTCATAAGCCAAAATATTCAATTCAATTTTTAGGTAATTTATTTTATAATACGACCTTCGAATCATGAGTCCAACGCCTTAACCACTAGGCCACGCGCTTCCACATAAATTTAAAGTTTTATTTTCAGTTTTGATTTTTGGTGTATTAAAAATTTCATCATCATCTTCGTCGTCGTCATCCACATAAATTTAAAGTTTTATTTTCAGTTTTGATTTTTGGTGTATTAAAAATTTCATCATCATATCGTCGTCGTCGTCATCATCATAATCATCAACAACAACATCATTAACTTTCTTAACTATTCAATACCATCATCGTAAATGACTAATAGCATATAAAAATTCGTTTACTTGAAATATTAAAATTACGCAAGAAATGATGTGGGGCTCATGGGCTTTGCAGTTCCATTATTGATTCCTTTTGAGATCTTTGAGTCTTTCGGAACCAAAACGAACGAATTGTTTATTGTAGCAACAGCGCCGCCAGTCGCCAGAATCCGGCATGATTATTGACTGAAGTGATCAGTCGGTGCTACTATCACGATGCTGCTGCTGCTGATAATGATGATATCGAGTTAATGAACATGTATGTATTGGTAATTTTAAAAACACTTAGCATTTCCGAAGAATGAAGGTTTTAGTTTGAAACATGCGTGTTTACAGATCGTGAATAAATGAGAAACGTCACGGGCGTGGCTGGGGGGGGGGGGGGGGGGGGGGGGGTTTGTTGATTAATTATGACCATGTTGATTAATTATGACCATGTGTCTGTTCTCTGCAAATAACTTATATTTTCATATTGTAAATATGTTTACTAGATTAATAAATAATTTGAATCAGCTGATTGCCCCTGCTCATGGCAATGATTGCAATAACAAATTAAACATTTAGAAATTATTAATAAATATATAATCAATGGATAATTTGCATGTGACTGTAGTGAATGCTAATGTGATTTTCATTTTTGTTTAGGATTAAGCTGAACTCACGATTTAGCAAATAATACCAATCTAATTTTAAAATCAGGACACACAGTGATTAAAAAAAAATTAAACATGCACACGATGCATAAAAAGGTGAAATATTAGCAAAAACTCGCTATCTTTAAATGCATAGTGCTTGGCGGAAGGTCAGTCACTACCTATTTTCAAGTCTTTGTCAGACCCCTGCCAGGGTTGGAACCCATGACCTCCCATATACAGAGAGAGCATTCTTCCAACTGCGTTACTGGGATGGTCTAGTTTATCCAATAAAATTCAATGTGGATTCTACTTTAATTGTTAAAACACTGACTTCTGTCTCTCTTTAATACTTGATGTTTTACCGGTAGGCTAATGTTGAAACCCATCTTCATCTTGTAATTATCCTCTCTTAAAGCTGATTATATATCTATTTCTGAATTCTGATTGTTCCATATATTAGAAATAATTTTATTCAAATTTAGGAAATGTTGACATTTCATTTGATGCATGTGCCCAGGCAGCTGTATCCTGGTGTAATCAAATTTTGATAAGCCAACAATAAATTACAAGTAAGCAAAAATTAACCAGCCAGTAAATTTAATTTAACACAGCATTGATAAAACTCCTATCCAGACATGTGATTAGAATTAAGGGATTCTTACTTATTAACTATACATTAATATGTGATCAGTGTTAATATGCGCTTTATAGTAATTGTTATATTTGGACTAATTCTGAGAAATAACATTAAGTTGTCTTTTAAACAAAATATCTGAAAGCAGTTTTATTTCAATTACATAAATTACAAACTTATTATATGGTAACTTAAACAATATATGATGGATTGATGTGTAATAAATTATTAAGTGTTATCAGACTTTGTATCATCATTTACAAATTAATAAATAGAGATGGGATACCGCAGAAAAAAATTACCACAGTATACTAAATACCACAGTATATACCATGGTATACCACACATCCATTAAGATTCGTAATACATGTAGTATATCTATTCCTATCTAAAATAACAGCTAAGAAATTTGGGCATTGGATATTTAAAGAATGTCAAAGATGCTAACACACAATAAAATTCACAGAATTGTCTGTATTTCAACCAAGTGATTCAAAATTTGAAATCTAAATCTCATAAGATATTGTCAAACAAAGATTTTAACAAAATTCAAATGAACACATCAAAATTCAAACTGTTATTTCAACAATTATCAACATAATATTGTTTGTTAAAATACCGGTATTCAAAGACTTTACCGCTGTATTACCGGTGCCTGGTCAGTACCACGGTATACCGGTAATACCGCACACCACTATTAATAAATATGTAAAGCTAATTCACCAAATCAAATACAACACAACATAGTCAGTAAGGTTTGCCAGTGGCCGTAACCACGTCCCCAGCCAGGAGCACCCAGGCAAGTCTTAAAATACAACAGATACATGTGTAATTTTGTGTTATGAAGACCACACCTATTTTTATCCCATAGAACACTGACCCTTTCTTAACAATTTCATATTTGTTGACTATAACTCACTATGTTAGAATTTCTTCAGTAGGACAGAGGGGCAGAAGTGGTGTGATTGGTGCTATTTAACAGTAAACATTTTTGACAATATTATAATGACATAATGGTTTTGGTTTTGTGTGACAGAACAATTGGTCTTTATCGTCTTGGATATTACCATGTCTATTGTTAAAATAAAAAAAAACTATCGATCAACAATTAAAGCAGGATTGTCAAATTACATTCTGTTGAAGAACAATGGCTGGGTTTAATTAAGGTTTCTCTAGTTCAGTTAGACCATTCCAATTATAAAAATGAAATGAATACATTTATCATAGATGGTACAAGGAAGACAACTCTCTTTGTCTTGCTGTTACCAATTCAGTTGTAGTTCTCAATTCTTATTGGTGTATTTTTCAACAACAGAATGTTGAATGCATTTTTGCTGTTATATTTAAATATCACCATTTTTAGTTTTTTTGGTCATGTGCTTCGAGATGATTTCTACTGTGATGGTTATGACTTTCAGTCAGTTGTGTGCAAACTTCACCCTTCACATGTCTTTTCTCCAAAATTTTTTGTTTCCACTTTATTCTCCAAAACCTATCATCCATATTTAATGAATTCTGTTGGTTATGATACCAATATGATGAAGGACATTATGACAGTTGTTGTCTCCTTTTGCCAAAATTATAGACATGCCTAAATGCCGAGATGATGACATATAGTTCTATTCATCATTTTTTGATTTGTGAAAAGTTTTTGACCAAGTTGTAAAACACAGTATTAAAACACTCTACTCTATGTAACTTCTAGTAAGTGGTCTATTATTATTATCTGTAACATTGTGAGCCATTGAATAATGTGATCTCAATGCGATCTGTCAGTTTAACGTTAAACGGCTCACGTCAACTGATCTTGTATCTACCTGAAATTCTATATTATTTTTTGCAAGAAAACAAGAGTTATTCCCCTTTCATCTTTCATGATGATGTAAGAAAAAAAATCAGCTCTATATAAAATGACTATGAACAATTAAACACTTAAAATGGAAGAATATTTATACAAATTTATTTTTGTACAGATTTTAGTCTGTTTTGAGTGAAGTAGAGTGGGGAAATGGTGTATAATAGACCCTTTCAAGATTCTATCAGACACACCAAGACATTCAGTTCTGAGATGTGAAGGAAACTCTGGTACCCAGACAAAATCACCAATCTAGCAAACGTTCTAAAACTAGGATCTGACCCAAGTGGTCTTCGGAGCTAAACAATGAAAGGTGCTGTGATGTGTAAGCCGAAGCTGAGATAAGACCACCTGTCTAGATAAGACCACCTGTCTAGATAAGACCACCTGTCTGTCTTGTGATGACTAATTGTATTGCTATTCTAATGAATGAAAGTGATTACATGACAATTATCTGGATTTTCACTAGGGTAATTTTGGGCCCCATTTTAAATGCCAAAACTAGTTTATTCATAATTTTACCGTTATTTTTCAAGATAAATATTTTACTTTTGACTTATGTTAAAATGTTTTATAAGTGAATAATCTTTTCTTGAGTAATTATAGACACATACTGCTGAATATTTATAATTAATTAATTATGCATTGCATATTTAAATCTTGTAATATTTTTTTTTTTTGTATCTTTACATATTTGCCATTGCTAAAATAGTTTAATAAAACAAATGCAGTAATTTTCTCCATTTTGAGTCCCCTTGTTCAAGAGAGATGTTAGAGCTGCACTTTGAATATAAGTTGATATCTCCTCTTGTGTAAGAGATTGTCAGTAAGTGTCTTCAGAAATGTACATGCATCACAGTATATAATAATGTACATTTATATATAGAAATGTCCAGATGTATATCTTCATTATTTGGAAAATTATGTCATTGGGTGAAATACCATTATTCTTTGTCACTGTCTAGATCTTATTCTAACTGTCTCTTCTCATTCATTATGTTAATATGTACATGTATGTAAAAAGTATTTGACATGCCATCTTTTCTAAGAAGTTGCTCACTGTCTTGTTCTTGGTAAGAAACACTCTGAATTGGCATTAAGTCATTTCTTGTAATCTTTTTATCCTTAAAGACTGTTTGGAGCCTGGCCATGATACCTAAAATTGGTCCATGGATATTAAATCAGTGGATCAATCTGGTATACTGTCATTGACACAGTTTTAATTTCACTCAACTTGTTTTAAAGATTGGTGAATCAATTTTACATTTGTTCAATTGTTTTAAAGATTGGTGAATCAATTTTACGTTTGTTAAATTGTTTTCAAGATTGGTGAATCAGTTTTACATTTGTTCAATTGTTTTCAAGATTGGTGAATCAGTTTTACATTTGTTCAATTGTTTTAAAGATTGGTGAATCAGTTTTACGTTTGTTCAATTGTTTAAAAGATTGGTGAGTCAATTTTATGTGTGTAACTTTTTTTATTTTTAGATGTTTCACAGAAATCACAAACAATATTGTCTTGTAGATGTGTTTTTGTGTGTGGCCCTTAGTTACTAAATTTACCAATCAGATTGACACATAAGAAACATACACAATCTGAAATGTCTCTTTTTGGAAGTCTCTTTATTAACAAATGGGTTTGTGTGATTTATGTTTTAGATTTGATGTAGAAGTTGATCAAAAGACTGAAAAACAATGCAAGTCTACTCTGGTAAGTTAGGTTTACATAAATTTTTGCTGCTCATGAAGTTACCATTCATGTCTAATAACAGCTTTTGTTAAAAATATTTTATTTAGTCTCGGTGAGTGATCTTTCAGGTCACCCTTTTTGTCTGTAAAGACAATGGGGTTCGCCGCTGTACCACATGATCAATACCTGTTAAAGTTTGTGTGGAACGTTTTGGAAAATGTCAACGTCATAGATTTGTTGGAATGATGTAGTTTTTCGCAGGAAAACGTAATCTCATGTTATTCCATATCCATTGGAAATAAGTGTTCCGCACAAACGTCGGAGGGTATCACGTGGTACAGCAGTGAACCCCATTCTTGTAGTAATTCTCCAGAATATGAAGCACTATTTTACAAAACCTAACGCAAAACATCAACATTGATAGGAGATACACATATCATTAACTGGAGTTGATTTGCTCATTTTTAGCTCACCTGGCCAAAGGCCATGTGAGCTTTTGCCATCACTTGGCATCCGTCGTCGTCCGTCCGTAAACTTTTCACATTTTTACTATCTCCTCTGACACCACTAGAGCAATTTTTACCAAACTTTATAGGAATGATATATGGAAGGTCCTTTACTTAGATTGCCGAAATTTTTTTGATTCGCCTAAAAACATGGCTGCCAGCGGGGAACATAGTTTAACATTGGACCCTATGGGAAAAATGCATTTTTGACTATTTCCTCAGAAATGACTGAAGCAAATTTAACCAAACTTTACAGAAATGGTGTAAGGAAGGTCCTTTCCTTAGATTGCCAACATTTTTCTGATCCGTCAAAAAACATGGCCGCTAGCACAGAAGATAGTTTAACATTGGACCCTATGGGAAAAGCATATAATTGCTATCTTCTTTGAAACTGCTGAGTCAATTTGAACCAAGCTTTACAGGAATAATGTATGTAAGGTCATTTACTAAGATTGCCAAAATTTTTCTGATCCGTCAAAAAAAAATGGCCGCCAGGGCCAAACAAAGTTTAACATTGGGCCCTATGGGAAAACACACATTTTGGCTATCTCCTTTGAAACGACTGAAGCGAATTCAATTAAACTTTACAGGAATGATGTATGGAAGGTCTTTTGCAAAGATTGCCGAAATTTTTCTGATCCGCCTAAAAACATGGCTGCCAGCAGGGAACATAGTTTAACATTGGACCCTATGGGAAAAACACATTTTGGCTATCTCCTCTGAAACTACTGAAGCAAACTTAACCAAACTTTAGAGGAATGATGTATTGGAGGTCCTTCACAAAGATTGCTGAAATTTTTCCGATTTGTCAAAAAAACATGGCTGTTAGGGCCAAACATAGTTTAACATTGGACCCTATGGGAAAATGCACATTTTGGCTATCTCCTCTGAAACGACTAAACCAAATTCAACCAAACTTTACAGGAATGATGTATGGAAGGTCCTTAATAAAAGTTTGCCGAAATTTTTCTGATTCGTCAAAAAAAGAACATGGCCTACAGGGCGGAACATAGTTTAACATTGGACCCTATGGGACAAGCATATATATGCTATCTCCTCTGAAGCTAGTGAAGCAAATTGAACCAAACTTTACAGGAATGATTGTTAAAAGGTCCTTTACATAGATTGCCAAAATTTTTCTGATTGGCCAAAAAAACATGGCTGCCAGCACAAAAGATAGTTTAACATTGGACCCTATGGGAAAAACGCATATTTGACTATGTCCTCAGAAATGACTGAAGCAAATTTAACAAAACTTCACAGGAATGATGCATAGAAGGTCCTTTACTTAGATTGCCAAAATTTTTCTGATCTGCCTAAAAACATGGCCGCCAGGGGAGAAGATAGTTTAACATTGGACCCTATGGGAAAAAGGAATTTTTGGCTATCTCAGAAATGACTGCAGCGAATTTAACCAAACTTTACAGAAATGATGTATAGAAGGTCCTTTACATAGATTGCCATAATTTTTCTGATTGGCCAAAAAAACATGGCTGCCAGCGCAAAAGATAGTTTAACATTGGACCCTATGGGAAAAACGCATATTTGACTATGTCCTCAGAAATGACTGAAGCAAATTTAACAAAACTTTACAGGAATGATGCATAGGAGGTCCTTTACTTAGATTGCCAAAATTTTTCTGATCTGCCTAAAAACATGGCCGCCAGGGCAGAAGATAGTTTAACATTGGACCCTATGGAAAATTAGGAATTTTTGGCTATCTCTCAGAAATGACTGCAGCGAATTTAACCAAACTTTACAGAAATGATGTATAGAAGGTCCTTTACTTAGATTGCCAAAATTTTTCTGATCTGCCAAAAAACATGGCTGCCAGTTGAGAACATAGTTTCACATTGGACCCTATGGGAAAAGCATATATATGCTATTTCCTCTGAAGCTAGTGGAATCTGCAATCTGATTAAAATCAGATCTCTCACTTGCTGCCCTTTTCTGATATAGTTACGTCGTGGGAGATCTGAGGAAACCCCGTTGAGGGTCATATGTGAATGACCTTATGGTAATTAACTAAAACTGACCATTCAAATTGCGCGTTTCATTTAAAATAAAGGCATAACACTTTCAAAATCTCGGAAGCATAAATTTTATTGGACAATAAATGTTACGACAATGGGTCATTCACATATGCCCCTAAACGGTGTTTCCTCAGATCTCCCACTCCGGGCCTATATCAAAAATGGGGGAGCAAGTGAGAGATGTGATTTTAATCGGATTGAAAAAACTGTGAATGGTACATATAGTTCTACAGTGATTTCCTTAGCCATTCTGTCTGATATAAACAGTGCATTTGTTCATCACTGGAATACAAATTTGCTTTAAAAGCATTTTAGTCAGGTGAGCGATATAGGCTCAGCCACACTGAGCCTCTGGTTCTGAAAGTTATATCCCTTTGAACATAAGTGCAAATCACATAAAAGTACCTACTGATGGGAAGATTTTAATTCACTGAATTTGCTTGTCATTTAAAGTCACAAAGCATTATGTAGCTAGCTCTTATGGTCTTTGTAACATTCTCATTTTCTCATTTTTAAGGTCACCCAAATATTTTTAAGATACATTGTATTTAAATTGAGAAAAGTTGAACAAAATGTATTTAACCATATCTACCTAAGGCAACACATTTGTACTTAGATTTCTCAGGAAAAGTCCATTTTTTTTTGTTTTACAGCTTTTGTACCTGTAATTAGTTTTACCTGTAGTTTAGTAATAAATCATGGTATTATTTATATATTTAGTACATGTGTATATGCTTTATCTGACTTTTCATGAAACGAAGCAGAGAAATTATGTAATTAAATAATATTATACAAGACTAATAATATTTAAATTAACATTTAAATTACCTTGCAGGTAGACAATTTATCATTTTAATTTAGAAGTCACTGGGTTATACAGGTGCATAATATCCATATGTCCTTACTTTTATCACGTAGACGGTTTCTTTAAATAGTAACTACTTGTACATTACAGGTGTATAAATGATCACTAAGTAATTAAGATTTATCATTTTGGTAAATTATCTTCCGTCAACTTTGTATACTTGTATGCTCTATAACATGTACACCTTTAGCATTAAATTATGTAGTACTATTTTACCATTTACCGTGCAAAGCATCAGTATTGATATGATAGAGATGCACATATCATTAACAGGAGTTGGGTTGCTCATTTTCCTGGCCCTTTGACCATAAGTCTGACCAAGACTTGAAAATGGGTAGTGACTGTCTTTCGATTTAGAAATGAAAGTCACAGGGTCCTTTGGAAGTGACCTTAAAACTGAATCCTTGTGTCACGACAGGCTTGGTACATTTAAAGAACCCTCCCTGCACACTACCAAGAGCACACTAGAACTAACCACAATGACATTAATTCCCAACCAATGGTTGAAACAATTTAAGTAGTGGATGTCTTCATGTGCCAGTATTATTTTTAAACCTGTGACAGATTATAAAATATGTAATGACTGCATACACACACATACACACACACCCTCTCTCTCTCTCTCATCTTTTAAAGTCAAGTTTGTTAGTAAGAATGATTAAGATAATGCAGTACTTTTGGATAAAATCTCATAAACGTAGAAAAATAAATTTTCAAAAATTTTAACTTGTACAAAAGTTGATGCAATGAAAAAATGTTGGTAGGCTAATGACTCAAACACAAAATTCTTAAATTGTCAAATGAAAAAAAAAGATGTCATTGAGTCTTCTTAAATACCAGTGTAAATATGTTGGGAGTCCAGAAGCACTTGATATTTGTTTTGAAGGCTTTGATCTTTGTCAATATGAATGTGAAAATTAATAGCCTATAGTATATCACATAATATGTGTGTATTTATAGTCTGTTTAAATGACTGTAATTGTTTAAACTGAAAAATTATTCTGAAAATAAAAATTTTGGGGTTTTGAAATTAAGATCATGTTAAGAATTTGTTCAGTTATGTAATTACTTATCATAGGGGCCTCAGATGGGTGAGTTGTCTAAAGTAAACGCACACGGATCACAGTTCTGTTTTAGGTTTGAAACCCACTAAGTACACACAAACTTCAACCGGGTCTGACCTAAGACTTGAAAGTAGGTGGTGACTGTTCTTTTGCCAAGTACTCGGCATTACAAAATGAAAGTCACAGTTCTTTCGGATGGGAACTCAAAATAAATGAGGTCCTGTGTCACGGTAGGCTTGGCACGCTAAAGAATAAGAACCCTGCTGTATAATTCCATAAGGGCAACATACATACAACATTTCTGTACCTTTGCCAATAGATGGCAACATCTGGATATAAGTGAAATATTCTTGACTGGGATGTTAAACACCATTACTCACCCACTCATGTCACATCTTTTTCACAGAGTTATTTTCTGGTTAGACTGTAGAAGAATATACAAAACTTAGTGAGACCTCAGTATAGTTGGATAAAATGTGAAAGTATCAATGTAGAAAAAAATTCAAGAATTTGAACTGGGTACAAAAATGGATGCAATGAAAAAAGCATTGGTAGGCTTAAAACTGTATACATGTACATGCTGACTCAACACAAAGTTCTTAAATAATCAATAAAAAAAATGTTGTTCTAAAATACCTTTTATGATGAAGTACAGAAGTACCTGTACTTGTCAATATAAATGTGAAAATTAAAAGCCTATAGTAAATATCACAATATGCGTGTATATAGAGTCTCTTTTCAATGATTTTTTTCTTAAATTCTATTAAATTTTCAAAATAAAAATTATGAAGATTTGAAATTTAGATAATGAATCCAACAATGAATAATGTGTCCAATACTTGTTCAATTATGTAATCACCGATTCCTCAGTGTGGAATTTTCAATTATGTAATCGCCGATTCCTTAGTGAGTGAGTGTTCAATTATGTAATCACCGATTCCTTAGTGGGTGAGTGTTCAATTATGTAATCACCGATTCCTAAGTGGGTGAGTGTTCAATTATGTAATCACCAATCCCTCAATGGGTGAGAGTTCAATTATGTAATCACTGATTCCTTAGTGGATGAATGTTCAATTATGTAATCACCGATTCCTTAGTGGGTGAATGTTCAATTATGTAATCACTGATTCCTTAGTGGATGAGTGTTCAATTATGTAATCACCGATTCCTTAGTGGGTGAATGTTCAATTATGTAATCACTGATTCCTTAGTGGATGAATGTTCAATTATGTAATCACCGATTCCTTAGTGGGTGAATGTTCAATTATGTAATCACTGATTCCTTAGTGGATGAATGTTCAATTATGTAATCACTGATTCCTTAGTGGATGAATGTTCAATTATGTAATCACTGATTCCTTAGTGGATGAGTGTTCAATTATGTAATCACTGATTCCTTAGTGGATGAATGTTCAATTATGTAATTACTGATTTCTCAGTGGGTGAGTGTTCAATTATGTAATCACCAATTCCTCAATGGGTGAGAGTTCAATTATGTAATCACTGATTCCTTAGTGGATGAGTGTTCAATTATGTAATCACTGATTCCTTAGTGGATGAATGTTCAATTATGTAATCATTGATTCCTTAGTGGGTGAGTGTTCAATTATGTAATCACCAATTCCTCAATGGGTGAGAGTTCAATTATGTAATCACTGATTCCTTAGTGGATGAGAGTTCAATTATGTAATCACTGATTCCTTAGTGGATGAGTGTTCAATTATGTAATCATTGATTCCTTAGTGGGTGAGTGTTCAATTATGTAATCACCGATTCCTTAGTGGGTGAGTGTTCAATTATGTAATCAGTTATCTTTGTGGCCCCTGTGGCTGAATGATCTAACCACACTTATGGATCATAACCCCTATTGCCACCTAGGTTAGAATTCCATTCAGGGTATATATCTCTGTGTGAAGAAGTTTGTCAACTTTGCCAAAGGTCAGTGGGTTTCTCTGGGGGCTCTAGTTTTCTCAACCATTGCTGAACTGAGAACCTCAGTATAAGCGAAAAAAATCTTTGGGGTGTGAAACACCATTAATTCACTCAACACCACTTTATCTTCATCAAAAAAGTCATTAAAATTTTTTGAAATAATAATGTAAGACATTTGCCTCATGGTACATTAGTCACTAGTGTTCTATTTTTGGTTCTGTACATTTGAACACTTATTAAAATCCGAATCAACTTTAATTAAAAAAAAAGTAAAAACCAAAATCCTTGAAGGAATCTTTACAGTAGAAGTTTAAAATTTGGTAAACGCCCTGCCAAGGACACACAGATTTATTATAAAATAATTCTTTGAATAAAACATTTTGTCTTGATTTTGTTTCTTTTTTTAAACTAATCTGCCATGATAAAAAATCTCAAACATTGAACCTTAACAACATAGCACTACAATTGATATGATAGCTAAATTGATGTGGGAACAAAACATATTTGACATTTTTATGTCTTTTAGCATTTCAAAGTCTGGAAGGACAGATTAGCAAATTTGCTTAACAGTTAAGCAGTTGAGGCAATTAAGATATGTAAATAATTACATTAGATAAAATACTTGATGAGACAGAACCATAGCTAATTATGTTTACCAATAGCTAACCACCTCCAGTTTCTCAGGACTAATCTTAGTGTGAGAAAGGCTTGGTGGCAGTGTGACCTAAAGTGTGAACTTACAAATCACAGTGCTTCTTACAACCAGGGTTCAAATCCCACTGGAGACAGATCCTAGTGTGAGAAAGTTTGCCAGTTAGCTTGCTGAATGTCAGTAAGTTATCTGTTGGCACTCTGGTTTCCTCCACCATTGTTGAACTGATCCCCTCAATATACTAGAAAAATCTTGACTGCTGAATAAAACTCCATTACCCCACTTCAGTCAACTACTAACCACTGCGGTAGCTCAGTTGGTAGAGTGCTCACTCTATAAGTGGAAGGTCGTATATTCGATCCCTGGCCAGGTCTGAATCTCACTCATTGCACACAGACTTCAGTCGGGTCTGACCCAAGACTTGAAAGTGAGTACCGGTAGTGACTGTTCTTTCGCCAAGCATTTGGCATTATGAAATGAAAGTCACGGTTCTTCAGATGGGAACTTAAAATAAATGAGGTCTAGTGTCACAATTGGCTTGGCACACTAAAGAACCCTGCTGTAAAATGCCATCATCGCAATGCACAGACAAAATTTCTGCACCTTTGCCTCTAGCTGGTGACGTCTCGATATAAGTGAAGTATTCTTGACTGGGACGTTTCACACCATTACTCAACTCGGTCAACTCTACTCATTTTATGCTATTGTAAACACCTTGCAGTATATAATAAATGTTGTTAATGTTTCTTGTATTAGTTACATAAAACCATTAGTAAACTTTTAAGGAGGTTATGGTTAATCAGCTTAAGCTTTTAAATAATTAAATAATTAATCTGTTTAGGATTTTTGAGTAAGTTCAGTGGATTATCTGATTAACACACTTGTAAGTTGTCCAGGATTAACTGTCTGACTCAGAACCTTGGCAGCAATTACAGACAGTTTTATTACATTTTGATACTGTAATCTGTTTTAAATGTTTTTATTTGTGACGTTTTTTTCAAAATTGAATGTCTTATATATTTTTAATTTACCCTACAGATCTGCAATTTGCATTAAAGTTAAAAAGTAACAGGAAATAAATCACTGTAAATGTTTAGGGTCGGGGATAGGTTACCATCGTAAAAGATAAAATTAATCAAAATCTCATTATTATATTTTTTGCCATTCCATAAAATCTTTAAACTTCTTTGAATAAGGCAGTAATAAACCAAATAAAGCATTGAGTGAAGTAGAGTAATGGTTGTTGATGACCAAGTCAAGATTCTTTGACTTCTACTGAGACACTCTGCTCTGTGATGATGTAGGAAACCAGAGTACCTAGAGAAAACAACTGACCTTTGGCGAGCAAACTGACACACTATCTGGCACTAAGATTGAACAGGTGGTGAAATGATCTGTACACCAGATTTTCAACAAAGTTCATGTGTTAACACTCTTTGTCAGTTTTCAAATTTTTACTTTGGTTTTGGGATTATGGTTTTTAACATGGACATTATTTTGTGTTTGAGTGCTTTTGTACAGTGTCAAATTTGCTACCATGGGTATGAGATGACACATGTCTGCCTCAAGTCTACTATACTTCATAGTTCTCCAATATTTTCACATACCAGACTTAACATTAGACAGAAATATGCCTTCATACCAAGTCATTAGTTTTTTGTATGTACTTCAGTCACTTAACCACAAAGTAGATTAAACCAGAAAGTGGATTATAAAGGATAAGCTAGATTGACTGAGTGGGATATATCTTTGAACTCTACACCTGATGTTTGTTTGTTGTACAGCACACAAAAGTCAACCAATCTCTTGAAACCTACTGTACTCATTGTATATAGTCTGAAAATAAGACAAATGGGTCCAAGTCCATTGTAAGATACAATACAGACCTGTCAAAAGTTTAATATTTGGCTAACTAAAGGGAATCAAACCTCGGCTGACGAGTTGCTGAGATATATGAATATAGCTAGTAACTAAAAAAGTAGAGATACAGCTGTCTGAATACCGAGACAAAGGTAAAGAGAGGCCAAGATGAGCTGCTAATTGGACACTTAATTGTTATCTTGTTGTTTAACTTTAGACAGGCTTGTACTGTAGAGGACTATAAATCTGAGTATTATTAATATGTAGTTCAAGCTCCTCATTCAGTCTTAGAATAAGCAGGATAAGACTGTAAAATATGTGAGGTGTGTGTGTTATAATCTGTTTATATTAGTGACTGATTTACTACTTAATTGCTTAATTACTTAATCAGCATGTTTATTTTCTATGCCTTTAAAAGGAGAAAAGAAGTTATTGATAATTGTAATAATTAACCATATGTATATAACATTTATTATGTATTATAATAATAATTGTAATTACATTGATAATTGTAATAATTAACCATATGTATATAACATTTATTATGTATTATAATACATTTGTAACATTATTTAACACGCCATTGATGTTGAATGTATATCTTATAATGCCATGGGCTGGAGGCCTTAAAGCAATAAAGTTATATATATGTTCAAATCTTAGTAGTTCAAGCTCCTCATTCAGAGTCTTAGAATAAGCAGGATAAGACTGTAAAATATGTGAGGTGTGTGTATTATAATCTGTTTATATTAGTGACTGATTTACTACTTAATTGCTAAGTATTAAGAAGTTAAAGTTAAAGTATGGTAAGCAAACTTTGAACAAATTAAATTCATCTTTTTTTTTTTGCCTTACATATATATTTTGGTTGTGCATTATCCATATTATAGTCACCACTATCATGGTTTGGTTGGTAGAATGTTTACTTAATACTGTTAAGGGTATTATTTTCATGGGGTACAAACGAAACCCTTTCTGAAAATGTCCTATGTCGCTGTTACAGGTTCTATACTGTCTTAGCTCTATCTACTAAGGTGACATTACCTTGTACTTCAACATGGGACAGTTTTAGCTCTACTAAGATGACTTTACCTTGCACTTCAACATGGAGCAGTTTTAGCTCTACTAAGGTGACTTTACCTTGTACTTCAACATGGAGCAGTTTTAGCTCTACTTAGGTGACTTTACCTTGTACTTCAACATGGGGCAGTTTTAGCTCTACTAAGGTGACTTTACCTTGTGTTTCAACATGGAGCAGTTTTAGCTCTACTAAGGTGACTTTACCTTGTACTTCAACATGAAGCAGTTTTAGCTCTACTAAGGTGACTTTACCTTGTACTTCAACATGGAGCAGTTTTAGCTCTACTAAGGTGACTTAACCTTGTACTTCAACATGGAGCAGTTTTAGCTCTACTAAGGTGGCTTTACCTTGTACTTCAACATGGAGCAGTTTTAGCTCTACTTAGATGACTTAACCTTGTACTTCAACATGGAGCAGTTTTAGCTCTACTAAGGTGACTTTACCTTGTACTTCAACATGGAGCAGTTTTAGCTCTACTTAGATGACTTAACCTTGTACTTCAACATGGAGCAGTTTTAGCTCTACTAAGGTGACTTTACCTTGTACTTCAACATGAAGCAGTTTTAGCTCTACTAAGGTGGCTTTACCTTGTACTTCAACATGTGGCAGTTTTAGCTCTACTAAGGTGACTTTACCTTGTACTTCAACATGGAGCAGTTTTAGCTCTACTAAGGTGACTTTACCTTGTACTTCAACATGGAGCAGTTTTAGCTCTACTAAGGTGACTTTACCTTGTACTTCAACATGAAGCAGTTTTAGCTCTACTAAGGTGACTTTACCTTGTACTTCAACATGTGGCAGTTTTAGCTCTACTAAGGTGACTTTACCTTGTACTTCAACATGGAACAGTTTAAGCTCTACTAAGGTGACTTTACCGTGTACTTTAACATGGGGCAGTTTTAGCTCTACTAAGGTGACTTTACCTTGTTTTTTCAACATGGGACAGTTTTAGCTCTACTTAGGTGACTTTACCTTGTACTTCAACATGGGGCAGTTTTAGCTCTACTTAGGTGACTTTACCTTGTACTTCAGCATGGAGCAGTTTTAGCTCTACTAAGGTGGCTTTACCTTGTACTTCAACATGGAGCAGTTTTAGCTCTACTAAGGTGACTTTACCTTGTACTTCAACATGGGGCAGTTTTAGCTCTACTTAGGTGGCTTTACCTTGTACTTCAACATGGAACAGTTTAAGCTCTACTAAGGTGACTTTACCGTGTACTTTAACATGGGGCAGTTTTAGCTCTACTAAGGTGACTTTACCTTGTTTTTTCAACATGGGACAGTTTTAGCTCTACTTAGGTGACTTTACCTTGTACTTCAACATGGGGCAGTTTTAGCTCTACTTAGGTGACTTTACCTTGTACTTCAGCATGGAGCAGTTTTAGCTCTACTAAGGTGGCTTTACCTTGTACTTCAACATGGAGCAGTTTTAGCTCTACTAAGGTGACTTTACCTTGTACTTCAACATGGGGCAGTTTTAGCTCTACTTAGGTGACTTTACCTTGTACTTCAACATGGAACAGTTTTAGCTCTACTAAGGTGACTTTACCTTGTACTTAAAGATGGGGCAGTTTTAGCTCTACTAAGGTGACTTTACCTTGTACTTCAACATGGAGCAGTTTTAGCTCCAAAGTGACTTTACCTTGTACTTCAACATGGAGCAGTTTTAGCTCTACTAAGGTGACTTTACCTTGTACTTCAACATGGAGCAGTTTTAGCTCTACTAAGGTGACTTTACTGTGTACTTCAACATGGAGCAGTTTTAGCTCTACTAAGGTGACTTCACCTTGTATTTCAATATGGGGCAGTTTTAGCTCTACTAAGGTGACTTTACCTTGTACTTCAACATGGAGCAGTTTAGCTCTACTAAGGTGACTTTACCTTGTACTTCAACATGGAGCAGATTTAGCTCTACTTAGGTGACTTTACCTTGTATTTCAACATGGAGCAGTTTTAGCTCTACTAAGGTGACTTTACCTTGTACTTCAACATGGAGCAGATTTAGCTCTACTTAGGTGACTTTACCTTGTATTTCAACATGGAGCAGTTTTAGCTCTACTAAGGTGACTTTACCTTGTACTTCAACATGGAGCAGTTTTAGCTCTACTAAGGTGACTTAACCTTGTACTTCAACATGGAGCAGTTTTAGCTCTACTAAGGTGACTTTACCTTGTACTTCAACATGGGGCAGTTTTAGCTCTACTTAGGTGACTTTACCTTGTACTTCAACATGGAACAGTTTTAGCTCTACTTAGGTGACTTTACCTTGTACTTCAACATGAAGCAGTTTTAGCTCTACTAAGGTGACTTTACCTTGTACTTCAACATGGAGCAGTTTTAGCTCAACTAAGGCGACTTTGGGTACAATGTCCTTGTATTTTTGTAAATAAGCTTCATAATGGCCAACATTGTGAAAAAGAGAAGAATACTCCCAAGATGCTGCTTTTGAAGCTAAAATTTCCCAATTTGAGAAAAACTGGCAAGAGTGATTGTGAAAAAATCATAAGATTTTAAATTGTGAATGGTACAGAATGTCTGCCCCCAAAAACGACTTTGAGAGATCCCCGTTATGAAGTACTGTCAGTCTCTTTAACGGCTAGAAATTATAATGTATACTAAAACTTGAATATATGCATAAATTTATGATATTAATAATTGACATCTTTAATGAAGTAGTTTTGTTTTTGCTGATTCATAAATGTTGTATACAGTCAAACCTGGTTAATAACTCATAGATTCAGCAATTCAAAATTCATTTAACATGTTTGCTTTTAACTCAATATTCAGTTTAACCAATGTTGTCACAGCTTATATATTCAAAACGTAAATATCCAGTTAACATAAAAGTACATTATGTGTGAATAGAAGTACTATTGTTCGATAAAGTGTAAATTGTGGTTAAATTTTCCAGTTGATCATCATAATCATTATATATATGATGTAGCATTATGGGGTATTCCAGGGGTGTATGTAATGTGTAGCCACCCCCAGTTGCCAATGTGCTAATATCATCATTATATAATTGGGTACTCCAGTGGTATATGGTATGATTCCCTGTAATATATGGATATTACATGTACTATTAATTCAACTGCAGATGGAATCACATCATTTTATCATTTCTCATTAAAACAAAATTGAATCACAGGTCTATATATGGTTACATTATGGTTGTTTCAGATAGGATACATGTAGGATAACCAAAAGATGACTTCAAACCATTTTTAGCTCACCTGGTGTCAAGGTCAATTATGAAGGTCATGACCTAATTTTTTACTTTTCTAATATTATTTATTATCTCGAAAACTATAAACTTTTTGTATAGGCATGTATATTGGAATATTGTTGGTATTGATGTAACGATCATTTTGATATATAGATTAAGGTCATTGGTTCAAAGGTCAAGGTCACAGATGCGAAAGAATACTGAAATGGCTCATTATCTTGAAAACTATGAACTTTTTGTATAGGCATGTATATTGGAATGTTGTTGGTATTGATGTAACGATCATTTTGATATATAGATTAAGGTCATTGGTTCAAAGGTCAAGGTCACAGATGCGAAAGAAAACTTAAATGGTTCATTATCTTGAAAACTATGAACTTTTTGTATAAGAATATATATGAGAATATTGTAGGTATTGATACAACGATCATTATGATGTATAGAAAAAGGTCATGGGTCCAAAGGTCAAGGTCACAGATGCGAAAGAATACTGAAATGGTTCATTATCTTGAAAACTATGAACTTTTTGTATAGGCATGTATATTGGAATGTTGTTGGTATTGATGTAACGATCATTTTGATATATAGATTAAGGTCATTGGTTCAAAGGTCAAGGTCACATGCGAACGAAAACTTAAATGGTTCATTATCTTGAAAACTATGAACTTTTTGTATAAGAATATATATGAGAATATTGTAGGTATTGATACAACAATCATTATGATGTATAGAAAAAGGTCATGGGTCTAAAGGTCAAGGTCACAGTAGTAAGTCAATACCAAAATGGTTCATTATCTTGAAAACTATGAACTTTTTGTATAGGCATGTATAATAGAATATTGTTAGAATTGGTGCAATGATCATTTTAATATATAGATTATGGTCATTGGTTCGAAGGTCAAGGTCACAGATGTAAAAGAATACTGAAATGGTTCATTATCTTGAAAACTATGAACTTTTTGTATAGGCATGTTTATTGGAATATTGTAAGTATTGATGTAACGATCATTTTGATATATAGATTAAGGTCATTGGTTCAAAGGTCAAGGTCACAGATGCGAAAGAATACTGAAATGGTTCATTATCTTGAAAACTATGAACTTTTTGTATAGGCATGTATATTAGAATGTTGTAGGTATTTAGACAACGATCATTTTGATGTATAGAAAAAGGTCATGTGTCAAAAAGTCAAGGTCACATTTGCAAATCAATACCAAAAAGGTTCATTATCTCGAAAACTATGAACTTTTTGTATAGGCATGTATATAGAATATTGTTAGAATTGGTGCAATGATCATTTTAATATATAGATTATGGTCATTGGTTCGAAGGTCAAGGTCACAGATGCGAGTAGCAAGTTTCATAAATATCTAAATATCCACATCAGAGTTATTGCTCCTTAAATGTAGTATTTATTGTGTTTTTGTGCTGTAAACGGCCCAGGTGAGCGGTACAGGCCCTATTGGGCCTCTTGTTAAAGAAAATTCATAAGATTAGTGTTACCTCCGGAGTAAACTGAAAACCTGTGGTAACTAAACAATCAGTGATATAGACAGGCATCAAATCATATATATTTATTTTTTATACCCCTGCAAACATTATAATGGGGTATATACTATATACTGACAACAGACAGACCTGATGGTCAGATAGAGCACTTCCTATATTATTTAGGAAGCAGTCTGTCTGTCCATCTGTCCCAATATTGTGTTTGATTCCTACCATCCATGTCTATGGATAAATTTTGATCAAAATTGAATTTACACAAATGTAAACCAACATGGGGCAATGTATTATATGCTAAATTTAGTGTCTATCTGTCCTTTTGTCTGTCTCAGCAATGTTGAGTACAGAGCGGGTATTTGTCTTTCATGAGTATACTGGTACTCTAGTTTTATATAAAATTTGTGAATATTTATAAAAAGAATTTGATGTTTTTTTTTATTAATTTGATTTCTGATAGGCTGTTTGGCAACCATGAGTTAGTGAGTGTTTTAACCATTTAGTAACTGTAAATTTTGTAATTAGTTTATTCGTTCCGAAAACACAAAGAAATAAACAGCACAAAAATTGATCTGTTTTATTTTAAAATAACACACATCTGTAAAAAACACTTTGTCATAGGGTTCAATTACAATTTCTAAATGTGTTTTCAGTTACAACATAAAGTAATGTATGTGATGTAATCATATTAACCTTCAGCATTCAGTCAATGCCAGCTCAATGCCAGCTCAATGATCTCAGCCAGGTCTGAGGGTGATAAATATGTAGGCAGGAAGAGATTACATTCTGGTACATTTATTTGGATTTATTTAACTGCAGAGTTTGGATCAAGTTTGTGGTTTATTTTTGGATTTGATAAATGTTTGGTTTTAAGTGGGGTTGTTACAAGGTGAATTAATGCTAAAATTAATCAGAATTAGTGCTAAAATTTCCAAATTTAGAATGTGAAATCAAATCTGTTCATAAAGACCACCTAAGGGAAGCATTTAAATGGTTTTTTTGGACTGGTGGCTCCTATATAGAGGTGCAAATAACATGAATAAAGTACCAATTGGGATAAAAATTTACTGGGTTTTAAGAGCAGGTGACCCTTATCTAGAGGTGGTCTTTAAGGCTGGTTTGACTAGTTTAATCTGTTGAGTTAGGTGACCCTTATCTAGAGGTGGTCTTTAAGGTTGGTTTGACTAATTTAATCTGTTGAGTTAGGTGACCCTTATCTAGAGGTGGTCTTTATGGCTGGTTTGACTAGTTTAATCTGTTGAGTTAGGTGACCCTTATCTAGAGGTGGTCTTTAAGGTGGTTGACTAATTTAATCTTGAGTTAGGTGACCCTTATCTAGAGGTGGTCTTTATGGCTGGTTTGACTAGTTTAATCTGTTGAGTTAGGTGACCCTTATCTAGAGGTGGTCTTTATGGCTGGTTTGACTAGTTTAATCTGTTGAGTTAGGTGACCCTTATCTAGAGGTGGTCTTTAAGGTTGGTTTGACTAGTTTAATCTGTTGAGTTAGGTGACCCTTATCTAGAGGTGGTCTTTAAGGTTGGTTTGACTAGTTTAATCTGTTGAGTTAGGTGACCCTTATCTAGAGGTGGTCTTTAAGGTTGGTTTGACTAATTTAATCTGTTGAGTTAGGTGACCCTTATCTAGAGGTGGTCTTTATGGCTGGTTTGACTAGTTTAATCTGTTGAGTTAGGTGACCCTTATCTAGAGGTGGTCTTTAAGGTTGGTTTGACTAGTTTAATCTGTTGAGTTAGGTGACCCTTATCTAGAGGTGGTCTTTAAGGTTGGTTTGACTAATTTAATCTGTTGAGTTAGGTGACCCTTATCTAGAGGTGGTCTTTATGGCTGGTTTGACTAGTTTAATCTGTTGAGTTAGGTGACCCTTATCTAGAGGTGGTCTTTATGGCTGGTTTGACTAGTTTAATCTGTTGAGTTAGGTGACCCTTATCTAGAGGTGGTCTTTAAGGTTGGTTTGACTAGTTTAATCTGTTGAGTTAGGTGACCCTTATCTAGAGGTGGTCTTTAAGGTTGGTTTGACTAGTTTAATCTGTTGAGTTAGGTGACCCTTATCTAGAGGTGGTCTTTAAGGTTGGTTTGACTAATTTAATCTGTTGAGTTAGGTGACCCTTATCTAGAGGTGGTCTTTATGGCTGGTTTGACTAGTTTAATCTGTTGAGTTAGGTGACCCTTATCTAGAGGTGGTCTTTATGGCTGGTTTGACTAGTTTAATCTGTTGAGTTAGGTGACCCTTATCTAGAGGTGGTCTTTAAGGTTGGTTTGACTAGTTTAATCTGTTGAGTTAGGTGACCCTTATCTAGAGGTGGTCTTTAAGGTTGGTTTGACTAATTTAATCTGTTGAGTTAGGTGACCCTTATCTAGAGGTGGTCTTTAAGGCTGGTTTGACTAGTTTAATCTGTTGATTTGGTTGAATGTTGTTTTACCTCACATCAGTAATTTTTCTGCTTTTCACAAGGAAACATTTATTCTTATTAATCTCAATGAAGAATCCAAACAAGTTCATGTGGTATGCAAGTTTTATGCAAGTATTTCTGATCTGTGTAGTAGTGTGTACCCATTACAATCTTTATAGTGTTGAACTAGTTACTACTGTTAATATATGTTCACCTTATACACAGTCTTTATAGGCTGTTTATTTGGTATGTCTTGTAGTTTCAAATGATACACAGAAGGTTTTAGTGGTATTTACTTGCTGTAAAGCAGATTTCACTAGCCCTATCCCATAAGATAGCATTTTAATGTTTTTGGGTTACTAATTTGATTTATTTGTGTAGCAGGAAGGAGAAAATAATGCAGGGTCTGACCAGGGGTTGGCAACGGTCCTTCTACATTATAGGCGAGTGCTCTTCCAATTGAGCTACCCAGAGCTACATTTCTTCCCTGTTATTGTTGTGTTTCCCATGGTCACCAGTGGAAAGTCTCACCCAGATTTCTCAGATGGCCTTTTTATGGCTCACAATAGCCAGTCCATTTTTAGCTCACCTGACCAAAGGTCATGTGAGCTTATGGTATGGCGCAGCGTGTGTGCATGCATGTGTGCGTGCGTCGTTAACACACATTTTCGACTTCTCCTCTAAAGTATGTGGCAGATTTCAACGAGACTTGGTCAGAAGCATGTTTGGGTCGGTGCAATTCAGATTTGTTCATGGCGTTGCCATGGCTACCAAAACTAGGTCACAGTGACCTAAGGGTGCAAAAATCTTGAAAAATCTTCTTCTCTGAAAGTATTGATTTGAGAAAAAATCTGATGCAATATTTGGCTTCTCTAGGGTCTTAAGCCTATAGTTTGTTCATTTTGTGAAATTCGGACAAAAAATGGGTTACGCGTTTTTGCGTTTAATTTTGAAAAAATCGTAAAATAGCTTCAAATTGTTATAACCTGACTATTTGACCAGATAATGACATGGGGTTTTCAGTATTGACATCTTCTTGTTAGTATCTTCAAAATGAGGTCAAGGTCAATTGTGAAGGTCGTGACATAATTTTTTTTACCTCTGATTAAAATTATTATTTGGAAAACCATAAACTTTTTGTATTGGCATGTATATTAGAATGTTGTAGGTATTGATACAACGATCATTTTGATGTATAGAAAAAGGTCATGGGTTCAAAGGTCAAGGTCACAGATGCAAAACAATACTGAAATGGTTAATTATCTTAAAAACTATAAACTTTTTGTATAGGCATGTATATTACTATTAGAATGTTGTAGGTATTAATACAACGATCATTTTGATGTATAGAAAAAGGTCATGGGTTCAAAGGTCAAGGTCACAGATGCAAAACAATAATGAAATGGTTAATTATCTTAAAAACTATAAACTTTTTGTATAGGCATGTATATTACTATTAGAATGTTGTAGGTATTAATACAACGATCATTTTGATGTATAGAAAAAGGTCATGGGTTCAAAGGTCAAGGTCACAGATGCAAAACAATACTGAAATGGTTAATTATCTCTAAAACTATGAACTTTTTGTATAGGCATGTATATTAGAATACTGTAGGTATCAATACAACAATCATTTTGATGTATAGAAAAAGTTCATGGGTTCAAAGGTCAAGGTCACAGATGCAAAACAATACTGAAATGGTTAATTATCTCAAAAACTATAAACTTTTTGTATAGGCATGTATATTAGAATGTTGTAGGTATTGATACAACGATCATTTTGATGTATAGAAAAAGGTCATGGGTTCAAAGGTCAAGGTCACAGATGCAAAACAATACTGAAATGGTTAATTATCTTGAAAACTATAAACTTTTTGTATAGGCATGTATATTAGAATGTTGTAGGTATTGATACAACGGTCATTATGATGTAAAGAAAAAAGTCATTGGGGTTTTAGTATTTATGATTTTTTTAAATCTATCAGCTAGCCATTAGATTTCAGGTGAGCGTATCAGGCCCATGGGCCTCTTGTTCTGAGTGCCACACTGGCCACCAAACTTACAGGAATGAGAAAAAATGTAGCTTTAAACAAGGTTTTGACCCTGGAACCACCCACACTATAGGCACATGTTCTACCAACTGAGCTACCTGGACTGCATCACTTGGCCAGGAAGTGTTTAAAGAGACCTTAAGAACCTATTATGTTTTATTGTTTTTAAAATTTGAACACCAATGAACAGTTTGGCCTACTAAAAGTTAAATGAGGACATGTACTTAGTCATGCTATTCTGACCATTTAAACCAAACTTATGAACTTTAATTGGTTGCAATGTCCAAAATAATAGTGTTAAAGTATTGCTTTTTGAGTCAAGAGTCCTTGAAACATAATAATGCATAAGTTGTGGCTCACAATCGGACTTGAACATCTCAGTAGCACCCCAGACATTGAAGATATTGGCAGTTATGGAGTTATGGCCAAGGCAATATTGTTCCAGAAGCACCCTAGACATAGCAAATATTTTTTATATAAAAAATTTTATATTATGAAAATGAAATGAAATTTCTCGCTGTACACACATAAAAAATACTGTTAGTATAATAGAACAATGTTATAAGACAAAGGACATTAGCAGTAGACTATAACCTCATTTGTACAATCCCCAAAAGTGAGGTTAAAATTAGCTTAGGTATATTTAGTCCGGTCTGTTAGCACATAGATTGTGCAAAATGTGATACCAGCATGAAACTTACAGGAATATTAGTTGGCACTATTGCAATCACAATTAGATATAGACCCAACTTGCTTGCATCATATTTCTCCGTATGACGTCATTTTTCAAAATGGCTGCCGTCGAAAGGAAACACAGTTGAAAATATCACATTTCAGTGGATATAGAATGTTTTTCCGCTTTATAGTGTTTTCAGGATTGTTAAACAAAGTTATTTTTAACAAAATTTTAAACTGGTTGTATCTAGGTACTTTCAATACTTTAGTATGACGTCATAATTCAAAATGGCTGCCGCAAAGTTAATAATTGTTTACGACTATCGTATTGCGATAGAAAATGCAGACTTCTTTGACAAAGTTTAATAGTACAAAATGATGTTCCTTAACCATTAAAAATATTGACTTAAATAAATGCGCATGCGCGAGATTCTAATCAAATTGTTCTAATAAAACAATTCTGTCCCTGACAAAGACATAGTTTTTGGAATGAGTTTGCCTGTTATAGTGTTATAGTTATCAAATATCACAAGTATGAATAAAAGAACATTTAGTTAGAAAATGTAAGCATCGAAGCAGGTGAAACAGATAACTAGACAAACCAGTACTTTTAGCAACTAAAGATTATGTTCCACATGGCTAATCCCATACTAAATATCATCCTCTTGAGGGTCACAGTCACGCAAATGTATGCACTTTAAACAAGATTTGATGCATTTACATCTTTTTGCACATCTTACTTTGCAGTAATAGCAGTGTATAAGTTCTTAGCAGTGACGAGAAGCTTCAGCTAGATCTGTCCACGAGGGAACAAACCTTTCATCGCTTTTATTCTAACCCCAGCAGCATAAATCTGGTATTTCTGGCATTCTCACAAGACACTGACTCCAGATAAAACCTGTTTGCAAAATGGCTTACTTCGAATGTTGCAAAAGAGCTGCTTTCGTTGGTGGTATGTTTTCGATTGCACGATTCATTTTTGTGACTTACGTTTAGCAACATTCATTTACAAATCAGATGAACTTGTTCTACCGTACAACAAGAGAATGTGTTTTCCAACAAGGTAAATAATTGATTAGATATTTTATGCGGACAGCTACACAAAGTCATGAACAGAAATGTTAGTTCAGAAACAACAAGACTTGTCGGAAAGGAGACAACGTGTAGTGCTCAACGGAAAAAAATCAGATTGGAAACCAGTACTTAGTGGAATCCCGCAAGGAAGTGTTCTTGGACCTATTCTATTTTTAATTTTTATCAACGATCTGCCAGAAGCTGTCCAAAGTGTCATTAAAATCTTTGCGGACGACACAAAGCTATATAAGATAATCAAAACCAGACAAGACAGTAATATATTTCAGGATGATATTGATGTAATAAATAACTGGTCTCAAGAGTGGCAATTAAAATTTAACGAGAAGAAATGCAAACACCTACACCTAGGAAACAAAGATATTCCAGTTTACAATTTGAATGGTACAGAAATCAAAAAAGTAAAAGAAGAGAAAGATCTAGGAATAATAGTGGACCATAAATTAACCTTCAGGGACCATATCCACTCCTCTGTGAAAAAAGCAAATAAAATGTTGGGTCTACTAAGAAGAACCTTCAAAAATATGGATAAGGACACTTTTGTACCATTATATAAATCATTAGTTAGACCTCATCTTGAGTATGGCAGCAATGTCTGGTCGGTAATGTACAAAAAAGATGCTGCTATGATAGAAAACGTCCAACGTAGAGCCAGCAAATTGGTTAAATCCATAAGACACACCCCTTATTCATCACGATTAAAATTACTTGGTTTATCAACTCTAGAATATAGGAGAAAAAGATCCGACGTAGTACAAATGTACAAAATCCAACACAATATTGACAAAGTAGATAAAAACATATTCTCCTACTAAAAAAGCAACACCAGGGGGCACAATTTCAAACTCCATAAAGAATTCAGTAGAACTAATATGAGGAAAGCAACTTTTAGTCAACGTGTGACTAATACATGGAATTCCCTACCAGCGGACCTCGTCAACAAACCATCTCTAAACAGTTTTAAAAGTGCCATTAACAAACATTGGACAAAAATAAATCTAAAATTCCACCCGACCATTTACGAACCGGAACCGGATAGAACAGAATCTAGTCTAAAGAAATTCATTAAAATGGACCAGAGAGGCGAAAAGCCTATAGTGGTTTCTACAGACAGGTAACAGGTAACTTCCCACACATCCCATGCTGTGTTTCATGCGGACAGCTACACAAAGTCATGAACAGAAATGTTAGTTCAGAAACAACTTCCCACACATCCCATGCTGTGTTTCATGTGGACAGCTACACAAATCATGAACAGAAATGTTCTTTCAGGAACAACTTTCCACACATCCCATGCTGTTTTCTTACCACGTCCAACAAATGAAGACACAGTCTCACATCCAGTAAATGCATGCCGGAATAAAACTGAGGAGCAGTTAGTGTATGACAGGACTGATGTATTAGCAAATACCGCCTGTGTTTTCCGGTACTAATTTCGATCCATATTTCTGTTACATTTAACGAATGAAATGCATACAGTGCTATTGCAACTACATCAGAGTCGACTGTTCTTATGAGAATTTTATCATGCCAAATACTTGCTGCATCCTTGGAATGTAATAATAGCCTCGTGACAGCCTTCTTGTGCCCACAAGGGGATGCAGCTGAAGTGTCAAGTGTTTGACGAAATAACTTCATCAAGATATGTGCATACAATTATCTTGTTTTCAATATCTATCTTTACTAAATCTTCTGCTACCAGCTTAAAAAGTTTTTCTTTGGTTCTGTCAACCTCCAGAAATGCATTCTAGTCTTTTGGTATTATTGTTATAGGTGACACTTTCACTTTTTCCTTTTCCACGTCGTTCCCTTGTCTCAGATTTAAGACTATGGCCAAGATACCGATCAAAAATGTTATCCACTCTATCAGCAGTTCTCAAATAAGTCAAAATAAGGGGCTGAAAGACATTCTTGTTATAGTCTTTCAAACTACACATGGTTTTAGGTTTTGTCATGTAAACAATTACTGGCCCGTCAATAATAACAGCAGATGCCTCTCGAGTAGTAAATTCAGTTTTATCATAGTTTTATAGACAAATCAAACAGCTAATTTATTCCTTTTTCTTATTTTTTCATATTCAGATATAAATGGTGGATATGGATGATTTTCGTGACTGAAAAAATCGCTAAGATCACCTTGTCTGGTTTGGCAAGCAATTAAGAGACGAGAAAAAACTTCGCAGTCTTTTCTCAATGGAAACATTTTTGCATTTCCTTTCTCCTTCCTAAGGTAATTTTTTTCTGAAAAATTGAATATTGTTTCTTTTAATGGATCATGGATAGATGTTTTCCTCCAACTGTTTGGTTTCTGTAATATGACAAAAAGTGGGTTTGCCCGAGTTTTGTGGCTGTTTTTACGGAATCACATGCTTTTTCATCTACAATTCTTTAATAAGCAACTGATAGCATAGAGAACCTTCTTCGAAAGAATTCCTTCATCAGTCATTACCTCTTCAACTTTTAAAACATGGTTTTGGAATCTTTTATCAAAAGCCTCGTGGTGGTGTTGGTATTCGTCATTTGGTATATCCATCCCTGCTTCTGTTTCAAATTCAGAAATAATCTTGCCAATTTCTGACCCATCAACCATCCATTGTAGCAGGGCTTGTGGATTACTAAGTAATCCTATAGTTCATCCTTCTGATTTGACATTTATGTTATTTTGTTCATGTGCTTGGCCATCTAACATGGCAGAAAACGGTCGAACAGTTGTCTGAGTGACAAAGTGTCCTTTCTTGAACATTTCAAATACTGCTGGATGTCTAATGTTAAGTTCATTGAGTGTTTTGAGAAAATATGGTATCTAACCATCTAGCATAGTTAACATGATCAAGGGCAAACATCCATAGTAGCTATGCCATACACAAGACTATCGAAGTCTTGTTCACTTTCACAACTTTCTTATACTTTCCACAGCCTATTATACAGACCCATTAGACACACTTTGTGATATTATGTGTCAATTACGATCATATCATCCTCACTTTAAGCAAAATTTTTTATCTCTTAGCTTCAAAGCAGGAAAGCAAACTCTTTTATCTATACCTAGAGTCTGAGCCGATACAAGGTTGTTGAAGTCATCATCTATTTCACAAAAGAATCAAATATATTTTGTTGAAGACGTGACCAAAACTGACCGCATGCTCACTTTCCTTGTGTCCAACACTGTATCAGATCGTGACAACATTTTTAATCTCTCAAAAATCATATTTATTTCCATATGATTATTGAAATTTTGCGGAGTTATTTATAAATTTCATCTATACCATTACCATAAAAAACTATGGTACTCTCTAGGAGACCCATTTCTGCACATTGCTCGAGGTCTCGTGACAATGTTCTATATCCAGCCCCTTATCATGCCTCTTACTATTGGCAGGGCAAACAAGAGATTTGGCTAAATCTTCTTGACATTAACAACATTTTCTCTAGTTTCTATTATACAGATACACAAGGTCTAGACAGGTTAAAATTTGTAGCAATTAATATGTGGCAAATATAGTAAATATTGAGATCAGAGTTACTTAAATTGTTGTGTGCCATGTATGACAATGGTGGATATTTTTCGTTGTTTATATTATTATTATTATTATTAAATTGTTAATTAATTAACTAATTAATTGATTGACTAATTAATTTTTGTATTTATTTCATTTTTTTTGGAGAATTAAGTATTACCGTCAAGGATATTCTGTGTAATCACCAGGTGAAATTACCTATACAAAACAATATAATTATAATACTTTGTAGTATTTTAATGGTATTAAAATTTGCAAAAAATGAATAATTTGTGTAAAATTGGATTAAAATAGTTATTCATATGTGTTGAAAATGTAATTATTTATATATATTTCTATAAAAATGCATTTGTAAACCGCCAAATAAGTCACATCTGCCCACACTTAATGTATGACAATTAAAGAAGTTTCTTGTATAAAGGATGAATAGTGATGACGTCATACCGGTAATCGGAGACTTTTTGAGATTGGGTCTATATCTAATTTTGTTAAGGACATAACAAACTATATTCATGGAAAGTTTCATGTTGGTATCATACTTTGCACAATTGTACATATTTATGTTGCTAACAGACCGGACTAATTCTTCAAAAACCAATTTATAGTTCACTAGAATGACGTAAATTTTTTGTTTGATATTCTAATAGTTATAAGGTGTTTTTAATTGATAACATGTCATAATAGTTTAAGTTCTAAAGGAAATCTGAAGACCTTGAATTAAATTCCTGTGTGTAACACATTGACCAACTTTTCAATTAATACAAAATTGGTTTTAAGTTCTTAAGTGTCATAATTTTTTCATTCCATATGTAGGTCATAAATTTTTTCAGTATAGATTTTGAGATATTTGAATGAATACTGGTAGGTTTTGTTGTGACTTTAAATAATCAATCAGATGAACACCTTGCCAGGAACATGCATGTAGATATTAGACATGTGTATTGTATTGCAGAAATGTGTATTGTGTTATAGAATTGTGTATTGGGTATAGGCAAACAGCTTTGACCTGTTCACTTGATCTTTCATTAGAAAAATTCATACAGGAGGGTCCACCAATTACATGGGTAGTGTTAGGATTCACAGTTAATACATAAACAATGCATGTTTCCTCCATGATGTAGAAGAAATGAACACTGATTTTCCTACACATAAAGGTACCGGTCCATGATAGATATTTAAATTAAAGGTCAAGCAGACAGGTCAATGTTGTTTGTCTATACTCGAGACGTGTATTGATTAGATTGTGAGATACAGGTATGATATCTCGTTAACAATTAAATACAAATTGTCTCATGATTTATCCCCTACCACGCTGTAAATCAAACTCTGTGGAAAATCAGTATGACATAATTTGTAGATAATAAATTCAATAACACCCCTATGGTAGACAAATTGTTGATCACTTTTTATTGTCACAATAATTTGCTAATATAGCAATTTTAAGTTAAAAATATATTTTTTACTTATTGATACAAATCTAAGCAAAATGGTAAAATAAATATCTGTATAATATGAGAAACTGATTTGTAGACCAATGCTTCATATATATACCGTTAAATATTTACTTTAAAAAACAGTTTGGATATATACAAGTAGCCACATACATCTGCCTATAAAGACAATTCTAGAGGGCTTCATTAATTATAAGTAGAGGAATGCGTTTTCAACTTTGAATGATTGTCAAACTAAAGTATTTAATTAATGCTTGTTAGATTTTCAAAACATTCTACTAGTTGTTGTTTGTGTATAAATGCCTATTTAGACTGACTCATTTTACAACATGACCAAATAAACTGAATTCCTTGAAACTTTGATTGTTGTCTTGAAATATCTTTGAAAAGTACATGTGCCTAAAATTTAGTATGAAAATTTGTTCAAACTGTAGTTGAAGTATATAAATGTATAAAGCAATGTCATGTATGTTTATTTTTTATATGGCATGATATATTAGTTTTCTTAAATACCCCAATTTTCCTATTACGGTAGTTGTTTTATTGTTACCATTCTTTTCAGCTTACTTGTGATTCACTTTAAAAAAAAAGTCAGATTTCCCAGCACCTAGTCTACCTAAATATATAAACAGACAATCTGTGCTATAGATGGCATTGTTGTGGAGCAATTGTTGACCTTGACCTTCCTTAAAGTTCATGTTGACTTTGGTGGTATAATCTGACAACTTGTTGAAGTGATGAAAACCTTGTTTTGTTTTTCTCTTACTTAAAACTTGGCATCTCAGTATTGTAATAGTTATTAAAACATTGATACAATATTTCCCTCAGAGGTCGGTATGCACATGTTGTTAAACATTAGATGGTCTGCAGATGTTGTTATTTTAAACAAACAAACAAACAAACATTAGGTATTTTGTAGAAGTCATAAGGATGTACACACCTCTATTTATAAAGTAATTATCTATCTCATAAAAATGTCCCACAGATGGCTCTAAATTCCTACTAGATCCTGTTTCCTGCTGTTTATTATTTCTGTGTAGTTTAGCCTCTTTCTGTAAAGAACGGTTACTAGCAGTGTAACATGGTATGTGTATGATTCTAATTACAGACCATTTCTGCTTACATTTATTTTATGGAAGAAAAAGCAAATAAGCAGTACTGCATATCATGTATATTTGTGAAGATCATTTTGGCTTCCTGTATCTCTTCTGGAAAGCTACCTGTATATTGGTGAAGATCATCTTGGCTTTCTGTATCTCTGCTGCATTTTATTTTCTGGAAAGCTACCTGTATATTGGTGAAGATCATCTTGGCTTTCTGTATCTCTGTCTCATTTTATTTTCTGGAAAGCTACCTGTATATGGCATGTCTATTGGTAAAGATAACCTGTATTTCCAATGTTGTACATTTATTTTCTGGAAATATTGTTTCAAAGTAAAATGTCCACCATTTGTTGAGTCAAATTTTTGTGCGAAAAAGGCTCATAATCAGAAATATAGAAGAAATGGATTTTGGGATTACAAAATAGTGTGGTAAAAACACAAGCTGACCAAATTATCATTATAACCAGACTTTACTGTAAATGCATATTGAAAAAAAAATCTTGTTATTATAAATTTTGATATATTTAGTCTACTGATTTTTTTTTAGGTTTTCATTCAGGCAAATGAGCAGTGCTGAATTCATGTGTGTATTGGTATAGATCATTGAATTCATCTTGGCTTTCTTTGTTTTTGATGTGGTATGTTGATATTGTCTTCAAGATACAAACCTATATATATATATATTATATATTCAGCCAGTATTGGAAGTAAGCAGTCTTACATGCTCTACTAGTATCATATTGACTTTCAGATTGTCTGATGTAATGGTACCTGATATTTTAACTACTGTTGTTGGTATGTTATACTCTCTATTTTAGGAAAGAATCTTGGCAATGTTTTATTTATCAATGAAAAATGTCAGTACTTACATGTTTTATACCAAAGTGCAACAAGTCTGACCTGGTCATGCTGACCTTCAAGTTGAAAATCATGTAGCGAAATAATTTTTTTAAAACTTGTATGATTTTTCATATTGATTTATTAAAAATGCTGTTAGATATAGACAAAAAATTTATTTTAAATCAAGAATTTCAATATATTGGTGGTTTTGGTGTTGTACTCATGTTTGAAGGTGAAATCAAAGGTCAGATTTGTAGTAACTGTTTTTCACAATGTTGTATTCCTGATGTGTGTGGTATTGACTCCTCAATGTATGTATAGGCAAACAATTTTGAGCTGTCTACTTGACCTGTTATTAAGAATATTCATATAGGGAAATCTACCCACTACATGGGTAGTGTTATGATTCGCAGGTAATACATGGACAGTGATCGTGTTAAGTGTTTCTCATTATGCAGAGGAAATAAACACATGTTTCCTTTATATAAATACTCAGCCTAAATATTTAAATTAAAGGTCAAGCAGACAGGTTAATGTTGTTTGCCTATACCATGTGGTTGTTTTTATATGGATGTGCTATCTCCAGTTTTTACCTGATTGATTGTTTATTTATAATTGTAGTGTTGATGGTTGGATGAGAAGATCATCCTTATCAGATCTGTCCATCACTAACCTCTAATCAGTAGAATTATGCTAGTGCAGAATCTCTAAATACAGTTTGAAAGGTAAGTGTTTTTACATAATAATCGTTGCATTATTTTTAGCACTCCCTACCTCATTTGTGTAAGTACCGACCTACTCATTGGATAGTGCTTGACTTTCTAAATTGAGTGTTAATTTCGGGTGATTTTTTTGTTTCAACCACAAGACTTGCAGGAGACACATAAGATTCATTTTGCATATTGGGTAAGTTAATATTATTAATTATTAGTAAACTTCCACCTTCTACACAAATGATTATATTGTAACTATTCTAAAAACTTTTGAAATTACATAGTTTGATGAAGGGGAAAAAAATCATTAAAATGGTATAGAGGATTTCAATATTTAAAAAAAATTGAAATGAAAAAATATATATTACAAAATTCCTGTTTTTAGCAATTTCATATTATATCACATTAAAAAACACATAACTTGTTGAAAGGAGTACGCCGATTTAAATGTGATTTTGTCCTGATGTGAACTAATACAAAAAGAAAATCTATTTTGAAAATAACACTTCAAACTATTATTTTCTCATAAGAATATGGTCACAACTTTGATAAATTAGACAAATTAATCTGATATTTTTCCCATGTTTGAATAAACTTGTAGGTATGTTCTCTAACCAGAAAAGGCTCCTAAAATTTTGATAAATTAAAAAGATACCTGACTGGGGCCCATTAAACACAATCAAACCAACCATGCCAATGGCCCAACCTCCAAACTAACCAATTGGACCAACCTCACCCACACAACCAACCAACCAACCAACCATCCAAAATAAATGACCCATCCTCACCCATCCACACAATCAACCAACCAACCATTCAACCACCCATCCAACCACCAAAACAAACGGTCCAACCTCACAACTAACCAACCAACAAATCCCATAATGAAACACAACTACACACACATACAAATGACTTCTGTCATTTCTAATTGTCTATGTAGGATTAAGATAAATCTGTAAATGCATTGTAAAGCAGACATGTTATAATGTAAGTGGCCCTTTATGATGGGTCAACTCTGGGTTATAGTGATATTGTAACTATGACAGTAATTGATCAACACAGTCTGCCTTCAGTTTTAATTAATATGTCCCTTGATAGTAGGACAATATGTCTGTCCAACAATCGAATACTCGAATACTCTTTTTATGTAAAATTAAAAGAGCAAGAGGGAAAGAAAATACCAATGCCTTCACCATTTTTGCTAGCCAGCTTTAAAATGAACATGTAAAGAGAGAGAGAGAGGGAGAGAGAGAGAGAGAAAGAGAGTACCAATGCCTGGACCATTTTCAAGCCAGCTTTAGGTTTGATGATAAGAAAAATGAAATCAAGTGATAACCGATGTTGTGACAATTTTTTCCAATCAGCATTAAAGTGATCAGGACTTTTTTGATAAAAGTAAGACGGAGAGAATCTAAACAATTGTTGCATGCCACCATTAAAGTGAAGTGAATTAAACATGTTTGATAAAGAAGAAAACAGAGAATGGGGGAGCAGAGACGGAACTACACAATTTTATGACCATTTTAGCTAGCCAGCATTAAATAATTCAGAAATTGTTGCAATCTAACATTAAAGTGAAGAAACCATGTTTGTTAAGTGTGAAAGTGAGTGAGTTAGTAATGGTGTTTAACATCCCAGTCAAGAATATTTCACTTATATCGAGACGTCGTCAGCTATAGGCGAGGGTGCAGAAATTTTGCCTGTGTTGCACTGATTGCATTATACAGCAGGGTTCTTTAGCTTGCCAAGCCCACCGTGACACGGGACCTTGTTTATTTTAAGTTCCCATCTGAAAGAACCGTGACTTTCATTTTGTAATGCCGATTGCTTGGCGAAAGAACAGTCACTACCCACTTTCAAGTCTTGGGTCAGACCCGGCCGGAGATCGAACCCAGTGTGAAAGAGTGCCTTGCCTATTTTTGCAATCCAACATTAAAGTGTTTGGGCTTAAAAAACCTCCACCATCTGTCACTGCATGTATTACCAATATATATTATATATATAAACATTAGGGTGTACTATTTATATAGCTTGTTAAATTAACCTGTGTAAAGTAAAAAGAAAATGTTTTAGGTATGAACATTATTAATATGTTTAGACCAGTTGTGTTGGATATAAGTGAAATATGTTCTTCACTAAGGTGATTTAACTTCTGTTACTAAGGATCAATTCTCATTGCATAAGTTAATTTATAGCTATAGCTGGTAATGCCTAAATAGAGATGAAATTATCATAAAACCCATTTCACTCACACACTTTACTTAATTCTTAGGCAGGTCCCTGTAATTTTTTTTATGTATTGAAATATGTTGCCCTTTTAATTACACAGAGATAATAGACTATTGTCAGCCGAAAGTTTTAAAATATATACATATATATATATATATATATATATATATATATATATATATATATATATATATATATATAGTGAGTTATGCAAGTCTTCTTGATTGACTATAGAGACCACTACAGTAACTTATTTGATAGAGTGCTCATTCCCAATGCTGGAGGTCGTGGGTTCAAACCCTAGACTGGTCTAATTAAGACTTGAATATAGGTAGTAACTGTTCTTTCTCCAGCACTCAGCATTTAGATATGAAAGTCACAGGGTCCTTCGGATGAGACCTTAAAAACCAATGCCCTGTGTCACGGCAAATATAAAAGAACCCTTCTAACACATTGCCCTCAGCACACTGCAAAGGTAAAATTTCTGCCACTTCACCTATGGCAGTTGACAAAATATTCTTGCCTGGGATGTAAAACTCCATTTAATCACTCAATCAATCAACTATAAATGGAACAATCTGACATGAAAGCAAATTTTGCTTACATTTACAAATGTTGGCACTTGATTTTCTCTACAGTACCTACAGCTAACTTTAAACCTTGATGATTTAGGTGTCTTTTTACTGTAACAGTCAGTATTAATTAAGATATACTACAATGTGACGTCAAATAATATTGGATGTAAAACATGACGTATATACATGCTGTCTATTTTATTATGTATAATACATATGATTGCCCCTGACTTGGCACCATAGATAGATCTCTGAAACATCATACACAGCTTATTTCTGACAATATTTACTCTGGAAATTATATTTGACGGGTAAGTTACTTATACCTGATAATTTTAGCTTTTTTTTTTTTATTTGTTACTTTTCTGTACCTATATGTATGTTGGGAATACACTAATCTGGTTGCTATGGAAGCTGCAGTTGAGAGACCAGATACTTTATATGTATATAGTGATTTTTTTATCAGAACTTTTTTTAGTTCGTTTCAGATGTACAATGTGAATACAACCAAATTTTATTGGAACTAGCATATGACATGTATAGTGAATTATACAAATACTGGTGTTTGGCAAGAGAGATGGGGAAGGAAGGCATGGAAAGTAAATTAGATGAATATCAGTGTTTGACATGAGAGAAAGAGAGTGGGTGGTATGATGTAGAGAGAGAGAGGGGCTGGGGGAGGAAGGCATGGAAAGTAAGTTAGATGAATATCAGTGTTTGACATGAGAGAAAGGGAGAGAGTGGGTGGTATGATGTAGAGAGAGAGAGGGGCTGGGGGAGGAAGGCATGGAAAGTAAGTTAGATGAATATCAGTGTTTGACATGAGAGAAAGGGAGAGAATGGGTGGTATGATGTAGAGAGAGAGAGGGGCTGGGGGAGGAAGGCATGGAAAGTAAGTTAGACAATTAGTGTTTGACGAGAGAGAGAGAAAGAGAGAGAGAGGGGCATGTATTATAAGTAAGTAAGGCAAATATCAGTATTAGGCATGAGAGAGAGAGAGAGCTTTCATCTGCATGTGTATAATAATTTTGTATGTACATGACGTCACCATTTTATTAAGATGCATATTTGAGTTGCATTACTAAGATGCATATATGCATATATTTAATCAAACTTTTTGTAAAATACAGGTGTGATAGATTGCTCTGCCTTGTATGGTAAAGGAAAAGAAGTGCATTACACACAATGTAACTATGCCAACAGATGCACTTTATAGATATTCTCTGCATTTATATCTATTTTGACTTAACAATGGTGAGAGATACCTATGTTCTATGCTGTTTTGACCTCTAAATCTGTAAAATGGTAATGGAATACTGACGCATACGGGTAAATGCCTGTAGATCGAAATACCTGTGTGATTGGCTCTGCACACATGTATATATAAATATATATCTTGAGAATGTTTTACTATAAATACTACTGATAGTATCAGCAGTATCTACTTAGTGCAGGTAGGTGTTAGGATATGCACTAGGAAATGGTCAGTCAAATATTAGGAAATGGTCAGTCAGAGACCAGGAAATCCAGGGCTTTTAGTGGTTGATTGGACAGTCGAGACATTTCAGATATAAGTAATACCTTGATATCAACTGAAAAGAGAGGAGTATGGCATAATGGAGTTTTATGCCCCAGTCAATATTCTTTCACTTATGTCAAGTTTGTCAGGTCTGGGATGGTGGAGGAAATGGATGGTAAGCGATTGGATCAGGATTTTGTAAGTATGTGCTTAAGACCACTGGACCTCTGAGGCCCCACTATTGGAAGATGGAATCAAAAAAAACTGTATATAGAGACCAGCTAATTAAATTAAGAAGTTGTTCATACACTTAGAGGTCAAATTTTAATTATAATGAATCTGATGGACACAACAATACTGGACATAGTATGTAATCTTACTTATTAAGAAACAATTGTAGTGGTGATATTTTTGAAAAAATTATGCAAGTACAGTTAAACCTGTCTTAAAGGCCATTTCTAAATATTGGATATATGCTTTGAAAGGTCAGTAAAATTTGATCCCAATGATCTTTATTTATGTTAATGGAATGTCTATATATAAGGGCCACCTGCAAATAAAGGCCACCTTTGCCGGCTCCCCTGGGTGGCCCACCTGCTTCTATAGGCCAGAAAATTTTTTCTCACACACGAGACATAGAAATCCCACATTTTTTTACTTTTCTCAACCAACAATTTTTCAACGTCGCAATCACTTACACACGCTTAATTAATGACATCATAATCAATTGACATGAGGACGTCAACAAAAATCGATTACATCATTTTCAGAATGCACTGATGATGGTTTTTTATTCATTTTAATGGAACCTCTATATAAAGGCCACCTGCCTATGAAAGTCCACTTTTTCTGGTTCCCATAGATGGCTTTTTCAGACAGGATTGACTGTATACAAGTATGAACAAATTACATGCAGGATAATGCTTGTTTTTTATGCATCAAACTTAAGTAGCAAATAGTATAAAAAACCATCTTCTTAATTAACATGCCTGAATTGTCAGACAGTTAATGATGACAACATTCTTTGTTTATTTCATCAGCCTTGAATCAGGTGTACAGTTGTATGTGCATTTCTACACATACACACATTTATAACCTCTCCTGACCTCTGTTTCAATTTTTCCAATTAGTATGGAAATAAGGCATTTTCTTAGAACATATTTGATTGACTTAAAGCCATATAATTAACCATACAAGTCAATATAGAAGAGAGAAACCTGTAACAGTAACTGAGAATATAATACCATATAAGGTAAGGATAAAAACAGCTAAACAAAACAAGATAATACAAACCCATATTACGCAGTGGTGTCAATGAATCCAGCAAGGTGGCAATGTTGTCTGCTACGCGTTTGGATTTAGATTGATTTTATCACTTACTTCCACTAAGTTTGTTAATATGTTTCTGCAGTACATATTACCCCATACTTACTGCCTACTTTAAACAACTTGTCTTCTACTTCAAAATTTACTGAAAGGGCTGATTATGGCCACTGATTTTAAAAAATCTTGTTTGGATTGGGAGTGTAGTTAAAGGCAAAAAGTATGGTAATAGTACATTTTGAGGACCTGTACCATCCAATCAATTACAGTGGTCCATAAAACACCTTACAATCTCTGAGGACCTGTACCATCCAATCAATTACAGTGGTCCATAAAACACCTTACAATCTCTGGAATGTTTTTGAAATAGCTGGACAACTTGTACTCTTACAATAGTTGTCTTGGTATGGGTAAGAGTTGACCTTCAGGTACATTTACAAGTTGTCTTTGGTACAAGTTGACCTGGGTACGGTAAATGTACAAGTTGTCTTTGGTACAAGTTGACCTGGGTACAAGTTGTCTTTGGTACAAGTTGACCTGGGTACAAGTTGACCTGGGTACAAGTTGTCTTTGGTACAAGTTGACCTTGGTACAAGTTGTCTTTGGTACAAGTTGACCTTGGTACAAGTTGTCTTTGGTACAAGTTGACCTTGGTACAAGTTGTCTTTGGTACAAGTTGTCTTTGGTACAAGTTGAACTTGGTACAAGTTGTCTTTGGTACAAGTTGTCTTTGGTACAAGTTGTCTTTGGTACAAGTTGTCATTGGTACAAGTTGACCTTGGTACAAGTTGTCTTTGGTACAAGTTGACCTTGGTACAAGTTGTCTTTGGTACAAGTTGACCTGGGTACAAGTTGTCTTTGGTACAAGTTGACCTTGGTACAAGCTGTCTTGCCACTGTTTTTGAGGTGTTATCTGATCGATCATTATGATATTATATACATTAGTATGTTATGATTAGGAATGGAAGTTATAGTGGGGTACTACATGAATACTATGCTCTAACTGTCTGATTTCGTATTTACATGTCTTAATCTTGTTTTTCAAATTTAACTTTGTTTTGGGGTTGGTTTTTGTTTGCTTGACAAATTCAAATAATTGCTGCTTACTACATGTATATCTAATATTAGTCACTGGAACAGCCAAACAAATGATGTCACATATTCATTGATATACAAGTTACATGATCAACAGCAATCATGCCTTATATGAACACCATTGGTTTCACAGTTTTATAGAAAAAAAAATGCTGATATCTATATGTATTGCCACAGTGATTCATATAAAAAAGGGTTTGCCAATATACCATGTGATCAATATCTCCTGCCATTTGTGAGGAAAATGTTTATGCTGCAATTCCCAGAATAACATCATCTGTTTAGGATAAGGTCAACTTATGTGATTACATGTCTAATGTAAATAAATGTTATGCTCAAACGTTGAGGAGTATTGCATGATTATATATTGATGAGCTCAATATGGTGTGAGGGAAGGGTGACATTTATTTGACAATTTTTATACATAAAACTTTAATCAATGAACATGATCAGAACATGATCAGAATGTCTCTTACTAATCATACTGCTAGACATTTGATTGCATCAGCCGTTCTCTGTTTTTTTGTTTATTTCCTCCGTCTTGGATCAATAAACATTGGTACGTGAGTTTTTACATGTGCAATCATTGCATACATACTTAAACTTTTCTGACCTTTGAAAAAGTGCATACCTACTCTCCCTTTTATGACCTTTGAATAAGCAGTTTAAGTTTCTTAACATTAGTCATCATCTTGTGGAGTTCATTTATTTAAAAAGATTTAAATTACCTATGGAGCAGATTCAAATATTAAAAAAATAGAAAGTTTTTGAAGAATAATAGATCATCCAGGATAAACCAGAGTCATAATTGATCATACAATTAAAAAAAAAATCATTATTATCATATCCCAATTTTATTGGAGCTGCTCATCTAGTTAGTCACTCTCTATGGCAATTCAAATGCACATTTAAATGCCAGCAACTGCATGCCTTAGCATTGCAATATAAGCAGACTGTTTAATGAAACCATAAAAATTATTTTTAAAAAATCAAATGTGAATTTGGAAAGTTTTTTTCTGATGTTTCATTATTTTAAAATTATCTTGGATTTTGATTTTTTCTTATTTTGAAACTACTCAGTATACACTGATATAACAAAACAAAATTTACAAAAAAACTACCGGGTAGTAGCAAAAGTTTGCAATGTCTTAACCTTCTTCCATCTTGTCTATGTAACTGCATGATCGATGAGTCCAAGTTACCACATGTGAGATTGATGTATGCATCTAAGTCAGACAAATCTACAAATGAAATCCTCATTATTGGTATGTGGTCATGGTGTAAAGTTAGCAAAAATTGGCCAGTTATTGGGATCATTAAATTTGATAAAAGATTAAAGAAATAGTGAAATTGTAACAGAATTTGATATGTTATTATAAATCATAATTTTGTAGCTAACTAAACAGGAGGGGTGCTTAGCCTTCTGGAGCTTCCCTGTTGAAATTTGCCAGTTTTCAAAGTTTATAATTTAGTTGTTTTTTTTTCTTTCTTTTTTTTTAATCTTCATTTGAACATGGCCTGTTATGTTTGTTTTTAACCTTATTACAAATCACAGTCTTACAGTTCCGGGTGAGATATTTAACAATTGAACTGTTTTAAAATTGCATTTATAGTCAATATGGATGATCAATATGGATGCATAACTTTTGTAAAACAAACTGAATAATGCATGATATTAATATTCAAATGCAGTGATGCGGTCGTTTGGCATTTATAGACCTTATGAATGCTAAAAGTCTCAAACTGGAAGATATAGGAAAGACGCAAAGCTCATGAAAATATTTTCTTTTATAGGTTTTTACATCATACAGATCATTACATATCATTACTGTTGTATTGTATAAAAGGTTACATATACATGTTATTTATTATATTGACAACTTTGTGTCTGAATTTCAATTTTAACATGTATGGAGGCATTGATTTGTTTAACCTAGCTTATCATTGCTGTACAATTGTGATTTGTGATTTAGTTGCTATGATATAAGAGATCATTTACAGCTTTGTATAAGATTATAATACAGACACTGTATCAGTCATATTGTCAGTTTTAAACATGTATGGTGGCATTGTTGTTTCTGTAATCTGTTATAATACAAACAGATTATTACAACATTGTAGAGAGTTCTCAATTATTATTGATAGTGTTTTGGATTGGCCAAATTACAGTTGTTTAACTAGAGTAGAGTACCAATAATGGTGTTTTATGCCCCAGTCAAATGTTTTTCACTTATATCGAGACAGCCAGTTTTGGAATGATGCAGGAAACCAGAGTGCCTGGAGAAAACCAATGATTTTTGGCAAGTGAACTGACAAACTTTGTCACACTAGGATCTGCCAATGTTGGGTTGGAACCTAGGTAGTCCGAGGTGCTGTGGTCCATAAATACATGCTTTAGACCACTTGGCCACTTAGGCCAGAAAGATGGTATAAACAGGCTTTGTTGTAGCTGTTTTGACAATTTATATGCATAGAATTAACAATAAAAATGTATTACAACTTGGTAAAAGTTAACTAAAGTTCAGAAATGACATAAAAAGTTGAAAATGTCATTAGTGTTTAAAAAGTGCAGTTTAACCTTAACTTGACCACTGATATACCAACAGATATCTCCAGGCTAAAGTCAAAAGGTTAAATATGTCAAATACAATTAGAAAATATATTCACCATCAATATATATAGCATACTTGTCTGCTTCTTTAATTTAGGAATACATGAAACCTGGAAATATTCCAACACATAAAATGTTACTATTGGTACCTATATATAATGCTTGAATGAAATTTTGTTGTTTTTACATCCCTACATGATGTAAAGATAGCTCACCTGTCAAAAGGCCAATTACTGGTACAGATGTTTTAGAGCCAACAGAATATAAAATGTTAAATAAGTACATGTATTACTTTCATTTAGTCAAGTTATATTATTTATTTAAGTTTTGGGGCTAAGAACACAACTTTCAGTTTTGACTAAGTTCCATTTATTCCTTTTGCTAGTTGGAACAATACAGCATAGATATGAGGTCAATGTACAATCTTAGCTTATGTTGTATTAAATCACCTATTTCCACTAAGCCTGGTTTTATTCACTAACGTAACGAAACCTTTTTAATTACATTACTTTCGTTTCAAAGTATTTTTGTTTTTGTGTGTGGAAAATGGGCCATACCTTTATTTAAGAACTAAGATTCAAACATGAAAAATTTTAATGAGTGAAATGGTATCTTTAACATTGTGTAGAAAAACGATTCTGAAATTTGAGAATGATTTATAATTATGACGTAAGAGGATTAAAAAAAATTGGTTGTTGGAACTGAAAGCAATAATTCTTTACAAAATTCATTTATATTCATTAAAATTCTTGTGCATACCATAAACAAGTTAATTATATTAAATATTTCATATTTTTTTTACATTTAAATTATAATAATTTAAATTCTATGCCTTGTTTTTGACCAGTTTAATTTACTATCACACATATATTGATTAGCGTAACATTATACCCTATCATATAACTGTTAAAATCAGATAGATTTTTATGTCAATTGTTGTATATAAAGATCAGTTTTTATTCATTTGTCAGTACCAGATATATATTCTTTGTCAGATATATACAATATATTAGGTTTAATTTTTTATCAGATTTTCTTAAGTTTATGTGAACAGTTGCGTCAGACAGCATAGTAGTTCATTAATAAGGGGTCAGTTTAAATATTAAGGTGGCTCTTTACTTTAAATTATTTAGTCAAATCTTAGTACATATAGGGTATAGGACTATGGGTGGATAGATATACATGTGATTTCAATTCAGTTTAATAGATTGAATAAATATTATTTCATGTGAGAAAAAAACCCAGCTGAGTGCAGTCAGTCATGCACAGATCAAACTTGCAGCTGCTTAAAAATACAAGAAGTTAACATTGTTTTAAGTTTGACTTTAGTCACTACGTGTGAAGAAGGTGATTTTTGTCTTGTCTGAAAAGTAGTAGATATAGCAGTTTTCATAAACTCCATAACCAGCAAATCAAAGACATTGAAACTTTACAGGGATTTTTCAAAGCCCTTTCATGTTTGTTTAGCTGGTTGACCCTGACCCTTATTCAACATCACAGTGAGATTGTAGTATAGTATTATAACTTTTTTAGCATCTTTTTGGCATGAACTGATAGGCATAATTTATGCTTGAACCTTCATATACAAGTATAGCGTAAGCACATTAAGTTTGCCAATCTTTTAAAACAGTTGACCTTTGCCTTTATTCAAGGTCACAGTGACCTGAAATAGTAGAACCTTAAAACATATCCGAGTCATGAACTAAAAGGCCTAGATTGTTGACACTTCAAATTCAGCATCAGGATATAAAGCATGTTATGCCAGATTGACTTTGATAAATAAACACCTGTTGAAATTGTTTGTGCCATCTGTTTCAAATCGACCTTATTTCAAAGACACAGCTGCTTTTAATAGTTAAAACCAGGGATAAAGCTTAACTATTTTGAGTTAGGGGCCCAGTTTACTTTTGAAGAGAAGTTGCAATAGCAATACATAACAAAAATCTTTAAAACTTTGGGGGCCCAGACAAATTTCTGGGGGTCATGGGCCACTGGGCCCCTGTTAATCTGAATCCCTGTAAAACTGTTTATCAAAAACCAGAATGCTGAAAAGCTTAAACTTCATATATGGCATCAGGGCATGATGCCATACCATTAAGTAACAAAGCTATTTTACTCTGATCACAGCATCTAGTTTGTTGTTGTGTGATTTTATTGGTTGGTTTGTTACTAGTGCAATAAATGAGTGGTTTACAACATTGTGGACCAGTATACTAGCAATACTAAAATTCACTACATTTGTTTAAGCTTTATACAGTGTAATACAAAGCAAATTGAAATCACTTAAACAACTCATATACAACATTTTATTTGTAGATTTTTTGCTGCTGTTAAATTGAAAATTTTCTCAAGGAAACTTATAACTTGATAATTTATATCTGATGGAATAAACTGACTAAGGATTTCTTATTGGTGTACAAACTTGGTTCAATTCCACTAGTATAAAATTCCTAATGGAAATGCTATGCTTGGTATAATGAACAATCTATGAGAGATGTCACATTGAGAGTTATGTAAAAATTACTGGTGTGACGTTAAAAACCATGCAACCATGACTAAGTGGTTTGTGATGTTAATCTGCAATGTTGTGGGTTTGTTGAGTAGAAAAATTGTGTTTTGGTACTTAGTTAATATTTCTTTTCTTATGCCGAGACAATCAAATCTTGGATAGTGGGAGCAAAGAAGCCCAATACCCAGAGAAAACTTCTCATTTTTGACAAGTAAAGTGACAAGCTTTATCACACTAGGACCTGCCTTAGTGTAATTCTACTTTGGTAGTGAGAGGGGTATGATTGGTTAGCTGTAAGGGATCTGAAAGTCCTCATCAGAATCATAGTTTGGTTTCACAAATTATACTGCTATGTTTATTGTAGCCCATACATTGTACATTTTGTAAATAAACCATAATAAAGCATGGATATGAGCCTTAGTAAAAGATCAAAGATTATTCTTTATTATATTTGACCCAGAAACTGGACATTGTTAACTTACAATTACAAATGTTAACAAATAGTCTAAGGTCTTTAAGAAGCTATTCTTTAAATTATTTCCTTACAATGGGTTAAAATATTTAAAAACAATATTTACTAAAAATGTAGGTTAGGCCAAAGTATCAATATTTTCTGTCCTTGACTAGAAATTTATTATTAAATTTATTATTACCAGTATAGTTATAGTATTATGATATAAATATTCCTGAAGTTCCCACATATTTAAATGTACACACAGTTAAACCTGACCACAAACCTTAAACACTGACCACCCAAATTTACTGGCCGAATTGGACTTAGAAGTTTGAAATCTGTAAAATTATGAGACCACCCAAAACAAATTTTATAATTGGACCCTAATTTGGCCATACACAGCTGCTAATAGCAGGTACAAATAGGTAATGGTCAAAATTATTGCCAATATTAGCCAATGGTCAGCTGTATATTCTTTAAAACCTGATTTATCATTTCATGGATGATTTTAAATAAATGAATTTAATAAGTACATGTATTGTGTGTATTTAAAAGAAAAATTTAGATACCAGTAGTTCACATGTTTCAATTAAAAAAACATAAAATTTTATGTCCCGAATTTTTTTGAATCTACACGATATGTTAATAGTACATACTGTGAATATTATTTTATTCACACACAATATAAATGTACATGGAAGTTTAGGCATAAAATGATGAAATTGATATACATTTAGAACTCATGTATACACATGTACTAGTATACTAGTATATACATGGAAATTTCAGAAATGAGATATTTTTTTTATTCGCGAATGATCTTGATCATTCTCGAATTTAGCTGTTACATGCAGATTTCTCAACCCGAATATTCTTCCGTTACAGATAATCAACTCTCTCTCGTATGTAGGTTCAAAGTTGAAATAAAGGTAGATAACTCAAATTTTGAATGCGGGTTATGGACGTTTCGCCCCAATATTAATATTTTCCGCCCCAACTATATTCTCCGCTTTATCATACCTGCCAACCCTCCCGATCAGGGATTGAGATTAACGGGCGCCCAGTTTTTCGCTCTGGGCGATAAATGTATCATACACAGGTCGCCCAGGGCTGCCAGGTGGCGATTAGAATTTTCAGTTCGGTGTATTTGACATTCCGATCCGTTTACCGATTTCCTGTTTATATTTCTGACTGGCGACAATAATAGTAAAATTGAAAAATGGGTATCATATAGTTAACAAGTGTAAATGGACCGGTGTTCCGACCGGAATTCAAATACGGTGCCATTTCGTTTCCTTTTCTGATATTTATGTATAAAATGATACTTCCGGCTTTGTGCCATGTGGAAATTTTTAGGAGCATCGACTCCAAAGGCTAAACAAGGACCTGCGGAAAAACGAAAGTACTATCAAGAGTATGATAAGTCCAAACGCATCGGAGCATATAAAAAGCCATGGGAAGATGGCAGGCCTTGGTTGTATGATACGCAGGACGGAATGAAGTGTGCCGATTGTGTAGAGTTCGACAGGAAAAAAATCTGTATTTACCGAGGGTTGCACTAGTTATAAACTTGACAGTGTAAATAAACATGACATTTCTGAATCTCACAATCAGGCCCAAGCCTTTAGTAATGCAAAACAAGTTCCTGCTAATAAATCAAAATCTGCCAAAATTATACAGTCATTGACATTGGCAGTACCTATAGATCAACATTTTCTGCAAAACCATTCGTCAATGTAATTGCAGATGTTGAATATCGAAAAGTAAAGCAAGGGATAGAATAATCCAAATGTATATGCCTGATATATTCAGATCAACCATCACTCTTGACAGTAGTCCGACTAATCAGCCCACTAAACCCCCATTTTAATTTTTTGACATTTTGGAGGTTTGTGGTCTGACAGCTTCCATTATTGAATTCTTGAAATTTCTGGCGAAAACGGCAGAAACGAAAACACGCGTCGATAATTTCCATTATTTCCTTACCTCGCTCTTGCTGACAACATGGAACACTTCCTAAAACATTATTCTACCGATCCATGCTTAATTTTTAATTAAAATACATCGATATCGGTAGAAATACAAGGGTTTCTGATGTCTATTCAGCTCTCTGACACTTTCACATCGTGAAGACATTACTAATTTGCATTAACCAATCAGATCGCGCGTTGCATTTGGATGGTGAAACTCGCAATTCTATCTTGAGAAAGCACATGGCGATGTTTATTTACATTGGTAATTCACGTTATTAAGGATGTTTTACATGGTGTTTAATACATGTACTTACAAAAGGTAACATTGAAATGTATTCAAAATATTTAGAGTTTATATGTAGACTTTCAAATAGAGTAGTCGCGATCTTCTCTATATATTTTTATATTCTTGACCCCTCTCATTTTTCTAAACTAGTATCCTAGAAATATTATTCCAGTAATTTTGGATAGAAAAATTAAGCACCTCACTGTATTTATGTATGTACACGCAAAATACAGTTAAAATTGAACCCTATGACAAAATTTACAGTGTGGTCGGGATGAATATAAGAGAATTAATTTTAATGACCTTGCGGACAAGTACTCTTGTGTTGATCTTTATATATTACAATTGGTTTAAAAACTTATAATTCTACGATCTACAAAATATTGGACAAAACTTGACAGCATTTCAGGAGAACATGCAAGTTCCAGATATGATAGAATATTACCCAATTTGAAAGAAAAAAATAATTTAGATCATAGTCGTAGGAGGGTTTATAATATTGGGGGGGGGGGGGCAAACCGAAGCTATGTCTATGTCGTGCCTATGGCATGAGGCGGGGAGAGTATGGGTGCTAAACCCCTCGCATAGGTGGGGGTCCAGGGGGCCTTCCCCGGAAAATTTTCAAAACTAACCACTGTCTAGACGCATCTTCAATGTATTTTGCAGCGTTTTGATGGGTTAAAATACTGTGATATCACTGAAGGCAAGATTAAAACAATAACCGTATGATACATGTTCCATAATCAACCCTCTCATTGGAGATGGATATGGGGGTACCCCAGACAATTTTGCAGCGTTCCGAGTGAGAGACTGAAAAGCAGTGAAATATTAAGACAAAATTGTACAAATAACTGCATGACATAATTAAGTCCAATGATAAATTTTCAAACGTACGGTACTCAACTCACGACTTCTGGCTACATGGAGATTAAGAAGGTTTGGTGCCATATAAATAAACTAATTAACCACACCAATCTACATTTATTTTTGATGTACATCATTAAGTTGGCCATGGGCCTAGCATTGATATAATTCTCAACCCCCCCCCCCTTTCAAAAAATCCTGGATCCGCCCCTGCCATTGGAGATGCTGTGAGCTGTTTCTAAGGGTGCATTTCAAGACGCCCTTTTACAAGCATAATGATGAAATTGATAATTGATTGGTTACCAGATGGACATTTCCTGTTAAAGCTCTTGTTTTTTTTTCTTTAAGCACTTACACTATAAACATAAACTATGATACAAAATTTCACACAATGTATTGCGGGCTCCTACGCCTATGTAAATATAAACGAAAAAAAACCACGAGAAATCTTCACTGCAATTAGTACACATGTCTTCAAATGGTATTGATAAAAATAAAATAACTATAATAATATGTTATACGCGTGAAAACATCATTAATAACGCGAATCGTTAATGTAAATAAACATCGCCATGTGCTTTCTAAAGATAGAATTGCGAGTTTCACCATCCAAATGCAACGCGCGATCTGATTGGTCAATGCAAATTAGTAATGTCTTCACGATGTGAAAGTGTCAGAGAGCTGAATAGACATCAGAAACCCTTGTATTTCTACCGATATCGATGTATTTTAATTAAAAATTAAGCATGGATCGGTAGAATAATGTTTTAGGAAGTGTTCCATGTTGTCAGCAAGAGCGAGGTAAGGAAATAATGGAAATTATCGACGCGTGTTTTCGTTTCTGCCGTTTTCGCCAGAAATTTCAAGAATTCAATAATGGAAGCTGTCAGACCACAAACCTCCAAAATGTCAAAAAATTAAAATGGGGGTTTAGTGGGCTGATTAGTCGGACTATCTTGACAGTTCATTGTATGGCTCATCGAAAAGTTAAGCTCAATCCCTGCTGATGTGAGGAGTCTCCCCATATTAAGACAAAAATTTTGGAATTTTGTGCTATCATACTGCTTTTCCCGTTTTTCAAAGCATTCCGTGAAGTCATCCTTAAAAAATTATAAATTGATTAGAGTGAAATCTGGGATAGCTATCACTTTGTAGAGTGGTCATCTGTCAACTACATTTTTATCATGTACAGAACCTTTGTAGAGGGGTCACCTGTCAAACCCAGTCAGCGGGGATCCTAACGGCCACCCGATTGAAAAAATTGTTGTTTACAAGATTTACTAAAATTATGCTGGTCTCGGGAATAAAAAGTCTTCCAAAAATTATCGAATTCTTAAAACACAACTCTGGTGATATAAATAATAATAAAATAATAGTTAATTTTTTCAAGTTATTAATTTATTTAAAAAATATCCTCAATTATGACATGAAAGATATCAGAAGCTTATTAGCTCACCTGAGCCAAAGGCTCAGATGAACAATTGTCATCTATCTTCATCCGTCTTGTATAAACTTTTTAGCTCACCTGAGCAAAAGGCTCAGATGTGCAATTGCCATCTATCTTCGTCCGATGTGCGTCATGTATAAACTTTTCACATTTTTTATCAATTCCTCCAAAACTACAGAGCCAAATTGGATGATATTTGACAGTAATGGTCAAGTAAGGGGTTTTCAGATTTGCACAAATGCAAGGATTATGTCCCCTTGGGGCCCCATAAAGGGGAAATTTGTGAAAATCTTTAAAAATCATCTGCTCTGAACCTACAAGAGATATAACTTAGATATTTCATGTAAAACACTATGGGCACCTAGTTTTAGATTTGCACATATTGTAGCTTTAGGGGCCAAAATGAGATAATGGCAAGGTACTTGAGGGGGAAATTGCAAAATTAATGTATTTGTCAATATATTTGAAAACTATAAGCTTTTTGTATGGGCATCATCATCATGTGTATTGGAATACTGTAGGCATTTGCACAACGGTCATTTTGATATATGAATAGAGGTCATAAGTTCAAAGGTCAAGGTCATAGATGTAAACGAATACTGAAATGGTTAATTATCTCAAAAACTTTGAACTCTTTGTGTAGGCATGTATATTAGAATATTGTAGGCATTTGCCTTACGGTCATTTCCATATATGAACGAAGGTCATAGGTTCAAAGGTCAAGGTCATAGATACAAACAAATACTGAAATGGTGAATTATCTCAAAATGATAAACTTTCTCTATAGGCATGTATATCAGAATGTTATAGGCATTTACACAATGTTCATTTTGATATATGAATGTAGGTCATAGGTCTAATGGTCAAGGTTATAGATGCAAATGAATACTGGAATGATTAATTGTCTTAAAAACTATAAACTTTTTGTATAGGCATATATGTTAAAATATTGTAGGTATTGGCCTAACGATCATTTTGATATATGAATGAAGGACATGAGTTTAAAAGTCAAGGTCACTGATGCAAACAAATACTGACATGGTTAATTATCTCAAAAACTATAAACTTTTTGTATAGGCTTCTAAATTGTAGGTATTGACCTAATATTCATTGCGATATTTAGATTAAGGTCATGAGTTCAAATTTTTCTTTACCTTTTTAGTTGTTTATAAACAATATATTGTAGCTAGATTTCAGATATATTATATGTAGCACTCTTATGACTAGTTATGTTATAATACATTTGCAAAAAATCCTTACATATAATTGGCCCTTACTGCTTAAAATTTATTTGGACATTCTCTTTAATTAATGTCAATGACCATTGAACCTCTGCATGAGATATGTACTCAGCTGCATGTGAGCATTAAGGCTCATGGACCTCTTGTTTAATATTAGGGTCTCCATGACGATGGAAGTAACTTTGACCATCCTTGATGGTTCCATACATGCATTTATTCGGATTGAACTATTTCCTACATGAATCCTTAATATTGGTCCAATGTGTGAATATTAAAACAGCCCCATGCTCATAGTCTGCACATTGCACACTACATGAACCCGCTATGTTGTGTTGGGAGCAATGCAAGGTGAACATAACAACCTCCTTTCAGTTACCTGACAACTTCATATACCTGACACTACATTGATGGAGACACTGAACTCCCTGTCTTTCTAATCTTTCGCGAATTTTAGTACTTTCAGTACTTTGATTCAATTTTGAGTTTTGAATTTTTTTATGATTAACCCAGTGTCAGTAAATTAAAGAAATAAGATATTAGGTGCATGTATTTAAATTTTGAATTTTAAATGTGGTCAGATTAATATCAGTTATTGGTTTAATCTTCAGTAAAGGATTAAGGGGGATATATTAATTACTGTAGTATTACAGTGGTCATAATATGTTTATCAGCGTCGTAAATTTTATAAAGATTTGGATATTGACCATATTGTGCTACCTTAAAATCCAATATTTGATTAACGTAAAACTGCCGCATTGATATTTAAATCACCAATCAATATATGTGTACTTGTATTTTGGTCTTTGCAGGGGCTTAGTGTAATAGAAAACTGTTAAAAAACGCTGGTGTTTGACTTTGGAATTTTTAAGGACACGTGGGGATTTTAGAAGTATAAAGTTTGTGTTAGTGCCTGCGGAGGACATTTTAAGTTGAACTGTTTGTAACAGTCAGATCTCCAGACTTACTTACATACTTAGTGTACCTTTACTGAGTATTAATTAATTATCATGAAGGAATCTCTGGACTGCAATTACACACCAGGTAAGTCTAGCATGATAAAAACATTTAACAAGTTTTGTTAATTAAATCACCTGCATTTCAAATGATTACCTGCAGACAGCATTTTTAAATTTTATTACTATAGTTGTTGTCATAGAAAATTATTCATTTCATTTTTTACAATGATTTTTTTTTTTGTTTCCTTAGAAACATATAATTAGGAAAAAAGTAGTGAAAATCCCGATGTAATATATTGTAATGATGACATTGGTATTGTTAGTTTCAAAATTGGAAAAAAATAGAAAAAAATAGCTATACATTGATTACCCTCTTCTGGTATTGGCAGACCATTTAGTGGTCCAGGTAACCATTTGTTATCCACAGCTACATTGTGCCTTTTAGAGAATACAGACATTGTGACCATCATGTTGCAACTCAGTTAATTCTTTTAAGGAAATGTGTCATTATACCCCCATCACACAAAGTTCTTAAGTATTATGTGGTCCTCTCCATTTTTATTGACAGGTGTGTGTGTGTTCTGTCTGTCCTTCCATCGTCTTATCTCTGGAGTAAAAAAAAAAGAAAAAGAATAAAGTTAATATACAAATCAGTTTTAAAGTACTATAAAATATATATGAAAAAATAAATCTAAAAATTACATATATACTTTCCTATCAATACTGCGGAAGGTGGTGGTTTTCTCTAGACACTCCAGTTTCCTCCACCTTCTCTGAAAAAAGAATAAAGTTAATATACAAATCAGTTTTAAAGTATAAAATATATATGAAAAAATAAATCTAAAAATTACATATATACTTTCCTATCAATACTGCGGAAGATGGTGGTTTTCTCTAGACACTCCAGTTTCCTCCACCTTCTCTGAAAAAAGAATAAAGTTAATATACAAATCAGTTTTAAAGTATAAAATATATATGAAAAAATAAATCTAAAAATTACATATATACTTTCCCATCAATACTGCGGAAGGTGGTGGTTTTCTCTAGACACTACAGTTTCCTCCACCTTCTCTGAAAAAAGAATAAAGTTAATATACAAATCAGTTTTAAAGTATAAAATATATATGAAAAAATAAATCTAAAAATTACATATATACTTTCCTATCAATACTGCGGAAGATGGTGGTTTTCTCTAGACACTCCAGTTTCCTCCACCTTCTCTGAAAAAAGAATAAAGTTAATATACAAATCAGTTTTAAAGTATAAAATATATATGAAAAAATAAACCTAAAAATTACATATATACTTTCCTATCAATACTGCGGAAGATGGTGGTTTTCTCTAGACACTCCAGTTTCCTCCACCTTCTCTGAAAAAAGAATAAAGTTAATATACAAATCAGTTTTAAAGTATAAAATATATATGAAAAAATAAATCTAAAAATTACATATATACTTTCCCATCAATACTGCGGAAGGTGGTGGTTTTCTCTAGACACTCCAGTTTCCTCCACCTTCTCTGATCTTACCATCTTAATGTAAATAAAGAATCTTGACTGGCTGTAAAACAATGTTTCTCGGTTCAACTCTGTAATACAAAACTCTCAGTTTGTTAAGTTTGATGTTTTAAAAATCATAAAAATGGAGTTTTGCTTATTTTTGTAGAAAAGCAGAGTTTTTATTTGACCTGAACTTGTTTTTTTAGGAGATAATTTCTAATTGATTGGGGATTAAGTTTTCAGCTTTCCAGGAAGTTGTCACATAAAAAGTCCTATACTTGAATTATGATAATGGACAGGAATTCATTTGGGATTCACTTCAGGATAATTAAGAATGACAGGGTTAATATAAGACTTTGAAATAGGGCAAGAAACCATATTGTTCTTTGCCACCTTTCCAAGAGAAACCATATTGTTTTTTTAAGTGATATTTTAGTGCCAGCTTTGTTTAAATGTTTCTGCAGTCATGAAAATATGCAATAAAATCATGAAAATATAACTGCTAAAATATATATAAATTACCATCGTAAAGTGGTTCTTAGTAGGAATTACTGTCGACAGTAATTTTAAGTTAAAGTTGGCCCCAGTTACACAATATTTCTTAACTAATTTTTTCTTAAATATAAGAATATTTTGTCAATTCATTGTTAAGGTATTCAGACATTTAAGATGTCATTTTGTAAATCACTTTTATCTTAAAACATTTGTATTTAGTTTTATCAAGATATAGTATCCAAAGTTCCAAAAGAGGAGTATCCAAAGTTCCAAAAGAGATTGTCAAAATTTGCTAGAAATGTGAAACTGGAACCAGTACTTACAGACATAGCCTTTAACTAATAGAACAGTACTTGATAGAAACAGTAAACAATCTGATATTTTAGACAACATTCCGATGGCTTGAAGCAGAACAATTAATTATGATTCCCCACCACCGAAGGTGGGGAATCATATTGTTTTCGTTCTGTTTCTTCTTATTATTATTATTTTTATTATTCTTATTATTCTTCTTCTCTCAAGACCATATGCTGACGCATATCTCGGGAACGGCTTGATGGATTTAGATGAAATTTGCTACCAATAATCTGTTGTCTGTGTAGATAATCAAGACGCGTTTATTTTCGTTATCTTGAAGGTGGGTGGGTGGGTGGGTGTAAATAAATACGTAGTTAAATACCCGGGGAAACCAATTCTGAATGGACATAAGCTGGTTACGACACCTTAATTATACCAAGCCAATGCTTTCATCTATGAGTTAATCCGATTAATGACCGTTAAAAACTTGGAGATTTTTAAAACCACAGCTTGTCACGTCACTCGCCTGTGCTTAAAACCTTACACAATGAGATGAATAGTGTATACAATTTGCCTTGATAGATCAAATGGCTTGGGGGTTTTCTGTTAATCACTGACTGTGGAATTAGAAGACTGCCCACTTTTTTAAGTTTACACCAATGAAATGTCTCCTTTTACTGACTGACACTTTCCTAATGACCGGTATGTAGAGTACAAAAATTTGTAGTTTTAGTCGGAAATGAATCTTCCGAGTAAGCCGCCACTCTGTTACTATTAACACTTTTCAAATAAGAGATGGACAATTATTTCAGGTATTGTTCAAGTTTAAGATAAAATATTTTTGTGTCTTTTTTATTCGATTTAAACATTGGAATTTTCGTAATTTGGACTAAAAGCTCACTTCGATTTAAACATGGGAATTTTTGTAATATTTCGTAATTTGGACTGAAAATTCGCTTCAAATTCGGCATATCGAATTAACTAACAAATTTACCTAGAAATACATAGCGATCTGACGGGACCATTTGTATCATTTCGATTTAAGCGAAATTTCGATTCAACCGATTTCGAATTAACGAGAGTCGACTTTATTTCTTTTGCATCAAAAACACCTCAATAATCTATAGAGCAATGAAGATCTGGGTCTTTTAGATGCTGGAAATAACAATATGAGATTTATTCCGTATAATACACCTAAACTAATATGTACCTCAACGTGTTGAAAAGTACGTTTTTTCAATAGAGGGGGGTCTTTTAAATCGGACTATAGATCTATTTCAACACACTATACACAGAGTTAACATACACGCTTCATATAAAAATGTCCGCCTTTTACTATTTCGACTGAGTAGATGTATCGTTATGATTATAAATCTCAAACATATAGGAATAACCGATATAAGTCGCGTAATTAAAATACAAACAGATGGCCTCCTATGATGTGTATTACGCATTGAATCACGATTATTAATCAATAAACTTTTTAGAAAAATTATTAAATAAACATCACAAAGGGTAACTGTTATTATATGTTATTTTGGATTTTACAATAATTCTGAGTCCATCGGTGTTTATACTGTCTGACGACATCGGGAGGGCACCTGGGTATATCCTCAGGCAGTGTCGACACGCTACAATATTACTTAGATCTACCTGCCCATCATTAGAAGGTCTTACATTCGCACCTAATTAGACAACGATCTTAATCAACTCAGTCGTTAATTACTGTGTTTATTCAGTGACACTCGCCAATCCGTCACTGGCTTCAATGTGTGTTATCACCTGTTAATTACTGGTGACCAAGATACCGGTGACTTTGAAACTTGTGGCCAGAAAAATCGCAAATAATAATAATAATAATAATAATAATAAATAAACTTTTTGCATAAAGTATACAAATAATACTTATAGCACATAAACAAATACATGCATATGTCACATGACAAGACATTTAATAGTCGAAATATGAAAATAAATAAAAAATCGCAAAGGCCGTTTTTGTCGCAAGTTAAAGAAAACATCGCAGTTAGCGATGCCCAGCGCAAACCCTCCCATACGTGTTCATTCATTGTAACACGCGGCGACGCCAAATAGAGGCCAGAGAGGGGTTCTACGAGTTTTCTTATTCAATAAAATTCATTGAAAACGTCACTTCCTATGCCTGAGAAGGCCTTCCAATGTACGATTTTTCTCAACTGAAAACTTTAATTCAAATCTACTTTAACTTTCAAAGAAATTTTAAAAAGCAATCAAGGTATGATTTTTTTTAGTTTACCACCGGCCGGCGCGGGGTAGGTACAAATGTACTTTATACACAGCTGCCTTTAAAATGTAATTGTTCATCAAGGCAATATATACACAACATTAAAAACGCATGTGACGTGAAAATCACAAGATTTACCCTTTTTGGCGACACAGTAATGAAATTGGCAACAAAATTTTACAACTGGCGATTTCCTTGACGACAGACTTTTACAACCCAGCGCTAACCCTGCTAGGGTCTTTTCACCAGATATTTATGGATGGTGGGGAATCATACGTAACTGGTATCCCAGTTACAATCTCTAGTTATATTTGTTGTTGTTGAGTGTATGTCTTTTGATTGTATACATCTAATGATTAGAAAACAATATACAAGTTCTGATATCTAGCTTTACCAAATTAGTCAGGTATGGTAGTCAGGAGTTTGAAATTCCCTGGGTCCGAGATCCAGGACCCATTGAATTTGCATTGGGACCCTGGCCTTGATAGTTAAAAAGTAAAAACCCAATGGACCTGTCATTTTTAACCAGGATAATCTCACTTTTCTATATGATTATATAACTCCACATAGATCTTTCATGTTTATATTGGTCTTTCAAAATTTTATGTGGAACCTGCCAAAAATAAAGATAAAAGGTCCTTGACCTTCCATTACACCCCTGGATAGTACTACAATGCATCACCTACTTTACCAATACAGTCAGAACAAGCTGGTATGTTAAAATTATTAAGTGATAATTAGGTTTATAATGGCTTAGAGCAGATACATTAATTTAATTTGTTTTGTGGTTGATGTTTATTGGTGTCCTTGATAGTCAACATACCCCATATCCTTGTCACAGAATGATGAATCCAGTGTGTATGGTAACTCATAATGTGACATATGTTTGTCAATGATAGATACATTAATGTGACATGTATGTAGAGAGAAGGTCTGCACATTAGAAGACAGGCCACTTGTAGAATCAACCTTTATGAGATGAATTTCCTGTGCCCTTTAAGTTGTTGTGAACTTTAACCTTTACATTATTAATTAACCTTTCCTTGGTCCTATTGTACAAACCTACATCTGCTTAATTGAATTATAAATGAACATTTTAATGTAAACTGATGAGACCAACAAAGTACTGGTAGGTCCACCATTAGCATACAGCGAGGCTTAGAAATATGTCTTTATAGTAATCTGTGAAAAGAAAATTGTTATACGAACATTGAACAATTTAAAAAACATTAAAACTTTCATGTTCCATAAACTGCTTCTTGTTACTATTGGTTAATAATTTCATATGTGACAGGTGTAGCTAGCTAAATAGGAGGTGCTTTCCCTTATGGAGCACCCAGTCTCACTTTTATGTGAAATTTTACATGTTTGACTTAGTTAGCCAGTTTTCAAGGTTTTTGTTTTGTTTTTGTGATTGTAATTTGCATATTGACCAGTATGTTTGATTTGTTTTACATGTATATATCAACAAAAATAAATTTCTAGAGTACAATAGTTTTCCACCAAGTTAAATATGGCAAATTTAAAATCTGAATTATTTTGTTTGTTTTCGAGATTTTTTGGAAGTTAACAATGTCATCACTTCAAGCTTGTAACATCCATGTTCTAGGTTTGCAGAAAATCCTTATTTTTTACCAGAATTGATTGGCAAAATTTCTGAAAATTTATAAAGGAGAAGTTTTAGTTGTAGGTTTAAGATTGAGAAGCGAGGGCCTTTTTTGTACAAATAGTTGGCATGAAAGAAGGAAAATGCATATTCTCATTTCACAATCATTCCTTTCCTAAGATATTCCTTAACTTAAATTTAGCAAATTTTAACAATCTTTTTTTTTTTTTTTTTTTGAAACTTTGAGTTAATATTATTGACAAAACTAAACAACAAGATCTTCAAAATGACACCTGAAAATTTCTAAATATCTTAGAAATTAACCAAATTATAAGGATTTCAATGTTCCAAGAAAATCTTAGTTAAGGAATGATTGTGAAACTATATCCTGGCTCCGGTTTCACAATTATTTCTTAACTTAACTTATATCTGGCAAACTAAAAACCTTTATAATTTTGATAATTGTTAAGATATTGGGGGATTAAATTGTCGTTTTAATGATTATATCAAGCTTACGACATCTGTATTTAATTTTGACAAAAATATTTCTTTGTAGTTCCAAAAAAAAAGCTTGCCAAAATTTTGGAAATTTAAATTAAGGAAAATCTTAGTTAAGGAATGATTGTGAAACCTGAGTCTGATCAATTTCCTAGCCCAACCCTTATCAGTTAATAACTAACTATGTGTATCTCCACTATAATACTAATACTAATGATTCTAAAACAAATAAAGTTAATAATTACTTTCTGTTAGAGCTGTTGTGTTGGTTCATACCTGTTTATACTGATTATGAAACTCTACCAATGCAAACATAGTAATCAATAGTCACTTATAGTCTCTCTACATCGTGCTCAATGCTAATTTTATACAGTTTAATACAAAATATTATAAAACAGGACACCAGTAAGCACTCCTTTTTCTGACTAAAACATACAAATGATTGCATCATCATAATTAAGATGCTTTAGCCTCTGTGGTTATCAATTTAATACAAAATATTATAAAGCAGAAAACCTATAAGCACTCTACTTCAGATATTTTTCTAGTTTATGAAAAATGCAAATGATTGCATCATCATCATTTCCATGCTTCATCCTCTGTGGTTATCAATTTAATACAAAATATTATAAAGTAGGAAACCTGTAAACACTCTCTTTTTCTACTTTATGAAAAAATCCAAATGATTGCATCATCATCATTACCATCATACTTCAATCTCATGGTATATGTCTTTTTCATTGTGCTAAGGAATCTATAGAAGAATGGGAATATTTCTGAAGGGTTACTGGATGTTAAAGTTTCAGATATTTCTTAAAAACTAAAAATCAGACATTTTACATTAAAGTAAATGCAATTTTGGAAAGGGTGAGTGGTTTTATTTTACATGAAAAAGAGGTGTTTCTGTTGATTACCTTATAATGTATTGTAAAGTACAGATTTCTGCAACTTCATCTTAGTAGCTGGTGGAATCTTAATATAAGTGAATTAATCTTGACTGGGATGTATCTACATACTTTTAACCTGTTAGTATTTATAAGAAATATTAGTCAAATAGAGAAATGGGGAGGGTAATTATGTAAATTGGGACAAAATATATTATGACAGATCTATTAACTGCAAATCCAGTAACATTATATATGGCAGTATTTGTAAAACTTGTAAATCTTTAATGTATGTGGGGGAGGCAGGTATTTTAAATCATCTACTGGCCATAAAAAAATCTAATGATATTGATCCAGTACCTATACATTTTAACAGTTTAGACCACAACGGAACTGGAGATTTGTTAGTTGTTGGTATTGAAAAGGTTATCAAAGACAATTTTTTATATAGACATGATAGAAGAGCGGGAAAATATGTTCATTCAAAAATTTGGGACTGCTAAATAGAAATCAATAGTTTGACTTCACTATCTTCAATGTCATTGTTACTCATTACCTAGCTACATGATACAAATAAAAAAACCTTGAAAATTGTGGCTGTGTCACCAAAATGTCGGGGGAATTCACAGTATTTTATAGTACTTGTTATAAAACATTAGTCACATAGAGAAATGCACTATACATAAAATGCTTGTACGTTGGCATTAATACCGGTATCCCTATATATCCTGCAGGAAAATTAGAAATCCTCATTTTGTATAAACTGGTCTCATTTTAAGGTGCATATTTCAATACGGAAGTTAAAATTGAAATGATTAATTTTAAACTTGAAATCAAGAAAAACAAAATTTAAAAAAAGCATCATTTTGATAGAATTTTTTTTATAAAATTAATGTGATATGCCCTGTAGAAATTATGTAAACTGTGAAAAACTATAATTGTTACCATGGCAATATTGAAACTGAAACATTAAGAAATTGATATTTTCTAGCTTACAGCAATTTCATTAGAAACTTTCAATGGAAAGAAGAACCATTTTATTTTAGTAAAGGAGCGTCAGTCTTGGGAGAAAGCCATAAAATTAATGTTTTCATACAACCAATAGCTTTCATATTTTATAGTTTTGCTATTTGCTAGTATATATTAATAACGTATACTCACTATGTTACTGGAATTTTTAGCTTGCCTTGGGGAATGTTCAAGGTTAGATATTTCAATGCTCTTTTGTTCATAATGTGCTCCATCCATTTTCATGAACTTTTCATGAATTAAACAACATCATATCCAGAACCAGTGAACCATCAACAATGAAACTTGATGAAGATCTGGTTTGAGACCTTTCAAGTTGACCTTGTTTAGTTGGTTTTGATCTTCATTATAAGTAACCTGTTAAATAGTGATATAAAGTCACAGTCACATTAATTAGTTAAAAATAAATCATTTTGCCATGAACTAAAGGGCATATAAGCTTGAATAGCATCAGTTCATTAATCTTGAATGTTTTAAGTTGGTTGACCTTTGCCTTGAAGGTCACAGCTATTTTTAAATAATAAAAGTTAAACAATCTATCATTTTATTGTTGTCAACCAAAAGGCAAAGAATTTAAAAATCTTTTCAAAATATGTTGTCAATTTCATTAATATAACATCAAAACATGACATATCTGAACGGCCTTGACCTTTAAATGTGGCTAAATCAGCTGTTTACAATTCTGATTTCCTCAGGTAAGCAGTAAGAAGTGCAAGGCAGCCATTTTAGCCCTTGGGCCTCTCAATGTCTAATTGACTTTAGGATTTAAAGAAGTGGTCACAAAATTGAAAGTTTCTCTAATTTGACTTGAGAGATGGCCTGAAACCAAAATATTAGTATCTTAAACAAAAAGCGGAATTATTTTTCAAAGCTAGAATGATAACATTTAGGATTCCATAGAGCAGTTTTAAATCTATAGCTATTTTTAAATTTACTGTTGTGTATACAACAATATATGTATGTATATAACAACTGAAAACCAAATCAATTTATAGTCCTGACCTCTTTATACCAACTGAATATTGAATGAATGATTGATTGAAAAATTATTTAAAGCCACATCAGCAATTTTAGCAGTGTATCCTTCTTGAAAAGATCAAATTAACTCATGATTTTGTATTTCTTTAAAGTTCTTAGCTATATAATAGAATGGATGGGCTGAGAGAGAGAGAGAGAGAGAGAGTCTCAGACAGAGAATAGTTTAATATGATATTGGATAGAGGGTTTACATGTGGTTAGTGCATGGTAACAACCGTTTGTATCATTCTAGTACAAACACAAATATATGGTTGTTGGTTTCAATACAACATAAGTCATTGACTAAATTAAGTATGCAACTATAACCTGATTCAGAATCTGCTATGATTTTGGTTTTTTAAACAGAAAGATTCTTGGTAAAGTGTACAATCAGTTAATTACAGTTATCTCCCCTTTTGACATGCCTTGATCAATATTGTGAGTTATCTCCCCTGTAACATATGTCTTTATGAAGCTGTAGTGTGCAAAAGAATGAGACTCTATATCATTTCATTACATTATGATTATGACATCTATGAGGTAGAACATTCTGTTGTTATATTTAGTTGTTAGATATCTAATGTTCTACCTGTCATTACCAGTATATACCAGTATATAACATACAACAGAGTACAGTGACCCTCTGATTTACATTAAGAAATGCTAACCATTCAGTTCTGATGGCTGAGAATACTGTTATAACCTGTGTTCAATGCCATTCATGCACTGAATTATACTTATTTTTCTCAAACTGTTTTCAAAGCTCAGTCAAGGTATGATAATGAGTAAAAACATGTCTTGTAATTAGCGTTTTATTCTTGAGTAAAAATTTTTTTCCCTTTTTTTTGAGAGGGAGAGAGAGAGAGAGGAAGGGGGTAATGCTGTTTTATGCCTCAGTCAAGAATATTTCAATTACCATATAACAATCCAGTCATTTCAGAAATGATGGAGGAAACTGAGCATCCAAAGAAATCCACTAACCTTTGACAAACAAACTGACAAACTTTATCACATGGGTAGCTGTAGAATCTTAATTTGTATAAGGTGCTTTGATTCATAGGCCAATTAACTTTAGACAGCTTGGTCACTGAGGCACTCTGAGAGATATTATGGATTCATTACATATATTCCATTATATTCTGGTGATTGACTTTACCAAGCAACATACCAGGAAGGCAAGCGACCTTCTGCTGCATTTTGTTTCAGCAAGATTGATAATAATTCAAATTTCTTGTCTTCAATAAATGTCATTTTCAGTTAATCTTGACCATGTGTATTGGTTACATACTTATTAATCAATGTGGCAGTGTTCATTCCAGGGTTTATCAGATAGGACTATTTTCAAACAAATTCTTGCTTTCATGTAATATTTCATATGGCCCACTAATGGCCATTTGGCAAAATAACTGATCAATGGTCTCATGATCCCCTTCTAGAATGAACACTAATGGGGACAACATTCTGCTTTTACATTACAAATTAGAATCCTCATATCTACGACTAAGTCCAAAGTACAACCTACCAGGGTAATCAGTTAATAAAATAATTAACAGGGAATGATTAAAATCATGTAAGGTCATTAGGTCTGAAACAATGTGGGTTTAAAAGGATTGTATTTCAATGTGTTTAAAAAAAAAAATAGAGGTAATTTTAAGTGTTATATAAACATTTTATTGAGATCATCAAAATATAACTGATAAAATGCTGAAAGAAATGTGATTTGAAACAAAATTACATATCACTGGTACATGTGTTTGAGTGGGAATCTTGATTGTCTAATAAAGATATATTATTGGTAGCTCCAAAATTTCCTTAAATAATTGACTCTTGGTTGTCCTCAAATTGTGCTAAACTGTTTAAAAATGACTTAAAACCTTTGCTATGGATTGAAGTGAAATAATGGTGTTTTATAAGGCACAGTCAAGATTCTTTCATTTATCAAGAGGGTTCAGGGATGGTGGAGGAAATGGGAGTGTCCAGAGAAAACCATTGACTTTTGTCAAGCATAGAAATAAATTACAAATAAGTTAGTTGTATGTTTTACTGCATGTGTATTACTACACGTAATAATGTTCATGAATACACCCATTTATATGTAATATATGTATATGTAAAGTGTCTTCTACTTATCTAAACATCTTATAAAAATCAATAAATAGAACACTGGGTGTCCTTAGTATCACTAAAATTAGTTTTGCTTTAAACAAAAAATATCTTCTATAAACTCTTTCAAAAGTGCAAAATATTGATTTTATTATGAGTATGCAGTCCTTCCAAGGTTCATTTCAAGTAGGTAGTTTAAAGTGATGCAATGACATCTTAACCTTTTTGAGATAAGAAACAGGAAAGGCGCTGTAAGCCAGTAATAATTTACCTATGGTACCGTTTATGGAATGAGGTACTTGGCCACACTTTTTGTGGTGTATCTGTTGATGTTTGTGTACTTAAGTGTTGTGAGCTGTCTCTTTACAAAATTATGAAAACTTTTATTATATAAAGGCTAATTAATCAACATTGGTGTATGCAAAACAGCTAAAGATTTGTAAGTATTTTTTAATGTCTTGAATTATTTAAATTACTTTAAAATGCTCTATACTGTCTTCAAAAATTTATATTTAATGTGTTTTTTTTAATTAGTGTCTGAAAAATTCTAAAATAAAATTTAATTCCATATTATCAATCTCTGAAATTGTCTATGATGAAATTTAAAGTCTTAATTATTTTATCTATGCAAAGAAATTTTTAAGTTTTATTTCATCAACATTTGATATTGTTTGTGAAGAAATTTTAAAATCTATTTCATCAGTGAATAAAATTATCTATAAAGAAATTTAATGTTTTAAATTTTATTTCATCAGTATATGAAATTGTTGATAAAGGAATTAACCGTGAATTATCAGTATTCAATATTATCTATGTTTATAAAGAAATTTTAAGTTTAATTTCATCAGTGTTTGAATATTTATATAAAATTCTTTAAAATTCACATCATTAGCACTGTGCGATGATGGATTCTGAAGTCTACCAATAAATGTATGTATAATTAGAACATATATACCTGAATGTGACACAACAATAAGATGTGTTATATTTTAACTTTTTCTTGGTGTATTGATGTGGGTGAGTAGCAGTATACCTGAATGTGACACAACAATAATATCTGTTATATTTTAACTTTTTCTTGGTGTATTGATGTGGGTGAGTAGCAGTATACCTGAATGTGACACAATAATAAGATATGTAATATTTTAACTTTTTCTTGGTGTATTGATGTGGATGAGTAGCAGAAAATAAAAAAGAAAAAGGTATACTGGTATGATGGATTTCTTAATAATTAATCTTTGAATTATGATGCCTGTTAGCGTAAATAGCAAAAATTGAATTTTCCTTCCTGAATAAATTTACAGTATCTGTAATAGCCGGCAAAGGGAACCTGTAAAAGTGGCCTTGATGGACAGGTGGACATTTTATACAGGTTCAAATATAAATACCATGAATAAAGAGTGATTATGATAAACTTTTACTGGGCTTTAAGCTGGTTGCTCTTACATAGAGGTGGTCTGTTTGATGGTAATTATGATCAGATCAGATATAGATATAAGATTTCTATAGTTATAGAGAAAATGCATGCATGCATAATTTTGAATGCTCATGATTTACTGACGATCGTTGTGGGCCATCAATCTTCATGCTGGCACAGTGTAAAATGTGGATTGGATTGGACCCTTGGGCTGGATTGAGTTTTGGATTCATGGATTGGATTGGTCTTTTGGATTAGACTGATGGACTGAACCAATGGATCCATGAATCCAGTCTAAGAGTCAAATCCAGCCCAATAGTCCAATTCATTCCAAGAGTCCACACTTTACACCAAGAGTACAATCTGTTCCATATTTTACATTTTGCCCTCCACATTGTTGTTTACCCGATAGTTAAATCTTTGTTGTTTCTCTGATAGATAGATAGATAGATAGATGTTGAATTATCCCACGCATCAGAGTTTTTGGATATTTTCCATGTAGAAGATTTTATTTTTAAACATTTATACTTAGAACCACTTGATTTCTTAATTAACATGCCTGCTCTGTGTACTGTCACAAAACATTAGATATATGAGCTGTTACAAATCTGTAAGTGTTCTGTTTGCCAATACAATACTTGCCCCCCTCATCAATATAAATTAGATAATGCACTTTTAATGATTTTTACAACATAAAGGGAATATGGTTCATTGATATGTGCCTTGATCTCTCTCTCTCTCTCTCTCTCTCTCTCTCTCTCTCTCTCTCTCTCTCTCTCTGTATTATAGTTATTTACACTGAAAAGTGTACAGTTAATCCTCATTAGAAGCCACCATTTTATAAAGTTACATGTTTTTTCAATAAGTCTATTTATATCTGCTATGCCAATGTCTCTCTTATAAAGGCTAATACATGTACTCACAAACATCCACAAACATTCACATAAACAGTTTGGTATTGTTCTTCAGTCAATATGCTTTATCTTGTGTGAACCTAACATTGATTGTCTGTCTCTATCAGATAGTTTTTGTTTATCACTTTTTGACTTCAGGTGGCTCAGTTGTTTTGCTTTGTTATTTAGTTTTTTCTTTTCACTTTTTGGCTTCAGGTGCCGGGTGGCTCAGTTGTTTTGCTTTGTTATTTAGTTTTTCTTTTCACTTTTTGGCTTCAGGTATCAGGTGGCTCAGTTGTTTTGCTTTGTTATTTAGTTTTTTCTTTTCACTTTTTGGCTTCAGGTATCAGGTGGCTCAGTTGTTTTGCTTTGTTATTTAGTTTTTTCTTTTCACTTTTTGGCTTCAGGTATCAGGTGGCTCAGTTGTTTTGCTTTGTTATTTAGTTTTTTCTTTTCACTTTTTGGCTTCAGGTGTCAGAGTAATTTTTAGATTAATAAAAAATAATTGTTTTGCAAAAAGCTAAAAAAAACATTACTGACACTGCATAAAATAAAACATGCCATCAACCAGCCTATCCTTCAAAATGACCATATTATAAGCATGTTTACAGTCATTGGTTCTCCATTTATAATGATTACTTTAATATCTTTTTTTCTACAACAAAAAAGCAATAACTTCTGTATTGATATGTTCCAGCTATTAAAATCATTAAATGGTAATATTATATGATCAATGATAAAAATGAACATAATCTAACAATAAAAATGTCATTCCTCCCAGAGTAAGACAACTATGGTAGCTCGGTGGTAGAGTGCTTGCTTGTATGTGGAAGGTTGAGGGTTTGAACCCCGGCAGGGTCTGACAAAGACTTGAAAATAGGTAGTGACTTTTTTCACAGTCAGTGGGTCCTTCGGAAGAGACCTTAAAAACAGATGCCCCGTGTCACAGCAGGTGTTGCACGTTAAAGAACCCTCCCTGTACATTGTCTTAAGAGCACTGCAAAGGTAACAATTTCTGTTACTTCACCTATAGCTACTGACGTCGCAATGTTAGTGAAATATTCTTGACTGGGACATAAAATCCCATTCAATCAATCAATCAATCAATCCCAGAGTTAGTACAGTAGTACTGCAAGTGTACTGCTCATTAATGTGCTAGACTGATGTAGTTCATTTGAACTGATATAACTGAATTTCATTCAATTTCTAGAGTTAGAAAATTTGGGTAGGGGGAATTGGTAAGATTAACTTCAGGATTATCATGAAAATAAATAATGGATCAAGTTCCATAATTTATAATAAATATCAGCTTGTAATATTAGAGGTTTTAGCCATCAGCCATATACATGACTATATGGTCATGCAGAAACACTAATATGACTGATTTAATTGCATAGCATTTTGTTTATTAAAGATTGATATATTTGTTTTGATTTATATGACTTATATTGAGATGCCACCAACTACAGAAAAACCAATTAGGCATGTGATGTATGATTGTCAGTCTATAGGCAATGCTATTTCTTATAGCTCTACACTGGCACATTTCACAGTACAAGTATACTTTGTTGATGATGTTGAAAAAGATTGTTTTACATGGATTTTTACAATTTATAAAAATTTAATGTCGGGACATTTTGAGACAGAATGGTTGATTATGTGTTATTTGTCAGGATAATTGTTAAGATGTGTTTAAGAAATTGTGGAAAGTTTTAAAAACAATACATGTATTGGTAGACAATTTGTCGGAGTTAAAAAAAAGAAAATTTGAGATGAGCAGTTGATTATGTTTGTTTTGTAAAAAATAATTGATAAGATGTGTTCAGAAATTGTCAGAGTTTTAAAAAGAAACCATATTCAGATATAATGGTAGACAATCTGTCAGAGTTAAAACAAAAAAGACATTTTAAAATGTTTGTTTTGTAAAAAAAATGTTAAGATGTGTTCAGAAATTGTCAGAGTTTTAAAAAGAAACCATATTCAGATATAATGGTAGACAATCTGTCAGAGTTAAAACAAAAGAGACATTTTTAAATGTTTGTTTTGTAAAAAAAATGTTAAGATTTGTTCAGAAATTGTTTTAAAAAGAAACATTTCCAGAAATAATGGTACACACAATCTGTCAGAGTTTTTGTTCAGAAATTGTTTTAAAAAGAAACATTTCCAGAAATAATGGTACACACAATCTGTCAGAGTTTAATTAAAACATCTCCAGAAATAATGGTAGACAATCATAAGGGATTGTGTTTGATTTTACAAGGTAATTGTTTGGATGTGTATTAGCACTAATGAAGTATTGATTATTGTATTAAAACAAGTATATATATACATCAGTTTGATTTGTGACAGAGCATGAAGGGAAACATGACATCCTTAAATGAAATACTGTGTTTGAGGAAATGTCTGAGTTTAAGTCATATGTATTCTTAATACAGTAACCACTATGGTAGCTCAGTTGGTAAAGTGCTTAATCCGTAAGTGGGAGGTCGTGGGTTTGAACCCCAACCAGGTCTGACCCAAGACTTTTAAGTGTGTAGTGACTGTTCTTTCGCCAAGCACTCAGCATTACGAAATGAAATTCACAGTTCTTTTGGATGGGAACTTTAAATTGATGAGGTTCCATGTCATGGTAAGCGTGGCACAATAAAGAACCCTGCTGTATAAGCCATCAATGCAATAAACAGGCAAAATTTCTGCACTTTCACCTATAGCTGGCAGTGTCTCAATATAAGTGAAATATTCTTGACTGGGACGTTAAACACCATTACGCAACTCTTGATATAGTAAAACCTCGATATAATGACCCTCAATAACTTTGCCTCTTTACATATCACAACAGTATTTTAAAGTCCTAAGGTCTATTTTCTTTCATGTTTTTCTTAACAAGTCTGCCTCCATTTGGAGCCAAACCCCTTTCAAATGCCAAAATCTGACTGAACGAAATGTTGATAATGAGTTTTTACTTTATCACTAGTTCTGGAATGAAGATCAGTCTTTATCATTAAACTTGCCTGACTGTACAAGGTTTAGAGAAGCTTGTTTCGTCTGCCTCTGTGGTGTGATGGTCTTCTTCAGATGTTAAATTTTTTGGTAAAAAACTTGGCCACCAAATTCAATGTATTGTTTATAATCTGGATTTTACAGTCATTAGAAATATATAGGAAAACCTGTACATAAAGACCACATTTACCGGTAAGAAATAAGGTCTTAATGGAGAGGTGGTCACCATATTAGGTGTAATTTTATAGGCTGGTGGTCTTTATATAAAGATGACCACTATAGCAGGTTTTACTGTAAATATAAAAAAGTTATAATCTTTATCATTTCTATGGTTCTGTAAGAAACATTTTCTAAATACCACAGCATCAATATATCCTATAATGAAGGCTTATAACTAAATGTAACCATCAGGATAATTATATGATTTTTGATGTGATGTTATCTGGAATTCCAAGAGTATAGAAATTCAGAATCTTTGTCATAAAAAGATTTTCTCTGAGTGAAAAGAAGTAGAATAAATCAATAAGAGGTGTCAAAGTTAGAAGGGATATATGTGGGAGGATGTGTATATAATCATATACCATGTCAATATAGCTTATATCTGCCAGGGAAAGAAGAAAATAAGAAGATCTTGGTATTATCATACTGGCATTAAAAAGGAAAGACCTTTTTATAATTATACAACTAGCATTCAATATACTGGTACCTCATATCTGCCACAGAAAAAAGCGGAAAAGCACGTAGGCCAATGTTAACATTTATTGAATGTAAGTAAACACATTAAGTGTGATTGATGTTGACTGAGATATCAGCAATTGGAGAATATTGACTGGAGATACCAGATATTTGGGGATATGATATTTTCTGATTATCTCTGCCAATAGTAAAGTAATAGTAGATCCAGGAAACATTTTGTTCATTACAATGTATTATACTATCCGCGTCATAGGTTTTACGATGGTGGCAAATTTATTTATTGATCTCAATGATGCTGTTATTGGTTGGATTTAAGTGACCAGCCTGTAACAACAGATGATAGCGAGACTAAGGGCTGATTATATTCTATAAGAATGTTGTAAAGCATGGTTTTATTGTACATTTTCTGTATCAGTAACGAGTGGAAAATTGTGATATCATGACGGTTATACAAGAATGAATTTATTTGTACTGTGAGAGCTTCTGTAACAGACAATACAGTAGGTAGGAATTTAGATATCTAGATTGTTGTAACAACATCATCATTTTATTTGATCATTTAGAAATACAAGATTGTTGTAGAAATAGGATTTTTTTAACATGTAATGTTTCATGAACAGGATAATAGAAATATTAGCTGTTTTGTAAGCAGAATATTAGCTGGTTTTGTTATGGAATTGTTTAAATGTTTTGCCACCTGCTGAAGGATATTGGTTATCTATATATCAGTATTGTTTTTTCTTCCCTTTGTCATTTAATATAATGAATGATGCCAGCTGCCGGATACGTATGGGATAATATAGATGTTTTTATTTGTACGACTTGATTACTTAATGGAATCACAATATATATATTATGTTGTAACAATCCATTGGGGACATTATTTATGCTACCTCTAGAGAAATGCGTTTTTCCTCATTAAGATTGTTCTAGATTTCTTGTTCGTTTCAATAATTGCAAATGGTGGATAATTATTCTGATGAATTTTATCAGAAGCTACTTATCATTAATCGTAACATATGGTATTTTTTGTCAACTCTTAGAGTAAAAAATCTTGAGAAGAATTTGATGGATTATTATATGAGTGACATTCTACATCCCTTCAGGGCCAACTTGACAATATATAAGTAACACAAAGTTGTTTTGTTCTTCAGTTAACGGTATGGTATCCAACAGAATGAAGCCGTGTCACTTTCCAAATGGTGTTATACCTGGTATCGGGAATGGGGATGTTAAAGGACTGACTTGTGCCAATGGTGCTATCAATAACAACAACCAAAAGATATAGACCAAGATGTGGTTATTGAACAACAACATGTGAATTTAAAACGACGAGTTGGTCTCATATCTGGAATTGCATTAATTGTTGGAACAATGATTGGTAGGTATAGATAAATTGTCAAATTATAGGATTTAAAGAAAATTAAATTTTCACAATAAATAATAACAGTTAATTTCTGACAAAAATGTAGCTGTTAGCAAAAACTATTTGTTATTTTCATGATTTAAAATTGTTTTGAAAAGTTGTTACTTGCAAAAATTAAGTGGCATTAATTTCCTGATTAATGCATTTATAATTAGGTGAAAAAAATTGTAATTAGAAAAAATGTAGTTGGCAAGTGCCAATAATACTGGGAACATGAAACAAAACAAGTTTACTGTTTGTGAAAGATCAGCTAAACCAGACATGTGAGGACAAACATATATGAGACCACTAATTATAAAATTCACAACTTTGTACTGGTACAATAGTTTATGTCCAGTGGTGTGGTTATAGTACCGGTACAATAGTTTATGTCCAGTGGTGTGGTTATAGTACCGGTACAATAGTTTATGTCCAGTGGTGTGGTTATAGTACCGGTACAATAGTTTATGTCCAGTGGTGTGGTTATAGTACCGGTACAATAGTTTATGTCCAGTGGTGTGGTTATAGTACCAGTACAATAGTTTATGTCCAGTGGTGTGGTTATAGTACCGGTACAATAGTTTATGTCCAGTGGTGTGGTTATAGTACCGGTACAATAGTTTATGTCCAGTGGTGTGGTTATAGTACCGGTACAATAGTTTATGTCCAGTGGTGTGGTTATAGTACCGGTACAATAGTTTATGTCCAGTGGTGTGGTTATAGTACCGGTACAATAGTTTATGTCCAGTGGTGTGGTTATAGTACCGGTACAATAGTTTATGTCCAGTGGTGTGGTTATAGTACTGGTACAATAGTTTATGTCCAGTGGTGTGGTTATAGTACCGGTACAATAGTTTATGCCCAGTGGTGTGGTTATAGTACTGGTACAATAGTTTATGTCCAGTGGTGTGGTTATAGTACCGGTACAATAGTTTATGTCCAGTGGTGTGGTTATAGTACTGGTACAATAGTTTATGTCCAGTGGTGTGGTTATAGTTGTAATACATTTGTGTAGTACTATTAGAAGTCCTTTAACCATTCCCCATACCAGTATGTTTCAGCCAGTAATCTATAAACACACACGCTTGTGGAGCTAAAATATGTTATTTCACACATGGTGGGTGTAGCTAGCTAGAAGGAGGTGCTTACCCTTCCAGAGCACCCAGCCTCACTCCACAAGTGGAAGTTACATGTTAAACATAATCAGCCAGTTTTCAAAGTTTTTACTTTTTCTTTTGGATTATGATGTGGACATGGATTGGTAATTTTGTTTTTGATACAAATGTCATTTTAATGTTGGCAGGATCTGGGATATTTATTTCACCAAAAGGAGTCCTACTTGCATCAGGATCTGTAGGTCTTAGCCTTGTTGTGTGGGCAGCATGTGGACTCCTATCCTTGTTTGGTAAGTATGATTTCAAATTCAAGATTTGGGGTCTTTTCTACATCTTTTGTAAGTAAAATCACCCAAAGTTAAAATATATTCTGGTGATTGTGTATTTTACAAATACAAATGTATTTATGTATATGTATTACAATATTTCATTAAATGTATTTTAATGGTATTTCATGTAATGTATTATCTATATATTATAGTATTTATTTTTATTTTTCATATTTTTTCCAGTTGATGTATGCCTGGCAAGCACTATGTGCTTTTATTGTTCTGTATATTTTTGTGGTAGCTCTTAGAGGCTTTTTTTGCCATTATTGGTTTTCTGCCATTATAGAACCAAAAATAAATAAATACACTGTCAGACACATGAATGCATTAAAACATATGTCCATTTTATTCTAAAATCTTATCTTGATTGTTATGTTTGTTCAGCATGATGGATGTTTTATCTTGTAAAATCACGAGTCACACTGGGACTTTACAGTATAATTGTACTTCAGAATCTTACTAAAATTCCTCCAGTGGGTTGGAATTTATTATTCACATGTAAAAAATGACTGAGTTTTAATTTCTCCACTATGGCTTTTACTGATTGGTCCAATGTCAGTGATTGTGACCAAGTTTATTGCAGTGTTTTTGTGACACTATTCTCTCTAAAATCTAGTATCACCATACTATGGTAACAGGGGTACTACAGTAAAAATTCAAGAACCATTGTTGGTGTTTTGAATAATTTAGATTTAAAGGAAAATAACCTTATTGTGAAAATATAAAACATGCAGAATGAATCAAAACTTAAAGTTTACACACTCGTGCAAATTATTTCCTTAGCTATATTTGGTTAAATATATTTTAGTCCTTTGGATAATTTTTCAACCTCTTGAAAAAAAAAATTTGGTTTCACAATTTTGGTTCAAGCCCTATTATGAGGATTTGTGTTCCAATACGGCTGTATAGTGCTGTAAAATTAACACTAATATATTATGTAATATATGCATATAAAATATGAAAAATAATTTCTATGAAATTTGAATTTTGGGTAATGTCAAAAATGATTTCTAAAATAGAATAGAATTTGTAAGAACTCTAAGAGCTATGACAAATTTCATGTTTCATGTTTTTGTATAATGCTTTTATCAATATGTTTGTATGTCAAGAAGTAAAGTGTTGTGTAGGTAAGATTGAAAATATACATCTGTTGAATTAAATATAGATTTACGTGTTCATAATGTGTATTTGGTCTGCACATTGGTGGACACTATATGTAGTCAATTATCATAATGTGGATACAAGTACTTGGTACAGATACCTCTTTTGAGAATCTTGTTCTCTCCAGTTTAACTAAATTTTCACTAATAGGATGATAATGGATTGATTCATTTTGTCGTAAGTCAGTTATTGAGGCTGAGACTTTCAGAGGATTTATCTTAAAGCTAAATCCTTCTATAGATCATGAGGTCTTAGATGATGACAGTTTATAAATACATTGTGTACAGTAAGTCAACCAGCCTTAATCAAAGGCTTAATCCTGGAATCTAGGATTAAGTTTAAAATAGAAATTTCAATTTTGATGCTTATGCTTATTGTATTTGATGCTTACGGTTGTCAAAGTTGATGCTTTAAAGCTTATTGTAATTTAATTAAGCAAATCACTGTCCTGCCGCTTGAGTTTACAATTACAATGGGAAAATAAGTAAAAATTGCTGACTGGTGGGGAAGGGGGGATGACTTAGAACTTTCCTTGGATATTTGAGCAACAAATTATGAACACTTGATCTTGCCATACCTAAATGTTTAGGAAGACTATTAACTCCAATATTTATTTATAGATCATTTCAATAAGAATGAAATTTGCTTTGGAATTTTAAGCAGGATTTAATCATTTCAACAATAAAAAGTTATTTGGGAGGGTAGAGTGTGGCAAAGATTTAAACAAAATTGTTATACATTATACATACATAAAAAACATTCTGTAAAAATATCACAGACACAATTACATTGTGCATTAAGACTTCATTCTTTTGATTCATATCCCATAATTTATGTATAATGGGAAGTGTTACTAAAACCTTTTCGGAATGTACATATAAAATCCAATACCTACATGACTTCATGTCATCTAAAGTTTAAATTAGGTACAGGTGAGCTACAGTTTAATAATATTAGACTGCTCTTTTCTAAGAAAAAATTATGCACAATGTTTTGATGTATATATGTATGTCAAGGTCAAAATCTGTAGCGCAACTGGCAGCCTGAACTGAGTCAGTTTGGAAAATTTTCTGTTTGAAGTCTTAATTCAATTTAGACAGGTTTTTGGTTAACTCCAAGTTCGGTGTTTACAGGTTACACTCTAATAGCATTGTACCTGAAATAATTTTTGCTTCACTCCAGTGTCTCTAATGGAATTCAGGGATCATAAGAAAAGGACTAATTTTGTGCTCAATTATCCATTGTTTGCTACTTTGTGGATTTTATTTTATCCAGCAGTGTTCACATTAAATTTTATTGATTTTGTAATTTTGTCTAAACAAATACATGGTATTGTTTTTATGTTTGAAATTTTAATATTACATTTGTATCTTTTTGATTCATTAATTAAATTTCGATTCCAAAGCACTTAAGTGAAATATGAGAAACTTTGCTACTTAGCTTGCTGCAGGTCTGTGGTTTTCTCTAGGTATTCCTGTTTCCTTGTGATATCAGAACTGATTGCTTCAATAGAAGTGAAAGAGTCTTGGCTTGGACATAAAACCCTATTATTCCACTCTTTGACCTCTGCAGTAGCTCAGTTGGTAGAGTGCTCACTCCATAACTGGGAGGTATTGGGTTCGAACCCCAACTGGGTCTGACCCAAAACTTGAAAGTGGTTAGTGAGTTCTTTTGCCAAGCACTTGGCATTTTGAATTGAAAGTCACGGTTCTTTTGGATGGGAACTTAAAATAAACAAAGTCCTGGGCCATGGTAGGCTTGACACGATAAACATCCCTGCTGTATGATGCCATCAGCACAATACACAGACAAAATTTCTGCACCTTCGTCTACAGCAGGCAATGTCTCGATTTAAGTGAAATATTCTTGACTGGGACGTTAAACACCATTACAACTCCACTCTGTATCATTTAGGTTCAGTCTTACCTGGTACATCTTAGCATGAGAAGTTTGTTAGTTTACAAGCCAAAGGTTTTGTCTGGGCACTCCATCTTACTCCATCATCTCAGAGTTGACTTCCTCAATGTAAGTGAAAGAATCTTGACTGGAGTCTTTGTTATCACTTCACTCCTGACTATATGACAAATCATCCTGTCACAGTAAATAGTGATTCCTGTCTTAACCTTGGAACACCAGTCGTAAATGGTGCAAAAAAGATGCATCTATTTCCCACTTAACATTATTCTTTTAAAGTTACATTGAATGCATTTGTTAAAACTGAAATGTGTGGAAATAGTGTAAACATTTAAAATATTTAGTTATTGTGGTTTTTTTTCAAGGCTTGTTTTAGCTGCGTATGGTTTCGGATTTGATTTTCTTTTTAGATTTCATGAGAACTTATTTATTATCTTTGATGTTTATTCTGCAAAAGTGATTCAAAATTCAAATTTTTACTGAATTACTAAAGATCTACTATGAATTAAGTTTAACAAATACCATATAGATATAGAAAAATACTTTTAGCCATTGCAGAAATAAATTCAATACACTGGGTTCATTACCGTACATACAGCATTATTTTAGACCTTGCAGAAATACCGGTACATACACAGGGGTTATTTTCATCTATGTCACGTACATCAACAAGAATACAAAAGATCAAGACCGATATTTCTAGAATGACACTAGATTTCTGCAACCTCTTTAATTGATTCCAGACTTTTTTGTCAGGTGTCAAGATTTTCTATATATAAAAAATTTGGTTAACTGTGGCAACTGCTATTACATAAGAATTATATGTGAATATTTCTGTGTTGTACATCAATCAGAAAGACACAAGTTTTCAATGTCGTACATTTATTGTATAATTTTATTGGTTTTTTGGCCTAAAAATTGGATAACAGGTGTTGAATATGTTTACCTGTGGAAGATAAACAGTTCAGAAATGGCTATAATTAGTTAGATATTACTGTTGTTATCAGTGGTGTGTAACATGCACTCTCAGCTGGTTACATAATTACTGACAGTACCAGTATACTGGTATATCGTTTTGTGATGTTGATGATGATGATGAGAAAATAGTGATAGTTTGAACTACAGTAGTTTACAACACACAGAAAGTGTAAAAATTATACACAAAATATTTAGCTCACCTGAGCTATTGCAATCTGTCACTGTCCGTCGTGTGTAAACTTTACATTTTAATCTTCTCCTCCAAAACTACTTGGCCAAATTTGATGAAACTGAGTGATTATCATGCCTGGGCCTTTCAAAATTGTGTTCAGGGTTTGGCCATGCCCAACAAGATGGCCGCCGTTACTGAAAATAGCACAAAGACAAAAAAAATCTTCTTCTCTGAAATCAAAAGGTGCAGGTAAATTTTGATTGGATATTTGGATTCAGCATACCTGGGAACATTAAAATTGTGTTTTTCATTAAAATTGAAAGAAAAATAGGTTTCGTGTTTTTTGCGTAAAATTATGTAATTTTGAAAATGAGACATTTATTGTTATAACTCAATAACGGCTGAAGATAATTGTATGGAGTTTTCACTGTTGATCTTGTCTTGCTATTTTCTTCCAAAAAATGTTAAGGTCAAAGGTCAAGGTCATGTCCCTGTTTTTGACCTTTGATAAAAAAATGCTATTTTTTAAACATTTTAGGTGATAATGGCATGGGATTTTCAGTTAATTGTAGGTATTGACATGACGGTCATTTTGATACATAGATCAAGGTCATGGGTTCAAAGGTCAAGGTCAAAGATGCACAACTATTACCGTTATAGTTGATTATCTGCAAAACTATGAACTTTTGTATAGGCATACATATTAGAATATTGTATGTAATGGCACAATGGTCATTTTGATATATTGATAAAGGTCATGGGTTCAAAGTTAATACTGAATTGATTATTATCTTGAAAACTATAAATATTTTGTATAGGCATGTATGCAAGAATATTGTAGGTATTGGCCTAATGATCATTTTGATATATGAATGAGGGTTATGGGTTCAAAGGTCAAGGTCAGAGGTGAGCGTTAAGGCCCATGGGCCTCTTGTTACATTAAATTTACCCTATCTGTACTTACGGTAATTCTATTCATTTAAATACACTTTATTGTCCTTGTTCAGTTTATTAATGCCACTATGGAATAATCTATCTTCCTTTTTACCAGTCACATGTGGCATAATCTTGTCTCAACTCTGCAGAGGTGTTGGTATGAGGTGTCAATATGCTTTGTCTTAACCTTGTACCAAGACACCCAGCTTCAGGTTTTGAGTCTTATCCAAAAGATTTTTCTTTTCCAAAAGAACCCAAAACACTTGACGTTATATATAACTTGTCGTTATAACCGTATATATTGCCGTCTGAACCTTGACCTTTGTTAGGAAAAATAATTTGACATCGTAATTTATTTTTGTTTCGTCTCTCATTAGGGATTTAAAACTTGTAAACAAGAATATTGATTAATAAAACAGTTAGTTTTTATGAGGAGTAAGCTAGAAACATAGAATATATAAAATCAGAAAAGTACAATTCATAAGAGAGATCAAAAGTTTCAAACATAAGTTCACATGACAATAAAAATGCCACAAGTTACACACATGGTTGGTACCGGGATGGTGTTCTGAATCTATATTGATAACTACAGTACAAGATTGATTTAGGAGTAGTGGGATCATATTGACATTTTATATAACACACAGACAGTTTATGACCTGTCTTGGGGAGATTTCCATCATGATCATAATCAGCCTTGATTTCTTAATTGAGTTGTGATGGCTGGTTTCAGGGGTTTAGCGTTTGACAAGTTGATTCCAATCTTGTATTGAGTGGTTATAAATTATATTAGTATCTTTGTTGCTTTTGATTGAAAGTGACAGAATATAACATATTCAGTTGTTTGTTTTTTTTCTCTCTGTGATATATACCGGTAGTGTGTATCAATATACTTAGTATTACTATACAAATGTACTTTCCTTATATTAGAATGGACAACAATTTTTGGATACTATTTTGCAGTCATGTTAGTAAAATGAAGTTGTTTGTTTTTTCACATTCAATATGAAACTACATGTGTATCTAACAAATAAATGGCGTCCAAGTATGACAAAATGGTTGACCTTGAAATTACATCATTTCAAGGTCATGGAGTTACCATAAGGTATCACACTTTACTTTGTTGTTAAAATACAGTCAAAGTAAAATGTCAAGGTCATGACATGATTTAATTAATATTGTTTGTTACAGGCATTGTTTGATACAATGAATCTCTCTCTATTTCTGTATCTCAATCTCTCTCTGTCTCTCTCTCTCAGATTTTTTTCTGGTATGGGTCATTTCTGTTTTTATTTCCTAGATTTCCTGTCTTGTAACCTGCCAAAATTGTTAAGTTTTATTCTACATTTCTGAAAATGGTATATACTGGTAACTCTATATTTGACCTTGATGTAGTCAGTGTATGAGGTTTTTTTTTTGGGGGGGGGGGGGGGGGGGGGGGGGAGGGGTCTGTTTCAGTTTATTTTTGTTAATTATTCTGCATTATGTATATGTTTCAGTTACATATATTGTGCCACAATTTATATAAGAATTTAAGATAAGTTTTGTATAGAAAGTGTATTAGACAATACTTTATGCTTAGTTAAGCGGGGAAGCTATTTTCCCCATTTAAAAAGTTTTCTGTATGTTATTTTCTTGCACACAGGTTCAGTAGCTGGTAAATGACCTTGGTAACCATGGAGATGTCATGTGACTGTAAGTACCAGGATGTTGGGATGAAGTAACTACAAAAAGATCCCAGCAAGTGAAAAAGGCAGCAGTTGACTTTACTACAGTGTTGTTATAAATAATATAATATGTAACTGATTCAGGGAGGTAGTCAGACTGTATACTGCAGTCAAACACCCCTGCTTAGGTAGTAGAAGTATCTTTGGAAAAGTCTATTATTTATACAGGGTAGAGCAGTCTGCATGCATTGCTTATAGTTATATTCTCCACATACATATCTCACTGCTCCTGAATCAGTTAGGTTCCTTCTTATTAAATGGTCTTTACCCTTTGTTTCAGGGATGTTAGGGCTGTTCCACAAATGTCTGACTCGGAGAGACAAACATGGCTCAAATCAAACAAAAATAAAATTCTCTATCAGAAAAAAATCAAAAAATTATTTTTGCTAATTACCGGTATTATTATTATTTTTGATATTTTTTATTTATTATTTATTCAAATTTGCCCTTATGGTCTAGTACCTGTAAAAAGTATCTCCTCGGTCTTGTGACAGTTATCTCCCTTTACATACAGAGCTAGGATGTGGTATTATGATCAGTGAAGTATATGCATGTTGATGCTGGGACCAGAATATGTTGATTTTATTATTCCAGTCTCAGATATATTGTTTAATGTTGAGGCAGTTTTAAATTAATTTTTAGATTCTCATGTTACTTCTATGTAGTCTTTGTGCCACATTAGTTATCGACCTCAGAGACATAAGTTTTACCATAGTGTAGCGGACTTGTGGTTAAAGTGTCATGGGTTTAAACTCAGTGAAAACAATGATGATTTCTCACCAGCAACTATATATTTCGAAAATGGTTAAGACATTTAAGTTAATTTGGATGATTGTGATACATGTATTGAGACGAAATCATGATCAGTATTCCATTGAACCATGATGTAAAACACCAGTATCATATGTTTGATGAATTTTTAGAAATACAGGTACAGGATATGGTCCTTGCTAGGGATATATAGACTAATGGCACACTGTCCTGTTTCTTACTTGATTTTTATTTTAATGTGTACATGAGAATCTAATTATTAAAGCCTTATATTGTTTTGTTTTTATTTACTCTAAAAAAAATAAAAAAAATAAAAAAATAAATAAAAAATTTAACATCAGATGGGAGGCAGGCGTTATTAAATAGTGCAGGGTTATCATTTTTTGTCACACATTTTTTATGTTAGACTCTGTTGCTTTACATGTCACTGCCAATACTATGAAACAAACAAAAATAATAATTGAAAAAGTAAAAAAAAAAAAAAAAAAAAAAAAAAAAAAGTAAAAAAAAAAATTGCAAAATATGGGAAATTTTCTAAATTCTATTAATATGGAAGTTAACTAAATTTGATTGGTTTTGGCATTTAATGATTTTTCTCTATGTATAATCAAGATTTTGTTTAGAATGAATTAATATCTGGATTTCAAATTTGACAGGATAATTATTAGAATTTTTTTTTACTCAAGCTTAAAGCCTTCAATGTCGTGCTATATTGCATGTGCACTGGGCACTGTTTGTCATGTCTTATTCAAATATTATTATGAAGGATTTTATGTTTTGGACATCCAGTAGGTTGATAGAATCCTTTTTTAAAATTCTATTTGTTATGGAAACACATTGCAAGTTAAACACATTTTCGCACCAAATATCTCACAATGCTGTTAATTTTGTATCCCCATTCCATTCCCACATTCGAGTAAAACCATTTTAAATTTTTTTAAAGAACATACTAAGTCCTTTGACAAAATAACCAGTTTGATTGTTCTGCCATGCCAAATATCTGATATTTGACAAACTGTATCTGAGAAAATAATAAATTAACCCAAGATCAAACCTTTTGCCTTTTGGTTTTTCACTAGTAACCCTTGATCTAGCCCTTTGGACTAATTTCCGCTAACTGTAACAGTCAATGTTTTTGTTAACTAAAAAGTAACTTGGATTTAACAAAAATCTCAAAAGTCTGATAAATTGTAAAGATTCCGAGGACAGCATTAATTAATCTTGGTTTTAGAAATTTGTCCCCAGTGTTTTCCAGGGACCCCTTTTTTCTCCACCATTGTAATTTAATTTTGACTCCTTGATCTAAATGGACAGTTTGCACTCACTATATGTCTTTCCCTCTCTGATCCTCCATGAAAATAGATAATGAATGAGTACTACTTTTTTTTTTTAAATAGTTTATAATATTTAATAGATTTAGTTTATAATCACTTATTTTTATTTATTAAAGTTTTTAAAGTAGAGACATTGGTGTAGGCAATAATGCAGATTATTGTTTTTGCTTATATATTGTACTAAGTTGTTTTTTGTATTGTAATTTTTGTTTACTTTCAAAATGCAGTGTCAAATTTTAGACAGTCTAATGTATGAAGAGACTACATAATTTAAACATTTAAAATGATATGTCATGAATTATAAACAATGTAATGTGTAAAGGGACAAAATTATTTATTAAAACAAATTTTGTTGGAAAGTGTCTTTCAAATGTTCACAAAATTAAAATAAAAAACAACAAAAAAAAAAAGGTATTCTCAAAAATTATTTCTGTTAAATGCATTTACCAATATACTACTTGCTCCTAAAGTACTAATCCGTTGATCAAGTGTTAGTGATATGTACCATTAAAATAATTAATGAGCAGAGATTATGCTTAACTTGGCCACAACAAGTAGACATAATGATAAAATGACAGGCTGTATTGCATTTCAAGTCTCTTCCTGCATTTTGAAAGTAAACAAATTTCTGTAACCCTAATATGTTGATTTTGTCTACAAACTGGTCATAATACCACTTATAATATAAAATACTACTGTGTAGGTACTAAGGTTTCCATCTTGCCCTCCTAAATACTTGGAGAGACATGTGGAAAGCCTTATTGGTAGGCATAACAATGTAGTGCCAGTTTGCCCTCCACAAGTTCATCGTGGAGAGACAAGACTGTCACAAAGATTATCTTCCCGTGTCCACCCTCTCCAGCCCCTTTTTTTGGCAACGCAGATAGAAATAGGTGCCATTTTGCCCTCCTTGTCTCATGGAGAGACAAAAATGGCACCTCAAAAAAGCCCATTTTGGTCCATATATTTGGTTAATAAAATTTTGCATGCATGATGTAGGCTGCCAGTTTGCCCTCCTACAATGGAAGTTTCTGGAACAGTTCTTTTAGTCAAGAAGATGTTGATAGCAGTTTATGATTGCAGATTGGAAGATTACACATAATCACCATCAATATCCATGATGTTCTTGTTGCAGACATTTTAAGGGTTGTTCCTAAAACAATATTATGGAGAGACATACATGGCACTTTTAAGTTAGGTCACGTTTGAGGTAACGCTAGATAACTCAGACGCCATGTTGCCCTCCCAAAAACGGAGAGACACACATGTCGTCACTTACATGGTAGCTTCTACAGTCAGTTTAAATTCAGAATTGTATAAAGATCCAAAAGAAAAGAAAAAATGGAAAAAGAAAGAACCAAAAAATTGTGGAAAGTAGTATTTTAAAATATGTTTTAAGTACCTTACATCGTTGAAATGTAACTGTTTAATAAACTTAAGAAAAGCATTTGATTTGAAATTGAAAGAATTCTTTCAAACTACTATTTTATTAATGTATTATACTTTTGGTTCCATAGTCATGGTAATATATTTTTGAATTCATATTTGAAAAAATTGGTCACAAATGTTAAAACAACAGACTGCATGAATTTTGCTGCCATGTATATCAGTGTCATATTGTCCTCCAGCGGGCAGGAAGTCACTGTCCAGGAATTATGGGAGAGACATACATGACACTACACTTTTGGATGAGATCATTCTATTACAAGAGTAACATTGTGCCATATTGCCCTCCGTACATTGATTGTTAGGGAGCAGCCCTAATTCCCACTGGTCATCACATCACAAGTCTGACTTCACTTACGCTGTCTATAATCACGTTAAGGGACAAAACCCTTCTGTCAAAAAAAAACCAAAAAACACTAAAATCCTCAATTTCGTCTCAAAATAACTTCTTAATATCAGTGTGTGTACTTGGTAATTTTCTTCTATCTTAATAATTTTATCTCAAGTTTTAATCTTATATGTATATAAACAGATTTTTAAACTTTCATTAATTTTTATAATATTTATTTTATTAGTATTATTTATTTTCACAATAAATTTAATCTCTATTCTCTATCTCACTGATTGCATTAATTTATATGGTTGCATTAAAGCTTCATGTTTTTATAATAAAAAATTAAAAGATTATATATATATATATATATATGATAGCACACTAATAATGAATGCACTGTTAAAGCACATACACACAATTTCTCTTCCTTTTTCAATTTTATCAAGTTATTTCATTATAATTATCTGTTAAATGGTGATGGTTTCCCCCCTTTATAAGGCCTTAGGATCAATATCATTTTATCATATATTAGATAACTAAGTAGATGCTAATATTATAATTCCAAATACTTATTTTGTAAATGCCAGTCTTGACATTGGCCGTCATGCCACATGTAGATGTTAATCTCGGACAATCCTCGTGTTGTAAATGCCAGTCTGGACATTGGTCATCATGCCACATGTAGATGTTAATCTCGGACAATCCTCGTGTTGTAAATGCCAGTCTGGACATTGGCCGTCATGCCACATGTAGATGTTAATCTCGGACAATCCTCGTGTTGTAAATGCCAGTCTTGACATTGGCCGTCATGCCACATGTAGATGTTAATCTCGGACAATCCTCGTGTTGTAAATGCTAGTTAATACTACATGTACATCACACATCATAATTACTTTTATAAAATATTTTTTTCTAATTATTTAATCAATGTTTTGGTCAGCATTTAAATTTATGATCAATAATTTACATTTGAAACTATTTTTCTTGATGTTTGAATTTTGATTTTTTTTTTTAATTTTTGGAAGATTGGTGAGAAAAATAAGATACTCTACATTCAAATTGTTGTTTGTTGAAATTTATTTATAAAAAATCAAACAAATTGGATAAAAACTATGACCTTATTTGTACATGCTATATTTTAGTTTTTTTGAGAAAATTTCATAATTTTTAAAAAATAGATTTTAAAATTTTTACTAAAATCATGAAATAGCATATTTTAATTTTAAAAACATTAATACACTAATACATAATTTTGTATATGCATTTCTAACTTATTTTTGAAGAATTGATCTTTATTTCAACTTGTAAATAGACGGCTAAAAAAAAATTCTGTAGGATCCTTTTCCCTTTTAATTTTTTAATACCTGTGGTTAGAGTGTTAATATTAGTCAAGTCAGAATACCTTAACTTTTAATATAACCATCACCAAGTTTCAAATAGTCATTCTCATCTCATAAAATACATCAAATAGTTTAATCCTCTTAAAATCATAAATTAATCTCTTGATCTGACTCTTATTTGTAGGAGCATTAGCTTATGCTGAACTCGGAACGATGATCACCAAGTCTGGGGCGGAGTATGCATATCTAAAGGAGGCTTTTGGACCGTTACATGCTACCTTGGGTCCAATACCAGCGTTTCTGTTTGCCTGGACCTCAGTATTGATATTGAAGCCGGCATTGTTTGGAGTTGTGGCCATGAGTTTTGCTGTTTATACAACAGAACCATTTTTCCCTTGTGGTCCGCCACCATATTTGGTGCCAGCCATTTCTGTTATTTGTTTATGTAAGTTTATAGAATTACAATAAAACCTTTTATAACAGCACTCCTCAATAACTTTTATTTATTTTATATTTTTTATATATATATTTCTCTCTCAATTCATGGCCAAACCCATATATGCCAAAATCGTGACAGAACTATTAGTGGCAATGAATTGAGGTTTTTATTATATAGATATACATGTACATTGTACCAGTATATAAAAATTATTGGTAAATTGGTATAAGCCTTCTCTCTCCCTCTCCCCCCCCCCTTCCCTCATAACATATACTGTAATTGAAAAACAAGCATGGATGTGATGTTATAACTATTTGTACTAATTATATTTCTATACTTCGAAGTTTAGTTACCTTTAATTAGGATTTGGTCCCACCTCTCCTCTGCTATTTAGTATTGCTATTTGTTCCAATTAAGTAACTGGGTATTAATTTGATTGAATTCTGTGTAATTTACTTGTATTTACTTATTTGCAGTATTTGTGGCATTTATCAATTGTTACAGTGTAAAATTAGCAACAAAAGTTCAGAATTTTTTCACAATAACGAAACTAGCTGCCATAGCAATTATAATTGTGGGTGGATTTGTGAATATTTACAATGGTAAGTTCTATTTGATATGAAGCTTAATGATGTAATATTGAGACAACTGTTATTTTAAGTTAGCTTAATTATAAATCAAACACATACATACTGTTCCATGTTCAAATCACAATTTCAAAAGTAAAGTAAAAACTTTTCAAATTTTCAAATTAAGTTAACCATGTGAACTCCATCAGGGAAGTGAAGCTGGGTGCTCTGGAAGAGTAAGCATGTTATGTCTAGCTAGGTACATCCGCCATGTGAAAACAAAATTTATAATGAAATTGAATTTGGCAAGTGCCACACTATTTTGCATTACTGCTTTAAATACTATGAACCAAATGTCATTTCTTAAATATATGCAATATCCAAAGTGGACTGTATTTAGCATTACAATGTAAAACACACCCTGATTGTTTATCAGTTAAAGGAAGGCAACTCCTTTTTTACACCTTAAAATAATTTAAATGATACACACATGTATACATATACTTCTAGGCAGTACAGAATATTTAGCAGAAGGATTTGAAGATACAACTAAGTCACCTTCCTTGGTGGCTTTAGCGTTTTATGATGGTTTATGGGCATATGATGGCTGGTGAGTGTTAAAACTTCACGTGTGTCAGTCCTTGTGTATACCATTCTTGATTTTGACTATTCTCACTAATTTTAGATAACTTATCGTAGATAATTACACATTTTCCGAGTTTTAAATACCGGGTATTTCTTTTATAAAGCATGGGCCATTTTCATATATTTTAAAGAAATCATTTACCGTAATTATGTATCCAAAAATAATAATTACATGATTTTAGAGGTGTAATGTTTTCGTTGTTGTAATTCAGAAATAAATTTCATACAGAGATAAAATTCTTCAATGATTGTCAGTATACCAAGTACTTAACTTTCTAAATAAAATACATAACTTTTTTCGAGTATTTATAATCACAGAGAGAGATTTTGAACAATGAATATTTATATTAGAAATGAGTAACAAAGTGTTATTATTAAATTTTAGGAATAATTTGAATTATGTAACAGAAGAAATCATTAATCCATTTGTGTAAGTATGGTTTTTACTTCTCTTTCTGAATTTTCCTAGACTATCATCACTAAGATTTTATGATAGTTAACCTAGCTGAAATTACATCACACAGCATGTACACGTGTGATGATTTCTTTTTCTGACTACATTTTGATAATATTATGTAAATGTACATGAAAATGCTTTTGAAATATAAGAATACAGAAAAACCTTAATGTTTCTTGTTTACTTTGCCATATAACCAATTTGTCAAGTTATACCATTGATGCATGACCAAATCACTTAATAATGTCAACATTTAATTCTAATGCAAAGATTTTGTAAACAGGATTTTGATTGGACCCCGACCGCAGTAAAATCTACGTTTTACGGTCGGAGTTATGACGTCGCGTGCTGTCTAGACTACGATTACGTCATGTATTCCTACACGCCGGTACATGTGCTTTTGTTTACAAAGCGTAGTGACGTAATTCATCGTTGTAAACAACGATTTTGTTATATTTAAATACCGATATTTATTCGGCATCTGTATTTCGAGCAATAAAATTATAGTACCTATGGATATAGGTGCTTTAGTGATAGAACTATATTTGTTGTGGCGCAACGATACAGGTCTGTACTTAACAATGTCTAACTGTAGCATCGGAAATCTTCATTTATTCAATTAATTTGAGCATTATTTTTTTTTATTTGCATTAGAATGGAGATAACTATGTTACATTTGAAGAGTTCCGACCGTAAAACGTGGATTTTACTGTCGCAAATACCGTTTACCTGGCTCCGCAAGCGTCGCCAGGTAGAACTCATTTTGCGACAGTAAAATCCACGTTTTACGGTCGGAACTCTTCAAATGTAGCATAGTTATCTCCTAATTACACTGTAGTTAAAAAATCTTTAACCAAAATTAAATAAACTTTTACAGAGGATAATGATGATACCCATGACCAGGTGATTGCTGTGGCTCTTAATCAGACAATACAATTATATATTCATCCCAGATTTTCTGATTCAGTAATTCAACAAGTTTTCAACAGTATATATTAATTATTCTGATAGTTATTTTTTTTTTTTTTTTGTAATTTCAGAAATTTACCAAGAGCAATAATGATTGGAATACCTTTAGTTTCTGTATGTTATGTACTAACAAATATATCCTACCTCACTGTAATGTCAAAAAGTGAACTATTGGCTTCTGGTGCTGTGGCTGCTGTAAGTATTAACAAGTCTTTATATTCAAAAGAAGTTGACACTGTAATATTTGGTTATAAATTGTTAACACTAAATTCCTAGGTACAGTAATAAAAAAACTTTTTTTTTCCATTTTGTGCACCACTATGGCTAATCAATCAGCCAGTGTGTGAAAGTTTGTCAGTTTGCTTGCTGAAGTTTGGTGGTTTTTGCCAGATATTCTAGGTTCCTCCACCATTCCTAAACTGACTATCTTGATATAAGTAACAGTTATTTGAATAAGGATATCAAACACAATTACTCCACTCCCATATGACAGTAGGTGTGGTAATTCAGTGTTGACCTCTAGTTATTTCAATTTGGTACTGTATGCATGTAATTAACTTTTGTGTGTTTCACGAGGACAAATTGACAATTGTTTGACATACTTAATTTATATGCATATACCCCCATATGAATTTCAAAACACAATTTACTCTACATGTTTTACACTATGAATGTTTTCTTTTAGACTTGGGGAGACAGAATGCTTGGTGTTGCAGCCATTATTATGCCAATATCAGTAGCGTTCTCTACATTTGGTGCTGCTAATGGTTCATGTTTCACTGGTGGAAGGTAAGATTTTGTTACATCTAGGTAGGAGATACATCATATCTGCTTATTTAATGTTTTAATTTGAAAAATATTACAGCAATACAGTGGTATCTACTACCGGTAATAAGGCTTATTTCAAGACATACCACCCCTGATTAGAGGCTACATATAATATAATTGTATTTATTTTTTTTTTTTTTAAAAAAAAGGGGAATGTCGCATATATTTTGCAACATGTCAATTGTGCACAAAATGCTCTCTAAATATTTACTATACAAAGGGTAGCAATACAAAAGAGGAATTCTGTAATGATAGAGTTATGTACATCAAAATTATGTTTTATGTTGGTAATTTTATTAACACACATACCCACCCACCCACCTCTCCCCCGAGTTTAAGAGGTTCTATGTTTAAAGGTTCATCCCAATACTGTGACTCTTCCATTATTAAACCTCCACATCTATAAATGGATTTTTATCAAACTTCATACAAATACGTGCCAACATGAGACAACTTAGATGTGTAGGTCAAAGGTCAAGGTCACTTGCTCAAATCTTAGATTCTGCTCCTGTCGGTGATTTTGGTTACAGGGAGTATTTGAATCAAGAGACTGTGAATTATTCAGTGTGTAAAATGTCCAATTCTTATATACTTACATAAAATGAAAAATTAATTTCATTTCCATATTACAGGGTGATGTATGTTGCGGCACGAGAGGGACATCTACCTGAAGTTTTGTCATACGTACATGCTAAACAGTATACACCAATGACATCATTAGTACTCTCTGTAAGTTCATAAAGGTTTATTCTGTAAATATACAGTCAAACCTGTGTAAAAGCCACCCAGGATAACCAATAAAAGTGTCCTTTATAGGCAGGTGGTCCGTATATAGAGATTCGAATAATGAATAAAGAGCAATTGGGGTCATTTTAACGGACGTTTAGAAGCAAGTGGCCTCTATAGAAGTAGCTTTAAGAACGGTTTGTCTGTACATGGGTCTGGCAAATACATGAAAAAGAAAAAAGTTGGTAGTTACTGTGATATCTTTATTAAATTACTGTGCTAATGCATTAAGTATATTGCATGTAATAGTTTAGAAACTACATGTACGTGTATCAAGTGATATGGTTTAATATGTCTGGTTCACAAAAGTTTTTAATTATCAATAAATCATACTTCATTAAATAATTTCACCAATTATATCAGCAGGATTTATTAAACCCCTAAATAATGCAAAATTTTGACTGGACAAACGGTGGTGATGAATCAAGGTTTTACTGTACTGTACTCCAATTACTTTTTTTTGATATATAATGTGGATACTCCAACTAATTAGAGTACAATTAAACAAAGGGTATACACGACCAAACTATTGGTTTTGTTTTGTTATTTTGGACATTAATACCAGATGTGATCTGTAATTTATAAAGTATTAGATATAGATAGCAGATACACTTAAAGAGGGATGTACCGTAGTAGATTTATTTGAATATTTACAATCAAATTGTATGTTTACTGTGTAAGTACTAAATTTCAAGTGATAATTTCTGTGTATCATTTAGATGTTTTTTCACATTGAATCTGATAAAGATTTAGTCTGAATGAGCAAGGCATTTTGAGTTTAAATAATTAAATCTCAATGATGGCACATTGTCTGAAAAGTAATTTGCCATCAATCTCAGACTTTAATTAGTTGAAGTGATTTGGATTGTCTTAATTATTGTGATTTCTATTTTCAGACTATTATAGCTATAATAATGGTGCTGACAGGAGATATTTTCTCGTTAATTGACTTCTTTAGTTTTGCTGCATGGATGTTCTATGGTGGAACTATGGCTGCATTGATAGTTCTTAGATGTACAAAAAAGCATGCTCATAGACCATACAAGGTAAATGCTGTATTGAGGAAAGAAAAACATTTTCTTAAAAGGTTAATCGTGAAGTGTGCATGAACTTAATGACCACCAAGCATCGTTAGCCTAGCTAATGGTGTTCACCAGTACAGTGTTAGAGCCAAAACTATATGGAATCGCATAATTCAGTGTGATTTTTTTCTTGCAAATCTACCTTTTTTCTTGTTTACTGTGATTAAACATACTTTATTATCCAGATAAAGTTTTTGTTACACATAACCATTAAGAGGCATCACATTGTATGCTAGTGAGCCCCTTTATTTAAAGATTGTCTTTTATTACACACACAACCATTATATAGTATTATATAGACTTCTAGGCCTGTGGAAAAAATTGCAGTAAATGGCCCATCAATCAGTTTTGACGAACCTCATAAGATATCTCACCCAAGACTTGATATTGGGTAGTGACTTTTTTTCGCTAAGTACTCTGCATTACGAAATGAAAGTCACAGTTCTTCCGGATGGACACTTAAAATAAATTAGGTTCCGTGTCACTGTAGGTTTGGCATGATAAAGAACCCTGCTGTATAATGCCATCAGCACAACACACAGGCAAAATTACTGCATTTTCACCTATAGCTGGTGACATCTCGATATAAGTGATCTGGGACATTAAAAACCATTACTCAACTCCATTTATATCTATGATTATTTAAGTGACTTTATCTCTCTGTTTCAGGTGCCAATCATTATACCAATTATAGTGTTGATATGTTCGTGTTATCTAGTTGTCGCTCCGATTATTCAGGATCCTAGGATAGAGTTTTTATATGCTGCCTTGTTTATGTTTAGTGGCTTATTTTTCTATGTTCCATTTGTTGTGTATAAGAAAAAGCTAGCATTTGTAGGTAAGAAAAGAACCATAATGTGTCAGATTTACTGACATGTGTAAAATGCAGGCAAACAACATTGACCTGTCTGCTTAACCTTTGATTAGGAATAGTGATTTAGGATCCACCCAATACATGGGTGGTGTTAAGATCCAAGTTAATACATACACAGTGCACACTGTATGAGGCGAGTACTGGGGTATCTCATGATGCATACAAAATTAACACCTGTGCTCTCTATACATACATGCACTTGGTCTGTGATAAATAATTAAATGAAAGGTCAAGTGGACAGGTCAAAGTTGTTTGCCTATACCAGTATGTAATGTTGTGTCTGAAAAAAGGCTAAAAATCTAACTTGTCCAAATCTAAAAAATACAATGTTTTTAATCAGAACATTTAAAATTGTGTAGAAATTATTAAAGGTCCAACTATGAGATATGAAAGACCTGTGGACTGACTGGCATAAATTTCAAACCTGGGTTATTAGAAGCATGACAAAGCTGCACAAAAATCAAATATTTGTTAATGTGTAAGAAGAATGGTGTAAAATCAAAATTCCCAACAAGTGTTGACGCTGAAAAATGTTCTACCTTTGTGCATCCTAATGCTTAAATAAAAACTAATTATGACAACATTTAATGCTTTTCTCTCTTTCTGCGCTAATAGATGCAAGCCAAAACAACCAAAAAACCTATATACATTGGTATCATTGGTTGAGCTTATTGCATTTACACACTCTCAAATGTGTACAGTCAAACCTGTCTATATATGTCACCCTAGGAAACCAGTATAATTACCTCTATGGACAAGTGGTCGTTATATAGAGGTTTAAATAACAGTAATAAAGAGATATTGGAATAAAATTTAACTGGTCTTTAAAAGCAGGTGGTCATTGTATAAAGGTGTGTTAAGGATGTTTTGCTGTGGTCTTGTGTGCTTTTTGACTAATTGCAAACCATGTTTTTTTACTACACATAAATTTCTATGTTCTTTTTCAGGTCCTGTAACTAGATTTATACAGATGATTTTATGGGTAGCACCAAGTAAATATGAACCAACAGAATAGCAACACCGATCAATGGGCTAACTTAACACTTCTTCCTTAACTGTGATAGTTGACTGTATAGGCAGCTCTTTAGTAATTAATTAATTAATTAGGGAAATAAAATCATGTCATGTATATTATATATATTGATTTGTATGCAGCTGCGACAACATTCTGAAATAAAAATTGTATACAATTATAATATTAGAAAAAATATATTATAAAATGTTAAATTATATGTGAAATCATTTAAATTTTTGGTCATCAATATATTGGACCGTCCTTTAATTTAGGATATAATAATCAGACAATTTATCAGAAATTGGACAATTTTATTATTTTTTCTAAGGGTACCAATCTTTGTATAAATGAATATGTTTAACAATTTAATTTAAAGTTAATATTGTTTTATTTCATACAAAGCAATAGAATCTCAACAACATACATTTTTAGCTCAACTGGCTATAGCCAGCTGAGCTTATGCCATGGTGAAGCGTGTGTCCGTGCGTCCGTGCGTCCGTGCGTCCGTGCGTGCGTCCGTGCGTAAACTTTAATCTTCTCCTCTGAAACCACTTGGCCAATTGGAACCAAATTTGGTGTGGAAAGTCCCTAGGTGGAGTAGATTAAAGTTTGTACAAATTATATTCCTGCGGCATCCAAGATGGCCGCCATTGCTATAAATAGCAAAAACCTATAAATGGTCATTACTTGTTTATTTATGGACCGATTTAGTTCAAATTTGAGATTTAGAAAGTAGATGTCTAGCCATTTAATATATGTAACGGGTTTTTTTGTAACTTTTTCTGTTTGCTCGTAATTAGCGGAATATGCAAATTAGATGCTAAATATAGGCAATTCTTTGAAAATCTTCTTCTCTGAAACCACATACCCAAATGATGCCAAATATGGTGTGGAAAGTCCCTAGGTGGAGTAGATTAAAGTTTGTACAAATCAACTTTGTGCGGCATCCAAGATGGCCGCCATTGCTATAAATAGCAAAAACCTATAAATGGTCATTACATGTTTATTTATGTACCGATTTAGTTCAAATTTGAGATTTAGAAAGTAGATGTCTAGCCATTTAATATATGTAACGGGTTTTTTTGTAACTTTTTCTGTTTGCTCGTAATTAGCGGAATATGCAAATTAGATGCTAAATTTAGGCAATTCTTTGAAAATCTTCTTCTCTGAAACCACATACCAAAATGATGCCAAATATGGTGTGGAAAGTCCCTAGGTGGAGTAGATTAAAGTTTGTACAAATCAACTTTGTGCGGCATCCAAGATGGCCGCCATTGCTATAAATAGCAAAAACCTATAAATGGTCATTACATCTTTATTTATGGACCGATTTAGTTCAAATTTGAGATTTAGAAAGTAGATGTCTAGCCATTTAATATATATAACGGGTTTTTTTGTAACTTTTTCTGTTTGCTCGTAATTAGCGGAATATGCAAATTAGATGCTAAATTTAGGCAATTCTTTGAAAATCTTCTTCTCTGAAACCACATACCCAAATGATGCCAAATATGGTGTGGAAAGTCCCTAGGTAAAGTAGATTAAAGTTTGTACAAATCAACTTTGTGCTGCATCCAAGATGGCCGCCATTGCTATAAATAGCAAAAACCTATAAATGGTCATTACATGTTTATTTATGGACCGATTTAGTTCAAATTTGAGATTTAGAAAGTAGATGTCTAGCCATTTAATATATGTAACGGGTTTTTTTGTAACTTTTTCTGTTTGCTCGTAATTAGCGGAATATGCAAATTAGATGCTAAATTTAGGCAATTCTTTGAAAATCTTCTTCTCTGAACCCGAATACCCAAATGATGCCAAATATGGTGTGGAAAGTCCCTAGGTGGATTAGATTAAAGTTTGTACAAATCAACTTTGCGCGGCATCCAAGATGGCCGCCATTGCTATAAATAGCAAAAACCTATAAATGGTCATTACATGTTTATTTATGGACCGATTTAGTTCAAATTTGAGATTTAAAAAGTAGATGTCTAGCCATTTAATATATGTAATGGGTTTTCTTGTAACTTTTTCTGTTTGCTCATAATTAGCGGAATATGCAAATTAGATGCTAAATTTAGGCAATTCTTTGAAAATCTTCTTCTCTGAAACCGCATACCCAAATGATGCCAAATATGGTGTGGAAAGTCCCTAGGTGGAGTAGATTAAAGTTTGTACAAATCAACTTTGTGCGGCATCCAAGATGGCCGCCATTGCTATAAATAGCAAAAACCTATAAATGGTCATTACATGTTTATTTATGTACCGATTTAGTTCAAATTTGAGATTTAGAAAGTAGATGTCTAGCCATTTAATATATGTAACGGGTTTTTTTGTAACTTTTTCTGTTTGCCTATAATTAGCGGAATATGCAAATTAGATGCTAAATTTAGGCAATTTTTTGAAAATCTTCTTCTCTGAAACCGCATACCCAAATGATGCCAAATATGGTGTGGAAAGTCCCTAGGTGGAGTAGATTAAAGTTTGTACAAATCAACTTTGTGCGGCATCCAAGATGGTCGCCATTGCTATAAATAGCAAAAACCTATAAATGGTCATTACATCTTTATTTATGGACCGATTTAGTTCAAATTTGAGATTTAGAAAGTAGATGTCTAGCCATTTAATATATGTAACGGGTTTTTTTGTAAATTTTTCTGTTTGCTCGTAATTAGGGGAATATGCAAATTAGATGCTAAATATAGGCAATTCTTTGAAAATCTTCTTCTCTGAAACCACATACCCAAATGATGCCAAATATGGTGTGGAAAGTCCCTAGGTGGAGTAGATTAAAGTTTGTACAAATCAACTTTGTGCGGCATCCAAGATGGCCGCCATTGCTATAAATAGCAAAAACCTATAAATGGTCATTACATCTTTATTTATGGACCGATTTAGTTCAAATTTGAGATTTAGAAAGTAGATGTCTAGCCATTTAATATATGTAACAGGTTTTTTTGTAACTTTTTCTGTTTGCTCGTAATTAGCGGAATATGCAAATTAGATGCTAAATTAAGGCTTTAGACTTTCTGATTTTATTTATTATCTCGAAAACTATCAACTTTTTGTATAGGCATGTATATTGGAATATTGTTGGTATTGATGCAACGGTCATTTTGATGTATAGATTAAGGTCATGGGTTCAAAGGTCAAGGTCACAGACGCGAAATAATATTGAAACGGTTCATTATCTTGAAAACTATAAACTTTTTGTAGAGGCATGTATATTAGAATGTTGTAGATATTGATACAATGATCATTTTGGTGTATAGATTAAGGTCATGGGTCGAAAGGTCAAGGTCACAGAAACAAAACAATACCGAAAATGGTTCATTATCTCGAAAACTATAAACTTTTTGTATAGGCATGTACATTGGAATATTGTTGGTATCGATGCAACGGTCATTTTGATGTATAGATTAAGGTCATGGGTTCAAAGGTCAAGGTCACAGACGCGAAACAATGCCGAAATGGTTCATTATCTCGAAAACTATCAACTTTTTGTATAGGCATGTATATTGGAATATTGTTGGTATTGATGCAATGGTCATTTTGATGTATAGATTAAGGTCATGGGTTCAAAGGTCAAGGTCACAGATGCCAAATAATACTGAACCGATTCATTATCTTGAAAACTATAAACTTTTTGTATAGGCATGTATATTTGAATATTGTAGGTATTGATACAACGATCATTTTGGTGTATAGAAAAAGGTCATGGGTCCAAAGGTCAAGGTCACAGAAGCAAAACAATACCGAAATGGTTCATTATCTCGAAAACTATAAACTTTTTGTATAGGCATGTACATTGGAATATTGTTGGTATTGATGCAACGGTCATTTTGATGTATAGATTAAGGTCATGGGTTCAAAGGTCAAGGTCACAGAAGCGAAATAATACTGAAACGGTTCTTTATCTTAAAAACTATAAACTTTTTGTATAGGCATGTACATTGGAATATTGTTGGTATCGATGCAACAGTCATTTTGATGTATAGATTAAGGTCATGGGTTCAAAGGTCAAGGTCACAGACGCGAAACAATACCGAAATGGTTCATTATCTCGAAAACTATCAACTTTTTGTATAGGCATGTATATTAGAATGTTGTAGGTATTGATACAACGATCATTTTGGTGTATAGAAAAAGGTCATGGGTCCAAAGGTCAAGGTCACAGAAGCAAAACAATACCGAAATGGTTCATTATCTCGAAAACTATAAACTTTTTGTATAGGCATGTACATTGGAATATTGTTGGTATTGATGCAACGGTCATTTTGATGTATAGATTAAGGTAATTGGTTCAAAGGTCAAGGTCATAGACGCTAAATAATAACTTAATGGTTCATTATCTTTAAAACTATAAATTTTTTGTATAGGCATGTATATCAGAATGTTGTAGGTATTAATACAACGAACATTTTGGTGTATAGAAAAAGGTCATGGGTTCAAAGGTGAAGGTCACAGATGCAAAACAAAAAAAAAACATTAATTAACACAAATTAAATATTTTGTATAGGCATGTATATTAGAATATAATGTTGGTATTGATGTAACGATCATTGTGATTTATAGATTAAGGTCAGGGGTTCAATGGTCAAGGTCACAGATACGAAATAATACAGAAATGGTTAATTATCCTGAAAACTATTTACATTTTCTATAGGCATATATATTAATTCATCTACTATTTTGATGCATAGAGAAAGGTTATGGGTTCAAAGGTCAAGGTCATGGATGCAAACAATTGCTGAAATTGTTATATCTTCACTATTTGATCAGATAATGACATGGGGTTTTAATTTTTTAAATATTCTTGTAATCTTGTAATTATCTTCAAATGAGGTTAAGGTCAATTGTGAAGGTTATGACCTAATGTTTTACCTTTCCTGGAAAAAAAATTGTTGACCCAATTTTTAGGCAGTGTACAAATAAGATGTTTGTTTCAATCAAATCATTGAAAATTTTCTCCTGAATTGGCCAATTCTAACCCAATACAGCATGAAAAGTCCTTTATTAACAGTAATCCAAAAGTTGTGTCTGGCATATCAGCCAAAATCCAAGGTGGCGTCTGTTCCTATACATAGCAATAACATGAAAGACCAATGCAGATTTGTTTTCCAACCACTTTGGTTCCAGTTGCAATTGTAAAAAAGGAGGGGAAATGCCATTTCACAAGATTTGCATGTTTTTTATCACAAATGTAAATTACCTGCCAGTTGAGCATCACAGGCCCTATTGGGCCTCTTGTTATAAATAAGTATGGTGACTTGTATGCAGTATAATTATAATTATGGTAGCCATATAATATCATAATTTATACATGTGTATCTCATAAAATTTATAATTATTAATCTATCAGACCAAATGAAAAATATGAGTATTTTTAAGATTATCATTCCTAAAATCAAACAAACAGTTATTTATATACCCATGTATGTAAGATCAGATTATTTATATTCCATCTCAAAATCATAAATAATTTAGTGAATACATGAACAACATAGACGGTGAAGGGTATTATTGTTAAACATAATATTATCAGCGAGAGCTTTCATTACATGCCATAATTTGTAGCAATGATACTGCAGCATCAGCAGCTGGATTGTATTGTGCTTTTAGGATATCATTTTAAATGATTCATTTTCATGATTCTACATTAAGCATTTAATTTTTCATACTGGATTGTCATGAAATAATATTTTCATAGAGAATAATTTTTGTTCTTTGTTTGCCAGTCAAATGTCTGAAAATTAGAGACTGGGAAATATATTATTTATGTATATACTGTTGAACCTTTTTATCAATGCCATTTAAGGGCTTTGCATCAATGGCCTTTGTTAGTGGACTTATTTATGTAAAAGTTGAAGTAAAAACTGACATATTTTGTATATAAGTTGAAACATAAAGAATTCAGGTGTACTTGCATTTAAACAAGAATTTGCAGCTGTTCATGCAGCAACAAAATGTTCATAGAACATATATTTTCATTAGTAATTTCATCCCTTAAGATATTGGTTTGGTCCAGAATTTCAGGGAGAAAAATAAGAGTTAAAACACTTAGAAATTTTTATTAACTGATTATCGAACAGCATTTGAATTGAATTAGACAGTATATGTGTGACTGAATGGTTGTATGAAAACTTGGCATGTGTGTGTGTACAAGGATTATCATTTATAAAATATTATGATTTACCAGTAGTATTATTTTCTACCCTCCATTTTGTCTGCGACTATCTGAATTGGTGAAATACTTTTACTGATTTGCTCATTATTTTAATGATCTTTTGTCACTATCTTAATTTTTGTTACACACTTATGACAAACCATGCCCATCTTAAGTACCATTCCTCTTTTTTCTTCTCTGTTAGTTTTGTTTATATCTGTATATATGCTGGTAAAACTATACCAGTAATTTGTAATTTACCATATGAAAATATTGATGAAATATGAATGTATATTGTTATTGAATATGGAATCTATTAATGTATCAATTATGAAAAAATTGTACAGTGGAGCCTGCAAAAAACCAAACCTAAAACCTGTCAAAACAAGCCTAACTTTTTGGGCCATATCATTGATAGTATTGTTTGTTAAAATTACTTGTCTAAACAGACAAAATGTCTAATCCAAACAGGGGGGCTCTGTGGCAGAGTGGTCTAAAGCATTTGTGCTTAAAAGACCACAGCACCTCTTGTTGCCTAGCTTCAAATCTCACTTGGGACAAATTGTAGTATGAGTAAGATTGTCAGGTAGGTGATTTTCTCCAGGCACTCCAGTTTCCTCCACCATCCATGAACTGACCGTCTTGATCTAAGTGAAAGAATATTGACTGGAGCGTAAAACTCAATTACTACACTCTTCTCTAATCCAATCCAAAATTTCTGTCCCAAAAATGTTCAGTTTGTACAGGTGCCACTATATGTGAAAATAACCCAGATTGAATGAATTGTAGATTAATCAATCATTTTGATTTTATTTCCATAAAGTTAAAAGTTGATGAATGAATGTTTTCAGCCTACATGTCAATATGAGTTAGTATGAATGGAGAGTTCTTCAATGGGTGTTTTATTTGTATTAATTATGACAACAAGATGTTTTAAATGTTTATAAAAATGAAGTGATTGCAAATATATATATACTGGTGCTCTGCTGTTGTTGTAGAATATTCAACCCACTATAAACAGGTGCTTGTTTTGTATATTTATGTTTAGAGTTTCAATTCTTTTTAATTCTGTGTGAAAATATATAAATCCCATGATCAGATGGTTAAAGATATCAATTATTTATCTAGCTTTAATGAGAGTTTTTTATTCTTGTAAAACTTTTTAGACTTCCAGCAGCATTATAAAAGCCAAATAGAGAGTTTGTAGAAAATATATGTAATTTATCCAATATATGTGAACATTCCTTAACAATTAAATATTTTTTGTGTAAATTAGAAGATTTTTGTTACCTATTACTTTTTTCTTCAAATCATACCCTTATTATGTTTAACCTGACTGTGATTATTAATTTTCCTTATACTTTTCCATAAAGACAGGCACATGTATATAAAAAATACCTTATTAATATATACTGGAAACGTGTATACCGGTATATTGTAAATGTACATGGCCATTATATTTACAATTCTAAATTTTTTAGGATATTTATTTTTCATAGAATATCACAATATTTATTCATCTGAACAATAGTATTATTTTTATCATACTATCTATACATACATTTTTATTTTATTTTCTATTATTTAGCATTTGTTTATTTCACTGTTAATTTTTCATTTCCGTTATTGCATTTTCATGATAATTTCAGAGTAATTTTTATTGTCCTCAAGTTTGGTTTTTTTATTTTGTGTCTGCAAGTTCATTTTTTTGTTTCAATATGTGTCCTTAATTTAGTTTTTTATTGCATTTGCAATCTGTTTTACAAATGAAAAATATTTTTATCCTTGGTTTTTACATAACAAATGGAACAATGTTTTTTCGTTTTGTTCATTATGTTTTTAGAAGTCTGTAAATAATGTCATACCTATTTATTACACTTGGTGAACCTTCATATGCTTTTCTTTGTGTGTGAAGATTTATGTGTCTTTTTGTACAGGTATACAATATAATCACTAAAATGTGGGTAAATCTTGAGTTTAATCCCCTAGCCAGGCCAATCATTAAGTAAGAGAGGTCTGGACTGTCCAGTTCAATCCCCTAGCCAGGCCAATCATTAAGTAAGAGAGGTCTGGACTGTCCAGTTCAATCTCCTAGCCAGGTCAATCATTGCTATCATACCAAAGATGTTAAAACTAGCAGTATTATTATTACAACTATTTATTCAAAATAATCAGATAAATATAAGGACAATGTTTTTATTTTAAATTACAAAAATGAACAAAGTTACTCTTTATTTCAAGATTTTATTTCTAATTTTTGTATAATAATATTTTTACAACATGAATCTTACACCCTTTTAGTTTGTTAGTATATGTGTTACATACAAAAGAGTATGATAAGTTTTGATGGGGGTAACATATTAATCATTACCGGTAGTTATGCATGTAATAGATAAACCATAGTGAACAAGAACAAACTTCAGCCTGTTTGTATGTACAAGTTGTGGTTTATATGTCACAAGTGTGGTACCATGTGTGGTTTATATGTCACAAGTGTGGTACCATGTGTGGTTTATATGTCACAAGTGTGGTACCATGTGTGGTTTATATGTCACCAGTATGGTACCATGTGTGGTTTATGTGTCACGTGTGGTATCATGTGGTTTATATGTCACAAGTGTGGTACCATGTGTGGTTTATATGTCACAAGTGTGGTGCCAGGTGTGGTTTATATGTCACAAGTATGTTACTGAGACAGAGGTGTGGTACATGTAGTTTCTAGTCATTTTCAGATGAAGTTTATTTATAATTTACATGTGTTGTAATAAGAATATTTTTAAAACAATTTGTTCTATGTAAATCTCTAGTCTTCTTACTCTTGAAAACTAACAAAACTTTCAATTTCTAGTCCCTACCCACAAACCTTAACAATTCTTTTATCTGGGAGTTTCTAGTCCCTACACACAGAACCTGAAAATACTTTTTTGAGAGAGTTTCTAGTCCCTACACACAGAACCTAAAAATAATTTTTGAGAGAGTTTCTAGTCCCTACCCACAGAACTTAGAATTTTTATTATCACAGAACTTAGAATTTTTAAAAATTGCCAAAAATTTACACTGAAAAATCTCTAGTCTTCAAAGTAAATATGCAAGTAACTTTATAAATGACAAGACTTGGATATGTAATCTATTATCATCTTTAGCACTGTTAGAATCCAGAGACTCAATTCCTTCTGACATCTGCACAGCTATTCCAGTTTGACATTCCCTGTGCAAGACTGCTACAAATTTCTACATTTTATTATAATTATGTAATTTACTTTCAACAATATTAGCAGTCACTTAAAGACCCCTTACAAATAAATTCATTATTTTGTAAATTGTACCACTGAACCACATTTGACATTGGGTGTAGCTTGTTAACAATGTCAAAGATCTTGAAGAGGGGTAAAGATGTCGGGATTGCCTTGTACTTGCAGCTAACAGTAGACTTACTAGATATTACCGGTAATTGTAAGGATTAATGTTTAAGAGGTACATGTGTTAAGGGAAGTCTTAGAATATGGGGGTATATCTACCAGGGTACTAGTAATGGGAGTTGATAACATTAAAACTACATGTATATGTATACTAGTATTTTTTGCTATCGTCAAAAATGTGTGTAGATGATTTGTTTATTTATTATTTGTAATAGCTACAATGAAAACGTTCTAAGGATATAGTTATGGTTGGGATTTAGGAGGTGACAATGAATATGATTTTTGTTTATAATACACCAGTGTTAAGGGTTGGTCTTGGGAGTTAGGAATGGGTATTTACAGCTACAGTAATAGGTAGGGGTTGGGAGTTTTGTTACTATGTTATACCATAGTTAAAGCCTTCATGAATTCATATGTGTTTATGTATATGTATAAATTTGTGCTATCATCAGAATTTGTTTAGATTGATAAAGCTTTTGTTTATCATTTGTGAGCGAGTAAATTCTTGTTTTAAACCAAATCAGCATTATTGCAGCTATTTGCTGCTAAGTTTTTCATTTGTAATGAGCAAAAAAGTATACATGTATGTAATTCAAAATTTTGATTGCTGATTGTTTGTATACATGTATTATATCAATGATGTAATGCGTTTTTATTTTGTCATTGTTTATTTGTTAAGGTTGGATTATGTTTGAGTATTGATTACTTGTATATCTGGAGTTTTGTATGTATGCTAATGGCTGTGATAGAGAATCTTTGTAGATAGATTAAATGTGATTTTGTATGCAGATTTGTCCGATTAAATCATGTTTATATATAGCTCAAAATATTTAAATATCATCTGTTATCTGGTATTTTGACATTTTTATTATTCCTGTTTTTGGTAAAAACAAATGCATGTTTCATCTTTGAAAAGAAATAAATGTGTTTATAACTGGTATATTTTTTTCTGTTAATGTTTCACTTTTCTGTGTCAGATGACATCACAAATTAAATATTCAATTTATTTCATTTTAATGATGTTTTAACAAGAAATTATTTTCATACTTTTGTTTTAAAATTACAAGTACATTACCGGTATTAAATCTTTTAGACCAGCATGTATATGTACATCTTTGAAATTAATCACATCAATAAATTTTTAATTTTATGAATTTTTAAGAGTTAATTATTTTCATACTTTTATTTTGAAAATGATAGGTACACAATTGAAAACTTTATCATCTTTGAAATTCATCACATAGTGAAGAACGGTAATTAATTTTTATGAATTTTTGACAGAAAATTATTTATTTTATACTTTTATTTGAAAAGTTCTTGTACACAATGAAAATCCTAAGGATTGTAAATTGAAATTTATTACATCCATGAAATGTAAATATTGAGCTCAACATATTTATTTTTGTGTTCAAAATTTTATTTTACAAATGCACAACAAACTGACATATCATATTCCTCACTAAACGCATACACAGTTTTTAAGATTGGATTTGTAAGTAAGATTGCTTGTGTATGCCTTTATAAGGAAATTATGATTATGTATGCTGATGCAAGACAAGAGTGTTTTAAGTGTGACGATGTTTATAAGCACAATTTATGCAGTTTTTATTTTAAATTATTTAGAGCACTTATATTGCACATAATCTGTTAAATGTTTTCAAAGTCTGTTGTAAATTTTTATTGTTTTGAGATCAAAATAGAAAAAATAAAACCTAAATCTTTGTAAATTTGATGTTGTCTTATTTATAAAACACAGATATTTGAATATACCTGAGCTTACCATCTCCAGTTTTATTGGAGATGTTCATCTACCTGAATCTTTGTAAATTTGATGTCGTCTTATTTATAAAACACAGATATTCGAATATACCTGAGCTTACCATCTCCAGTTTTATTGGAGATGTTCATCTACTTGTTCAGGTGTTTGGTGGCCAAGTAATCACAGCACCTCTCACCACCAAGGTCTGAATCCTACTCATGACAGATCCTAGTGTGAAAGTTTGTCAGTTGGCTTGTTGAAGTTTAGTGGATTTCTCCGGTCACTCTTATTTCCTCTACCATCCCTGAACTGACTTACTGACTACCTTGATATAAGTAAAAGAATCAGTATTATGATCTTCAAGAATAAACTTGTGACTTTTTCTTCTATTGAAGACTTAGTAAAGGAATTTTGGCTTCCAAATATAGACATCTAGGATGTGACTGAAAATTAAACCTGTGTCAATAGAACCATGAGAATGAAGTTTTCAAGTTTGTTGTGAACAAAGCATCTTTCAACTCATAATACAGATTGGCAACAAAAATAGAAAGTTTCTGCTGCCCAAACTCCATCAGTACACATCAGATTTTATCAATGATTTAACTTGGAATACAATGACTCAATTTAATGGACAAAGGGACAATAACTCTAAATGGTTTAGCTTTCCAGAAGACTTGATCTAAATTTCACCATTTTCTCTAAATTATCTTCGTCAAATTTTGTTAAATCTGCAAGTACCTGTACATGTACTAACTAGCAGATTGTATCACCTCTCACAACCCTAAAATTTAAATCCTACTCAAGTAGTTGTGACTCAAGTAAGAACTAAGAAAGCATTCCAGATTACTTGCCAAATGTCCATACTTTCTCTTTAATATTCCAGTTTACTCCATCATTCCAGAATGGACTGTCTCTATGCAAGTACAATAATTTTGACTGGGGCATAAAACAGTCAAACAAAACAGCCAAATACAATGCTGCTTGTTTCAAGATGATTACCGGTAATTATAGTTTTTAAAAAGTCTAACAATATTTTATCAAATAATACAATATATTTGGAATTGAGCAGTTGTTGGTAACACCTGGTGACTGCATGACAATTATGTCTCTGCATGAAATTTTAGAAGTGGGATGTTTGACCTACTGTAAATATATTAATTTTAGCACAAATTATAATTTAGGTAAATTCATGTTGACTTGAATAAGCATAAATCTTGGGGAAAACTATGTGCACTAAGATAATATTTAATTTGGCCATGGATTTAAATTTAACGCTTCTGTATCCAGTCAAATTTTAAAGGTTTTAAATGTTACAAGCCATTCTGCTCAGTAACTGGGTCTGTTTTGCAGGCCCAGCTCAGACTTCATAGGCAAATTAGCAATTTCTTTTCAAATGATAGTCTTATTGGGACTATATAACAAGGCAGTTGGGATTGCTTGGAATCAAATTTGATTGGCCCCGAGTCAAAATTTACTGACATGGGGTCAACGCACCAATGCTATTTTCGACTATTAAGTATCATTGTGAAAATCACTGAAATTACATTGCTAAAATTAATATGTTTAAAGTTTTTCTGCAATAAAATAAAAGACAAAATACTGTAAATCATGTTTTTATGCATTTAATAAATAGATTTTAAACTGATAAGGTAAAAAAATCTATAAAACATGGTAAAATAAACTTAACAAAAAATTCTGTAAACACATGCAGGCAGTCTTTCACTCCATTTTTTGATAAAAATTTGTTAAATTAATACCAATACCGGTCTATGTATTTCACAAACTATATTCCTACCTAAGGTAGATTGCAACTATTAATTGGTTGGTGGTTTTATTTGCTTTATGGTTAACGTATATGGTTAACGTCAAAGGTTTTTAGCTAACATATCCAAGGTATCCATGATACCATAGATTTTCAAATGAACAAAACATGAAAATTATTTAAACTTACATATGAAAAGCAAAAGAAAAAATGCTTCTACCTCAACTTATAGATTTGTTCTTGATTGCACCATAAATATAAATCAAAACAAAGGCAAGTACCATCCATTTCTCACTGGTGAAGTTGTCATCATACAAAGAATTGTTCAAACAGGTTATGATAACCATAAAAAGAAATACAATTTAGAAAAGGATTTCTTACAATCAATTTATAAGTGGTAAATACTTATGTTATTTATGAACAATTCAAAATTAAGATACTGCTTGTGGAAGAACTCTTCTATGTTAAAAGCTAGGTAATTTTATAAAAAAAGTTCTTATCAAGGAGGTATAATCTGATAACAAAAATGTTTTTAGCTACAAAAAATCAAACTAAATGTCAACATCAATTATCTCCCTTGTCAACACAGGGCTCATGACTGACCCTAGAATTTATTATTTTGAAGGTAAAATTATGTTTTTGAACCACTAATTTAACTTCTGGGAGTTGTATAACAAAAATTACAAGTATTAATTGGAAGAACTGACAATTTAACAATTCATATAAATACATATTTAGTGAGACAGTTTTCACTATTTACCCTACCGTAAATACAGTAGATACAATACATGTATGTATTGCTTTTTTTCTCCTTTTCAGTGCCACAAGGTAAGGTATTCCTTTGGAAATGTTCTATTTATTTATAATTTTATGTTCAGGTACGGAAGAACATCTTAAAGACTTTTGACAAGCAAAAACTATTGATCATATATAAAACTTTGAATAACTTCATATTATATAGAAACTTAATATGTAATCTTTGTCATGCTCAGTTTGTTAGTTTGTCATTGTCACGTTAATTTTATGTATGTTGTAGTATCACCTGATGTACCACATATGTAGCTCAGTGAATAAAGAATTGAATTGATCATTTTTAAGATCACGGGTTTTTTTTTTACAAAAACAAAACCCTTTGATGACTTAAAACAAGTTGTAGGAGTTCTATGGTTTAAATGAAAACATTTATTAGCCTTCTCCACACCAGCAATCCATAACACAATATTTCTAACTTGAGCTTACAATACAATGCAAATGAGACTAGCACTAGTCTTTGGTATTATTTATGACAAGGTACATGGTAATTTCTAATTGAAAGATTATGCCATGAACGTTCAAAAACATCTTTAATCATTTGTTCAGATTTCAGATCTCAATGTTTCATCAAATTGTCAGATAGATCATAGAAATATATTGTGAGGTAGTTTTGGCAATTCAGAAATAGTAAAAATAGAGCATCTATAAATAGGACATTAAATAAGCAATAAGGCTATGTATGTTAAAAATCATAAATAAATCAACCACTTACCCATTTTCAATATTAAATACACAAGCAAATTTTGATGTCTCTCAATAAATTTAAAGATATCGAAAACTCTATGTTCAAGATGAAATGATCAAACTAGACTGTCAGTTTGCAACATTATTCTCATCTGACTAGCTTAAGGTTTAATTATATACACGCTGCCTCACCTATGGCATTCTACCATAAAATTTAATTCAAAAATTTACATGTATCATTATAGTGTAAAAATATGGCAACGTGACTGGGCATTCAATTGACAAGTCAAATGGAGACCTGTTTGTAACAGTTTTAACTTCAAGTTCATGACAGATATTGTGAATACGGTAGCCAAAAATGGTTAAGGGGTGCTTCTTCAATTTATGTCTAGAATACCTCGAGATATAGGTAAATTTTTTTAATCCAAACTAAACAAATGTACTGCAAAATAATGAATTAAATGGTGTCTTTCTTATAAAGTACCTTAAAACCAGTCACCCCAAGATGATTATGACAGTCAGGTAAATACATGTATTTCATCACAAATAATTAAATTCACAGAATTCAAAAATGCTTATTGTTGACAAATAAATGTAAAACCACATATTCAAGGACAAATACCAGATAGGTGAGCAAACAAAAATTTAATAATTACAATAAATGTATATACATTCATAACAATACCTGTACATTTTAATATATTTTTGGAATACTCAGGAATCAAGAGATCTTGGATTTGAAAATAGCTCATTATAGGCAAATGTTATTTACATGTACCATGTATTCTTTTGATACGTGTATAACCATATGCATGTGCATAAGTTGAACTTCATACATGTATATGGATTGATTAGGAATAAATAGTTGAATTTAGAAATAAATCTCAAATTTATTCCTTTTGAAATGATAAAATATTTTATTTTATGGGATTTATAAAATATCATTCTTATTGTCCTAAACGATGGATGATCGCTCTTGGATTGTATTGACTGACTGCAAAAATGGTCTGCATATGGATAACAAAATGGTGAATCTAAAAACATATTTATGTTTTTTCTCAAAATGATGTTTTATTTGACCCAATATGACAAATTTCTTTTATTTATACTTTAGGTATCACTAAACTCATGCATTTAAACCATTATTAATGTTATATAGCCCATATATATAAATTATGTATACGTGGTAATAACACAATTGTTATTGCCACGAATGGGGCAATAATCATTCCGTTAAAAATATTGGTTACAATGGTGTGTATGGCTGTCAGTCTGCTAAATTTAGGGTTATAGAAAACACTGCTTTTTGTGGCCGAAGCTTTCACTATAGATAACATGTGTACATAATTCTACAAAAAGTCCATTAATCAAACACAACAATCTGTATACTGGCTAGGTGAAAAATTGATGTCTAATCCACATGAAATTTTCCACAATACATTGCCATTTTGAAACAAAATATTAAGACCATTCTTTCTTTTTGGAGATCCTTCCACTTTCTGGCACATCACTGTTAACAGTGTAAAAACAGTGTATGCACATACTGTATCTAAAAAAATGTTATGATTTCGGGATTTCCTTAAGAAAAGTAGACAAGAATTTCGAAAAAGGTTTGACCTAGTAAATAAACTGCATTTGCGTTTGACCTGTGGCAAAATTAGAATAAATACTTCTGCCATATGATAGTTGTCAGTTGTGCTTTCCTAACGTTCACAACCATTTAATATGACTCATATTAAATGGTTCATATTCTCAATTTATTTCCCAAATATTTTAGAGAATTTTTCCATTTTCAATCAATTAAATACAAAATTAAAACATTTACATTTTCCCATTAAATTTTCTCCAAAAAAATGCACAAGCAACACTTATTTCTCCAATTCCACAGGCCCCAGTACCAAAAATGGGTGTGGTAGTCCTAGTTATACATGTATCTAAAGTTTGTCAAACAATATTAATTGATATAAAATATCTACAAACAAGGTCCTAGATACACACAATAAATTTAAATTTTAAAAATACATGCATTTACACATAAGCTTTTGTTTAAGTGTTTTGTGAATGAACAACACTAAATTAGGAATTATATATTCAGAGACAAATTGTCAAAGACATGTATGTAAAATCCCTTGTGTTAAGATAAAGTGGTATCATGTAGTAAAGTAAAATCACACATTTCTTTGACACTTGAAATAAATCAATCAATAAAACTTTTTTTCTGGATTATAAATAACATTGTCACTACTTTCTACTGATTCATTGTTCATCATCATCAATCAACCTTCATATATTTTAACTGGCATTCTCCTGGTTTCTTTAAGAACGGTAAAACATCAGCTCTAAGTAGAACCCTGTAAGAAATAAACCAGCATCCGACTGCGATAAAAGATGCTGTAACTTTCTGAGACAGAGTATGAAATCTGTATATTGTTGAAGTAATCAACATAAACTCCCATAAAACAGTCAACATTGCTAAGAACATCACATTCAGTTTGATATAAGGTGTAAATTTCTTATAAAGTGATTTCATTTCTGCTATATCCTCTTCTTTTAAAGGTCTTCTATTCAGTTGATCTTCATCTTCCAATATTTTTTCTATTCTGCTCCAGTCTTTGAATGGTTTAACTTCTTCTGATATAGTCAGCAAGTTATGGATTAATAAGAACACATGGCCAGAGATATCAAAACCTAGCCATGATTTACCTCCACTTATACAGGCAATTCGGTTTTTGTGTTCTGACCTCGAACAAATTCCAACTACAGATTCCACATAAAGAAACATAGATGTACAGACATACCACCAAAATGTTGCTATTCCAAGTCGAATTAAATGAGTCCTCAACTGCTTTACATTGCCAGCAGTGTACACATATGACGTCATCCCTATGAATGACGCAAGAAGTGAAAATGTCCATCCCCATCCAAGCTTAACAAAATACTGATTAAAAATGTTTTGTTTATCAGACAAATATGACCGGGGTATAGCGACAAGATCAGATACCACACTTCCTATCATAACCCCGACAAGATAAACGCCAATCTTCACTGAAGTATCCGTCAGAAGTATTTTCTTACATAATTTCATCACAACACTTACAATAAAGTGTCCTAAATGGGTTGGAGGCGGAAGTGGTTTCTTCCCTGGAGTTTTAGGTGGTTTTCTGTCACGAAATCTTGGTTGAGAACCAGAAGCTGAATTTTGTCGTGCACCTGCCATTTTGGCCAATTTTTAAATCACGTGATTTACTTTATTGGGGTGTGTTTGGTCAAGTATTTTGATAACATATGGTAATCAACCGCGTTCAGTCGTTCTTGAAAATTGCTTGTAAATATTCCATTCAATCGATTAAAGAAAAAGATTTGTTATCAAGGATATTGAGGATACCTGATCCTAGATGTAAATTATTTTCTAAATAGTCATCTATTTTCTTGAACCAGTATTAAAAAACCGAATGCACCCAATAGTTTGGTCACGTGACTTTCTACATTTTTCGTAGGAGAAAGCCGCCATTTTGTAGCCAATGCGGCTGCAAAATAAGAAAATGCGAAACATGTATTTTTGTTGCTAGATTGTCAGCTTGTTTTACTAGACACAACTTTGAATTTCCATGTAAAGTAAGTTGGCTCAGGTCGTGATCACCCGATAGAAAAGGTTCGCATAAATGGCTAGCTTTTCGCGGATGCTGAGTTGCATGTTACGAGAATTTTGTTTCGGATTTTTAATTGAGGCCTAACAGAGCTTGTTTTCTGTTCAGTAATTTACATTTATTTTGAACCAGTCAACAAACGTAGAATATAGAGTAGTAAATGAAGCAAATCAAATGAAGTCGTGTTAACTTATATGTGTAGCTCACCTGTTCAAAAGCATTTTTCTCCTCAAGGGAGATAACTTTTTACCAAAGTTTGCCAAGAGTTGCCTCTCCTCATATCCTCCAGTGCTCTAACTTCGTGGTAGCGTCAAGTTCGTGGCATTTTGTTTATACCGGATATCAATCATAGGAAGCACATCACTGCACATGTTCAAAGTCAAAAAGGCGCCATAAGTGTTCAACTTTCCATTTTTGTTAGAAAATTTGTAAAATATGTTTGAAAATTACGAAAATATGTAAAAATATCGGAAATTTCAATTTTTAGACAAATTTTACTATTCCCAAATTATTCTTAAACTATCTCATTATTTTTTCGTCACATGTAAAATAAATCAAGATGTAAACTATGTCGTCTGCAAATGGAGTGTCTGACTTATTTATCCGATCCAGGTTTGACTCATTTAGTACCAGGTAAATATAGTTTTTAATGAAATCAAACATGTGTGACACTTACGCCATTTTCAGTAAAATATATGCATTTTTCACTATATAATATGATGTAAAAACGGGTGTAAAAACGGGTGTAAAAACGAGGTCAATTGCTCATGTCATACCGGAAGTGTATGATCGTTTTTTCTTGTTATAAATTTTATTTTTTAACTAATTCTGTTGTTAATCCAAACTAGACTACTTAAAATATATTTTTTAGAGAAAAATCAGTTTTTTAGAATTAATCACGTAAAATCACGTGATCCGGGAGACCTCCCACGAACTTTCCACACATTCTTCAAAAAAGCATCTAACTGGAGGGTATTGTTTACAAACGATGTTTACCGGTATTTAACGAAAATAACCGAGGTTATTTTCGGTTTTGAAACTGATTTGACAAGAAAATTGCAGTAAGACTCAAATGTTTATTGCTTGTTGACGATTTCCAATTAATTTTTTGACACAAACTGTTAGTACCACGAACTTAGGACACACGAGGATATAAGTAATGTTGTTTTTTGTTTGGTAAGCACAGACAAGGGATAGAATATCTTCACTGTAAAATTGTGTCATTCATTATGTATGGGAAAAGAAACCACAAAAATTTAGGGTAGTTAAGACAACTTGTATCCTCGTGTGTCCTAAGTTCGTGGTACTAACAGTGTCAAAAAATTAATAGGCAATCGTCAACAAACAATAAAGATGTGAGCCTTACTCCAAATTTCTTGTCAGGTCACTTTCAAAATCGGAAATAACAGGCTATTTTCGTTATATACCGGTAAACATTGTTTGTAAAACAATACCTTCGGGTTTGATGCTATTTTGAAGAATGTGCGGAAATTTCATGGGAGGTCCCCTGGACCGCATGATTTCACATGATCAATTTCTAAAAAACTTATTTTATCTAAAAGAAATATTTTAAGTAGTCTAGTTTAGATTAACAACAGAATTTGTTAAAAAATAAAATTTTATTATAACAAGAAAAAAACGATCATACACTTCCGGTATGACATGATGAGCAATTGACCTTGTTTTTACACCCGTTTTTACATTATATTATATAGTGAAAAATGGATATATTTGACTGAAAATGGTGTAAGTGTCACATGTTTTTGATTTCATCAAAAACTATATTTACCTGGTGCTAAATGTTTCAAACCAGGATCAGATAAATAAGTCAGAGACTCTATTTGCAGACGACATAGTTTACATCTTGACTTATTTTACATGTGACGAAAAAATAATGAGATAGTTTAAGAATAATTTGGGAATAGTAAAATCTGTCTAAAAATTAAAATTTCCGATATTTTGACATATTTTCGTAATTTTCAAACATATTTTAAAATTTTTCTAACAAAAATGGAAAGTTTAACACTTATGGCGTCTTTTTGACTTTGAAGATGTGCAGTGATGTGCTTCCTATGATTGATTTCCGCTATAAACAAAATGCCACGAACTTGACGCTACCACGAAGTTAGAGCACCCGAGGACACCCAACATGAGACAACTTGTATACCCATGCATTAAGACAATTGTAGCTAACTCTTTAGTTGAGTAATGATTTTTAACATCTCAGTCACGAGTATATGGCTTACATGGAGACGAGGCCAGCTATAGGCGAAGGTATAGAAATTTTGTCTGTGTGTTGTGGTGGTGGCATTATACAACAGCCTACCATCACACACGACCTCATTTGTATTAAGTTCCTATCCAAAATATACATGAGTTTCATTTCGTAATGCAGAGTACTTGGCAAAAGAATTGTCACTCTCTATTTTCATGTCTTGTCCAAGTAGAACCCACAGACTCCTACTTACGGAGCAAGCACTCTACCAACTGAGCTACCGCAGTGTCACCCAACTAAAGACAACTCATACTTAGGAAAATAATTTAAGGAAATTAAGTTGTTTTTTTTTTAAAAAAACTTGCTATATTTGTATTAATTTTGACATGAAGCATCAGTTTACAAACTTTTGTTGGAAAATATTAGCAGTAAATGCAGGTTCTTGATATAAAAGACATTAATTTTGGGCGAGAAAGGGGTTTTTGTAGTAATGTCTCATAACATTGAAATAGTGAAATAAAATTAATTTGTAGGATTAAAAATGATTTAAATTTTCTTGGAATGAAAAGAAATCAGTTAATTTTCTTCAATTGTTTTTATTTGAACAAGGCTACAAGTTGTCTCAGGTTAGGAATGAGTTGTCTTTGGGCAATAGATGTCTTGCATATGAATTGTCTTGGTATGGGTACAACTTGACCTGGATACGAGTTGTCTTCATTACAAGTTATCATGATACCAATTTTATATTCTAGCAGTTAACTTTATATTTGATTAATATACCGGTAACCCTGATTTTGAGCCCAGTGGTTAGAATGCTTGCTCCATATCAGTAAGGTTGGAGTCTGACCAAGACTTGAAAATATGTAGCCGCTTTTGTGTCAAGCACTCGCCATTTACAAATGAAAGTCACTTGGTCGTTCAGAGGAGATCCTAAAAATTCATGCCACAGTGGGCATGGCATGCACAATTTGACATTGCCCTAAGCACATGGCAAAAGTAAACATTGCAATAATGCCATTACACCTACAGCAACTGGTGACATCTTGATATTTAACTAAGTGAAATATTTTGGCCTGACATAAAAACCTATTCCATCAATCAATGATTTTCAAGACAAGACTTAGGGGTGCTATCACAAACACAGTGACACTGACAGTATGGTTGTACATGTAGTTGTATTCTAAAAGTGGATAAAAATGGTTAAATAAAGAAGTGTATTCACCAGAAAAATCTTACACAGGTATGAATTGGACCAGGGCCTTTGCAAGTGTGAAAAAAGCATCATAATGGCCTAGATTGTACATAAAAACCCCAAAAACCTATAAATATACTTGTTTTAAAGCTGAATTTTAAAATTGTGAAAATTAGCAAAGTGATTGTGAAAAAGAACTATAAGATTTGATTTTTAATTGTGATTGGGGAAGAATATCAACCCCCAAAAACGACTAAGCAAGAGTCCTGTTATACCACATATTATTATGTCTTGTTTAGCGTTCTGTAATTCTTATTTTTCTTTTCTTTTCAGAATTTGTGAAAGATGCCAGAAGACACATTTATCTGTGGTCGTTGCCAGACAAACTTCAATGAAATAAATGATTTTGTCGCACACAAGAATCAAGGATGTCAAGTTGTCATAGATACCAAGATTTTCCCAGAAGTTGCAGAAGCAGTGGAATCAGTCATACCCATTAATATTGGTAAGAATATAGAGTTTTAGTTTACAACTTTACAAGATATAAATTCAATATCAGTAAGCTGTATATTTGTGTTGACTCCATGGGTTCCTCATTTGTTGATAGAACTGGGAAAGAGTCCTTGAAATCAGGAAAATGTGCAAGAATTACTGTTATACTCATTATCAGTAAAAATGTTTTGTTGTAATTCTGTCATACTGTTTTTTTTTTTGTATTTTTTTTTATTTGTTGGAAATAATTTCAGATTTCTGCACCTATACAAATTTAAAGTCATACCTTTTTTCAAAGTTGTTTATTTTTTAATTGAATTATGACTACTAATAATTCTTATGTATGTTCCACCATATACATGTACCGGTAGTATGATATACTCTGTACTAGCATACACTTAGGTCAACTGTTAGGTTAATTCTAGCTCATCAAGGTTTGCTGACACTCTAATACATTATTGTGAAACCAGGTAAGTCAACTACAGTGTCAAATAACGTGAAATGCCTGAGGTCACATTGTGTGTGCCACACAAGATAAAAAAAACCCAGTTCTTGAATATGGATTTGGAGTGGCACAGATTGTAGCACATGTTTCTGTAATACATGTAATTATTGACTTAATTAGTCAAATGTTAACAATTTATCGCCTCTTTATTAATCAAGAAGGTGGAACTGAAGAAAACAGAGACACACAGACACAGAACCAGCAGACAGTTATAATAATACAACCAGGAACTGATCCTGATGGAAATCTGGACTTTAGCCAGTCCTTACTGGACAGTAACTTCCTGGACATGGTCCAAGCTTCAACACTTAATGCTGCTTTATCTAATGCAACTAAACCTCCAGGTATATTTACATTTAAAGGTGTTTTTGTTAAGAGAGATAGAGAGATTCGTTTCATTCATTGTAAAAAGGATTGTGAAAAGTTAAAGAGAATAATTCAGACTGTTGTAATATAGTCTCGTTAAACACTAATGTCAAGTGGTCCTGGTTTAGTATCTCTTAACACATTAAAATTCAAAATATTAGGAGATGTGCTGATAAAATCTTATACACAAATATTATTGGTATAAGCAATATGTCAGGAAATTAGAAGATAAGAAGAATAAGTCTGCCCCAAGACTTGAATGTGGGTAGTGACTGTTTTTTTCGCCAAGCACTTAGCATTACAAAATCAAAGTCACAGTTATTTCGTATTGAAACTAAAAATGAGTGAGGTCCAGTGTCATGATAGGCATGGCATGATAAAGAACCATGTTGTATAATGCCTTCAGCGCAACACACAGGCACAATATCTGCATCATCGCCTATAGCTAGTGATGTCTCAATATAAGTGAAATATTTTTGACTAGGATGTTAAACACCATTACTAATCGCAACAAAAATAAACAGATATGGTTTGCAATAATGGTAAAAATTCCTTTGATGTCATACAGTTACAGCTTCTTTTTATTCAGCAAAAACACCAGGTAGAAAAAAGAGAACAAGAACAACTCAGGAAAAGACAAAGAAAGAGGTGGAAAAACCAACAGTACCAGAAATAGGTATTGACATATAGAATGACAAAAGATTTAAATAAGTTTAACAATTAGTTACCATCTGTATTAGTTTCTGAAAGCTCCAATACTTGGGACCTCGGTGACCAAGTGGTCTAAAGTTTGCACTTACAGATCACATTGCCTCTTGCCACCTAAGCTAGAATCCAACTCTGGGCAGATTCTAATGTGAGAAAATTTTGAGTTCATTTACCAAAGGTAGGTGCTTTTCTACAAGCACTTTGGTTTCCTCTGCCATTTAAGAACTGACCACCTCAATATAGGTGAAAGATCATGACTGGGGCATTAAACACTGTTACTTCATTCTACTCGCTCTACTTCACTCTGGTCCTGAAGACGCCGGAAATATTCTGGTGAATCTAGTCAACAATTAAAGATTAGAAATATATTGTCAACTAGTGTTGAGATCTATTTATTTCTTACAATTGTTAATTTCTTTAAGGAAGATTTTTTTCCTAAATTGTCATTAATTTTGTATATTTTAGGTCCAGATGGAAAATTGCATTGTAAATGTTGTAAAAGATCATTTACAAAAGAAAGATTTTTTGTGACCCACAAATGTTTAGCTGTTAGTGACTATGTAGATATAACAAAGAAAGGAGCAATGGGTAAATAAATACAAATGACTTCTAGATTGTTAAATAAAGCAGCTCATTCAGGAGTTAAAAAAAATGGCCCTGGTGACTTAAGTGTTTTTACCTGTTACTGGTCCTGTTTGTGAATGCTGATTTTACCTGTTACTGGTCCTGTTTGTGAATGCTGATTTTACCTGTTACTGGTCCTGTTTGTGAATGCTGATAAATAAATAAAATACAACTTAACCAGCCTAGACTAGTGTACTATTGTTCAGGACTAGATTTCAAAAAGTTATTGGTTATTGGTCCATGATGGTGGATTAAATATGGAATTTTAAGCCATGTCATCTTCAATATTTGTTACTTGTGAAGTCCAATGGTCTTACAGTATGGAATGAAATAGAAATTATCTCCCTTTGTGGGAAGGCAGTCAGTCTATTTTGAAGACAGCAAATATATATAGTAGTGGATAGGAAGTTGACATTATTGAGAAGATTGAATTACATGTTGCAATTTTTTATCAACTGTACTTTGTAAAACAGAAATTGAATTATCTTAATAGTTGTTTTAATCATAATAAAATTAACAACATGTAGTTTATACATTGTCAAAATGACTTGAACCTGATTTTATGAAAGTACAAAGCTTAATATATTGTCTTGTACTTGAATGTTTATCCATAGAGGCTCAGGAACAAATGGGAAATAAATTGCAAAATGTCTTTACTTACAACTTACTTATTTTCAATATAATTTTAGGTGATGATGCTGATGATGACTTTGATGATGATGATGATGAAGAACAACTTGCAGAAGAGGAGGAGGAATATAAGGTAGAGGAAGATGAAAATTTTAAGTCACCACCAACACCAGTGAAACTAAGTGTGTCAAATGAGGAGAAATTAAGTGGCATAGAATCTGTACAAGTATCTACGGATCCAGACATTGAAAGTACATTACCAGAAAAACGTAACAGTACTGGTACTGTTGACGACATTCCCGTATTTGCATCAGAAGAAGATAAAATAGAATTTGAGAAATGTTTGAATATTGATTTAAGTGGAGTGGATCACATGTTTAGACAACACATGATTCAACAGGATTTAAATGAGAACGCTCCGTCAGTGTCTCGGCAGATGTCCAACTCTCTGTCGTTGTACTCATGTAATACCTGTGACAAGATCTTCAAGACTTTATCTCATATGAGACTGCACTGCTTCACACATACAAATATAAAACCATTCAGATGTCCAAAATGTGATTATACATCTAACTCGAAAGGTAGGTCCAAAAAAATATACTTATTCTGATACATGAAAATAAAAAGAAGATTATATAGGCAATCAGTACTGACTGATATAATAAACAGTGAAACTATCATAAGAATATCTTAAGTATTGGCCCATAAATAAATAATTTAACCATGAATATGTAACTAAATTTTAGAAAACAATGCAGATTTAAAAACTTGTCATTATATTTTGCAAAATCATGGAATTTCATCAAAATTTAATCATCAATAAACATATAATTGATCATTACAGCATATTTGTTTGGCACTTCTTTTTATACCCAATAAAAACACTGTCTGTGTAACACCAAATTTTTTAATGACGTCATCTTATTATGTGTAAACATTATTTTTTCTGAAATGGAGATGGAAGTGGATGGAAAGATGTAATACAACTTAAATTGTCTTGAAAAAGGCTTTTTAAAGCCGAAATATTGACTATGAGCCAGTTTTATAATATCGTTGTGTAACACCATTTAATAATACAAGAACCACTGTACACATACACAGAATAAATCCCTCAGTGGCTTTGTTCTGTTCATTTATTGTAGATGTTCTAATGAGTGACTAAGAGTTAGTGTCTACAGTAAAAAGATGCTTAATATCTACCCTAGATCTAGTAGTATATTATAGTAGATTAATCTTGAATGTTGACTTTTTTGCATGTAATATATTTAATGTAATATTGACTGTATTTTCAGGTAATTTGTACACCCACATGAGGAAGCACACTGGACAGTATTATACATGTAAATTTTGTTCATTTAAATCCGTCAATAAAAGTCATTTGTTTGAACATGAAGAAACTCATGACAAATCTAAACATCGCTGTGAAATATGTAAAAAAGATTACAACACTGTGAAATCATTGGTGAATCATGTACGGAAGTATCACTTTTCATCAAAAAGAGGCAAAGATTATTTACAAACCTTCCTTCAAGGGAGACAAGTCAAAGGGGCAACAGTTATACACCAGTGTCATGTGTGTAATCGTAAATTTAAGAAAAAAGTGGACAGAGATAGACATTTATTTGTTCATGACATTACAGATATACCTAACATTCAGCGTTGTGTGTTATGTGACTACACGGCCAGTCGACGGGTATACCTAGATAAACATTTCCTTAAACATCGTGTTATATACAGATGTGTGGAATGTAATGAGAAATACCTGAGTACAATCAGGTTAATTGATCATCTAGTTAGTGTACATTTAGATTCTGATCCAGGTAACAAATGGGAGGACTTGTTTGAACAATGTATAAACTACAGTCTTTATTTACCAGAACCAGACGAGACACTTCCAGACGAAGAAAAACTCTACCTCAATCTTCCACCGGAGTTATCAAGTACTGTGATGAAAGCTGAAGAAACTCTGTCATCTACAGATATAAGTAAAGTAGACAGTAATGTTAGTGTCATGTCTGTCGCTACAGATAAAGCAGTGGAGGGGATACTGGAACTGAATAAAGAGAATCTAGATAGTTTGGATATTCCATTAAATGAAAATGAAAGTCAAAATCAAACATTAACTTGTGAAGAAACAATCGAAAATCTAGATAATAATAAGAAAACTTCAGAAACTGAAAAAGTTATGGAGGATCAAATTTCTAATGGTGGTCAAGGTTCAGCTTTATCAACAGCACCAACTGAAACATCTGAAGTAGATCAAAGCTTAAACACTTTGACAGCAGAAGAAAATAAGCAGGATGAGACATCTAAAGAAGGACAGAGTTCAGAACTCACAGCAACAGAAAAAATAGATAAGAACCAGGCTTCCAAAGAAGACCAAAGTTCTAGTCCTTCAATAGCAGAAAAAGTTAACAGTGACCAATCATCTGAAAAAGTACAAAGTTCAAATCTGAATGAAGGAGATAAACCATCAGAAGATTTAACAACAGAGAAAAGTAATACAGAAGCTGTTAGTGAATTAGGTATGATCTTTATTCTAACATGACCTGCCTTTTTATGTGAAACATTAAGATAGCCAGTCACAGTACTGTAAAGCTCCCTAGATTTGTCAAAACTGATCATAGCTATTATGCTACACATACAAGGATGCAATCAAAACTTTTTTTGACTAAGTTATATATATATTTTATCCAACATTCAGAATGATGCATTTCATTTCAGTCTCCAACAGAATCATGCGCCCTTTGTGTTATTTATATATTTCCTGTTATTTGTTTCATAGAAAATGCTGATAAAATGACAACGTCCCCTGAGGATGTAGAGGGAACTGAAGAGACCGTGAATGATGAGGAAAATATGGCTGATAGAGAGGAAACTGACATGGAACAAGAAGCAGGAGAGGATGATGGGACAGGAGTGATAGGAGAGGAAATTATAACACGTCTAGGTTACCATCAGATGTCCATGGAGATATTTCAGAAAATGAGGGAGACATTTGGTAACGAGGAATGTGAATATTGTGGGAAGCTTTATTATAGTAAAACAGACTTTGACAATCACATCAGAACACATACAGGTAAGTTTGCTTTGTCAATCAATTTGTAACAGAGTATTGTTTCCCCAGGGGAAGAGAGAGAAATTTATATGTATCTTCTCTGTATTGATGTGCATGCATAGCAACTTCAAAGCGCTAGCATGCAGAGATAACAGTTGCAGAGGTTGCTATGTCATCAGTTTATTGTCTTGACTCCAGTGAGGTCAGGAGTGGAATGTGAAATGAAATGACACAACATATTCCCATGATGGGATTCAAACCTACAACCCACTAGAGTACCAAATGCTTTACAGATTGAACCACAATCTAGCACTGTTCAACAAAGGTTTTGATGTGTTTGGTTGTGATTGTTTTGTAGTGAGCATATTGGTAGATCAATATCCTCCCATGTTTTATGCATTGCCCTTCTCCTTTAATTTTTGACAACATGTTACTGGGTTTTCTTACTATCTAACTATCCATCAGTCTAAGATTTTGATGACACATATCTGTCTTCTTTAAATGTGTAGTCTTGGTTGTTTTGTCAACCGGTTGTGCATGCTGTTGTTGAATAGGAGTCAGGATTGAACTTGTCTGATATATTTTCTAGTCATTGTTTAGACTAATCTTGTTTTGAATTGAAATAGTTTAATGTTGGAGCAGTGACCGTGGCTATTGATAAGTTATTTCAATCGTCTATTTTTATTTATTTACTAAAACAAATACAATAATGTAATATGTAAATCTATAAATGGAATTTGAATAAAATTGAAATCCTGATATAACTTTTTCAGGTGACAAGCCTTATTTTTGTGATCTTTGTGGATATAGAGCTATAACTAAGGATAATCTGAACCGACACAGAGAGAAAGAGCATGACAGACTAACATTTACATGTAAACAGTGTGATTACGTCACCACCAGTCGAGCTCAGTTGTGGAATCATACAATGAAACATAGAGCTGATCTTGGAATTAGTTGTCCACAGTGCCATCACAAATTTGAAAAGTGAGTTTTAGAACATGTACATGCAATGTAAACTATGAATATATAAATCCTTGTGTCATGACGTGATTAGTATAGGCTGTTCACAATCTGATGTCATTTATCTGTCATACATGCAATATTACTATTTGAAATAGGACACTATCTGTCAGGAATATTGAAGCCTAGCAGCAATAAATTAGTACTGTTATCTATTTACCAGTGACTAGTACGGTAGCTCAATTGGTAGAGTACTTCTCCATAAGTGGGAGGTTGTGGGTTTGAACCCCCAACCGGGTCTGACCCAAGACTTGAAAGTGGGTAGTGACTGCCAAGCACTCAGCATTATGAAATGAAAGTCGCAGTTCTTTCGGATGGGAACTTAAAATAAACAAGGTCCTATGTCACGATAGGTGTGGCATGATAAAGAACCCTATTGTATAATGTCATCAGTGCAACACACAGGGAAAATGTCTGCACCTTGGCCTATAGCTGGCAACATCTGAATATAAGTGAAATATTCTTGACTGGGACGTTAAACACCATTACTCAACTATTTATCAGTGTTAATCATGTTAATCCACCACAACTATTCATCACATTTTAAAAAATAGAATTAGGCAATAAGTTTTTTGAAACATTCAACAAACAACTTAGTATGTACCAGTATATTACATTCTGTAAGTAATAAGGGGTCTTAGAACTATTTAATTGTAAAGCAGAAAACAGACCCTGAATGCAATAAATATAAATATTCTGTAGTCTGTTATGTAAACATGACTTTGTGCTGTTGTTTTTTACAATTTCTTCACAACCAATGGGGCGGATTCACTTTTATTATTTATTTTGTAAAACCCAATGTTAGTGCAATATAACAAAAATAAAAACTAATAAGAACTAGAAGATATTTAATTATAAAGCAAGTGGCCTGGTATATACAGGTTTAAACCATAGATAATACATTTCTAGAACAGATCTTAAATGATATATGCAAAAAGGGTCTCTGGGGAATATTACTTTTTTATATTTGAGAATGTTACTTTTTGTTATATTTTTGAAGCACCACCATTGGGTTATACAAAAATAATAATTAAAGTGAAATCACCGGAGTAGTTGTGGAGATATTGTAAAAAAACATCAAACCATGTATTCATAACAGACTATATTTGTTCTCTTTAATTGCTGTTTTCTACATTATGAATGGATCATTCCAAGGCCCCTTTATGCTATGTAAGACATTACCTACTATAAAGTGTACTTGTGGTAGATTAGTATTGTAACCATATTCACTATTGTAGCATGAAGAAACTGAGAGGACATTTTGATACAGAACATGAAGGGATGAATCTTGATGAACAGTTAAAAGTTACTGGTTATTTAAAACATAGAATGCAGGGGAAATTAGGTAAGACTTCATTCCTAATATACAAAGTAACAGTATATATGAACATAAAACTAACAATAATCCATAGATTTTTAAGGTGGATTACATGTATTTCTGACATCCAGATAATATCGGTCAACATAAGATTATCTCGACATTTTCACTTCATATCACGACAAGTGGAGATAATATCATGGAAAGTTGTAATAGTAAAATTTCATCATATTATCTCGACTGATCTTGATTTTTTGAGATAATTAGTTATATGTCAACCGAAATTATCTTGATGTCAAAAGTAACCCACCATAGATTTTAACAAGAATTTAACAATTTTTCACCTATAGAATAAGGACCTATGTGTATCAGTTATATACTATGTCTATGATGAGCTGTTTCAATTGTTGATTGTGTTTTCTTCTATTTTGTATACATTTTTATCTTCTTTTCATAAACTAATGGACCAAATTACATGGTATTGGGCAAAAATTCTGTCTTGTGAAAGGCTTTCAGATTGTAGAATTGGAAGACTATTTCTCCTCGGCATGTGTGATAAGGCACACATTCCTCTTGTTTGAAAAGGTGTCTTTACACCTCAATAGAAATTGTCAAAAATAAATGAAATTTTTTAATGCTTAATTAAATATAAAAAAGCTTTCTAGTTGTACAGGTAAATTATTTTTTGGAACCTGCATAATTAAACAATTAATTAATGACAAAATCCTACAATATTCTAATTATATTCTTGCTTAATTCCACTGGTATTAAATCATGATGTAAATTGTTTGTCTTCAACATTTTCCAGGAAGAAGATCATACAAATGTCCATACTGTGATCGTATATTTATCAGAGCATCCTCAGAACTACAAAAACATATCTGGATACATGAAGGAATCAAGCCATTTAAATGTCCAATATGTCCTCATGCTTGTAGAAGTAAAAATAATTTACAAGCCCACATGCTGCGACATACTAATACCAAACCATTTGCTTGTCCTGAATGTGGTAAATCATACAAATCAAAGACGGCTCTAAGATGGCATGTCAGATCTCATAAAGACGGAAAACTATTTAAATGTGAAAAGTAAGTGGTTGTATACATATAAGGGGAAGGGTATAAGGTTGCCGTTTTATAAATACTGAATAAATAGTAAAACAGCACCTCATAAGAGGAGGGCTTGTTGGCTGAGTGGTCTAAAGCGCAGATCACAGAACCCTTACTGCCTAGGTTCAAATCCAATTCTGGACTGATCTTAATGTAAGAAGTTTGTCAGGTCATTTGCCAAAGGTCGGTGGTTTTGTCCAGGCAGTTTCCTCCATCATCCGTAAACTAGCCACCTCAAAATAAGTGAAAGAATCTTGCTTAGCTTAGGTCTCCTCATGCCATGCGGCACATAAGGCAGCCACACAGTCTCTCCATCCAGTCCTATCTTTCGCTTTCTTCTCTATCTCCTTCCAGGAATCTTGACTGGGATGTAAAACACTAATTAGAAAAATAGTGAAGAAAGAGTGTAAAATAAACATGATGAAATGAGATCCTATTTGTGATGAAAATTTGAATCTTTTATCCAAAATAGAAAGGGAAAGAGATTTATTTTATTGTAGTTTTGGTTAAGATTACTACAGTTATGACATTAACCTTCAACTTATACTTCATTTGTATCAAGATACAGCTAATTGTGATTTCTGCATGTGTGTTAAGTGCATATATAAGAAAGTACAAAAACTTTTTATCATCATGCCATGAATGTTTTTTACCACAATAGGTGTCCATATGAAGCTACACAGAGCAGTCATCTCAAACGACACATGGAGACTCATGACGTCATCAAACGTTTTGTATGCCAACACTGTAACTATTCAGCTAATACACTGGGATATATGAAGATACATTACACCAGGCTCCATAAAGGACAACAGTATATCCACACTGCGGAGACAGAACAGACTTCTCAGAGTGATAAGGTAGCAGGTTATCGCTGCTTGAGCTGATTATTATTTGGTAATCTGTCCGACTTGAAGCGACATTTAAAGATTCGACATCATATCAAAGTTAATCAGCTGGATGGTTTAGATCACATTCCTGGTGATGTTCAGGTAAGTCAAATCTATTTTGTCCCCAGTGTAATATGGGGGCCTTAGTAGCTGAGTGATGTAAAGCATGGATGTTTCACAGAACCTCAGACTCCTAGTGTCAAATCCCACTTGGGCAGATCCTAGTGCTAGAAATCTCTTCACTTGGGTTTTCTCTCGGTACTCTAGTTTCCTCCACCTTCTCATTACTTACTGCCTCTAACATGTCTAATATACGTGAATGTCTTGACTAGATTGTAAAACACCAATACTCCACTCCCACTCAGGAAAATGGATAAAAAAATATCAAAATATCAGTATATCAGTTGATGTAAATTACATGTAATACACAAATTGTATGCCCATTACATGTTCCACACAGGTTAAAATATTCCTGTTAATAGGAGTGGTGTAAAGAGCCAGCTAAAACATCAGAGTACCTTTCATTGCCTAAGTTACAATCCTACATAAGGAGATCCCAATGTAAGAAACATTTGTCACTTCACTTGGCTTAAGTTATTGCCAATCATTGTTTGGGTTTTTTTAAGTACAAACTCCCTGGATTTTAAATGAACTAATCTTGACTGGGGCATAAAATGCAAGTTGGACTAACCAACCATGCCTATTGTAAGTTCATATCAATATATTGTTTGGGTTTTTTCAAGTACAAACTCCCTGGATTTTAAATGAAATATTCTTTACTGGCATAACTAACCAACCATGCCTATTGTAAGTTCATATGAATATATTCAAGGACCTTCATAGAAAATTTAAAATTTATGCAGTATTGATTTTCATACATCTTTTTACAGGTTGTTCAGTACAATGGTGATCAGGTTGTTTTAGACCAAACAGGAGAAACTGTAGAAACTTTTAGTACAGTTCAACCAGTACAAACTACAGGGAATTATGGTAATACTACTACCTGAAATCTGTCTGGTCTGTTTTTAAAATGAACAAGTTCAGACTGACTGTCCCACCAATTCTTTGAATTATTTGACTTTGAAGTCCTGCCATGAGTGGATAGTGTTTTGTGCCTTTTCCCCAATTTTGGTGCTTTAATACTTCCTTTTAAATGAGATGCAGTCAGTCACAAGGGTAACCACTATCATATCTGTCTGGTCATACATTAACTAGTAAAATTGGTGCTAGGTGAAAATAAATGTGTTGTTGAGGGACATGCAACCTGACTGGAAGTTGAACCCACAACTGTTTGATATAGAATATAAAGCTGAAATATATGTCTTGATGCGACTTTGGTTACATACACATTTATATCCCTTAAAAGGGAAACACAGTATTTGCTCCATTTCTTCAGCTAACATTTTTTCTGCCACTTTTCTCAAAAACAACAGATCTTCATGAAACTTCTTGGAAATAATGTTTGGGTGAAATAGATGTGCAATTTGTTATTAATATTATGATCATGCACATGGTTAGGAAAACACTTATTAACTTATTTCCCAATTAGTATTTGTTTGGGTAGCACTTGTTAAATGACATTCAGTTTCAGTTATAACTTGTTAAATTTTGACTCAAGAAATGGAACTTTTTAATATTACAACAGCTGATAACACATTTAAGTTGTATTTATGGGTTGTAGTTTCTTTGTGACAATCTTGAATAGAAAAACCTGCATTTTTACTTTGTACTTGATTTTCATTTGTACTTTTTAGAGCAACAAGTGTAATTTGATTTCATGGATTTATTGTTAAATTGTAGTTGTCCCTTCACAATTGGATGAGAAGACAGCTTCAGCAGTTAATATATTGCAGCAGATCATAGACATGTCAAACCAGGTACTACTGACTTACAAACTCACAATAAAGCCTTAAACCTTCCTAAAACTCCAGTTTTATAGTTTCCCTTTGGTGGTATTTACATGCCCATAATTTGATTGTTAACTGTTGTAATGTAAGACAAGTCATGTCATGGGCATTTAATATTTGGTTGGAGGGTTTTAATGGTGTTTTAAACCAAATTCAAGTTTTATAGAGACAGTGGACTTTGCAATGGTTGAGGATATAAGAATACTATGAGAATTCACTAAGCAAACACACAAGTTCTCTGGCATTAGGATCTCGCTGTGTGCAATTCCAACTTCCTTATTGCAATCTGTAAGCCAGTGTTTAGACCACCCTTTTAATACACTGAGATATGCAATAGTATAAAATGCACTAAATTGTTGTTGCTTATTCTTTAGTTACTATGTGAATTAAAATTATAGTAATTATTGCATAAATCAATCTTGCCATAAAGATATAACTCAACAACATTTTGATATGCAATTGGGATTATATGATATCAAGTTTAACTGCTCTATTTAGTAGAACTTTGTAACTGGAATGCCATTTTCTGGAAATACCTTGGACAGCTCCAAGTCATCATTTTGTCCCATTTCTTATTCTCTGTTTGAAATTACAAATCAAAAACATAAATATATTAATTTCAAATTTGAAGTCATGTGATTTTTGAGCTATCACTGTATTTTTAAAATACAGTTTTTCCTTTAAGTAAATGATTAAGTTTTCACTACATTGTACATGCATTTATATATACATTATATTTCAGGGTTCTATTGGTCCCCAACAGTTTACTGTACAAGGAGAGGATGGACAAACACAGCAGATCACGGTACGGTCACAAGATGGACAGCTAGTCACTATGAATCCAGAGACCATTATCGTACAACAAGAGGGAGAAGAACTACTAGTTACTGAAGGAGACACACAGCTAGTAGACGGAAATCAACAGTTTGTCATACAGTATGTCACACCACAAGAAGCTCAAATCAATACAGATGATCTGGTAGAAATGACGGTTCAAACTGATCCAATGGACCCTGGACAAGTCATTGTACCAGAACCTATGGAGCATTGATATTCAATATTCCACACGTTGTAAAGCTCATCAAAATGAAACATTGATATACTCCATATGAAGCTCATATCGATACTGATAATATGAGTGAAATGACACTTCAAGCTGTTGGTATGTACAGTAATCTGGATTATTATTGTACCTGAACCATTGATATTCAATATTCCACATAAAGCTCATATCAATATCAGTGATGCAAGTGAAATGAAAGGAATCTGGGAGGTTATTGAACCTCAACCAATAAAATGTTGATATTCAATATTCCACATCTTATAAAGCTTCTATCAGTGCAAGGATATGAAAGCAACCAAAACACATTATGATACCTGAAGCAATAGAACAATTATTTGTAATAATTTGATCTGTCTCAAATTAAGAACAAACTTCAGCTTTACAACAGTTGTTAATAATAGATATTTAAATGGGTCTTTTCTGACATTTTCATAGAATCAAAATTCTAATTACTAAAGTTATGTATTAATGAAACTTAAATATTAAGTACATGTATTTGAAACTGATACTATAAAAAATATTTATTTTGTCATTGACGGGAATAGTGTACGTGATACAAATTTCAAATATTGTTTAAGTAAGTTATACTGTAAGTTTAACAAGCACAATGTTCAAAGATTGTTCATCAAAAACATCAAAGATCAAATTATTGCTTACTTCATGTTTCAGTCATTACTCGATAATGTAAGATTCCAACTACTTGTATAATATTAATATTTAAGAGGAACAAAATGTAAGGTTTTGCTCAATTTATTTGCTATGTACAAAATTTATTAATATTTATTTTAATAATAAATAAAAGTTATTTGTTTTGTTTAACACACATACAGTTTTCTCTTTTCATTGTGAATATAATTAGCTCATTTGAGAAAGATTGTGATTGAATAGGATTATATATATCCCAGTCGGGAGTATTTTTTTATATCAAAATGTCACCAGATATATTTTTTTCCTTTGAAGTGCACTCTGGGTAATTTTCAAGGAAGGGTCTTTAATGTGCCATACCTATTGTGACATGGGGCATCAGTTTTTAAGGACCCTGTTACTTCCATTTCTAAATTCCGAGTGCTTGGCAAAAGAACAGACACTACATTTTCAAGTCTTAGTCAGACAGGGTTCGTACAGACATTTGGACTCTAAATTTAAGGACTTTAAGGGTCTTCCCAGGGTCTTATTTGCAAATTCAAGGCCTAATCAGAGGGACAGTTTTAGCAAAAATATTGGTGCAAAGGCAATTAAATCAATAAAACAATTACTTATGTGTCCATAGCATCGACACTTGAAGTGGATAAGGTTGAAGTTGGGCGTTCAGGAGGGACAGGTACCTTTAAATTGCTCATTTCAACGTAACTTATTAATTAATTAATTTATTTATTTAAAGCAGTCTATATGCAACCACTTAATATCGACATACAGACACCCAACTGGCCAAATTCAAGGGCTTTTTTAGGGTCAGACTTGTTTTTAGGACAAACCTCAAAATTTAAGGACTTTTCCAGGCCTGTACGAACCCTGTCCGAACTGGTTGAACTTAAAACCCAGAGACCTCCAATATACAAAGTGCGTACTCTACCGACTGAGCTACAGTAGTGGCAATTGAGACAGAATTCCTTGAAATTGTTGATATAATTAGCTCAGTTTGAGAAAGAATTCCATGGAACTGGATGCATCACTTGGTTACTGTAGTCACCATAAAGCTTAACATTTTAACATTAACATACAACTTCCACATTAGAAATACTGTGGTGCAGACACCAGTCTGGCTTTATGGTGATAAAGCCTACAGAAATGACAATATCTTGAGATATATAGTACAGGCACTGTTGGTATAGTGCTTGCTCTTTAATTGCAAAGTTGAGAAAAAAATTTCTTATGAAAGTGGCAATATTGACAGAAATTCAGATACTGTGATAAAACCCAATGACCTCTATAATGGAAGGCATGTGATGCAGAAAATGGTGTACATGTTTTATAATACTGCCAATCACTCTCTTGTAATTCCATCAGTTAGGAAGTCATTCACTTAATCGGATCACAGTGCCTCTCTACACCTACATTCATGTAAATATAGTTTCAAGCTTCTAGGCCTTTTAGTTCATGACAAGATGTTTAAAAGATTTTCATGTTGAAGGTTACTTTGACCCTAAATTAAGGTCAACCAATTGAAATTTCATAAGAAACCAGTCTGTTGAGTTTCACTATGATTGGTTTAATGGTTTTGTAGTAGAAGTATAAAATTGTTTAAAAGCTTTTGGCCGACAAAAATACTGTCGCAATACTGTAAATGTATAAATATTAGCATGTACAAATTTTAGTGCAAATTACAATTTAAGTAAATTTACATGGACTTGAATTAAATTAGATCTCATGGATCACTGTGTGTACTACAATCATATTTGATTTGTCGGAAGATTTACTGGTAAATCAGCGCAACTGTATCATCACTTAAATTAGTACAATGCTCAAAATAATACGCTTACAGTAGGTAGGTCACCATGTTCTTTTGTACTGTAAATTAACAAAAACACCACATTATAAAGGAAAATCAACATTTTTGTTTTATTTCAAACATTTACATAAAGTCATTAACAAGGTCAACAGTGTCCGAGAAACAGATCATTAATGTCAAGATATATCACAGTTCTTGGAACAGGAATTGATGATATCTGTTACAAGTTCACAGAAACACCATTTTCGAATAGGTTAAATAACCAACCATGTTAAATTAATGTATCCAATGGTTAAAGATGCTATCTTAAAAGTTCTGGAAATTTGTACATTCTGTAAATATAAACAAAAATTACAGAAAAAATAATGTAGACAGTTTTTTTCACTAGAAAATATACATGTATATTGTGCTGTAGTTAGAAGGTATTTTACAATGAACATACATGAAATACCTGTATAGTAAAACTTACATCAACTTATCAAAGTACATTTGTGTACAAAATGTATAGGTAAACAACATTGACCTGTCCGCTTGACCTTTAATTTAAATATTTATCATGGATCAGTTGATTTATTTGTAAAGAATGCTGTAGATCATTTTGTATACTACATCATGAGTGATACTCACTTCATAGAGTAGACACATGTAATGTGTATGTAATAACCTGAATCATAACACTACCCATTTATTGGGTGGATCATCCAATATGAATATTCCTAATTAAAAGGTCAAGCGGACAGGTCAATGTTTGCCTATATAACTGTATTGTGTCATAATATTTATTTAATGCATTAAAACCCAATTACTACATGTCAAAATATAACTTCTGAAGTTAAACAAAACAGTTGGCAGGAATGTCGATAGAAGCGGGTAGGTGCTTAAAAACGCTGAACATTTTTTAAAAGTTTGCCAATTACTTTTATTCCAAATGATTTAAACTTTAGGACTTTGTTTGTCAGTGAAGCCACAGGTGTTTTACGTACCTAGTAGTTCCATTAGCTTGTCTTTTTGTACAGAAACAATGTATTTACCATTGTAATCAAAATTTCAATGTTTTAGAACATCAACAGAGGCAAAAAAAATAAAAATATTTAGTACCTAGCAAGCTGTGGTCCTCCTGATGATTTTATGACTTCTCTAACCTTTGAACTATTGACCCCAGTTGTGGCAAAAAAGGTAAACATGGAGTGTTTGATGTCATCTGTTACACCATTACCTAAACAAATTAAAGTATTGATAGATAGAATGAATAATAAACAAGAGGCCCATCTGCCTTACAAATGACTAAAATCGAACACAGTAGCCCAATATACTAAAATGCAATCTGTTCTTTTAAAAAAGGCTACTTTTTAAAAGAATTTCCATAATTGAAAATTTGCAGTTCTGACCAAGACTGAAGATTAATAGTAACTGATCTAGAAATGAAAGTATTAGTATCTTTAGTAAAGATCTTAAAAACAACTTCCCCTAAGTCTTGTGACATCTCCATATACATGGATGTAAATTACACTAAAACACTGATATGTCAAATTGTACAGAACTTTTAATTTTGATTTATCCAAGAGTTTCTGTCTTCTTATTTGAAACAACAATGAATTAGAAATGTTGGCTTAAAATAATGACCAAATTATAAATAGAATCAGAGAAAATAACCTTTAAATCCTAGCTTCACCCTCACAAAAGGAACTTCATGTGACACAGCTTAGCTACATAGATCTGCTACAAAGCTTGACTCTAAAATCATGTAAATGTTGTGTTCTTTGAAGGTGTGTATATGCAAAGTCTCATACAAAAGTCTGAATGAAGTGCAGTTGAGTATGGGATCAAGAATCTCTCATTTATATCAAGACTGTCAGTTCTGAGATAGTTAAGGAAACCGGAGTAACAAGATAAAACCACCAACCTCCAGCAAGCGAACTGACAAACTTTCTAACACCAGGATCTGCCCAAAATAGGGTTCAAACCATAGACAGTAAGGGACACAATAATCTGTAAATGTATGCTTTAGACCATTTTGCCAACAAGGTCCCTAACAAAGATTTTATACCACTCCCCCCCCCCCCCCCCCCCCCCCCAGGTCCCTAACAAAGATTTGATTTTACTGTAGCATTTACCTTGTACAGATATGTATAACTTAGATATGTGTGGAAATAAACCTGTAGATAACATGGTCTCCTCTACCTCGGAATAAAGTGAAACACAAGACTTTAATGCTGAAATATAAAAAAAAACAAGTAATTAATTTTATTGTAAATCATGATTGGTTTCCAAGATTTCAAACTGAGAAAGAGCTGTAGAAATAAACTTTGGATATCAATACATGATGACATTGGGCCTACTTGGTTTCTCATTTTATAACAACTTAATTTTTACTTTCGTATTTGCTGAAGCTTTAGACAAAGTTGCTTACAGGTATGAAGTGACTTAATTAATACAAAATTACTACAAATGTATATAATTTAGGTGTTATATGGTTACTGTAAGTAATTTTACTGAGGGAAAAACAAGTTAAAATACATGTAACTTTAATACATTTAGAACTTTAAATCTTATAACACTAATGACTGACAAAGTGTTAAAAATTTCTATGACTGACAAAATAAGTGTAAGAAATGGGATCTGCAGCTGTATCACATAATCAATACCTCTAAAGATTTGTGTGGACATTTTGGAAAACATTAACTTTGCCAATTCCCGGAATAATGTCAATTTTATGAAAAAATGTCATTATATGCGATACAATATCAAATGAAAATAAATGTTTGACACAAATGTTAGGGATAATGAGGTGGTACAGCAGCGAACCCCATTCTATATGTTAATTTTCTGGGATAAACAGGATCACCAAGTTAAAATACTCTGATTATCCATGGCAATCTAGCACAAAGATCCTGGTATTTACTATTATTTGGCAAATTTAAAAAACAAGTTTCACTATTTACCTTGAAGTGACAAGTGCCACATTTGTATTATTTCTTCCCAAGAAGATAAATACACATCCGAGACTATTAACGTCTTAACTTTGTTAATCTCTGTACAGGTGTGGACACCTTTCAAAAACAACATGACACAGGTGAAAAATTTACACTTCACTGGTTTTGTCCACTGATCTGAAATAAAACAAAACAAGTATACTGGTAAGCTCATCCTTTTAACTGAATGTTGATGGCTTTTTCATTTACATGTATTATTCAAGCTATTTTGTATAAGTTGCATTGTATCATTATTCACTTGTGAACCACACAGAAAACTCTTTTCAAAAGGTATGTACTTAACAAACCTTTCCTAAATAACTAAACTAACTTGGCCAAAAAGCTTGAAAAGCAACTTGACTCCCCTTTCTATGTAATTTGAAGCATTTTATCAACCTTGCCAATACTGCTTGAAGAGGCGTTACCTGTACATAAACCATGCCTGAATAACAGCTTCATGTCAGATATTACCGTATATATCATCATTCACATTAAAATTTTGTACAACTAAAATTACTCTTGATAGCAAAACCACATTTATACAATATCATACTAACGTTATTTATTTAAACCAAAAATATAGAAAACTTATCAATGTGAAAATACAAATATACTTGGATAAAAAGCTCAGTACAATGGGGATTGAAGTGAAACAAGGATACAAGGTAAACAAACATGTAAGAACAGTTAATCATTATAATCCAAAAGCCACCTCTGAACTCTACAAAAGCCACCTCTAAACTCTATGAGCTTTTTTATGATATACATGCGTTAATTTACCTGATACTGTAGCCTGTTGCTGTAGCAACATAAGACCTAATGTTACCATGGTTACTTTAAGAGTAATACTATCTTCACCTATTAAACAGATAAATACTTGTAAATAAGATCTAATTAACTATATCTACAAACCAACCTGTTTACTGTGCATTTAAGTTGGTACAACATAAGTGTTTTAGTGAACCACTTCTTGAAGAATTTTAGTCTTGTCTAAGGTTTATCATTTGGAGAAGCTCAAGACATGCATTATCAATTTTTGCTTACAATATGTTTATACCTGGTATTGCTAAAATTGCTAAAGATTTCATTGTGATTGGCTAGATGAACATCTGCAATCAAACCAAATATAATAAATAATTAGAAACATTTAATATTGTACATGGTTCTGGTCCATCAAACCTGTTTCAGTTTTTGTTTTATGTAATATTTTTTCAACTGAAACTGAAAACAATCAAATTTATATACAGTAAAACTTTCAGAATCTTCTTGTCCAGTATACCCTAGAATACCTGTTAAAGTACATTGTATGTATAAAACACTGGTTAAGGAAAGGTTCCCAGAATAAGGTTTCTTTTACGTCAAATTCCATTTATTCTACACAAATGTTTAAATATAAGGTAACAGAATCTAAAAAGAACGTTAAATCTGAAGTTAAAGTACTATTTTAGTACCCAGAAATAACTGCAGCAACAGAATAAAATGGGATCATGATAAAACTGAGGTGTGTAGTGTTTTAAAATAATCAATTTTATACTGTAGGGAGGGTTTGTAGAAGAAACACACACAGATAGGCATGGCAACCCAGTTTCATATACCAAGTTCTGGAACCTGGGTGGCCAAGGTGTGGAGGGCACCTGTACAGTCACTGGGCGTCCAATGGCTTAGGTTGGAATGCCATTCTGAACAGATCCTAATGTGAGAGGGTTTGCCAGTTTGTTGCCAAAGGTAAGTAGTTTCCTTCACTATTCCTGGACTGACCATCTTGATACAAGTAAAATTTGTCTGTGGCATATAACACCATTCAGAAAAATACACAAAATTCTAGTATGTGACAGGGTGTATTTAGACTGTAACATATTTACCCATAGCCGGAACTGCTTCTAATATCAGCTGTGTGACACTTTGTAAACTCTGATCTTCTGATGCTAGGTTTGGTTCTGTGACAATTAAATTAAGGAATACATTGCATAATGTCTCCATACTCCCCTTAAAACAAATAAATAACATTGTATTGAATATCAAAAAGTAATTAATTTATATAGTGTGTCAAGTTGACCTTTAATTTCAATATTACATGTAAGTTCAGCGAATAGACTGTGATTTAGGTAAGACAGCATGTTTTATTACCATAAACACCCAGTACCCAGTATTACTATCATCTATCCTTATATATCAACTTTATATAACCCCTAAATTACACAATGGATACATCTATTTGAATACTAGTATTCAAATAAAAGGTCAAACTTGACACACTATGTCATTCACGATCTGATAGTTATTCACTTCTTATCACACTTAAACATTGCCATGAAATTGTGAACGGCTTATACAGTAATATGTTCATCCAAAACAATTCTAATCAGCATGGCTCTAAACCAGAAACTAGGTATGTTATATAAATAATGAGTTATATATTTCATGGATAATGATATCAGTATCTTTGACAACTGTCACATTAACAAGTATGAGTGAAATAGTTTAGCTGACTTCTCTTTAAATTTAGATATCATATATGAACAAATTATTTGTAACTTTCACTTGGCCTGTTCAATCATATCGGGAATGCAGAAATTTCAGAAAATACATACAGCCTGTTCCAAAGAAACTGACCAATTTCTAATCCAGATGATGGAAAGACATGAAGCTACATTGGGGGACCAACATCATTTGAAGATAATCTTTGTCATAAGAATACAAGATAAATACAATCTTTATTGTGCCACATGATGACTTTTTTTATCTGACTAGACAACTGAATGACTACATGGCTAAGTGGTCTAAAATATGCACTTACGGATCAGTGTCTTTCACCGCTTAGGTTTGAATTACTCTCAGGAAGATCCTAATGCAACAAAGTTTGTCAGTTCACAAAAAAGTTTGTTTTACCGGGTACTCCTCCAGCATCCAGGAACTAACAGCCCTGATATAACTGAAGGTATCTCAACTGAGGTGTAAACACCATAATGCCACTCTACACACCATTAATTAGACAACTGACCATACAATATTGTGAGTTACATGTACCTGTAATGCAGCATCTTGTGTATTGGTGATTTTTGTGACCTCACTAGACAATTAACCACACAATATTGTGAGTTACCTGTGATGCAGTATCTTGTGTATTGGTGATTTTTGTTACCTCACTAGACAATTGACCATACAATATTGTGAGTTACCTGTAATGCGGTATCTTGTGTATTTAGTAGTAACTGATTCCAACATCTTCTGAAATACTGTTCTAAAAGTCTCTGACAGTTACAACTTAATAGAATCTGTCTTGATTTATCTTCAGCTGTCAAATGACATAAACCTGGCAATATAAACTTCATTAAATCTATCTTATTTTCTTGATCACATGACAGACATGTGACTCTGTCATTTGTGCAACTGAAGTCATATTCTGCAGCGTTTGTTTTTTCTGCAATATCTTCATAATTTGAATGAGGCATATCTGCGGTGTTTGTTTCATTGTCACATTCCATCTGGTCTGATTGTTTTTCAAAATTCTGCACATTTAACAAACTTGGATTATCTCCCTTGTTAATATCACAGTCTGACATCTGCTCTGAAATATCTGGATCACATGACTTATTTACATCAGCAACATCAGATATATCATCTGAATTCTTAAGTTCTGTAGCTGCATTTTGGTTTTGATCATCTTTGAAGGAAACTTGTTTTGGTTTAACTTCATTCTCTTCAAAATTTGTTTTACTGAAATCCAAATAAATAGAATAATTACAGGTACAATACGTGTACATGTTGACCTAGTTTTTCTGATGAAGGAATGATTTTCTAATCATGAGTTACTTGATCAAGAAATCTGGCTTGTAAATTTCCTCACATGACTAGCATGACTTTTTATAATTAAAGTACAATAATATCCAAGTGTTACTTATAACTTAACAATAAAATCCATGCTAGTCCTAACAGACATGCTGATACATAACAATTATTTTTGTAGTTCGGTTCTTTAATATAATTGAATACTCTTTAATAGAATTTTTCAGAACTGTGACTTGTTTACAATTGAACTTTATAAAGGAAATAAATTCCATATTGACTAGATATGAAAAAAATTGGTATTCAATTTTGCCTGTAATTGTTAAATAAAATTGTAAAAATTAGATTCTTTCACTTACATGTATATTGAGGCAGTCAGTCCATGGATGGTGAAAGAAACAGGAGTTTCCAGAGAAAACCATCAGCCTTTGGCAAGTGAAATGACAAACTATCTCACACTTGGCTATGTCCTGCATGGGGTTTGAACCTAGGTCTTGAGAGGCACCTGATCCATTAGCACACACGTTGGACCACTTGGCCACCAATACTTTCAGAAACTAGTAAGAGGTAACACCATTTAATCAATCAATCATGTTGGTTGAGAATGATTTAAAGGTGCGATATTATGTGTGTGCATGTACTTACCACATTCTGATAAGAAAGGGTAAAATTTCAAACACTTTTTCTCTAAGAGCTGATGTTTCTTCAGCCAACCATGCTCCAAGAACTCTTAATGTTGCTATAATAACTGACGCTGGACACTGAAAACACAACAAACATATATTTTGAGTACAAAATAAACGAAGATATTTTAAGATGTTGTTTTTTAAATGTTTCTTCATGGAAGGATTGTATATTTGTATTTGTATATAGTACTCCTACCCACAGGAAACTTACTTGGGTTTGGATGCATCAAATCTTTGTTTGCTATTTGTATACACCCTTCCAGAAATAGCCGGAAACTGGTTATCGCTCTTGATATGGCGTCACACCAGGAAGGCTATCTATCTATCTCATCATCATGTACAGTATATTCACTCAGTTCGAGTATATGTTAGGTGTCATATGTAAGCTACAGGTGAGATGATGAACCGACAAAGCGAATATTACTTTAAAGGGTGTATATTCACTCAGTTCGAGTATATGTTAGGTGTCATATGTAAGCTACAGGTGAGATGATAAACCGACAAAGCGAATATTACTTTAAATAAATTACAAATTACAAATTATGAATGGGCTAATTAAACAAACACATAGATGATCATCCGAAAAGACACTTAACATTGTAAAGGATTGTGTAGAATATGTTGTAATTTCTTCAACAAAATAATAAGTTTTATTTTTACTAGAAAATAGCAATTTGTAAATGTTCAAATTTGAAAAATATAAAATACATGTACGTATATTTATTAATATCTTGGACCATTTAATTACCCTCAAGGACATTTGAAATTCATATTTTTATCCGACTGGAAATATTTTAATTTTTTAATCAAATTACTACAAACGTTCACCTTCCACTTTTTTCTTATTTATCTTTATTTATTTTATAAAATCGGATTTTTCATAAAACTTGTTTACAAAATATTGATATAAATTAAACAATTCAGATACATAATTGATAGTCAAAATAATTTGAAAACTTAAATTTTCCTGTGATTACAAATTAGCGACATCTTAAAGTTGTATTTAAAAATCATTGTTCAACGGATTAAACTTTCATTAAAGAAACATCCGTTATTGCTAAAAATGTTAAAGGTTCTGAAAATTTATTTTCAAAATTATTAATAAAAATATTTAAAAAAAACAAAAACAAAAAACAAAAAAAAAACAACAACATTGAAATTTCGGTTGTATGGTTAAAATTTCGGTCAAATTTATATAAATAACAACTTATTCTAAGTAGAAATGATGGCATCCTTACCTAAGTTGACTTAAAAAATAGGACTTTTAATTGGTTTCATTAATCCAATTTGCAATTAACAAGTCTCTAGATTATCTGATTACGAGATGAACAAGTCAACACCTGATTATAATACACAGTGATAAATATCTGATTTATTCTCATGTAGTGTCGTATCACTGCTTTGGCTATATTTGTCAAAAATCAAAAAGTATAAAAATGAAAATAAATAAATAAATAACTTTTAATACTAATTACGCGTTGTTTATTATTATTTATCATCTTTAAACTGTAACACAAATATGTTAAGTTTCAAAATGTCGGATAAATAATTATCCCATGACTCGTTATAATTTTTTCGGATAGATAATTTGTTCGTTTATATAATTATTCACTGAGTTACAGAATACTTAAAATGCAATGTTTGTAGCTCTCTCTCTCTCTCTCTCTCTCTCTCTCTCGTTAAAATAATTCTACCGACTGAGAATCTTCCAAGATTAACGAAAAGCTTAGACTACTTCTGACACACCTGGATTCATTCATGCATAAGCAAATTGTCCTTAGGTTGGACCGAAGCATTTTCTCTCCTGTAAATCAGGTAATCAAAATCAGTGCCCTAATTAGTTCCGAATGACTGCCCATGACTTGGTATTACAATAACAAATTTGTCATGGAACAGTTTATTATTATGTAACAATTAAAATGAATTTTTAAAATTTTTAATGAAAAATATATTAATTTCAAATTATTTTTTAAAGTCATGGAATAAAATACCAGCGATATGTAATTAAAATTGAAATTTAATATTTAATTTTAAAACAATATTATATTGAGGGAAAATACGAAATGCTAGTATTTCTTTTTCATAACTCCCTGTATGACATCACATTCTACTATCAATCATGGCACTCCCGCCAGGTGTCGCGATTTATCGGAAGGGTGTATACAGTAGGAATTTTTGTTATCATAGTCTTAATTGGTCATAAAAGATTCTAAGAGAATTAAATATTTGTACTACATGTATCTATCAATTTGATGTCAAGACTATTTCAGTCAAAATGGCCCATGCATTAAACTGTAATTTTAATCTTTGATGACTAATGATGTCACAATGACATCACAAACATTACTTCTAAATTATTGTAAATGGTTAGATAGTTAACAAATACATGTACCTCAAATGTTTCTGATTCAGACAATTCCTTCAGAAATAGTATAACAGCATTGAATGCTCCAGTCATTGCAGCATGGAGTTGTAGAACTTGCTGATCATCTAACATTAAAGAGGGTGCTGTAGTCATGTGATTTATAATGCCCTCTATTAACTGGTAGCAAGAACACAGTAGATTGGATTTCTCAGCAATCTGTAAATAAAATCACTTTGATTAGAAAATAGAACTGCTGCATTTTTATTGTAAAATTAGGTTAAATACTCCAATGATGAGTTCCTTTTATATTTTTATTGAAATGTTGAATGGGAAAAAGTTGTGTTAAGGATTTAATTACAAAAATAGGACTAAATTCCAATGTCTTGAAAAAAAAATAATAAAATAAATTCAGGTGCACATCTTTGATGTAAAGAAAATCATTTTGTAAAGTTTCAAGGATCTTGACAGAAATAATTCTATAACACGAGGTTCATATATTCAATATACCGTTATATACAACCATTTTATGAAACTTTAAGGATATTGGTTGCTAACCATAGAAAGAGTTAATTTCACAAAATGGGCCTAAGTCAGCATTCAAGTGCATTTTCTTCTAGATTCGTATAAAAGTCACATAATTTATGATTTACAAACCTGATTTAATGGAGTATTTTCTAGTATCATTCTTGTTTCTATACATCCCAAGTGTGTAACAATTAATAACAGTTTACTATCTTCAGTATAAGGTGACAATAGAAATGGTACACCTAAGTTTACTATCACCGTGGAAACAAGTTCTAGTGCAGGTTCACGTTGTGCTTGTCCTGAAACAATAAAACAATCATAGAAATGTGTGAATGATATATATGTGTGTTACTTGATTTATACTTTGCTTTTAACATTAAAACAATTTCTCTTGGATTTCAAGTTTACTCTTTTCAAGCCAAAATTTAGACAGAAACAAGAAATAAATTAATTATCATTATATTGTTATATTCAGCTTTTAATTCTGCACTTACATGTACACACCAGTATTCTCTTGATCATCAAGGGGTCTTTCGCTGCCTAGGATTGAATCCCACTGGGGCAGATTCTAGTGCGAGAAAGTTTGCCAGTTCACTTCCAGAGGATGTAGACTTCTCTAAATGTAAGTACTCCAGTTTCCTTCCTTTGTATCCCCTAGAACAGTTCTAGATCACCTTGGTACAAGTGTAATAACCTTAGCTAAGGCCTGAATTCTATTACCCTGTATAAAACAGGAAAGGGAAGAAACGCAGCAGGGAAATCAAGATTTGAACCTGGGACATTCCCCAATACCAGCAGGATACTCAACTGACTGAGCAGCCTGGCCACCTATCAAGCTCAGTCAGTCACAACTCCATTCTGCTTCATCATGAAGTATATTTCTTACCTATCTTACTGGTCAGTATATCTCTGATAGATTTAACGGTTCTTTTAATCCAAACTTTACTCACTTCTGGTTCCTTCTGAAAATTAAACATTGATTCAAGATTAATACTTCATGTAAAATCCAGTAATTTAAAATGTGAGATACAACAAGCCTATGGGAAATATGGCAAACTCAAGTTCTTGACAAACAAAGTTCTTTCAATATACAGTAATAAGGTATACTTTAAATAACTAAAAACATCAAAAATTACTTTCATTCAGGTCATTCAGAAATAACCTGAATGGATGCTGTAAATACTGTAGATCACAATCATACTAACTGTGAGTCCAAATGTGATGCATATTCCCAACTCAACTGAAATGTTGAGTAAATCATTGTATTTTTTGTAAATATTTTTTAACTTGCAAGGATTTAAAAGACAAAACAGGACACATAACCTGAATCAATCACACTGAAAAATAAAACTAGAGGCCAATACCATTGACCTTTTCAAATAGAACAGATCAAGGACTAAAGGCATGTTGTTAGTGTTGATCTAACTTTGAAAATATGACCACTGTTTTTTCGAGGCTTAGGCCAGGATGATCCTAATGTTCTGGAACAAACAAGAAAATAATCAGGTCTGTACTTTTCACTCTCTATGATTAAATACTTGTAAAATAGATTAGATGTATACTCAAAACGACATGATTTGTACAGTACAGTAAAACCTGCTATAGTGGTGCCCTCTATATAAAGACCACCTGTCCATTAAGATCACTCTTAAAATCCTTTTGTTTCATATTTCAACTGAAAAGACTCTCTCTTTATAAAGATCACTTCTTACATAGGTGGTCTTTATATACAGGTTTTACTGTAACTGATATGAGACAGACATCACAGTTCTGACAATGTTCAACTTACCAATTCTTCTGGCAGTGTTCTTATGACATCACACAAAAATTTACAAAGTATGAATTTATTTTCATCCTAAAATAAAAAAGTTTAAGTTGGTGATCATAAAACTATACACTGCTGCTGCAAAATTGATGAACAATAGGATAAAATACTTAGACTGTCTTGGTTTTCATCCTCAGTTTTATTGGAAATGTTCATCCATTTTGTTTGTGGTGGGTTTCTAAATAAGTACCTACTATATATTATTATTCTATTTCACAGTGCCCATGTCAATATTATGTACTACCATTATTGAAAATGGAGATCATTTTCAGCAAAATAAGAGAAGTAAGATTCCTGTGAATCATTTATATACAGTCAAACCTGTCTATAAAGGCCACCCAAGGGAACCAGTAAAAGTGACCTTTATGGGCAAGTAGTCTTTATATACAGGTTCAAATCATATGAATAAAGAACAATTTGAATACAATTCTACTGGCCTTTATAAGCAGGTGACCCTTATATAGAGGTGGCCTTTAAGGCAGGTTGGACTGCACATGTAATTGGTACTACTATCATTACTATTTTGCCAAAAAGCTTAAAAAACCAGTAGTGCACCTTATAATCATTACATAATAGGATTCCAAACATCTAAAACATGTTTACATGTATCTTCCATTTAATTTTCCATAATTAGAAGGCACATTTATAAATTAATTACCAAAATAATTGATCGCAGTTTTAGAAAGACTGCATAATATACATGTTAGACAAACTTGATATGACTAAGAATAGGGCTGTAACAATATACAAGTACCAGTAAAACCGGTATAAAATCCTGGACAGGTGGTATCACAATATGGGGTGCATGTATTGGGTTTCTGGTGGTAAAATGATTTGGCCAAAATCTTTTACACGAAGGGCTTTATACAAATGAATACATTTGTTAATGACAGCAATATGGTGAAAACTGCCATTTTTTCTCGTTCATTCTAGTCATGCCATTTCAATATTTTTTTACAGAATTGATTTGTGTTGTCTTGCTAAGTTGTTAAGACTCGATTTTTCTAGTATGCATATTTTATTTAAACTGAAATCATTCATTGTTATAACTTTTTTTAACTATTGTGGCAATACATATTCAATACCTATAACAATACACTTCACAAAGTTGGCAATATATTGCAATAAGATTTTTATCATAGTGCTACAACCCTATCTAAGGATAAAATTAAAGAAAGAAGTAAATACCAATATTTGTAAGCAACTATTCTCTTAAATTGTGTTTGGTGAACTTAAATGCTTTTATTGTACCTGTGATTTTTCAAACTCTGTACTTGTGTGTTCCAGTAATAATAGAAGTACATCATGATGTCCTGTCCAGGATAATGGTCCTGCTTTCATCAGTAATGTCTTCAACAAAATGTCAGCTTTCTCTTTACCTTCAAAATCAGAATAATTTTTAATAAGGTTTGATTGATTGAATGGCCCATTTTTCAACATGGAAATCAATTAATAATTTGCTATAGACATTAAATGATTAGTTATGACTGTTCAATTGTGGATACTAGTAACACATGTATATGTATTATAAAAACTAGCAGAACCTGTTCAGAAATCAATTTTAAACAGTTTAAAAAATTGGGCTAAATTTCTATTGGATTGATTGATTGATTGATTGATATAATTGGGGCTTTACATAGGAGTATAAATACATTTAAATAAACTTGTATACTAAAGATATGTGGTTCTTCTAGAATATCTTTTTTTTAATTTTGCCTGAAAACCCCTCAATCCCAATACTCAGCTAATACCCTTAGGTAAGTCTTGAACGACCCTTACCATATAAATCACCAGTGATAACGGTACACAGTGCTGGTACAACATGGGCTTGAACTAACTGCTGTACACCAGTATCTGTCTGTGTATATACTTGATATATATCATAACAGTTATCTATCATTTGTCTACCAACTTCATCCCTGAAAATAATATATATCATAACAGTTATCTATCATTTGTCTACCAACTTCATCCCTGAAAATAATTTAAAGTAGATATACATGTACTGTATAAGATTATTTTAGTGTAGATGAGAACATCACATAAAGAGACACATCAGATACAAGTTACTTTAAAAAAATAAAACATATATGTGTTAATTTATATATATTTACATTTATGATGTTTGATTGTATTAAACTCTGTTTGGGACTAAATGAAGTTATAAGACTATAATTATATTTGCTAATGTGACATCACTCATTTCTTGCTTATGCTTATAGTCGTGACATCACTGATTGGCTGTTCCAGCAATTGGAATTGCATGCCATACATGACAGTGTTTTAAATTTATTTCAGGATTCAAAAACAAAAATAAGATTTTAATCAAAGCACTGATAGTGCTGAACGTAGGAAAGTAGTGATGATGATGGTTATGGTTCTGCTGTTGCCTATGATGATGATGATTATGATTATGATGATGGTGATGGGAATGTGACAGGAGTAGTTACTGATGAAGATGGTGATGATGAATATGATTTCATTTTTTGATGTTGATGTGACATGAGAAGTTCTGATGAAGACGATGAATCATGACGATGCTGCTGATGATGATGATGATGATGACGATGATGATAACAGTGTTGGTGACATGAATTCTACTACTGATGGTTATGATGATAAAGAAGATGGTATGACATGAATAGTGATGATGAGGGTGGTGATGATGATGATTATGCTGCTGCTGCTGCTGATGATGATGATACAAAACCTTGTTATCTGAAAATATACAATGATTTTGTAGTAGCAACAGCAAAGTTATGTTGTTGTTTTGGGTCTAATTTCAGTCAGAAATCATAACCAACATCTTTTACATTAGAGCTCTCAATGGCAATTTATCAGCATTATCATCATCACCACTCCTCATCATCATCACTCCTCATATTACATTATCATCAACATGAGGACATCATCATCATCACCATGCATCATCATTACCATCATCATTGGCAGCAGCAGTAGAACCCATGTCACCACTATCAGCATCATCATCATCATAATCATTACTGTAAACCGCTTTATATTGGCGCATACTTATTTTAGCGATTGATGATTGGTAAACATATTAGCGCAGTTTAATTTTAGCGTAATCAATTCCAGTCTGAACTGTTTAATTCGCCTAAAACCCACAACTTTTAGCCATAGAAATAAAATAAAATTTGAGAAGGGGATGGCTTAATAAAAATAACTATGTAATGTTTGACTTTTACCGAGAGAAAATCTCCGTAACTGACCCAGGAAGTCACTAGACAGACAGATGTCTGCAGGAAGCTTTCATCATAATTTGGCCCTCTCGATTAGATATATTTAAATCAATAATAACCTATTTTGTTTTCATTCATTTAAATATCAACTGTTTTTTTTTTTTAAAATACAAATGTTTCGACACATTGTCGATGTATCCCGATAACAGCCGCTTAGATCATTATAGAGGTCAATAATTAGGATTTATATTATGTTGCCAACATCACAGAAAAAATACACAATTTTCGCATAACGGGTCTAATTTGTTGATATAATTGTTAATATTTCAATGATTGAAGCCAACTACTGGTAAATTAAAATTAATTACCTGAACAGGAGACTTGTCAGATGTACGTATCACATACAATGGCCAGTAATTAACATCTATGGCTATGCCAGTATTCCCTAATTTATCCGTTTGTCGGTGGTCAGTCTACCGGGTCTGGGTAATTAATCCCTAATTACTTATCATATGCGGGTATATTGATGGAAGCCATACCAGTGTCATTCAGAACTATTATTATTTTAACACTGACTATATAACCATTTAACGTGCGTCCATACCCATTTATAGTCACAACAGCGATGTACAGTACTGACCTTTTATGTTGTAATTTTAGCGGTAGTTTTATTTTAGCGCTGACACTCTTATCGCCAATTGCGCTAAAATAAAACAGCCGCTAAAAAAACACGGTTTACAGTATCAGAAATCCTCATGTCACCGTCATCATCATCATAATCATTATCAGAAATCCTCATGTCACATCATTAATGTGGTACAAACATCATCATTGTCATCATCATCATAGCTCTTAATGTCAAATACTCATCATGGTGACATCATCATCAGCAGCAGAAGTACTGAATGTCAAAACCACTACCATAAGCATAATCATCTTTATCAGATCATCATCATTAGAAATCCTCTTGTCACATCATCATCAACATGAAGACGGTGTCTTTATCATCATCACCATCATGAGTTATTTACATCATAATCAGCTTCAGCAGAACTGAATGTCATCACCACCATCATCATCATCATCACCATCTTCATCAGATGATCATTATCATCATCACCACCATCATCACGATGATCATAATGATTAATATTACTGTGTTCATGATAATATGACATGAATAGTTCTGATGGTGATGACGACCACGATGATGATAATGATGATGATGATGATGATGATGATAATGAAAACGGCAGGGTTATATTGTTGAACAATATCTTTAACAGAACTCCAAATGTCAATTCAACACCACCACCACCATCATCATATCATCATCAAATCATCATCATCATCATCATCATCATCATCATCATCATCATCATCATCATCATCATCATCATCATCAAAACTCACATTATCATCAACATGAAGACATCATCATCATTGTCATCACAATGATCATCATCATCATCATCATCAGCAGCAGAACCCATGTCAGACTATCTCCAACATCATTATCAAAATCATTATCAGAAATCCTCATGTCACATTATTAACATGGTTACATCATCATCATCATCATCATCATCATCATCATCATCATGGGCAGCAACAGAACTCATGTCACCATAATCATCATCATCATTATAGCTCCTCATGTCACATCGTCATCATCATCATCATTAGCAGCATCAGAACTTAATGTCATCATCACCATCATTATCATCATCTTCATCACAATCATCATTATCATCATCATTGGCATCAACAGAACTCATATCATCATCATCATCATCATCATTGTCATCGTCTTCAGCAGCAGAACTCAATGTCACCACTATTATCATCATCTTCATCAGATCATCATGTCACATCATCATCAATATAGTGTCATCATCACATTAAACACCTTCACCATGACCAGCTACTTCCTTTGATTTGCATTTGACACATTAACTTGTTTCCTCTCTTTTTAAGTCATTAATTTAAGTGATTGAATACACAATTAATTTGAAAAAATAAAATAAAATGAAAATTTAAAAAAAATCATTTAAATGTAGTTAAAATTATTGTTGAATAAATATAAATTGACCAAGTGAGCTTCAAAAGCCTGAATTGATATAATTCTGACACAACCTATATATAGCCCCTAAGCTAACAATTTGCATCTCCAATTACAAAGCAACTGTCTCTTGACAAGAATGGTGTACAAAAGGGGGCAATATTTCTTAATAATTAATTGATTATTATTTGGATAACTGAAATTCCAATAATCCTCTGCTACAATAAAATTAGATCTACTTTGAATTTAAGTATTATTAGGTGGTCAGATAATTTTATTTTACCAATTTTAAATGTCCAGGTAATTTACTCCCGCTGTGAGGCCCACTGAATAAATAGTCTAAAGAACCAGACATTGTTCTATTTATAGTTGACAGTGTCTACCTGAACTTTACAGAGTTGTTATTCTTTCAGGATTTTATTTTTATCAGCTTCTATTTAACGGATTAATTATCAAGTGGCCACCAGGATTTTTATGAATTAAATATAAGGTAAGAATAACACAATCTCGGACTTTGCCTTTTTTTCTGTGCAAGTTTATCATACACGTGGAATTTTTTGATGACTTTTTTTGTTCCCGGAGATGGCATTTAAAAGAGAATGTCTGTTGTAGACATGGGTGGTCGCTAATATAAAATTTGCATTCAGACTGAACTGTCTATACTAGTTATATATATATTTATTATGACGTTAATTAACAGTTGTATAATGCTGATACACGTTAATTTTGCTTCTCATAAAGTGGTGAAAATTCTGTCACAATATCCCCGATTGTCCCGGGTAAAAGTAACGTGTACATTTAAAATCTGAAATCCCGATAATGATGCTTAACTCGGTCGTAAATTTTAGACGTGAAAGAAAAAAATTCTATATTTAGATCGCTGATGTAAAATATTTGTTTACATACATATTTGTTTTTTTTTTATCAGTAGCCAAAATATTGTTTGAATGTGTCATTTTAGCATGTAGTATAAAATGAATCTGAAAGTGAAAGTTCTGCCCACTGACCAATCAAATCCATTGCCTAATTATATATGCAAATCTGACTTCACAGACGGGACTAGGTTCGAAATTCCTACTCCCTGTATCAGTGTGTGGATTGTTGTTTGTTTGTTTTATTTTCATTGAAGTTGTTTTAAAATACTTGCCTGAAATTTGGCATTCAAAAACCAAATACAAATAACCAGAAATGCATTTGTAAAATTAAGATCGGGCTCTTCTATTATGGGTCTATTTCTTGTAACAGTAGTGTTTTGGTTAAGGGAAGATTTTGTTTACATCGATATGCCGTTAGTTACCAAACGACGACAATACTCTGAAAAGTCTTTGACTTTCCTACGTAAAAATTGTGAAATGTAAATATAACCATTGAACTGTCTAGAAATAGTGTTTATACACCCTTCCAGAAATAGCCGGAAACTGGTTATCGCTCTTGATATGACGTCACACCGGGAAGGATATCTATCGATCCCATCAGCATGTACAGTATATTCACTCAGTTCGAGTATCTGTTAGGTGTCATATGTAAGCTACAGGTGAGATGATAAACCGACAAAGCGAATATTACTTTAAATAAATTACAAATTATGAATGGGTTAATTAAACAAATTTTAAACACATAGATGATCATCCGAAAAGACACTTAACATTGTAAAGGAATGTGTTGAATTTGTTGTAATTTCTTCAACAAAATGACAAGTTTTATTTTTACTAGAAAATTGCAATTTGTAAATGTTGAAATTTTAAAAAATTAAAATACATGTACGTATATTTATTAATATCTTGGAACATTTAATTACCCTCAAGGACATTTGAAATTCATATTTTTATCCGACTGGAAATATTTTAATTTTTTAATCAAATTACTACAAACGTTCACCTTCCACTTTTTTATTATTTATTTTTATTTATTCTATAAAATCGGAATTTTCATAAAACTTATTTACAAAATATTGATATAAATTAAACAATTCAGATACATAATTGATAGTCAAAGTGATTTGAAAACTTAAATTTTCCTTTGATTACAAATTAGCGACATCTTAAAGTTGTATTTAAAAATCATTGTTCAACGGATTAAACTTTAATTAAAGAAAGATCCGTTATTGCTAAAAATGTATTTATTTATGAAAAATTATTTTCAAAATTATTAATAAGAATATTTAAAAAAAAAAACAACAACATTGAAATTTTGGTTGTATGGTTAAAATTTCGGTCAAATTTATATAATAATAATAATATAATAATAATAATAATAAGTTATTTTATTATAGTGTCACACATTAATACACATCTAATATGTACATACATAAAAATGGAAAAGTTTTCTCACTAAAAGTATTAATGCCAAGCCATTACTGACTTATGAGCCACTTTCATTATTTAATACATATTAAAATACATATATAAATAACAACTAATTCTAAGTAGAAATGATGGCATCCTTACCTATGTTGACTTTAAAAAATAGGACTTTTAATTGGTTTCATTAATCCAATTTGCAATTAACAGGAAAATACAAGTACGCTTACCTCTCTTGATTATCTGATTACGAGATAAACAGACGACCAAGGCAACACCTGATTATAATACACAGTGATAAATATCGGATTTATTCTCATGTAGTGTCGTATCACTGCTTTGACTATATTATACTTATTTGTCAAACAATCAAAAAGTATAAAAAAGAAAATAAATAAATAAATCACTTTTAATATTTATTATATGATGTTTATTATTATTTACCATCTTTAAACTGTAACACAAATATGTTAGTTTCAAAATGTCGGATAAATAATTATCCCATGACTCGTTATAATTTGTTCGTTTATATAATTATTCACTGAGTTACAGAATACTTAAAATGCAATGTTTGTAGCTCTCTCTCTCTCTCTCTCTCTCTCTCTCTCGTTTAAATGATTCTACCGACTAGACTTAGAATCTTCCGAGATTAACGAAAAGCTTAGGCTACTTCTGACACACCTGGATTCATTCATGCATAAGCAAATTGTCCGTAGGTTGGACCGAAGCATTTTCTCTCCTATAAATCAGGTAATAAGAATCAGTGCCCTAATTAGTTCCGATTGACTGCCCATGACTTGGTATTACAATATCAAATATGTCATGTAACAGTTATTATTATTTACCAATTAAAATGAATTTTTAAAATTTTTATTGAAAAAATATATTAATTTCAAAATATTTTTCAAGAAGTCATGGAATAAAATACCAGCGATATGTAATTAAAATTGAAAATTAATATTTAATTATAAAACAATATTATATTGAGGGAAAATTCGAAATGCTAGTATTTCCTTTTCATAATTTCATCATATGAAAACTCCCTGTATGACGTCACATTCTACTATCAATCATAGCACTCCCGCCAGGTGTCGCGATTTATCGGAAGGGTGTATAGTGCTATAACTTCCATTGCTGTGCAAAACAAACTAATCATAACACGCTAGCATGTGTTATTCAGTTGGCTTTGCATGGCAATGGAAGTTACAGCACTATAAACACTATTTCTGGACAGTTCAATGGTTAAATATTTACAATCTAGGTATTACTATATACACCAGTATATAAGCCTGTTTTCTACCACTGACATTATTTTTCGATGAACTGTTAAAGTGTAAATAGTTCTATTATGGCATATAAAACACAATATGCCCAAACTTCTTGATAAGACACACACACAAGCTATTTACAAACGATTGTCATTTCAGTCAAAAAGGTGGCCTTCATGAAAATAATCATCTGAAAGAATATGACTTGCATTGGAAAGCAAACTCCAAACCAGTTCTTTAGATATATTTTTTTACTCCCTCGAGTCAGTCAGAGTGGTTTTCCGTCATCAGAATTTGGTATATGTATACATACAGTATATGCTGCAATAGTTTTAGTAAAATATAGACTTACTCTGAATTGGACTGTATGATCTCATTTAAAATTTTCAAATGTTTATACAATGTAGAATGTACAATCTGAAATTGAAAAAAAACATAAAATATCATAGTTATTAAAATCTGATCATGTTAACTTTAATATAAATTTCATATTGTTTTTCCCCATGATCATGTATTTACTTACTTTACATAATGTATATAAGCAGTGTTTTGTAAAGTGGTCCACATGTTAATTTTTTTAAATAATCATCCTAACTGTCTTACCACTATGGTTTGTTATCTGGAATGGTGTTTCATGCTCATGACTAGATTATTTACCTTATATCCATTGGGTGAGTTTTTAGATGGTGTGAGAGCTTAAAGGAGTAGTAAAAACAATTGAATTACAGCAAACAAACTGACAAACTAGAATCTGCCTGAGCGAGATCTGAACCTAGGTAGTAAGAGACCTTTGTTATCTGTAACACTTATGACTTAGCCCAATTAACTACCGATAAATGTGATAAGGACTATATATACTGGGTCGGTTGACTCTGTGCAAACTCAATGTAAATCTACAGCATAGTGGGTCAGTGTAAATTCACCCAAATTGCATCAATCTACTAACTGTCAATACAACATAAAATAATAACATGTATTAACAGCTTTATGGGAAAGTTGCAATAATTCACATATTCATAATGCTCTTAAAATGGCATTTAGCAGTGCGTGATCATTCTTTTTTCATAACAACACACCAATTTTTAAGTCTCTGGCCCTAACAATGCCATAACTTCTTTCTTACAGACAGTAGCTTAAGTTTATTCTTACCATATATGGATCTGTACATAAACCTGATATAATATTTAGGGACAACACTTTGTAAACATTGTCAGGGCATCCATCTGGCACAGATTCTACAACCGAACATTAATTTTATAATTAGTATCAGTTATTACAAATAAGTTACTGATTAACGTTATATCAATTACCAGTCATAAGTAACAGAAATAAAATAGAAATTTTCATTCCAGGTTAATAAAATATTCTTCATCTTTACATGTACCAGTAAAACAAATGGGATGGCCAAAACCAATCAAAAGCATCTTTTGAGATGAAGAATTACACTTAGATATTTCTGATGTGTTTCAATGCTGTCTGACTATAGATGAAAGGGTTATACACAAAAATTTCAATGAAAACATTTCATTAATTATTTCATAGACAAATTCAGACAAATTACCTTTCAGAGATGGTAAAATTAAAAAAAAATTCAATTGCTCAAAAAAAGTTTTGAAAAATGAAACAACTTCAAGGTGGCTTTAATACATATATAACAAAATAATCATTTAAAGTAACAGGTTTTACAGAATCCCATAATCATTAAAAAGTACTGCCAATAAATGATTTTGTCAACTATGTTGAACTTACTTGATTTAAGGAGCCGGACAAGGAACTGCATTCCTATTGCATCAAGTAAAGAACTCCTGTCTTCAGCTCTCAAATCAACAGAAGTTGTTACCTTAGCAACCTAAAACAAATAAATAAACACTAGAAAACTTTATAACGATGCTTCAAAAAACTGTTTGTCACATAAATTCAGAATCTGATAAACAGAATAAAAGCTTCTTCATAAATACAGAATGTTTTATAAGGTAACATATGAAGTACTCTTGTCACTTTCCTTTTTTATATCACTAAGTTATCATTTTTAAAATTGTCAAAAATCATTCTCAGTTTTATAATCATTGAAAGCTGCTATTATTAAAATCAAAAGTGTCACCACTGTAGGTTTGTAGGTTAGAACTCAATATACAGTATGTAGGGTTAAGTTAAGTTTTTTGATGAACTAACAACACCAGTTTAACCCAGGGAGAGACAAAAAAGGCAGTTCAGAACAGAAAAAGCTGGATCAAGGGAAGTAAATGCCCTAGCTATGCTGAACTAGGAGTACAAGGGCAAAAGGCAAGAGTGGCACGTCAGGCTCCTTCATAAGCTGTTTCAGTGTCAGTATAATCTGACAAATGTAGCTAGATAAGTGTCCTATGAAGTTAGTCTGAGACATTGTGAGCCAGTGTGATAGCACTATAAAAGTCACCATCACAGCACTCCAATGCAAACTAGATCAAAATGCTGATGCAACATCAAATGAAATACAAAGTTGTTATACAACAAACCTACCATATTTTATAGCAAAATCAACATTCTCTCTAATTTTAACTTACCATAAGTAATGCTGCAAATTTATCATTATCAGATTTGGCCGATTTCAGAAGCTGCAAACAGGAAGCTATTTTTGTCTCTCCATTTTCTGCCATTTTCTTAAAAAAAATCTTTAAAATAAAACAAAAATAAACTAACATTTTTTTAAATTTGGTATTTCAAAAACTAAGATGTTGATTTACAAGTTTACTTTGTTACACACTGACTTTATTATTAACTGAATTATTTTTATCAAACAGCAAGTAACAGACTTCCTGAATCTTGTACATATAAATATAAATTTACGTGTTTAATTGTACATGTATTTATAATATAAACTGGAAGGACATCACCCAAGCACAAGTAGCCAAGTATGTCATTAAGACAAGAAGAACTTCTCCGACATTTAAAAGTACAAATCCGCTGCAAAAGTGATCATTGAATTCTGTCATCTTGAATAACTAAATACATGTGAGAAAATTTACTTTGGCGAAAAAATACCAGAGACAGAGTCTACTAAGAGGATATTGGTGCCATTTGGACCCTGAATCAAGTAATCAAGGAATATTTATGTTTACTGTTAAAAAGCATTCAATTTGTTTTAGATGTTCATCCTAGTCTTTGTCAGGTCCTGACTGTAATGCTGAATGTAGTCTTTGGGACATTGTTTCAAAAGTGGGTGGTGCTTTGAAAGGAGTATGCATACAGTTGTGACCATGCTGTTTGTTGTCAAATGTGTTGACTAGCTCAGTCTCGCTACACCTGTGATTTAATAACTGACGATCATTTGGCAAAGTTTTATAAAATCACCAAAGACAAATGATGTGGGACTAAGTTTTAAACGGATACTAACCAATATCTTTTAAAAGGCAGCGCACAAAAATACTACAAACTTACCTGTTATTTTCAACGTGATTAAAACGACACGGAAGTAACTATTCAATGTTAATAACAAAATTGAAAAAGGGTACTGCTTTGAACGCAAATTCCGATTTAAAAAATAATTTGTTTTGTCAACATTTTATATATAACGTTATATCTGATAATTAAAATTTATGTAATATAGATATATAACATTGAATTTTAATCTCACTAAAGATATACAATACAAATAACAATTGTAAATTTTAATTCCGGAATAATAATTGGTCGTACCTTATCCAATTTCGTTTTTAGAGTACCCTTTTAAGTGGCAGCATGGCAGGACTGGAACTCCTATCAGACCAAGGTTTTCGTATTGATGGCAGAAGAGTTCACGAATTAAGGAAGATCCAGTGTCGTTTAGGTGTATTTAGTCAAGCTGATGGATCTGCTTACATAGAACAAGGAAACACAAAAGTCCTAGCAGCAGTTTATGGTCCACATGAAGTAAATTCAATTTTAACTGATAATGGCTTTTACTGTTATAAAAGATTGCTGTATTGTTTATATTGAAAATGTTTTGCTTTAATTCATATTTATTTCGAAAACCAGAGTTAGAAACTATATAGACTTTATTTTGAATATAAAATAAATGGGCCCATTTTGGCTGAGCAACTTCAGATCCATGCATGTAGTTTGTGGGTTCAAATCCTGTTCATTGTTGGAATGTTTATATTGTGTTCTTTTTCATGTTGACCACTATGGTAGCTCAATTGGTCATGGGTTCAAACTCCAGGAGGGTCTCACAAAGACTGTTCTTTTGACAAGCACTTGGCATTAGGAATGTACATTGCCCTGAGTGCACTGCAAAGGTAAAAAATTCTGCTACTTTACCTTTGGCTGGTGACATCTGGATATAAGTGACATATTCTTGACTAGAACATAAAACCCCATTCAACCAATCAGTCAATTTTATGTTGATTTTGAAAAATGGTGCATTTTAAAAATTAGATTCATAAACTTGTCATTTGGAATAAAATTTTTAATTTAAAAACTGAAGCTGATAGGAACATCCGAACAGTAGGTATGGTATCAAAACTTCTCATCTAGTATGGGGTTTATCAAAAAAAAATTGCCTTGTGTAAATATCTTCCACTTAATATTCATAGTCATTGATATCTCAGTATTAGGAAAATTATCGCAAACAATCTTGAACTCCAATCAATTTAACATTTATTTGTTTTAAACATTTTGGTCATTGTTTCTTTTTTTCCTACAGATACGTGGAAGCAGACAGAAGACTTTACATGACAAAGTTTTGGTGAATTGTCAGTACAGCATGGCTACATTCAGTACTGGAGAGAGAAAGAGACGCCCAAGAGGTGACCGTAAATCACAGGAAATGACCATGCATTTAAGACAGACATTTGATGCAGCTATTTTGACAAATTTGTATCCAAGGTCTCAAATTGATATATTTGTAGAGGTAATGAATTTTACTGGTACATCTGGAGCCGTAGTCTACCTACTGTCACTTGTATTTTAAGTCAAGGTTGTGGGTTCAAGTTGATTTACAATAATGTATTTCTTAACCACCCTTAAATCTTCATACAAACTTCCTTTATAACTGGTTTTCTGTGTAATGCTAGGCACAACATTAAAGAAACCTCATTTCTCTTTGACAAGATGCTTTATAGACATAAATTTCACAAAAACTGGTCTTAATCTCATGGGGGGTGGGGGGGGGGGGGGAATAAAACACCATTCTACTACCACACATCATCAGAGTTGAGTATTGGTGTTTAACATCCCAGTCAATAATATGTCACTTATATTGAGACGAAGTGTGTTGCGCTGATGACATTATACAGCAGGATTCTTTATCGTGCCAAGCCCACCATTGCATAGGACCTCATTTATTTTAAGTTCCCATCTGAAAGAACTGTGACTTTCATTTTGTCATGCTGAGTGCTTGGCAAAAGAACAGTCACTACCCATTTTCAAGTCTTGGGTTTGTCAGGGTTTGAACACACAACGTCCCACTTACAGGGCGACCACTCTACCTATTGCATTTCTCCTTGACTGATCTAGAACATATTATACTATTACTGTCTTTTGATGAGGTAAATATGGGATTATATGGACCTACTGTAGGAACCACTGTGACTGTGACAGTGAAATACTCTTCATATACATAGAAAATCAAATAAATTTGAATAAAAATTGATATTTTTCACTTACTTGTACCTAGTCGTAACAGGAAATCTGAATGCGCTTCTGTGATTAGCCCAGAATATATCTACACAGTGTAAAACGTTGGTGCTATGGGGATTTAACATGTTGAAAAACCAGGCAAATGGCGGCTTCTGTTGCGCATATGACGTAAAGCGTCACCAAGGACATCACTTCCGGTGTAAACATTGTCATTTTCGCATGTGTAAAATCCCCATACTGCCAACATTTTCCTTTCTACAGACATACTTTATGACAATCGCGGATGCACATTCAGATTTCCTATCACGACTAGGTACAAGTAAGTGAAAAATATCAAACTTTATTTAAATTTATTTGATTTTCTATGGATATAAAGAGAATTTCACTGTCACAGTCACAGTGGTTCCTACAGTAATCAAAGTAATATTCACCAAGGCTGAGGTGAATATTATTTTGGTCAATTCCATATACCGGTAATCCCATATCCACCTCATCAAAAGACAGTAATTGTTTTATGACACTTCAAAATGACATGTAAAAAAGAACTTGGTGTAGTCAGCAAAATAATGGCAACTTTGGCATTACTTGGGATGTTCATCAAGTTGGTAAAGCAATTTTAAAAAGCTCTTTTAAATAAGTTCTTATTAGTTTAACTGCACTATCTGTGAATTTCTATGTGTTAATGGTATTTTTTGATGTCAAAATCACTTTCAGTCCTGAGGTTTCTACAGACACAAATGTTAACGCTGCTTGTCGTCCTATGTTTTTTTTTTGTTTATTGCCAAATTGTGTCAATGACATCAGGGCATGCTATCTTTTGATGTATTTATTTCTGGAAAGTATCTGTTCTATTTTTGATTTAAAACTAGTTGGCCAAGTTTTTGTTACTCTTTATAGTGTTAAAGAGGTCGGCCAAATATTTGTTGACTTTTTGAGACATTTTTCATTGACTATATGTATTGAAATTGAAATAATTGAAAAATACCACTGAAATTGTCCAATCAGAGAAAAGGAAAATCGTCAGTCATATAATTAACATCTTTGATATTAATATTACAGGTGTTACAGTCGGATGGTGGTAACTACTGCGCTAGTGTAAATGCAGCGACTCTAGCATTAATCGACGCTGGTATCCCGCTGAAGGACTATGTATGTGCCTGCTCAGCTAGCTTTGTTAATGACAATCCTATTGTTGATATTAACTACCTGGAAGAATCATCAGGAAAACCTGAGATTATTGTTGCAACTTTACCAAAATCTGAACAAATCGTGTTTTTAGAAATGAACTCCAGACTTCATGAAGACAATTTGAGTAAAGTTGTAGACACTGCTGTGAAGGGATGTAAAGATGTGTATCAAATATTAGATACGGCTGTAAGAGACCATGTTAGTCAAGTAGCAACTGTTCATGGATGGGAACACTAAGTTTAATACACTCATTAAATGACATCTTGAAATGAAACTACTGAAGTTGCTATATTTGCACAAGCAGTTTCCAGTGCTGTGTATTCAGGGATTTCAAATGTACCATCAAGGATTTTTCAGAGGGGCCATTTTCAAAAACTTTTGTAGATAGATCTACAACACCTTTGCATCAATATCTTTGCATTCATATACATTTATTCTTAAACACAGCCTTAACAATGGGGTCATTTTGGCAAAATAATGTACCAGTAGCTCCTTCTACAATGAACACTGTTACCAGTAGGTTATTGATTTTTTTTTTTTAAATGTGTCATCTAATTGCAAAACAATATATTCAGCTTGCATAGATATGTAATACTCAAATATTATTGCAAGCCTTATTTGAATAATTGAAAATTTAAATAGCTGGACTATTTTACGCGGATTGGCTTTCATTTTTACAACATCTGAAAATGAAATATTGTTCTGATGTAAAATAATTCTAAAATTATCATATCAGATATAACTTCGTGGCAATACATGTGCATGACTGTAAATTTTGTACATATATTTTTAAAAATAGTTAAATACTGAACATTGCTTGGTTGTACAAATCTCTTCACCAATAAAAGGTGAAAGCAGCATTATGAAAGATCATTCATAAAGTAGCTATTCATTCATTCATTCATTCATTCATTCATTCATTTATTCATTCATTCATTCATTCATTCATTTATTTTCTAGTAGCTATAAAGTGAATAATAATATTTAATTCAGTCATTTGCCATTATTGAGTTGATAAAATAACTATGGAACAATACACATTATTCAGAAAATTCATTTTTCAGTATCCAACTGAAAACTTTGTACATGTATTGCAAAACATGTTATCAATTTATATGTATTGTTTTTATGCACACACATGTTATGTCATAGTTTGTTTTCAGAATACATGTACATGTATTTCAATTGAAAAAGTAAAAACACAAATTTTTGAAAGTTCATTGGAGAAGTGTTATTTGTTACCATGGATATTAAATTTATCATAGCTTGTAGTAATATTTATGGTTTAAAGTTTGTTCATTATCATAAACATGCAAACAAAAAATACTTGGTAAAGATACATATCTCACAGTGAGGAAACTTAGATGAAACAGAGATGCACAGACCCCAAATCTATACCAAAGACATGTAGCTGTGTTAATTACAATGTAGTAAAGTGTGGTAATAGAGTTTTGTGCCATGGTTTAGAATATTTCACTTCTCAATTCAGAGATGGTGGAGGAAACCAGAGTGCCTAGATAAAACCAACAACCTTTATTAAGTGAACTGGCAAACTTTGTCACACTAGGATCTGTATTGGGTGAGATACGAGAGGTGCTGTGATCTGTAAGGTTACTGTAATTGTAATGGAATGGCATTACTATGTTCCTCAAGCAAAGCAGCAGAATTTTCATATCATATCTATTCACAATTTGGAAATTGATTTTAAAATTGAGAATTTTAATAGGTTGAAACAACTTGCTAACAATCAAGAAGAAACCCAATTTTGGGTCAGAAATGATCCAATACAAAATTAGTTTGCCACATTATGATATATGGATAAACCATAGCAAACATATCAGCCATACAGTATGATTAAACAACTGTGGTTATATTGTGATAAATGAATACATCTACAGATCAAGAAAATGTATTGTTTAGTTATATTTGTCTTACCAATGTTGAAGAAATCACTTTGGTCCAAATTGGACTTAAATATAGACCAAACAGGCCTAGGTCCAAAATTTCACCAATTGTGATACTGTAAACATATTTATTTCCACGGTATAGGAAATTTAGACATATCTGCGTAGTTAAATTTTCTAGTTTTTGAAATATGCACTATAACACAAATAGCATAATATAATTTTCGCTTGGTATTAATTTTCGCAAAAACAAACGACTGCAAAAAAGCGAAAATTAGTATCTATGTTTCCATTCCTGGTAGCCAAAATCGCCATTGGCTACTAATTTCTAAGGAATTCTTTCAAAAAGTAACCTATTTTAGCAAATTTGTGAAAAAATACTTTAAAAAGGACTATATTTTCACAAATTTTGGAAATTTGGCTACTAATTATTTTAAATTTGTGGAAACCTAGAGTATACCATGAAAATAAATATGTTTACAGTAATTGAATTTGCATTAGCATTCCAATCATGACTAAAATTATATGATTAAGCATTTTTTCCTACCACTTTGTCTAAATTGGGTCTTTAAATGAACTTAATGTGCTTCAGTTCACCATATGTGTGATTTAGCATGCAGATCAAAAATATACATATATGGTTAGTTTGTTAGTCCTATCAAATAAACAGAAAACCACTTTGGTCCAAATGGGGTCCAAAAATAGACCAAAAGTTTTCTCAAATTTCAATATGTGAATTTTCTTAAGCATGTGGATCAAGAATATACATATACATGTATATGGTTGAGTAGGGTTGTCCTACCAATAAAAGGAAAATCCTTGAAGTAGATTGGGCCAATGTCCAAATATTCAACAGGTTTGGTATTGTTTTGCTACCAATAAATTACATAAAAATGGACTCTAACTATTCAACAAACTGCGATATATCAATTTGCTTTAGCATGTACTAGTAGATCAAAAATGTATTTGGTTGAGTAGAATCTACAGGGACAAAAAAAAGATGAGGCAGGTCAAATTGCACCATGAGGTGATGCAGGGGCGTAGCTGGGGTGTTTACGATGTGGACGCCTAAAGTTTGGGGGCCGCCCTGATGCGAATTTTCGGCCCTCCAGGGCGCTATTTATCAGAATTTTTCTTATAATTTTATGCTATGCTGTGGTAGTTTTTGTCGTTCTTTTGAGAACTGGTTCATTCTTAAACCTGAAGACGACTAGACCAACGGTTTGGTATAAGAAATATATTATATTCTCTCTCTCTCGTTTTTTTTTTTTTTTTTTTTTTGAAAACGATGTGGACGTTTTTGCGTACAAACGTACGCCTGGCTACGCCCCTGTGATGGGTAATGGAGTTATTGGAATGTCTAAAGAAAATAGTATGAACAGATGGAGATAGAGAACATGCAGAGCCTCATTTGAATTCATAAGTCATAGATAATAGAACCTTACAATCTTTGTATTTATTGGAGATGTTCATCTATAGCAACAGAAGCTTCTAATAAAGCAAGCACAATCTAGCATAAAAATTGTCTATTACTGATTAATGCTATCATTTACTATACTTAAGTAAATATTTGTTTACTAAGAATTTATAAGTCACTTAATTCCAGAAAGTACCTAACACTTTGCAAAAGCCTTCTTTTATTTTCCTGAATATATTTAAGTTGCATAAATAACTAGCCTATAGTTTAACCATTTATTTAGTCAGGATGACCAATGTAGCTTAAAAATAATCGTTGATTTCTTAACTCAAACTTCATTAATGCAAATATGAAGATCTGTTATTTCTATAACATGTATTGACATATTTTTATATTTTACATATTACATCTAAAATTCAAACAAAACCCAGTTGTTATCGAACGCACATTAATAAACGCACACTAAATTTAGACGGTGCTTTTCACGTGGGAAGACTGCTTCATCATCAATAATTATATCTTAGGACACAAAAACCACGGTTTTAATTGTTAGATTTGTGTCACGGAAGGTTGTGCATTTTTAAAACTTCAAGTTTTAAAACAGTTCTGTCCCTCTAAGCAAAACAAGTATAAAATTGTGTTTTATTCTTTATTTTGATAATTGTGTTATTCATAAAAAAGTACAATAGGGTAGTTTAAATGTTTTTATGTATTCGGTAAAAGCTCTGAACGTTTTTATATCATGCCGAATTGGAATAAAATTTTCGTATCGTATCGTATCGTAGTTTGACGTATTACTGGTTGTATGGCGTGAATAAGTATTAACCAATCACAATCAGAAGGAAGCGCGTGGCCTAGTGGTGAAGGCGTTGGACTCATGATTCGAAGGTCGTGGGTTCGATCCCTGGACCGGGCGATGTGTTGTGTCCTTGAGCAAGACACTTAATTTCACGTTGTTCCAGTTCACTCAGCTGAAAAATAAATGAGTACCAGCAAAATGCTGGGGGTTAACCCTGCGATGGACCGGCGTCCCATTCAGGGGAGAGTCTTGTACTCTCAGTCGCTTAACGCCACCGAAACCGGGATAAGCTCCGGCCTGATGGGCCTAATGGCTCGGGACAGACTTTAACTTTAACTTAAAATCAGAATCTAGTTCTGGATGAGTTATATCGTATATGAATGAAGCTGTTAGATATGCCATTTTCATCTTTAAACCAAGACAACATAGTTAAAACTGACAAGTAGTTATTATTTATTTTTGTTGTGTGGTGTGAAATTTATTTCTCGATTTATTTTTTGAGATAGTTTAATATATTTCGATATCAGAATTACGCTTTTTTGTATTATATGTCATTTATGTCAGATTTTCTGATATATTTGACGAAGGAAAGTGTATTTTTGATTTTGTATTGTATTGTATTGTATTGTATTGTATTGTATTGTATTGTATTGTATTGTATTGTATTGTATTGTATTGTATTGTATTGTATTGTATTGTATTGTATTGTATTGTATTGTATTGTATTGTATTGTATTGTATCGTATCGAGAGAAAAAATTAAATAAAAATTTAATCATAAGCATGCTTTGCCACTGATTTTTTTTCACTGAAAAGGCGATCGAATTTGTTAATTTCCCGTGTCGTAATTCCGGTCGAATCCCTTTTCGCTTTTTATGTTACAATCTCAGAGTGACTTCCGACACGGACCGGTTAGGTTGAAGATGACATCTCCTTTAGTAATTGATGCTATACAGGCAGAAATTGGAGGTAAAGCGAATTAATACGTGGGTTATAAACACACATGATAATGTTTTACGATAAAGTCAACAATATTTTACGCACAAACCTTAAGTTTAATCATTTAAATCAACGTTTTGTGACAAAGTTGCAGACTGCATCTCACGTGTGTACTTGCCTCAGTGCAAGTAGATTATGAGACGCATAAATCGGTGTAATATGGAAACTTTCACCATGAATCCTGAGCAGAACACTAGCAAATATGTTAACAAGTCAACAGAAGCGTTCCTTATATTTCTGGTTTTACAACCCCCCCCCCCCCCCCCCGACTTTCTAGACTAGCACTTTCTGGCTGTCATCTGTCAGTGATACACTTTCTATGCAAAAGCTTCACTGTGGACCATAGCCTCTCAACCACATTGAAATGGAAGGAGCATAATAGTGGCAGATGTAGAAATAGCATACTTCTTAAAATGTTTTGATTGGGATAATTCGATTCAAATAATCATAAAATTATATACAATTAAAGCTTGCGAGCTGAGAGTTATTACTAATGAGTGTTTGTGTAGTCAGTCACTATGAAATCTTCAATGAACATTTAAGTGTGCTTTAATTTAATCAGGTTTCTAATTTAACACATTTTCTTGTAGCTAGAGCATTCTTTACTGTAAATATTGTGGTCAGAATTTACAGTCAAAATGACATTGGTGTGACATTATACCCTAATTAAGTTTGAGTCATTTTAGCAACAGCATTCTGTCTTTTCCTGTTACATTTTGGAGCTTCTGCCAACCCTTGAAGTGGCTATTTAATAGATCTGAGATTTGCACTTGGTGGTTTTGATTCTCAACGACTTTCATGGAAAAATAAAGGAAAATATCTGCAGAAATACCTTCAAAGTTTTGTGTTGAAATGCCTTGGAGACCTTCATTCAGTTCACCCCTTAAGTGAATGGCAAGGTTGAATTACCCATAACATATTATTATTATTGTGAATTAATTACTTGTATTTTTATAGCTACAGAAAGATGGCCAGATGATGTTCGCCTCTATCAACCTTACCAAGGTAAAAATATATGTATATTTTTAACATCTATATATAAATACCTGATTAAAGTTAACACTCAACAGTCAAATGGTCTTTATGAAGTTCAATTTGAGTAAAGTAAAATAACACTGGTCTTTATAGATTAATGATAAATCACACTAGTCTGTATATGAGTTGGTTGCTAAAACGTGTTCATCATAGACACTTCATTATAAAAGCTAGAAGTTAGCTATTTAAGACCTCTGGTTTTCTTAACTAAAAGTAGCCACCTTCAGTTCCTAATTTTAATATTCTGAACTTGAAAGCTTTAACCCTTTATTAAACAAATTTTATATATTTAATATTAATTGATACATGATTGAGTTAAGATTTTGTGGTTAAATTTTCTTAGGGTAAAGTTTAGGGAAATATTGTTTTGTAAAGATAAATCCCATTGGTGGTCTTTTATAAGTTAACGTTTTTGTTCATATTACGGTAAAATTCATGCCTGAAAATAATTTTATCTTATACATGTGCCTATCTATTTAAATTGAAAAAGATAAAAATATGAAATTAATTTATAGCATCAGGCTTGTTGAAAAATACTGGTATTTAATGTCAATTAGTTCCATAATTTATATACCTGATTGATTTATATTACAATGCATGTAAAACACAAAGATGTATATTTTCTATTACAGTACAGCAGATGACATTACCAGACAATGCTAGCTGTCTTAGTGTCAAGACATTTCTAAATATGTCTGGTCTGAAATATTCTTTAGAACTAAGAACAAACGCAGAAGATATGTCACCATCAGGTTTGATATTTACTTTCCATTTGTTATTTTGTATATAACTTAACTTGTAGTCTCTTTTAAAGACATGGTGAAGAACACCTTTTTGCTCTAGTTTAAACAGAACCACAGAACCTAAAATAAAGCTTCTGTGTTGTTCAGTGATAAACACTGGAATTACAGTTTTACATTGGAGGTTTTATTGCATTACATTATGTTTGTGTTCAGTTGAACATGAATGTTATTCTCTGGAATATCACAGAGAGGTCAAAATTATTTCCAACCGTTTCATTTTTTATCCTGGTAGATCACATTACTTAGGTTTAGCTGAATCCTACTTGGGCACATCTTATTGTTATAACATTTGTGAGTTTACTTGCCAAAGGTATGTCATTTTCTCTGGGTAATCCGGTTTCTTCCACCATTTCAAAACTGAATGCCTCAATACAGGTGAAAGAATCTTGACTGGGGTGTGAATCACCATTACTTGACTCTTCTGCATCCTGTTTGATTGGAGGTGTTCTTCAGACTATTTACGGTAAATTTTAACATGACCTCGGTTTTCCTTTATATGGAACACAAAGAAAGCATAAAACACCATTACACTCCAATGCAATCCATACTAGCTGGTTAAATTACTCTGTTCAGTGTTTGAAGTTTTTGGATTAGAGAGATTTCACTTAAGATTTTGCTACTACAGTGTTTATGTTATGTCAATATTAAGACTGTCTCTATTTTCATTTTAGGGAAGGTACCATTTATTCATATACCTCCATTTATACACTCGGGAATGGAACCAATAGTGGCTGCTGTTAACACAAGGGTAAATTATCCACATTTATTGATTTGTCTTTACAAAACTTTTTACCTGTGCATGAATGTCATTATCTGATTGTAAAATTTTGATGGACAAACGCATATTGTTTTAGCTTGTCTGCACAAAGTTCAAAATAATAAATGTCATATTCCCTGAATCTGCATCAGCATCGCATTCAGCATCCAGTGTTGAATTAATTTTCTTTTAACCACCATAAAATGATGCAGTCACACAGACCAACTATATGGGTCGGTTGACATTTGCCACCCTCTACGGTTTAGGTTTTTTGATTGACAAGATGGCAAGCTACACTGTTCTTCTGACAGTGTTTTAAATATGATTAAAATAAAGTGTTTCAGTTTATGCACATTTTGAAATTTTCTAGTTAAACTTTTAGTTAAAAGAAATTTTAAAATTTATTCATATTTTTATTGAATATGTATCGCATGCTTAATAATGCCAAACACCATTACCTTAACATTTTGAAAATTGGTCTTATGATGTATATTTATTTTACAGGGATTTAGTTTAAGTGAATTTTTAAATGATACAGAAAAGTCAGAATTGAGAGCATACATGGTTATGATTGAAAACATTCTAGTAAATGCTGAAGTAAGTATTTTACATGTACTGTTTCATAATATTGTTAATCACTAAATAAAGCTAAAGTTGAGCAGATATATAAAGGTCTATCTAGTGTTTGAAATAAGTCAAAATCTTAAACCAGTCCCTGTCTGATAATTTCAACAATTTCTATTGTGATATATGGGATAATATTGAAAATGTTTTGTATCTAGTAGAACTTCACTTTTTTAACCTAACTTGCTAGTTTGAAAGTTTTTACTTTGCTTCAGGATTGTGATTCAGACATGGGTTAGTATGTTTGTTTTTGATACAGAGACATGCATTTGTAAAATTCTTATTAATTTTATATTAGATTGTACTTTTTCATAAAATACATCCCCCATATGTGTATTTTAGTCTACAAGTTAACATTTATATTTCATTTTTTTGTAGTTATATATATCATGGCTGCATACATCAATAGCTGATGAGGTAATGTATTCTTTACTTATCATCATTGACTCTATCATATGATATACAGTCAAACCTGTATTAAAGTCTACCTCTATATAAAGGTCACCTGCTCTTAAAGGCCAGTAGAATTTATCCCAGTTGCTCTTTATTCATGTTATTTGAGCCTATGTATACTTGCCCTTAAAATCCACTTTTACTGGTTCCCTTGGGTTGCCTTTATAGACCAGTTTGACTGTATTAAAGTCAGACAGTGAGCGAATTATTAATACAACATTTCAAATTGTGGTCCAAACAGGTTGTTCATCATGTTTTTTAATTGTATACCAGACATGTTATTGCCATTGATGTGCCATTACCAGTAATTTGTAACCTCTTTAATGTCAGGGTATTTCCATAGCCTAACTATCATCTGCTTAAAGAATTCATACCAGACACATGTTTTATTGCATATATTTATTGTACAGTTACTGGTTACATACATTTGTCTTTGTTTTTACATGTTTTTATTTTAGTAAAGAATAATATTATTTGGATTAGAGTTCATTCTACTTCTTCTATTACCTTGAATTATGTATGGAATTTCTTGAGGTACTTTTTGTCCTTGACCTACATATTGGACATTCTGTTGCTTGTTCTGTATTTGATTTCCTGCTGTATATGGATTTTGATACACATTTACAGGACTTCCATGATTTTGAACATTGTTCACAAAATTTTGTGACATTTGGCTAGGTTGACCTTGACTTGAAACAGTGTTCACAAAGTTGTTTGGTATTTGGTTAGGTTGACCTTGAGTTGGAGCAATATTCACAAAGTTGTTTGACATTTTACTAGGTTGACCTTGACCTTGTGTCGTATATAGTACTTGAGGTAACCCAGTATTTTGACCTTGACCTTGGTTCGTTGGTATATCCAGTGAATCGGCATGAAGTAAATATCCAGAAAATGATGTGAATCTTAAACCAGCAAGTACTTGTCCTTTTGGCAGTACACAGTATGCTATATCCCCCTTTGTCATGTGAATGATCAGACTGTTTGAGGAACCCATCTCATGTGATCCATCATCCAACATTCCATCTGCCCAGATTGATAACTGCTCCTTACTCTTGATCTGTGGAAAATGTAAATTTAAAGAGTTAAAAAAATTAGATTTATACAAATAAGCAAAATTTTAATAAAAGATTTTTCAATATTTTTAAAGCATAACCACACATATCATATATATGAATTTGTGTGACAGTATCAATACATTTTTCATCATGCCTTTTGAGTTTTTGTTTGGAATTATGTTGGCAATTTTTTCAGTCTATTAAACATGGTTAAAATATTCAGAATTGGAAGCTTTTTGCTGCCTTGATGATAAAATTGGTGTAAGATAAGTATTTTGTATTCATGGTCTTTTACTTATTTTAGTATTTTAGAAGGGTATAACACTCTGGTTACTGTCATCATTCAGAATTGACTACTTTAAATCATTGACCAATACATGTATTGTTCAGCAAGTTTTAACTTCTATTGTTTATCAAAAGTGGGGAAATTAAATTTGAACTTCCATGCTTCTGCCCAATCAGACACCTCCTGTCCAGAGTAATTCTCCAAAACTATGAAGCACTATTTTATACAACGTGGTGCAAAGCATCGATCAACATCAATAGGAGATACATATCATTAACCAAAGTTGGGTTGCTCATATGGCCCAGTACCTGCTGGCAGCGATCCTACTTTACTTAATGAGTTTGTTTATTTGTATGCTGTATAATGATGTTAAGTTATATATATAGTTTGTATACATACTCTAAGTTTGACTTCAGCTCTGTTTTTATTGACTGTATGAATATGAACATTGAACTGGTATACCCCTGAGTAAGGTGCCTGGAACAGTCCAGTACCATATCTGTATCCATCACCTATGTTTGTGACCACTTTATCAAACAAAACGACCTGAAATATTATGTATATAAACATTGAACTGGTATACCCCTGAGTAAGGTGCCTGGAACAGTCCAGTACCATATCTGTATCCCTCACCTATATTTGTGACCACTTTTTCAAACAAAACGACCTGAAATATTATGTATATAAACATTGAACTGGTATACCCCCGAGTAAGGTGCCTGGAACAGTCCAGTGCCATATCTGTATCCATCACCTATATTTGTGACCACTTTATCAAACAAAACGACCTGAAATATTATGTATATAAACATTGAACTGGTATACCCCTGAGTAAGGTGCCTGGAACAGTCCAGTGCCATATCTGTATCCATCACCTATGTTTGTGACCACTTTATCAAACAAAACAACCTGAAATAGTGTATACATGCATGGACAAACAACATTGACTTGCCTGCTTGACCTTTACTCTTCCCCCTCTCTCTCCCTCTTCTTATTTTTGGAGGTCCTGGGTGGCCAAGTGGTCTAATTAAAGCACTCACTTTCTAAATTTTGGTTTAAGGTGCCTCTCACTGCCTCTTTCTCGGAACAGATCTTAGTGTGAAAAAGATTGTCAGTTTACATGCCCAAGATCAGTTATTTCTTCTGGAAACTCTGTTTTCCTCCTCCTACATCCCTGACCTGACCCACCTCAATATACTAGTAATTGATAATATCTTGATGACTGAGGCATAAAATACCATTACAGTCAAAACTGCTTTAACGATCACCTCTATAATTATCAGGGCTAACTGCTTGTAAAGGCCAGTAAGATTTTATCCCAATTGCTCTTTATTCATGTTATTTTAACCTGTATATAAAGTCCACCGGTCCATACAGGTCACTTGTACTAGTTGCCTTAGGTGGTCATTATAGACAAGTTGACTGTATTCCACTCTTACATTTGTTACCTTGTAAACATCATGTGGTCCAAATCGTTGTTCCATCACAACAGAAAAAGCAACAAAAGGTCTATTCATTCCATTCCTATACTGTATAATTGTTTTACCAGGTGTACCCTGTGGGCCTGCTGGTCCTTGAGGTCCTCTTAGTCCTTGGTCTCCTTTTGGTCCCCTTGGTCCTGCTGGACAGTCACAAGCTGACACTGTTGGATTTTTAGGATCACCTGTGATGCAAATAAATAAAGTACCATATAAAGGATGTTTTCTGTTTTGAAGATTAGACTTATGGAAATAGTATAGATTATCAAAGTTATATAGCCCCTTTACCATAGCAACCTTTTATAATGTGATATAATTTAAAAAAAAAAGTTTAAACTTTTTTAGCTCACCTGAGCCAAAGGCTCAGATGAGCTATTGCAATCTATCACCGTCCGTCGTGCGTCGTCCGTCGTGTGTAAACTTTACATTTTAATCTTCTCCTCCAAAACTACTGGGCCATATTTGATGAATCTTGGTGATTATCATGCCTGGGTAACAGCCTTTCAAAATTGTGTTCGGGGTTTGGCCACGCCCAACAAGATGGCCGCTGTTACTAAAAATAGCAAAAAGACAAAAAAATCTTCTTCTCTGAAACCAAAAGGTGCAGGCAAATTTTGATTGGATATTTGGATTCAGCATACCTGGGAACATTAAAATTGTGTTTTTCATGAAAATTAGACGAAAAATAGGTTACGCGTTTTTTGCGTAAAATTACCTAATTTTTAAAATGAGACATTTATTGTTATAACTTCATAACGGCTGAAGATAACTGTATGGAGTTTTCACTGTTGATCTTGTCTTGCAATTTTCTTCCAATTGATGTCAAGGTCGAAGGTCAAGGTCATGTCCCAGTTTTTGACCTTTGATAAAAAATGCTATTTTTTAACATTTCTTGTGATAATGGCACAGGATTTTCAGTTATTTGTAGGTATTGACATGACAATCATTTTGATACATAGGTCAGGGTCATGGGTTCAAAGGTCAAGGTCACAAATGTCCAAGAATACCAAAATAGTTGATTATCTGCAAAACTATGAATTTTTTGTATAGGCATGTATATCAGAATATTGTAGGTAATGGCACAATGGTCATTTTGATATATAAATAAAGGTCATGGGTTCAAAGGTCAAGGTCACAGATGTAAACAAGTACTGAAATGGTTAATTATCTCAAAAACTATAAACTTTTTGTATAGTCATGTATATTGAAATATTGTAGGTATTGGCCTAATGATCATTTTGATATATGAATGAAGGTCATAGGTTCAAAGGTCAAGGTCGTAGCTGTGAACGAATATTTAAATGGTTAATTATCTCAAAAACTATAAACTTTTTGTATAGGCATTTATATAAGAATATTTTAGGCATTTGCACAACGATCATTTTGATATATGAATGAAGTTCATAGGTTCAAAGGTCAAGGTCATAGATGCAAACTAATACTTAAATGGTTAATTACATGTATCTCAAAAACTATAAACTTTTTGTATAGGCATGTATATTGGAATAAGGTACGTATTGGCCTAACGATCATTTTGATATATGAATGAAAGACATAGGTTCAAAGGTCAAGGTCATAGACGCAAACAAATACTTAAATTGTTAATTATCTCAAAAACTATAAACTTTTTGTATAGGCATGTATATTGGAATATTGTAGGCATTTGCACAACAATCATTTTGATATATGAATGAAGGTCATAGGTTCAAAGGTCAAGGTCATAGATGCAAACAAATACTTAAATTGTTAATTGTCTCAAAAACTATAAACTTTTTGTATAGGCATGTATATTGGAATATTGTAGGCATTTGCACAACAATCATTTTGATATATGAATGAAGGTCATAGGTTCAAAGGTCAAGGTCATAGATGCAAACGAATACTTTAATGGTTAATTATCTCAAAAACTATAAACTCTTTGTATAGGCATGTATATTGGAATATTGTAGGCATTGGCCTAATGCACATTTTAATATACAGATGTTTTAGCTGTTTATAAATAATATATTGTAGCTAGACTTTAAATATGTTATATATAGCATACTTATATAATAATTATTATAATTAATTTGCAAAAATACTTGCATATTATTGGCCCTTACTGCTGAAAATTTTGATTTCTCTTTTATTAATGTCATTGACCATTGAACCTCTGCATAAGATTTGTACTCTTCCTCAGGTGAGCGCTAAGGCCCATGGGCCTCTTGTTAGTTATAGTGTACTTCCTAGTATAAAAAAAGGTGTAACAACCCCGAAGTTTGAACCATATTCCTTTAACTTTGTTATATGAAGTTTTATATAAAGACCAACTAAATAAAGTAAAGTTAGGAGTACATTCACTTTTAAATTAAGAGTCTCAGTAAATATTAGTCCTGGGTCTAATATCAAAACTTTTTGGTTTAAGTTATTTTTTTGATGGGGAATTTTGATGATTTATTGTAACAGACTTTGATTGACTAGATAAATAGCAACCTATACTGTTCTGATGATAAATCTGAATACAAGTTCCTATGGAATGGAATGAATCTATAAAGAGGTATTAGTGGCCTTGTAGTCTAAAGCAATGGCTTACTGATTACAGCTCCATTTACTACCTAACTTTGAATCCTAGTAAGTTTTGCTTGCTGGAGGTCAGTGTTTTCCCTGGGCACTCTAATTTCCTTCCACCGTCCTTGAACTGCTAACCTCAATAGAATCACACAACTATTGACTGGAGCTTAAAACACCATTATTCCACTTCACTTCTTAATTAAAGAATTGACATTACTTCTTTATTTAAAGGATTGATTGACATTACCAGTGGTTTTGTATACTGTATACATGTTTATTTTTTGCATGTATTTATTTTCATGGTATATAAAATTTAGACATGTCCACGTTTTTGAAATATACACTATAACATCATAAGCATAAATATAATTTTTGCTCAGTATTTATTTTTGCACAAATCAAACAACCACAAAATAAGCAAAAATTAGTACACCCCAAAAATAAATATGTTTACAGTACCTCAAACTACTACTAAATAAAGATACATGTAATTTCCCCTGGGGGAAAATCACAAAATTTACCAATGCAAAAGCCAGAAGATAGTTGCCAAAAATGGTAACAAAATTACTGATTATCTACCTGATGTGTCATATGTTGCCCTTCCTCCATACAGGTAAATATTGACCGGCCCTGTGGTCTGGAACACACCTGTAGCATTAGGATCATGTGACATCACCTTGTCTGTGTTATTTACTGGGTGTACTTTGGTTGTCATGAAATATGATGGTGAATACACAGTCCTGTTAGTATGAGATGAATACACAGTGTGATATGATGTACCGGTATCACTTGTCAAACTCAGTACAAACGTCACAAAACATGCTGCTGGTAGAAGTGTAACAGCAATGATTCCTACAGCCAGTTGTGTCATTTTAAATTTTGACTTTACCTAAAAAAACAGAAAATAAATTATGCAATAATCCTTGCCATGCCAGAAATCAACATTTTTTTTATCATAATTGGAGCTGAGACTCATAGATTTAGTTTATTGGTTTTCATAAATTTTCATGGTGTTCATAATCTGACAAAGACCTAGTCGTTTATCATTTAATGAAAACTAATTTCTGTTTCTTAGGCTGCTTGTTATTGTAATTTTTTGTAAAAATCATTTTGAAATTTGCCAATTTTGATCAAGTATGATTTCAACATTTTGACCCCAAAAACAAACAACTTAACAATTGAAACCAAAGAAAAGAAACACTTTATGGTTTTTCATTAACAACTATTAAAAAATAAAGTTTATAATGGTACTTTTCTTCTTGGATTCTGTAAAAATCAAAAACGTAATTTGTTGATTGAACAGTAACTTGAGTTCACAGTTGTATATCTAATATTCCCTGCCACCACCACTCCTCCCCCACCATCCAATCCCCACACACCCCCCCCCCCCCCCACACACACACACACACACACACACAAACACACAAAATTGACAATATATGCTATAATCTTATACTACCAGTATGGTAGTTTCTGAAATTAATTTAAATGATGCTTATTTAAGCTTATTTTGTTCAAACATGAAAAAAAACCTGTAAAGTGAAACATGTGAAAGACATCTAACAAGTGGAATTCTTATAAATACAGTTATATGTGTCTACATCATTAAGAATAGAAATTAGTGGATATTAATTTACAAATGTATTTATTTATGAATTTTGATTATTTCAAACTTATTGATATGAAAAAGAATTGTTTTTTTAAAATATGAAATACTTACCTTAATATTTGATGAATTCTATAATATAAAGGTAAACCTATTTAATTATTATCTGTTTGAAGCAGGTGTTTCAGGCAGGTGTGTACTAGAGTAATGGGAGTGGGTTATCTGCCCCTTGTCTGTTTAAGTCTTGTGATAGTAGACTATTTATCTCAGTGATATACATGATTTTGATAATGTTTCTACCATATTTATCATGATATTAGTAAAATTTCATTTTCCCATATCTTTTACTTTACTATTCTTGTGATGTACCTATTTTCGATTTCATCATCACATTTTTAAATGATCATGATTTCACAACTTTAGAAAAATTCTGAAGCAATAAGGTCTATACTAACTTATTTTAATTGTACAGATCCGAGGTTCATGGTAAGAAACGATATAATACCAGTACAGTAAAACATGAATATAATGAACACATGAACCATGCTAACATCAAATACATAGATAGGACAAACTCAAATATTGGGCCAGAACGTTCCTCTATATAAGTCTATATATAACAACATAACAAATTTAAAAGTAGAGTCCCCAGGGCTTCCTTATAAACAAGTAATTGACGTTTTACTGTAGAGCTCTCTCTGATTTATTGGCCAACCTGATTATATTCAATATTTGGAAAGAGTATCTGTGCATTTATGGGAGCAGTAAAGACTCCTGTAAATGTCTTGGTTTTAAGTATTGTTAATTTGTCTTTATTTCTTTTTACTTCAACAGGTGACAAAGCCTAGATATGGTTCAATACATCCATGGCCAATTAATCTGATAATACCATGGCAAAAACAGAGGTCTATCAAAGCTAAACTAGAAGCCAAAGGATGGGCTGAGAAATCTCTAGAACAGGTATATACTAAGTTAACTATAATGTACATGACTGAGGTAAACATTTTAACTGAATTACCTGGTGTTAGAATTAAGGTAACTTGATGTATCAATAACAAAATCAATAACAAACATACTGATCCATGTAATGCACTAAAATATACATGTAATAAGAATAAACTTACAGATATCCCTATAGGAGGGTTTGTGTCTGGAACATTAATTCATTTTAAAGGTAAAATTTAACTAATATACATGTATACATGTACACACAATGGGGTTTTCTGCTGTACCACATGATGAACATCACTTAACCTTTGTGTAGGATCCTTTGGAAATCATTTATGTCACAGATTCCTGAATAACCTCATAGAAAAACAAGAACTGACATACATGTAATTCCAAATATAATGAAAATAATTGTATAGCACAAATGTTAGGGGTATCAAGTGGTACAGTGGCAAACCCTATATTATTTATAAATGTTTGAAGCTTGTGGAAGTTGGTGAACTCAGTCACTCACAGGACACATTTTTGCACAGCTGACTAGGGATCACAGAAATTTCAAGACATGAACTAGCTAGTGATACAAAATCAGGCAAAAACGGTTTTTTGAAAATCTACCTAAGCTTGTTTGCCCAAATTCTTGTCTTCTTTATAACAGTACAGCTTTTTTATACTGTTTAACCTCTATCCATTGCCACTATTGGAAAAGTTATCAAGCTTAAAGGGAATTATAATGAGGTTTTACTGTACTAGCATTTAGTTGGAAGTTTCAGGGCTTTTGTCTTTTAAGGTAGTTCCATACTTTACAAATCACCTGAAAACACATATTGAAATTTTGATATGTTGTACATGGGCATAAACCATTCAACATGCCAAAATTTCAGGGCAGGTATTCGACTTGCTTAAGATGTTCTGAAGCCCCACCTGGTGGCGATTTTCACGACATAAATGATCAAAGTATAACTACTGTTATCAACAAATAAGCTTTAATAATTTTTTGTCATGCTTAGAAACCAAAAGTCTCTTGCATCTAAATTAACCATTATGTCATAATGATTATTTGTACCAATGGAATTTTACTTCCGGTCACGTGGTATTTTTCTACAGCGCCACCTATCAAGAGAGAACATTAAATTTCCGGAAAACTAAAAGGTAACACCCTTTCCTTAATTTGTAGATTTTTAAAAAACTAAGTCAAATACGACCCCTGATTTTCACATATATTGCACATGAATATATAAGTTTGATTTTCGGAAACAAAAAATAGGGGGTCTTCAAGCTACTTTTTTCATGAAATTGCATCAAAATCCTGAAACAAGAAAAAAAGTCTCATTCCTTACGTTAGAAGTTACCAATAATGTCCTAGGATACTATTATGAACTCAATGGTTTTCGTTTGGTATTGACAAATAAACAAAAACACTGAGTTATTTGGTTGTGCAAAAAAAAAAAAACCCAATTCAAATATCACATGGTCTGTCACCCATAGAAACCCATAGCAACCGTTACCCAACACAGATCGGTGAAAGTGGAAAGGGGATTCGTATACATTGATGAAGCGTTCTTGATTCTAGGCAGCTGAATGAAACGCAAATATAAGAGCATACGGTAGTCAAACTGCTAAAATTTGACACCGAGAAAAATTATCATACAGTATGTTTATTGAAGGATCGTCAGTTTGTGTCCGACAACTTGTATTTAAAATCACCGAAAACAACCATTTAAAATACCATCTTCAAAATTTAAACAATGTACTCAAATCTTCCAATTATTTAGAATAGTTCTCTCAACAGTGTAAATCTACCTAATTTACGTTATGTACAATATACATTTCCTTCTTAAAATAGCGCACATAATTGATATTGTGAATTCTAATCTTTTGTGAATGCAGAAAATTATTCTGCTGAATGATAGCATAACAGCGTTCCCGCCATAACTCTGTAGGCGCCGAAGACCACAGATTCGTGACGTCATAGATAAAAAAGACGTCAATTTGGACATTTCGACCGTATGCACAAAACGACGACGTCACCATGGTATGGAACTACCTTAAATGATACATTAACTATTACTTACTATTTATGTTAAGGTATATGATGAAGTAAAGACCTGCTGTCAGGCATTATCAGAGAGATTACAAGATCAGGAATATTTCTTTGGAGATAGGTATGTTACACAATTTGTTTTAATTAGTCTATAATGTATACATTCAACTTTAGTTTGTCCCTTTGTTGGAGTCAATTAATCAAATTACAGTCAGATATGTACCATATTATATAAAAATGTGGAATAAATTGTCCTAAAGAGGCAAGAGATGAGAAAGAACAAACATGATTATTTTGTCTTTGGTTAATAAATGACAGAACCTATAAATGGAGACACATGGTACATTGGTTAACTTTGGTTCAAGAGTCATGGATTTGAGCCCCAGCAAAACTGCATGGTACATGTATGTGTTTGAACAAAAAACATAATTTCACATTGCTTCAGTCCATTCAACCACCAATAAAATGGAGAATCAGCAATCATCATGAATATGCTGAAAGTTATACTTGCATTTTATTGATCTCCCATTCATGTAGAGTATTGTAATTATCAGTTTTGAATCGTAAAAATATGACCTATGATATACATGTAAATGAAGATAATAGTAAAAATAATCAAATTAATTCAATTAAAGCCAATATGTAACATATTAAATACATAAACATATATGAAATTCACAAGCTGTTCTTTGTTTACTTTCAGACCTACAGAGTTAGATGCTATGGTATTTGGACATTTATACACCTTACTGACGACCAGTTTGCCAGACATAGAGCTAGGGGTTATAATTAGGAATTATGTGAATCTCGCCAATTTTTGCAAACGTGTTGAAATCAAATATTTTAGAGAAATTGAAGAAGATTGATGTGATATGTGACTATAGTTTATAGTTTTATAAAATTTATAAGTGTTAATTTGTTGGACCAATATGCATGTATGTCTTGTTCTATTGTCAGAGTGTCTCTATTTGGAGAATTTGAAACCAGTGCTATATTTTCAGTTTATTTGCTTATGATTTAGTGGCGAGGTAAAAAAAAATCAACTCAAACTGTTTTCATACCTGTTGGAAGGCTAAGAAGACATTCATACCTGTTGGAAGGCTAAGAAGACATTGTGAATGGTATCTTGACTTCACAAATGCAAATTATGAAATTGAATTAAACATATAAAGTGTAATCTGTGTTTAAGTTATTGAACCTTGAATGGCTTGAAATAATGGAATTAGATAGTTTGATAATGTATGAAACACACTGTAATTACCATGATTTTTGTTAAGATTTTGTTTTTAACAGATTATCAAATTTCAAAATTTTGCTTTTAAAAACTGCATAGTAATACCTGTGTGAAATATTTAATTCTGTACAGTGGTACAAATGAAGTCCTCTGTTGACTTTCGTCAGTACATAGTTTTGCTTACAAAATTAATAAAAGCACAGGTACATGTATAAATCATTTGTATCTCTCTGCAATTGTACTTATGAAGTCCTCTGTTGACTTATGTTGAAGATTTATGTCAGTTTTTGTGTATGTATCAGTACATATTTTTGTTTATGTAAGTTGTAAGTAGTGTTAAAAAGTGTTGAATTACAAAATTTCTGTTAAGGTCAGCCGTTACAACTTTCTTAAATTCAATACTAATATTTTACAGAAGAGATCCAAAATGGAGCAACCAATTATCATATATCATATAAATTAAACTTTACCATTATGAATGCATGGATACTAAAGGTGGAAACTATACTTGGACAATAGAAGTGTAACAATGTACAGGTAAACCTGGTTCAATGGGCTTCCAATCAATAAATGTGGTGCAAGTTTCAAATATTAGCATTCAAGTACAGAAAAATGTCAATATAGAATCTGATTTCACATGTATCAGTTGCTGCGAAAATCAATGTTTCTTTAACATTATAAACTGTAGCTGCATTATAAACATTTGCAAGGTATGGCGCTAAGCACTCATGTTAAATTTCATGCTTGTACTAGATAGATTCAAGTCGATGACTGACATTATTTCAGTGGATTTACAGTCAACCATAATTATAAACAAGAACTCAATCAGTTCAAGAAAGTTGACAAACCTAAGGCTAAAACTCACTCACAGGTTTTATTTATGGTAAATACAATTTGTTTTCAACATGATTCTGATAAAGATATATCAATAAATTACATAGTACTTGTAATTATAAGTTGCAGCGACTTATGACTATTGCTTCTAAATTCCCTGGGGAAGAAAGGGCCACAACACAACCTCACCAACTGACACAATTCTGGGAGATCTATGTCAGCTGCTCTTGTCTCAGTGTCAATGCTTACACATTACAGTACATTTTAGTGTGCAATATATAAGTATCACAATATGATTTTTACTGTATTGTTGCACCTCTATCAGACAAATCTTGTTTATAAAATTGTTTTATGGTAAAAGTACCAAGAGACCATAACAATTGAAAGCCTAATTCTTACTTTAACAACAAATTTATTTGTCTAGCATCAGTATGTGGTTCTTAACATTATTCTAGGATATTTACAAGTATACCTAGTGTGTTATTTAATATTTTGTTAGCTTGTTTGTTTAAACTGCATTTAATTGGAAAATTGTATGTTTACATAAATAAACAAATATCAGATTTTACATGGCATTATAAGCTTACAAATTAAAAGTCTGGATAGCTATAAGATTTAACCCAGCACACTTTATCATCTGTTTCCAATACAATGTTTTAAGTTATAACATTTAACCCAGCACACTTTTCCATCTGTTTCCAATACAATGTTTTAAGTTTTTGATGAGTTGCTTTTGTCATATAAGAAATTGGGTCCCAGGTGTTCATCAGTATATGGGAGATTGCAAATTAAAACACCTGAAGGGGTCTGGCTCAGATTTGAAAATAGTGACTGTTCTTTTGCCAAACGTTCTGCATTTACTAATTTTAGAAAAAAGTTATGGGGTCATTCCCAAGAGACCTCAAAACCTGATGCCCCATGTCACAGCAGACATGACACATTAAAGAACCCTCCCTGCTCATTTCCCGTAGCACACTGCAAAGGTAAAAATTTCTGTCACTTTACCTATAGCTGGTGATGTCTTGATACAAGTGAAATGCTATTGAGTGGAACATAAAATCCCATTCACACATTCAATCAATCAATTGTTCATCAGCTAATTTTTTTTCTTGTATACATTTTTAAACATGTATTATGAAATGCTTTCATGGACAAACAATATATCTAACTAGAATTGTCAAAGAGGGACTAACCTGATAATTACAATCCAAAATTGCTCACAACTTTTGTGAAATCTATTAGATTCCTCTGAAGGGGGGTGTTTAAAAATCAGTTTGCGGGGATATAACATATAAAGACATGGTGATTACTATATAATGGAAACACACACCTCTTCTCCAACTCAGTTTGTGGTTTTCTTCAGGAACTCTTGTTTTCTGCACCATCCCAGAACTGACAACTTCAATATAAGTGAAAGAAACTTGCCTAGGGCATTAAAACACCATTTCTCAAATAAACTTACTTGATAATAGCCAGTGCTATCTGTAAAAAAAAACAACAAAAAAACCAAAAACTTCAACAATGGACAAGTATATTGAAATTGGTGATGATTCGTTTAATAGAAAATAGCATGCACTCCTACATTTGAAACAGGTGCTTTTTGCACCACCATTAATAAGATGATCTATACATCGCTATTTGGTGTGTCAAATCTGAATAAGTGAGAAGTCAAGGTAAGTGATAACAATCATATTTATTTATAATTTCATTCGTGCACAGAGTAATCAATTATCTATATAATCAAATACTTGTACATGAAATATTAACAATCACATTTTTCAAAAAATAATACAGTGGAACCTATCTAAACTGAACCCTGTGTAAACCAAAATCCTTTCAACTGATGCAAGTGGGACATGATATGTAATATAGTTTGGTAGATTCACCTGTGTAAACCCAAACTATGATCCAGCTAAACATGGTTTACAAACTGGAAAGTTTTTAGCTTATAAAGGGCTATGTAATTTCATTTCATTCATTAGGTAAGCCAAATAAATTGGCTACCCTATATATAAACCTAGTATTTAATGGCTAGAAATTTTTGTCAAATGTCATGCCTAGCCTAAAACACAAAAATAAAGCAATTTTAACACAGAATTATTTAATAAAGAGCATAACACTAGGTTTTTTAATATGTGTGAATAAAATTTCAAAACAAAATTAAACAATTAAACCAAAAAACTTTAGCAATAAGCAAGACCAGTTTTAAGTGAACATAATTAAATTTCAGTGCAAACTTTGAAACATTTTTGTTATATGTTTTAATAACACATATTTTCAAAGCAATGTGCAAATTAACTAAAATGTCATGAGTATATACTGATACCAGTTAAATATAAACCACAACAATGTGTATTTGATCTAGAAAATATTTTTTTTAATTTTAGGGTATTTGAAAAAAAAATATGGTTCATTTATTCTATGTCTCACAAAATATTAATGAATAAGATATCTAAAATTTTAAATGAAATCAATGTAATAATGTACTAAAACTAAATTCAATTCTTCTTATACAGTAATTCACCAATGGCACATAACAATTTAAATTATAATATATATATACATATAAATGCAATAACTGTCATTTCACTCACATAAACATGCAACAAATATAATATTATAACATACATATATATGATATATTTTAATTCATACTCAACAATCTATACATTTGGCAACTCCAATGGACGGACTTGTGAAACAATAATATGTTCTTCATAACAAACAACAAAATTCTAAAACAGTCAATGCTTGTCTATAACACCACCCATGGGGACTATGTAAGTGAAGTTTACAAACAGGTGACCTTAATACACAGGTTATAATCATATTAATGAAGAAGACATCACACTTGTCTTAATAAACAGTGGTATTCATGAGCAGGTGTCTATTCAAATTAAAGAAATTTGGAAAAAGTCTACATTTAAATCACTGGTATTATATATAAAATTGGTCATTTTTTGCAGGTAGTTCTGGAGCAAGTGCTATTGGTAAAGTGGTAAAAAATTTTACCTTTGCAGTGTGCTCAGGACAATGTGCAAGTTTGTCAAAACCTTCTGGTATATAAATCTGGATGTTTGTCGCAAAGAGTTAAAACATAAATCTTGTTTGTTGCATACAAATATCATTAAATTTTTAAACTAAAACATACACTATGATGAAACATCATTATCACATTATGCTTAGAAGAGAATTGATGACTTATGGAAATAACCACAATGATCTTTTGACATCACAAAGTTAACCCTTGACATCACAAAACCCGGGCCTTAGCCAAACTCTCATAGAAAATAACAACTTGAACTATGACATCACAAAACTGACCTTTCACTTGGTCATGATAAAAAAGTAACAATTTGGAACTTAAATTTAAAAAAAAAATCTCCTTACACTGACCAGTTCATAAAATTCACATTAACAGTAATTTTAGTGTTTACTCTCTTAATGCTGCTTCATGTCATCATCAATATCAGAGAGGATAGCAATATAGCAAGTTTGACCTTGACCTTATGATGCAACTGACCAATTCACAAATATTCAACAATTGTGCTAAGATAATTTATCAAGGTCCAAAATACAAGTAAATGATTTGTTAATCAATCTGAAAACTGTGCAAGCGTTGTAAAGACATAAATTACCAGCAAAATAAAACAAGCAATCAATTAAATTACAAGACTAGTACCGATAATCCATTATGTAGCCAACACACTCAAGGCAGGTATTAATGATACACAACTGTAAATGAATTGTTTTAAGACATACTGGTAGTTTAATACTCATATATTATCATAATTTGAATACAAAAACCTGATCATATTTATATGATTTAGATAAAATGTAAAGCTTGTCAGTCAACTATTCTATCATAATAAAGTCTTTTAAGTTTCTTTTAAAATTTTTGATAGTGTACTTTAAATGAAAATGGTCCTCAGAGCTTGATATTGGAGAATAAATGTTACACATCAGATGTTTAACAACATAACTTGTTAATTTCAAGCTTCAGACCCTATTGAGATGTTTACTTCATAAATACTGTATAGTCATATAAAATATCTAAACAGGCAGACAAAAGATAGAGGTGAAATGTTGTACAGCTACATTCAATTATTTCCTTTGAGTTTCATAATCTATCTCCATATACATTAACATCTGATTCTTTTTTTATCTTTTAAGCATTTAGAATATTATTTGTTCACTATTTTCTGTTATTCTATCTCCACTTATGAGTCTTATATAATATATTGCTTAAACCCTTAATCATACAAAAATATGTTTCAGGGTTCAATCTAGGATTTTTCCAAGGCAGTTGTCAAATCTTTCCACTCAAACACCACATTCTTGCATTCATGTAATGTTAAATATGACCCACTAAGGCATTAACAATGGAGTCATTTGGCGAAATATAGGATCAATGGCCCCATAGCCATTTCTAAAGTGAACAATGATGGTTGCATGCTTGGTGGCAATATAACAAGGTTTTACTGTACGTCTAAACTACATTAGCACTTTAGATGTGAAATTGCCTGCCTGAGTTAAAAGGGTGAAGCACCAAAAATACAATGAAGTGAAATGTCTGTAGATGAAAGAATTTATCGTTTAACATTTTTCCCTCTTGCTGTTGATCTTTCCGTTTCAAGTTCTGTTTCATCATCATCTTCGTCATCATCATCATCATCCTCATCATCTTCATCGTCGTCATCATCATCATCATCATCGTCGTCATCATCTTCAAGTTGCTGTAAAAAGAAAATAACATTATACATGTAACTTCTCTTCTTACACATAAAATGAGCTACACAAAGTCAAATTAGGGATAAGGTTCTGATATTGTTACATGACAAGTGTTTCCATGACAATGACAAGTGCTGAAATCAAACATCATTCTGACTAAGATAGTGTTCATATTAGACAGGTAGTTAGTTTACACAGGTTAATTTATGTAACAATGTTAATAATATGGTCTAAATGTCAGTAGTTCAGTTTGACAAATTTACAACCAGACACCGGCTCCTAAATATTGGACACCTCTTAATATTCGGTCACCCCCATTATTCCAAGAGTATAATTTTCATATTTCCTCTAAGTTACTGTACACTTGAAAATGAAGCTATTAAAACTCATTCAAAAACATAGGATTACAGTAGTTGAGTTTAGACAGATTTTCAGTTTACCCAAGATTAGTTTTTCACTGGTTCAACTATATGTATACTACCGATATAATGTTTATACTTCTAATATTAAAAATTTAAAACTTATATGACTTGTACAAGGTACTTACTGTTCTTCTTACACCATTTGTCATTGGTTGTACATTTTTGGGTTGAGCTTTTGTTGGAGTATTGCCAGCAGAAGCTGGTCGCGGTCGTGGGTGGTGTGGAACAGCATAATGACCCATACCAGAATCTAATGAAGAATAAGAAGAGGATCTGACCATGTTCATCCTAGCTGCTGTATTTGGTGGCTGTAACTTAGATCTAAACTCCTACAATTAACAAAGATTTAATTAAATTGCTATGTTTCCATTCCTGGTAGCCAAATTCGCCACAGGTCACTAATTTCTGAAAAATTCTTTTAAAAAGTAACTTAATAATATTATAGCAATTTTGTGAAAAAATACTTTAACAACTAGGATAATATTTTTACAAATTTTGGAAATTTGGCAACTAATAGTTTTAAAGTGAAAACCTAGAAACTGTTGCATATAAAACATGAATTGAAATCAATATATTCCAAATTACCAATATTCTTATAATGAAAATAATGACACAATAAATTCTAACAAACATGCACTGTTGGTCCAAGCAATATTGTATACACAAAGTCTTTGAATATCATATTACAGAAAGAAGTGGAGTGATGCAGATTTACACCTCAGTCAAGAATCTTTCACTTATATCAAGGCGATCAGGTCAGGGATGGTTGAGGAAACAGGAGTGCCCAAAGAAAACCATCAACCTTCAGCAAGCAAACTGACAAACTTTCTAACACTAGGATCTACCCTGAGTGAGAGGCACTATGATCCATAAGCATGCTCTTTGGACCACTTGCACACCAAGGACCCTATATCAGGGAAAAAGTGAAGCATATATCTATACTTACTTCAATATCCTCCTCTACATCAATACCAGTCAGGTTATGGTAGCATTGTGTATATATCTCTAAGGCTTTAGCATGCATAACCATCTCAATATTTACAAAATCTATCAACATTTTCTACAAAAAAATGTAAATTTTCATGATATTACTTTTAATTGTCAACTCTTCAATTGTTCTTCCTAGTTATTTTGCATAAAAATTTCAAGATGCTGCAATTTACCTTGCTTTAAAGCATTAACAAAAAGATACACTGGGGAAGGTTTGTGTTGCCTGCATGATCATACATATTAAGACTGTCTTTTGTGAATGACACTAGGGGTTTTATAATTGTGAAAATTAGCAGTCAAAAAAGACAACATTGGGAACATGAAAAATACCATTATTGCTTATAAACCTCTAACAATAGCAGGTGAAAGCATGTTTAATGAACTTAAATCATTAATATTTATTTGTTTTACTGCTTTTGAGATTGATTTTTAATATAAATTTATTTATTTTACCATTTTTATAGTCAATTTCATAATTTTTATATATTTTAATTTTGACCTAAAATATGGGCAAACAAGAGCCATTCATAAATATGGTTAACATACCTTTAAATCTTGTAATTTTTCTGATTCAAATTTTTCCATTTGTTGTTCTAGATTTTTAGTTGTTCTTGATGCTTCCACACTGGCTTTCTGTAACTCTGTCTCTGCCTGGGTGATCTGTGATCTATCTGATGGTGCTTTCTGCTTTATCCTATCTAATCTCTTCTTTTGATTTTGTTCCCTTGTTTGTGCAGCAAATGCTGCTTTTAAGTCATTTTTTGTATGTTTACATTTTAAACCATAATTACTAAGTGGCAAAACTAACTTCTTTTCTAATCTTGTGACCTAGAAAAAGTTAAAACAACAAATTTTATGACAAAGAATATATAAACTCATGTCTGGTATATAAAAGGTTAGAAAACTCTGATACACAATCAAGTACATGTATGCAACTGCAGATATAGTACAGTGGAAATCTGATTATTTGAATTATAATATGGTAACAACTTTTTTATTTGTTGTTGTTACAAATTTGAAAACTCATACTCCTATATAACTAGTTAAAATTGAAGTCTAGATCTGATGCACTTTGAATTCTCAAAATTTCATTACCGGTATATTATACTTGTAAAATCTAACCAAACCCCCTACCATAGCATGTTTTCTCGAATCAAAATTTAATAATTATTTTAATCCAACACCAAAATTCTGGATATACAAGGTCTACAGTGAATCCTTCTAAACAAAATGTCCAGACTATTTACTGTCTACCTAATAAGATCTATTTACAGTAGTGTTAAATCTGTATGTTAAGTATGTAGCCTCTAACCTCAGCCTGTCTGTAATCCTGAACAGCTGACAGATTAGCCGTAAATTCTGTAAGACAACGCTTCATACTGGGATTGTATGGTTCACTCTCTGTGTATGTAACTAAATCCTTAGCTAGCTGATCACCTGCAAGAACATATAAAACAGAATAAACCCCATACAGTCAATTATGAAAATCGCTGCTTCACATTCCAAAAGTTTACCATTTATCCATATGTTAATGCAGTGTTAAATGCAGGAATAACTGGAAACATCTCGATATAAGTGAAATATTTTTGACTGTGATGTAAAACCCCATTCAATTAATCTACTTGATATATAGCATTGAAACAAATTAACTTTCAAACATATAAACTTCCAAGATGCCTAACATAAAATTTATTTTTTTCTAACCCACTGAATATTAAGCTAAGTGAGCAATGAACAACAGGACCAAAATGTGTACAGGGCTCTCACTCATGCTTCTGTAAATGAGACAGAGCATATTTAATTATGAAAACCAGCATCATAAAGACTGAAATTTGTAAAAATACCATTTAAGTGACAGAAAACTCCAAAATACTGTTTTTAAAAATGAAAATTTCCAAAGTTTAGTTGTGAAAATTAGGCATTTAGCAAAGTGATCGTTAAAAATCATAAGATTTTGAATTGTGAATGGGGCAAAATATCAGCCACAAAAAAGACCCAGCAAGACCCCAGGTGTAACATAATATTTGGTACATCATGTTTGAACAGTGGGTCATTGTTCTGTTCAATCAATGGTTAGATATATGTGGTGATCACCATAACTGTACATTTTGTGCATACAATGTACCTACCTTTATCTCTGAGCCTGGCTGTCTTACGGGTATATGATGACATAGTATCACACAGCTGACCAAAATGTTTCTCAACTGATGTCACTCTGTCCTGTATAAATTTGGACTGGGATTCACTAAGATAAAGAAACAAACAAAAACAGCTTGTTACAATATATCTATTTATCTAATATTAGACTAGTTTTTTCTACCTAATTTGACAAAATACAAGTTTTATTGAACATGTATGATACAGAATCATGTGGTGAAACAACATTGGTGGTAAAGTACAAATGCATTTTTAGACGGGTTTCTCATTGTTCTGTCTGATAACAGAAGTAAAAACCCAATGCTTCAAATTTTTCCAAATTTTGTACTTTATTTGAAGTCCTATGCGTATGCGGTGAAAAGATTGTGTGCTGTATGAAGCGAAATATATTTGTGGACCACAAACATCGACCATCATATAGCTAGACCTCGTGAAGCACGAGTGAGAACAACGACCATATATAGGTAGGAAAGGTAATCACCGGTAATTAACAGGTGTGAAATATGAAATCAAGAACAGTAATTCATTATAATATACAATAAAGTCTAATATGTGTATAACAACACCTGGCAATAACATCAATCTGTCTATAGTCGTCACTTTGATTATATCTATAGAGTGGCCACTATAGGCAAGTTTAACTATATATCGATATATAAATATATAAAGAAAAGTAACGAAAAAGCAAAAACAAATAACAAAAAATTCAAAAAGCAAAAAACAAAAAATCTGACATATAGTCAGAACACTCATTGTGACGTTATTGGGAGTATCAGATTTGTCAAATGTAAATAATGACGTTATCACTACAGAACATATGACATAACATAGCTCAGCGTTCTTCTGTGGGAAAATAAATAATTTTTTCACGTATAGTGTTGTTTTTATTATTTTAAATACCGGTAACCTAGTTGGAAATGTTAGATAAAAATATCATATACACAGTGTGTATGTACAATGCTTCATATACTAGTATATGGTATTTAATATTCAGCTCAAGATTACTATCAAACCTGCCTTATAGCCACCTCTATATAAGGACCACCTGCTTTTAAAGGCCAGTAAAATTTTATCTCAATCACTCTTTATTCGGGTTATTTGAACCTGTATATAATGCCAATAAGGGCCACTTTTACATGTTCCTTTGGGTGATCTTTATAGACAAGTTAGGCTGTATTAGGTTAAATTTATAAAAATCAGTAGTAGAACATTGATCATGTGTCTATCTAGGTAGATATTGTAGTTAAGGCAAGCATTGATGCTGGCTAGTGGCTATCCATGTGTCAGACAAGTAGTGAAATAGCAATATCTATAAATGTTCTTTCTCTCAGGTATAGCAGAATCCAGTATTTACCATTTAGACCAGTACATGTGCCATAATATATATATAACATGTATGAGAGGGTGTTTCCCAGTGTCAGACTCCATTGACCAAATCAAAGGGTTGTGGGTTTGATCCATGCTTAGAAATGATGTGACCTTAAGGGTGACACTAAGTTTCAAACACATTTCCCAATGTACTGAAGAGGTAGCAACTTCAGGAGTAAACGGAACTAAAGGGGGGGAGGGGAGGTCAAAGTAGGTAAAAAGAAAAAAAAAAAAAGACATTCCACGATATTTTTGTATATAAAACTGTTTTTGAATTTTAGTGCCACTAGATATGTTATTTAATGACAGAAAACATAACTTTGTAATTATTTTTTGAAAAATCTTTCAAATTATGTATTTTAATAACAATTATTAGGCCCTTCTCTGCAAAGCAGTTTTTGGTATTATTAAAAGTTGAACAATATTCACGCAGTTTTAGAAGGCGAAAAAAAACAACGTAGAAGACATCATCATATATTTCCAGTTTTTAGAAACTTTGTATTTCTTGAACAATCTCTGGCCCCTATGCACTAGATTGATCTATTCCCCTCATCGATTGGTAAACTTAATTTTAAATTTTGCTCAGCCCTCACAGCAAAAACTGTTTTGAAGCAGAGGTCCTAAAATTTCAATAAAAAATCATATTAAATACTAGTCCGACTAATCAGCCTACTAAACCCCCATTTTAATTTTTTGACTTTTTGGAGGTTTGTGACAACCTCCAAAAAGTCAAAAAATTAAATGGGGGTTTAGTGGGCTGATTAGTCGGACTAATAAATACATAAATTTCAAATATTTCTCAAAAATGATTTCAGATATGTGATTCCCCATGTATAACTAAGTAACATATATTGCATATGTTTGTAGTTGTACATTGACAGGTTTATGACCAACCATTCACGATCCAGCATATGAATTAAAAAAACAAGTTTATATATATATATATATATATATATATATATATATATATATATATGGAAACAACATGAACTTTCTCTTCTTGCTGAACCCTATTTATACCTCCTTAAGGGTTGTGGGTTTGGACCTGCAAGGAACCTGTTGTGAATTTACAGAGGTTGCATCATTTAAACTTGTTTCATAATGTACTGGAAAGGAAAAAATGATTTGAAGACAGAAATAATTCGGCTGAAATGCTGCATTGCACTACTGTAGACAGATACCAATATTGAATACTCCTGAAGAGACATTGTTCCTCAAACATTGACCCTAAATAAAAATAATTCTTGTAAATGGTTTTATTTCAAATTTGTAAATGTTTTTTTTTTCAAATTTGTACCAATAAATTTATTTAGCTACTATTAATTTTCAACGCATTGTTACACAAATTCTGTTAGTGTTAGATTTTGCAGACATGTCGGATCATGAATGGTCATAAATCCGTGGATCTACAACTAAAAACATCAATGTATCCTGACAGTTTTGTTATAAATCTTTTCTACATTTACCTTGCTCTCATTTCTGCCCCTGTGCGACTCATCTTGGCACAATCTGCTTGTTTAATTTGTTGATTTTAAAATTATTTTGAGGATTTATCCAAAATCTCTGAAAATCATAACAAGAAAAATTTTATCTTCTAAATTAAAGAGCTTTTACTTCTTCTACTTACTGTACCTCCTTACTCAAGGTATGTATAGTTAACCCCATATTGTAAATATTAGTTATCTAGTAGGTCTTGATTTAATTACGGATTATATCTTAATTGCCCAATATATCTTTTAAGACGTTTAGTAAAAACTTAAGGAAGAGCAATAATAAATTACATGTGGAATCAGAGACATATATATTATATGTCTCTGGTGGAATGAAATAGAAATTGTACTCTGTGTAATAGTGAAGTTAGGGGCTCGGTCATTTTTTGTAATGCTTTTGTTAATGTTGTATTTTATGAGTGTCAGTCACTGTCTCCAGGTTATTTGTATCGTCTGTGGTATGTCGATATATAGATTATATATTTATATATATATTTGGATAGACGCGTACTTTGTGTTTGCAATCAATCAATCAATCAATCAATCAATCAATCAATCAATCAATCAATCAATCAATCAATCAATCAATCAATCAATCAATCAATCAATCAATCAATCAATCAATCAATCAATCAATCAATCAATCAATCAATCAATCAATCAATCAAGTTTTCTGGGATGGTACTAGTGGATACAGTATATACAGAAAGGACTTGATATCATCACTGATCTAATATGATCTGTACAAAGACCAACAATCAGGTAATAAAGTATTGCCAGAATGAAATGTACGTAATAATGTTCAGCTAAAATACAAAATAAATGGTTTATTTTATTGCTTTATCTATGATTTTTACTATTTTTCAGATGGCTTTATAGCACATAAAAATCTCCACTCCACACTTATTTATTTATTTATTTATTTATTTATTTATTTATTTATTTATTTATTTATTTATTTATTTATTAATAGGCGTCACTGGGCGTAGGAGGGTTTTTAATATTGGGGGGGGGGGGGGGGGCAAACCGAAGCTATGTCTATGTCGTACGGCAGGTATGACCTCGTGCCTATGGTACGAGGCGGGGAGAGTATGAGAGGGGTGCTAAACTAAGTCTTGTCTAGACGCATTTTCAATGTATTGTGCATCGTTTTTGATAGGTTAAAATACTGTGATATCAAGGCAAGAAAAAGTTCCATAATCAACCCTCTCATTGGAGATGGATATCGGAGGCTGATCCAGAATTTTAGAAAGGGGGGCTTATAATCACTGATAATGTGAGAGCCGAAGGCTCGAACCTTCTAGGGGGTTCGGGGGCATGCTCCCCCGGAAAATTTTGAAAATGTGGCGCAAAAATCCTGCATTCTGGTGCAATCTGAGCTGAACAATATGTATTATTAGCGACATAAAGGGTGGGGGGCGCTGAATCCGCCACTGGATATGGGGGTACCCCGGGAAATTTTGACGCCCTTTTACAAGTATAATGATGAAATTGATAATTGATTGGTTACCAGATGGACATTTCCTGTTAAAGCTCTTGGTTTTTTTTCTTCTTTTTTTTAGCACTTACACTATAAACATAAACTATGATACAAAATTTCACACAATATATTGCAGGGGCCTGCCCCCCCTTCTCTGACATGGGGGGGGGGGGGGGGGACCGCCCCCCGCTGCCTCCCCCACTGCTCCTACGCCTATGTTTTTTATTCTTTCAATCTTATACCTCGTAATGTTAGAATATGTATTTCTTTATATGCTTGTTCAGGACTTCTCTGGAACGGAGACCTACTCACGGTAAAAAATTGTACGAGTCTACTTTAGGTATGCCCATTAACAGATTTATTAAAACGATTTGATATTAATTATTAAGTTTTGATTTAAGAAGTAACATTCTATTTTACTTTGAGTGTATTTATTCTGTATTAGAATATAGCCAGAAGAAACCCGGACAAATTGTTTGGACCGTCTTCAATTAAGTTATTTAGAGGCTTTCGTTGACTTCCGTTTATCACCATAATCCAATCAAAAGCATCAGAGGCAAGTTCGCACAAGACAAATTTGGGTTTATTTGACATGGACTACATTTGAAATGGACGAAAAAGGTTCTATTTTTCTCCTCTTTAACGGCAGGGAAATAGAAATCCCAGGCCCGCTTAGTTCCAGGAGACCAAAATCGGCGAGGTCGTGTGCTGATGAGAAAAATTACTTTCGTGAGAATGTTCAACGATTGAGACAGGTTCAGAAGAAAAACAAATCACTGGAAGAAGAAAAACAAGTTCCAGAAAAACCGCTTTGGAAGTCTAAAAGATACGAAAATGTTGAATCAAGAATTGGACACTATACAGACACAGATTCAAGTAATACAAACAGACCATTTTCTGCTTCTTTTTTGAAAGCACATTCAAGATCAGGACCATCAGTTCAAGATTCAAATAGACCATTCACACCAAAAGAGGTGTCGAAAAAAATAAGTGTTCCTCCAGCTTCAGTTGCTAGTGAATTCAAACCTATCCGAAATAATTGTGACTTTGTAAAGGAAAATGGTAAATCTGCCAGAAGTACACCCTGTGCTAAGAACCCAGAAACAGAAGCTTTAGAAAGTTTAAATAAAAAACGTGAAGAAGACTTTCAAAAACATAAAGTTGGAGAACTTCCAAAATATCTTCAGAGTCGTAAAGAGCAGTGGAAAAAAGAAGAGGAAGAACGAATAGCAAATATGCCCGATGTTGCTTTACCCCCAGGACATAAAATGATGCCAGAAGAAGAGCGTTTACAGACTCTACAAATATTACAAAGTAATGAGAAAGAATTGGTGAAAAAACTTTCAGCTCTACCTCTTAGAAATGATACATTCTGGGTTAGGTCTCAAAAAATTGAATTAGAAAAACAACTCAAGGAAACAGAGGAAGCACTTAAGATATTTACCAGATCAAAGGTGTTTGTGAAATGTGATGACTGATACGATTTAATGGTCTAAGTTTTTTATATACAGGAGGAGGTTGATTAACTGGTACTGGTATATTCGGTAGAATGCATATATGTAAACTAGAGGACCATAAGTTAAAAAGTACTATACAAAATAAATGGACTTCAGTGGTAGCTAATTCATATTTTGATTTAGTGCATTTACATTTATGAAGTAAATGTTTTAATAATGTCCTTAAATTGATCATTGGTGTAGTAGTAGCATGTTAAATATGGTTAGCTCTGGCTCTCAAAAATTTGGAACCAATTGATATATTAAAGAGCCAGAAAAACTAAGAAACTGAAAGTGACCAAAGATTCTCAAATCTAATCTGCTGTATTAATTGTTCTTGGTTAACAATTTGTCACACTTGTTTTATTTGTACTTGTGTAATAATTAAAATTCCAAAAAAAAAAAAAAAACCCAAAAAACAAAAACAAAAAAAACAAAGATTTTTATCTGCCCTATAATGAATTAATACAAATTATTGAGCAAATTTTTTGGAGCCAGAAATTATAAAATTTTGCATTTAGCTCAAGTGGAAAATGGCAGAGCTAACCATATTATTACTTATCCTGTTTTTGTAGTTACTATATTGTGATATTATTATTGATTATTACACAACTGTATACAGAATACACAATAATAACATGTTTAATTACTGGTACTAGTATTTTAATGGTTGTATCTTTATGTATCTGTGTTAAGGTATCATTGTATAGCTGAGTAATTTTGATCTGTTTTTACATGGGTCTGGTTGATGTTGAATACTTGTTTAAATTAAACAATATATAATATGATTTGATTAATAATATATTTTTTTGAGCTCTATCTGTACAATTCTTAAAAGTTGAACAAAAAACTTTTATGTGCTTATTTTAAAAAAATACCTGTAGTATCCTGCCACACATAGGGGCAAGGTGTTATGTGATACCCTCCATTTTTATTGACATGTGTCTACCTGTCTGTTAACAGGTGGTTTCAGATGATAACTTGGATCCAATTTATGCTACGGTTAATCAATAGGCACCAGGGTGAACAAATCTAGTTGCAATTTCATATTCTATATGATGTATGATTCACATACAAAATTTTAATTCAATATAAGCAAGAACTTATAAAAGAAGTTTGGGCAGACAAGAACAAAACTCACATTTGATCTGTAACTCCAGATGGAACACTCAAATACTAAATGTCACTTTAATATCTGCAAGGCAATACAAGGGCCATAATTTCATAAAAAATCACTGATCTGGAACAAAACTAAAACTTGATCTATAACTCATGATGGTTGACTCGCATACCAAATAGTATTTCAATATCAGCAGGTTTTTAGAAAAAAGTCCAGAAAACAATCCTGCCTGTCCGCCTCCCCCCCCCCCACCCCCATATCGCCATATTAATAGTTAGTTCTACTATTGAGTTAAGCAACTCTATTAAAATATTTGGGGCAAAAATAACTGAATAAAAATACAAAACGAATTAATCGATATTGCGTAGCACTGTACATGTGTTATATACAGAAAATGATGAGTGAAAATTGGAGACCTTGGTGGCAGAGTGATCTTAAGTTTACACTTACGAATATAAGTGCCTCACTCTCCCTAGGTTCAAGTCCTACTGGGACAGATCCTAGTGTGAGAAACGTTGTCAGTTTGTTTGCAGAAAGTTGGTGGGTTTTCTCCAGGCACTTCAGTTTCCTCACATATTCCTGAACTGACTCTCTCAGTATAAGTGAAAAAATTCTAGCCTGGGGCAGAAAACACCATTCCAAAAAAGAAAATAAAGAAAAGATAATAGAAAAATAATTTTGATGTGCATAGATTTCTTGCTCCGTAGTCTGACCCTCACAATTTGGCAGGACATCATTCAATATCCCATTAGATGCCCTTTTTACCAATTGAACTTGGACCAGTGACTATTGAAATATGACAGGGATATAAAATCATTCCATCTATCCACATATTTCATGTTATATAGTTAACCCATTTGCATCATCACATGCACTGCCATCCATAAATTTTTATACATGTTTAAAATGTCATATCCGTACAAACTGAACATTTTCACAAAATTAAAGTCTTGAAACAACCATGCTACTAAGATATCACTGTCAAATACTCCAACATTCCAATTCTATAGATGAAATATGGCATGATGATTATTAAGTAAACCTTTTGGGCAAATATTTTGTATAATTATTTACAGATGGCAGTGTATTTTGTTTCTGGATTTATTTGCCATGTGCAACTTAACATTTTTTTTTTCACACTTGTCAATATTTATTTTACACCTATAGCAACAAAGTTATAAGTTATGTCTCCTTAGGGCCCAATAGTGAAAATCTTGAGAAATCTTCTCCTTTGGAAATACAAAAGATTTACATTCTTGGGACACCTAGCATCAGATTTGTTCAAATCCTAGCTCTAGGATTAAAAAAAGGGAAAATAGCAAGGTAGATATAACAACCATTTGACAATTTGACATATAGGTGAAGATCTTGTGCTCCAAGGTCAAGGTCAAAGAACCATGAAAATACTAGAATGGTTAATTATCTAGAAAACTATAAACTTTTTGTAAAGGCACGTATATTAGAATATTGTAGGTATTGATACAAAAATAAATGAAATTCAATAGATAGCACCAGGACATTACTGATTTCTACAGATTTCATGAAGACGGTTGACCTTGACTCAATTCAATTGAACCCAAACTTGGTATGGAAGGTCCTCAGGTGGGCTAGTCTAGAGCTTGTATCAGGCTTCCCACTTTACATCCAAGGTGGTGACTGTTACTATAAAGAATATTATAGTAAAAATGCAAAAATAGTCCTTGTGAATTCAATTTTCCACTGATTTTGTGAAAATTTGAAATACAGAAATATCTAACTGCCACTAACATAAATTTTTAACTCAGTGGATACCAGCACATTCAACTTCAAATTATAACCATATTTTAACATTTTCTAAAACCATCACCGCAGGAAAATGGCTTAAATTCCATGCACCTATTTAAAAACCAAACAACAGTATTGAAAGAACTCTCAATTAAAATACAGTCCAACCTGTGTTAAAGGCCACCTCTATATAAGGGCCACCTGTCTATAAAGGGCACTTTCAATTCCTCCCGAGCCATTTTACTCTTTATTTAACCTCTATATAAGGGCCACTGTTCAACTGAGCCAGAGGCCACCCTATTTTTGTACAAAATGGCTCATGAACCTGTCTATAAAGGCCACTTTTTAATTCATATTTTGGGGACAAGTTTTGTTATAGTTTCTAAAAATTTGTGCAAAAATGTTAAGCCATGTAATTCTTTAAAAATCTTGAAGCTAAAATTAGATTTTAAACATTGATTATTTAACTTTAAACCACTGATCATTAAACTAAGTACACGTAACCAAATCTGTATGTTGATAAGAAAAGAATATTTAAAAATTATATTTTTGAAACTTGTTTTAAAAACTTAAAAAAATTCTGAAGTCATTTATCCTCATGTCAACAAATGAAGCCATAAAGCACTAAATAGATTATTACTCATTATTAATTATGATACATATACTATTTTCTATTGTTTTCATTACTGGCTCCTACCTATTAAAAAAACATGTCTTTATTTAAGATATGCGTATTATACTTGGTGATTTTTAAGGTTGTTTTTTTTTCAAAGATTGATAAATAATGTGGTCAGAAGATTTTTTTAAATTGTTTTCAAAGAAATTATTCTGTTAAAATTAGCTAATGCCTTTTTTGTAACAGAAATTTTAACAAATAAAATAAATAAATTAGAACTGCTTACTATTTTTCCAACTAATATTTATATTGATGTCATAACTGGATTTACAAACCTCTATATAAAGGCCACCTGTCCATAAGGGCCACTTTTGCAACTTCCCCCGAGTGGCCCTTATAGACAGGTTAGACTGAATAAATAAAAACAAGTAAATAAGAATTTTAATTGACTGTTTTGGTTTTAATAAATTCAACACAGATCTGTGATGTGATGTTACAATTCCTTCTGTAGAGTTGGCACTTGTCTACACTTGAATGGTCACCATAATAGGGTAATGGTCAGATATTGGCTGTCTAGTCCTCAATCTCTAAAATATAATATACAAAGACAAAAGTCATAGAAAATTAAATGCCAAAATTTTACACAGAACCTTAATTAAAGGGGTTTGGATATGTGATGAGGTTACTGCAAAGTGCTGTAAACAGGAATACTGTACAAGACATTATTAAAAAGTAAAGTTATGTGAAACGACAGACAATGTCTGACAACATTAGAATATTTCATATCCCAAACAAAAGAAACACTGTACATATCTACAAGATACAGTGAAGTTAGCAACCATTCAAATATTGTCGTATCAGTATACCATTTAAAAATATCATTAAAATACATGTTTAAAAATGGTTTATATATAACAATTGATATACCATTTTTTAAATGTATTCAATGATAAAATGAAACAAGAGGCCCATGGGCCTTAACGCTCACCTGAGGCTAAGTACATATCTCATGCAGAGGTTCAATGGTCAATAACATTTATTAAAGAAAACTCCTAATTTTCAGCAGTAAGGCAGAATTAAATGCAAGGATTTTTACAAATTAATCATACCTTGTCCCGAGCTTGCTACATATAATATATGTATAATATATGAATATATAATATATAGTCTATCTACAACACCTTATTTATAAACAGCTAAAAAAGTAAAAACAAAAGTATGAAACTATGACCTTCATCTATATATCAAAATGATTGTTAGGTCATTACCTACAATATTCGAATATACATGCCTATACAAAAAGTTAATAGTTTTCGAGATAATTAACCATTTCAGTATCCTTTCCCATCTGTAACCTTGACCTTTGAACCCATTACCTTAATCTATATATCAAAATGATCGTTAAATCAACTTCTACAATATTGATATACATGTTTATACAAAAAGTTTATAGTTTTTGAGATAATTAACCATTTTTAAGTATCCTTTCGCATCTGTGACCTTGACCTTTTGAATCCATGACCTTAATCTTTATATCAAAATCATTGTTAAATCAATTCCTATTGTATTATACATGTCTATACAAAAAGTTAATAATTTTCGAAATAATTAACCATTTCCGTATTGTTTTGCATCTGTGACTTTGATCTTTGAACCCATGACCTTTATTAATATATCAAAATGACCATTGTGCCATTACCTACAATATTCTAATATTAATGCCTATACAAAAAGTTAATAGTTTTACAGATAATCAACTATAACGGTAATAGTTGTGCATCCTTAACCTAGACCTTTGAACTCATGACCTTGATCTATGTATTAAAATAATCGTCATGTCAATACCTACAACTAATTTAAATTCCCATGCCATTATCACCTGAAATGTTTAAAAAAATAGCATTTTTTATCAAAGGTCAAAAACAGGACATGACCTTGACCTTTGACCTTGACATCTTTTGGAAGAAAATAGAAAGACAATATCAACAGTGAAAACTCCATGCAATTATCTTCAGCCATTATTGAGTTATAACAATAAATGTCTCATTTTCAAAATTACATAATTTTACGCAAAAAATGCGTAACCTATTTTTTGTTCAATTTTCATGAAAAACACAATTTTAATCTTCCCAGGTATGCTGAATCTAAATATCTAATAAAAATTTGCCTGCACCTTTTGCTTTCAGAGAAGAAGATTTTTTTGTCTTTTTGCTATTTTTAGTAGCGGCGGCCATCTTGTTGGGTGTGGCCAAACCCCGAACACAATTTTGAAAGGCTGTTACCCAGGCATGATAATTGCCAAGTTTCATCAAATTTGGCCCAGTAGTTTTGGAGGAGAAGATTAAAATGTAAAGTTTACACACGACAGACGACAGGCGACGGACGGTGATATATTGCAATTGCTCATCTGAGCCTTTGGCTCAGGTGAGCTAAAAACTATGCAACAAAGGCAATAATTGAACACAATGTGTATTGCAAATTCCTAAATGCAATTATAAAAATGTACAAAAACAACCAAGACCACATGAAACAAACAAAAGAAAACCACAGATTGATTGATTGATTGATTGAGTGAATGGGCCGTTACCTACCAGTCAAGAATTTTTAACTTATATCAAAATGTCATCAGCTATAGGTAAAGTCACAGCAATTTTTACCTTTCAAATGCATTGTTTTTTGCAGCAATTCCATCTAAAATTTTGTTGTAACAGAACATTTCTTTTTATAATTCATATAAAATATAATAATTCATATAAAAGTTATAATTCATATAAAATATAATAATTCATATAATAGTTATAATTCATATAAAATTACCATTGCACTTAACACTTTGTATCCCCTTGTCATCACGTGATCTAGTATGTTATCTGTGGGCCAACTACCGGTCAGAGGATTTCTACTGCAATAAGTACATTGTCTAACAATGTCTGCATAACCAGATACATAATCCTCCCTTATAAACTCCATGTAGTTATCTGAAATATTGTAAGTATATTTATTATGAGTAGTAGTAGTAGTGATGGTGGCAGCAGTAGTAGTAGTGACAACAATAGAAGTAGTGGTAGCAACAGCAGAAGTAGTAGTGGCAACAGTAGTAGTAGTGACAACAGTAGAAGTAGTGGTAGAAACAGCAGAAGTAGTAGTGGCAGCAGTAGTAGTAGTGGCAACAGTAGCAATAGTAGTAGTGACAGCAGTAGTAGTAGTGACAGCAGATGAAACAGAAGGGGTAGTGGAAATGGCAGCAGTAGCAGTAGTAGTAGTAGTAAAAGTAGTTGTAATAGTAGAAGTAACATTAGTAGTAATAGTGACAGCAGCAGTAATAGTGGCAGCAGCAGCAGTAGTAGTAATAGTGGCAGTAGTAGTGGTATAGTGACAGCAGAAATAGTAGCAGTGGCAGCAGCAGTAGTAAATGTAATAGTGGCAGTAGTAGTAGTATAGTGACAGCAGCAGTAGTAAAAGTAATAGTGGCAGTAGTAGTAGTATAGTGACAGCAGCAGTAGTAGTAGTAATAGTGGCAGTAGTAGTAGTATAGTGTCAGCAGCAGTAGAAGTAGTACTAGTAGTAATAGTGGCAGTAGTAGTACTTAGTAGGAGTAATAGTGGCAGTAGTAGTAGTATAGTGACAGCAGAAACAGTAGTAATAGTGGCAGTAGTAGTAGTAAAGTGACAGCAGTAGTAATAGTAGTGGCAGCAGTTGTTCTTAGTAGTAGAAGTAATAGCGGCAGCAGTAGTAGTAGTATTGTCAGCAGCAGAAGTAGTAGGAGTAATAGTGGCAGTAGTAGTATAGTGACAGCAGTAGTAGTAGTAGTGGCAGCAGTAGTAGGAGTAATAGTGGCAGCAGTAGTAGTAGTAGTGGCAGTAGTAGTAGTAGTAGTGTCAGTAGTAGTAGTAGTGGCAGTAGTAGTAGTAGTGTCAGTGGCAGTAGTAGTAATAGTGGCAGCAGTAGTAGTGGCAGCAGTAGTAGTAGTGGCAGTAGTAGTAGTATTGTCAATAGTAGTAGTAGTGGCAGTAGTAGTAGTAGTGTCAGTGGCAGTAGTAGTGTCAGTAGTAGTAGTAGTGGCAGTAGTAGTAGTAGTGTCAGTGGCAGTAGTAGTAATAGTGGCAGCAGTAGTAATAGTGGCAGCAGTAGTAGTAGTGGCAGTAGTAGTAGTATTGTCAATAGTAGCAATAGTGGCAGTAGTAGTAGTAGTGTCAGTAGTAGTAGTAGTAGGCAGTAGTAGTAGTAGTGTCAGTGGCAGTAGTAGTAATAGTGGCAGCAGTAGTAGTGGCAGTGGCAGCAGTAGTAGTAGTAGTGGCAGTGGCAGCAGTAGTAGTAGTAGTAGTGGTGTCAGCAGCAGTACATGTAGTATTAGTAGTAATCGTGGCAGTAGTAGTATAGTGACAGTATTAGTGGAGGCAGTAGTTCTAGAAGGAGTAATAGTGGCAGCAGCAGTAGTAGTGTCAGCAGCAGTCGTAGTAGTAGTGTCAGCAGTAGTAATAATGACAGTAGCAGTAGTAATAGTGGCAGCAGTAGTTCTAGTGGAGTAATAGTGCTAGCAGTAGTAGTAGTAGTAGTGTCAGTGGTGGCAGTAGTAGTAGTAGTAGTGTCAGCAGTAGTAATAGTGGCAGCAGTAATAGTAATAGTAGTAGTGTAAGTAGTAGTAATAGTGGCAGCAGTAGTAGTGAAAGTAGTAATAGTGGCAGTAGTAGAAGTAATAGTGGCAGTAGTAGAAGTAATAGTGGCATCAGCAGTAGTAGTAGTAGTAGTAGTAGTGTCAGCAGTAGTAATAATGACAGTAGTAGTAGTAGTGTCAGCAGCAGTAGTAGTATAGTGACAGCAGTAGTAGTAGTGTTGTCATCAGCAGTAGTCTTAGGAGTTATAGTGGCAGTAGTAGTAGTATAGTGACAGTAGTAGGAGTAATAGTGTCAGCAGCAGTAGTATTAGTAGTGTCAGTGGCAGCAGTAGTAGTATAGTGACAGTAGTAGTAGTAGTAGTGTCAGCAGCAGTAGTAGTATAGTGACAGTAGTAATAGTAGTAGTGGCAGCAGTAGTAGTAAGTAGTAGGAGTAATATTGGCAGCAGTAGTAGTAGTAGTGTCAGCAGCAGTAGTGGTATAGTGACAGCAGTAGTAGTAGCATTGTCATCAGCAGTAGTCGTAGGAGTTATAGTGGCAGTAGTAGTAGTATAGTGGCAGTAGTAGGAGTGATAGTGTCAGCAGCAGTAGTATTAGTAGTAATCATGGCAATAGTAGTATAGTGACAGTAGTAGTTGAGGCAGCAGTAGTAGTAGGAGTAATAGTGGCAGCAGTAGTTCCAATGGAGTAATAGTACTAGCAGTAGTAGTAGTGTCAACAGTAGTAATAGTGGCAGCAGTGCTAGTAGTAGTAGTCAGCAGTAGTAATAGTGGCAGCAGTAGTAGTGGCAGTAGTAGTAGTAGTAGTGTCAACAGTAGTAATAGTGGCAGCAGTGCTAGTAGTAGTAGTCAGCAGTAGTAATAGTGGCAGTGGCAGTAGTAGTAGTAGTAGTGTCAACAGTAGTAATAGTGGCAGCAGTGCTAGTAGTAGTCAGCAGTAGTAATAGTGGCAGCAGTAGTAGTGGCAGGGGCAGTAGTAGTAGTAGTAGTGTCAACAGTAGTAATAGTGGCAGCAGTGAAAGTAGTAGTAGTGTCAGCAGTAGTAATAGTGGCAGCAGTAGTAGTAGTAGTGTCAGCAGTAGTAGTAGTAGTGGCAGCAGTAGTAGTAGTTGTAGTGTCAGTGGCAGTAGTAGTAGTTGTAGTGTCAGTGGCAGAAGTAGTAGTAGTAGTAGTAGTAGTAGTGTCAGCAGTAGTAATAGTGGCAGCAGTAGTAGTAGTAGTGTCAGCAGTAGTAGTAGTAGTGTCAGTGGCAGAAGTAGTAGTAGTAGTAGTAGTGTCAGCAGTAGTAATAGTGGCAGCAGTAGTAGTAGTAGTGGCAGCAGTAGTAGTAGTAGTGTCAGTGGCAGTAGTAGTAGTAGTAGTGGCAGTAGTAGTAATAGCGGCAGCAGTGATAGTAGTAGTAGTGTCAGTCGTAGTAATTGTGGCAGCAGTAGTAGTAGTGGTGTTAGCAGTAGTAATAGTGATGGTAGTAGTAGTAGTAATGACAGTAGCAGTAATAGTGGCAGCAGTAGTAGTAGTGTCAGTAGAAGTAGTAGTGACAGTAGTAGTAGTAGTGTCAGCAGTAGTAGTAGTGTCAGTAGAAGTAGTAGTGACAGTAGTAGTAGTATAGTGTCAGCAGTAGTAGTAGTGGCAGTAGTAGAAGTAATAGTGGCAGCAGTAGTAGTTGTAGTGTGTCCAGTAGTAGTAGTAGTAGCAGTAGTAGTAATAGTGGCAGCAGCAGTAGTAGTAGTAGTGTCAGCAGTAGTAGTAGTGGTAGTAGTTGAAGTAATAGTGGCAGCAGTAGTATTAGTAGTGACAGCGGATGCAGCAGAAGTGTAGTGGAAATGGCAGCAGTAGCAGTAGTAGTTGTAAAAGTAAGAATAGAGTAACAATGACAACATTAGTAGTAATAGTGACAGCATCACTTATAAAATGTACACAATTAAGAACAAACAACTACTCTGTCATATTTATTACATATTTTCAGGTAACCAGAAAAATTAAAAACATGCTGAATTATGCAAGTTGCAAACCGAGAACCAGTTCTAAAGGACGTTAGCATATTATAGCACGGTCGCATGTCCATATAAGAAACATCTAACCTTCAAATTTTCCAGCCACAGAGTTATCGGGAATTCTCGGCCCAGCATTTATATCGCCAATGATAATGGCTTTGCTTCTGTCACAAGAAGATCCAATGAGAGTTTTTACCTCACGCCTGTTCTGTTCGTCATATGTTAAGAATGGAACGTTTACTATGAAAAAGACAAACAACTCTATAAGCGTACGTGTTACATGTATATTGTGCATTTAAAACAATTAAATGAAAATCTGTCTTTGAAGCGCTATCATTTTTAGGACTTGTAAATTTTGGAGCTAGATTTATTCCGGATATGGCTACCAAGTCGGAGCCAATACGCAGGTACACAGAACATAATTATTATTTCTTTTCCATTTCATTGCAAGTGGCGAATAGAATCTTATTCGACAAACTTTCATTTCCTACAGCTTTAGCTGTCGACATGGAGATCTTTATACTTACATTCGTTGCATCTTACAAACGAATAAGGTTCGATTACAAGCATCAAAAGTGACGAATAGAGCTACCCTACCCAAAAACGAATACTGAAATTGACTATTTCACTTGACAATTATTTCTAAACATGTTAATTTTTAAGCACTACTGGCCATTTCAGTCAAATTTTTATCAGCGGATTTTTTCAATAAAAAATTAACAACATTGCTGTGCCCTATGTGTTTTAAAGATCTCTTGTAAAATCAGGCGAGATTAAATAATTTTTACTTTGCAAAATAACTTCAGCGAGAGTCCTTATTTTCCAGCCACTAAGTTTACTGGGGGAGTAGATCTTATGATACGGGGGGGGGGGTGTTTATCACTCGGTTTTAATAATTGTACATGTATTTCGTAAATTGGATACATACTATCAAAATAGTCCGAAGTACCAAAAAATCCAGTTAAATGTACAGATTTGATCTCCCCAACACCTTTAACCTAAAATATGTACAAATATATATACCGTTATAAACACCATGGTTTACAATATATACATTTTCTACTACAAGTTGATCTAATGGAATAAAATTTTAAGAACAACGACAAGAGAAAACATATAATTATTACTTAACCCGTTTTTATTTCGCAGCACTGGACAGTCGTTTCGGAATTGAAAATATCATCACCAAAATGATGTGAATTCAAATGTTTAATATATTAAAAAAAAACAAAAACAAAGATACTATTCCATGTCCAAATCACAATCCGGAGCAAAATAAAAAATAGCTTTGAAAAATGACAAGTTAGATTAAACACGTGGAAGTCCACCTGGGAAGTAAGACGGGGTGGATTGGAAGGGTATGGCGTTCTTTTCAGCTAGCTACATCCGCCATGCGTGTAATGAAAATTGAGTGAAAGTAGATAACAATGCCCCTGACAGCCTCGAGCAGATCCTAGAGTAGTTCGCAGACTAAATATCTGTGTTTTTCTCCGAGGGGTAACGGTTCCTCTATCATCCAAATATTGACCACTAGTTTATCTATGCATACTGCCGTAATTCAAAGAATACATACGTCCCAACAATACTTTGATCATTAATTTGTATAATGACATACGTTTACTCTTAGATAGCCTTTAGGTATAAGTTGAATTTTTCTTGGATTAAATGACACGATCTCCATATCTGATATTGGTTTTTTACTCAGAATCAATAATCCTTCTGGGTTGAAGTTAAATGGCGCCGTAATGCATCTCTCAATGCCAACTGCCGTCGCATTGCCTCCACCCTGATATGCAAGAACATTACAGCTTAAACATTCTTGTGAGAGCCTAGAATCCAGTTGACATTCTTCCATAACGCATTGTGTTAATTCCTTATTGTTTGGCCTTTGTAAACAGTCACTATTTACAATACAAGCCAGTGCAGGGTATTCAGGCGGTTTGCATGCTGGTCCTGGTTTTATGGTTCCGTCTTCAAGATGAATTCCACTGAACGAATACGGATATTTGTTCTTCAATGCGTCGGTTATGTCTTTGACATCTTTCCCATACCATACCTAGATTGAAAAATTAACGTATTAAATCACCTTTGGTCCGATAACATATTTCAGACCTTATATAATAAAAATAAAATACATAACTTTAAATGACATTTTTATTCTAAAGATGTCCATACTAGTATCTAAAAGGAAACGACCGCGCGGTGTGTGTGTGTGTTTGTGTGTGTGTGTGTGTGAGAGAGAGAGAAAGAGAGAGAGAGAGATTTTACCTCCTGAAGACTGATAAAATCTCCTAGGTTGTTATCGTTCAAAAAGTCTATAACACGACCCTGTCTCTGTTTAACATCCTTGACCAGTCCAACATTAAAGGAACTCATAGAGAATTCTTCACTCCTTCCGAAGACATTCACAATCGAAATAATAAGCAGGAATATTGCACCAATCATGTCGAACCTCTGTAAAACAATGTTACACTTGATGGATTGAAGGATATATTTCTCAATTATGTTTTTATTGCCTCAAAATTTAGAGTACATTAATATTTTTATACATATCATTATCAATAACATAAAAAATTTAAACATTAAACATATTACAGAAATATTATAAAAACAGAATATATATATACCGGTATATGAGTAAAGACTGGGCAACACGCCTATATAAACCATTGTCGCGCATAATAAAATTTCGCGGCTTTGTGAATGTATCGTGCTGCATTCACCAAAACATGTCTCCGTCTTTTGAAGTGATATTGAAGAAATTCTGTTCAAAACAGCCTAGAAACTTAAAAATCAAAAATAGTTATTAGTATTCAAGTAAAACGCAAACTGGCAAAAAAAAGTAAAAAAAAAATATACTAATCCATGTCCAAATCACAATCCAGAAATAAAGTAAAAACTTTGAAACGAACAAGTTACGTTAAACACATGACCTTCCACCAGGGAAGCGAGGCCGGGCCCTCCGGATGGGTAAGCACCTCCTGTTTAGCTAGCTACACCCGCCACGTGTGTAATCAAAATTGTGTGAAAGGAACGTGGGACTTCACAATCCTGGACACAGAGACACCAAACTTATCAACGATACTGTGATGACGGCCATAAAACTTTTGAGGGCCTTGATAAGCTTAGGCTTGTAATATTACTGGATCCACAATTTATGTGTAAGCAACTTGCATCGTTGTATAAAGCCCTCTTGGTTGTATAAGACACTTTACTTGAATATACAATGTTAACATTATATACGAGTATAGAGAGAGTTTAACCTGCACTTTACCTGAATATGCAATGTTAACATTATATACTAGTACCTGCAATTTACCTGAATATGCAATGTTAACATTATATACTAGTATAGAGAGAGTTTAACCTGCACTTTACCTGAATATGCAATGTTAACATTATATACTAGTACCTGCAATTTACCTGAATATGCAATGTTAACATTATATACTAGTATAGAGAGAGTTTAACCTGCAATTTACCTGAATATGCAATGTTAACATTATATACTAGTATAGAGAGAGTTTAACCTGCACTTTACCTGAATATGCAATGTTAACATTATATACTAGTATAGAGAGAGTTTAACCTGCAATTTACCTGAATATACAATGTTAACATTATATACTAATATAGAGAGAGAGTTTAACCTGCAATTTACCTGAATATACAATGTTAACATTATATACTAGTATAGAGAGAGTTTAACCTGCAATTTACCTGAATATACAATGTTAACATTATATACGAGTATAGAGAGAGTTTAACCTGCAATTTCACATAAGAGAAAGAGAGAAGTGTTGCCTGTATTTTTACATGAGAGAGACAGGTTACCTGCATGTGTGAGAGAGAGTAACACAATACAATCCAAGACGTTCGAATGCCAAATAAAAATTACACTGCTATTTCTCATGAATTGATTTGTTTTTGACCTATTATATTAATATTGTGCCTTTAGGACATAACCTATTAACTAAAGAGCGGTTCTAATTTAAACGCCACTTACTGAAATATATTGTACAATTGACTTGAGCAATTATGACACAGGGCACAGGGATAGGTAATGTAATTAACACAAGAAAGTGTCCATATGGTATTTTTGTTAGTCTTTGTTAAAACACAATGTGATGCCACTATTTAAGCGACTAGATTTTACATGCATTTTGAAAAAAATAACATTGTACAAATATTGTTTTGTATTTTGGTTTTGATACATTGTTTATTTATTGCATTTCTTTGGACATAAATTCTATATTGCACGTAACAGATAAATGTACAACGTATGAATCTACATTTGTATTACATTTGTAAATACCTTCAAGCCAGACAAGCTCCAGTCCTTAACTAAGAATTCCTTTCTGGCAACATTTGACAATATTTTGTAGTACTACAAATGAATAGTTTCAACAAAATTAGACAATAGATGTAATAAGCCCAGAATAATTAACATGATACTTTCAATTCATACATATCTTGAAAAATAAAAAAATTATCAAGCTTTCAAAGCTACCAGATTTAAGTTAAAGAAAATAGTAGATCAGGAATGATTGTGAAACGGGGATACGAGGGGAGGTCAAAAAGTTCATAGAATGGGGTATATATTGCCGCAACAAACCATACATTTTATTATTATTTTTCAATATAGTCCCTATTTACCCTAATGCACTTAGCCCACTTTTCTTTCAGATTGCCTATACTTTTGAAATAGAAGTCTTCGGTTTGGTCCTGAAACCATGTCTCTGTGGCAGCCTTAAGTCCATCATCATCAGGAAATCTGATTCCCCGTAAATGGGATTTCAAATTTCTAAATAGGAAATAATCACTGGGTGCCAAATCGGGACTGAAGGGAGGGCGATTAAATTGTTCGAACTTTCATTCACGAATCGCTGCTTGTGCAATCCTTGACTTGTGCACAGGAGCATTGTCGTGAAGAAGCAATACCCCTCGGCTCAACTTTTCCCTTCTTTTTAATTTAATAGCAGATTTCAGCTGCTTCCTTAGATCAGCAAAGTAAGCCCCAGTGATAGAGATTCCGGCAGGTTTATAATTGATTAACAGAACACCCCTAGAATCCCAAAACACAGTGGACATGACTTTGCCAGCTGATGGTTGGGTTTTAAATTTCTTTGGTGGGGGTGAGCCAGGGTGCTTCCATTGCATGGACTCTTTTTTGGTTTCTGGTCCCGATGATGAATCAATGTTTCATCACCAGTTACTAAACGTAAATGGAAGCTCTCCGGGTTATTATAAATGTCAAGAAGCTCCCGACTGGAGTCTATGGAAGCGATCCTGTACATTAAGGTTCCTGGGGACCCATCTTGTGGGTACTTTTGGCATCCCAAGATGCTCCTGGATAACCGTGTATACACTTCAATGTGAAATGCCACACTCCCTAGCTATGTCGTCAATCCTAATTCGACGATCATTCATGATTAGGGTCTCCACAGACGTGATAATTTCCTTTGTGATGGCATCAGTTGGCCGACCTGACCGTGGGTCATCCTTCTGTGAGGTGCACCACGTTTAAATTCAGCTGATCATTTTGCCACTGTGGAATAGACAGGACCACTGTCACCGTACACCTCGGGAATTCGCTGATGAATTTCTTTGGCATTTAATCCCTCTACTGCGAGGAACTTAATTACTGTCCTAAACTCAAAATTTTGATTTTCCATCATTGCTTGATGGTCATCGACTTTGAAGGCTTTTGAGAACTACACAAATATGTTGTGACAAATAAACTTGATATGTTTAAATGATGGGATGTTGTGTTGTCTAAATAAGTAAAGAAAATGTATGTTACGTTTGGCTGAATACGCTGTTCTATGAACTTTCTGACTTCCTCTCGTATTACAAGGCATTTTCATTATAAACGAACATACTTGTTAGTCAGAGCTTCGGTGATCTGGCGTAGTTTAACGGTTCACAACTGTTCTTAAATTCTTCTCAACTTTGAGAGAGATTTATCTTTGTCGAAGTTGGGTAATTTTCTCCAGGCGATAACTCTGTTTACTTGCGTCATCTCAGAACTGACTGCCTGGATATAAGTCTTGACTTGGACGAAATCACAATTACTACACCCACACTTTATTACATATTATAACAGTATTTATTTTACAGCACTAGACCGCCGTTTTGATATACATTGTACCATTTCTCATTATGCGCAGAAGTGCTTGAACCAAAAATGTGAAATCACAATTTTTTCAAGGGATTGAAAAATATCCAAAGGACCAAACTACACCTAAGGAAAGACTTCGCATGAAGGAGGATACCAACAAGATAAGTGATACTAAGTAAAAGTCCATTAACAATATGGAGCTCTATGGTGCTTTAAGGTAAAATTGAACTCATTGTACTAAAGCACTGCTTCTAGATGGTATATGAAAATAAAGTTTCACAGATAACTGGCATATAAACTGTTACTTTAACATTTTATATAACGTATGGCTATAACTATAACGTTATAGAATATACAAGATTTGCTAATTATATCCACAGCAAACTAGGGTATTTCTGGGTTTTTTTTTTGTTTGTTTGTTTGTTTGTTTTTTTTTTTGGGGGGGGGTACTGAAATCGCCATATCCGTCTGTCCAAAACCGTGTTCGCGCAATAACTTTCATATTAATTTAGAATTTGGTCAATCGTGATCAAACACAAGATGATGTATCGCATATCACAGTTAGCTGTGAAGGTCACAATTCAAGAACACAACGTTAGTTTCAGTGTCCAAATGTAGTGTCCGCTCCCTAACGTCCACAACTATGTGGATGGAGTTTTGTCCAATCTGGCACAAATGTATACCCATATGAGAAAGTTTTCATTCTACAAATGTACTTGGAAAAAATGTATATCTACATAAGATCATATGTCAAATACCATATTAAGATGTGAAGTCCAAACGTCAAGGTCACAAGTCTTTGTTTCTGTGTCCAATTATCACAATTTCTCAATAACTATTGATGGATTTTAAACCAACATGACACAAATGTATACCAATATACTGCTGCAACTCTGTCACGTTTCCTTTTTAGAGGCAGACATACTGGTGTCGTTCATGTACGGTCATGTGTTTTATTTTCAATTATTCTTAACTTTTTTGGACAATGAGATTAGTTTTTCATTTTAAGATGTATCGTTTGGTAGACCACAGATTGTGGAGAAGATAAGAGTAATTGAGGTTCCTCCAATAACGGAACCACACAACAAGACAAGACACCGCTTTATGACACCTTGCCTACAGATGGTGTGACCATCATCTTGTCTGCAGATGATTGCGTCTTGAACCTCTTTAGCCTCGGGGACCAAGACCCTACCCACTGGCGACTTTGAGCTTTAGTCTCTGGCTCATTTAAAGAACCAACGTCTCATCTACAGTAACCAGACGCATAAGAAAATCATCTTTTGACCAAAAACGCTTCAACAAGGCGCTGTATACTGATGCTCTGGTTGACATGTGTTCATCGCTAAGATATTCGGGGACCCCACGGGCTGTTAGTTTGCGCACACCTAAACGATGAAGTAAAACGCTACTATGTGTAATGCCTAATGTGTGTGCTATTTCTTCCAACCGAATTCCCTTATCAAAGTAAATCATACCCAAAAGTTTGTCATGCATTTTTTCGTCGGTGTCATCCAGTGGGCGTCTAGACCGGTTATCATCTTCTAAAGACATCCTTCTGCGTTTAAATTCCCATATTCAGAATTTAACATGTACATAAAATGGTGCAGAAGACCCATAAAAATAGGATAACTCGCCTTGTACTTGTATTTCCTTGCCTTTTTTACCTTTTAAATACAAGTACCGAATAATAGGCATGCCTTAACAACACTAGCCATGTTTGACATCCAATATCTTATTGAAGAATGACTCGATACGCGTGCAACTTTGTATCCAGGTATAAAACATTTACTAGTATTGAATCAAAGCACGAAAATCATTACCGTGTCGGACAATCGGAAATGGGATAGGCTGGTTACTTAATGACTCGCCCTCTTATGTATAATGTATAATGTATTTAAAAAGGAAAGTTATGTAAACCGAAACATCAATGTCTTGAAAAGTTAATAAATACTTGGTAAATGTAGATTTAAGACATAAGAGGGACAAATACTGAAATTGTTGTTTATAAAACTTCAGAAATTTGGGAGGCAGGCTATATCATACACTGTACGACAACATTGAGTGACTGTGTATGCATTCCCCATAATAATCACGGAATATTATGTCAACATGATTTCTTGTGTGTTTGTAGGCCCCAAACCACACCGCCAATTTATCATACCGTACCAGTGTCCCTTAACATGCGTTAAAATCGTGCAAGTAAACAGTCGAATACAATACTACACTTCGACTGAAAAAATGTGCGTTTACAGTAGCTGAGCAACCGCCAAAAGAAATTTTCCTGTTTAATTGGTAACCTTAAGCTGTATCCATTTGTGACAAATATTCCATACAATGCTACTAGTAACTAAGAATTTCAACCCTATACACTGTAAAACATAAATGAATTTGGATGCAACCAAGTTGTCTGAATTTGTAAAGGTTGTTCATTGTATACATCGCTATGAAAAGTATAAAATTGGGAATTTCCTAATCAGTTGTCTAAAGGATTTTAGATGTGAATACATCTATTTCTTTCACTTATTTTTGAGATATAGAATTACAGTTCTGTGTATGCTATGTTTTGAATGGTAAATGAAGTTCTACCTAGGTTTGACGATACTTCTCATTGGCATTCCAGTACTTAGTATATTGTTTTTAGCTACAACTTTGAGAATTCTATCAGAATAGTATAATCGATTTAATGTTTATTAAATTACCATTGCACTTAACACTTTGTATCCTCTTGTCATCACGTGATCTAGTATGTTATCTGTGGGCCAACTACCGGTCAGAGGATTTCTACTGCAATAAGTACATTGTCCAACAATGTCTACATAACCAGATACATAACCCTCCCTTATAAACTCCATGTAGTTATCTGAAATATTGTAAGTATATATTGGTCTTTTGGTTATCTTTTCAACATCTCGAAAAAATTGGTTTAATAATTTTGCAAGCACTGTAAAATACAAACTAGTGTTGTAAAATACAAACTAGTGCTGTAAAATACAAACTAGTATTGTAAAATACAAACTAGTTCTGTAAAATACAAACAAGTGGTGTGAAATACAAACAAGTGATGTAAAATACAAACTAGTGATGTAAAATACAAACTAGTGATGCGAAATACAAACTAGTTCTGTAAAATACAAACAAGTGATGTGAAATACAAACAAGTGATGTAAAATACAAACTAGTGATGTGAAATACAAACTAGTTCTGTAAAATACAAACAAGTGATGTGAAATACAAACAAGTGATGTAAAATACAAACTAGTGATGTAAAATACAAACTAGTGATGCGAAATACAAACTAGTGCTGTAAAATACAAACTAGTGATGTGAAATACAAACTAGTTCTGTAAAATACAAACAAGTGATGTGAAATACAAACAAGTGATGTAAAATACAAACTAGTGATGTAAAATACAAACTAGTGATGCGAAATACAAACTAGTGCTGTAAAATACAAACTAGTGATGTGAAATACAAACTAGTGATGTAAAATACAAACTAGTGTTGTAAAATACAAACAGGTAAGTATTGTGTAATTAATAACATACTACAGTGCCTACGGCAGTAGCGGATCTCAGTCAGTAGCGGATCATTTTTTAGAATAAAGTTTATTTTTTCCATAGCATTACGGGAGACCAATAAAACCCGGATATATTTCTGTAAAGCTGGTATTTTTACTTAATTCTACGTTTCATTTGTGTTGATAAACGTCCTATTTTTTTAAGTCTCGGCTTTTTAATGCAAATGCCACAAGCGTCTCAGCGACATGGATGTGATTTCTAAAACCTAACTTTCGATTTGACCAACGTGTTCAATACTTTCAAAAGGAATTTGAAATGATTACAATAGCTCTTTACACTCGTTAACATGTCTTCTTTCACGACATAAACCTTTATTGAGCTTTACAGTTCATGACAATATGAAATAAACCAGTTTATGCAGGGTGTAATTACGGCAATAACGGATCAGCTGCTGTCTACAGGGGACCTCTCGAAAGGCTAAGAAAAATATGGCATGTACCCATGGGGCTATCTGGTGCTTTCAGAAAAATAATAGATTCTGATGGATTCAGTTATGCAGAGGCTATTGGAGAACCAGTGCCTAGCTGGGGGGGGGCATTGTCATGCCATGCCACTATCTTATTTATCATGTGATAAGACCAGATCAATTGGCATTTTAAAGAAGCCATAATTGTCATGTTTAAAGGATAATCTGTATGAGATTAGAATATGTTGAATAAATACATTAATATCCAACCCTATATTTTGTGTTTAAGACAATTAAAGTTTCATTCCGTTCTATATTTTTGTCTGGTAACAATTTTGGACCTATGATGTACAGTGTACAATACCAATAAGTATCATTGTATGTATATACTGTTCTTGTCAAAATAAAATCTTCATGGACAAGAGCAAGAGTATGTCATAATATTTATAACTTATAAGGTACAATTATTTTATTTTATTTCCTTCGCCATTTACTGCTTTTATAATTCAGTATTTAAGACAATGTTGATTGACTTAATTTATCAGGGACATTGCAATGATTTGTTTTTTTGCTATTTATTTTAATCATGACATTTGTTGATATTACGATTAAAACTCTTTAATATATTGTTTCATGATTAGTATTTTTTGCAATTGAATAATGGAAACTCAAACTGATCATGTTTTGAGTTGATCCCCTATCGTTTTCTTGACACTAGGTGGCGCGATCCGCTACTCACAAATTGATTCGTTACTGACGTAAATACATGGGATACAAAACGCGTGGATTGTCCATACTTATGGTCAGGCGATTTTTATCATCTAATGATAAATTAAAAGAGTGGAGAAATGTCAATTGATAGTACCAAAAAAATACAATCGGCAGCGATGTTTTTCTCGGAGAGCAGTGAATATTGCACTAATGATCCGCTACTGCCGTAAGCACTGTACTTCTGTGTAATATTAACATACTACTTCTGTGTAATATTAACATATTATAACTATCGCCGGAATATCGTCTCATTAGGGTGATAAAACTGCCATTAGGGTTCATCTTTATTCCCCTTAAAGCAAAATGACAAACTTTGTCTGAACAAATGGTGACGATGGTTCGAGGTTTTACTGTAATAAGTATGAAATATAATTTGATAGTATAAAATAAAATAAAGGACAGAATTTGCCTTCATATCTAGACTGCATATTACATTATATTTTCCGGGTGCAAGCGGAAAGCGTCACATTTTATCTGGGAATCACTCTATAGCTTCATCCTTCCTGTGTCTAGTGTGTTTTACACGGGACAATACATGCAGTTAGCCTAAATCAGGATATGACAACTTGAATTTCTAATTTTATGAATTGAAAACTTACCGTTTCCTTTTGCGCATCACTGTATGCAGTTATTGTTTTAATTTTTAAATTCAGCTTTAAGATTTTGAAGTGCATACAGAATTTTGAAATTTTGAAATCGGTGTATAGTTCTATATTGCAGCTTCTATGGGCTTTGCTAAATAAATTTTATTTTTAAAATTAAATTAAATAGAAAAATTCTGTATATTAAAGGGATTTATATTCCTTAGGATCCCATTAAATTTATGACAATTCAAACTTTATTTCCTCCATTATAGAGATACATATAGTGTTATTTACAACACAAAACATAATTATTAATTAAGGCACTGAAAGTATATATACACAATGTACATATGATATAATTGTATAATAAATGTTACCAATGTATATCATTTTACGTAAACACTAGATGCTGCCTTGACATAAGTGAAGCAGATAGATTTGAATAATTTCTTATCTTCTGTGTTATGAAATCTAAATTCAGTTTTTTTTCCTAAAGGACACTGAGTGAGTGTTTCCTCGTCATACCCAGCTACTTCTACAGATAGACGGATGTCAAAATTATCTAACAATATGTTAAACAATATGTTACTCAGGACAGAAACACAATGCGTGAGACAGGATGTATCCGTATTCAGTGTCATATGCTACTTATGAATCTATTATTTCATAAAAAAATCTAAAGTAGCACGTGACAATATAATAATCTGTGGGCGTTAATAGCGGCAATAAATTATCAAAACGATCGAAAATAATTTTTTCAAATTCATAGAAAAGTATTTTTTTTCATAATTGAAAATACATTTTTTATTTCATGATAAAACGACAGGTAACTCTTGTGTGTGTGTCATGTGATTTGCTAAATTTGATTTTTTCTTTTTTGAATAATGCATTCAGATTCTGCCTTGTGCTGATTTTGAATGCATTATTTTAATAGAAATTCATTACCTTTTTAGACAATTTTATTTTAATTTTGATATAATATCCAGATTATTTTATGCAATAAATAATTTTTATGAAGTCATTATAAATTAGAAACATATTTAGATTTTTATACACGGTCAATTTCAAAACAAATTTAGGATTTAATCACTCCATTTACACACAAGAAAAATCAAATAAATAAATAAATAAATAATAAATAAATAAATAAATAAGCTGTCCATACGCCACCTCTTACATATCTCGTACTGTTTGTTTTGTGCTATTTTTTAAAGATAATATAAAATATAAAATATAAATTCAGCACATGAAAATATAGAAAATGAGTATAACTTTTTACGGGTTTATCATTATACAGATAGATTTAATAAAAAATTTTCAAAAAAGTAGTTTGGTAAATGGCCAAATATGTTTACATTTGTTACTTTTTTATCTGCTAATAATAAAATTGACAATGTTATTAGCAAGTTATCGAGTATATGTACCATGTTGATACAAACAATAATATACACACGTGCATTGAAAGAAGAGGTATATCTTATTATAAATTTATAAATTTTTGAATTAAATATTTATCTTTCAGAAAATAAAAAATAAAATGACACAAATACCAGTATATATATATATATATATTTGTATTTGCAACCTTGGTTTTAATGTTTGTAAAAGTGTTTTGTAATGTTTATACACAATAAAGATCAATTGAAATGAAAAAAAAAAACCCAACATCTTATACCTATTATACCAGTGTTATTTTACATTACCACTCCGTTTTGCAATATCTAAAATATATTCTCAGGTAGCCAGGATTTGTCTTAGTTAATCAATGTGCAAACCAAGAGCTAACTCTCAACATCGTTATCACAAAGTACGATCGTATGTTGATAATATAAGAAACATCTAACCTTCAAATATTCCAGCCAGTGAGTTATCGGAGCTAAATAATATAATTTTTAGGTTTGAAAAGTAACTACAGCGAAGTCCTTATTTTCAAACCAACTTCTAAATTTACTCAGGAATACATCGTGTGATACCTGGAGGGTTATATCATTCGGTGATGATATTTGTATTTCTTTAATTGGATACATACTATCAAAATAGTCCGAAAAACCAAAAAAATCCAGTTAAATGTACAGATTTTCTTACCAACACCTTTAACCTAAAATATGTGCAAATATATGTGGTGAATAATTGTCATGATTTATAATATACATTTTTCTACTGCAAATTTATTTGAAGAAATTAAATTTCAATATTTGTTTCAATGACAAGAGAAAGCATTTATAATTCTTACTTTACCTGTTTTAATTTGGAAGTACTAGACGATAGTTTCGGAATAAGCAGTAGTACTCGGATTAAAATTATAGAAATCCAAGTATATGGAAAATAGAAGAAGGACAAATATCTATTTTACCAATTAAAAACAACAAACATACTACTATGTTTATTTAGCCTATTTCGGAGAAAGCAAGATCGCAAAATACTCTATAAATTTCAATACGACGGGTACAAGTCAATGATTCTTTTACTTACATGAGCCGAGTCGTAACTGAAAATTTCTGTTTCGGTTCCATCCTTGCTTAATATATCATTTTATGCGACAAAATATAACCTGGGTGGGTGTTTACAATGGTAAACTTTTTTACGAAATTGCGGGGTTCTTTATGTTACGTAGTCATGACGAAAGAGTCGACTATTTACGTAGGTTAGTGCAGCTCAAGAACGGATTGATTTTTGCGTAACTGGGATGACCAAAATCGATTTAATAAAGTAATAAAGTGAATTACCTTTCTGCGTTTTCAAACTTTTGAAAAAAGTTGACGTAAATTCAAACTTTTAAACTCAACCCGACCTTTGAACTATCCTTCATTGTACCCCTCGCGAACCTACGTAAATAATAAATTCTTCTGTCATCATTACGTCACACGAAAGACTCCGCCATTTTGTCAAAATATTTACCATTGTAAATACCCATTCAAAACACGTTTTGGTGCATTAAAGAAGTTATAATGCATGAATTAGATCGAAATAAGGATTATTAGCAACGACTCGGCTCATGTAAGTAAATGATTAATTGATTTTAACCGTGCCATTCAAATCTTTGAAATATTAGCGTTATTCTTTTCTCTCCAACAGAGTAAACGGACAATAATCCATGTTCGAATCACAATCCAGAAGCAAAGTTAAATTTTTGGAACTGACAAGTGAGGTTAATCACATGAACTTCCACCAGAAAAGTGAAGTCGGGTGATCCGGAAGGGTAAGCACCTCCTGTTTAGCTAGCTACATCTGCCACGCGTGTAATCAATATTGTGTGAAAGGAACATGGATCTATGGGACGTTAAATATATCCAGGGCAATCCTGGACACAGAGACATCAAACTTATCAACCATACTGTGATGGCGGTCATAAAACTTTTTAAGAGCCTTGATAAGCCTAGGCTTGTAATATCCCATGGACAACAATTTATTTGCAAGCAGTCTGCTTCGTTGTAGAAGGTCCCCGTAGTGGGAACAAGCTCTACTATAGCGTATTATGCTATATAAAGCAGAACATGAGGAATCAGTCTTATCTTTTATTTCAAATTCATTAGGATAGATGGCATTCACAGAGTCTTCAAATTTAGGATTAATAAGAGACAGAACGTCATCTATATATCTGTATGCGGAATTGAATGATTTGGCGACATTCTTCTCGTCAGATTTAATAAGGTTCTGTATAAATTGTGCTTCATGAGAATAAAGAAACAAATCAGCAAGCAATGGTGCACAGTTTGTACCCATTGGTATACCAATTGTTTGCTGGAAAATTATGATATCAAACAAAACAAATATGTTATCTATCAAAAACTCCAACATTATGTTGATGGTATCTTTGGTATATTTTTGTTTGGAATCCGTATGGTGCTTGACAAAATAACCAGAATCCTTGTTCAGCACCCACCAGATATTTGTATATTGGCTTACTTTTACCGTTTTTGTAAAAGAATGTCAGGTGAATACTTTCTTTAAGACGTTCTTTCAATTTTGAAAGAGGGATAGTGGGATTACAGTGGTTCTAACAGCATCGGGCAGATCCTAGCGTCGCTAGGTACAGATCCGTATAAGTAGTTTTCTCCGGACATTTCAGGGTTTTTTGTCTACCATAAACATTGATTAACCACCATCTTATCTATGTGTACTACCATAATCAACTCAGTTTAAGGAATACATACGTATCACCAATACTTCGATAAATAATTTGATTATGGCATACGTTTACTCTTAGATAGCCTTTAGGTACAAGTTGGATTTTCCTGGATTAAATGGCACGATCTCCATATCTGATAATGGTTTTTTACGGAGCACGCGGCCTCATTGCCCTGGTGGAAGTTCATGTGTTTAATCTAACTTGTCGGTTTCAAAGTTTTTACTTTGCTTCTAGATTGTGATTTAGACATGGATTGGGTTTTAATTTTATGTATAGGTGTACGTATTAGTAGACTATAGGTTGTAGGGTAGATTATAAGATTCTAAAATACTAGAATAACACCACCAAGAATCGCTTTATAAAAATTAAAAGATCGTATGCCGGTAATTGTAAACCTGACCATCAGCGGTTGCAATGTTTGTTTGTTTTGCCATGTTTCTTTGAATTAAAAATGAACATACCGAACCATTGCAAAATAAGACAATTTTGTTTAATTGGTTTTTATTAAGTAGTAGTTTTATCCATGTTTGTTTTAGTCACAATTCTTTTGTTCTGTTTTAAACATACACTAAATATAAATGTTTGACTATTAACGCAAAGTTTGTACATTTATAAAAACTGTACCTACTGTTATACATTACATACTATACATATTACACAGAGTGACACCTTTTTTATCGAACGGCACGACTCTTTTATACCGTGTCGTGTTTATTTCATGCAGAAAATGTGGATTTTAAACATTTAAGTATAAGTTATTCGAAAACATAGCAGTTTTTAAGAGCTTTCTTTACTTATTTTCTGCTTATAACAACACACGAAATCTTATTATCTTATTAATTTGCCTTAAAAGAGAAAAAGAAAAAAGCAACACGCGTGTATTCATTTGGGTCGGATTTTTCTTAAGGTGCTTTTTCCGTACATGTATCTATTTTAGTTGCATACATAATGATGTATCGAAATATACACATTTATCAGGGTATGTTAGTTCCGAGAAGTCGTATCCAGTTACCAAGATATTGCTTCAGATTTCTTAATCATTTTAAGTAGACCATAAAGTATCTTGTTATAATATACAATCATTTACATGTATTATAATAATAAACATAGCAGTGGTTATTGCACAAACTTGAGTCCAAGGATTCCTTTACTTTATCTAATTAGAATATATTGTTGTTATATATATATATATATATATATATATAATATATATATATATATATACCGTATGAAGGCATAAGGACATATTAATTGTCATAAGAGATTAGGTTTCAATCATGATTCAAAAATAGGTTAGCGAGGGTAAATTTATCAAATACCCGACTTTGCAATTTTTCTCTTATTTAGTTATAACAGGTTGTGTTAAAATGTTTTGTTAATGAAATTAACAGGATTAAGTCTCTTTTGTAAGCACTAAAACTTCATGAATTAATGGTTGGGTTTTCTGTATCAATCGAAAAAATGTACTCCGAATTTCAGAGTAAATGTTTTAAAGTACATAGAAATCTCAACATTAATCCGTACACACATTAGTAAATATTGATCACGTTTCACTTTGGCTACCAAGATTTGAAAAGCCATCCAAGAATATCAAAATACAGGTGAAAAGTAAATTACCAATTATTGTATGGGCTTGTTTGTTTTTACCATTAACTTGTATAGTGTCGTGAACCTGCACTTTTATTTAAAACAATGAAGCTAAATAGGACGCGTTTACCCCTCCCCTTTTCGGAGCACTCGGTCTCACTTCACTGGTGGAAGTTCACGTGTGTAACTTAATGTGCCAGTTTCAAAGTTTTTTTTTCCCGTTTTGATTGTGATTTGGACAAGGATTGGTATGTTTGTTTTGGATTTTTATACAACAACATTTTATAATTAATATGAGTTTGTATTTATGCAGGCAGTTCACGTGTATATCCTAACCAGAAGATGATGTAATATACTTCTAAAGGTTGATCAAGAGGTGTTTATAAACTAGGGTGAGTCTAAATCTTAGAAGCTATTTGTTATAGTTAAGAAATATGTAATCTGGAAGAATCAAAGTTCGCGTGTCTTACTTTATATGCCAGTTTTTAAAGTGTTTAATATGGTATTAGATTGTAATTTGAACATTGACTGGTATTGTTTTTGCGTGTAATGTTTTAATTACAGTAAATTTGGATTTATTGCCAAGATTTTTCCAGTCAAATTTTGGCGTTATTAAAGGGCTTGACGATAAAGTGAGAGAGGCTTATAAATAAACATATTTTTGAACTTCTGCGTCATTAAGTGAGGTGGTAAAATAATTGAGGTGCATTGTAACGAGAATTTACTGTATCATGCAACAATGAATTATTTCCACACATGTTCTATGCATACCGTTACATAATTATTGCCCTTTCATGTAGTTAAGATTAACACTCTACCATCAGAGAGTGAATGACCTATACATAGAGACAAACAACAATGACCTGTCTGCTTGACCTTTAGAATATTTATATAGGAGAGTCCACGCATTACATGGTTAGTATTAAAATTTGCAGTTAATACATAAACAGTAATCGTGCTTAGTGTTTGCGTTTATGTAAAATACAAAATACACATGTACACAAATACAACAAAACAACAAACAAAAAATTGATCATTATTTTATTTTTATGTTTGAACAAAGAACAATAGAAACAGTACAATAAAACCTTATTCAGCTACATAGTTTGGTGGGTATGTTAATTGTACACCTGGTGGACAGTTTGGTGTCTTACAGCATTTACCAGGAGCTGGTTCATTCAATGAACAGGCATTTGGTAGACTCCAGTTTACACATCTGCAGAGATAAAGCTTCATCATTCAGAGATGTTCTATATAAACATCCATATTTCCCAACATCTGTCTCATCTTATCAACATTTACCTGTGTGGATTTTACCTTGAGGGCATATGCCATTTCTGAGACACAAGGTTTAAAGTACTTTTTTATCCATGGTGTTAAAAAGTTATTACCATTCTTTTTAATACAAAAAATTAAATAACAATTTCTACATTATAAAAAATTAGGAATTAGAACATTTGCGGAAACAGCATATTGAAAGTTTTCCAAACATTAATCAACAAAAGAAACTAATGTAGAATTGCAATTCAATAAAATATGAATTGGATGTTACAATCACAAAGTTTTGAATCCTATTAGCTTTTTTGTTATTTACATTGAATTAACGAAAAGTGATCTATGAAAGTAACTAATACAAGATTATAAATAGGTACAACTAATACAAAATGTTCATTATTCGCTGGTCTCCGGACTATAGCCTGCTGGATACTTCACTTCAATATAGGAGGGACAATTAGGTGTTTTGCAACATTTCCCAGGGGCTGGACCAGTCAAGGTACAAGCATCAGGTAGGTTCCATGCAACACATCTTTTAAAAAAGCAAGCACATGTGTTAAATAATACAATAAGCAAAAGCAACAAAAATAAGAAATATACATGACCTGCCACCTAATGCATTGGGTTTTTTAAAACGGTTTGAAAAATGCTACAATAAATTACCAAAAGCATTTCCACACCACAAATATAAAAAAATCACAAAACCAAATTCAGAAAGTTATGGATGATTATGTAAAATCATATTGGTGCAATGTTTTTATATAAACCAAATCTGCAATTAATTGATAGACTAGAATCATACAGATAAACACATATTTTATACACAGTGTATATGTACAACCCTCAGTATCAGGTCGAGTCCTTTTTTCGTAGTCGTATCACTACGAGTCGCGCGTGCGCAACGAGTAGTGATACAGCTACGAAAAAAGGACGATACCTGATACGAAGGGTTGTACATACACACTGTGTATATGATATTTTTATCTAACATTTCCAATTAGGTTATTTAAAATAATAGAAATCAACACTTTATGTGAAAATAATTACATTTTACTACAGAAAACCACTAAACTATATATATGTTTTGTAGAAATGACGTCATTATTTACATTTGACAAATCGGAGATTCCCCAATGACGTAAAATGAGAAATCCGACTAAAAGTGCACGTATACATTACCGCCAAGGTTGTATCACCACAGTGTGGTAATACAAGATTCTGTATCATACGTGTTCGATAAAACTTGTATTTCGTAGAAAAACTAGTCTAATGTTAGATAAATATTTCAGGAGGAGGGCATTGCAAATGTGCAACTCTGACAGTTCTCTTAACTATAACAAATTAAAAAAGGTTCTTAAAAAGTTGATGGACCAAAATTATAGCTAATTTTGTAAACTAAAAAGATTTTAGAGACGTGAATGTTGACTTTGTGCTTTATAACAAAAACCAATATGATTTTTGGGTCATCAATCATCAACCAAATACTTTAAGAGAAAGAATATATTTTTCCATTGCAAATCATTTGAAAATAAATATTTTTATCACTCTTCTGCAGCAACCGGCCTCACTTCGCTAGTTGCAAATTTGCGTGTTAACCCTAGTTTTCAGTTTCAAAGCGTTTTTTGCTTTTGGATTGTGATTTGGACATGGATTGGGATGTTTGTCAGTGCGTGATCAATCTAAAATGGGTCGATGTTTTTATTTTGTTCTAAAGAAATATTATTTTCTAATTATCAATAAAATATGTGAATGTTAATGTTTCTATCTGGTCTGCACCGTAATATACAGAGATATTCAGAACAGCCTGAAGGAAGTTGTAATACTATTTTGGTTTTTGATTGTAAACTGCTTTACTTGCAAGCTAGAGGAGGTTGAGTTGTTTGGTACTAGTGTGATTTCTCTTGTAATTAAGGATTTCATGTTGTCCGACGAGATGATAAGCCATTTATTTCTATAGTTACCCGTGGTTACGGCTAATCAGAACCATCTTTTAGATTTGTTATTGGCATTTAACTGTCTGAAAGCAATATTTACATAGGGAAATGGGGACTAACCATAAAAAGGTAACATAAAAAGCAAATCAGACCAGCCATAAAGGTAACCATGGTAACATACTTACAGTTGTTTACATGTGTATCTTCCTTGAGAACCGTCATCACAGGAACATCTGAATGAGCACCCATCCTTCCAAGATTGACCTTGTTGATAAACTTGGCCTTTGTACACGCATCCTGTATGAAGAAACATTTACATTAAAAATAAATGGTGTATGTCGTATCTTGATAGTTTCCATGTTGACATTTCAACCAATACAAAAATAATAATGTGTAAAATACACATTATGTACTTGACAACCAAGAACACGAAGAAATACAAGTTAATGATATGACAACCAAACAAGACAATGCAAAGAAAATGTAAAAACATCTTTGGACTTATTCATTATACCGGTAAAATATAATTAACTTCTTATTGTGAAGTTAAAGAACTTATTTATGACCATTATTTTACAAAAAGAAGTCAATAAATTAGGAATTTAAAAATGAAAAAAGCCTTATTTTTTATTTTAAAATTCAAAATTACCATTTTTGAACACTGGTTAAAATATGCAAGATATGAAAGGACCACCAAAAGTAATTTTACTAAGCCACTGGATATATTTACCTTTCATACCCAATTTGCAGGCTACTGTCAGTGTTCCATCTCTTTCTTTATATTATATAACAAGACGTTTATTTTGACTTGCCTTATTTTACTGCTTTATTCATTTATTGTGTTTTGGTCTAGGTTACATTGTTATTGCAAAGTGCATGTTATATAAATATTTCATCAAGTACCTGATGATGGTCGCGATATAACTTGTCCACTTCCGGTTCCGGTATATACACCACTAGAACCACCACTACCTGATCCGCTGACCATCGTGCCTGATCCTGAAGCTGCAAAATAAACAAGTAAACAAGTAAGTTGCAAATAAGAAATAAGAGGAATCCGATTTATCTTGAATGTCATATGATTTTTTTTAATTTTACTCCATATAATTACGAGTAACATACTGTTAGAATCACAATCCAAAAAGCAAAGTAAAAATAAGAAACAGGTAAACTTAGTGAACTTTCTCCAGGGAAGTGAGGTCAAGTGTTCCGGTTAGCTGACCCTGATTAGTTAGCAACGTGTAAAAGATTCTATAGAACATGCATCGAATTCATACAGAAGAACATTATACTTATTATTAAACCTGTTTTGTAGCACTAGACGGCCGTTTCCAAATAGAATTTCTCATCAGTAGTACTTGGACCAAATTTGTGGAGATCCAAATACCTTTAAGATGTTCAAATGAGAAAATTTGAAACTAAAATTTACTTTCACCTAATCCACCTAAAGCAATATCATGAACAATAAAGTATAACTTAGTTGTTTCAAGAATTAAAAAATACGATTAAATTTTGATTTACAATGCTTATCTGACGTGCATTGAACACTTTTTACTCGCTACGTTTATCATAGTAATATAACTGGAACTACTGTTTGAAGCAATTTGTTTGTGACACACGATGTGTTAGACGCTTAATAAAAGGGCAATATATAATAACATTGAAATTACTTACAACACATGCCACAATAAGCTGGGCAGTTCTTCTGAGCCCATGATGTATATTTGGGATCAGTACATACATTATGTCCATACTGTTCACAGTTTGAGAGGGCATTTACGCATGGTCCTAAAATAGTTCAAATATTACGAATAAAAAGCTTTAAACAACAATAAAGGCATCTTTAATAAGCAACTATATTTCGTAAGACTCATGAAAATTATGTATCACTGATAACAGACATTATTCATACTTAGTGTAAGTAAAGAAACATTAACGTTATAGTCAGTAAGCATAAGCGAAATTTTAAAGATGTATAGCTTTACGCTGCTGTTAAGAGAATAATTAACTGAACACAATCAATTAAAAAGTCTAATTGTGGTTCCTATTACGTTTGCATATTTTAAAAAACTTACCTAGGAAAATTTAGCAACGATCAAATAAAACGGTTTTACCTTTATCTCCGCTGAAATTAAAATGTTCATTTAGCCGATCATGGAAAGTATAAGAACACTTACCTGTGTAAGTTCCCCCTGTCATGCCTCCATTTCCGGTCATCGTTCCACTTCCGGTTCCGGTCATTGTACCTCCTGTTCCAGTTCCTGAAATAACAAACGACTGGATATTTTAGATGGGAACCAATGACCGATGTATAGTAAAAAAATTCTTGGAAATTTAAAATGGATTCGTAATAACCAAAAACCTTACAAAACTTTTCGTGACCTTGATAAGTGATATTCTTACATTTGGCCAATAATCATTCGCAATTTTCGGTTTCTGTTTCGATAAAAAATTAAGGATGTATGGGAATATGAACAGATCTACATTAAGAAAGTGTGTAGCCAATTTTGGTACATATGTAAGTGCTAGATGCAATAGAATTAGAGATTATTTACGAGAGAGTGCTTTGAATTTACAAACATGATTAAATGTAGATTTAAATTAGCACACTAGAAAAACTTTGATAAAGAAATGAGAGTAGTTACCTCCTGGGTAATAAGTTCCACCGCTAGTTCCACCTGAAATAATTAATTGTATGATAATAAAGACATTCCATGGATAAAAATCTTCATTAAGCCAGTCAATGACAAAACTTTCTTCACAAAAGACAATGATGTCAAAGATTTGTTCAAGTTTGTCGGTTTTTTCATCACGCAGAACACTTTATTTAAAACTGCATACCAACCATACAAATTTACAGTATAGAAAGATGATTTCTTTTGCTATATATATAATATATATATATATTCTTTAAATAATTTGAAAAATGTGTTGTTCTACAATATTTGAAAGCTTTTTTTAAATTAATATTTTGAAGTAATATAAGATAATTAAGATACAACTTAGATAACATGCTTATTAAGGTTACTGACTGTAGCAATGTCAAAAAGTCAAATTTCAGTATGAAATATGATCTTTTATCAGATGCAAATGCCTTTCAATGATACAATAATAACCAACAATAGGCATTTTATACATTAAGCATTACCTTACACTTTATCAAATTATAATTTACTAAATTTATATCTAAATTATTCACAGATATTGATGTGACCAAATAATTAGGATAATTTTAATACTAAAGTAATTTTAGCATGTTTAAAATGTTTGCTTACGAACCGAAAATGTTGGTAATTATAATAAATAAAATGACTAAAGTTTATTTCTGTATCCTGGCCGTTTACAGAAATTCAAACTGGAGTAATTGATAATAATTCTTAAAATGAACATTATATAAATGACAAGAATGGCACAACCTTTTTTACGAAAACAATTTGATCACTAAATTTAAAGTTTATCAAAAAGTTTTTTTTATAAAGCATTTTTAATGGCAGGATAAATGTGCTAAATATGTAAATAAATAAAATCTTTAAGAAAAACGTGAAAAACTATGTATGTTTGTTTGCTAAACAAATGCACTAATTTCATATGTTACACAGACAAATTCTTCCACCACAAATATATGAAAAGCAATGAATAATTGGTACTTTGGCAAGCATACTTAACAATATACAAATAAAGCATTTGAAAATTGTAACATGGTAAACTATCAACCACAAAGATGAACTAATAATCTGTAACAATTAATAGTCTAGAAGGACAAAATAAATTAAAAAAGTTGAACAACATAAAAACAAAATATTAAGACTAAACATTGCGCTATGTTAGATTATACGCTTTCCTACATGGACGTTATATATTATTAAAATATAAATGAATATATATATTCTATTCTACTGTATTGATTGAATGATATATTCCTTCCCGTAGATATGTAGGTTATATATCTATTTCTGTGTCTTTAACAACACTTAAATATTTTAATAACACAACAATACTACTCTCTATTATCTAGTCATAAGATATGATCAGAACCTACTACATAAATTACAAGTTCTTTGACACTTTTGTTGAGCAAACACTCTAGCACTTGGGTCTGTACAAATTTGTAGGTCTGCTTTCAAAGATGCACAATTAGACGTCGTGTCTTGACACATGCTGTAATAAGCAAACACAATAAGAACGACATAATTGAAGCGAAATATTCCAAACATGTTTATCACAGATTTTGTGTTCCATAAAAAATGCCCATGCTATGTTAAAACAAACAAAAATATAAAGTTTGTTGCGTTCAAATCACTATCCAAAACTTTAAAAACTGACAAAAACTGACTTCCACCAGGGCATTAAGGCCCTAGCGCCCTGTCTCACCTGTTTCACGTTCGCAGTGGAAATTCACATGTTTAATTTATAGTTTTCAATAATTTACCTTGAGTTTAGGATTGTGATTTGAACATTGATTGGTATGGTAATTATTGACTACATAAATATTTTGTTTATTATAAATATTCTGTTCAAATATTGTACATGAATGCTAGGAGAGGAGACATCATCCGGGTATCACACTGCAAGTACAAACCATGGAAAGCAAAAGCACACAAACATAACATTTGAACAGCATAATGCCTATGAATAGGTCAATAAATGATTGCATCACTAAATTTAGAATAGGCCTCCAACTGGTGAAGTGGTAAATGAATAAAGCAATGAAAAAACATGTGAAAATGATTATAAAAGCTATGGGAGGTCGAACAATTATTGCTGATATTTACCTCCTGGAACCAAATAGCCACCTATTAATAATAGAAATCATCTTTATATTAATAAAATAAAAATTGTCACCTATCTGGATACATGATTTTACTTTGGTATTACTTAATTAAAACTGAAGCCATACATCAATCTTTACATTAGCTTACCTCCAGTTCCTGTCATAGTTCCGGTTCCTGTTCCTGTCATAGTTCCGGTTCCTGTTCCTGTCATAGTTCCGGTTCCTGTTCCTGTCATAGTTCCTGAACCTAAAAAATTATAGTTATACGGTTTATTAAGACACGATACCGTGTTGAAAACAATTAATTCAAACTCTTACCCAGTTTGAAGTGGTGCCATGGTGATCGGTAAGGTGATCTCTATGTTTTTGTTAAGCTGTCCTGTCAAATTTAAAATGCTTCTTAAATAACTAAATTAAACACAGACGCATCTTATAATACGCTCATTGTCATCAGTAGTGCTGAGATAAAAGATTCAATTGGAGTTGATACACGAATACCCTTCTTATAAGTCCAATCATTGTTACTTACATGAGTGACAAAATGTTAGTATTTGGTTGTTTTAAGATCTGAATTAATGTAATGACAAACTCGACAAAATGAGGTAGCATGCAAAGTGCCAAAATATATATTAAGTAGCCATATTGCCAAAACATATTTAGTAACCACATCGTCTTATCTGATACTCTAGGTCTCCAGCAAAATTGTGATTGTGAATAAATAAAGTCGGTTAAACAAAACTATAGAATGTTAAAATATGAAGCTAAACCACGAAAAAACTTAAAAAATATTCACAAAAAGTAGACAAATAAAAACACATCAAAATTATCAAGCCCACAAAATATAAACTGTCGGTAAACCTGTTATCAGCACGCATGACGCATATATCAGCTAAAACCTAAAAACGATCCATTCGTCAATAAAGCAGTTGTCATTAAGCAATATGGCGTTATAAGGCTAAAACCTAAAAGAAATTAATAATTAAACCACTTTATTATCTGCGCATAATGCAAAATAAACTTAATCTCTGGAAACAATTTGTAATTTAACTAACTATCAATAGACATAAAGCATAAATTAGCTAAATCTGAAAAACAAACAATATTTATAAGCTTACAAGCTAAAACTATCATGCATGTGTTGATTTTATACAAAGAAAAAAGACACGTTAAGTCACTTTAAACAAAGACAGACACATAACAAAAAAGAAGCAATAATCTCAAATAAATTTTATGTATAAAAACCAGAAAGCAAATTTGATCACCTTAAAATGCACTGCTTGGCATTGAGGGTGTTAATGTTTTAAAATATTTTATATAGAAGCATGAAAGCAGTATTAATAGTTCTGTGAGTCATATATTTACCTCCAGGGACATAGGTGCCACCTATTTGGAAAATGATAATTCAAGATTTAAATAAATGGATTTATTTTTGATTGATATAAGCACATTCTATATACATGTATATATATTGGACGTAACAAGTGTTACACGTTTTCGAAAGTAGTATGTATGGTTCAAATTCTTGTAAAGAACATTCAATTATTTGGATGGAATTATGAGTCAAAGAGTAAATGGATATGTTTAATCAACATTACTTAAAATCAAGTTATACTTCATAATATTTATCACTGTTTATTTCTACCGTTAGGATTTAGTAAAAATAAAAGATGGAAGAGCAATTTTGAAGATCAAATTCTGTTATTTGTTGACAATTTGTTAACCGTTTTTCTTGACAGTATCAGACGTTCTTAACAGAAGCAAAAATAACTAATTGAAAGTAGAATTTCACTAATATGGTACCATTTTAGTTATTTCCATTCAATTTGATATACATTGCAAAAAATCTGAACACTTGTTTCTTACAAACATGTCCATTTGAACATGGCCTAGTGTTTGTTTTTCATTAAACAGAATTTAGAGTGAACCAAAATATTCTTAGTTCCAATGTATAACTTAGAATTATTTAATGTATTAGAATTATTTTGACTGTTAAAAGTATAATTCAATTATTTTCATACCGGTGCCTCCAGTTCCCGAAACAGTTCCACTGCCTGATCCAGATCCAGTACCACCAGTGCCTATTGTTATTACATATATGATATCACCGTATTAAATGATTATTGCTTCCAATATTAGAAAACACATTGTAAAACAATAATAAAGGAGGGTAACAGATGGACATCATATTCTTAATTTAAGCTGTATCTAAGTTGAGTTGACGAGAAATGGTGTTTAAAGTCCCAGTCAAGAAAAGTTAACTTATATCGAGACGTCGTCAGCTATAGGCGAAGGTGCCTGTGCGTTGCGTAGATGGCAGGGTTCTTTATCGTGTCACGTCATCCGTGACACGGAACCTCGTTTATTTTAAGTTCCCATCCGAAAGAACTGTGCATTTCATTTTATTTTCATTTTTTATTTAGCTGTCAATAATTGAAACTCATTTCTAAATGACTAATTTACATATAAATGTTTTCCACATGATCCCATTGATAGCCAAAAAACAGCATTATTGAATCAAACATTTAAAAAAAATCTTTGAAAAATGGTTTCAGAAGCGTGGACGTAATAACAAGATTTTTCAGTAAAACACTAGGTAACGAATACGACACATAACTACAAAAAGAACAAATGCTGTACATAAAACAAATATATGTTAGTAAAAGGGTAATGAAAAAGGACAAAAATCATTTGGGACTTCATACATTCACAAAAGACAAATGCACAATGAATCTATTGTTAGTGGACTTGTGAAAATGAAAAGATACCTTGGCAAATATTAACTACTATGGCTTTACTGCGAGTATAATGCATTTCTGCAAAACGAACTCTCATGTATACATTAATGACGCAATTTTCAAGTGATATTTGTATGGCATAAATATATTAGCTAAAACCTGAAAATAATTAATTAATAAGAATTAATAAACTAAAATTCTCAAAGGAAGTGACATAACCTAATTACCACCAGGTATAAAGTAAAGATAAACAAGCATAACCTGAAAAACAAACAATATTAAAAAGCTTACAAGCTAACATTAAAATAAAATGCAATAATTGTTTTTTATCATACAAAGAAAGCATGAAATGGTAAGTCACATCATACAAAGACAAACACACAACATGAACAGAAGCAATAATCTCAAATCAATTTTAATCTAAATATGAAAACCAGAAGGCAAATTAAATTTTCTTAATAAACACTGCTTGAGACTGGATCAAATATTTTCACATAGAAGCATCTAAGCGATATTAATATTTCTTTGAAATATATTTACCTCCGGGGACATAAGTGCCACCTATTAGAAAATGATCATGCAAGATTTACAAACAATAAATTAATTTTGCCATATAAATAAAAAATCTTGCATGGATATAGGAGGTAACGACACGGTTTCGAAGTAACGATTTTAAACGTAGAATATGTATGTGTTATTTTATTTCTTGTGAAGAACATTCGAGTATTTGAATGAGATTGTGAGTCAGAGAAGACAAGAATATGTTTAATTTATGATAATTTTCTTTGATAATATTTATAAGAAAAGTTTAAGGGTTAAAAACGATTCTGAGGCTTAGTTCCGTTATTTGTAACCTTTTCCTGAAAATATCAGACGTTTAGAAGAAACAAAAAAGATTCGTTGAAGAGAGTTTAAAATTGATATTGGTACCATTCTAGTTATTTTAATTTTACTCGTACGCATTTCAAAGAACTAAACGTTTTGTACTTACATACAAGTTCATTTGAACAGGGACTAATATGCTGAAGTGAATCAAAATATTTTTAGTTTAATTGTAAAATAATATATATGATATTCAGAATTATTTTTGCAGCAAAAGTATAGATTGTCATACCGGTGCCTCCGGTTCCCGAAAGTGTTCCGGACCCTGTTCCAGTACCGCCATTTCCTGTGGTCATTACATATATGATACAACAGTACTAAATGATTATTGCTTATAATATTTTATATATTGAAAACACAACGTAAAGCAAGAACACGGAAGAGTAAAATATTATTAGGTATTCTTAAAATTTAGCTGTATAATTATATTATGCTATTTATATACTTGACTGAATACATATAATCTATTAAATCTAGAATACCAAATTATGTGAACTGACAAAATTCGTGAAGTAAAATATCTAAAATGTTATTCAAACACTTCTGAAATTACCATTTAATATAATAGATGTATGTTTTCAATTTAAATCGTAAAACCCAAACCAAAGATTCATAAAGAACAATCAGCAGGTCCACATGTAAAATAAGAATAAGTCGACCACTTTTAGTTAATTAACCTGTCCATTTGATGAGAAATTTTCAAAAGTAAATTCATTAATTCATAAAAAGCATAAACTAAAAATAAATGGCAATTGGTTGTTTTTATTAGTTTAAGTTATGTTTTGAGCGTAAAACAAACACCGCTTTGTCAAAACAATAAAAGAAAAAATACAAAACAGCATATTGATTGGATACAAATAGTGTTTGCGCATTAAACCTACCTATTCATAGCAATAAGCAGATTTATTGAATCAAATATTTCTTTAAAAAAATGGTTTCAAAAGCATGTACATAACTACAAGATTTTTCGATAGAATTACGAAATGTTCGAAACGTGATTTCATGAAATATCGGTGTTTTTTTTAAAAAAATATTTTGCAAACAAAAAAACAATTAATTTTATTATTTTTATAACGCGCATACTTTTTCCAATAAGCATTAAGCGTATTACCAGGAAGCTATGATGATATAACTGTTTAATTTATTTACCTCCTGGAACGTAAGTACCACCTATTTGAAAAATATCGAAGATTCATATGGACAGTCTTATAAAATAATTCAATGAGCGACATGATAGTTTTCATATTTTTAATATAAATATTCATTTGAAAAGGTAAACAGTGGATATATTTTGACTACACTGACAAATAAATTGTTATATTTTTCCTTACACACTTATTTTACCGAATGCTTTATCGAGATGCAAGTTAAAAACGAAAATTACAATGTTACAATTACAGTTTGTAGTTATAAAGAGTTACGTGTCAGATTTTTTGTTAAAACGCAAAGTCATTGCATTCTTAAACATTAGTGTCTGGTAATGTAAAAACTGAAATAAATTATTACTTTATATCTGTTATTTTGGCATGGAGACATTCCATAATTCAATATTGTTGGATCTTAAATCACTTTGACTTTTTTTGAATTTGCAAGTGAAAGATCTTCAGCGATAAAAACTTGCTGGATGCATTTGATTTATCAGATTTTTTTAAAAAATATATTATTTCATTAATTCCATACCGGTTCCTCCAGTTCCGGTACCAGTTCCGGTTCCTGTTCCGGTACCGCTACCTGTCATGTTAAATTATTATTGCTTCATATATTAAAATTACATGTAACACAAAAACACATAAAATAAAGACAATACGAAGCGCAAGCAAGTAAACGAAACTATACTGATATTTTTTTGGGAACAACCTGGTATACAAATAAACCAAAATTCAATACCTTCAATGGCGTAAATTACTACACTTAGTTACATATTTATATTTTGTTCACAATTTATTGCATTTTTTATATCATAAAATTGTGAACTTAAATCATGTTTCCTAATAATTAGAATTAAACGTCAGAAATAGAGAAACCTTACAGAAAGATCAATGCTCTTTGAAGAAAGTTCAACAAAGATAAATGCCGTTAACCATCACGTTCATATGTAGAATGACAAGTATTTTTATATTATCTGGCAGAAGTTGACCAATTTTTATATTTCAAAAGAAAAGATAATATATAAACAAATAAAGATAAAAATAGAAATAATAACACACAAGAATTGAATAATGATTAATCAATCGATTGAGCTGAACAATATTTTAGACTAATAATCCCAATAAATGCTGACGTTGACGAGGAATCTTGGTCGTTAAGATTACGAAACAAGCATATAATATTACCATTACAAATCCCCACGTTCAATTGCATGGAAGATGGTACTATGTTTCTTAATTTTATGTTTTATCTGAATATAGGCAATACGTTACAAAAATTTATAAGCTAAATAAAATGCACCTGTTATTTGGTAAATATTAAATATATTGACATATCATAGAATAAATTTGCAATAAAACAATGGATTAAAAAAGCGATGATTAAAAAGCTAAAAGCAGGTTAATCACCGAAAAAACACGTATCCTTATATTGTTTCAATGGCAAAAAATAAAATCGAAAATTTTTGTTTATCATCTATTAAAAGTGCCATGTCGGCCCCCTTTGCCTTCATTTAACATTAACAATATTATGTTTTCATATTTCTTTGGCTATAACACCATGTTTTGTAAATTTACAATACAATATAAACATCAATGATTATATCAAAGAATACTACAACGATGCCTGAACGGTTTCTTATTCCAAACGAAAAGGAAAACAACCCTGTTATCGTGTAATGAAGAAAATCTCGAAAAGCGAATGCTACCAATATATATATATATAAAATATAATACAAGTACATGTATTTGTTAATAATTTTTGTTAAAGACGAGATGAAAATAAAAAATTAAAAAAAATAAATCAAACAAAAAAGTAAAAAAGAAATCATGTGAAAAACAGGATAAATCAAAATAACTCAAAATATTGATAAAAACATCGCGCAAAATACTGTAAAAAAAATAAAAAATAAAAATACAACGTGAAAGCATAAAAGCGATATTTTTATGTGGCTTATATTTACCTCCGGGTACGAGATAGGTTCCACCTAATAGAGAAATGTACACGATTTATACACGGCGAAAATGATAGTTTAAGTACATTGTATTATGAAAAATAGATGAAGTTATATTTCACAAGATAATTGTTTTTAAGAATAAATAAAACTTACAGGATAATATAATACAATCTAGAATTAAATGTATTAAAAAAATAATGATTTGAAATATTCCAAAAGAAAATTAACATGTTTCACATTTTATTAATTTTTTGACGTTAAACGCATTTTGATTTTGTAAGTTAGAAGCAATATATATTAAAGATTCAATATTAATAGGAATTGAAAACATGATGATAATAATTGATGTCATACCGGAACCTCCAGTGCCAGTAACGGTTCCTGATCCAGTGTCTGTGCCTGTTGTTTGAGAAAATTTAGAAATATATATATAAAAATTTCTTGTCCAGAGTTTACAAATAATTTAACCTGATGAACACATTAAACATGATTAACAGAAAAAACACAAACAGTGAAAGTAAAAAATTAAGAATAACCTGGGTCAAACATTTATGTGAAAACACGAAATGTGATTACTATAGATAACATATGTTTAGAAGTTTTTGAAATATAAAATATATATATTTCTCTTAGCGTTAAAAGGACACACGAGTGTTATAGCAGAGAGAACACAAAACACTTTAACATATAAGGATACAAACTATAAATAACCTTAGTCAAACAAAAATATGTTCCAATAGGTTACAATATATAACATAAACAATAATCTCGAAATCCTGATAAGGCTTCCGCGCAATGCTATAATCAAAATAAAATAACCCATGTGAAAGCATAAAAGCGATAATTTAAAATTACTTATATTTACCTCCGGGGACGAGATAGGTACCACCTAATACAGAAAGGATAATATTTCAGATTTATATACAAAATAATTTAAATTTAAAAACAAGACTTTAAAGAATATTTTTAGTTTCGATGATAACATGTTTCAGTTCGATACGAAACTTAGACTATTATCAAAAACAAAATGATACCATATTCTAAAAATTTTAGAATAAGTTTCTGAAAGGACAAAAATTAAAATCTTTCAAGTAAGTTATTGTCTCTTGTAGGACGAGACTTTTAAACCTTGGCGAAAATGCAGGTGTTTATGTACATTACCACCCAATTCCTTTTAATTATTTTAAAAGCAATGTTTTGGAATTAGTGGTGCCACAAATGTAAACAATAAATATATTTTATATTTTATTTTATGAAAAAAGTTTCTAAGAATTTTCCTTCGTAACTTAAAAACTGTTTACCAAAGTTGAAATGTTAGTTAAATTGACAACAAATTATAATATCATACCGGAACCTCCGGTGCCAGTTCCAGTGACTGTTCCTGATCCGGTTCCAGTGCCTGTTGTTTTAGAAAATTTATAAGTACATTTATAATATAAAATTACTGATCTTGATATTAAAAGCACATTACACAGGATTTACACAAAACAAACACAGAAGGTTAAAATTAAAAATAATCAGAGTCGACAAAACATTTGAAATAATATTTTTAACATTTAAAACAACCAAAAACATAGATTACATATTTTGAGAAATTTTAGAAATGTGTTAAAAATATATTACTCTTAATATAAAATTTAACATAAAACCGTGAACAAACGATAAGCAAAAATATCAACAAATTAGAATAAAGTAAAATAAAATACAATAAAAAACAGTCTTATACATAGTAAAAATATTAAAAATAACCGGAGTCACACACACACGCGCGCGCGCGTATGTGAAAAACAAAATAAATGTGAAGCTATATGTAACAATACAGAGCATAGGCAATAATAGACCTGTTCAATTTATAAGGTAACGCTTATTTTCTTACTTTTTCATGCATAACTTTGTCTAACATGTACGGAATAAACTTGGATATAGCTACATAAATAAGCCACTTTTTAGTTGGGCAAAGCGGTGTAGAATGGTATATTACTGCCTCGTTTCACAAATAGAACACAAAGTATTAGGTTATAAATTGAACAAGTCTTGTAATGTCGAAATTCTAAAAAAGATCTTGTGCGTAAAGCTGTAAACAAGATAAAATAATAAATCGTGAAAGCATATTTTAAGCGATATTTTAAAGTTACTTATATTTACCTCCGGGGACAAGATAGGTACCACCTAATAGAGAAAGGATAATATATAAGATTCATATACTTTATATTAAAGTTTTTTTAAATAGAAATATTTTCCAAGATTAATTTTTTGGTTGCTACGATAACTCATAAGAATACGAATGAAACATTATATTAATACATAACAACATATTGCAAAAGTGTTGGAATAACTAAATTCCTGAAATGTTGGAAGTTACAAATTTAAAACTAACAAGAAAGTCGTAGGATAATGCATTGTTCATCTACATTACCATTGAATATGTTGAATATGTTACAATTGTTTGAAACTTTGATGTTTTGAAATTCATGAAGTAAAAAATGTTTTAAATATATATTTGCTTTTAATTTTTTAAAACAGGTCTAATAAATTTTTCTCGTTAGTTGAAAAGGGTTCACGATTAGTGAATAATGGCAACTTATGAAAAAGAAACATTGATTATAATAATTAATGTCATACCGGAACCTCCAGTGCCAGTAACAGTTCCTGATCCAGTGCCTGTTGTTTGAAAAATTTCAGAAATATATCTAATGATTATTGCTCTAAATATAAAACATAAGACAAACAAGTTGACTTGTAACACAGAATAAACACAAAATCACTTAGACAGGAAATAAGTAGAGAGTAAAAATTATTCCTCCAATTTTTGGTGCATCAGAAAAACTACTGAAATTGATTAATCACAGCTCTGAATGGTATGAAAATAAATGATTGACGGGTAACCAACAGTAATGTTTAAAACGTTAATTATAAGTACGATGCTAATATTTTTCTACATAAATTTTAATAACGATACATGAACGTTATATTCATTTTAAAAATTCAATATAAGATTTGTGTCGGTGCCAGAATTGTTAATTGGAAATTCTTGGGTTTCCAGAATTATTTATAATTAAATTTAAACGTTTTGTTTAATATTCTTAAACGTTTTTATTAACAATGTCGCGTGATTTTTGTGGGATGTCTTAAATTAGATTTTCACAAAATCAGCATTGCGTAACTATCATGAAAAGAGAAGGAAACTTTGTCATTGCTGAGTAATTTTTACTATAGGTCCAATAAACTAAGTTTGAAAATTTGGCGTACCAGTCATAGTTCCCGTCCCTGATCCAGATACCAAGCTACCTGTTATTTGAAATTTAAAAAAAAACTTTGATTTGAATGATTATTGGTTAAAACACAAATACACATGTATATTGCATGCATGAGAAAGAAAACAAGACGGCATATTATACAAAATTAACAAAATTATCAGAAAGAAAACAAGTACACTGTAAATAGAAAATAGCAAATAGAAAACTCCACAAACCTAAAATGATTGAAGCAAAAAAGGCAATCTGTGATCTAAATACTTAACATACATGTTTAGGGATAAAATGAATACACCAGTAAAAAATTCGTATTTATGAAATGTAAATTTTATATAACCAGGCTGAAAAAATTTAAAACTAACTAAACGTTGCTGGTTGGTTAACATCAATACATAATTATTTTGAAAAAAATCAAGGAGTACGTTTAACTGATGTCTACATCTTGCACAAAACGAAGCAGCTGTATTTCTATAATTGCATATTTGTCATCTCTCAGCACATTATAAGTACTTAAAGTCAAATTCGGTTTCTCAGAAATAGTATAGTAAAGGATATCATCACACTGCCTAATGCTTTTATTATTTAGTAAATAAGCAACAAGTTGTAGACATCAGTTAAACGAGCTCGCTGAAATAGAAATACTAATATTTTAAAGACATAAACAGATCTTGAACGTGTTACAGCTGCACCTTTTATAAAAATATAATCTTAAGTGTGCAGCGTTATTGGGTGTTTGATATTATATATCTAGATGTCATTGTTTTAATCATACACATTTTCTTAGCAAATAAATCAAATCACCCGGAACACTTTGTACATGTAATATTTATTTTTGCTAGCAAAATGTCGTTTTTATCATTATATTCTTGTAGTTCAAACAAATGTATTAATATAGCATGTTATGTTTCAATAGTGTGTTTTAAAGAAGTATCCAATGATCTTGATCTTTTAATTCCAAAATTATTTGTCAAATAAGCCCTGCTCACAAAGTTATAATCATGATGTATTTACTTACCGCATTTATTACAAGTAAGAGCACAATTTTCTTTGGACCATTGATCGTATTTAGCATCAGTACACGCTGTTTGTCCATATGCTTTGCAGTTATCAAGCTTATCGGTGCAAGGGCCTATAAAATAATAATAATTATAGTGAAATGTAAGAAAAATTCTATATACTTGTTATGACCATAAAAATGCGGACGCAAGACATAACAAATATTCTTTTCTAAGATGCATTTTTTTCAATTGACAATTCCAAATAACTTTTATCAACAATCAACCAATAAGAAATAAAAACAAACATACAACCCATGTCCAAACTGAGAAATTACAGTTATGTAGTACTCCCTTTTATTTTAACCAGTTCAATGTTTATTAAGTTGTATTCCTATTGATTAGAGTAAAGACTGTTTGTAAATATCCAAGGTTCCAAATATTCGCTTTTATTTTGAAACAGGCTTTTTGAAAAGACCTTAAAGAAAACTGGCGAAAGGAACTTTTCAGTATTAACAATAATACTTCGAACAAATTGATCTGACATAAAATTGAGCGTTCAGAAATGACAGGTGGTTGTTATTTTATATCCCTTTCTTTATAGTAATCAAAAACAAACATACTAATCCATGTCCGAATCACAATCCAGAAGTAAAAACTTTGGAACTAACAGGTTAGGCTAGAAACGTGAACTTATCAACAATACTGTGATGACGGCCATAAAACTTTTTGAGGGCCTTGATAAGCCTAGGCTTGCAATATCCCTGTGTCAACAATTTATTTGCAAGCAGCCTGCTTCGTTTCACAAAGTCCCTTAGTTGGAACAAGCTCTGTCATAGCGTGTTAATTGGGGAACAAATACATCATAAACAGGAGAAGCAGATATATTGCTGTATAGAAAAGGAAAGTTGACAATAGAAAATTTGAAGTAATCATGTTTGTCATAAAGTTTAAAATGTAGCGTTCGTGGGCGTCATAATTCAGGTATAAGCCTAAATATGAAGCAGAACTTGAGGAATCAGTCGTGTCTTTTATTTTTCAAGCTCACTAGGATAGATGACATTTACATAGTCTTAAAATTTATGGTTGTTTAGAGACAGAACGTCATCTATATATATGTATGTTGAGTTGAATGATTTGGCGACAGACTTCTCTTCAGATTTAACAAGGTTCTGTATAAATTCTGCTTCATTAGAACAAAGAAACAAATCAGCAAGCAATGGTGCACAGTTTGCACCCATTGGTATACCGATTGTTTGCTAAAAAACTATATTACCAAACACAACAAACATGTTATCTGTCAAAAACTCCAACATTTTGTTGGTGGTATCTTCAGTATATTTTTGTTTGGAATCCGTATGATGCTTGACAAAATAACCAAAATCCCTGTTCAGCATCAGATATTTGTATATGGCTTACCGTTTTTGGAAAACAATGACAAGTGAATAATTTCTATAAGACATTCTTTCAATTTAGAATGGGGGTAATGGTGTATAGTGTAGAAAAATCAAATGTTTTTTTATACTTTTTACACGAGATAAAGTATTAGAAGCAAGATGTTCAAGTAATTCTTTAAATTTTTTGAGAATAACATTACCTGAAACATAGGTACCACCAGTCATACCACCAGTGCCACCTGTCATACCACCAGTACCTGTCATAGTTCCAGTGCCACCTGTCATACCACCAGTACCTGTCATAGTTCCAGTGCCACCTGTCATACCACCAGTTCCGCTAGTCATACTACCGCTACCTAAATGTTCAATAAAACTTGCGTGAACTGAACTGATATCGTCACATGTGATGACCAAAATTGTGAAAAGATAAAGACAATCAACCCGATGCACCAAAAGGAGTGTAATTGCAATTATAAATTGAGGAACTGACGTACAAAATGCCATAAAAATATGGAGTATTAGCATGACTATACTAGGAAAACATTATAACATACAATTTATCTTATATGGATGAATACGTTGTTAGTGAACTTGAACTTGAACTATAATATTTATCGGTTCTAATGATTCTCATCCAGTGTATAAACACATGACATTTTATATTTCACCCGTAGTCATGATTTCTTCTTTCCGAAAAGTGAAACATTTTCTGTTTTTCTTGTTTTCTTATCTGATTTTTTCGTTAGTTATTAACAACAGATTTCTTTGTTCCATCATTTGTAAAATAAACAAAATTGAATTGTTTAAAAAAAACCTGATCTGCACCAATGGTACTTTTCTCTAGAATCGAGAAGGCAGTTTATTGCTATGTTAGAGTTCAGACATAGTAAAGATTTTTGTCGGTTCATTGTTTTTTAAGAAGACTAGAAGCAATTTTATGAAGTTTCATCAATCAAGCAAAAAGCAAAAATAAAGAAAATCATACACGAATTTTTTTTTTTTTGCGAAAAGCATGACAGATATGAAGTTTTTCCGGTAAATGTTACAAATCTCCAATTAATCAGCAGATGATAAACCATTTGTTTAAAATGATCTTGCTATTGAAAAATTCAATTGGAAAAGAGTTATAGCCTTGATTTTCAGGATTTGTTTTCGCAAATCCATAAGCAAAATTACACGTTAAAATATGTGTGAAGCTAATTTAAATCTCGAACTTATACCAAGCGCTTAAGCCACCTACAGGAAAACGATTCCAAGATTCCAGGTCAAAACTAAAGCAACCAATCGAAAATTTACTGACAAGCACCAAATTCATAAATTCAAAATCATCGCATGTTAAAAGACACCATATCTCAAACGTCGAACCGCGAAAAGCTTGGAAGCACCCAATAAATTGTAAATACTAAAGCAATTCGACCAGCAACAAAGTTATCCTTTTGTCCAGATACCATTACTGAAAAAGAAACATACCGCCCACAGCTGGTACAGGGTATAATAGTGAACCACTTCCGGTTCCTCCGGTTCCACCGACAGAACCAGTACCGGAAACTCCTGTAACTAACCACCCTGTAATGCGGATTTTTTGTGTTATGAATTTAATGGTGCAGAATTAAAATCTTTCGCACAATGATACTAATGAAGTGTTTATATCAAACAAACATGAAACAATTTTGGTATCAACTTGGAGCTGAACAAACAAATAATTTAAATATGATATAAATATACTCGTTTACATGATAAAAAAAGATAAAACGTTAAAACGGTTATTAATGTGTTTCGTGCCTTCATACATTTGCACATGTTTCATTTTACTGTCCATTGTATTCTACTCGGTATTTTAATATTGACATTTCATGACAAAGAATAACGTGATTTTTTCAATAAAAAATTCAGTCATCAAAATGTTTAACATTCTGCAAAAGATTATGTCAAAGCATATTTTTTTTCATATAATATTGAATATCTAAACAACGACTTATTCTAAAGTTTGTTTCCATAAGAAATGCTATAAATTTTGTTTGATGACATCTTTTCAAGCCATTTTCACAATCAAAAAATGTTTATGATGATTCTATAATGACTTATAAAAGAATTTACCAACGTACTTATTATGTCTGCACAGAACTGTTAAATACGATGGATATTGGATATAAAATTGAAAAGGCTGGCGTTAAATTAAGTAAAAGGTGCATATTGGCAGACAGACTACATGTATCTAGACGTTGAACTACGACTACTACCATCTTATAGGACACTACACTGCGATATTCTGGGAATTCTCATCGTACCGAACAATATTATGAGGTATTGATCACGAAATACGTCGTCGTAAAGACTCGCATCTCTTTCAGAGCAGATGGGTATTAAGACCATTTTTATCCTGATCCTAGACTTACCGCATTTGTTGCATGTCTTCTGGCAGTTCTTCAGTACCCATTGTGTGTATTGTTGGTCTGAGCAGACGGAGGCGCCATATGCAGCACAATTTTGTATGGCATCCGCGCAGGTACCTTTAAATGACATAAATTGTGAAGCGTATATTAAAGATAACAATGTATAAGAAGTACCGTTTTCCAGATAAACAAAAACTCATACAGACAAAGTCTCTATTATTTCTGTAAATACAGAACTAATATTAATAAGATCAAAAACCATAAGATAAACTTTACATTGTTTAGTAGATTTTTATAAGCTGAAAATAAGCATATCGTCGAAATAGATTCCCGTCTTATTTTGTCACAGATATGATAGTTCTTTTCGATGTTTTTCACAGTGATGAAACTATTTAAAAATTTCAGACTTGTTTTAACGACCATCCATTTACATGCGCATTTTGAACAGTTTTTTTGCCAAAGGCCAGTTACCGTTATTTGTTTTGGACTTCACTCTGCCATAGATTACTTGCTATTCTGTACCCTCATTGTTGTTATTTATTGTTTTTTTCTATAAATATATTAAATGAAAATCTCCAAACCAAAGATGGTATGTCAATCATCCTTTTCAGAACCTTTTCCGTTAAATATCTATTCAGAATAATAAAATGAAATCAATGTACAACCTTTCGCAGCACCCAGCCTTACTTCCCGTTTTTACTTCGCTTTAGGATGGATTGGTATGTTTGTTTTTGATAGTACTTACCTCCGCTTACCATACAAAAAATGCATGATAGAATGGGTTTACAGTTGGTGATTAACTCAACTGGGTTCACATATTTTAGATAATAGCATTACCTGAGACATAGGTACCGCCAGTCATACCACCAGTACCGCCAGTCATACCACCAGTACCACCAGTCATACCACCAGTGCCGCCTGTCATACCACCAGTACCGCCAGTCATGCCACCAGTGCCGGTCATAGTTCCTGTCATGGTACCGCCTGTCATACCACCTAATAGCAGACACGTAAAATAGAATTATTTTAGTAAAGCATTAAATGCAGGTTACGCCTAAATAAGAACATGAATACAGCACTTAAAACATGACCAAGTTTATGGTAGCTCGTTAAAATAGAAAGTATTTACACTTTTACATGTTTTTCATAATATATAAACAGCTTTGCCGTTTGTTTATGATAATCAAAATTAAACTAAAGCTCAACCGGACAGGTCAATATATACATTTATGCCTTTTAACTCTTTGTTTGTTCCATTCACCTTAGCATTGGAATAGACTTTTTGTTAACATTGCCATTAGATTGTAAACAACCAAGGTCATTTAAGATCTGACGTCAACGTTTTTAACAATACGGTAAAGTCTAAAGCCTGAGTGGGTCAAAACAGTTCCAATTATTCACGCATGTTTACGCTTTATTTGCCTCAACCACCTAATATTAAAATATACTTGTTGTTAACATTGCCATCAGGTTGTTAAAATACCAAACAGTAAATAGTATACTCACATTTGTTACAATATGCAGGACAGTTTTCAATCACCCACTGTGCGTACTGTGTATTTGTACATACTGATTGTCCGTAGTTTTCACAGTCGGTACGTTTGTTCTGGCAGGCTAATGAAATACAACAAATTGTAATAGAATTACTAATAGTAGTACATGTAGTAATGGTGGAATATATACATTTGTTACTTATTTGGTGACCGGACGTCAATGCAACATCCACCACACAACGACACTACAGAAAAACATTGTATATAGTATATAAACACTAACGGAAATACGTTTATAAAACTTTAGACATCTAACGGGCACTTGATATAAATGCAATTTTACCAATATTGTGTATTTACAGTACAGACCTATCGAAAGTTTAACACCAAGCAAACAAATTAGTGTCAAATAGCAGCTCAGCTAGCCCCCTTGTAATTGTTACTAAACAAACTTTAATTTTGCTATATTTTGTAATCCATTTGACAGCACCTTTACATCTCTCGTCAAGTATTCAGACACCAGCTGTCTATAGCTCGGTCACTCGGTAGCCAATCTCGACTCTTTTTTGTTAGCCAAGTGTTAAACATTCATCAAGTCTGTACTGTACCTAACCGTTTTAGCATTGTTCGTTATAAACATGTAAATGATCACCATGTTGTTAACTTATCCACCAAATTTGGTAACAATTATGGATTGGCATGTTTGTTTTTTATACTTTATATTTCTGAGAAAATACTTTATATATAGCTGCAGTTTAAAAGACTTTAAACATTTACTCATTGACATCAATACAATGTATATTTACTTACTTGTTGCTCCACCGGTCATCGTTCCCATTCCACTCTGACCTCCATTTGTGACGACTGTTCCCATACCTGTAGATAGAAAATAAATTGCAGAATTAAATTGTTTTTAGGAGCACACGCACGTGTAAAATAAAAGGGTGGTGTATTTCACTGTGTTAATAATAATTGATTACGGTCAATATTATTACACCATTCTTAGCCCGACTAATCAGCCCACTAAACCCCAATTTTAATTTTTGACTTGTTGGGGGTTTAGTGGGCTGATTAGTGGGCTGATTAGTCGGACGAAGTATATAACAATTTTGGTTAACCCCATCACCCCTCAACCCCCCGTATGAGCTTACCACTTAATTACAACCGGTATGGATACATACATATATATTAAACTTGTAAGTTAATTATTTTTGATAATTAAAGCTAAGTATAACTCAAAATTGTTCGTATATTGTCTTCTTATTCGGGTAAAGGATGTCCAGTTAATTTTTGCGAAACAAACACCAGTTTATTCTTATCTATTTTGCTATGTCCAAATGAAGCATTATCTTCTATAAAACAAACAATGATAAAATAATGTGAATGTCACTCAGTGTTTATTTTATAAGCGCTTATATTTCAAATAAATATACTCAGAAGCATCGACCATAAATTAAGATTAAAACTTCACAAAGTCTCTAGAATTGGCGTTATATCACATCGAAAATATATTATTTCTCCGGAAAAAAAGAAAAATTATTGTGTGACAGTTACAGTCAATGGTATTTCGCAATATATGGTATGCATCTAAATCTCTATAGTTCAAAAATGGTACTTGATACAAAAATCATATGCATATCTACTCAAATTTTGTTTAAAAAAAATCCCGGGAAATTTGGTAATTCCATGAGGAAAAATACCTGGAACACATCATAAAATATAACTGTTGCTGTGGAAACTACATTGCAATGTGATTCCACTTTTTAATTATGCTTATAAATTATAAAGATTGCATATATACCTTGCACAGTATATTGTATTTAGACGGATAGATGAGTGACATATTGTGACACACCCTGTATATTATACTTCTCATTTTTGTATAAAACCCCACTTACCGTGTCCATCACCACCACTGGTGCTGGCTTGGAAAGAACATTCTGGTTTGGAACAGCATGAGTTTGGCTGTTTTACCATATGGCATTGCTTGGGTAATGTGCCATATGAAGGACATCTGAAAATAAATAAATACACATTACTCCGAAAAATTGAACAAATAAAGGGACGTTTTGTAGGAACCTGTGCGACATGGCGTGCACCTTAAGGTAAGTGATCCCATTGAAATGTAGCATTTATTTCTGAAAAATTTGCAATGAAAACTGAAAATTTCACAACAACTTTTGGATACAACAATATTATACTGGCAGCATGAATTCTATATTCGTAAGGTCACCTCGATATTGGTGCTGCTAAACATAACACAAAAATAGATTGTGCTAAATAACAGTATCTTAAACAATTGTTTATGAAAGCTTTCGAATAACTTTGATCGCTAGTTTAGCTCTAACTCTAATTCTACTTACAAAGTTGATGGGATTTAACCAATCACAATTACGGGTTAAGTTAGGTCAAGATTTCACTGGAGACATACTATTGCTAAACGGATTATCAAGTACAATGGAAACAGTATAGTAAAGACAACTTTTCAGCAAGAAAAAAAAACATTTTACCTTCATAAGTGCCATTTATTTTAATATTATAAGTACAGTGTATTATAGGTTCGTCCGTGCAATTTGACAAACACTATCGATACTGTAATCACGTGTACCTTATTATTCGTCAAAGTTACCTTGATCAGGTTCCGATTGAAGTTTGTGATAGGTCACATTTACCTATAGTTACCAACCAAAACATAAGTCTTGAAGCATATATGTCAAGACAACATATGGAACACTTTGTAATACATGCTTCAGGGCATTGTTTAAGCATTTAGTAGAGCTGCTTTTGTGACACCTGACTGAGAACATTACATTTTTGATGCCTTCTTCAGAGCATTGTTTAAGCATTTACTAGAGCTGCTTTTGTGACACCTGACTGAGAACATTTTGATGCCTTCTTCAGAGCATTGTATTAGCTCTACTTGGGAACCTATTTTGACGCCTGTTAACGTAAAAACATTTTGTTACGCCTTCTTCAGGGCATTTTAAACATACTTGAGAACCTTTTGTGTCACCTGTTAACTTTCAAACATTGTGTGGCACCTATGTCAGATTATCAAATAAGACCTACTTGAGAACCTTTTATGTTTAGTAAAAAGCATTTCGTGGCTGTTTCTTCAGAACATTTTGGATCTTCCTGAAAACTTTTTGCGATGCCTGGTAACTTGGAATCATTTTGCCACACCTTCTTCAAAGAGCATTTTATTAGACCTACTTGAGGATTTTTCCATTTGTGCATTTTGTTAGACGTTCTTCTGACCCGGAACATATTATAAGACCTTCTGCAAATTGTGTAACCTGTCTTGGTCTATTTACAGATATATTTTAGAAGACTTACATGTCGGTACATTTGTACAATCCCGTGGATCCGTCCTGACATACACAGTTAACCTGACATTGTTTAGTCCATGTTTGTCCCTGTTGATAAACTTGACCTTCATACATACATCCTCCACCTTCAAACCAAAAAACAACAATATTACATCGTTATTTTACTTTTATACACTATAGTTCAGACCTGTTAAACTAAGGTGTTGACCAGTGCTGAATCTGCAGGTAATGTCGACCTCTCGTTAACTATCTCTCGGTAGCTTTTCGGCCAATAGATATCCATCGATTTTTTTTCTCCTTTTCGTTTACTCATTATTAAGCTTTTAACAGGTGCAACAAACGCAGAGTTTTTATTAATATTAAAATAATGCATTCAAAAAAACCACACGTGACGCACCAAACGAGAAATATACTTATTTGTTTAAGCACTGCTCTGAGAAAACGGCGTCAGATATGTTACTCTATGATCAGATATGTTACTCTATGAATGAGAAGACCTGTTGCCATAATTATGTACGGAATTCATCTTAGATTTCAGTATTGCTGCACATACTGATCAGAATACCAAATTAGAATGGACTCAAAATAAATTTTTAGATGTCATTAAGTAATAAAATATGCTCAATATTTTCTCATCAGATAACGTGAAGTAGCATAAACAGTGCATACCGTCAAAATGTGTTTTTTCTTCAATCGTTGACAGACGTAACGTTTAAACATGATTCTGCGCATTTTAATATATCATCTTCAGCAGAAAATGATAAAGTTCGAGTAAAAAAACATGTATTAAAATCTATTAATTGATACGTAAATCTGGTTTTTTTTGCTTGACTTGTCACATATGAACTTTTTGAATACATTATCTAAAAACTCAAAATTAGAATAAACATGACATAACAATAACCAGGGCAACAAAACACATCTTCAAAAAAAAAATAAATAAAAAAAATCAAAAAAAATCACAATATAATATAATAACAAAATTATTGAAAATAGGAAAGTAATAAGATGTGTTTTACATCACACCTACGGTCACCTTAATTTATATATATATATATATATATATATATATATAGTGTTAATCTAGATACAAGTTTATGTGGTGCATTTGTTTTCCTATCTTATTTTCACCAGTTTATTTAAAGTTGTGTTTCAGTACTTATGAACTTTGTCCACAACAGATAAACTTTACTTTGACAAACTTCACTGTTAAGGTACATGACTTGGACTAGTCATTCATTTTCACTGGTACCCTATAGATAAGAATGTGTATAATTTCTGTACTATTGCATAAAAACAACCCATGTCCAAACCACAACCCAAAACAAGGTAAAAACTTTGAAGCTAGCAAATAAGTTCAACACGTGAACTTCCACCAGGGAAGTGAGGTCGATCATGTGCCACAAAAGGGTAAGCTTATCATGTTTATAGTTAGCTACACCCGCCTAATGTGCGCTCAAAATTTAAAAAATTATGTGTGTTCATATCAACTTGCTTCTATTTGTGCTAAACATATGTCAATTTCTCTCAAAATTGAATTGTGCATAAACTTTAAAATGAAATCTTTATGCTGTTTGAGCTAACAAATTAATATGTAAGACTAAACTATCAAATATACGTAATAAGATTTCTTTTTTAAAAAATGAGACCCTATTTGTGAAATATTAAACTTATATAAGATGTAAAAACCCAATATTAAATGTCAATCTTAATTAAAATATAGTAATATGTTTAAAAGTTAAAAGTTATACATGTACTTGGAAAAATCAACGCGTTGCATTATCTCAGTATAATGTTTTATTGTTTTACCATATTGCTTCACAAGTATCAAAAACAAACATACCGGTCCATGTTCAAAACAATTAAAAACTATATTTTCACCTCGTGAAAGAACTTTTTGTTCCGAGTACCAAAATACTTTATTTTTTTCGGCTACGAGATTCGCTCAAACATATAGCTCGATTTAAACAAAACATATTTTCGAGTACAATCATTCCGGAAAAAGTACATGTTACAAAATGTATCCAATGAAAATAATTTTCATCTTACCCAATTAATGGATTTATAATAATAATAATAATAATAATAAATTACTGACCTGCTGCTCGTTTGTTAACAGATCTTGTCTTTCTTACTCCTCTTAATGCTGAACTTAAAGTCACACATAGAAGTATAATAAAAGTTATTCGATTCATTTTGGGGATATTCGAGTCTATAAATTATAATCCCCTATCTTACAGTGATAATGAGTGAAAGGAATGCTTTAAGATTCTTCTTTTATTTAAGGTCTTCAATAGATAGTGCTGAAAGTTGTGACGTAATGTACCAAAGGTCAAACATTTTAAAAATGGGTTGATAATATTTTAAATTAATGGATAAGTTTTTGTTTTTAACATCAATTAAATATCCATTTTTCTTGGACATCTTAGGAACTATTTGCTGACGAGGAATGACACACGCCTTGATGAGTTATTATGTGGTCAATTATAAATTATTAACTTTGATAAACGTTGGTCAGGATGTTCAGGATACAGGTAATTTTGAGATTTTTAGGACAGGTAACATTAAATATTTAATCTCTATTTACCTGATATCCGTCCACCTTGTGTAAAGTTTAGACTAACTGATGCTGATTTAATTCTAAATAGGAAATATTTTAACTTAAGTTGTCACGATATAAGATTAACGACTACCATTGCGTATCCTAAACTACACGATAAAGAGTAAAACATCACGACTATAGAGTCTGAAACTCACGACTAAAATACCCGGAGTATCCCAAAACATAGAAACAACAAAGGTTAAAACAAACAACGAGCTACAAAAATATCCATGTGTCTTTAATATTTTTATTAACAACGCAGCTACTCTCACATCATTGTGCTGTTGTAATATCTGTTTTCACGTATTGTTGCAATATGTTTTCATTTTCAAGTTTTCGTTGATTTATATTGTTTGATGGTTTGCTGCCGAGTGTTTTTGGTTACTTTGACTGATGCCAAACACAGTTGAATGATCTGATGTTATAGCAACTATTCCACAGGGTTGCAGTATGTGTTAATTTTGGCTTGTTAACGTGTTTGATGTTGCGTCTTTTTGGTTGCTTTGGCTAATGCCAAAATAAGTTAATATGCCAGGCATAATGTAGCTATTCCACAGAGTTGCAGTATGTGTTAATTTTGGTTTGTTAACGTGTTTGATGTTGCGTCTTTTTGGTTGCTTTGGCTGATGCCAAAATAATTGAATGGTCTGATGTTACAATGCTAGGCACAATGTACTATTTAAAGTTGTTGTAATATGTGTTTATTTTGTGTTGTTTACTTGTTTGTTATTGCTTTGACTGATGCAAAACGCAGTAAATGGTCTGGTGGTTACTCACACGACTCTGATTTCATTACTGTTTTGTGAAATATACCCAATTGAAAATTTTGTCAAGTTTTCTTACTACGTGTTATATGGTACATAGGACATATATAGTCTACTCTCGAAATCACTTTGTATGGGCAGTGAATTATGACCAGTTTCCACAGAAAAGTCAGTAAAATTTAATGCCGTTTGATTAAAAATGTTATGCACGTTCGCAGTTACCATAAAGTATTTGTGTAGGGATATTGTCGCTTTAGAGATGTCATAAATGGAAGTGTTTACACCGGAATCAATGTTCATTGTGACCTATTACGTTATATGGACACGAGGATTCGTCATTCGCCTGATTTTTTAAGAAATGCAACGTCTTGCTCCGTGATGAGACATGTTATGGTAACCGTGGATGTACATACGACTAGGCAGAATTAAATAAGCCTCATTCAAATGTATAGGATTTTCTGTAAAATTGAGCATCATTACACAGTGACTCTGATACTAGACAACTTATAATAGTAATCCCTTTGTGTCTTGATGGCCATGTCTGAGACCCAAACTCTTTGTATTTCTATACACGTTTAGAGCATTGGAAGACAACTCGACTGTCGAAAGTATATTCAACTGAGCATAGTTCACAAACAAGTAATTTAATCAGCGTATATAACATTACAAAATGTGGGACATCGTATGTGTTATTTTTAATGCAAATAATACCAGGGTAGGGTAGAGCCGAAAATCTTGTCTAATGTTTCCAATATTATAAAGCAACTATATTCCCGGTGCCCGAATATCTGAAACAATAGTGATTTCAGCATTTTTTTTACTATGGTCGGTGCTCTTCCAATGTAGGAAGTTTTATAATCAGTCTCAAAATGCGATTTTTGATGTTGTTTATTCGTATTGTTGTAGTAAGGTATAGCTTGTTTTTTGTGGTTTTTCTGTTCTGTTGTAAAGTACAAGGTGTGTAACTAAAGAATTCTGCATTCCATTGTTTATCTATTAAGTCACAATTTATCCAGTCGATTAACATAAATCTATATTTTAGCTACATGTTTCATGGTCTAACAAACATTTTTGGAATTTATTATTTAAATTAAATACATGTATATTGTAGTTGAAAATAATTACTTTACAAAAATATAGATATTACAACAGTCAATGTAACAAAGAACACAAAACAATAAATGTTTATATAAGAAACAAAACAAAACTAAACATAAAACAAGACAATACAAACAAGTAAAAGCAACATTAATCATAAAACCGAGAGGAGGCAATGAATTTAATAACAATACTAGAAAAACTGTGAGCAACAAGCTCCCAAAAATCCATCGGATCAAATTTTTAAATAGGAGTTGCACATCTACATTATATCACAAAGATTGTGTGAAAGTTTCATGAAAATCCATTGAAGAGTTTAGGAAGAGTTGCGGATAAGAGATATGTACCCTAAGGTGTAACGGAAGGACGGAAGGACGGACGGACACCCCTATCACTATATACCCCCCACTTTTTAAGCGGGGGTATAATAATGTCGAACGGTGTTGATATAACCTCCAACGTCTCAAACAATCACAGTCCAGTGGTGGTTCAAAGCTTGGCACGTTCAATCAATGATAAATACATATTCAACAGCACGCTTTAGTTTAAAGAATTTTTATTCATTTACGATGTCTTCAATATACAAATCCAATTGATAACAAATTTTGACTAATTAATCTTTGAACAATTGTATCCAGTGGTCCATAAAAAGGTATAGACAGAACCAAGAACAGGCTTCAAGAATTATACGGGACAAACAAACAATGAAAAACTAATGTTTATTGAATAACCTAATGGGTGTGAGCATCAACATTGTTTTCGGTCAAGATATAAACATATAGGAAATGGACTGGTGATGTTTTACGCGACAGTTAAGATGTAGAAAATGAACTGGTGATGTTTAACGCGACAGTTAAGATGTAGGAAATGGACTGGTGATGTTTTACGCGACAGTTAAGATGTAGGAAATGGACTGGTGATGTTTAACGCGACAGTTAAGATGTTTTCACTATCGGGAAGATAAGTTCAGGGATGTTGGAGAAAAACCATGGGCCTTCGGTAGGTTAAAGTGACAAACTCACATTAGGTGGGAGTCCGTTGGTGGACTTAGTACTATTGTGGTACATGAATTGTCCATTAACGGGACAATTCATGTACCACAATGGTACCAAATCCACAGTCGGGACAATTCATATACCACAATGGTACCAAGTCCAACTAACTCCAACAACGGGACAATTCATTTTCATTACAATGACATTTACATGCCAGGTGGTGTGGTTACAGCCACCAGTGTGCCACCTTTTTACCAGATATTTTGCTTATTACGCAAAAAAAATTATTGTGAATATATAATTATGATAATTTTGTCAACAATGGGTAGTTTAGTTAAAAAAAGATACACACATATATATAATTGTCATATGATTACTCTATACTTGTCTATTATGTGAACAAGACTGACAGCTGTTAACTAAAGATAAGGGGACAAATTTGCGTTGGTGGAATCTCAGCGAGTCTGGGTCGGGTCAGAGGAGTGTATGTTACAACATTAGACATGTATTAATAATAGTTCACGTTATAAATATGACCAGCTATCTGGAAATAACTCTAATCAGAACCTGCACGATTGTACGTCTTATCACGTGACTGCCATTCCTGTAAAGGTCATCAATAGAAGGAAATAGACAGATGCCGTGGCGTAAAATGTGCAGCAATTGCATGGTTTATCTTTGAATATAGACCTAAGAAATTCTAATTCTAGCATGATTGTGTTTTTACAATATTTTTATTGGTGACTATTTTAGATATAAAATAAGTTACCGGTGCATTTCTATTTTTTTTTCTGCACAAACAAAGAAGTCACTCAAGTTGAATGATTTTACGTTCAGTTTCATTGTTTAAGTTTCTGAAAACCTGCTTTTTCGAGGGGACCCAGAGAGGTACACTGAAAGAGTCCCAACATAATATGGTGACACTACTACTTCTACATCTAATGATAATGACTAACATATAATGGAAGTTGTTTCATTAAAACTATTCATTATTTAAAAAAACCGTAGTTATAAAATAATCCCATAATTCATACAGGCTTATTGGAATAAACATAGAAAGGCTAGATAAAATTGGACACATATCGTCTATTAGTGGTATCTGTATTTATTTTCCGTTTTTCTGAGTAAAGCCTGCCTTAAGTATGATGTCTGATTACACTAATTTAAATGTATTATACACCTATGAGGTTCAATTTCTTAATTACGTGTATTTAAATTTCTGAAACACTACTCAAAGTCATGGACTCCGACCAGTTTTCAATAAATCAGAAAACCCCTGATTTATCCGAAGATGGAAACGAAACAAGAGAACAAAGTACGTGACAAGTGTAGTATTATTGCATCATACTGGATGGATTAAATCTGTGTAGTGCCCTACATATTGACATGTCTAAAACCAGGTCTAGTTCACTATTCGCCCACTTGTATATACATACCAACTTGTTGTTATTATTAAAGTCTTTGTTATTCTGACAGTCGGTATTGACGACAATGGACATTAAAACGAACCATATTTGACGGACGAGCTATAACGTCAGTGTTTAATTTACAAGTAATATTTAGTCTAAATAGTGTATGTGCTGAAACTAGCGGGCCTGTGATTATGTCTTCTAGTGGACATATTCTCAATCAATAATAAATATTGTCTTGGCATCTTTGTCATTTTTGCTGGCTAGACAGGCTGTCCTACCCTACCGGAGTACCCGACCTCACATCCCTGATGAAAGTTCGCGCTTTTTAAATGACTGCAATGTAATATTATTTCTGCAATGTATTGAGTTATTATTATTTCTAAAATGTATTGTACCATTAGTATTTCTGTTGTTTATCCCTGCAGTGTATTGCCCTGTAAGTATTTCTGTGATGTATCCTTGCAGTGTATTGCCCCGTTAGAATTTCTGTGGTTTATCCCTGCAGTGTATTGCCCCGTTAGAATTTCTGTAATGTATCCTTGCAGTGTATTGCGCCGTTAGAATTTCTGTGGTTTATCCCTGCAGTGTATTGCCCCGTTAGAATTTCTGTAATGTATCCTTGCAGTGTATTGCGCCGTTAGAATTTCTAAAATGTATCCTTGCAGTGTATTGCCCCGTTAGAATTTCTGTGGTTTATCCCTGCAGTGTATTGCGCCGTTAGAATTTCTAAAATGTGTCCTTGCAGTGTATTGCCCCGTTAGAATTTCTAAAATATATCCCTGCAGTGTATTGCCCCGTTAGAATTTCTGTGGTTTATCCAATGCATTGTTTTGATATTTTATTACATCGCAGTTTCTATATGTCCACATATAGCACAAGTTAAAATTATCATTTAACTTAGAATATGAACTTTATCAGTAAGCACTGAGAGTAAGACACGCCAGTAGAGTGATAGTAATACCATTTAAAGTACACCCGTACTACGTTTGTACAAATAAATGTTTCTGTGCAAAAATAAAATACATGTACTTTGTCCAAAAGTAATGCTCAGTTGTCAGTTCTGAACATCCCCAATTTTAAAATATTACGATTCTGCTGTTTTCATGAAATATAAGATTAAATATTTAACCACCGTCCGATAGTCCTTAATATTGGAATTGCTTTTGCATGATTGTCTTTTTTGGCTGTGTCATGTGTACGGTAGTCCTTTTTACAAAGTGTTCTTTTGTCAATAATGCCGTCTTTTTTGAGAAATAGGTCACTGTCATGAATTTTCCATTATGGCATATGTGCTTCTAAAAAGACAAACATATACAATGGGATTTTATGTAAATTTATTAGTGAAGTACAACCGTATTCAATGCAAACTTGAACAAAGGACAACCGTACACTGCAAGATAGAACAAAGGACAATCGTACACTGCAAGATAGAACAAAGGACAACCGTACACTGCAAGATAAAACAAAGGACAACCGTACACTGCAAGATAGAACAAAGGACAACCGTACACTGCAAGATAGAACAAAGGACAACCGTACACTGCAAGATAGAACAAAGGACAACCGTACACTGCAAGATAGAACAAAGGACAACCGTACACTGCAAGATAGAACAAAGGACAATCGTACACTGCAAGATAGAACAAAGGACAACCGTACACTGCAAGATAGAACAAAGGACAACCGTACACTGCAAGATAGAACAAAGGACAACCGTACACTGCAAGATAGAACAAAGGACAATCGTACACTGCAAGATAGAACAAAGGACAACCGTACACTGCAAGATCAAACAAAGGACAACCGTACACTGTAAGATAGAGCAAAGGACAACCGTACACTGCAAGATAGAACAAAGGACAACCGTACACTGCAAGATAGAACAAAGGACAACCGTACACTGCAAGATAGAACAAAGGACAACCGTACACTGCAAGATAGAACAAAGGACAACCGTACACTGCAAGATAGAACAAAGGACAGCCGTACACTGCAAGATAGAACAAAGGACAACCGTACACTGCAAGATAAAACAAAGGACAACCGTACACTGCAAGATAGAACAAAGGACAACCGTACACTGCAAGATAGAACAAAGGACAGCCGTACACTGCAAGATAGAACAAAGGACAACCGTACACTGCAAGATAGAGCAAAGGACAACCGTACACTGCAAGATAGAACAAAGGACAACCGTACACTGCAAGATAGAACAAAGGACAGCCGTACACTGCAAGATAGAACAAAGGACAACCGTACACTGCAAGATAAAACAAAGGACAACCGTACACTGCAAGATAGAACAAAGGACAACCGTACACTGCAAGATAGAACAAAGGACAACCGTACACTGCAAGATAGAACAAAGGACAACCGTACACTGCAAGATAGAACAAAGGACAACCGTACACTGCAAGATAGAACAAAGGACAGCCGTACACTGCAAGATAGAACAAAGGACAACCGTACACTGCAAGATAGAACAAAGGACAACCGTACACTGCAAGATAGAACAAAGGACAACCGTACACTGCAAGATAGAACAAAGGACAACCGTACACTGCAAGATAGAACAAAGGACAGCCGTACACTGCAAGATAGAACAAAGGACAACCGTACACTGCAAGATAGAACAAAGGACAACCGTACACTGCAAGATAGAACAAAGGACAACCGTACACTGCAAGATAGAACAAAGGACAGCCGTACACTGCAAGATAGAACAAAGGACAACCGTACACTGCAAGATAGAATAAAGGACAACCGTACACTGTAAGATAGAACAAAGGACAGCCGTACACTGCAAGATAGAACAAAGGACAATCGTACACTGCAAGATAGAACAAAGGACAATCGTACACTGCAAGATAGAACAAAGGACAACCGTACACTGCAAGATCAAACAAAGGACAACCGTACACTGTAAGATAGAACAAAGGACAACCGTACACTGCAAGATAGAACAAAGGACAACCGTACACTGCAAGATAGAACAAAGGACAACCGTACACTGCAAGATCAAACAAAGGACAACCGTACACTGTAAGATAGAACAAAGGACAACCGTACACTGCAAGATAGAACAAAGGACAATCGTACACTGCAAGATAGAACAAAGGACAACCGTACACTGCAAGATCAAACAAAGGACAACCGTACACTGTAAGATAGAACAAAGGACAACCGTACACTGCAAGATAGAACAAAGGACAATCGTACACTGCAAGATAGAACAAAGGACAACCGTACACTGCAAGATCAAACAAAGGACAACCGTACACTGTAAGATAGAACAAAGGACAACCGTACACTGCAAGATAGAACAAAGGACAATCGTACACTGCAAGATAGAACAAAGGACAACCGTACACTGCAAGATCAAACAAAGGACAACCGTACACTGTAAGATAGAGCAAAGGACAACCGTACACTGCAAGATAGAACAAAGGACAACAGTACACTGCAAGATAAAACAAAGGACAGCCGTACACTGCAAGATAGAACAAAGGACAACCGTACACTGCAAGATAAAACAAAGGACAACCGTACACTGCAAGATAGAGCAAAGGACAACCGTACACTGCAAGATAGAACAAAGGACAACCGTACACTGCAAGATAGAACAAAGGACAGCCGTACACTGCAAGATAGAACAAAGGAGAACCGTACACTGCAAGATAAAACAAAAGACAAAATAAAACAAAGGACAACCGTACACTGCAAGATAGAACAAAGGACAACCGTACACTGCAAGATAGAACAAAGGACAGTCTTACACTGCAAGATAGATCAAAGGAAAACCGTACACTGCAAGATAGAACAAAGGACAACCGTACACTGCAAGATAGATCAAAGGAAAACCGTACACTGCAAGATAGAACAAAGGATAACGGTACACTGTAAGATAAAACAAAGGACAACCGTACACTGCAAGATAGAACAAAAGACAACCGTATACTGCAAGATAGAACAAAGGACAACCGTACACTGCAAGATAGAACAAAGGACAACCGTACACTGCAAGATAGAATAACCGTAAAGAAGTAAAGAACTGATTCTTAAATTTCATGAACACTACAAAATCGTAATTGTCAAGCACTGACAATAAAGAACAAACATATGAAATTGCAAGTTTAATGGAATTATTTTTAAGTTACCAATGAAAATGTGCAGCAGATAATCGACTGTTTTCGTTTTTCTACTCACGAACATTTATCATGATTTTCTTCATTTAAATGAAAACCCTGACACAGACGAGTGAAATGGTGGCTCAGCTACCAAATGTTCAAACATAAAGACTATAATAGACCTATTAAGATAGATATTAGCATTTGTACAGCCTTAACCACAGTGTTGTTATTTGCGTCACTGTGTTTGTGAGTTTGTGACAAAAATAATGGTAAATGTTCATATAAATCAAATAACCTTATGATTATTATACTGTGGTATTGTTAACGTTCGTGGTCCTTGTCGAAGCTAAAATTCGCTATTGACATTGATCATTGACAAATGTTCGCGCTATGGAGATTGAAAGGCGTAATAACGCGAAATAAAGGCGTTAGAACGCCCCGTGAAATAAAGGCGTACTAACGCGAATTGAAAGGCGTTATAACGCGAAATTAATATGCTTACGGTAATAATATGGAGGTCCTGGGGTTTAATCTCTATCCCTCCTTACATACATATTAAAAGTGTGTGTGTGTGTGTGTGGGTGTGTGTGTCTCTGTGTGTGTGTGTGTGTGTTTCCTGCACAACTATATGTGATGTAATAAGCTTTTTTAGATGTATTATTTCTATGAAAATTCAAAAAGCGCGAATCATCCAATCCGGCGCTGAAAAGAACATACATTTTCAGTAAAACATAAAGAAATGTTTCTTTTAATGTTAAAGTTTTTTTTCATGAAGAGCATCATTTTATATTTAAGAAATGACATTCTGATCATGGTATTTCAAGGGGTATCTTGCATTACCCCTTAAAATGTTATATTTACAAATTCTTTCTTTTAATAAATATTTTGATTTGTTTTAGCCCTTGGTGCTATTTTTTACATACCTGCTCATGTGAGATAGGATTTTAAGCCATGCGAGATCGACGTATCTCATATGACCACGTGACCCGCTGTGTAGGACATGACGTGATATTGCGGGAAAATTGATACAGATCAAGGGTCATGGCCCCAATTGTCTTTCATGGGAATTGCAATACAACTGCTTCTGTATGTTTCATCGAAGACAGGTACCAGTCATATTGTAAATATATGTGGATGAAAATCTTTAAGGTAATCTGAAATATAAACATTGGCAATATACACATGGCTATTTATTAATTAGTTCCTGTCCAATTGTCAATCACTAACTTTTAACATGATTAAATGACATTTTTGACATCTTAGTATGGATAGACCAAAGTTTAATCACTTGCAGTCTAAGAGAATTCAAACTAAAACCAATCTGTTTGTGGTGAGGGTTGCTAACCTATGGAGAGAAACATTTCTTCAGGGAAGTGACTGCTCTATATATAGACAAAAAGGCTTTATAATGCCTTTCACTTCGCGTTATTACGCCTTTATTTCGCGTTAAAACGCCCTTCAATATGCGTTAAAACGCCCTTCAATTTGCGTTATTACGCCTTTTTATTTTTTCATTCATGAGCCTAATAGGTATATGAAAACGACTGTAGATGTTAAAACTATATTAGTATTTTTAGCTCACCTGGCCTTAAGGCCATGTGAGCTTTTGCCATCACTCGACGTCCGTCGTCCGTCAGTCAGTCAGTCAGTCCGTCCGTCAGTCCGTCCGTCAGTCTGTCAGTCTGTCAGTCTGTCAGTCCGTCTGTAAACTTTTCACATTTTGGCTATCTCCTCTGAAACCCCTGAACCAATTTTAACCAAACTTTACAGGAATGATGTATGGAAGGTCCTTTACTTAGATTGCCGAAATTTTTTTGATCCGCCAAAAACATGGCTGCCAGCGCAGAAGATAGTTTAACATTGGACCCTATGGGAAAAATGCATTTTTGACTATTTCCTCAGAAATGACTGAAGCAAATTTAATCAAACTTCACAGGAATGATGTATGGAAGATCCTTTACTTAGATTGCCAAAATTTTTCTGATCTGTCAAAAAACATGGCCGCCAGCACAGAAGATAGTTTAACATTAGACCCTATGGGAAAAGCATATATTTGCTATCTTCTTTGAAACCGCTGAGCCAATTTGAACCAAACTTTACAGGAATAATGTATGCAAGGTCATTTACTAAGATTGCCCAAATTTTTCTGATCCGCCAAAAAAATGGCCGCCAGGGCCAAACAAAGTTTAACATTGGGCTCTACGGGGAAACGCACATTTTGGCTATCTCCTCTGAAACGACTGAAGCAAATTCAATTACACTTTACAGGAATAATGTATGGAAGGTCTTTTGCAAAGATTGCCGAAATTTTTCTGATCCGCCTAAAAATATGGCTGCCAGGGGGGAACATAGTTTCACATTGGACCCTATGGGAAAAACACATTTTGGCTATCTCCTCTGAAACTATTGAAGCAAACTTAACCAAACTTTAGTGGAATGATGTATTGGAGGTCCTTTACATAGATTGCCAAATTTTTTCTGATTGGCCAAAAACATGGCTGCCAGAGCAAAAGGTAGTTTAACATGGGACCCTTAGGGAAAAACGCATTTTGGCTATCTCCTCAGAAATGACTGAAGCAAATTTAACCAAACTTTACAGAAATGATGTATAGAAGGTCCTTTACTTAGATTGCCAAAATTTTTCTGATCCACCAAAAAACATGGCCGCCAGGGCAGAAGATAGTTTAACATTGGACCCTATGGGAAAAGCATATATATGCTATTTCCTCTGAAGCTTTAGAAGCAAATTGAACCAAACTTTACAGGAATGATGTATAGAAGGTCCTTTACATAGATTGCCAAATTTTTCCTGATTGGCCAAAAAACATGGCTGCCAGCGCAAAAGGTAGTTTAACATTGGACCCTATGGGAAAAACACATTTTTGACTATGTCCTCAGAAATGACTGAAGCAAATTGAACCAAACTTTACAGGAATGATGTATAGAAGGTCCTTTACTTAGATTGCCAAAATTTTCTGATCCGCCAAAAAACATGGCCGCCAGGGCAGAAGATAGTTTAACATTGGACCCTATGGGAAAAATGCATTTTTGACTATGTCCTCAGAAATGACTAAAGCAAATTGAACCAAACTTTACAGGAATGATGTATAGAAGGTCCTTTACATAGATTGTCAAAATTTTTCTGATCCGCCAAAAAACATGGCTGCCAGTGGAGAACATAGTTTCACATTGGACCCTATGGGAAAAGCATATATATGTTATCTCCTCTGAAGCTAGTGAAGCAAATTGAACCAAACTTTACAGGAATGATGTATAAAAGGTCCTTTACATAGATTGCCAAAATTTTTCTGATCTGCCAAAAAACATGGCTGTCAGCGCAAAAGATAGTTGGACTTTATGGGAAAAACACATTTTTGACTATGTCCTCAGAAATGACTGAAGCAAATTGAACCAAACTTTACAGGAATGATGTATAGAAGGTCTCTTACATAGATTGCCAAAAATTTTCCTGATCTGCCATAAAACATGGCTGCCAGTGGAGAACATTGTTTCACATTGGACCCTATGGAAAAAACATATATTTGCTATTATTTCTTTTGAAGCTACTAAAGCAAATTGAATCAAACTTTACAGGAATGATGTATAAAAGGTCCTTTACTTAGATTGTGGAAATTTTTTTTGATCTGCCAAAAAAGATGGCTGCCAGCACAGAACATAGTTTAACCCTATGGGAATAGCATATATTTGCTGTCTCCTCTAAAGCTACTGAAGCAAATTGAACCAAACTTTATGGGAATGATGTATGGAAGGTCCTTTATTAGATTGACAAATTCAAATTACCCGTTTCATTTACAATTAAGGCAAAACACTTTTTAAATCACGGAAGCTGAAATTTCATTGGACAATAAATGTTACAACAGTGGCTCATTCACATATGCCCCTAAACGGTGTTTCCTCAGATCTCCCACTCCGTGCCTATATCAAAAATGGGGGAGCAAGTGAGAGATGTGATTTTAATCAGATTGAAAAAAAAACTGTGAATGGTACATATAGTTCTACAGTGATTTCCTTAGCCATTCTGTCTGATATAAACAGTGCATTTTTTCATCACTGGAATACAAATTTGCTTTAAAAGCATTTTAGTCAGGTGAGCGATACAGGCTCAGCCACACTGAGCCTCTGGTGAGATAAGCTATAGATGCAGCGACTGATACTGAAAATATGAAAATAGATTAAATGAATTTCCTGTTACGTTTGGGGAAGCATTTCTTTTCAATATAATCCAGTGAATGGATGTGAATAGTATTTGATTATATATAAGTATGGTTGGTAAGGACACTATAGATGCAGGAATGGGTAGACATCACGCGCATCTTGATCAGAGAGATGCCGTGTGCGACATTTACCCTGAATGTAATGCCGTCAGCTACATATCTGTGCCAAATCGCGGCAATAGATCGACCATAGCGGAGGCAAATATAGCGGGAATTCAGGATAATAACGAGGTGAACAGCGTTTCTGAGGAATGGCCTCCAGTGTTTGGCTATTTAGATTTATTTCTAGCTTTTGTTGGGATAGCAGTGTTTTTGATGGACTTGGTGACAGATTGGTGGCTTGCCTATGATTATTATACAAAGCAAGAAACACTGCTATTAGGAGTAACTGTTTCTTTTATTGTAACTCCTTCCGTAATTTCCAGTATTATATCAATTATATGGTATTCACTAGAACATAAATGGACAAACCTAGGAACCAACAAAGGAAACTTAATCTTCAGAATCCTCTTTACAGTTCTACAACTAGGACGAGTCTACAGGTATGTCATGATTATAAATAGGTTTGTCATTATACACAGGTGTGTTGTTACAGGTATGTCCTGGCTATAAACAGGTGTGTTGTTACAGGTATGTCCTGCAATGTTCATTCTAAAAAGGTCATGGGGTACCGTAAATACGTTATTGGTCCAAATGATCCCATTGTGAAAGCCTTAGTATGACATGTTTAACATGACACGGATACAGTGTTTTGAAAATACCCCTTCTGAAAATCCTAGATTGAACACTGACCCTGATTAGGGACAGAGAGAAGGGTACTTAATATCAAAGAGCTATATGTTTTAGGACTCGTTGCTGAAAAGGTGTAACTACACTTGACAATAATCAGTGCAAAAACACCGGAATAGAATAAACGTTAAAAAAAGATGGAACACACTGGGACCACTGAAAATAGAAATATTTCTATGGACCTTTGTTATGGTTATGGGCATACTTACAGCACGTCATTGGATATCAAAGTTGTCATTATGTCCAGTGCTATCCCAAATCATGGATCAATTGTCTAAAAAGGGGAGTTTTATAATCTCATCGCTCCATATGTACATTTGTATGTATGTATGTTTTATTTTGTATTTTGAATATATATTTACTGCTTTGACTATTGCCAAATACATAGGTAATGGTATCCAATAGTCCTTACACAAGTTTCATATCACAGAAGCTTGCATTTAAATAAAGCATCGACATGTTAATTTTCATAACCCACAGGATAATAAGACACAATCCACGTTGACAAGGCTGATGACAGTAACTGCAGTTACGGAAATCTATCTCAAGATGGCTACAGTACCTCCAGCCCATCAGCTTACTCTAATGAACAATTACCTCATCCAGAATAGCTAAAAATGCTAATGCGATGTAAAACAACATGCAACCAATCGACATCATGTTAAATCACTCACAGAAAATCCAGGACGTTTCTTTTTATTCATGTGATACATGGGAGGTTTTAGGAATATGTCTGTATTTTATACACTAAAATCCCTTCTAAATTGTAAAAAGATCAGTAGTTTGTCCAACCTTAATTAAACATCGAACAACACAATCAATACGTGTCGATATGCTTTCTCCTTTTTCGAATATTAGAACTAACCATTACTATTGTACCAGATTGTAAATTGGTAAGGTTATTGGCTACATAAAAAGGTTAATAAAGCCGTTTTCCTAATCCAATCTTCAATAGACTAAGGTAACCGTAACATTTAGACTTCTTGTCATTAACAAACCAATATGTTATATATCGGTCTGTACGGCAGCATAACAAGATTTGGCTTAGTTTGGAGGTGGAGAAATTAGTAAATAAAACCAAACTCCTATTTGAACTTTTAGAAATCCATTTAGTATTAAATGAAGTTATACAAATATAACATACTATTACAAAATAACATGTACTAGTATTCAATTCCTCCTTCAGATGGGGACAAAAATCCGCTTACAAGTATAAGATAGTGAAACTATTTTCACGATCCGTTAATAGCAATGGTGTATCAATGTATTCATATTTTGTCACTTTGATTCGATGCTTGTTGTTTTCTGACCTTTTTACACTGTTGAGTGCAAATCTTGTTTATAGTGTTGTGAATGTCGGGTGGGTGGACAGGCGGGTGATTAGGAAAAATGGGGTTCCTATTATGTGAAATCAACTGCAGTTTTCAAACTTGAAACTTGACAGAATGTTTTTTCATATATCAAAGATGTACATCTTTTTTTTATAATTTTTTGGGTTTTTTGTCTCATTTCCATACTTTTGAAACCACATTAAGTTGTTTTAGGAATCTTTTATACAGAGGGGACCGGGTGTTATTTTGTGAAATCAACTCGTACATTTTTTCTCAAAGAGCTTACAACTTCATAAAAAGATTAAATGTATGTATCGTAGGTGTGCACCTTACTTTGAAAAATTATATAGTAAGAACTTTTCTCCACTCTTTGAAACATTTCAAACAAAAACAAAAAGCAACCCGTCCATTTGTGTGTATAGTTGTGATTCAAATACATATTGTTAAATGTTAAATTATTATTCAACTGTGTTAACACTTGTGAAATGATTTGTTTGTGTAGGTTGGCTGAATACATTCTGTATGTGATAAGAAGTTGGTCATGTTGTACACGGGATGCTGCCAGGAGTAGACATATGAGAGAGAAAGCAATAGAGCAGAAGGTTGACGCCGCCATATTGGGATTGGTAGACGGGTTTCTGGAGTCAGCGTTACAGTTACTACTACAGTTATATTTATCCATGAAGTTACATATAACAATGGATGCTCAAAGAGGTAACTTATTTTCTTTTCCGGTTTGATTGAAAGTGTTATACAAAAATACTTCAATCACATGACTGAAAATAATCTGTCCCCGGATGTCAACCGCCTAAAGAATAAAATTCGTGGTAACAGGAAATATATATATAATAGTGTCAGATGTATCAGATATCCTAGATAGTGAATTTTATTAATGCGCTGATAAATCTAATGTTCTTATAATATATATTATATACACATGATCACATTTAAACAATTTGGTCCTAAGATTTTCTGATGCGTATAAACATGGTTCTGAACTTATTCCTAGAAATATTTATTTGCCATGGTTCGACCAATTTCATAATTTAATGTTCTTTTAATTAAATTACTTTGCAAAGAAATGCCTAACGGTGCACTACACAACGGTCCATCCTCTACAACATGAGAGTTGTCAGTTTTTCAATTCCCATCGTCAGCGTTCGACAGACAATGTTGCTACCAATAATGCTTTTAACATTTTCTCTTTTCAGTCATTACTATGGTATTGTCATGGTTATCAGCTGCGATTGCTATAACCATTTATTACAGAGATAACCGGAAAGCTAGAAAAGACAAAGACAACATTGGTTACTGTGGATCTTTTATATATCTTCTCTGGAGAATTTGCGAGCTTGGACCTCGATTTGTTCTCCTTGCTATGTGTGGTGTTATGTTCATACCATGGTGCTTCATATTTGTTACTATACACTTTGTCCTAATGGTGGTGTTCTACGCTTACCAGAAACCGGAACTTACAGGGATATGTTTCACCGGAACTTCCGGTTTACCGTTTTTAGTATTGATGGGTTTTATCAGTATATTTGGGTTTGTTAATCTGAAGGAAGGCGACACAAAGAGGACGACCGTTGTCTATTATTTGTTATTCTATATTGAAAATGCTGTCATGGTATCATTAGTTCTGTGGTATTCATATACAAATTACATGGTCCTTGGCAAATGGACCCATGCTGTGTACATGCTTTTTGCAGGAGCTGTTCTTCATTTGATATTTCAATTGTTATTTTACAAATATTTTCATCCACATAAAGATCCAATATGTAGACTGTGATAAAAGCCTGTTTATACATTGTTGATATTATACGTTATACCAGTAATTTTATAAGTTGACCAATGTAGCATTTCAAGTGATTCAATGGGTTTGTCCTTTTCAGCCTAGTTGCTTACTAAGGTCCTCAAAATGTCATCACAGTATTATTGATAAGCATGTTGTCCAGTACCATGCTGGATATCTTTGACATATAGAAGTTCCTTGTTCCTTTTGATTCTGTTTTGATTTTGTCGTGACGGGTGTAGCTAGCTAAACAGGAGGTGCTTGCCCTTCCGGAGCACTCGGTCTCATTTCCGTGTTGGAAGGTCACATGTTAACAAAAGTTTTCCAGTTTTCAAAGTTGTTACCTTGCTTGTTATCGTGATTTGAATACGGAGTGGTTTGTTTCTTTTCGATTGTCGATAAATTGTATATAAGTAGTGTAATTGACAATGTAAACTTTTATTAACCTTTAAATAAGAAATGGGATGTTGACGACCCAATGGCATAGCTAAACTGACGCTAAAACGCTAAACTTGCTTGCGCAGCAGGGATTTTACTGTTGTAGTTTTTTTCTCATGGCTATTCTCACTCTCTTAGATAATAAAATAAATCTCTCTCCAAATTGTAATTTTACGTAGTTCTACTGCTCATGACAAAAGCTTGAAGCATTTGAATATGTTCTCGATTGTGATATTGCAAATGAGTTTTAGATAGCGTACACGTTGACCAACTTCATCACCGAATCCTTCAAATGAGTGCTTGGTTTACAAATCGTTCTGATCTTTTCAGTCTGGGTGCGTAATCTGATGGGAGATGCAATATGTCTGTTAAAGTACATAATAATACTATGAGAATAGAGAATTCTAAAGAAATATATAATAGGATGACATTCAGTGGAGGCGGACTACACAACACCATTTAAAAACCATTTTCTATGAAACATTATTATGCATTTGATGGATTGTAAACTGTAACATCACCACAAACTAATTGTAGATATAAGAAAATGACATTTAATCGCAATGGAGTGAAAGGATAATGAAGATCCGCACGTTTATATGTATTACAAAACAAGTTTGGGAGTTTTTTTTAACACGGTTAAGAGAAAATACTTTACTGTATATAGAGACTACTTTAGATTGTTTTTAATATTTAGCGGCAAATAAGTTGTGCCCCGTAGTGTTTGAACGCCCCCTCACAGAGATCGGGACGAGTTTCTTAAAATTTGTTATAAAAAGAAAAAACTATCCAAAAACGAAGATAAAGCGAATAGTTATTATATGATTTTGCCATTTTTGCCAAATGTTTATATTTGTAGTTGTAACATATACGACTTTTGATAAAAATTATCAAAGAAACTATTAAATAAATTTAATTACAGAATATAGTTTCATAGTTACATTATTTCGCCAAAATATGCACTCTGAAATTGAATAGTTTCGGTCTATTATTTGTGAAAACAATTACAAACGCTTCTTGTTTTATTTCATTTCTTAAAACTTTGAAATGCATGTATAATTTTCACTTCAAAACACCAACCATATAAATGGTTGGATAAATACTTAACTATATATTTAGAAGACTCATATACTAGCTTTCATTTTATTATCTTTTCAAGCAAAATTTCCTTTGCTATGACAAAGCTGGTAGTTTAAAGGGTCAATATATACTTCAAAGTACATGGTTGTGATCGAGACAACCAACACCTACCTTATTAATTTAACACTTTACCAAACCCAACACATGTATAAAGTCATGAGTTTTACATCCCAGTCAAGATTCTTTAACTTATATCAAGACTGTCAATTCATATCAGGGAAGGTGGAGAAAACCAATGATTCTTGAGGAAACCACCAACCTTCAGCAAGTGAACTGACTATATTCTCACTTTAGGATGTGCCCTGGGTTGGTTTCGTATCTAGGCGTTCAGAGGAGCTGTGAGTGTGTACTTTAGAGCACTGAGCAACACCTCACACTAACATTTCTGGTCGATATTCAGCATTTGTCAACAAGAAGTACCATTATGATCAGATGCTTGGATTATTCGTTCCTCTTGGGGTTCGAATGGAGTTTTTTTTACACAGTTCAGAGTAAATTCTTTACCGTATATAGAGACTACTTTAGATTGTCTTTAATATTGAGTCAACGACATTTGATAAAAATTATCAAAGAAACTATTAAATAAATTTGAATAAAAAAATGGTTTCACAGTTACATTATTTCACCCAAAATATGCACTCTCAAATTCAATAGTTTCGGCGTATTATTTGTTAAAAGAAGAGGTCCATTGGGCCTGATACGCTCACCTGATAAATAATAGCTCGAATGTCAAATGTCAAAATCTTTCATAATAGTAACGATTTGAGGCTTAATTTTGAAAGTAAATATACTAGGCCATTTTGTCATTTTTTGGTATCTGTGACCTTGACCCTTGAATGTATGGCCTTTATTATTATATCAAAATGATTGTGATGCCAATACCTAACAGTCTAATATATATGCCTAAATAAAGAATTTATAGTTGTGATGCCAATACCTAATAGTCTAATATACATGCCTATATAAAATGTTTATAGTTTTTCAGAAAATTAACAATTTCAATATTATTTTATATCTATGACCTTGACCTTTGAACCCATAACCTTTTTCTATAAATCAAAATGATCGTTGTGTCAATACCTATAACATTCTAATAGACATGCCTATACAAAATGTTAATAGTTTTCAAGATAAATAACCATTTCAGTATTCTTTTGCATCTTTGACCTTGTTCTTTGAACCCATTGTCTTAATCTATATATCAAAATGTTTGTTACATCAATACTAACAATATTCTAATATACACGTGTATACAAAAAATTTATAATTTACAAGATAATCAGCCATTTCGGTATTGTTTTGCATGTGTTACCTTGGCCTATGAACCCATGACCTTTTTCTATACATCAAAGGAAACCGTACACTGCAAGTTAGAACAAAGGACAACCGTACACTGTAAGATAGAATAACCGGACAACCGTACACTGTAAGATAGAACAAAGGACAACCGTACACTGAAAGATAGAAGAAAGGACAACCGTACACTGTAAGATAGAACAAAGAACAACCATACACTGTAAAATAGAATAACCGGACAGCCGTACACTGAAAGATTGAAGAAAGGACAACCGTACACTGTAAGATAGGACACAAGACAACCGTACACTGCAAAAAAGAACACAGGACAACCGTACACTGTAAGATAGAATAACCGGACAACTGTACACTGTAAGATAGCACACAGGACAACCGTACACTGCAAGACAGAACACAGGACAACCGTACACTGTAAGATAAAACAAAGAACAACCGTACACTGTAAGATAAAACAAAGGACAACCGTACACTGTAAGATAGAACAAAAGATAACCGTACACGGCAAGATAGAACAAAGGACAACCGTACACTGCAACATAGAACACAGGACAACCGTACACTGTAAGATAGAACAAAGGACAACCGTACACTGTAAGATAGAAGAAAGAACAACCGTACACTGTAAGATAGAACAAAAGACAACCGCACACTGCAAGATAGAACACAGGACAACCGTACACAGAAAGATAAAACAAAGGACAACCATACACTGTAAGATAGAACAAAGGACAACCGTACACTGTAAGATAGAACAAAGGACAACCGTACACTGTAAGATAGAACAAAGGACAACCGTACACTGTAAGATAGAACACAGGACAACCGTACACTGTAAGATAGAACAAAGGACAACCGTACACTGCAAGATAGAACAAAGGACAACCGTACACTGTAAGATAGAACAAAGGACAACCGTGCACTGCAACATAGAACACAGGACAACCGTACACTGTAAGATAGAACAAAGGACAACCGTACACTGTAAGATAGAAGAAAGGACAACCTTACACTGTAAGATAGAACAAAGAACAACCATACACTGTAAGATAGAACAAAGGACAACCGTACACTGTAAGATAGAATACAGGACAACCATACACTGTCAGATAGAACAAAGGACAACCGTACACTGTAAGATAGAACAAAGGACAACCGTACACTGTAAGATAGAACAAAGGATAACCGTACACTGCAACATAGAACACAGGACAACCGTACACTGTAAGATAGAACAAAGGACAATCGTACACTGCAAGATAGAACAAAGGACAACCGTACACTGCAACATAGAACAAAAGACAACCATACACTGTAAGATAACACACAGGATAACCGTACACTGTAAAATAGAACAAAGGACAACCATACACTGTAAGATAGAACAAAAGACAACAATACACTATAAGATAGAACAAAGGACAACCGTACACTGTAAGATAGAACAAAGGACAACCGTACACTGTAAGTTAGAACAAAGGACAACCGTACACTGTAAGATAGAACAAAGGACAACCGTACACTGTAAGATAGAACAAAGGACAACCGTACACTGTAAGATAGAAAAAAGGACAACCTTACACTGCAAGATAGAAGAAAGAACAACCGTACACTGTAAGATAGAACAAAAGACAACCGCACACTGCAAGATAGAACACATGACAACCATACACTGTAAGATAGAATAAAGGACAACAGTACACTGTAAGATAGAACAAAGGACAACCGTACACTGTAAGATAGAACAAAGGACAACCGTACACTGCAACATAGAACACAGGACAACCGTACACTATAAGATAGAACAAAGGACAACCGTACACTGTAAGATAGAAGAAAGGACAACCTTACACTGGAAGATAGAACAAAGGACAACCATACACTGTAAGATAGAACAAAAAACAACCGTACAATGTAAGATAGAACACAGGACAACCGTACACTGTAAGATAGAACAAAGGACAACCGTACACTGCAAGATAGAACAAAGGACAACCGTACACTGCAACATAGAACAAAAGACAACCGTACACTGTAAGATAGAACAAAGGACAACCGTACACTTTAAGATAGAACAAAGGACAACCGTACACGGCAAGATAGAACACAAAATAACCGTACACTGTAAGATAGAACAAAGGACAACCGTACACTGTAAGATAGAACAAAGGACAACCTTACACTGTAAGATAGAACAAAGAACAACCATACACTGTAAGATAGAACAAAGGACAACCGTACACTGTAAGATAGAACACATGGCAACCATACACTGTAAGATAGAACAAAGGACAACAGTACACTGTAAGATAGAACACAGGACAACCGTACGCTGTAAGATAGAACAAAGGACAACCGTACACTGCAACATAGAACACAGGAGAACCGTACATTGTAAGATAGAACAAAGGATAACCGTACACTTAAAGATAGAACAAAGGACAACCGTACACTGTAAGATAACACACAGGATAACCGTACACTGTAAAATAGAACAAAGGACAACCATACACTGTAAGATAGAACAAAGGACAACAATACACTGTAAGATAGAACAAAGGACAACCGTACACTGTAAGATAGAATACAGGACAACCATACACTGTAAGATAGAACAAAGGACAACCGTACACTGTAAGATAGAAGAAAGGACAACCTTACACTGCAAGATAGAAGAAAGAACAACCGTACACTGTAAGATAGAACAAAAGACAACCGCACACTGCAAGATAGAACACATGACAACCATATACTGTAAGATAGAACAAAGGACAACAGTACACTGTAAGATAGAACAAAGGACAACCGTACACTGTAAGATAGAACAAAGGACAACCGTACACTGTAAGATAGAACAAAGGACAACCGTACACTGCAACATAGAACACAGGACAACCGTACACTGTAAGATAGAACACAGGACAACCGTACACTGTAAGATAGAACAAAAGACAACCGTACACTGCAACATAGAACAAAGGACAACCGTACACTGCAACATAGAACAAAGGACAACCGTACACTGTAAGATAGAACAAAAGACAACCGCACACTGCAAGATAGAACACATGACAACCATATACTGTAAGATAGAACAAAGGACAACAGTACACTGTAAGATAGAACAAAGGACAACCGTACACTGCAACATAGAACAAAGGACAACCGTACACTGTAAGATAGAACAAAAGACAACCGTACACTGTAAGATAGAACAAAGGAAAACCGTACACTGTAAGATAGAACACAGGACAACCGTACACTGCAACATAGAACACAGGAGAACCTTACTTTGTAAGATAGAACAAAGGACAACCGTACACTGTAAGATAGAACAAAATACAACCGCACACTGCAAGATAGAAAACAGGACAACCGTACACAGAAAGATAAAACAAAGGACAACCATACACTGTAAGATAGAACAAAGGACAACCGTACATTGTAAGATAGAACAAAGGACAACCGTACACTGTAAGATAAAACACAGGACAACCGTACACTGTAAGATAGAACAACGGACAACCGTACACTGTAAGATAGAACAAAGGACAACCTTACACTGTAAGATAGAACAAAGGACAACCGTACACTGTAAGATAGAATACAGGACAACCGTACACTGTAAGATAGAACAACGGACAACCATACACTGTAAGATAGAACAAAGGACAACCTTACACTGTAAGATAGAACAAAGGACAACCGTACACTGTAAGATAGAACAAAGGACAACCGTACACTGTAAGATAGAACAAAGGACAACCGTACTTTGTAAGATAGAACAAAGGACAACCGTACACTGTAAGATAGAACAAAAGATAACCGCACACTGCAAGATAGAACACAGGACAACCGTACACAGAAAGATAAAACAAAGGACAACCATACACTGTAAGATAGAACAAAGGACAACCGTACATTGTAAGATAGAACAAAGGACAACCGTACACTGTAAGATAGAACACAGGACAACCGTACACTGTAAGATAGAACAAAGGACAATCGTACACTGCAAGATAGAACAAAGGACAACCGTACACTGCAACATAGAACAAAAGACAACCACACACTGTAAGATAGAACAAAGGACAACCGTACACTGTAAGATAGAACAAAGGACAACCGTACACTGTAAGATAGAACAAAGGACAACCGTACACTGCAAGATAGAGCAAAGGACAACCGTACACTGCAAGATAGAACAAAGGACAGCCGTACACTGCAAGATAAAACAAAGGACAACCGTACACTGTAAGATAGAACAAAGGACAACCGTACATTGTAAGATAGAACAAAGGACAACCGTACACTGTAAGATAGAACACAGGACAACCGTACACTGTAAGATAGAACAAAGGACAATCGTACACTGCAAGATAGAACAAAGGACAACCGTACACTGCAACATAGAACAAAAGACAACCACACACTGTAAGATAGAACAAAGGACAACCGTACACTGTAAGATAGAACAAAGGACAACCGTACACTGTAAGATAGAACAAAGGACAACCGTACACTGCAAGATAGAGCAAAGGACAACCGTACACTGCAAGATAGAACAAAGGACAGCCGTACACTGCAAGATAGAACACAGGACAACCGTACACTGTAAGATAGAACAAAGGACAACCGTACACTGCAAGAGAAAACAAAGGACAACCGTACACTGCAAGATAGAACACAGGACAACCGTACACTGTAAGATAGAATAACCGGACAACCGTACACTGCAAGATAGAATAACCGGACAGAAGTAAAGAAATGATTCTTAAATTTCATGAACACTACAGAATCGTAATTGTCAAGCACTGACAATAAAGAACAAACATATGAAATTGCGAATAAATACATATTATATACACACTGTGTATATAATGTTTTTATCTAACATTTCCAATTATGTTATTTGAAATAATAAAAAAAAAACTTAATGTGAAAAATTACATTTTACCACAGAAAACCACTGAACTATGTTATGACATTTGTTTTACATTCTCCCTAGTGACGTCACAATGAGAACGTGCACGTGCACTTTACCGCCAATGTTCTATCACCACTGTGGCGATACAAGATTCTGTATCATGCGTGTTTGATAAAACTTGTATTTCGTAGAAAAACTAGTCTAATGTTAGATAAATGGAATTATTCTTAATTAGTTACCAATGATGATATGCAGATAATCGGCTGTTTTCGTTTTTCTACTCACGAACATTTATCATGATTTTCTTCATTTAAATGAAAACCCTGACACAGACGAGTGAAATGGTGGCTCAGCTACCAAATGTTCAAACATAAAGACTATAATAGCTCTATTAAGATAGATATTAGCATTTGTTGACGTGAAATCAAAATACAAAAATGCAATGCCCTTAGGACAATCGTATGTTTTTAGGACATTTCCTCGTGTACAGCCTTAACCACAGTGTTGTTTTTTGTGTCACTGTGTTTGTGACAAAAATAATGGTAAATGTTAATATAAATCAAATAACCTTATGATTATTATACTGTGATATTGTTAACGTTCTTGGTCCTAGTCGAAGTTAAAATTCGCTATTGACATTGATCATTGACAAATGTTCGCGCTATGGAGATTTTACATATTGGGAATGGTAATGCTTACGGCAGTAGCGGATCATTAGTGCAATATTCACTGCTCTCCGAAAAAAAAATCGCTACCGATTGTATTTTTGGTACTGTCATATACCATTTTTTGAATTTAATCAGTATCTTTTTGGTCTTTTGGGTGTATCTTTTGGATTTAGTTTTTAAGTTTCTTTGTGGATCTTCTTTATCAATAGCTGTGTAGCTGTAGTAATCTAAGGGTTGTGGTTGTCGACTTAGAATACCTTAAAATTATTAATAAATACGAACAATCACTCATAAGTTTCAGTTCGGAATTTATTCTGTGGCATCGAAAAGTCTTCAGATATATATTTTAATATGAATGACACATAATAATTAATTAAACATTCAATTACAAAATTAACCATATACTCAATCAAGCAAAACATAAATAACTTGATGAGTAGATTGAATAAAATAAGTTGATTGAAATAAGAAAATGTGCATTACATTCATTTCAACTTGAATGAATGTTATTTTGTTTTTGTTTCTGTTCCAATGTACCAAAAATAATATAAGAGTATATCTGAAAAGCTTACTATATTATAAAAGGTTATAAAAATAACAAAGTGTTATTTAAAAATAACGAAATATTATACGAAGTATTATTAAAATAACGAAGAGTTATAAAAATAATAAAATAATAAAATATTATAAAAAATAATGAAGTAATAAAATATATAAAAATAATGAAATATTATTTAAAAACAACGAAGTATTAAAAATAATAAATATTATAAAAATAATAAAATAATAAAATATTATAAAAATAATAAAATATTAAGATTTATAAAAATAATAAAATAATAAAATGTTATAAAAATAATGAAGTATTTCAAAAGCATTGTAAATATTAGAAAATATTATGAAAAACTATTTAATTTTGAATATGTAGTTCCTATTTGAGAAGAATGCCATATTGTAATTAAAACTTTTATTTATTTATAAGTTTTATTTGCAACTGCGCATGCTATCATTCCGCGGCCCGTATCATGGTGTTTTATTGTCAACACGCATGATTGACCGAATCGTGATGCGTACGCAGTGCTATAGGGTTTACGTCATAGGACACGCGTGGTGGAATGTTATTTAAAGTACACAAGTGTGCTCGCTTCGGTGCGGTCCGGTGATCTGCTACACTTTTTCATTCAGTGCGGCCCGGTCATTAGCTACACTTTTTGGGGCGACATTCCAACTGAGTGTCATATGAAGTAATTAATGTAAGGAGTCCTAAAGACTAGGGTAATTGAAATAAATTTACAATTTTTGATTGGACTTAATCTTCCTGCCTAGGAACTACTAACGAATGACATTAAAATTATAATTTTCTCAATTAAAAATGAATTTAAAAATAATTAAATTGGCAAAGTAAAATCGGAAATAAATAATAAAAATACTCTATATTTCTTACCCGTTACCTGACACTACTTACTAACAGTCTAATTCTATCTACTTTAAAACGATAAAATAAAAATAGCAATATATATACAAATGAGTTATCAATGAACCGCGCCCTGTTTTAAATAATTTATTAATTATAATTAATTTTAATTTAGCATTACATATTGTGTACCGTATACGATGCTTGCGCGTCAGTTAACGACTGTCCCGAGAGCATCGCTATTAGACACTTCTTAACTTGCCAAATACATTATTTTTACCGTGTAAAAGCCGAATTATACGAAAAGCTTAACAAAGCTATAATTTCGAATATTGCAATGCTAAATGTACAACTCCAATATAATCGAACATAACAGGGTGCGTTCATTGTAACATAAAATTACATTAAAGCTTTTGCGCGTTATGTTATGCGCTTTAAAACCGATATTCGATATATCGTGTATAAAATAAAATTTTGTGCCTGACGTGCAAAACAAATTATTAGCCAAGCGTCGTGCTTAATATGCACATGAAATATTTACAAAAACTTTCTATATTTATAAAATACTTAAAACTTCGTATTTATCGAAGTGTAAAACTTGTTTTTAATAAAGTAAAATTTTCTGCGTAAAGCTTATAAAAATAATTAAAAAGTTAAATTAAGTAAAGTGTGCAGCTTACCTTAAAATTATTAATAAATACGAACAATCACTCATAAGTTTCAGTTCGGAATTTATTCTGTGGCATCGAAAAGTGCCGTTTTAAGGTCGTGCATCACTTTATATAGCAGATTATACAGAGGTGTAAGGGGACGGGTCTCTTGACAACTTGACCAATGGTCAGTTTTTGGGGTTTGACCATTAATTACTGAGCCAATGACCTGTATTCAGGGTACATGGTCACCGCCCTAAAATTATGTAATTAAGGGTAATGAGTGGTGTTTACCGTCGGCGTGATCTGACGCGTTGACACGTTGTTTCGCGTTGACATTAAAACTGAGTTCCTTTGTTTGTAGGGTTTCTCAGTGGCTTAGTCCTCTGTGGTAATCTGCATGTGTGATAATTATTATGTAAGAAAAAAGTATTTACTTGTTTTATATAATACAACTTGTGGTTTCTAAAAATTTCTCTTTTGTGAAGTAAAAATAAAGTTATATAACGAACTCATCAAGCTGAGTTAATCTACTTGTTTATGTGATAAACAAGAATTATTCTCGTAAAAACATGTTAAAATTAATATCCAAATTTTATCAATTAAGATTACTTTTGGATTTTGACTAATTTTTATAATAAAAATAATAAAAATAAAGTTAAATTTGAAAATAATTAGTAAATATAATAAAATAAAATTATAAAATAAATCTTATTCACATATTGAATGTGATTACTGATTTTGTTTCTAATTTTGAATGAAATTTCTAAATTTGGGGTTTTGAATTTAATCATAAAATACATTCAAAAAATGGTATATGACAATACCCCTATTCTTCAAGTAAGTTTGGTCCCCAAACTTGAATATTTTGAGAAAAAAAAATCCTCAAACTGTATAACAAATTGTACAATAAATAAAACATTTATGTAATCATATAATTGAACACACTGTTGTGAATTAATCACATTAAATTGTAGAAGTTCTTTACGAAAGATCATAGAAAATAATGTTCCTTGAAACTAATTGTTCTGAAGTCCATACAGAATGTAATATATATTAATATATCTGTTATAAATTTCCAATCTGTTATAATATCATCCGAGTTTAGTGTTCTAAAGTCCATACAGAATCCAAATAAATAGTTTGTATGATAAATCCGAGTCTCTAAAAGGGTCCATGTGGAATCCAGTGAATAATTTTTTTCCAAGTGAATAGTTTTGAAGCACAGTTGAACCAGTTCCAATGAAAAAAGTATGCAATTTCAATAACGCACACTAAAACACATAACTATAAAAAAATAAAAATCAGCAACGCCAAATGCTGCCTGCCACAGTGCTATTATATATATTAAAAGACGTAAAAATTATATAAATGAAAATATAATATGTAAACACAAGTCATGAATTATGGTCCACTATGAGGGGAAAATAATATTATATTTACTGAATGAGATATGAAAACTTTGAAAAATAACATTTTTTTTTTAAACATTTTTTTTACTTATTTAAAATGCTAAACATGCCTTGATGCTCTATTAAAATATAGGCACAGTAAGGTTGCTTTAAAATGGTCCTAACTGTTGAAATGGAAAACAAACTAACATTGACAGTTGTCGGAACATTGACGGTTTGCAATGTTAGTTTGTTTGTCACTATAAACTCATTCCAAACGATATGAAGTTTTCCAGTGGGAAATTGGGAAGCGGTTACATCCAAAATTCTGGGTTCTGGAATTTGCCAATATGACGGACACAATGGCAAACTCATAACCGGAACTGTTATGCATTTCCCACCGGATGTTAATTCTAAATAAATTGTTGTGCCTCTGTTTTGCTTAAATTTTCCTAAGCAAATTAAAAGTAAAGTAATTGAAACAATAATAAAAACAATGAGACTTGTTATTAAAGTACCATGTACCCAAGAAATTTCGGAAAAGAAGGATTCAATTCGAGATTTCTCTGGTGCAGCAGTAGAAACTCTATTAATATTGTTATAAACAAAAGAGGGTACATCTGCAGATTTGACATGAGCCACTTGAGTCAAAATTGTTAAAGCAAGTGTCACTTTTCTAAGTTTGAAAAATAATAATAAACACATAAAAAATGAAAGAATAGCGACACCAGATGTTGCAAAAATTAACATTGCATTTAAGTCAGGCCAAGTTGTTTGCATTTTTATTTGACCATCTATAAGTGGTTCTGATAACGTTTGAAAAATAACTTGGTCATTTTGGGCTGCGTTTGCCATTTTCTTTAAACTAAGATGAATGGTTTGGTCGTCAGCCAAAATGTTATTGAAACTATGGTTGTACAATTTAAATTTAGGTATTTCGATATTAATTGGTTTTAAAAATGTGCTATCTGCCATTATGTTGCTAAGTTTAGAATCATTGAAAAATTGTTGCAATAATGCTAAATTAACAGGATGTACAATTGAAACATTTTTGGTGTCATTGTAACAACGTCCCAATCTTGCAGAGTAAAATAATGCGGATGTTGATAATGAGCACCTGCAAGGAACTTTAATAATACAAAATGTACATCCTGGTAACACAGTTTGTTGGGTTGGACAGTGAAGAGCTAAATTCTTTATATTGTATACTAATACTGAAGTTGGGGAAATTTCGATTAGATCAGATTTTAACAAATTTGGAATAAATCGAAAGTTACAAAATTGCTTAATTTGATTTTTGTTATTGGAGAAAAGAGCAAATGAACAGTCAGGTTTAGTGGTTGGGATTAGGGGTTTATTGAAGAAGCAAGACTTTATCTTCAAGTCGCTACAACGAGCAAGCTCAACCTCTGAAAGGTGAAGATAAAAGTCCTGAATATTAGTTACGGCTATATAAGAAGGAAGGTCTAAGAGTTGGGTAGCATGCGTGGAAGTGGAATTAACAGGTATGGGAAGTGATATTAGTTTATAGAGGTTAAGAGGTGAAGAAAATGGAGATAGTGGTATTTTGAGTGTTAAAAAGAGGGAAGAGTGTTTACGAATGTAAATAAAATTAGCATGTGAGTAGTATACGAAGGTTCCAAGGTTGGTAAGTAATAATCATGCGTGGTGGTTAAATTTCTTGAATATTATTGAGGGTATGTCGTAAGACATGTGGAGGGAGGATGGAAGGAGTTAGCGTACCTTGCACGAGGTTTTGTATGGCGAAATATAATGCGTTTAGTTTACTTTTTACTGCATTAGCCTCGTATATTTGGTTTGTTAGTAACGAGGAAAAATTTCCAAGGGAATCTTGCATGCGGGATAAACGAGCGGCAAAGAAAGTCATCAAACTAGCAATTTCTTCATGATTTTGTTTAATTCCCTTCATCATATTTGAAGTCCTGTTATCCACGTAGGCCATGAAGGATGACAGGTGGGACCCGTGACGTTGAAGAGAATTAGTAATTTTTAGGGTGGTCCTTGTCAGGGCATTAATGTGTTGAGCCAAAATATTAACATCGTCGATAGTTGCGGTTCCAAAAAGTGATTTAGACAAGGATCCAACAAAAGACAAGAGGGCACGTTTAGCTCTTTCTGTCTCAACCATATTCGAATTTGGAATTAAACTATGGATGTTGTGAACAATTTCTTTAATGTATTGTTCACTTTCATTATGTATTCCGTTCAAAGATTTTATAAAAGTGTTAAACCTGGCACATTCCTTATCTAATGAACATGTGGAGTATTCTGACAATTTTATCACATGTGGCAGTTTGATCTCAAAGGTGTGCAGCCAGTGTTCATTTGCAAGTAATATGTTGCTGTCTCTTTTAAAAACGACGCCATAATTTATCCTATTTATGGATGAGTCTGTCAATTCCATTCCAGCAGCTGACAATACACATATAAGCATGATAAATATGGATATGGTCCAGAGATGTCCTAAAAGTACCAAAATGAAAAAAAAATTGGTTAAGTCAGGTGTTTGTTTGGTGATCAGCCGCACAAACTAGCACTAATATCAGAGTATAAACTCTTATGTTTGACCAACCAAAGAAATTTCAATTTATTTTCAATGTTTGTTTTGAAAAAAAAAGTCCAAAACGAAATAAAAACATGACGCGCCTTGACCAATCCATAAATATGCATAACTTATAATCATATAATAAAGATTATGTGTAGTTCATAGACAAGTATGAGTTGTCCAGAACATGACAGCTATTGAAAAGGTATTCTGACAGAAATAATTATCCCATTTTATTAGGTATAAGTTACTTATTTATCTATATATTTATTTATTTATCTATATATTTATTTATTATTATGTATTTATTATCTATATGTTTATAATTATTATTTATTATATATTATTTATTTATTTATTTATTTTGTGATACAAGGTAGCGCTCCCTTGATCAGTATAATTTGATTTTTTTTTATAGGTGTATACCTATTGTTTATTAGTAGAATAGCAGCTGTAAAGTCATGCTATTTTTGGTGAATTGTAGAATTCACATTTATATAAATATTTGTCTTGTTGGGGAATTATGCTTTTGGCTTTGTAAACATAAATAACCGCTTAGAGCATTCATGAAAAAAAAATAAAATCATGAATAGTCATCTATGTTTACAAAATAAAATTTTGAGAAACAGTGAGTAGTTAGTTATTCTGTCGTCGTGTAAGGAAAGTCTTTCGTTTTGTCCCCGCTTTGGTGTAAAGTCGGTCTAGTTCTCTCCGGTCTATTTCGTCAAAAACTGAGTCTGGTTCCCAGGTACGTTGACCTGTTTCCCATTCTATGCGGAACTCCCTTATATTATTTCGCCTACGCCCTTTTATAATTTTTCTTACCTTGTAAGTTTGACCAGGGTCTGGTGTATCTTGTGTGTCATTATTTTGTGAAGGCTCTACTGCTTGAGAGTCAGTAGGCACAACATGTTCAAAATAATTTTCCCTTCGAGGTAAGGGCTCAAAATCACGATACACCAGAGGGTCTTTATACGGTTTGATGTTACATGCATTAACTAGAGATGGTCTAAACTTGCCAGTTTCCATGTTTTTCAACTTGTAAGTGAAGTTAGGACCTATTTCTGTGATAATATAAGGACCCTCAGACTTGTCTGTTAATTTGCGCGACTGACCTTTTGGAATATGGTTAATTTTGTAAAGTACCTCATCTCCGATGCTGTATGTAGGAACTGTCGAATTTTGGTCATCGCTGTTTGTTTTTAGCTTGGTTATTAGCATCGTTTTCATGCGCTACTTTTGTCTACATATTTAAGATGTTCTAAAAATTCTTCCATATACTGTTTGGCATCTTGTCCCAGTGTAGTTTTAGGAAACAAGTGACATCAAACGGTAGATGCATCTCTTGGCCAAACACCATGTGGAAGGGTGAAAATTCAGTAGACTGCATGTTTGGAGATTTTCGAATTGCCATCATTATACCATGTATTAATTCTGCCCATTTCTGAGGATTCTTATCACAGTGAGCCCTAAGACTTGAACCTACAGTTGAGTTTAGACGTTCCACAACACTATTTGTCTGTGGATGATAGGAAGAGGTATGGTGACGAGTTACGCTAAATAACTCGCAAATTGCACTAACAAGTTTTGACATAAAGTTCTTACCTCTATCACTTACCAATATATGTGGTGCTCCATAACGACAAAAGATCTCTTTATATAGGACTGTAGCTATTTCCTTGGCATCTTGTGTCTTAAGTGGAAATGCTTCTGCCCATCTTGTGAAGGAATCAACACATATAAGTATGTATTGATATCCTTCTTTTGTTTGGGTGATAGGCCCTAATATATCCATATGCCATCTTTCGAACTTACCTGAGGGAGGTAGATTTGTTAGTGGTGGCTTGGCATTTTGGTAGTTGCGTTTGGCTCTTTGACATCTGTCACAGAAGAAGTACGTAGTCTTGAATGTGTCTGTACATCCGAGGCCATGATACTTCTGTTTCAGAGAAGAGTGAACCTTTTCAACTCCAAGATGTCCTCCTCCACAAGGATTATCATGATACGCTTCCAAAGCATCTTCTCTCAAAGATGAGGGAACAGCTATCTGTTTAAGAAGCGATATACCAGAAGTCTGCCCCCTACATCTTCGGCGAAAGAAATGATAGAGACAATTGTCTACTATATCATAGTGCTTTGCTTCTGATACTACTTTGTCACGTACCTTGGAGTCATCTGGAAGAATCCCATCTTCCAAATATTTGATGATATCCTTGAAGTCTGGACATTGCCTTTGAATATCTAACAAATTGTCTGTCTGATCAAAAGAAGTACCTGGTTTGGTGTCCAAAACAAAAATTTTTGGAGAATTTGTATACGAAAATTCCACTTGCAGGTACTCTTTTTGATCAGTTGTACTTACCTCAGAAGTTGTGAGCATAACTTGTGTTGTCTTACCTTCATTTGTCGTATTATTACTTGTACTTTGATCTGAATACTCACGTCTGCTTAAAGCATCCGCTACTACATTACTCTTACCTGGTCTATGTACAACAGTGTAGTTATACTCCTGTAGGCCTAGAGACCATCGTTCTAGTCTGGCACTCTTCTTAACAGATGAGAGCCATACGAGAGCATGGTGGTCTGTACTGTAAAATGGAGTGAGCTAAGTAATGCCTATAAGACTCTATACCTTTAACAACAGCCAAACATTCCTTTTCTGTTGTAGTATACTTACGTTCATCGGCATTTAGACTCTTACCTCCATAGCATATGACTCGTTCTAGACCATTGTTATCCTTTTGTGATAAAAGGTAACCAAGTGCGTAGTCTGATGCGTCACATGTCAAAATGAAAGGTTTGTCAAAGTCTGGATATGCCAGTATTGGGGCTGTTGTCAAGGCCTGTTTAAGTCTATCGAACGACTTTTGGCATTCACTCGTCCATATGAATGGTTTGTCTTTGGCTAATAGACCATTGAGTGGTGTCGCAATTTTTGAATATGAAGCAATGAATTTTCGAAAGTAATTAGTTGATCCCAGGAATGATCTAACTTGGTGTTGGTTTTCAGGGATTGGGAATTCCATCAAAGCTGAAGTTTTGTCTTTATCAATCTTTACACCATCAGCTGAGATGATATGCCCAAGGTATTTCACTTCTGGAACAGCAAAAGAACACTTGGAAGGTTTCAAGCGTAGATTTGCTGATCTTAATCTAGCGAATACCTCCCCAAGATGTTGTAAATGTTGACTAAAAGTCTGTGAGAAAACCAGAATATCGTCAACATATACTAACACGGACTTCCAATTTAGACCACGTAAAACATTCATCATGACTGTTTGGAAACTAGTTGGAGCATTCATTAGTCCAAATGGCATACGTTTAAATTCAAATATTCCATTTTGGGTAATGAATGCGGCCTTGTGTTTAGTTTCCGGACACATTGGTATTTGCCAGAATCCTGAGCGCAAATCCAGTGTACTCAAGATAGTAGGTTTTGCTGACCCAATTGTGTCAAAAACCGTGTCTAGATGTGGCAGAACTTGGTGCAATGGTTCACATAACTTGTTAAGTTGTCTATAATCTATACAAAATCTATAATCATTTGAATTTTGCCGTTTGACAATGCAAACTGCCGAATGCCAGTCCGAATTACTAGGCTCAATGATGTCATGGCGAAGCATATCATCAACTTGCCTGTCAATTTCTTTTTGAACAGGGGGTAGTTTTATAAAATGGCATCCGGACAGGTCGAGAACCAGGTTTAGTATTGATTTTATGTTTATATGAATCATTAACACATCCAAGTTCTGACAAATCTTTAGCAAAACAGTCTCTATTTTGTATTAAAAACTGTTGTAGCTGTTCCTTTTGTTCAGCAGTCAATGTACTGTTTGATAAGTCAAAGTCAAGGTCACTCTTATTGTCATTGTCAATGTTGCCTTTAAATGGCGAAGTATCTTTTGGGTCGACACCAAGAGTAAAAACTTCTGAGTCCACTTGTTGTACTTCGGCTAACGCGAGGTCAAAAGGTAAATGGGTGTCTTTGTTGGTAGGATTGAGCAAGAGTAAATTACATTTCCCTTGCTCAACAGTTACCAGACAACGCGCAGCGGTAACGTGGTATTGATGTAATGATTTTAATGGTTCTAAAAGAACAACTTGACCATCATGACGTCGCGGTACTTTGATTGGCACCAGAGTATTTGAAAATTTTGGTACAACTGTTGCCACGTCGGAACGCGCTATTCCCGAGTTTGATGCCAGTGGACAAGTGAACTCATAATTTTCGAAAAAGGCAACATTGTTTGAAATGTCCAAAATAACATGAAATTTTTGCATAAAGTCTAAACCAAGAATGACAGGTCGGGTGAGATCTTTGATAACATGCATTTGAAAATTACATTTGAACCCCCCTTGAAATACCATTGGAATATTTAAAGTACCTAAAACTTTTAATTTTTGACCACTTATGCCTGAAACGGTGTGAAAATTTGAATTTTCTAATTTTGAATTTTGTTTTGCCTTTTTTAAAAATGAGTCGCTAATGCAACTTATTTGGGCACCAGTGTCTAAAAGGCCAAAAGTTTTGTTTGAGAATATTGTAACAGGCACTGTATTTTTGACATCCAAGTCTGTTAAACAGATAGCAGCATTTTTGTCACCTTTGTGCCCATCCAAAGATTTGTTAAATCTTGGGACGAGCCCAATTTCCTACCTAGAACCAAATGGATATATTTTTTTAGCTTTAAAACAAGCAGCTTCAATATGGTTTGGCTTGTTACAGTTAAGGCATGTTTTGTCCCTACCGGGGCACTTTGGACCATAATTACATGACTTACCGTTACATCCCCTGCAATTTCCGTCAGGATCAGTGAGTGGTAGCCTTCTCCTGTTGTATGCTGGGCGTGGTGGGTTGTCCTGAACAGGTTGGTACAACCACTGGGGTTGTAACTGCATCTGTGGCATTGGCTGCATTTGTGTAGTCTGTATCTTTGAGCTTAAAGAATTAATAGAGGCAGTTAATTGAGATTGCATTTCATTTTTGAAAGCTTCTAATTTTTGGTCAATGTTAAACTGATTCATCTGTGCTGCCAGTTGTGAAACTGACGCAGATTGGTCCAAATTTACAGTTTCTTGTGCCTTAAGGGCTAATTGTCTGAGCTCCAAAAGTGTTTTAGGGTCTTGCATATTTACAAGCTTTTTGAGCTCAGGCTTTAAATTTTGTATGGCAACAGAGATAATAACATTTTCCGGAAGATTCTGCCCAGCTGCTGCTTTTTCAATTTTAAAAAGGAAATCTTCAATGTTTTCATTCGGAGCCTGTTTTGTGTTAAAAACAGCAGCCGGGTTTCTGTTTTCCGAAAAACGTACTAAAAAAGTTTCTTTAAAAATAGCCAATGTTTGTTTGGCGTCATCGGCCAGGGTATGGTACCAATGTCGTACCCTGTCCGTTACATGAAATTGAAAAATGTTTATCGCTTCCATTTCTGGAATACGGTAATGGCTTATGAAAGCCATGAACATGACCCACCAACTGTGGGGTGATGTTCTACCGTCATATTTTTCAAGGTTCAGTTGAAGATTTGGCGGGTGATTATAATGACTCCCTGTAGTTGTTGTTGTAGTTGACGACGACGACGAAGAAGAAGGTGCAGGTCCTGGTTGGCTGTCCTGTGGTGGGTTATTTGGAGGCGCCATTATTGTTCTGTTTCTCAGTTTTATACCTGTAGCCAGGATCGATGGATTCTCCTCCAGTATCTTTTTGGTCTTTTGGGTGTATCTTTTGGATTTAGTTTTTAAGTTTCTTTGTGGATCTTCTTTATCAATAGCTGTGTAGCTGTAGTAATCTAAGGGTTGTGGTTGTCGACTTAGAATACCTTAAAATTATTAATAAATACGAACAATCACTCATAAGTTTCAGTTCGGAATTTATTCTGTGGCATCGAAAAGTCTTCAGATATATATTTTAATATGAATGACACATAATAATTAATTAAACATTCAATTACAAAATTAACCATATACTCAATCAAGCAAAACATAAATAACTTGATGAGTAGATTGAATAAAATAAGTTATTGAAATAAGACAAATGTGCATTACATTCATTTTAAACTTGAATGAATGTTATTTTGTTTTTGAATATCTGTTCCAATGTACCAAAAATAATATAAGAGTATATCTGAAAAGCTTACTATAAAATTATAAAAAGGTTATAAAAATAACAAAGTGTTATTTAAAAATAACGAATATTATTACGAAGTATTATTAAAATAACGAAGAGTTATAAAAATAATAAAATAATAAAATATTATAAAAAAATAATGAAGTAATAAAATATCATAAAAATAATGAAATATTATTTAAAAATAACGAAGTATTATCAAAATAATAAGTATTATAAAATAATAAAATAATAAAATATTATAAAAATAATAAAATATTAAGATTTTATAAAAATAATAAAATAATAAAATGTTATAAAAATAATGAAATATTTCAAAAGCATTGTAAATATTAGAAAATATTATGAAAAACTATTTAATTTTGAATATGTAGTTCCTATTTGAGAAGAATGCCATATTGTAATTAAAAGTTTTATTTTATTTATAAGTTTTATTTGCAACTGCGCATGCTATCATTCCGCGGCCCGTATCATGGTGTTTTATTGTCAACACGCATGATTGACCGAATCGTGATGCGTACGCAAGTGCTATAGGGTTTACGTCATAGGACACGCGTGGTGGAATGTTATTTAAAGTACACAAGTGTGCTCGCTTCGGTGCGGTCCGGTGATCTGCTACACTTTTTCATTCAGTGCGGCCCGGTCATTAGCTACACTTTTTGGGGCGACATTCCAACTGAGTGTCATATGAAGTAATTAATGTAAGGAGTCCTAAAGACTAGGGTAATTGAAATAAATTTACAATTTTTGATTGGACTTAATCTTCCTGCCTAGGAACTACTAACGAATGACATTAAAATTATAATTTTCTCAATTAAAAATGAATTTAAAAATAATTAAGATTGGCAAAGTAAAATCGGAAGATAAATAATAAAAATACTCTATATTTCTTACCCGTTACCTGACACTACTTACTAACAGTCTAATTCTATCTACTTTAAAACGATAAAATAAAAATAGCATATATATATACAAATGAGTTATCAATGAACCGCGCCCTGTTTTAAATAATTTATTAATTATAATTAATTTTAATTCAGCATTACATATTGTGTACCGTATACGATGCTTGCGCGTCAGTTAACGACTGTCCCGAGAGCATCGCTATTAGACACTTCTTAACTTGCCAAATACATTATTTTTACCGTGTAAAAGCCGAATTATACGAAAACTTAACAAAGCTATAATTTCGAATATTGCAATGCTAAATGTACAACTCCAATATAATCGAACATAACAGGGTGCGTTCATTGTAACATAAAATTACATTAAAGCTTTTGCGCGTTATGTTATGCGCTTTAAAACCGATATTCGATATATCGTGTATAAAATAAAATTTTGTGCCTGACGTGCAAAACAAATTATTAGCCAAGCGTCGTGCTTAATATGCACATGAAATATTTACAAAAACTTTCTATATTTATAAAATACTTAAAACTTCGTATTTATCGAAGTGTAAAACTTGTTTTTAATAAAGTAAAATTTTCTGCGTAAAGCTTATAAAAATAATTAAAAAGTTAAATTAAGTAAAGTGTGCAGCTTACCTTAAAATTATTAATAAATACGAACAATCACTCATAAGTTTCAGTTCGGAATTTATTCTGTGGCATCGAAAAGTGCCGTTTTAAGGTCGTGCATCACTTTATATAGCAGATTATCACAGAGGTGTAAGGGGACGGGTCTCTTGACAACTTGACCAATGGTCAGTTTTTGGGGTTTGACCATTAATTACTGAGCCAATGACCTGTATTCAGGGTACATGGTCACCGCCCTAAAATTATGTAATTAAGGGTAATGAGTGGTGTTTACCGTCGGCGTGATCTGACGCGTTGACACGTTGTTTCGCGTTGACATTAAAACTGAGTTCCTTTGTTTGTAGGGTTTCTCAGTGGCTTAGCCCTCTGTGGTAATCTGCATGTGTGATAATTATTATGTAAGAAAAAAGTATTTACTTGTTTTATATAATACAACTTGTGGGTTTCTAAAAATTTCTCTTTTGTGAAGTAAAAATAAAGTTATATAACGAACTCATCAAGCTGAGTTAATCTACTTGTTTATGTGATAAACAAGAATTATTCTCGTAAAAACATGTTAAAATTAATATCCAAATTTTATCAATTAAGATTACTTTTGGATATTTTGACTAATTTTTATAATAAAAATAATAAAAATAAAGTTAAATTTGAAAATAATTAGTAAATATAATAAAATAAAATTATAAAATAAATCTTATTCACATATTGAATGTGATTACTGATTTTGTTTCTAATTTTGAATGAAATTTCTAAATTTGGGGTTTTGAATTTAATCATAAAATACATTCAAAAAATGGTATATGACAGTACTATTAATTGACATTTCTCCACTCTTTCAATTTATCATTATATGATAAAAATCGTCCGACTATAAGTATGGGCAATCCACGCGTTTTGTATCACATGTATTTACGCCAGTAACGAATCAATTTGTGAGTAGCGGATCGCGCCACCTAGTGTCAAGAAAACGATAGGCGATTAACTCAAAACATGATTAGTTTGAGTTTCCATCATTCAATTGCAAAATTACAAATCATGAAACAATATTAAAGAGTTTTAAACGTAATATCAACAAATATCATGATTAAAATAAATAACAAAAAACAAATCATCGCAATGTCCCTGATAAATTAAGTCAATCAACATTGTCTTGAATACTGAATTGTAAAAGCAGTGAAAGACGAAAAAATAAAAATAAAATAATTGTGCCTTATAAGTTTTAAATATTATGACATACACTCGTCCATGAATATTTTATTTTCACAAGAACAGTATGTGCATACAATGATACTTATTGGTATTGTACATTGTACATCACAGGTCCAAAATTGTTACCAGACAAAAATATAGAACGGAATAAAACTTTAATTGTCTTAAACACAAAATATAGGGTTGGATATTAATGTATTTATTCAATATATTCTAATCTCATACAGATTATCCTTCAAGCATGACAATTATGGCTCCCATTGATCTGGTCTTATCATATGATAAATAAGATAGCGGCATGGCATGACAATGCCCCATTCTTTCTCGTGGGGTACTGGCCATGGAGGGAAGCTAGGCACTGGTTCTCCAATAGCCTCTGCATAACTGAACCCACCAGAATCTATTTTTTTTTCTGAAAGCACCAGACAGCCCCATGGGCACATGTCATATTTTTCTTAGCCTTTCGAGAGGTCCCCTGTAGACAGCAGCTGATCCGTTATTGCCGTAATTGCACCCTGAATAAACTGGTTTACTTTTTATTGTCATGAACTGTAAAGCTCAAAAAAGATTTATGTCGTGAAAGAAGACATGTTAACGAGTGTAAAGAGCTATTGTAATTATTTCAAATTACCTCTGAAAGTATTGAACACGTTGGTCAAATCGAAAGTTAGGTTTTGGAAATCACATCCATGTCACTGAGACGCTTGTGACATTCGCATTAAAAAGCCGAGAATTTAAAAAATAGGACGTTTATCAACACAAATGAAACGTAGAATTAAGTAAAAATACCAGCTTTACAGAAATATATCCGAGTTTTATTGGTCTCTCGTAATGAAATGGAAAAAATTAACTTTATTCTAAAAAATGATCCGCTACTGACTGAGATCCGCTACTACCGTAAGCACTGAATGCATATTACACCGCGGATAAATAATGTGATGATGTTAGTATCTAGATGCATAAAAAGGGATATCAATGGTATATCAGATTAAAGGAACGCTATCATATACACACACAATTATACAATTAATGACCCGTGACCTATTTTATCAATCAATACTGATTTAAATAATTATGCCTATTGCGATATATGACCTATCCATGAGTATTTTGAAATATATAAATATATGAAAAAGGACTATAGATATTTGAATTATAGATGTTGAAACTATATTAGTATTTTGAAATAAGCTATAGATGCAGCGACTGATACTGTGAATATGAAAATAGATCAAATGGATTTCCCGTTATGTTGGGGGAAGCATGTTCTTTTCAATATAATCCAGTGAATGGATGTGAATAGTATTTGATTATATATATAAGTATGGTTGGTAAGGACACAATGGATGCAGGAATGGGTAGACATCACGCGCATCTTGATCAGAGAGATGCCGTGTGCGACATTTACCCTGAATGTAATGCCGTAAGTTACAAATCTGTATCGCTCATAGCGGAGACAAATATGGCGGGAATTCAGGATGATAACGAGATTACAAAATTACAGAACGGCGTTTCTGAGGAATGGCCTCCAGTGTTTGGCTGTTCAGATTTATTTCTAGCTTTTGTTGGGATAGCAGTGTTTTTGATGGACTTGGTGACAGATTGGTGGCTTGCCTATGATTATTATACAAAGCAAGAAATACTGCCATTTATAGTAACCGTTTCTTTTATTGTAACTCCCTCCGTAATATCTAGTATTATATCAATTATATGGTATTCACTAGAACATAAATGGACAAACCTAGGAACCAACAAAGGAAACTTAATCTTCAGAATCCTCTTTACAGTTCTACAACTAGGACGAGTCTACAGGTATGTCATGATTATAAACAGGTGTGTCATTATACACAGGTGTGTTGTTACAGGTATGTCCTGATTACATACAGGTGTTGTTACAGGTATGTCCTGATTATATAAATGTGTCCTGGTGTTAAACAGGTGTGTTGTTACAGGTATGTGGTGTATCATTATACACAGGTGTGTTGGTACAGGTATTTCCTGCAATAGGGTCATGGGGTGCCGTATACGTTATTGGTCCAAATGATCCCGTTGTGAAGGCCTTAGTATGACATATAAACATGACACGAATGCAAAAGTGTTTTGAAAATATCCCACTCTGAAAATCCTAGATTGAACACGCCCTGATTAGAAACGGATGCGTTGTTGCAGGATAACGGTAATATCAAAGAGATAAAGCAACTCGTTATGGAAGGTGTAACTACACTTGACAATAATAAGTGAAAAACACCACCACGATACAATAGCTGTTTATAAAAGATAGAACACACTGGGACCACTGAAAATATTTCTTTGGGCCATTTTAATTGCGGATATATTTACTGCTTTGGCTATTGGCAAATACATAGGTAATGGTATGCAAAAACTTCATATCACAGAAGCTTGCATTTAAATAGAGCTTCACAGTGGGTAAGCTGATGGCCGTAACTGCATTTACGGACAAATCAAGATGGCGACAGCAGCTACATGCCATCAGCTTACTCTAAACAATTGTCTCAAGAATAGCTAAAAATCATGCTAATGCGATGTACAAAAACATGCAACCAATCGACACCAGGTTAAATTACTCACAGAAAACCCATATCGTTTTCTTTATTATTGCGATACATGGGGGATTTTAAAATCCAATTTGACGCCAAACATACCCTGATGGATAAATCTTGTATAATGGTAGAATAACTTATTGGAAAATGTCTGTATTTTATACATTAAAATCCCTTCTAAATTGTAAAAAGATCAGAAGTTTATCCAATCTTAATTAAACATCGAACAACAAAATCGATACGTGTTGTATATATACATGTATATGCTTTTTCAGTTTCAACTTGATAGTTATATTAGAACTAACCATTACCAATGTACCAGATTGTAAATTGGTAAGGTTATTAGCTATATAACAAGGTGAATAAAGCAGTTTTCCTAGTCCAATATTCAATGAGATATACATGTTCGACTAAGGTAACCGTAATGATTAGACTTCCCAAATACATGTATGTTATATATCTGCCAATACGTTTTTATTTAAGATGGTGAAATTATTAACACGATCCGGTAATAGCAATGGTGTATCAATGTATTTATATTTTGTCACGTTAATTCGATGCTTGTTGTTTTCTGGCCTTTTTACACGGTTGAGTGCAAATCTTGTTTGTCAGGTGGGTGGACAGGCGGGTGATTAGGGAAAATGGGGTTCCTATTATGTGAAATCAACTGCAGTTTTCAACCTTGAAACTTGACAGAATGTTTCTTCATATATCAAAGATGTGCAGCTTTTTTTAAATAATTTTTTGGGTTTTTTGCCTCATTTCCAGACTTTTTAAACCACATGTAGTTGTTTTAGGAATCTTTTAAACAGAGGGGACCCGGGTGTTATTTTGTGAAATCAACTCGTACAGTTTTTCTCAAAGAGCTCACAACTTCATAAAAAGTTTATATATGTATCGTATGTGTGCATCTTACTTTGTGAAATTATATAGCAAGAACCCCACTCTTTGAAACATTTCAGACAAAAATAAAAAGCAACCCGTCCATTTGTGTGTTTAGTTGTGATTCGAATACATATGGTTAAATATTAAATTATTATTCAACTGTGTTAACACTTGTGAAATGATTTATTTTTGTAGGTTGGCTGAATACATTCTGTATGTGATCAGAAGTTGGTCATGTTGTACACGGGATGCTGCCAGGCGTAGACATATGAGAGAGAAAGCAATAGAGCAGAAGGTTGACGCCGCCATATTGGGATTGGTAGACGGGTTCCTGGAGTCAGCGTTACAGATACTACTACAGTTATATTTATCCATGAAGTTACATATAACAATGGATGCTCAAAGAGGTAACTTATTTTCTTTTCCGGTTTGATTGAAAGTGTTATACAAAAATACTTCAATCACATGACTGATAATAATATGTCCCGGATGTCAACCGCCTAAAGAATAAAATTCGTTATATATTTATCCTGCAACTAACGTGTACATTGACATCATAAAGCCTGCCGAATAAACCTTATCTTTAGGTTACATACCTCAGTTGTGACTTGACACTCAAAGTTAGCCAATTTTGGACTTAACACATTTAGTGTTATGCACCCATATTTCAATAATTTTGCTGAAACAACATGAATGTTGATACTTTTTCAATTCAGGAGAATTAAAACAATATTTCTATACTGTATTTATGACCCAAGTGCAAATTTTCACAATTTTGGAAAACATTTTGTTTCCATGGCAACCACACAAAACATTGCAAAATATTACCCCCAAATAGGCCATATTAATAGAATCAGATGGTAAACAAACCTCGAACTACATACAATGGCACACATTTTCCCTGAATTCTTAAATATTCCACTTTTTCTTTGTGAAGGAAAACCAGGGTCTTGTTGGATTCATTTTTTCAGAAATTTGGGAAATGTGCCAACCATGCTAAAAGCACATGGCAATGTTTACACCCAAAATGTGGTCTTGTCATAGGAAGTGTATGGTGCGGCGGAAATATAGTGCTATAGTCAATCAATTCAGGTTTAAAGTTTTGCAAACCTAAGAACCTCTCACCATGGCGATATTGCAAACTACTACCTATTAACAAATTTAAATGAGCATGGTCTAAGGAAAGGCATCTGGGTTTGTTTTATGCACTACTTTTGACTGTCCCACATCTGGCCTTATCACGACTGAGGTCTCATACCATAAGGCTCAGGCTAAATTTCAAAACTCAGAATTTTACTTATTTCACTTCATATTCTGAAAGAAGACAATATTCTGAATTAAATGATATATAACATGGTGCTGGTGTTTGCAAATTTTGCCAAAATAGGCTTCATTCAACTGATAGGGTAGCATTCCATAATATGGTCATTTTACAATCATTTAGACTGATTTTGGCAATTTTGGCAAAATTGATCAAACTCATTGGAGTTTGAATGCTTTTTCCAAATGACTTTAAACCAAATAATAAACAGATAATTTCATTCATAGTTATCTTATGCTGAATGTGCATATCAAAATTTTACATTCAAACTCTAGTTTTTGCCAAATTGTTGCCAATTTTGCCAAATCAAAAGGAATGAATATCAAAACAAGTAAAAGTACAGCACAAGCTGAATTTAATCAATTAAGATTTGCAAATAATGCCAATAACTGTGGATTAGTCCATGAAATTTTGAATTTTTGTATCAATGTCTATTAAAATTCACTTGTTTCCAGTTAAAAATCAAGAAATCTCATACTGCATAATAGAGATAATGGGAGATAATTCTTGAATTCCATTATTCAAACACCTCCAAATGTTTTGATGACATCATAATTGCAAAATATGATGTCATTAGTTTTAGGGTACACTAAAATTTGAATTTTATGCAGATTCATATAGTTAAAGTTGATGAATATTGGTTGCAAAATATGAATTGCTGCAATATGCACACTGTTTTGCCATGTGTTAGCTTTTAGGATAGCACACACTGCCAAATATAAGACAAATTGAAATCCATTCACATGGAACAATTGGTACATTTGTTCTTGTTGACTCAGTTTCAATGGTGATTTCAATGTTTACACATATAACCTAACTGTTTTCCAATAGATTTTGCAAGAAAAGTAACTAAAATAACATAAAAATTGTCCAAAATAGCTCATAGTATCCCCTAAATACATAAATCAGACAATTTGACCTTTTTGCACTTAACTGACCTTTGACCTTTTACACTGAAAACCATTGCAAATGAGTTCATTCCACATTTTTCCAAAGTGACTGATATATAATAGTGTAAAACAAGTAGAAATAAGATTTTCCTCATGAATTTTATGACTTTTCATGATTTTATATTTTTGCTTATGGTTACAGACCTCATTTGTGACTTGACACTCAAAATTAGCCAATTTTGGACTTAACACATTTAGTGTTATGCATCCATATTTCAATAATTTTGCTGAAACAACATGAATGTTGATACTTTTTCAATTCAGGAGAATTAAAACAATATTTCTATACTGTATTTATGACCCAAGTGCAAATTTTCACAATTTTGGAAAACATTTTGTTTCCATGGCAACCACACAAAAAATTGCAAAATATTACCCCAAATAGGCCATATTCATAGAATCAGATGGTAAACAAACCTCGAACTACATACAATAGCACACATTTTCCCTGAATTCTTAAATATTCCACTTTTTCTTTGTGAAGGAAAACCAGGGTCTTGTTGGATTCATTTTTTCAGAAATTTGGGAAATGTGCAAACCATGCTAAAAGCACATGGCAATGTTTACACCCAAAATGTGGTCTTGTCATAGGAAGTGTGTGGTGCGGCGGAAGTCCTTACGCCGGAAATATAGTGCTATAGTCAATCAATTCAGGTTTAAATTTTTGCAAACCTAAGAACCTCTCACCATGGCAATATTGCAAACTACTACCTATTAACAAATTTAAATGAGCATGGTCTAAGGAAAGGCATCTGGGTTTGTTTTATGCACTACTTTTGACTGTCCCACATCTGGCCTTATCACGACTGAGGTCTCATACCTTTATTCGGTCACTGACCCAATAAAGCCACATGCTAACTGTGACGTCACAGTTACGGCACTACTTTTTCCATTCAACATTTGACGTAACCTTCGACCCAAATGAACCCCATTCTCAATGTAAACAAAACACAGTATAATAAACATGATCAATACATTCATAAATTTTAATATTTTATTTTAAGAAAAGATTGATTTTGTTACATATATTAAATATGAAAATAATATCGTATTGTAGTTATTTATTTAAATAATTGAGAACTACATGTGCTTGAACGTAGGACTGAGCGAAAATGACAAGTACGGGTGTGATGGGGTAGCGTGACGTCACGTAAACATTTGTATCCTTGCGCTTGGAGTGTAAACAAACAAGTCAAACAGATGGGTAACACGCAGTTACAATTATAGTTTTAGGACGTATCTGTTGCAGGATAAAGTAAATACATGGTCATTGACGGTGAATAAAGGTCGTATTTGGCTCGGGGACGAAAACGTGTAGAAAGTTTTCTCACCCTCACCAAATACGACCTTTATTCACCGTCAATGACCATGTATTTACTATATATATATTCATAATAGTGTCAGATGTATCAGATATCCTAGATAGTGAATTTCATTAATGAGCTGATAAATCTAATATAATGTTCTTACATATACACATGATTATATTTAAACAGTTTGGTTCTAAAAAATTTTTGATGCGTATAAGGATGATCTGAACTTATTCTGAGAAATTTTTATTTGCCGTGGTTTGACCAATTTCATAATTTAATGTTCTTGCTGATTTTAATTAAATTACTTTGCAGAGAAATGCCTAACGGTGCACTAAACAACGGTCCATCCTCTACAACATGAGAGTTATTAGTTTTTCAATGCCCATCGTCAGCGTTCGACAGACATTGTTGCTACCAATAATGCTTTTAACATTTTCTCTTTTCAGTCGTTACTATGGTATTGTCATGGTTATCAGCTGCCATTGCCATAACCAGTTACTACAGGGATAACCGAAAAGCTAGAAAAGAAAAAGTCGACATTGGTTACTGTGGATCGTTTATATATCTTCTCTGGAGAATTTGCGAGCTTGGACCTCGATTTGTTCTCCTTGCTATGTGTGGTGTTATGTTCATACCATGGTGCTTCATACCTGTTAGTACACACTTTGTCTTAATGGTGGTTTTCTACGCTTGCCAGAAACCGGAACTTAAAGGGATATGTTGCACCGGAACTTCCGGTTTACCGTTTTTAGTGTTGATGGGTTTTATCAGTATATTTGGGTTTGTTAATCTGAAGGAAGGCGACACAAAGAGGACGACCATTGTCTATTATTTGTTATTCTATATTGAAAATGCTGTCATGGTATCATTAGTTCTGTGGTATTCATATACAAATTGCATGGTCCTTGGCAAATGGACCCATGCTGTGTACATGTTTTTTGCAGGAGCTGTTCTTCATTTGATATTTCAATTGTTATTTTACAAATATTTTCATCCACATAAAGATCCAATATGTAGACTGTGATAAAAGCCTGTTTATACATTGTTGATATTACTTGTTATAATAAATACGTTATACCAGTGGTTTTATAAGTTGACCAATGTAGCATTTCAAGTGATTCAATGGGTTTGTCTTTTTCAGCCTAGGAACTTACCAAGGTCCTCAAAATGTTTTATGGCCGCCATCACATTACCATTGATAAGCATGTAGTACAATACCATGCTGGATGTCTTTGACATATAGAAGTTCCTTGTTCCTTTCATTCTGAGTTTTGATTTCATCCTGACGGGTGTAGCTAACTAAACAGGAGGTACTTACCCTTTCGGAGCACCCGGTCTCATTTCCCTGTTGGAAGGTCACATGTTAACAAAAGTTCCTGTTTCCAAAGTTGTTACCTTGTTTTTTTTATCGTGATTTGAACACGGAGTGGTTTGTTTCTTTTCGATAAATTTTATTTAAGTAGTGTAATTGACAATGTGACCTTTTATTAACCTTAAAATAAGAAATGGGATATTGACCACCCAATGGCATAGCTAAACTGACGCTAAAACACATTTGCGTGCGCAGGGATGTTACTGTTGTGCGTTTTCTTTCCTCATATCTATTCTCACTCTCTTAGACTCTCTCCAAATTGTAATTTTACGTAGTTTACTGCTCATGACAAAAGCTTGAAGCATTTGAATATGTTCTCGATAGTGATATCAAAAATGAGTTTTACATAGCGTACACATTGACCAACTTCGTCACCGAATCCTTCAAATGAGTGCTTGGTTTTCAACTAGTTCTTTCTTTTCAGTCTCGGTAGGTAATCTGATGGGAGACAAAATATGTCTGTTAAAGTACATAATACTATGAGGATAAAGAATTCTAAACAAATATATAATAGGATGACATTCAGTGGAGACAGACTACACAACACCGATTGTTTTTAATATTGAGTCAATATTTAGCGGCAAATAAGTTGTGCCCAGTAGTGTTTGAATGCCCCCTCACAGAGATCGGGACGAGTTGCTAAAAATTGGTTATAAAAAGGAGGAACTATGCAAAAACAAAGATAAAGCGTAAAGTTCTTATATGATTGTGCCATTTTTGCCAAATGTTTATATTTGTAGTTGTAACATATACGACTTTTGATAAAAATTATCAAAGAAACTATTAAATAAATTTGAATAAAAAAATGATTTCACAGTTACATTATTTCACCTAAAATATGTTCTCTGAAATTCAATAGTTTCGGCCTATTATTTGTAAAAACAATTGCAAACGCTTCTTGTTTTATTTCATTTCTTAAAACTTTGAAATACATGTATAACTTTGACTTCAAAACACCAACCATATAAATGGTTGGATAAATACTTAACTATATATTTAGAAGACTCGTATACTACCTTTCATTTTATTATCTTTTCAAGCAAAATTTCCTTTACTATGACAAAGCTGGTAGTTTAAAGGGTCAATATATACTTCAAAGTACATGGTTGTGATCGAGACAACCAACACCTACCTTATTAATTTAACACTTCACAAAACCTAACACGTGTAAAGTCAGGAGTTTTACATCCCAGTCAAGATTCTTTAACTTATATCAAGACTGTCAATTCATATCAGGGAAGGTGGAGAAAGCCAATGAGTCTTGAGGAAACCACCAACCTTCAGCAAGTGAACTGACTATATTCACTCTTAAATATCAGATTAATATTGAAAAAATCATTGCAATAAAAAATAATCTTCATGCCAAATTTCTGGAATTTTGGCACCCATGGATCAATATCTTTGACGAATGATATACTTTCTTCATCTGATGTGACTGTGGTGTTAGTAATGCAGAAGTGGTAGTAGAAATAAATCATCAACATTTATAGTGTATAAAATGTTTCCTGATGCTTAGAACTATACCTTTATCATAAAAATGTATAATATATATTGTTTGTATCTGAATTATATATACTGTTTGTATCTGAATCTCATAGGGGTTGACACACACGCACACACTTGCATAAACAAAAACCCATACAAAACTGAAAAGAATATACAAGTACAATACCAAAGGAAATATAATAGATAAAATGTTGGAAATATTGGAAACAAAACTATATATTTGTCATTTACTTAGGTACTTGATGGTGTGTTTTATATATATATATATATATATATATATATATATATATATATATATATATATATATGTGTTGTATTTGTAAAATTGTCCTTTTGTTACCCGGCAAGTGAACCCAGTGGCCCCAACCCTGGCACTTGACCATCCCTTTTTAATGTCTGGGACAATAAAAACATGAATTACAAAAAGACTATATTCTCACTTTAGGATGTGCCCTGGGTGAGTTTCGTACCTAGGCGTTCAGAGGAGCTGTGAGTGCGTACTTTAGAGCACTGAGCAACATCTCACACTAACAAGCGACAGTCCTGAGTATTGACAGAGGAATCTCCATTATTTGACCTACAATATCCATATGAAATCTTGATCTATGTCTGAAAATTGGACAAAAATCATACTCTTTAGAATGTTGAATGATTGATGGTTGTTTGATGGATATAGGGTTGTAAGTCCCATGCAAGAATATTTCACTTATATCAAGACATCACCAGGTATAAATGAAGCTTTTACCTTTGCAGTTTGCTCTCAGCAATCTACAGGGAGAGTTCTTTATGGAAGAATGTAAAATTAACTGTTGATGGGTGATGCAGAACACAAAATGGATGATGCACAACACAAGTTGGATGATGCACAAGGTGGATGATGCAGAACGCAAGGTGGATGATGCACAACACAAGGTGCATGATGCACAACGCAAGGTGTATGATGCACAACACAATGTGCATGATGCACAGAGGACAAAGACTGATCACAATACTGTAATCGTATTTTAAGTTCACATGTGTTTATTTTCAAAGTATATGAAATTTAGACATCTGTGGTATTAAATTTTCGCTTTTTTTTTTTTAAATGGGCAATAATACAATAAATATAATATAATTTTCACTCTGTATAAATTTTCGTGCAAAACAAAGGACTGTGAAATAACTAAGACACCACGAACACTTATACTTTACAGTAGCTCTATGTACTCTGTGAGCTAAAATACATCACTATTCTTTACAGGTTTCACATTGTTTCAACAATAAAATAAAAGCTTAACAACATTTCATAATTCCTTTTAAATCATTTTATAAATTATATACATATTTCAATAACAAAATCTGGTTGCATTTATTCATCCCAAAACAATAAGAAAGACAATCTCTTCAAAATACTGAATATCAAACACATGCACCCATTTTACATATCTATATCATAAATGAGGCCAAACTCATTATAAGAAAGGAAGCGATTTGCTCAACTGGCACTTCATTTATGCATTTTATTATTAACAAGCAAATGTTGTGTTAAATAAGAAGGGACTTTTTAGGGCAAAGCTAAAAATATAAGGACTTTTCCAAGCCTGTACTAACCCGGACCCTTGTGTTCACACTGGAGGGTATAACAAACTTTTCTGTTCTGTAGTACAGACAAGCTAATGACATACAATCAAGGAATGTGTAAATCATGTATACAGACAAGGTGAGTCTTGTATACAAACAAGGTGAGTCTTGTATAAAGACAAGGTGAGTCTTGTATACAGATAAGGTGAGTCTTGTATACAGATAAGGTGAGTCTTGTATACAGACAAGGTGAGTCTTGTATAAAGACAAGGTGAGTCTTGTATAAAGACAAGGTGAGTCTTGTATACAGATAAGGTGAGTCTTGCATAAAGACGAGGTGAGTTTTGTATAAAGACAAGGTGAGTCTTGTATACAGATAAGGTGAGTCTTGCATAAAGACGAGGTGAGTTTTGTATAAAGACAAGATGAGTCTTGTATACAAACAAGCTGAGTCTTGTATACAGACAAACTGAGTCTTGTATACAAACAAGCCAATGAAACAGTATAGTCTGTTAGTCTTCAAATATTTTAATTTGTATCAAGATATAAATGTGTCTCTGTAATCTGTAATTCAAAGGTCCAAGAAGTAACAATACTTTTAGCAATAACATTTGACAAGACGAACTGTTTTTGTTTCACCCAGAACTCACAAATGTATACTGGATACATGACCACACCTTCATGACCAGATGCTAGATTGGGTAAAATTATCACTTCATTTATCTTGTTTTAGTTTTTCTTCTTCTAGTTGTTTTTTTTGTGGCTATGTCATAAGCTGTAAAAATATCAGAATCAATCTTGTGCTTCGGTCCATGAGGTGGTTGTCCAATTAATTCAGTAACATCATCATATGACAATACTTCTTTATCTAATAAGGCTTCAGCTAACTGAAATAAACGAAGGAATATAACTACTGTAAATACCCTAATAATTCAGGTATCTTACAATGTACTACTGTAAATACCCTAATAATTCAGGCATCATACAATGTACTACTGTAAACATACTAATAATTCTGGTATCTTACAATGTACTACTGTAAACACCCTAATAATTCAGGTATCTTACAATGTACTACTGTAAATACCCTAATAATTCAGGTATCATACAATGTACTACTGTAAACACCCTAATAATTCAGGTATCTTACAAGGTACTACTGTAAATACCCTAATAATTCAGGTATCTTACAATGTACTACTGTAAACACCCTAATAATTCAGGTATCATACAATGTACTACTGTAAACATACTAATAATTCTGGTATCTTACAATGTACTACTGTAAACACCCTAATAATTCAGGTATCATACAATGTACTACTGTAAACATACTAATAATTCAGGTATTATACAATGTACTACTGTAAACACCCTAATAATTCAGGGGTGGGTAACTCGAAGCTCTCTTAATAGTTACGAATACTTAACGCTTACTTACGAAACTCGCAGAATAAAATCGGGTAACTCGAATCAATCGTAAGTAAGGTAGTGATCGTAACGTGTACTTAACTTTACGACAGCGGAATACCTCCCTTAGACCATACTTAGGGTAACATTGCACATGCAAACAAGAGATTTACATATTAATTGCATGTGTTCTAGTTATTATTTCATTTTGACAACATCAATTAAAGTTTTTTTGATCATGTTGATAAATTCTTTAAAAAAACAAAAAATTTTAAACATTAAAGTCACTGTGTTTTTTAAACCACAATAGTTTGTTTCAAAATTATGATCATTAATAATATTGTGATAACAATTATTAAATTAAAATTTAATCGGAATAGTTCACAACTTATGCTTAAACTCTAAGCATTTGTTTTACCTTGAATTATTTAATATTATATAATTGAGAGAGAGAGAGAGAGAGAGAGAGAGAGAGAGAGAGAGTGTGTGTGTGTGTGTGTGTTGTGTGTGTGTGTGTGTTGGGTCGAAATCTTTATGGAAAATAAAATCAATATTTTTAAATATCATAAAAAATCTACATGTGTAGCATTTCATACTGCATCAAAATTGTTTGTTAGTAATTCCTTCTTATGGATATTTTTTCACAGCAGAATTTAACCATTTCATGTTGAATACTGCGATTTTAGCGTCTTAAGTCAAAATTATCCTATATCTATGTTCATTTTCTTTCCATAATATTTAACAAAGTAACTTGTGTATGACACTGAATCATTTATAGATTTTAAGTTTCAATAGAGTTCATGTAAACTACAGATCTGCACGAAGCATGCTCTCTTGAAAACTACGGAAACTGTATAATTTATTTAACTTTATAGAAAAACCAACTTTCGACGAATTTTCTTCAAGGATTTTTCAATTTGAAACTTGCATATTGTTATATCACACGTATTTTGTTATTAAGAATGATATAGGATAAAGAAATCAAGGGAATGTCAAAAGTATTAAAAGTCACAATGAAAAGCGAACGTATCTACATGTATTCTAATTTCACCATACTTTTCCTATTCGAAAATGAACCAACCTAACTTCCATCCCCATTTCAATATCTCTTTTAGATCCCTATATTAAGAGAGAGAGAGAGAGAGAGAGAGAGAGGAGTATCGGTGAAACTAAATGCAAAAAATGTGAAAATAAAGTATGTGATCCGATGGGAACTATAATTTAATTTCACCCTGAAAATTTCCCTATTTAACTGTACATTGTGTTTTCAAACTATTACATTCATGTTCGTAAATATTGAATTTTATGGGGTTAACGTTTCAAAATTCAACAGGCCCACTTCGTAATCCAGTGTTACTTTTTTACCCTGTTCGAAGCAGTTGCCATTTAGTTAGTGACTTTAATTTGCCGTATTTCTTTTGACTTTCATTTAATTATTTCCGTGTAGTTCTACTGTTCTGAAGTAATAAAGTAGTAACCGAACATTAGAAGAAACTACGAGGAAGTAAAAGAAAAACGCTGTATATTACAGAATATACGAACGAAACGAATTCGTAACTCTACACGTAAACCGTGATCTTAAGTACGCGTTAAGTACGTTTCGAGTTACCCGTGTAAATCTGTCGTTGTATAAACTTACGATTGTCGTATCATCTACTTACGAATCAGATTTAAGATTGCTTCGAGTTACTCACCCCAGGTATCTTACAATGTACTACTGTAAATACCCTAATAATTCAGGTATCATACAATGTACTACTGTAAACACCCTAATACTTCAGGTATCTTACAATGTACTACTGTAAACACCCTAATAATTCAGGCATCTTACAATGTACTACTGCAAACATACTAATAATTCAGGTATCATACAATGTACTACTGTAAACACCCTAATACTTCAGGTATCATACAATGTACTACTGTAAACACCCTAATAATTCAGGGGTGGGTAACTCGAAGCTCTCTTAACAGTTACGAATACTTAACGCCTACTTACGAAACTCGTAAAATAAAATCGGGTAACTCGAAACAGTCGTAAGTAAGGTAGTCATCGTAACGTGTCCTTAACTTTACGGAAATCCGATACCTCCCTTAGACCATACTTAGCGTAACATTGCACATTAAACAAGAGATTTACACATTAATTGCATGTGTTCCACTGAGTTATTATTTAATTTGGACAACATTAATTTAAGTTTTTTGATCATGTTGATAATTTCTTTAAAAAAATTAGTCATTAAAGTGACTGTGTTTTTAAAACAACAATGTCTTATTTTAAAATTATGATCATTAATAATATTGTGATAATAATTACTAAATTAAAATTTAATCGGGATAATTTTCAACTTATGCTTAAAACCGTAAGCATTTGTTTTACCTTGAATCATTTAATATTATATAATTGAGAGAGAGAGAGAGAGAGAGTGTGTGTGTGTGTGTGTGTGTGTCGTAATCTTTATGGAAAATAAGATTAATATTTATAAATGACATAAAAATCCACATGTGTAGCATTTCATACTGCATCAAAATTGTTTGTTAGTAATTCCTTCTCTATGGATATTTTTTCACAGTAGAATTTAACCATTTCAAGCGGAATACTGCTATTTTAGCATCTTTAGTCAAAATTATCCTATGCCTGTGTGCATTTTCTTTCCATAATATTTAACAAAGTAACTTGTGTATGACACTGAATCATTTATGGATTTTAAATTTCAATAGATTTTATGTAAACTACAGATCTGCGCGAAGCATGCTCTCTTAAAAACTACAGAAACTATATAATTTATTTAAATAAAAAAAAACAATTTCCGACGAATTTGCTTCAAGGATTTTCATTTTGAAACTTGCTTATTGTTATATGATACGTATTTTGTTATTAAGAATGCTTATTTAATCAAAATAAGATAAAGAAAACAAGGGAATGTCACAATGTTATTAAAAGTCACAATGAAATTTAGCAAACGTATCTACATGTATTCTATATACAATACTTTTCATATTCGAAAATGAACCAACCTCACTTCCATGCCAATTTCAATATTTCTTTTAGATTCTGATATTGAGAGAGAGAGAGAGAGAGAGAGAGAGAGAGAGAGAGATTTGCATTGGAAGTATCTGTGAAACTAAATGCAAAAATGTGAAAACATAGATAAGTGCAGGATTTTTTCGTAGTGTATGTTCTGATGGGAACTATAATTTAATTTCACTCTGAAAATTTCCCTATTTAAATGCACGTTTTTCAAACTACTACATAACATAATTAGTTCATGTTCGTATATTGAATTTTATGGGGTTAACGTTTTCAAAATTCAACAGTCCCACTTCGTAATCCAGTGTTACTTTTTTACCCCGTTCGAAGCAGTTGCTATTTAGTAAGTGACTTTAATTTGCCGAATTTCTCAGTTTGACTGCCATTTAATTATTTTGTCAAGTGATAACAGGGTAACCGAATATTAGAAGAAACTACGAAGAAATAAAAGAAATACGCTGTATATTACAGAATATACGAACGAAACGAATTCGTAACTCTACACGTAAATCGTGATCGTAAGTACGCGTTAAGTACGTTTCGAGTTACCAGTGTAAATTTGTCGCAGTATAAACTTACGATCGTCGTAACATCTACTTACGAATCATATGTAAGATTGGTTCGAGTTACCCACCCCAGGTATCATACAATGTACTACTGTAAATACCCTAATAATTCAGGTATCATACAATGTACTACTGTAAACACCCTAATAATTCAGGTATCTTACAATGTACTACTGTAAACACCCTAATAATTCAGGTATCATACAATGTACTACTGTAAATACCCTAATAATTCAGGTATCTTACAATGTACAACTGTAAACACCCTAATAATTCAGGTATCATACAATGTACTACTGTAAATACCCTAATAATTCAGGTATCATACAATGTACTACTGTAAACACCCTAATAATTCAGGTATCTTACAATGTACTACTGTAAATACCCTAATAAATCAGGTATCATACAATGTACTACTGTAAACACCCTAATAATTCAGGTATCATACAATGTACTACTGTAAACACCCTAATAATTCAGGTATCTTACAATGTACTACTGTAAACACCCTAATAATTCAGGTATCTTACAATGTACTACTGTAAACACCCTAATAATGCAGGTATCATACAATGTACTACTGTAAATACCCTAATAATTCAGGTATTATACAATGTACTACTGTAAACACCCTAATAATTCAGGTATCTTACAATGTACTACTGTAAACACCCTAATAATTCAGGCATCTTACAATGTACTACTGCAAACATACTAATAATTCAGGTATCTTACAATGTACTACTGTAAACACCCTAATAATTCAGGCATCTTACAATGTACTACTGTAAACACCCTAATAATTCAGGTATCATACAATGTACTACTGTAAACACCCTAATAAATCAGGTATCATACAATGTACTACTGTAAACACCCTAATAATTCAGGTATCATACAATGTACTACTGTAAATACCCTAATAATTCAGGTATCATACAATGTACTACTGTAAATACCCTAATAATTCAGGTATTATACAATGTACTACTGTAAACACCCTAATAAATCAGGTATCATACAATGTACTACTGTAAACACCCTAATAATTCAGGTATCATACAATGTACTACTGTAAATACCCCAATAATTCAGGTATCTTACAATGTACTACTGTAAACACCCTAATAATTCAGGTATCTTACAATGTACTACTGTAAACATACTAATAATTCAGGTGTCATACAATGTACTACTGTAAATACCCTAATAATTCAGGTATTATACAATGTACTACTGTAAACACCCTAATAATTCAGGTATCTTACAATGTACTACTGTAAACACCCTAATAATTCAGGTATCATACAATGTTCTACTGTAAACACCCTAATAAATCAGGTATTATACAATGTACTACTGTAAACACCCTAATAATTCAGGTATCTTACAATGTACTACTGTAAACACCCTAATAATTCAGGTATCATACAATGTTCTACTGTAAACACCCTAATAATTCAGGTACTTATTTTTAGAAACTTAATCTATCACCACATATACTGACATGTTATATCTACTCATTGCCCTGCATTAACAGCACAAGAAGAAACATTTGTGTGGAAAAAGATTTGCGATTTTCACGGCAACTCTTGTATCACAAATACATCTACTCAGCTCAAATGTCTTATGTCCCTTGGTATACTTTCATTTAAGTCAGAATCATGAAGTTTCCTAGTTTAGTAGGTCAAAACCACAAAAAATTCCTACTGCTTATGTTTTTTCTTATACATAAAGTGAATTTAGTACCTTCAATGTAAGGAAAACACAAAATCCTGAATAAAACTCGTGTTTTTAAGAAAATACCCTATAAATTCTTAAATACCATGCATCATACATTTTAAAAATCATGGACCCAATGATATAGGTAAAAGCATTTCGCACTGATATCTTGAACAAGCACCTCAATAATCCCTCAAGAAGGGGACCAGAAATAATCATATATATTTTATTATGATGCCGAGTGACCACACAGTCAGGATGTGGTTCTATCTGTTATGTTTAATTCTACTAGAAAATTCTGTTAAGTGGTAAGAACAGACTTCAACTATGGTGTTTTAAACTGTCAAGATTCTGCCACTTATATCCAGACAGTGAGTTCATGGATGGTGGAGGAAACCAGAGTACTCAAAGACAACTACAAACTTAACACAAGTGTACTGATAAACTTTCTCATACTAGGATATGGTCCGAAGTTACTCTGATCTGTAAGCTGCACTAATGAGAGACAATCAATATGATTACTTACTGTGACTAACTTGTCCTTGTTGTCTAGTATTATTGTCTCTGCTTGTCTGTATGCTCTACCTATCAATACTCGTGTCTCCTGGAAACATAAAGTACCCATAGCTCAACTTAGAACTCTACTAATACAAAGAAGGGATTTCAATAGCTTTTTAGGAAGGGGTGTGACTTAGTAGCATTTATAACTCTATTAATACAATGTAGGGATTTAAATAGCTTTTTGGGAAGGGGTGCGACTTAGTAGAAGGGGTGCGACTTAGTAGCATTTACAACTCTATTATTACAAAGCAGGGATTTAAATAGCTTTTTGGGAAGGGTGTGACTTAGTAGAAGGGGTGTGACTTAGTAGCATTGATAACTCTATAAATACAATGTAGGGATTTAAATAGCTTTTTGGGAAAGGGTGTGACTTAGTAGAAAGGGTGTGACTTAGTAGCATTTACAACTCTATTAATACAAAGCAGGGATTTAAATAGCTTTTTGGGAAGGGTGTGACTTAGTAGAAGGGGTGTGACTTAGTAGCATTTATAACTCTATAAATACAATGTAGGGATTTAAATAGCTTTTTGGGAAAGGGTGTGACTTAATAGAAGGGGTGTGACTTAGTAGCATTTACAACTCTATTAATACAAAGCAGGGATTTAAATAGCTTTTTGGGAAGGGTGTGACTTAGTAGAAGGGGTGTGACTTAGTAGCATTTATAACTCTATTAAAACAATGCAGGGATTTAAATAGCTTTTTGGGAAGGAGTGTGACTTAGTAGCATTTATAACTCTATAAATACAATGTAGGGATTTAAATAGCTTGTTGGGAAAGGGTGTGACTTAGTAGAAGGGGTGTGACTTTGTAGCATTTACAACTCTATTAATACAAAGCAGGGATTTAAATAGCTTTTTGGGAAGGGTGTGACTTAGTAGAAGGGGTGTGACTTAGTAGAAGGGGTGTGACTTAGTAGCATTTATAACTCTATTAAAACAATGCAGGGATTTAAATAGCTTTTTGGGAAGGAGTGTGACTTAGTAGCATTTATAACTCTATTAATACAATGTAGGGATTTAAATAGCTTTTTGGGAAGGGTGTGACTTAGTAGAAGGGGTGTGACTTTGTAGAAGGGGTGTGACTTAGTAGCATTTATAACTCTATTAATACTATGCAGGGATTTAAATAGCTTTTTAGGAAGGGGTGTGACTTAGTAGAAGGGGTGTGACTTAGTAGCATTTATAACTCTATTAATACAATGCAGGGATTTAAATAGCTTTTTGGGAAGGGGTGTGAATTAGTAGCATTTAAAATATTGATTACTGGAACTGCAACAACAAGAAGACAGTCTTTGGTAAGACACTTTTTACAAGTGTTCACAAACCTGTATGGTATAAACAGAAATATACATTGTATCTGAAGAAAGTATCTGTGTACACCCAATGATCAATCAACAAATAAGAAATCCCGAGTTGCACAGTGATCAATTACAGAGGTTCAAAAGTTCAGCAGCACCTATCAGTTTTTCATATGGACCCTTGATATTTAAACTAAAAAGTCTGATAGACCACCAGGCCATCAAGCCCCTCTAAATAAAGAATACATACTTCATCCATTACTGCAGCTAATGCTTGGCTGTAAGGTCTTATGGCAAATTCATTATCGTTGTCTGGGAAAGACAAATGACCCACACGATCACTCATACCATATAGTTTTATCTTGTTTTTAGCTATTTGTGTTACCCTCTTCAGATCATCCTGAGCTCCTACAATCAAAATTAATTCATTATAAATGTACTTCACAAAATTAATAATTAATCAACTATTGCTTCATATAGCTTTACATAAATATTAAATTTTCAATAAGAGTCAAAATGCTAAAAAAAAAAAAAAAAAAAAAAAAAAGGACAAATGTCAAGGACAACAAAATGTCTGACTTTGGATCTACGGTTTGTTTACAATGCTGCAGAGAAAGTAAATACGCAAATATTTTAAAGATTTCCAATGGGATGGGTACAAATCAATAAATCATTTATTCACAAGGCATATTGTGGATAAAAATCCAAATTTAAATCTTATCCATGCATTATTTTTCCTTAAATAAATGCACCAAAAAAAAAAAAGGGTAAAAAAATTGATAAAATGGTGGTGCTTCTCATATGACATAATGATGATAGAAGATTGATTGAATGGAGTTTTACGACTCAGTGAAGAACATTTCACTTATATCGAGATGTCACCAGCTATAGGCCAAGTAGCCGAAATTTTTACCTTTACAATGTGCAGGGAGTGTCCTTTAACATGCCACACTTGCCGTGAAACTGGCATTGGTTTTTAAGGTGTCTTTTAAAAACCCCTTGACTTTCATTTCTAAATGCAGAGTGCTTGGCTAAAGTAGTCACTAAATATCTTCAAGGTCAGGGTTCTTATGAAGCACTCGACTACTGAGCTACCCTAGTGGTCTAATGCTGGTGACAGAAGAGTTTACTATTTACGTAGGAGTGTAAGGGGTACTGTGAAGGGTTGAGCTTAAAAGTATTAATTTTGAGTCATTTTTAAAAAGTTTGATAATACTGAAAGAAATTTTATTTTTTTGGTTTATTAAATAAATTTAAACCATCCCAGTTAGGCCAAAATCAATGTGTTCTTGAACTGCACTAACCTTCACAAATAGTTCCATTGTAACTACATCACATAAAAATACTCGCCATTTCGTCAAATATTCAACTGTAAACACCCACCCAAATTGTATTTTGCCGCATAGAATGTAATATAAAACAAGCATGAGACCAATACTGACATTTTGAACAACAACTTGGCTAATGTAGGTTAATTAATTATAGATATTTACTCATCCTATTGAAAATCTCTAAAATAGTTGTGCTTTGTAGTGTTAACAAACAGTAATAACAAAATGGTATCCAGCATGGACAAAGCTGTGGGATGCTGGCAGGGTGGAGTTACCTAGACCCAATAGTGAAACAAAAATGCTGACAGGATTCAGTTACCTAGACTCAATAGTGAAACAAAAATGCTGGCAGGATTCAGTTACCTAGACTCAATAGTGAAACAAAAATGCTGGCAGGATTCAGTTACCTGGACTCAACAGTGAAACAAAAATGCTGACAGGACTGAGTTACCTGGACTCAATAGTGAAACAAAAATGCTGACAGGATTCAGTTACCTGGACTCGATAGTGAAACAAAAATGCTGGCAGGATTCAGTTACCTAGACCCAATAGTGACATACAAATGCTGGCAGGACTGAGTTACCTAGACCCAATAGTGACATACAAATGCTGGCAGGACTGAGTTACCTAGACCCAATAGTGACATACATATGCTGGCAGGACTGAGTTACCTAGACCCAATAGTGACATACAAATGCTGGCAGGACTGAGTTACCTAGACCCAATAGTGACATACATATGCTGGCAGGACTGAGTTACCTAGAACCAATAGTGACATACATATGCTGGCAGGACTGAGTTACCTAGACCCAATAGTGACATACAAATGCTGGCAGGACTGAGTTACCTAGACCCAATAGTGACATACATATGCTGGCAGGACTGAGTTACCTAGAACCAATAGTGACATACATATGCTGGCAGGACTGAGTTACCTAGACCCAATAGTGACATACATATGCTGGCAGGACTGAGTTACCTAGACCCAATAGTGACATACAAATGCTGGCAGGACTGAGTTACCTAGACCCAATAGTGACATACATATGCTGGCAGGACTGAGTTACCTAGACCCAATAGTGACATACAAATGCTAGCAGCATGGAGTTATCTAGACACAACAGTCACATAGAGTTTTATAATTTACCTGTAGTTATATGGTTAAATATTATGGATTCAGCAGCTCTACCACCCAATGCCATACACATCCTTTCAAACAACTGAAAAACATATACATGCACATCATTGAAAACATGTAACATCACAAAGATTTTGTAGGCAAATATGGTGTTTTATTCAATTTTAACATCACCTATCATGTTGTTTTCTCTCTGATAATATTAACCGTTACATTTTGTATCAATGAATTTCATGCTCTGAAATCTAGTGCTTCCATAGGCAACTAAAGTTCAACTATTTGTTTCATTTCACTTTCACAATATGTAACACTAGAACATGTTTAAACACTTATTAGATAAACCATAGTCACCATGATTGTGGAATGAATAAACCATACTTACCATTATTGTGGAATGAAAAAACCATAGTTACCATTATTGTGGAATGAAAAAACCATAGTTACCATTATTGTGGAATGAAAAAACCATAGTTACCATTATTGTGGAATGAAAAAACCATAGTTACCATTATTGTGGAATGAAAAAACCATAGTTACCATTATTGTGGAATGAAAAAACCATAGTTACCATGATTGTGGAATGAAAAAACCATAGTTACCATGATTGTGGAATGAAAAAACCATAGTTACCATTATTTGGAATGAAAAAACCATAGTTACCATTATTGTGGAATGAAAAAACCATAGTTACCATTATTGTGGAATGAAAAAACCATAGTTACCATGATTGTGGAATGAAAAAACCATAGTTACCATTATTGTGGAATGAAAAAACCATAGTTACCATGATTGTGGAATGAATAAACCATAGTTACCATGATTGTGGAATGAAAAAACCATAGTTACCATTATTGTGGAATGAAAAAACCATAGTTACCATTATTGTGGAATGAAAAAACCATAGTTACCATGATTGTGGAATGAAAAAACCATAGTTACCATGATTGTGGAATGAAAAAACCATAGTTACCATGATTGTGGAATGAAAAAACCATAGTTACCATTATTGTGGACTGGGTAAACCATACTTACCATGATTGTGGAATGAAAAAACCATAGTTACCATGATTGTGGAATGGATAAACCATAGTTACCATGATTGTGGAATGAAAAAACCATAGTTACCATGATTGTGGAATGGATAAACCATAGTTACCATGATTGTGGAATGGATAAACCATAGCTACCATGATTGTGGAATGAATAAACCATAGTTACCATGATTGTGGAATGAATAAACCATAGTTACCATTATTGTGGAATGAATAAACCATAGTTACCATGATTGTGGAATGAATAAACCATAGTTACCATTATTGTGGAATGAATAAACCATTGTTACCATTATTGTGGATTGGATAAACCATAGTTACCATTATTGTGGATTGGATAAACCATAGTTACCATGATTGTGGACTGGGTAAACCAAAATTCTTCAATCAATTTCATGCTCTGAAATCTGGTGCATTCATAGGTGTGCTATTGGCAACTAATTATACAACTTTTTTTCATTTGCATATTTGTATATTCAATATTAGATCGGACAAAACTTACTTGTTCAGTAGAGTATAACTTTTGATCAGAGGGCATATACTGGGCAAATCCAAGAGCACTTCCAACTCTGGGAACTATGGATATCTGTAATAAATATAAATGTAGTAAATGTTTATTAGCTTGACTTTAATTTTCTCTGTGTTGTCAAAGTTTCACTGTAATCTTATACACTGCACTCTCCCTAATTTTGTGGTAAATCAAGTTTGTAACATAATATCATTCCTAAGAAGTACATTACTGCACAGACTCAAAATGAAAACGGTGCCCCTAAGGTTAAATGTTTTCTTTATTACATACAAATTGAAAATGTTTTAAACCATTAAGTATACAAAGATTTCAATAATTAAATTTTAATACTATCCAGTGTTGTAAATTTTTAATATCTATGATCCCACAGACAGAATTTTTTTTAAGTTTGCTTCAGTAGTTTCAGAGGAGATAGCATAAATGTGTTTTTCCCATAGGGTCCAATGTTAAACTATGTTCCCCCTGGCAGCCATGTTTTTAGGCGGATCAGAAAAATTTCGGCAATCTTTGCAAAAGACCTTCCATACATCATTCCTGTAAAGTTTAATTGAATTTGCTTCAGTCGTTTCAGAGGAGATAGCCAAAATGTGCGTTTTCCCATAGGGCCCAATGTTAAACTTTGTTTGGCCCTGGCAGAAAAATTTGGGCAATCTTAGTAAATGACCTTACATACATTATTCCTGTAAAGTTTGGTTCAAATTGGCTCAGCGGTTTCAAAGAAGATAGCAAATATATGCTTTTCCCATAGGGTCCAATGTTAAACTATCTTCTGCGCTGGCAGCCATGTTTTTTGACGGATCAGAAAAATTTTGGCAATCTAAGTAAAGGACCTTCCTTACACCATTCCTGTAAAGTTTGGTTAAATTTGCTTCTGTCATTTCTGAGGCAATAGTCAAAAATGCATTTTTCCCATAGGGTCCAATGTTAAACTATCTTCTGCGCTGGTAGCCATGTTTTTTGGTGGATCAAAAAAATTTCGGCAATCTAAGTAAAGGACCTTCCATACATCATTCCTGTAAAGTTTGGTTAAAATTGGTTCAGGGGTTTTAGAGGAGATAGCCAAAATGTGAAAAGTTTACCAACGGACTGACTGACAGACTGACGGACTGACTGACGGACGCCGAGTGATGGCAAAAGCTCACATGGCCTTTAGGCCAGGTGAGCTAAAAAAGGTAAACATATAACATTAGTGTTTTGATTGTTGGTTGTCATCATGAACACTTTTTATTATTGTTATTAGAGGTATGATCGTTTATAGTATGTACTAAAGAATAAAATAAATTTAAATGCTTGAAGTAAAAAATTATAAAATAATAAAAAATAGGAACTTTGCTGTTATTATTTTTAAAGGTTCATCATATATACCGTAGACATAGATACTCGTCTTCTAAAAGTGTGGGGAGGAGTCCATCAAGACAAAAGACAAATAGTAAATTATACCATTAATGTTTCATCATGTGTTGAGATTCATTTACTGAGTAATCTTATAAACCATGTTAATGAATACCTAAGGTATTCACCTGAAGAAACACTACCACATTGTACACCTTATCCATGTTGGTTTCCTTTATCACCTGAAGAAACACTACCACATTGTACACCTTATCCATGTTGGTTTCCTTTATCACCTGAAGAAACACTACAGGGCCCCACAAATCGCCAAAATCGGCTAAAAATCACCGAATTGGCAAATAAAACGCCGAATTGAAATTCAGTCATTCAGTTTTTTTTCCCTATAAACCTTCTAAATTTTGTCTTGTCAATTAAGATTAGTTCACGATCGAGAAATAACACAAGACTTTAAGATGAAGCCACGTGTCCCACAGGTGTACAATCGGTGTGATAATTAATTAATCATTGACTGTGTATAACACCAGCGTTAATCCTCTAATCACTTAATTATTACCGAGACCACGTGTGTTCAACAAACCGTGTAAACAAAATACCTTATGAGGCCTCAGTTTCGTGTTTTAAGGAGATGATTCAAACAGCGAGGTGAAACAAAAGAGCTGAAAAGAATACCAATTTAAGCATTTGAATATTAGTTGGCTGTTATTCGAATCCTATTTGAATATTCGGCACAAAAAAAGAAAATCTCCATTTCTGGAACAGAGCTACTGTAGGCAAACGATGTGTATTGCACAAGGCAGATGAACAAAATTACCTTATTATATATTCCTTATGCATAGGAATGCTGTATGACGATAATAAAATCATGATCTCTTTAATATTCTTCTAAATAAACCCAGATTTTAATGATTAAAGACCATGTAAGCAGTAAAACATGTGACAGCCATATTATTTTTTTACTTTAACCCGACAAATAGTCGTTACCCACTCTGCTTTTGAATAAACATGTATTAAAGGGACATAATCATGATAGTGACAGAAAGTAAACAAAGCACATGGCTGTAGTCTTTCCCGACTTTGTGGTGACTGTTTGGATGAATAAAGTTTTTCATGAATAAAATGAAGAAAGAAAGGAAGCACCTGAAAGTAGATTTATGTTGTGTAACATTCCAGACGAAATGTAAGCTCCACCAAAAAGCTCTATAAACCAATAAAGAAAAGGGGGGTGGTTATGAATGAGTTTTTTTTTGTTTTTTTTTTCTCTTTAGCAGTGATTTTTACCGCCGAATGACCTTATCGGCATTTGTGGGGCCCTGAAACACTACCACATTGTACACCTTATCCATGTTGGTTTCCTTTATTTTATTTATAGTATTTTGTTTTAGCGTTGAGAATTTATTACTACATGTATTAGCCTGTTGGCTAATGTTTGCCAAATTTTAATAGCCAAAATGAAATATTAACTAGCCAACAAATTAAACAAAAAAAACAAGTTTTGAATTAATAAATGTTTTAAGAGTCAGTAAACGACCAGCCATTGCTGTGATCTACAGCACATGGAGCTAAGTAGTCAGGATTAACAAGTTTGTAAAAAGTAAGCATAATTCAAGGCAGTACATTTATTTAAGTGAGAGGAAACTAGTCGTTATTAATTATAATTAATGCCAAGAATAGGAGAAGAAGTGGACCGATCCGAGTTGTTTCTAAAACATCGATCGGAAATGTGTTTCACCACTTAGGCGATTCTGGATTATTTTTTTATCACCAGAAATCATGTTTATTCACCATGGACGATTTGGCGACCTGGTAGCGCTCACACAGGTATTAAATTGTAAAATAAACACATTTTCACTTAATACTACATCAAAAATTTCCCATGTACATTAGATTATTTTGAATATATTTTTTGGAAAAATTAGTTTTGTTGGCCTTTAACATCACATAGTTTGTAAAACATACCACAAACATTCTAGCATTTTCAAAGTGAGAGTTTTGTTTACAAACCAATATTTATCAGTACACAGTAATTGCTACTTTCATCCCTTTGTAGAGTCAAAATTTGGCATTAGAAAGAGTTTTGGCAATTAATCATGGAAACCTTATAAAGATAATCACCAAACTAATGCCTTTGGTAACTTTACAATAGTGTGGTTATAAGCAAGGTAGTGAAGATTTTGAGGGTCATTATAACAGAGATTTTTTTTCATATCAATGACAACAATTTTTTTCTAACTTTAGAAGGGAAGTTACAAGATATTTGAGGTGAGATTTATATTAAATTATTTACATGCAACTGATATTAAATTTTGTAAAAACCTGTTAGTATAGGTCATTCACAATCTGACCGCAGAGTGTATATGAACAAGGACGAAATTAAAATAGAACTGTCTCTTGAGAGCCAAATACCCCCGCCCCCAACATTTAATGTTTTCCTGTGACTGTGACCTTTACGTTATGACCTTGGTTTAAGGTCATGACACACCTTCCGACCATGGAGTTTATTCATGTGAAGTTTTATAAAAGTCCTCCAAAGCAGCTATGAGATATGGCCAGGACAGGATTTTACACGGACAGACAGACATAGTGATTCCTATATACCCCCCTCACACTAGTTTTGCGGGGGGTATAATAATGTATATAGATATCCATAGCATATCATCGCATATGTATAATCACGTCAACCAATGTTTTATTTGTTACAACTACCCTACTATTAAAATAGACTCAACTATATACTTTGCCATCAGACCATGAATGATCTATACCATGAACTTTGACAACAAAATGATGTCATTACTGTTTACACATACATATCACAGTGAAAAATCAAAATATCTCATTCTCAAACAATTGGTGAATCACCTACAAAAATAAAATTTTAATGATTTTTTTCACACTTTTTTGATTGATTGATTGATTGATTGAATGGGGGATTAAGTCCCAGTCAAGAATATTTAACTAATATTGAGACATCACCAGCCATGGGTGAAGTGGCAGAAAATGTTTTCTTTGCAGTATGCTCAAGGCAATATGCAGAGAGGGTTCTTTGATGTGTTATGTCTGCCGTGACACAGGGCATTAGTTAAGATCTCTTCAAAAGGAATCTGACTTCATTTCTAAATGCAGTGTGCTTAATGAAAGTACAGTTACTACCTGTTTTTAAGTCTTGGTAAGACCTGGTTGGATTTTTAATCCACGACCTCCCACATACACAGCATGGCTAAATTGATACTGTGGAGAGAGAGAGAGAGAGAGAGAGAGAGAGAGAGAGTACCTTGAGTAAGGCATCAGTGTGTTTTAACATCCATCCTACCAAAGCATGGCCTGATTCATGATAAGCCAATATCTTCTTTTCTTCTGGATTTAGCCGACTACTTGTTTTGGCTCGTCCTAAAAAGTAACAAAGAGCTGCCTCTTAAACAGACTCATAGACCATCAAACCTGGTCATCAAAAAAAAAAAAAATAAATATCAAGACCCATTTATGCCAAATAGGGAAAGAATTTTTAAGTAGCATGCATATCCAGTTGCTGAAATGGCCAATAAATACTGTCAAGTGTGTATGTCTAAAACAGTGAACAAAAACATTGCAATAGTCATAGAACTTATACGTCATTTTCCAAATAATAGATAATTATTGTTTGATACAATCACCAGGAAATAAAATCAAATTGAGAGTCTGATTCACTTAATGTTATTGAAAGATTCACTGTACATCAGTAGTAAATCAGTAGTAAATTTTATATGTCTGAGTAATCATAAAGAGACCTACCTGCTAAAATCCTCTCAACAGCATGATTGAAATCATCGGTATCAACAGAGTCTCGGTTTCTTGAAGCAGCATATAAAGCAGCTTCATTACAGAGATTTGCAATGTCTGCACCTAAAGAAATAAATAGGTTAAATGAAAGAGAACTATCACATAGGATGACAGAGCTAAGAAAAATGGTAAAATATTAATAGAATATATTATGAGTATCCATGTATGATTAATAGAATCTTACACTGGTAACAGTGTAAGACAGAGATATCTCAAACAAGGGTGAATATTTTCCTGTCCAGAATGAGCTTTAGCGACCTTTTGATGAACATAATTTTAAAAAATCAAGTTTGAAATATTACATTTTCATTACTGGAACATATTATAACATTGGTAAACATGTTTACAGACAAAAAAACCCCACCAATTCAAGTACTTTTCCGGGACTTTTTTAAGGACATTTCGTTTTCCAGGACTCTTCCAGGCAAATCACATATTAAGTCCTTTTCCAGGTCTGTTCAAACCCTGACTCTGAACCTGCCCTTTCAAACATAATTTAGAACCCCTGTATAGTTTTAAGAAGTGAGACAGATAGAACTTCAATTTATTATTTCTGCTTTCTTTGAAAGGCTGGAGATAATTATAAAATATTACAAACCACTCATTCCCGGCGTCATCTGGGCTAACTTAGGTGCATACTTGGATATGGGTCCTTCCAGTCGTAATTGTTTTAAGTACATTTCGAATGTTTCTAGCCTTTCTATTACAGTAGGAAGATCAATGGTGATAAGTCTGTCAAATCTACCTGGTCTTAATAATGCCTGAAATTAAATAATAACATATCTACCTGGTCTTAATAATGCCTGAAATTAAATAATAATATATCTACCTGGTCTTAATAATGCCTGAAATTAAATAACATATCTACCTGGTCTTATGTCAAATCTACCTGGTCTTAATAATGCCTGAAATTAAATAATAACATATCTACCTGGTCTTAATAATGCCCGAAATTAAATAATAACATATCTACCTGGTCTTATGTCATATTACCTGGTCTTAATAATGCCTGAAATTAAATAATAACATATCTACCTGGTCTTATGTCAAATCTACCTGGTCTTAATAATGCCTGAAATTAAATAATAACATATCTACCTGGTCTTATGTCAAATTACCTGGTCTTAATAATGCCTGAAATTAAATAATAACATATCTACCTGGTCTTAATAATGCCTGAAATGAAATAATAACATATCTACCTGGTCTTATGTCAAATCTACCTGGTCTTAATAATGCCTGAAATTAAATAATAACATATCTACCTGGTCTTATGTCAAATTACCTGGTCTTAATAATGCCTGAAAATAAATAATGACACATCTACCTGGTCTTATTTCAAATTACCTGGTCTTAATAATGCCTGAAATTAAATAATGACATATCTACCTGGTCTTAATAATGCCTGAAATTAAATAATGACATATCTACCTGGTCTTAATAATGCCTGAAATTAAATAATGACATATCTACCTGGTCTTATGTCAAATCTACCTGGTCTTAATAATGCCTGAAATTAAATAATAACATATCTACCTGGTCTTAATAATGCCTGAAATTAAATAATAAAACATCTACTTGTTCTAAATAATTGAAATATTTATGTACAACATTTAAAATATGAAGTCCTGAAATTGTGTTTTAAATGACGGTTTGCACGAGTTTTGGTGAATTAAGATAAAATATTATTGATATAGCGCAAACTGACGATTCTTCAATACATATGCTGTATAATGAATCATTTTCTCAGTGTCAAATTGTCACAGTTGCTCCGTGAATTCGCATTGGTTATTTTTCCGGCAGCCTAGAATCAAGAACATTTTACCTGCATATTCTAATCTCCCTTTCCACTTTAATACACCTGTGCTTGGTACCCATTGCTATGGGTACAGACCATTTGATATTTAAAATGGGTTTTATTTGTAAAATCAAATAGTTATTAACCAGTGTCCTTGTTTATTTAACACCAAACAAAAAATACTGAGTTTATAATAATTTACAAGGACATTTATTGTAACTTCTTATGTAAGACATAAAGTTTTTTCCCTTGTTTCAGTATTTTGAGGCAGTTTTTTAAAAAAGTAGCTCAACAACCCCCTACTTTTTGTTTTCAGAAATCATTGTGCAAAATATGTAAAAATCAGGGGTAGTTTTCGACTTAGATTTTTTATAATCTACAAATTAACAAAGGGATGTTACTTTTAGTTTTCAGGAATTTTAATGTTCTCTCTTGATAGGTGGCACTGTAAAAAATTACCACCTGACTGGAAGTAAAATTACATTACTCCAAATAAATTTCACGCTGTACTAGTTATTTTGGTTGGAAGACATTTTTTATTTCTAAGCGTAAGACAAAAGTATTAAAGCTTATTTGTTGATACAAGTGGTTAAACTTTGATCATTTATGCTGTAAAAATGGCCCTTCATAACTTTTTAAGTAAGCCGAAAACCTACCCTGAAATTTTGCCATGTTGGATGGTTTATGCCTATGTACAACATGGCAAAATTTCTAAATATTTTTTCAAGTAATTTGTAAGGTATAGATCTACCTTAAGGTCTTCTACAAAGGACCCAGTAAGTTTTATTTTAAAAAATGAGACCTTGGAAACAGAACAAGTGGAGTGAAATAATTGTGGTTTATGCCTAAGTCAAGATTCTGTCAAGATTTGAGATCGTCTCGAATTATAGAAGAAAGCACAGTATCCAAAGGAAAGTCTTTGATGAACAAGCTGAAATACTTCCCACACCAGAATCTGCTAAAGAGGGATTCCAACATAAGGATTGAAATGCACTGTGAGACAATCGCATAATGTGGACCAATATAAAATATGGTTAAACCCATGTATAGATCTACAATACTCAAATGTACATACTTTATCTAATACGTGAGCTCTGTTTGTAGATGCCAACATTATTACTCCTTCTACTGTTCCCATACCATCCATCTCAACAAGAATCTGGTTTAGTGTTTGTTCTTCTTCTGATGAGTTACTGTGTGTATATATATACATGTATATAAATATAAACAAGTTGTGCATCACTCCATTGGAGAATAAAAAATAAAATACAGTAATTTGTGCTGAGAAATCATGTACTTGTCCACCAATATTGTAAAAGAAATGAAGTAAGAAAATAATTCAAAACAAAAATAATTATATAGAGATAACTGACAACTAGAGACCCAAGGGCGTTGATGCTCACCTGAGAATATGCCATATCTCGTGCAAAATTTCAATGGTCAATTACATTAATTACAGGGAACTGGTATATCACAAATTAATTTTTATTTGTCCTGCATCTAAATAACTAAGGTCTAATTAAAGTATATGTATAAACAGCTAGTAAAAAAATTCAAAGGTAAAAAAAAGGTCATTTCAGTATTTTAACACATCTGTGACCTTAGTCTGTGAATCCATGTCCTTCATCTATCTATTAAAAGGAGTATCAGGCCAATACCTAAGGTATTCTTATATACATGCCTATATAAAATTTTTCCAGATTATTAACCATTTCATTATTTGTTTGCATGTGCAACCTTGACCTTTGAACCCATGACCTTCATCTATACATCAAATTGACTGTCAAACGATATACTAATATGCATGCTTATACAAAATGTTTATAGTTTTTAAGATAATTAACCAGTTCAGTAATCATTTGAATCTGTGACCTTGACCTTTGAACCCATGACCTTCATCTACACATCAAAATGATTATTAGGGCAATTTCTACAAAAATCCTAAATTTTACTAAAAGTTGATACTTTTCTAGATAATTAACCAATTCAGTATGTGTTTGCATTTGTGATCTTGACCTTTGACCCCATTACCGTCATCTATATATCAAAATGACCATCCAGCAATTACTTACAACATTTTACTATACATGCATATACAAGAAGTTTATAGTTTTCCAGATAATTAACAAATTCAGTATTTCTCTGCGTCTATGACCTTGACCTGTGAACCAGTGACCTTCAACTTTATATCAAAATGACTGTTAAGTCATTACCAACAATATTCTAATATATATTTTTCAAATATATTGACATAGTAATTTTAACAATTTCCCCCTTACGTATCTTGCCATTTTCTCATTTTGGGCCCTACAGCTATTATTTGTGCAAATCTTAGACTACTAGTTCTTAGTAAGCTATAAATGAAATATCCAAGCTAGATTTCTTGTATCTTTAGAGAAGGTTTTTGAAGATTTTTACTATTTCTTGTAGTAATTCCCCAAGGGGACATAATTCCTTCATTTGTGCAAATCTGAAAGCCATTTATCCAGGCACGATTGTCAGTAAGATCTGGTAGTTTTTGAGGAGATGGTTAAATTGTAACGACAGATGATGGATGATGCATGACACATGACACACAACACACAACAGATGATGGATGGTGAATCATTGTAATAGGCCAATAGCTTATCTGAGCTTTCAGCTAAGGTGAGGTATGGTAATAAATTTGACTTTGGGCATAAATAATGTCCAGTAGTGTAATTAAAGTACTTTTGGTTGACCCAACACATCCCTTCTTTACAACCAGTAGTCCTTAAACTGCACATTCAAAAATTGAAAATGAGCCCTTATTTATTAAAACATTACCGTAACATGTTCATGCCATTAACCCAAGTTATAGGATTCATCACTGAAGTTTTGTCTGTAGTTGATAATAAAACTCGCGAATGCTGACCATGTTGATGGAGTTCATTTGCATATCATGCGATACTTCATAACATTTATGCAGAACAACAATTCCAAATAGATATGGAATATGTTAATGTCACATTGTCACAGATTAATATACATGTAATTTTTGTGGGAAAACAGTAATTTTTTCACTTATATTGGGGCAGTCAGTTCAGGAATAATGGTGGTAACTGGAGTGTCCAAAGGAAAACCATCCACCTTCGGCAAGCGAACTGAAAAACTTTCATACAGTAGGATCTGTCCTGATACGAACCCATGCGGTGAGAGGCGCTGTTATACACACATGTTACTGTGTATGAATTACCAGATATCTTATTGCGAGTGGAATGCAACTGGCGGCTTTAGTGTGTCAAGTTTGACTTGGCTGTTTGACCTTTAATTTGAATATTTAAACAAGACCTATTCATTGTGTGATTTAGGGGCTTTATAAAGTTGATATATAAGGATAGATGACAGTAATACTGGATACTGTGTATGATAATTAAACATGCTGTCTCTCCTAAATCATAAAGTCTATTGGCCCAATCTAATATTCAAATTTAAGGTGAAAACGGCCAGGTCAAACTTGACACACTATACCAAGGTTTTGGTTATTATATTCATATAAAAGATTACCCATCATATCTTTTTTTTCCTATAGCATCAATTTCGTCTATAAAAATTATACAAGGTGTATTTTTACGGGCATCTTTAAATAGGTTTCTTACTCTTTTGGCTCCCATACCTTAAAAAAACAACACAAAGAACAACAAATGTATCAGTTATATGAAGGCTCCCATACCTTAAAGAAACAACAACCAAGAACAACAAATGTATCAGTTATATGAAGGCTCCCATACCTTAAAAAAACAACAACAAAGAACAACAAATGTATCAGTTATATGAAGGCTCCCATACCTTAAAAAAACAATAACAAAGAACAACAAATGTATCAGTTATATGAAGGCTCCCATACCTTAAAAAAACAACAACCAAGAACAACAAATGTATCAGTTATATGAAGGCTCCCATACCTTAAAAAAACAACAACAAAGAACAACAAATGTATCAGTTATATGAAGGCTCCCATACCTTAAAAAAACAACAACCAAGAACAACAAATGTATCAGTTATATGAAGGCTCCCATACCTTAAAAAAACAACAACCAAGAACAACAAATGTATCAGTTATATGAAGGCTCCCATACCTTAAAAAAACAACAACCAAGAACAACAAATGTATCAGTTAAAAAACAACAACAACCATGAACAACAAATGTATCAGTTATATGAAGGCTCCCATACCTTAAAAAAACAACAACCAAGAACAACAAATGTATCAGTTATATGAAGGCTCCCATACCTTAAAAAAACAACAACAAAGAACAACAAATGTATCAGTTATATGAAGGCTCCCATACCTTAAAAAAACAAAAAAAACAACAAATGTATCAGTTATATGAAGGCTCCCATACCTTAAAAAAACAACAACCAAGAATAATAAAATTATCAGTTATATAAAGTTTACAAAGTTCAAATCACAAAGAATATTATGGTAAGTCCTTACACAACAGCTTTAGTTTAGATTAAAGGTTTTCAATTTATCACGTTTAAACCCCCCCCCCCCCCCCCCACCTCCCAAAAAATGTGGGAGAAGCAACTTCATATTTAGTTTAACATGTACACAACATATACACACATATATATATATATATATATATATATATATAGGCACAAAATCAAAGATGTTACATGCCACAACAGAGGTTCAAAATTCTCAATACTAAGTCCAGGACCTATTGATTTTACATTGGGACCCTTGGTATTGAGACTGTAAAAGTCCAATGGACCAGCATTTTTTACCAGAATAATCTATATGATAGCATATTTGCTCATGGAACTTTCAATGTTGATATTGGACTTTCAAAACTATATTTGGGACCTGCCAAAAATAAAGGCAAAAGGTTCTAGACCATTACAAAAAATAATTTTGAACCCCTGCTCAATAGACAAATGTCCATCCTAAGGGTTCAACAGTACAATTAAGTCACAATGAAGTTAAAATAATATATTTTATCATGATATTTGCTTCACTATGCGATAATGTTAATGTGGTTATTTTCTATGGTGGAAATTTTCATCACAAGAAGGAATGAAATTACACACACACACACACACACACACACACACAAATACCAACAATTCAATTTTGCCAAAAAAAACAACAACATGTCAACAGTATTTATTATCATACACATTTATTTTAATAAAGCAAATTACTGGCAAAACTCAAAAGCCATACTTAACTTGAACAACAAGATTTGCTTCAATAACCCAAAGAGAGTTGGTCCATATGCTGGACTTGAATGTTGTTGGCAGCCCATAAAGTTTGATCTCTTCACTTTCACCCATAATGTCAGTGTTTCCAACTTATAAAAAACAGTATATAATTTAAATCTGAATGAAAAATGCAGATAGTAAATTTTGGATTAGCGTATTGTTGACTGTTACCACTAATTTTAAAGTATTATAAATATTTACCTCCATATACTTCAACAAACTCTGGACCTGCTATAGAAAAAAATGGAACATCAGCTTCACCTGCGACAGCCTTTGCTAACAGTGTCTTCCCACATCCTGGAGGTCCTAGTAATAATGCTCCTTTTGGCATTTTAGCCCCTACAGCCTGTAGTGCAAAATATATAATTGATGAGTATTACTCAGGAAAACAATCAACTAATGAGTAATCTGAAATCAAAGTACTGAAAGTACTGAAAGCAGACGGCTCTAATGAGTAATCTGAAATAAAATACAGTAAACCAACTTTTATTCACAGATATAAACTTTTATGATTGAACATTCATGAACTGTTCATACTCTCCAAATGCTCTATTTGGGCCATTTAACAGTCACAAACTGTTCAAGAGTTTTTTCATGAAGATATTCTGAGTAGTTCATGAACTTTGTTCCAGAACAATACAAGAACATTTCTTGAATTGATCATTATAAAAAACCTAAGATATTTGCTATAAAAAATGTGTCTACTGATGTTTATATGTAGAGGTGGGTATTGGGAAGAAAAACATATTGCAAGTTTCCCCTTAAGTACCTTGCCATTTTTCCCATTTTGAGTCCTACAGCTACAATTTGTGCAAATATGAAACTAGGTGTCCTAAGTATGCTACACATGAAATATCTCAGCTATATCACTTGTATCTTCAGAGGAGATGATTATAAAGATTGTACTATTTCTCCCGTTCTTGGGCCCCAAGGGGAAATAACTCCTTCATTTGTTTAAATCTGAAAGGCCTTCACTCAGGTATGATAGTCTGTGAGTTTCATTAATTATGGCCCGGTAGTTTTGGAGGAGATGATTACAATGTGGAATGTTAATGGAGGACGCACGACAGACTGTGAACCATCGCAATAGCTTATCTGTGCTTTCAGCTCAGGTGAGCTAAAAAAAGAAAAACAATTAAAATGGAAGGTAATAAATAAGAATTTTACATCTTAGTTTACCTACCTACCTACCTAGTCCTTTTTACACCAGGGGGCGCATAGGGCAAGGGCTAGAGTTTTCCACTGGTCTCTGCCTTGTGCCATCTTCTCTAGTTTATTTGGTTTAAATTAGTAATATTACAATTTATGTAATATGCAAATCTTCTGTAGGTGAAGGGATGCTCCCATATAAAGTCAAACATCTTGGGAACATGCGTCATTGTGTAAATTTCACTGCTGAAAAACTTCTCCCTAATCTTGGCTGACTTCTCCCTGTTTCAAAATCTAATTTGAGTCCTAGCTAAGGTGGTAGAAATTTTAACCTTTGCAATGTGTGCAGGGCAATGTGCAAGGAGGGTGATTTTAGTACCACGCCTGCCATGACATGGGGCATCAGTGTTTAAAGTCTCTTCCGAAGGACCCCTTGAAACTAAGAGCTATGTCCTTAAGTAAAAATTAATTATAAACCTTACATTGTATGCTGTTGGATTTTTTATATAATCCACAAACTCCATAACTTCAAATTTTGCCTCCTTAAGTCCAGCAACATCTTTAAAACTTAATTTTTTTCCTTTACTTCTGTCTACTCTTATGTGTTTTGAACCCTCCATCATGTTATACTGAAATAAATAAAATATCAACAGTGGTTCAATGTTTGTGATTTTTAATAACAATAACATTTTTAAAAAAGTAAAAATTTTGATACTTATTGTTCTTATACAGTCTAGCCTGTCTTAAAGGCCACCTCTATATAAGGAGCATCGGTTTATAAAGGCCAGTAAAATTGTATCCAAATTGTTCTTTTTCATATTATTTGAACCTATATGCAAAGGCCACCTGCCCATAAAGGCCACTTTTACCAAGTCCCTTGGGTGGCCTTTACAGACAGGTTTGACTGTACAGATTATTCAGGGCCAAAAACTATTTATTACTTTAATTTAGCTTATACATAACTAGGGTTCACAGCTGTACCATGCAATATCCTCTAACATTTGTGCTGAACACTTATTTCAAATGGATAATTGCATAAGATGATGTTTTCTAGGAAAAATGACTTTATTCTGGGAATTTCTTACAAACATTCAGCATAAACATTAAGAGGTATTGATCACTTGATACAGGGGCGAACCCTAAAAACTATCAAATAATAAATTCATCAGAAACATACATTTCAGAAATTCAACACTGTGGTATTTTGCAACAAGAGGTCTAATGGACCTGATATGCTCAGCTGATGAGAAATAGCTAATGTAATATTTTCTAAGTTTTCAGCTCCTCTAGTACTATGAACACCCTAATTTTGAAATTTTAATTAATTGAAATTCTTTCAATTGCTTGCCTCTAAATCCAGACTAGGGTGTGTGATACAGAGCAATGAAAATGAAGATTGAATAAAAACAAGAAGAAACGTTATCGATTTGTAATTAAATTATATGTAAATTCTATAAGTGTGGCGACACTTTTAGGGGTTTCGTGAGAAAGAATGGAACAATCTAGAAGCCTGTAAAAAATGTCAAGATAATTCACCATTTCAGTATCCTTTCGCATCAGTGACAAAATGATTGTTGTATCTATACCTACAATATTCCTATATACATGCCTATACAATCATTTATAGCTTTCCAGATAATTAAGGTGGTGCTCTAAATAGTGGAGGAAATTCCAATATAAAAAGAAACATGCTGACTGCTGATTGGATAAAAGATGCATTGAACTTTGACCTGCTCAATGATGCAAGTGCAACTCGGCACATTTTGTGTATTGAAAGATAGGGTTGAATTTAAGCATTTAATAAAAATTTAATAAAGTTTTATAAAGTCGTACCCGATCGTTTTGTCATTTCGAATAGAGAGAAAGTAGAGTTTTGAAGACCCGATCGTCGCTAGAATGAGGGGATACATTCTAGCGGTTGTATGTTATTGGATCATTTGCTGTTAAGTCTGGGTTTTAATAAACTGCTGATTATCACTCACAATATTCCCATTTCATGTTAATTTTACTTTTAAATCGGTAAAGTATTAAAATCCACATGTGCTCATTTGCACACGACACTGTACAATTTATCTCCATCTCCCTTTCATGAAAGTGAAATCTAATCAATAAACAGATTTAAAATATGACACAATTACCTCAACATCAAAATACGTTATCATACCCTTCAAAATAAATTCAAATTACCATAGATTTCATAAAGAATTAATGAAATCCACCTGCTATTGCTGTTTATTTCATAAAAAATTTATGATTTTACATGTTGTTGTTGTTATTTTACATCGTAGGACGCAAACTTCCCGGACTACTTTTTATTGTAAACACGAGATCAGTTCGCCAGAAATTTTTGGATGCATCCTGTCGCAATATTTTACTAGATTCCGAAATGTATTCCGAAAATTTATTCCAAATGTGCATATGTAACCAAATGCATTACCCGTCTCAGAATACATATCTCACGATAAAACAGATATATTTCTTTCACGCTCATTTACCAGGCGCACTATTTCCAGGTGTACTCATATCTTATAATTTCATAGCAAAGAAGCTCGATATCTTGGAAGAAAGCGATAGCAACGTACACGCGTTCACTATCGTGAACGCTGTACAAAAACTGAAATCCCAATGTCAACATTTCAACAGATTGTCCAAAGTTTAAGCTTTCACAGGTAATTAACCATTTCAGTATTCTTTTGAATCCATGACCTTGACCTCTGAACCAATGACCTTAATCTACATATCAAAATGATTATTATACCAATATCTACAATATTCTAATGTACACACCTATACAAAATATTTATAGTTTTCCAGATTATTAACTGTTTCAGTAGTCTTTCACATCTTGACCTTGACCTTTGAACCCATGACCTTAATCTTTATATAAAAGTATGGTTACAGAAATACCAACAATATTTGTGTATACATGTCTATACAAAAAGTTCATAGTTTTCGAGATAATTAATAAAATAAGAAAGGTAAAAAATTAGGACATGACCTTCACAACTGACCTTGACCCCATTTTGAAGGTTGTTACAAGAGTATGTAAACCCCATGACATTATCTGATTAACTAGTAGTTATAACAATTTGAAGATATTTTATGATTTAAATGCATTAACATATTTTTTGCTGAATATCACAAAATTAACAAACCTTAGGCTTAAGACCCTAGAGAAACCTTTATCGCATCAGATTTTTCTCCAATTATCTGTTTGGGAAGAAGATTTTTTTAAGATTTTTTGCATGCCTAGGTTACTTTGACCTAGTTATGGTAACCATGGCAATGGCACGAACAAAGCTGGCACTGGATTGCACTAGCCAATATATACTTCTGACCAAGTTTCATTGAAATCTATTGATTAGTTTCATAGAAGTCAAAAATAGATGTTAAACACACACACTGCACTATTTCATACACTCACACGACCTTTGGTTAGGTGAAATCATAAAACCATACCTCTAATCAGTGCATTAATTTTTTTGAGACTGAAAATTGAAAATAATTACCTTGATGGAGAAAAATTGTACGAAACAAGTCTTGGTACACATATTAACAACCAAAGACATTTTTCAGGAAGTCATGTTATAAAGAGTTGAGTTGAATAATGGTGTTTAACGTCCCAGTCAAGAATATTTCACTTATATCGAGACGTTGCCAGCTTTAGGCGAAGGTGCAGAAATTTTGCCTGTGCGTTGCACTGATGGCATTATACAGCAGGGTTCTTTAGCGTGCCAAGCCCACCGTGACACGGGACCTCGTTTATTTTAAGATCCCATTCGAAAGAACCGTAACTTTCATTTCATAATGCCGAGTGCTTGGCGAAAGAACAGTCACTACCCACTTTCAAGTCATGGGTCATACCTGGCCGGAGATTGAACAAACAACCTCCCACTTACGGAGCGAGCACTTTACCAACTGAGCTACCGCAGTGGTTATGTTATAAAGAATTTCATTAGATAAAAACACTTGTGGAACAAAATGCAATTTTAAGTGTATGTGACAACAAGAGGCCCAAGCCTTGAAGGGCCTTAATGCTCACATGAAGATATGTACATATCTTATGTAGTGGTTCAATGGTCAATTACATAAATTAAAGAGAATGTCCAAATTTTTAGCAGTTAGGGCCAATTATATGCCAGGATTTTGCAAATTAATTAGAACTTGTCCTAAGAATGGTACATAAAAAATATCTAAAGTCTAACTATTATATATTATTTAAAGCAGCTAAAAAAGTAAAAACAAAAGTTTGAAGCCATGACCTTCATCTATACATCAATGCGCCAATACCTTCAATATTTTAATATACATGCCTAGACAAAACGTTTATAGTTTTTAAGATAACCATTTCAGTATTCATTTGCATCTATGACCTTGACCTTTGAACCTATGATCTTCATCTATATATCAAAATGATCATTTGCCAAATACAAATGTACCTAAAATATTCTAATATACATGCCTAAACAAAACGTTTATAGTTTTTAAGATAATTAACTATTTCAGTATTCATTTGCATCTGTGACCTTGACTCTTGAACTCATGATCTTCATTCATACATAAAATGGTCAGTAGGGCAATACCTACAATATTCTTATATACATGCCTATACAAAAAGAGTTTATAGTTTTGAGATAATTAACCATTTCAGTATTCATTTGCATCTATGACCTTGACCTTTACACCTATGACCTTCATTCATATATCAAAATAATTGATGTGCCATTACCTACATCATTCTTATATATATGCCTATATATATAAGATTATAGTTTTCCAGTTATATTGACTAATACATTAATTTAAGCAATTTACCCCTTAAGTACCTTGCCATTTCCCCATTTTGGCCCCTATAGATACGATTTGTGCAAATCTGGAACAAAGTGACCTAGGTATGTTTTACATGAAACCTCTAAGCTATATTTCTTGTATGTTCAGAGGAGATGATTTTTAAATATTTTCCTTTATGGTGCCCCATGGAGAGATAACCCCTTCATTTGTGCAAATCTAAAAGCCCTTCACCTAGACATCATTACTGCCAAATGTCATCCAATTTGGCTCAGTAGTTTTGGAGGAGTTGATTTAAATGTGAAAAGTTTGCACATGACGCACAAAGGACGAAGATAGATTGCTCAGGCTTAGGGTAGCTAACTAGGCAATTTCAGTATATTGTATTTGTTTGCATCTATGAACTTGACCTCTGAACACAAGACCTTCATCCATATATCAAAGTGATCATTGTATCAATACCTACAGTATTCTAATATACATGCCTATACTAAAACTTTATAGTTTTTGAGATAACTAACCATTTCAGTATTTGTTTGCATCTATGACCTTGACCTTTGAACCTATGACTTTCATCTAAATATAAAAATGATCTTAAGGTAGTTCCATACCATAGTGACATTGTCGTTTTGTGCGTACGGTCGAAATGTCTGATTTGACGTCTTTTTTATCTATGACGTCACGAATATGTTGTCTTCGGCGCCTAAAGAATTATGGCGGGAACGCCGTTATGCTATTATTCAGTAGAATAATTTTCTGCATTCACAAAAGATTAGAATTCACAATATCAATTCTGTGCACTATTTTTAAGAAGAAAATGTATATTGTTCATAACGGAAATTAGGTAGATCTACACTTTGGAGAGTACTATTCTAAATAATTGAAAGATTTGAGAACATTGTTTTAATTTTGAAGACAGTATTTTAAATGCAGGTTTATGTTTGTTTTTTCCGGTGATTTTAAATACAAAATAGTAGAATACAAACTGACAATTCCTCAATAAACATACTGTATGATAATTGTTCTAGGTGTCAGTTTATAGCAGTTTGAACTTGTGTATGCATATCATTCAGCGTCCTAGAATCAAGAATACTTCTCCAATATACACGAATCCACTTTCCACTTTAAATGATCTGTGTTGGGTAACGGTTGCTATGGGTTTCTATGGGTGACAGATCATATGATATTTAAATCGGGTTTATTTTGCCGTGTGACAACCAAATAGCTCACAATCAGTTTTTGTGTTTATGTTAATACCAAACGAAAAACATTGAGTTCATAATAGTATACTAGGACATTATTGGTAGCTTCTTATGTAAGGAATGAGGCTTTTTTTCTTGTTTCAGGATTTTGATGCAATTTTATGAAAAAAGTAGCTTGACAACCCCCTATTTTTTGTTTCCGAAAATAAAACTTATATATTCATGTGTAATATATGTGAAAATCAGGGGTCGTATTCGACTTAGTTTTTTAAGTATCTACAAATGAACGAAAGGGTGTTACTTTAAGTTTTCCGGAAATTTAATGTTTTCTCTTGATAGGTGGCGCTGTAGGAAAAATACACACGTGACGGAAAGAATAAAATTCCATTGGTACAAATAATCTCCATGACATAGTGGTTAATTTAAATGCAAGACACTTTGGGTTCTAAGCATGACAAAAAATTATTAAAGCTTATTTGTTGATAACAGTAGTTATATTTTGATCATTTATGTTGTGAAAATGGCCACCAGGTGGCGCTTAAGAACTTCTTAAGCAAGTCGAATACCTGCCCTGAAATTTTTGCATGTTGAATGGTTTATGCACATGTACAGCATATCAAAATTTCAATATGTGTTTTCAGGCGATTTGTAAAGTATGGAACTACCTTAAGGCCAATGCCTACAATATTCTAACATATATGCTCATACAAAAAGTTTAATTTTTTCCAGATATGTTGACAAATACACTAATTATAGCAATTCCCCCTCAATTACCTTGCCATTTCCCATTTTAACCCCTGCGGCTATGATTTGTGGAAATCTGAAACAAGGTGCCTTAAGTATATTTTACATGAAATATTTCAAGTATATCTCTTGTATGATCAGTGGAGATGATTTTCACATCGACATAACCCCTTTATTTGTGCAATGTGAAACCCCTTTACCTAGACATCATTACTGCTAAATCTCACCAAATTTGGGCCAGTAGTTTTAGAGGAGTTGATTTAAATGTGAAAAAATTGTACACGGCAGACGGAGCACAATGGATGACAGATGACAAACAAAGATAGATGGCAATAGCTCAGTTGAGCCAGTGGCTCAGGTGAGCTAAAATGAACTATAATCCATTTTTCATTTAAATTATACGAAATGAACATACTGTACACTATAAATTAAAGAGCCCAGAGAAGCCAAATATCACATCAAATTTTTTCTCTCATCACCACTTTCAGAGACATTATTTAAAGGTTTTTGCACCCTTAAGTGACACTGACCTAGTTTTGGTAGCTATGGCAATGCCACAAATCTGGTTTGTACAGGTGTGCTTAAAACTGATATACACCATGAGTAATAAAATTTGGAGGTACTTAGCTCTAGTTTGTGTTATTAAGTTTTACAATATTTTACTTACAAACCCGTCAATTCCACTGTTTTTGACTGCAAAGGACATTCCTTTGAAAACGAGGGACACTGCCAATGCCACAATTAGAAATGTGATAAGTCTTTCTCTAAATTCATATCTGTAAGGAAATAATTAAATGCTGTTAAATAATGCTTAAATTGTCTATATTATCTGACCAGTAAGGCTTCCAAGTGTGCACTTTAAGTTATTCTTATGCGGAATTGTTTATTTTTCTGACATGTAGGCATCATACTATAAATCCTCATTATTGACCTCTAATGATTTAAGCAGCTATTATCAACGTAACAGTGGCAGATACCATCTAGCCTGCGATACCTTTTGGCCCAAAATGACATATCTATTGTACCCCTTACGCTTATACTTAGAGTAAATTCTTTTGTCATCTTTACATTACATCATAGGCACACCATTTTATTACAAAATTTAACACCAGACCCAAAAATATTTTAGTATAATGCATGGATTGGATTAAAATAAGGATTTTTAACAATGACTTGGCTCATGTGAGTAAAGACCACTGCAGTAGCTCAGTTGGTAGAGTGCTCGCTCAGTAAGTGGGAGGTCTTGGGTTCGATCCCTGGCCGGGTCTGACCCAAGACTTAAAAGTGGGTAGTGACTGTTCTTTCGCCAAACACTCGGCATTACAAAATGAAAGTCACGGTTCTTTCGGATGGGAACTTAAAATAAACGAGGTCCCATGTCTTGGTAGGCTTGGCATGATAAAGAACCCTGCTGTATAATGCCATCAGCGCAAAGCACAGGCAAAATTTCTGCACCTTCGCCTATAGCTGGTGACCTCTTGATATAAGTGAAATATTCTTGACTGGGACGTTAAACACCATTACTCACTCACTCATGTGAATAAATGATTTGTACCAATAAAAATCTGTAAAACATTTGTAAACAGACAAAATTGTTGTATTTTTTTTTAATAAATCTGTAAAGTTTTTTTTACTATGTATAGCAGCCATTTTGAATTTCAGGTGGATATACAATACAAGCATGTTGAAAGTTTAACACTGAGCTAACAAATAAGTTTGATCCGCGGCTCATTTAGGTCCCTCTTTAGCTATATATCTACAGCTGCAAGCTTTCTCTTGGCAGCATTTCAGCCATTAGCTATTCATATCTCAGTGATGATTTTGTAGCCAAGCCTTTGACTCCTTATCCCCATCTCACTGTCAAACTTTTGACATGCCTCTACTATACTTACTCATATTTGTCATATGTAATTGTAACTTGATCTTCAACACTAAGTCCCATTGCTCTCTCTACTTTCCTTACTTTTTCTTCAAATTTTTCAACAGTATCTAATAGCATTACATACTGTGTCTGTGAAACCTATAGAGAAACAGACAAAAAGGTTAGAGGCTGGTAGATTGACTGCCATGTTTAGCAATTTTTCAGCCATATGACTGTCCTCATGATAAGCAAAATTTTAAAGAAAAGGCTAAAGAATTTATAAAAATCTTAATTACATCTATATAATTACTACCTTACATAACATAGGTCTTTTTACAAATGAATAATTCTTTTAAAGTTTGCAGTGGTGTTTTCACTGAGGTGCTAGTGACAGTCAGACCACACTAAGCTACATCTATATGCCCATAATTAGATAATTTATGAATATGTTTACATTAAATTTTACTAATTTACAACTAGGGTAATCAGTTGCCCCATGACCAACATCCTGAGAGGTAAAGTTAGTAGCAGTGTAAAATTAAGTAATTACACCAAGGTCGAACTAGAACTGTCACTTGAGAGCCAGATACCCATCGCCCCAAACATCTACAAAGGTAAAATGTGATATGACCTTGGATCAAGGTCATGGCACATCTATGGACCATGAAGATTATTCATGTGAAGTTTTAAGACAGTTATACAAAGCAGCTATTAGATATGGCTCTGACATGATTTTCAAACATACTTTTCCTGCCCTGCGTCCTTGATGATATGACCATAGTTCAATCATGACACACCTTTGGACCATGAAGATTTTTCATGTGCAGTTTTCTTACAATGGTCCAAAGCAGCTATGATATATGGCCCAAACAAGATTTTCAAACATACTTTTCCCTTGACTTTGACCTTTCAGATATGACCTTGGTTCAACATCATGACACAAGGTCAGAGGTCATGACACACCTTTGAACCATGAAAATTATTCATGTGAACTTTTATGACAGTTGTCATGAAAGATATGAAAGTTAATCACAAGCAAATACAAAGTTAATTTAATCAAGTTCATTTGAATATAGATCATTTATAATATTAGTGGCCCATGATGTATATTATAAGCTATATGGGTTTTTTGTGGGAAACAAGGCCTCATGTACCCTGTCAAAGATTTATGTATCCTGAGCCGCAGTCATGGTATGTTAAATAGCCCTCCCTGCAGATTGCCATAAGTACACTAAAAGGTCAAAATTTCTGTCACTTCACCTATAGCTGGTGATGCCTCAATATCAGTGAAATATATTTGACTGAGATATGAAACCCCATTCAATCAAATTATTATGAAAGTATCTACCTTAGAAGAGTGGTCAACCACAAAATGAAGTATTTAGAGATTTACATATATGGTACAACAGTACATCAAGGATTTTCATGAGAATGTTATTAGAAATTTACCACTTGAGTTCTCATTCAGGGGAGATAAGTTAAAGCGTAATAAACAATTAGACTAATTTCTAATTACGCTTTAACTTATCTTCCTGAAATTTTAAAATTTTAAACATGTCATGCATAAAATCACTATAAAGGACCCAAATAATACACTAATGTCACTATTTGAAGTTTTTGTTTAATAAATTCAAATAAGAATATAAGTGTTTAAAAATATTGAATATCCATTTTGGGTTTTTAAATATTGAAAAATAAAGTGGGAGATAGTTTTTGGAGTGAAGGGGGGAAGGGTGTCAAATGTAAGACCCTAAAATAACAACAAATGACAATCAAAGTACTGAAAGTACTAAAATTCGCGAAAGATTAGAAAGACAGGGAGTTCAGTGTCTCCATCAATGTAGTGTCAGGTATATGAAGTTGTCAGGTAACTGAAAGGAGGTTGTTATGTTCACCTTGCATTGCTCCCAACACAACATAGCGGGTTCATGTAGTGTGCAATGTGCAGACTATGAGCATGGGGCTGTTTTAATATTCACACATTGGACCAATATTAAGGATTCATGTAGGAAATAGTTCAATCCGAATAAATGCATGTATGGAACCATCAAGGATGGTCAAAGTTACTTCCATCGTCATGGAGACCCTAATATTAAACAAGAGGTCCATGAGCCTTAATGCTCACATGCAGCTGAGTACATATCTCATGCAGAGGTTCAATGGTCATTGACATTAATTAAAGAGAATGTCCAAATAAATTTTCAGCAGTAAGGGCCAATTATATGTAAGGATTTTTTGCAAATTTATTATAACATAACTAGTCATAAGAGTGCTACATATAATATCTGAAATCTAGCTACAATATATTGTTTATAAACAACTAAAAAGGTAAAGAAAAATTTGAACCCATGACCTTAATCTAAATATCGCAATGAATATTAGGTCAATACCTACAATTTAGAAGCCTATACAAAAAGTTTATAGTTTTTGAAATAATTAACCATGTCAGTATTTGTTTGCATCAGTGACCTTGACTTTTAAACTCATGTCCTTCATTCATATATCAAAATGATCATTAGGCCAATACCTACAATATTTTAACATATATGCCTATACAAAAAGTTTATAGTTTTTAAGACAATTAATCATTTCAGTATTCATTTGCATCTATAACCTTGACCATTAGACCTATGACCTACATTCATATATCAAAATGAACATTGTGTAAATGCCTATAACATTCTGATATACATGCCTATAGAGAAAGTTTATCATTTTTGAGATAATTCACCATTTCAGTATTTGTTTGCATCTATGACCTTGACCTTTGAACCTATGACCTTCGTTCATATATGGAAATGACCGTAAGGCAAATGCCTACAATATTCTAATATACATGCCTACACAAAGAGTTCAAAGTTTTTGAGATAATTAACCATTTCAGTATTCGTTTACATCTATGACCTTGACCTTTGAACTTATGACCTCTATTCATATATCAAAATGACCGTTGTGCAAATGCCTACAGTATTCCAATACACATGATGATGATGCCCATACAAAAAGCTTATAGTTTTCAAATATATTGACAAATACATTAATTTTGCAATTTCCCCCTCAAGTACCTTGCCATTATCTCATTTTGGCCCCTAAAGCTACAATATGTGCAAATCTAAAACTAGGTGCCCATAGTGTTTTACATGAAATATCTAAGTTATATCTCTTGTAGGTTCAGAGCAGATGATTTTTAAAGATTTTCACAAGGGGCCCCAAGGGGACATAATCCTTGCATTTGTGCAAATCTGAAAACCCCTTACTTGACCATTACTGTCAAATATCATCCAATTTGGCTCTGTAGTTTTGGAGGAATTGATGAAAAATGTGAAAAGTTTATACATGACGCACATCGGACGAAGATAGATGGCAATTGCACATCTAAGCCTTTGGCTCAGGTGAGCTAAAAAGTTTATACAAGACGGATGAAGATAGATGACAATTGTTCATCTGAGCCTTTGGCTCAGGTGAGCTAATAAGCTTCTGATATCTTTCATGTCATAATTGAGGATATTTTTTAAATAAATTAATAACTTGAAAAAATTAACTATTATTTTATTATTATTTATATCACCAGAGTTGTGTTTTAAGAATTCGATAATTTTTGGAAGACTTTTTATTCCCGAGACCAGCATAATTTTAGTAAATCTTGTAAACAACAATTTTTCAATCGGGTGGCCGTTAGGATCCCCGCTGACTGGGTTTGACAGGTGACCCCTCTACAAAGGTTCTGTACATGATAAAAATGTAGTTGACAGATGACCACTCTACAAAGTGATCGCTATCCCAGATTTCACTCTAATCAATTTATAATTTTTTAAGGATGACTTCACGGAATGCTTTGAAAAACGGGAAAAGCAGTATGATAGCACAAAATTCCAAAATTTTTGTCTTAATATGGGGAGACTCCTCACATCAGCAGGGATTGAGCTTAACTTTTCGATGAGCCATACAATGAACTGTCAAGAGTGATGGTTGATCTGAATATATCAGGCATATACATTTGGATTATTCTATCCCTTGCTTTACTTTTCGATATTCAACATCTGCAATTACATTGACGAATGGTTTTGCAGAAAATGTTGATCTATAGGTACTGCCAATGTCAATGACTGTATAATTTTGGCAGATTTTGATTTATTAGCAGGAACTTGTTTTGCATTACTAAAGGCTTGGGCCTGTTTGTGAGATTCAGAAATGTCATGTTTATTTACACTGTCAAGTTTATAACTAGTGCAACCCTCGGTAAATACAGATTTTTTTCCTGTCGAACTCTACACAATCGGCACACTTCATTCCGTCCTGCGTATCATACAACCAAGGCCTGCCATCTTCCCAAGGCTTTTTATATGCTCCGATGCGTTTGGACTTATCATACTCTTGATAGTACTTTCGTTTTTCCGCAGGTCCTTGTTAGCCTTTGGAGTCGATGCTCCTAAAAATTTCCACATGGCAGAAAGCCGGAAGTATCATTTTATACATAAATATCAGAAAAGGAAACGAAATGGCACCGTATTTGAATTCCGGTCGGAACACCGGTCCATTTACACTTGTTAACTATATGATACCCATTTTTCAATTTTACTATTATTGTCGCCAGTCAGAAATATAAACAGGAAATCGGTAAACGGATCGGAATGTCAAATACACCGAACTGAAAATTCTAATCGCCACCTGGCAGCCCTGGGCGACCTGTGTATGATACATTTATCGCCCAGAGCGAAAAACTGGGCGCCCGTTAATCTCAATCCCTGATCGGGAGGGTTGGCAGGTATGATAAAACCATTAAAAGTTAATTACTGCTAAAAATAGCTAACATCTGGGTCAAGAAGACGATCTCAACCAATCAGATTTCAGATTATAATATATACAAGGAAAAAAATCTGTTGACCGGGAGGGGGATCCGCGTGACGTCATCAACATATTCTATCCTCAAATACAACAAAATGCAGCGTTCTCTTTTCAATCTCGTATCAATTTCTTACTAAATCAATATTACTCAATAAATAAACCCCATTTACATGACAATTTACCCATCAAATCCATAGAATACAAAAGTTATTGAAATTTGAATTATCTCCCTTTATTCAAACTTCGACCTACATACGAGAGAGAGTTGATTTTCTGTAACGGAAGAATATTCGGGTTGAGAAATCTGCATGTAACAGCTACATTCGAGAATGATCAAGATCATTCGCGAATAATAAAAAGGAAAAATAACAATAATATCTGACTTTTGGTAAGACAAATAACATGAACAAACCCCTCAAAATGACAACAAATGACAATACATGTAAAATGACAACAAATGACAATAATATCTGATGTTTAGGTATGACAATTAACATGAATTTTACCCTTTGGTTATTTATTATAGCTCCAGGATGAACATTAATAACAGCATAAGCTCCACGACTGGGATGTTCCATTACAGAGATATCCTTTACCTGGAAAAAAAGAAGTCATAAACTTAATAATATATCTATAAAACTATGAAAAATATCAATGAAAAACGTCATTTCTTTTATGTTCAGTTGAAATAACAATTATTTATAATAAATTTATACTAATCTAATTTGAATATTTAAATAATTTTTATTTATTTGAGAGTTAAATTGATGTTTGTGTGAACAAATCTGGTAAAATCTGTTTGGCTTTCAGATGAGGTTCCATGCAATTATTCATGTTGTGGTTGTTCAGTCCCCCCCCTTCCCTTCCCCCCCCCCCCCCCTTTGCTTAAATAACTTCACTTACAGTAAGAAAATTCATATTAAGTTTGACTAGAATCAGGGTTTTTTCTGGCCATTTTGGGAAATGGACCTTGGAAGGAAATTAGGAAAACCAATGAACATAATCCACATTTTTTGGTGTGGTTAGGGAAAAAAAAATACATACTCATTTTACATCTTTTAATAATAATCTTCATAAAACTGTGTGTAAGAGTTTGTTTCAAACAAGTTGCTCCCGTGAGCAAAAGATGTATATTGAATACACATAACCATATGTGCAAATCCAAGCTTCTGCAAATGTCGAGTCAAATTCGGATAAAATTTTACAATATCTGTTCAATAACCCTTTAATATTGATGGAGTCTATGACAACTCATCGACAAACAACTCATCGAAGCAACTGGCCATAGACAGAGACAAGTGGTAGACATGCATGGCTGATCAACATACTATAGACAGGACAATTCATCACCAGGACAATTCATCAACCCAACAATTCATTGACAGGACAATTCATCACCAGGACAATTCATCGACCCAACAATTCAGGACAATTTTTTGACAAGACAATTCATTTCCAGGACAATTCATTGCTAGGACAATTCATAGACAGGACAATTCATCGACAGGACAATACATTGACAACTCAATGAAGCAACTGGTCATAGACAAAGATAAGTGCTAGACATGCATGGTCGATCCTTAGATAGGACAATTCATCACCAGGACAATTCATCAACCCAATAATTCATCGTCAGGACAATTCATTGACAGGACAATTCATCAACAGTACATAGACATGCATGGTCGATCCTTAGATAGGACAATTCATTGACAGGACAATTCAACGACAGGACAATTCATAACCAGGACAATTCATATACAGGACAATTCATCGACAAGACAATTCATCGACAGGACAATTCAGCCACAGGACCACAGGACAATTCATAGACAGGACAATTCATTGACAGGACAATGCATTGACAGGACAATTCATCGACAGGACAATTCATTGACAGGACAATTCATCACCAGGACAATTCATAGACAAGACAATTCATTGACAGGACAATTCATCGGCAGGACAATTCATCGGCAGGACAATTCATTGACAGGACAATTCATTGACAGGACAATTCATTGACAGGACAATTCATCACCAGGAAAATTCGACAGGACAATTCATTGACAGGACAATTCATCACCAGGAAAATTCGACAGGACAATTCATTGACAAGACAATTCATCGACAGGACAATTCATCACCAGGACAATGCATCGACAGGCCAATTCATTGACAGGACAATTCATCACCAGGACAATGCATCGACAGGACATCATTTTAATGCATCTCAAAACCAACTGATATACAAAACAGAATGCATATAATATTAAAAACATTTAAGACAGCACTAGACATGTAAAATAATCTGTCTATAAAAGATTCAACAAAAATAAACTGTTTTAATCACTTTTCCAACATTTGACAATATTGATATATTTTACAGTTGATATATCGATATTCTCATCATTGTCAGCTCTAGGTTATTATCACTTTATTCTTGAGTTATTTTGGGGATTTTTTACTTACAAAATCTGGAAAATGCATAAATTTGTTACTGGGAATATGTTCCTTTATCAGACCATGTGGATCGCCTGAAAAAGTACAGGTCTTTAGACTTTCAGACTCCTCTCAGTTTAGAAACATGGGCCCGGTTTCACAATCATTCCATAGCCAAGATTTTCCTTAACTTAAATCTTGCAAAATTACAAATTATTATGATGTTCAAGATATTTGGGAATTTAAGGTGTCATTTTTAAGATCACTTCTAAATCAAAACATTTGCATTTAGTTCAAAAATATTTATCAGTGGTTCCAAAAAAGGGTTATCAAAATTTGCTAAATTTAAGACAAGAGGCCCATGGGCCTAATCACTCACCTATGACTTTGACCTTTGAACCCATGGCCTTCATTCATATATCAAAATGACCATTGTGCCATTACTTACAATATTCTAAATACATGCCTATACAAAAAGTTAATAGTTTTGCAGATAATTAACTATTTCAGTATTCATTTGCATGTGACCTTGACCTTTGAACCCATGATCTTCACTTATATATCAAAATGATCGTTAGGAAAATATATAAATATTCTAATATACATGCCTATACAAAATGTTTATAGTTTTCTAGATAATTAACCATTTATGTATTCGTTTGCATCTGTGACCTTGAGCTTTGAACCCACAAGATTCATTAATATATCAAAATGACTGTTAGGCCAATACCTACAATATTCTAATGTACATGCATATGCAAAATGTAAAGTTTTTGAGACAATTGTACCTTCAGGATCCATCGTTGTTTCTTATTTAGAGAAAGTAGAGTTTTTGCAAACCTGACCGCTGCTTTAGGAGGTTCATTCTAGCGTTTGTATGTAACTGGATTATTTGCTGTATAAGTCTGGTTTTTAAAAAACTGCTGATTATCATTCACAATATTCCCGTTTCATTACTTCCGAATCGGTAAAGTAGTTTGCACATTGCACTGTATGATTTATCTCCCTTTCATGGAAGTCAAATGTAATCGATAAATAAGTTTTAAAATGTAGCAGAGTACTGCAACACCGAAATACTTTATAATACCCTTTAAAATAAATTCAAATTACTGTAGATTTCATAAAGAATTAGTTAAATCCACCTGCCATTGCTGTTTATTTCATAAAAAGTTATGATTTTACATCATAGGATGCAAACTTCCCGGACTACTTTTTATTGTATTTATGAGATCAGTTCGCCACATTGCACAAATTTTTGGATGCATCCCATCGCAATATATTACTAGATTCCGAAATATATTCCGGAAATTTATTCCAAATGTACATATGTAACAAAATGCATTACCCATTTCAGAATACATATCTCATGATAAAACAGATACATTTCCTTCACGTTCATTTACCAGGCCCACTATTTTCATGCATACTAATCTCATAGAAGTCCGGTCTTGGCAGAAAGCGATAGCAAAGTACGCGTTCACTATCGTGAAACGCCGTACTTAAATAGTTTTGCAGATAATTAAGATCAACAGTGAAAATTCCATACAATTATCTTAAGCCTTTATTAAGTTATAACAATAAATGTCTAATTTTTAAAAATTACGTAATTTTACGCAAAAAACATGTAACCTATTTTTTGTCCAATTTTTATGTAAATTTTTTTAATTGTTTCCAGGTATCCTGAATCCAAAAATCCAGTCAAAATTTGCCTGCACATTTTAGTATCGGAGAAGATTTTTTTGTCTTTTGGCTATTTTTAGTAACAGTGGCCATCTTGTTGGGCATGGCCAAACCCCAAACACAGTTTTCAAAGCCTGTTACCCAGGCATGATAATCAACAAGTTTCATCAGATTTGGCTCATTTGTTTTAGAGGAGAAGATTAAAGTGTAAAGTTTATGCATGACGCACGACACACGACGGACTATGAAAGATTGCAATAGCTAATCTTGAGCCTTTGGCTCAGGTAAGCTAAAAATATTAGCTAAGGAATGATTGTGAAAACAGGGCCTGTATCAATGTGTAAATACTTACCTCTCCTTTGAGTAACATCTCCTGCTCAAATGTTTGCCAGGGTATCTGCATTGGCGTTGGTTTGGCTAATAAAAGCATGACTATTGTCATTACAAAAAAAAGTGACCCTGAAATAAGTCAAAATATTTATAATATTAAACATTAATAAAAACATATTGCAGCAATGTAACATATCAATTTATCATGAGAATATGGACTGGTATGTTTGGTTTTTGGATTGTTCAATCAAACATGTCAAAAAATCTAGATTATAGAGCAAAAGAAAATATTTATCAGCTTGGTTGTAAAACGCTGGTTCATCTACACAACATTTAACATGTTAACCATCTTACTGGGTAATGTACTCACATGAAAATCCAGTTCCATACAATTTCAGGATAAAGAGATTCTAAAAAATATTTTTATTTAAAATAATTCTAAATCAATCAGCAATTGAAACTTATAAAATAAAACCTGAGTTGAAACATTGTCTTTATAGCTATGTCAAAATATTTTATTATAAGCAATCTTTTAGTACAATTACAGTCAAACCTGTCTATAAAAGCCACCCAAGGGAACCAGTAAAAAGTGGCCTTAATGGACAGGTGGTCATTATCTAATATAAGACAAAACATATCACACATTACATGGAAAGTTTAGTTTTGGTTGATTATTTCCATTGTTTTCATTATTTTCACTGTCTCTATCTTTGTCGTCTTGGTTGTCTTTGTCATCTTGGTTACGGTTATGGTCATCGTTTCTTCTGCATCTAAGATTAGAGGTAGTGAAAAATCTACACTGATTTCCAAATAGTCCAGTTACACCATGGTATCCTGACCTCTCCAACAATTTAAAAAATGCCTTATGTTCTCTGTTAAAGTGCTTCATCTGTTTTCTCTACAAAACCCAAAATATTTTGTTGTGTCATGTCATATATTACTTGTAATTTAAACATAATTTTATTTCAAAGGTAATTACAAAAAAAGTTAAATTGTTAATGCATGAAGTAAGGTAGAGGGTGACCCATTTCAATAGCTTAAATGTGCTTTCAGCTTAGGTGAGCTAAGAAACAACAAGCAGGGGTTCAAAATTATGTTTTGTAATGGAAGGTCCAGGACCTTTTGCCTTTATTTTTAGCAGGTCCCACATAAAGTTTTGAAAGTCCAATATCAACATTGAAAGATCCATGTGCAATTATGTAATTATATTGAAAAAGTAGAATTATTCTGGTAAAAATGGCAGGTTCAGCGGACTTTTACAATTTAAACATTAATGGTCCCAAGGTAAAATCAATAGGTCCCGGACCTCGGACCTAGGGAATTTTGAACCCCTGAACAAGAGGCCCAATGGGCTTGATATGTTTACCTGATAAATTATGGCTGACTGATACAATTCATGAAAACATAAATAACGAAACCCCAATGTCAAAATCTTTCCATTTAGTATTGATTTGAGGCTTTCTCAGATAATTAACTGTTTCAGTATTCTTTTGCATCTGTGACCTTGACCTTTATATCTACAATATTCTAATATACATCAGGGCCCCACAAACGCCGATAAGGTCATTCGGCGGTAAAAATCACCGCTAAAAAAAAAAAAAAAAAAAAAAAAAAAAACTCGTTCATAACAGCCCCCCAAGCCCCCCCCCCCCCTCCCCCCATCTTCTTCATTGGTTTATAGAGCTTTTTGGTGGAGCTTACATTTCGTCTGGAATGTTTAACACAGCAAAAATCTACTTTCAGATGCTTCCTTTCTTTCTTCATTTTATTCATGAAAAACTTTATTCATCCCAACAGTCACCACAAAGTCGGGAAAGACAAATGCCATGTGCTTTGTTTACTTTCTGTCACTATCATGATTATGTCCCTTTAATACATGTTTATTCAAAGCAGAGTGGATAACGACTATTTGTCGGGTTAAAGTAAAAAAAAATATGGCTGTCACATGTTTTACTGCTTACAAGGTCTTAATCATTAAAATCTGGGTTTATTTAGAAGAATATTAAAGAGATCATGATTTTATTATCGTCATACAGCATTCCTATGAATAAGGAATATATAATAAGGTAATTTTGTTCATCTGCCTTGTGCAATACACATCGTTTGCCTACAGTAGCTCTGTTCCAGAACAGATGGAGATTTTCTTTTTTGTGCCAAATATTCAAATAGGATTCGAATAACAGCCAACTAATATTCAAATGCCTAATTTGGTATTCTTTTCAGCTCTTTTGTTTCACCTCGCTGTTTGAATCATCTCCTTAAAACATGAAACAAGGCATAAATAAAACTGAGGCCTCGTAAGGTATTTTGTTTACACAATTTGTTGAACACACGTGGTCTCGGTAATAATTAAGTGATTCGAGGATGAACTCTGGTGCTGATTATTCACAGGCAATGATTAATTAATTATCACACCGATTGTACACCTGTGGGACACGTGGCTTCATCTTAAAGTCTTGTGTGATTTCTCGATCGTGAACTAATCTTGATTAACAAGATAAAATTTAGAAGGTTTATAGGGGGAAAAAACCGAATGACCGAATTTCAATTCGGCGTTTTATTTGCCAATTCGGTGATTTTTAGCCGATTTTGGCGATTTGTGGGGCCCTGATATACATGCCTATACAAATAGTTAATAATTTTCCAGATTATTAATCATTTCAGTATTCTTTGGCATCTTTGGCAATGACGTTTGAACACCCATGACCTTCATCTATATATCAAAATGATAGTTATATCAATACCTACAATAAATGCCTATACAAAAAATTTATAGTTTTCCAGATAATCAACCATTTTAATATTCATTAGCATCTGTGACTTTGACCTTTGAGCATATAGCCTTTGATTAATATATCAAAATGACCGTTGTATCAACACCTACAATATTCTAATATACATGCCTTTACAAAAAGTTTATAGTTTTACAGATAATTAACCACTCCAGTATTTTTTTGCATCTTTAAACCAATGGCCCTCATCTATATATCAAAATGATCGTTGTATCAGTATCTACAATATTCTATTATACACACCTACACAAAAAGTTTAAACTTTTCTAGATATTTGATCATTTCTGTATTCATTTACATCTGTGACCCTGATCTTTGAACCCATGACCTTCATCTATATATCAAAATGACTGTTATATCTATACCTACAAACCACTGCGGTAGCTCAGTTGGTAGAGTGCTCGCTCCGTAAGTGGGAGGTCGTGGGTTCGAACCCCGGCCGGGTCTGACCCAAGACTTGAAAGTGGGTAGTGACTGTTCTTTCGCCAAGCACTCGGCATTACGAAATGAAAGTCACGGTTCTTTCGGATGGGAACTTAAAATAAACGAGGTCCCGTGTCACGGTGGGCTTGGCACGCTAAAGAACCCTGCTGTATAATGCCATAAGCGCAACGCACAGGCAAAATTTCTGCACTTTCGCCTATAGCTGGCGACGTCTCGATATAAGTGAAATATTCTTGACTGGGACATTAAACACTATTACTCACTCACTCTATACCTACAATATTTTCATATACAAGACTATACAAACAAGAGGCACATGGGCCTTTACGCTCAACTGAGGACATGTCCAATATCTATTGCTGAAGTTCAATTGTTTTTTTTTAAGTGGGATAAGTTGGTAGTCTAAATCTGGGTAAAAAATACGACCAAACAATGTGGAGCGAGTTGGTAGATTAAAAAAAACTGGGACAAGTTGATAAAATGAAGTTGGGATGAGTTGACTATACACCACAGGTCATAGTTTTGAGTTTTATTAGAACGTTATCGAGCCAAATGATTGAATGCTTTCAGTGGATGGACATAAGCAATATCATAATAAGAATTTACCAGTATTAAAGCCTTTTTGGCCAAGGGGACAAAACCCCTTCATTTTTGCACATCTGTAAGGCCTTCACTGAGGCATAATTGATATCAAGTTTCATCAATACTGACCATAAAATTATGAATAAGAATGTTCAAATGTGAACAGCATTTATAAAACACAATGCAAGGCAAAGGAGGATTGTTATAAGTAATTATGAGCCATAATGAAGTTCATCTAACTTCCAAGGTAATATGGATGAGATTTCCTAATAACAATAATTGAGGAAGAATGTGGTGGTCTGTTTAGCTCAGTTAGTAAAACACTTGCCTTTATATCCTCAAGTGTCCTAACCTCGTGGTAGCCTCAAGTGTGTGGCATTTTGTTTATAATGGATATAATTCACAGGAAACACACAACTGCACATCTTAGTAAAAAAAAGCGCCCCAAGGGTTCAACTTTCAATTCTTAATTAGAAAATTTTAAAATATGTTTTAAATTATGAGAATATATAAAAATATTGGGAATTAAAATTTTCAGACAGAGTTTGAAAGAAATTTGATATTGTTTTTAACATGGGTTTGGAATGTTGTAGAGCCCCTTTATGTAGTACCTATGCTATATGTAGTAAAATTTTCCAATATATGTAGTAAAGACACATTATATGTAGTGACATTTTACTTAGCTATATGTAGTAGCTTCCAGCGAATCCCTTAAATGTACAAACTGTTAATTTGTTCGACATTATTGAAAAAATAAACAAAAAACAGATATTTTCAAAATATAAGTCTCTTCAGCTCTCTCTCTGTCATTTTCGCCTCGTGAAGACATTACTAATCTGCATTGACCATTCAGATCGCATGTTGCATTTGGATGGTGAAACTTGCAGTTCTATCTTTAGAAAGCACATGGCGATGCTTATTTACATGAGTAATTTATGTTATTAATGGTGTTTTCACATGTATAACATATTATTTTAGTTATTTAATTTTTATAAATATCATGTGAAATCCAGTGAAGATTTCACATCATTTTTCTCGTTTATATCTAAATGAATTTTTTCTCAAATTGGGTAATTTACTATCATATCTGGAACTTGCATGTACTCCTGAAATGCTGTCAAGTTTTGACCCATATTTTGTAGATCGTAGAGTTATAATTTTTCATATTAAATTCAACATAAGAGTACTAATTAGCAAGTCCATTAAAATTAATTCTCTTGTCTTCATCCCGACCACACTGTAAATTTGTCATAGGGTTTAATTTTTTAACTGTATTTTGCATGAAAATACATATATACATAGATATGCTAAAAAATTCCAAAATTACTGGAATAATATTTCCAGATACTAGAAAAAGATGAGAGGGATCAAGAATAAAATTTAATTTTTAAAATATAGAGAGACGATGCTACTCCATTTGAAAGTTTACATATAAATCTGACAATTATATCTCTAAATATTTTGCATACATTTTAATGTTAACTTTTGTAAAGTATTTAAATGTCATGTAAATCACAGTGTAAAACACCATTAATAACGTGAATTACTCATGTAAATAAACATCGCCATGTGCTTTCTAAAGATAGAACTGCGAGTTTCACCATCCAAATGCAACGCGCAATCAGATTGGTCAATGCAGATTAGTAATGTCTTCACGATGCGAAAGTGACAGAGAGCTGAAGAGACATTAGAAAACCTTGTATTTCTACCGATATCGATGAATTTTAATTAAAAGTTAAGCATGGATCGGTAGAATAATGTTTTAGGAAGTGTTCCATGTTGTCAGCAAGAGTGAGGTAAGGAAATACTGGAAGTTATCAACGTGTGTTTTCATCAGAAATTCAAGAAATTAATAATGGAAGCTGTCAGACCACAAATAGCTGGTCGGACAGGGGCCACACCCTTGATAGGGAACCTGTCTAGGAGAGACAACTCTACACAAACCGGGTAGATCCAGACTCGTCAGCCTTGGAAGGCAACCAATCTATAAGATGGGAACCTAGACCAAAAATCTCCTGGTCCTCCTGGTAGGGGGTTGAGCATGCGGCTAATAACCCCATCTCGAAAACAAATTTATTACAGAAATCACTAATACAAGAAATCAACCTACAGCAGGAATCCTTGAGGATGTAAGTTGCCCAGGCAGCAGTATGAATGTACAAGGAGAAAGCCCACAATGGGAGGCCTTATGCAGGAAACACAGCCTCATGGATCCCAAGAAAACCATTAAGCTTGGTACATGGAATGTGAGAACAATGTTTCAAGTCTCTAAAACAGCACAAGTGATTAAAGAAATGGATAGATATGGAGTTGCCATCATAGAAGTAAGTGAATGTAGATGGACTGGATCTGGGAAGACTGTCTCAAACAACCATACAAAAGTTTACTCCGGAAGATCAGATGACCAACATAGAGAAGGAGTGTCTATAATTATGAATAAAGACTGTGCCAAAAGCCTAATGGAATGGGAGCCTATAAATGAATGGCTTATAAGAGCTCAATTTAATTCTATGCTAAGACCACAATCATCCAATGCTATGCACCGACAAACGACGCTGCAGATGAAGCTAAAGATGCTTACTATGAAGCACTACAATCACAAATCAGCAAAACACCGCAGCATGATGTTCTCTTAGTGATTGGTGACCAAAATGTCAAGGTTGGAAACGACAACAGCCAACATGAAAGATCAATGGGAAGAGAAGGAGTCGGTGGAATGAATAAAACGGTGAAAGGCTTGCAAATATGTGCTCTACAAATGGACTCATCATTGGAGGAACACTGTTCAAACATAAAGACATACATAAAATTACATGGAATATACCAAACAATCGTGATAAAAACCAAATTGATCATATAATAATAAATGCAAAATGGAAAAGATCACTACTAGACACCAGATCTTACAGAGAGGCTGATGTAAACAGTGACCACAATCTAGTGATAGCCAAACTAAGACTCAAGTTAAAGAAATCTTTCACAAACAACAGTTCCAATAAAAAAATCATTGACATTAAACGTTTATTAGATTCGGACGTTCAAAAGAAATTTTCTATAGAATTGAAAAACAGATTTAGAGCTCTAGAAAATCTTGAAGATGACGATGCAACATCTGTAGAAAATCAGTGGGAGAACATCAACGTCTACCAGCAAACGGCTGAGAAAACTATTGGTTTCAAAAAAACGAAACGATAAACAGTGGGTATCCAAAAGAACCTGGGACACCATTGAAGAAAGAACAAAGTTGAAGGAGAAGGTCTTAAATACAAGATCTACAAGACAAAAGGAGCAACTCCAGAAGTTATATAGCCAGAAGGATAAGGAAGTGAAGAAATCAGCTAGAAAAGATAAGCGTAATTTCATTGATGCATGTGCAGATGAGGCCGAACAAGCAGCATCAAGAGGTGATCTAAACACAGTCTTTAAAATCACCAAGGAATTATGTGGTAAATCACACCAAGTACCACCTGTGAAAGATAAAGCTGGAAAAATAATAACAACTGAAAAAGAACAATCAGCAAGATGGCTTCAACACTTTAAAGATGTTCTGAATAGACCAGAGCCGATGTCAGACTTTGAGGGAGTAGAACAACAAGACGATCTAGATATCAATATCGATCCACCAACAAGAGAAGAAATAACCACCGCTATTAAATCCCTAAAGTCTGGTAAAGCAGCAGGCATAGATGGAATTCAAGCAGAACTTCTTAAATTGATCTGATGTCAGCCACAAACCAACTGTTCAACCTATTTAACACCATATGGGTTCAAGACGAAATTCCAAAAGAGTGGTCAAAGGGTCTTATTGTGAAGCTTCCCAAGAAAGGAGACCTCGGGAACTGTGATAATTGGAGAGGTATAACTTTGCTGTCCATACCTAGCAAAGTCTTTTGTAGAGTCCTCCTCAATAGGATCGCCAAAGAGTTAGATGCTATCCTTAGACAAGGCAAGCTGGATTTCAGAAAGGAAGAGGTTGCACTGACCAAATTTTCACACTGAAAAACATCATTGAACAATCAACTGAATGGAAAACACCACTATTTATAAACTTCATTGACTTTAAAAAGGCATTTGACAGCATACACAGAGACACCCTATGGAACATCATCAGATCATACGGAGTGCCAGAGAAGATCGTAACCCTTGTCAAATGCTTCTACACCCAGTTTGAATGTGCCATCTTATTGAACAACAAAGAGATAGACTGGTTCACCGTAAACTCTGGAGTCAGACAGGGATGTATCATCTCTCCCATGTTATTCCTGGTAGCCATCGACTGGGTAATGAAGAAAACCACAAGCGATATGAAAAGAGGAATTACACGGTCCATTTTCTCCACTTTAGAGGACCTAGACTTTGCTGATGATATCGCTCTATTGTCATCTACACATGACCACATACAAGAAAAATCACAGAGACTCAGCCACTATGCCAGTCAAGTTGGACTTCAACTAAATACCAATAAAACTAAGAAATGAGATTCAACACAACATCTAATGAAAAATTAAAAGTTGATGGAAACGAAATTAAGCAAGTAGACAAATTCACATACTTAGGTGCAGTTGTAAGCACGGAAGACCCAACACAGAAAGACATAAAGAACAGACTATCCAAAGCAAGAACAGCATTCCACAAATTACAACCTATATGGAGATCAAAAATACAGCAGAAAGACCAAAGTCAAACTCTATAACAGCAATGTTAAATCAGTATTGTTGTATGGAAGTGAATGCTGGAGGGTTACCAAAGCAGATATGAGATCTCTATCTAGTTTCCATCATAGCTGTTTGCGTCAAATTTGTAAAATATTCTAGCCGAACACCATATCAAATTCAAACTTACTGAAAATGACAGACTCAAAATGTATCATTGATGAGATCACTCAAAGAAGGTTTAGATGGCTTGGGCATGTTTTTAGAATGGAAGGGAAATGCATAACCAAAGAAGCATTAAGATGGACACTTCAAGGGAAAAGACCTCGCGGAAGGCCAAAAACAACATGGCGAAGAACTGTAGAAGGTCAACTGAAAGATCTGCAGTTGACTTGGGGAGAGGCTGAGTCAACGGCAAAAAACAGATCTGAATGGCGAAATCTTGTATTGACCTTATGCTCCACATGCAGACCTGCCAACCCCCTGGGCAACTATTCAGTAAGATCAAGGACATTTTTCCGTAAGATTGCACCAGTTTCAGTAAGATTTTACAAAAGTCAGTTTTTATCAAATAGGCGTATATTAATTAGCTTTTTGGGCATACTGATTCCTTTTTTTTCGGAGTGGACTCTCCATAATCCGCCGGATCTGCTTTGCGTTTGCTCATTTTTGAGATGCGACAGTTACCGCGAGAAACTTTAAAATCACACAGATGCTTGATTATTACACTTCAGAATGTCTTTGAAATGCTTTACTATCAAACGCTCTTCCGATTTTGCGTAACGACAGTGATCGCTGGCTATCTTTTTAATGTTTTATTGTAATCTGCATGCCTTAAAAGCGTTTCCAAGACAGTTTTCTAAAACATGGTTTGGAAACGTAGAGACAATGAAAGAGAATATCCGGAAAAGATAATAATCGGAAGAAAACATGCCTTATCTGTACAATCGTAAGAATTAAAAATTTTCGGCAATTTTCAGTAAGAACTACGGAAAAATCGTAAGGGTTGGCAGGTCTGCACATGGAGCGAAGAGGATAGGTAGGTAGGTAGGTCAGACCACAAACCTCAACAAGTCAAAAATTAAATGGGGGTTTAGTGGTCTGATTAGTCGGACTACTTATCATACGATATGGAGCATGCAATGTATTTATAATTGGATGGAAAAGTCAATATACTTCTGATTTTCTTATGAAATCGTAGAAATGAACAGTAAACTAGAACTGTCTCTTGAGAGCCAAATACTCCCTGCCTCCAACATTTTAAGTTTTTCTGCGACCTTACCTTTCCGATATAACCTTAATTCAACATCATGACACACCTTTGGACCATAAGGATTATTCATGTGAAGTTTCATGAGAGTCCACATTGATGAGATATGACCCGACACGATTTTACAAAGACATCTATGCATTCAGACGACAGGAAGTTTAAAACATATGGCTCAGAAGAGTTGAACTGTGCAAGTACATTGTACTGTGATTCGATTTTTTCATACTGATAAGATTATAGTATCACATTGTCTGACTAAAGGGAGACTACCCAAACAAACAAAAACAGTAGATGTAAACAAACAAATTGTAGGAGTTGTTTCCCCTTGTTAAAGTGATCGTACCCACAATAAATGGGCAAATTGCGGATTGCCCAGATGATTGCAACTTCTGTTTGGTAAATCCCTGTAAGGATTTTAAAAGTTTTGCGTTTTATTTTCTGAGATAGTATGTACCTTGGTGCTCATTTATTACGACAAAATGCATACGCCACAACTGTATATGACATGAGAGCAAATTTTATTGATTTTCATTTCTAAAAACTTGAAAAACATGTGGTACGCCGGACATGAACTAAACAGTAGTCGGACTACTCTCCCTGGGGTGCAAGACGTTTCGTCCCATAAGACTTTTCGTTCCATGCCATTTCGTACCATATTCGGGACATTTCGTACCATATTCAGGACTTTTCGTCCCATACTTGTAAGACGGTTCGTACCATAGGACTTTTCGTCCAATGATATTTCGTAACATTTTCAGGACTTTTCGTTCCATAATTTTAAGATTTACCATAACATTTTGTAGCTTGTCCATGGCTTTTCGTACCGTTACATTCGTTTTAATTTTTATGAGGGTGTAATTGTGAGATTTTTAATGGAAATTTGACGATGGCTCAACTTCTGACCATAGAAAAAATAACAAGGTATACTAACAGAATTATTGATAAATTTATGAAAAATAGTGATAGAAGCATTCCTTATTTCAATAGTTAATTCATTCCTGTCTTTAATTAGTTTGTGGTAAAAAAATTTAAAATAGAAATTTATCATACATAAAACAGTGTTAAGATTTTGACTACATCTGGTAGAATATAAATGTAATTCGTCGTTTCTAAAAGTAATTAAGTCTTTAGATAGCCAGGAGTTAAACCATGATAATTTTATAAAATTGGATTCGTCTGGGATTAGTCTGTGTTGTTTTCTACGTTGATTAAGGGTTTCCCAACCAGTTTCCCGATAAAGCAGATTTTTGTTGGCAAGTTTGGTAGCTCCCGTAATTATTCTAGCAGCATCTAAATTAATACATTTTGTGTTTCGAGTCTTCTGTCATTATCCCAAACAATGTCAGCGTATTCTAATAATGGGGGAATGAAAGTAAAGTACATTTTTTCGAGAGACCGACGATCTAGCTGAAATTTTAATTTCCTAAGTAAATTAAGTCTACAAATTGCTTTACATTTAATAGTATTTATGTGACAATTCCAAGAACCATCAGATGAAAAACAAATACCTAAATGTTTGTGATTGTCGACTTCAATTATCGGGATGTTGTTCATGTAAAGCATAGGGTGGAACGGGATAAAAGTTTTCCTTGATATGATCATGGATTCAGTTTTATTTGGATTAAAGGAGACTAGCCAGGTGTTAGCCTATTCAGCAATTTTCTGTAAGTCAGAGTTGATCGTGTCAGAAGCATCAGTTGGATTAGCTACTAGTATATATAAGGACGTGTCATCAGCAAACAAACGAATATTGCTTTGTATAGAAAAAACAATGTTATTAATAAACATTGTGACAATAGAGGCCCTAAAATAGAACCTTGTGGGACACCTGCTTTAAGTTCTTTCACTGAAGAGGAAATACCGTTATTTAATACAACTTTTTGTGTTCTATCTATTATCATAAGATAATCATATAACATACATAGAAAATAATCACATATAATATATATACACACGTGTTTTCAACATACTATTATAAATTATAACAGACACATAGACTCACGAAGTTTTTACATATACTATACTCTTTTTTATAAGATTTAATTGAAGTAAGTCTCTTTTGATGCCCCACACTTCTTTGTGTTTGTAGAACGTTTCCAGTAAAATGACTATCCCAAACATGTTGCATCTTAACCCACGCTGCTTAACAAACATACCGAACAAAAGCTTGTGGAAAAATGGTTAGTTTTTTTTTTTTTTTTTTTTTTTTGTTAAAAAAAGTCAGTATTCCCGATCACTTTATCTGTTTATGGCTTTAAAGTTTAAATATAAAGCGTGGTCAGTTAAAGCCATATAATAATTTTAAAAAATTAATAATAAGAAATACATGTATATCCAAGCTGTGTTTGACTTAACATAAAAATAATTAAATTTTAAAAAAATAAAAATAAAGATAAAATAAAATAAATATCTCCAAGCTGCATTTGACTCAATATATAATAAATTAAATTTTATGCATGAAACAGTAACAAAAAAAAACTAAAAAATAAATAAATAAATAATATCTATTTAACTCTTTTAAATAAATATAACAAGAGGCCCATGGGCCTTAACGCTCACCTGAGGCTAAGTACATATCTCATGCAGAGGTTCAATGGTCAATAACATTTATTAAAGAGAACTCCTAATTTTCAGCAGTAAGGCAGAATTAAATGCAAGGATTTTTGCAAATTAATCATACCTTGTCCCGAGATTGCTACATATAATATATGTATAATATATTAATATATATAATATATAGTCTAGCTACAACACATTATTTATAAACAGCTAAAAAAGTAAAAACAAAAGTATTAAACTATGACCTTCATCTATATATCAAAATGATTGTTAGGCCGTTACCTACAATATTCGAATATACGTGCCCTATGTTTCCATTCCTGGTAGCCAAAATCGCCATTGGCTACTAATTTCTGAGGAATTCTTTCAAAAAGTAACCTATTTTAGCAAATTTGTGGAAAAATACTTTAAAAAGGACTATATTTTCACAAATTTTGGAAATTTGGCTACTAATTATTTTAAATTTATGGAAACCTAGCGTGCCTATACAAAAAGTTAATAGTTTTTGAGATAATTAATCATTTCAGTATCCTTTCCAATCTGTAACCTTGACCTTTGAACCCATTACCTTAATCTACATATCAAAATGATCGTTAAATCAACTCCTACAATATTGTAATATCATGTTTATACAAAAAGTTTATAGTTTTTGAGATAATTAACCATTTCAGTATCCTTTCACATCTGTGACCTTGATCTTTGAATCCATGACCTTAATCTATATATCAAAATGATCTTTAAATCAAAACCTACAATATTGTAATATACATGTCTACACAAAAAGTTTATAGTTTACGAGATAATTAACCGTTGCGGTATTCTTTCCTATCTGTGACCTTAACCTTTGAATGCATGACATTAATCTATATATCAAAATGATCATTAAATCAAAACCTACAATATTCTAATATACATGTCTATACAAAAAGTTAATAGTTTTCGAGATAATTAACCATTTTGGTATTGATTTGCATCAGTGACCTTGACCTTTGAACCCATGACCTTAGTCTACATATCAAAATGATCATTAAATCAATTCCTACAATATTCTAATATACATGTCTATACAAAAAGTTAAGTGTTTTCTAGATAATTAACCATTTCGGTATTCTTACGCATCTGTGACCTTGACCTTTGAACCCATGACCTTTATCTATATATCAAAATGATCGTTAAATCAATTCCTTCAATATTGTAATATACATGTCTATACAAAAAGTTTATAGTTTTCGAGATAATTAACCATTTCGGTATTGTTTTGCATCTGTGACCTTGACCTTTGAACCCATGGCCTTTAATAATATATCAAAATGACCATTGTGCCATTACCTACAATATTCTGATATGTATGCCTATACAAAAAGTTAATAGTTTTGCAGATAATCAACTATAACAGTAATAGTTGTGCATCCTTGACCTTGACCTTTGAACTCATGACCTTGATCTATGTATCAAAATGACCTTGATATCTTTTGGAAGAAAATAGCATGACAAGATCAACAGTGAAAATTCCATACAATTATCTTCAGCCGTTATTGAGTTATAACAATAAATGTCTCATTTTCAAAATTACATAATTTTATGCAAAAAACGTGTAACCTATTTTTCGTTCAATTTTCATGAAAAACACAACTTTAATGTTCCCAGGTATGCTGAATCTAAATATCTAATCAAAATTTGCCTGCACCTTTTGATTTCAGAGAAGAAGTTTTTTTGTCTTTTTGCTATTTTTAGTAACGGCAGCCATCTTGTTGGGTGTGGAAAAACCCTGAACACAATTTTGAAAGGCTGTTACCCAGGCATGATAATCGCCAAGTTTCATCAAATTTGGCCCAGTAGTTTTGGAGGAGAAGATTAAAATGTAAAGTTTACACACAACGGACGAGGCACGACAGACGACGGACGGTGATAGATTGCAATAGTTCATCTGAGCCTTTGGCTCAGGTGAGCTAACAATGTTACGAAATGTCATGGGACGAAAAGTCCTATGTTACGAAATTCTTACAAATATGGGACGAAAAGTCCTGAATATGGTACGAAAATTATGGCATGGGACGAAAAGTCCTATGGGACGAAACGTCTGCAATTCCTCTCCCTGTAGCACAGATGAGCTACAAAGTTAAAAAAACTCACATTCAAAATAACAGGCATTCTTCTATCATTATCACTTGTGAAATGTCCTGAACATCCAGCGACATATATGTGTCCATTTTCACAAACTTTAAACGATTTCTTGACAATGTTTTCATTATGTAACGGAGACTTTATACTTGTATGATGTCGATTGAAGCATCGAAAACATATGTATCGGTAAAAGTTAAGTCCTGTTTTGTTCATCGTATGTGAAGAGGATAGCAACTTTTCCATTATTCAGTCGAATTCACTACTTCCTGCAAGTTCGAGTGGAAATGAATCGTCAACAATTTCTTCCATTACAATCACTACCAGCACGGTTCAAGGCGGCCGCCATTTTGATTATGAAAACATTGCAAATACATTATTTATGCGATAAAATTATACTTTATAGTTAAATATCGATATGAAATTATTAAATTAAATCTATTATATTTAACTAATAATTTTTAAATGTGTGTATAATGATCTGAAAAAATATCGTTTGAGCGAGATTAAGCAAATCAACCAATGAAATGAGTTGTTACAAAATTCTGTTGAAATGCAGGGAGTATTAGCCAATGAAAAATAAGCTTTTGCCCGCGTAGAATCAAAGGCTTGCGACCTCCAAAGGTGAGTACCCCTAAATAATAAAAAAATTAAAAATAATGGTAAGATTTGGGGGAAAATCATCAATGTTTTCAGATTCCTGGTATATTTATCCATATGAATGCATTAGTAAATATAGCATTCATGTTCATTTTACACCATTTAAAGTGCCTTATGTGAACCCCCTGGTAGCTCAAAACGCCACGCTTTTCACAATATCAAGCAAAGAATTTCCTCTTTGTTTCAATAATCAAGTCTTGATGAGTGTAAAAACATACCCTACCAGTAGTTTATTACATTATACGATTTATTAATAACAATGCGTGTCAAATATCGAATTCATGCGAAAATATTAGCAGGTAATTAGGTCTGCAAATGGTAGTGCTTAACAAAAACAATGCTCAAAATGGTTGTCATTTTATTCTTAAAGTCAGTATTTACAGATGTCTTGCATTTCAACAATTTGATTATTCTAATAAGAGAAGAATATAGATTGGATATATATTGATTTGAAATCAATAGAAATTATCCTGCAACATTATTCAATTATAATTTTGTTACTGGATATCCATAATGCTGAAGTCGAATCGCACCATAGTAAAATTGTCCTTGTTAAATTCCTCATTCTGCAAACCACCCCAGTGTCAAAATCATGCCCCTTCAAAAACACCCCACATCTTGCAATGTCGCCCCACTGTCAAAATTACCCTACCCTATATTGTCCATTCTGGTTTAACCGTTTATTGCACATCTAAAATATACTAGTCACCTCTGTCTGATATGTATTAGCAGTCTGGCAGAAACTGATGTCCAAATATGCCCAAAATGTATTTTTGACCTATAACAGAAACATGATTGACATAAAAATGATGTCATGTGTCACGTTTTAGAGGCTGCAGTGGCCTAATGGATAAGATGTCGGTCTACAAATCCAAGGTCTCTCACCACTGAGTTTGAGTCCCGCTCAGACCACATGTGGGAAAGTGAATTTTCCTTGCCACTGGCATTTACTAGTTCACCTGGTGTCAGTATTATGTGACTAGGAGTGGTATGGCAGTGCTTGTCTGTGGGGTACTTACTCAATGAGTTAGCACCTTAGAGTTGCCCTCAGTGTGCACTGGTACAAGGCATACCATAAAACTGACTCACACTTCACATGCATATAAGAACGTGTTCATAAATTAATCCATAGAAATTGATAAAGTAGTTCTCATCTTGAATAACTGAAAAATTGCTGATGGGAAGTTAAACAACATTCAAAAATTGTTTACCGACCACTTGTCGGGGTTGGACAAACCCCCAAATATGACAGGAAAGGGAAAAATGCATCACCCAAACTGGGACTTGTACCTGGACCTTCCCAATACTAGCAGGGTGCTCTACTGACTGAGGTGTCCAGCCACCTATTGATCCTAGTCTGCCACAAAATACAAACTTTGATACAAAGACCAAGTAAATCATATTAAAAAGGGGTTGAATGAGCAAGAATGGAATGAGACCAAGTCTACTAATGATTAGGCTTTTGGATCGCCTGTCCTCACTTCCCTGGTGGAAGTTCACATGTATTTTACCATTATCAGCCCTCAATTTTGTCTCCTAAAATGGTGGCCAAATCGACCTGGAATTGTGTCTGGCGACCTGAAATTTGTAAATGGTGGCCAGCTTGTCCACTTTAAATTTGAACTTTTGTGACAGAGAACAGATATTATTTCTGTGTTATAGAATTTTCATGATACTGTTGCCATTTCAGGCAATATAATGGGCACTTATCATCATTATTGTTTTTAATAACACTGATGTATGTAATTGATTGTAAGTAAATTTTAAAAATGTGCATTTTTGTTCTCCATACCTAAAAGATGTCTTAATTTTCCTTCATTTGAAAGAAAAAGTTTTCCTGGTCACTTGGAATTTCAACTGACCATCCTGTAATTATAATTGGTGGCCAGTTGGCCACTTACCATAGTTTTGAAATCCACTTTGAGGGCTGATTATGTAATTTTCTTCCAACCATAAGCTTTGATGCAAATTTAGGATTTTAAGTCGGAATATGATTGATGGATTAATGGGGTTCAGCACCCCAGTCAAGAATATTTCACTTATTATTGAGATGTCACTGGCAGCTATAGGTGAAGGTACAGAAATTTTTACTGTTGCTTTGATAGCATTCGTGATATCAGTGATGATTCTTTATGGTATCATGTATATTGTGACACAGGACCTCGGTTTTTGTCAAACAACAACCACAGCCAATTTTTTTTTGCCAGTTTGGGTTAAATTTTAGCAGGCAGATTCTGTTAATAAAGTTTGGCCTTGGGCGCTTTCTCGGATCCAATTTTCGTTTGACAGGTTTTCCATGAATAGCCCCCGAAACATAGCATAACATTGGTGCCATTTTCTAATTGATTAAGCTAATCAATTTTGCACTATCATGATGTACTTTTTACCTCTGTAACTTGTATTTTTGAAACAATATAAATTTTATCAATTTCATTCATTTAAAACAATGTATAATATTTTATTTACCTCGCTATCCGTAAAACACTTGAATGATCAAGATTTGGTGATTGTACTATCTAAGACAAAACCGGACAACTGGTCCAGGACAGAAGTTATATTCGCCAGACCAGCTACCGGATGAGTCCAACAGCTTTCACATAGTCTGTGATAGTATATTAGTGGTGAAAAAATTCAACATACAAAAAATTGTATCAGGATTATCTATTGTGATACAATAAAAAAAAATCCCATACTAATCAATGTCCAAACCAAAATTCTAATTCATTCTGTATGTAACGCTCGTTTTCATTGGCTGACGTCAACAATTTGCGACAGTATAACCACCGATATACTGTCGCAAATTCCGACAGTAAAACCACAATATACTGCTTCAAATTTTTCGGGTACTTGCACGTACGCATGCGGTACCGAACCATCTTGATGGATTAATGGAAACTCACACAGGGTATGACAGAGATATATCAATCGAGGATGAATATTTTCCTGTCATTGAACATATTACACTGTTAGTGGTGTAGGATTCTTTTACTCAGACGCCAAAACTCGATTTGTAAACAAATATTTGCATCAGATCATGCCACCATCCGTGTCTTCGGAAATTGATGTCATCAAATTTTGTTGACGTTCTTGCGTAAAATGATTATGACGTCATCAGTGTCTGTAAGTGATCGTGTCTCATCCGGAAGGCACTTTGCTTTTTCGTAGAATCGGATTTAAAAGTCAGAGAAATCCAATTAATGCGGGAAATGGTTTGTGTGATCTGTCTCAACCAGTTCAAATGGATTTGGAAAATCCCCGAGTTATTTATAGTATCGTTTTCAGAAAATGCTTACAAGATCCTTTTTAAGTATGTTTTGAATTAGAATAGGGATAACTGTCTTGTAATTTACGATTTGCAAACATATATCGGTGGTTATACTGTCGCAAATTAGTTTTATTGGCGACACGTCTGACCTAATTCCATAGCCAAGTAAAAACTTTGAAGTAAGCAAATTGGGTTAAACACGTAAATACAATACATTCAACTAAAAAAAACTGGTTAGATTAGAGAGTCCTCGGCCGTTCCTGTTTTTGACTACCATCTAAGGCATAGACTTCAGATTAGCACCAAGTGCATATATATTTTAGCATGTAATTATTACTGAAATTACTGTGAACAAAATCCATCTACATGTAACAACAACTAAATACATTGAACAAAAATATTCTCATTTGAAATGAAAGAACTAGACCTATAATACTTTTTATTGCAGCATCCTTAAGATAAAATATTTTGACATTTGGAGCCCAAGTAGGAAAAGTATGGAGTAGAACATGTCATAAAAATTATTATTATTATTATTTTTACTGGTACTTTAGGTGTTTTAGGTTTAATATCCTTAGGATGAGTAGTTTCTGATTTGCAAAAATCATAGCTGTGGGGTCTTAATGGCGATACTGTTTAGGGGCCCCTATATATTAAAAAAAAAATTTCAGTACACATACAGCAGCCATACAGGTTAATTAGATACATTAGATTAACATCTGCAGGCACTAGGCAGTGTTCATTCTAGAAGGGCCATGGGACTAGTGATTCTAGTAAAACATTCCTTTAAAACACTATAAGATTCAATATTTTTGCATTTGTATAATATTAAATATGGACCAACACCACCCCCACCCACCTTCACCCCCCCACCACCCCCCCCCCCCCCCCCACCCAAATACTTAACAATGGGGTGATTTGACAAAATAAAGGATCAGTGGCTCCTTAAAACTCTTTCTAGAATGAACATTGATAGATGTTAGAATAATTAGCTGTTACAAACTTAGACCTAGGTCCAGTGGTACTTAATATGCCCTTTAATTTATGGAAATTAAACTACTGCAAGAGATATAATATTGAACATGTTCTCAGGTGAGTGATAAGGCCCATGTGTCTCCATTGTAATGGATGTATTTTGATGGACAGTAATAAATTTAATGGTTTGATTATTGACATATCCAGTAAAATGATACATAACCCTGTAACATGTATTGGATTAGTCAGTATATACATTTGTGCTATATTTGTCTCAGTGGTTGACCTTGACCTGTTTAAAATTCAGTCACAGATAAATTTGGCATTATAGCAGGTTTTAAGTACAGATCAAATCGTATTGATGATGACTCATTGCTTTATTATATAGACATGCATAGTGTGTGCTAGATATTGACCTTAAAGAATTGTCACAAATAAACAAGACTTTTCAAAAAAGTTTCTGGTGATATGACTTGAAAAGCATTTCTTTTTACACCCTCCACTGATATTTTAATTTTATATGATAAAGCAGTAAAATAACTCAATACTTTTCTGTGAAAGTTATTTTTCAAAATTTTTACATGTATTTAATTTAATAGGTGGGGGTATAAAAGAAACTCTTACCTATAGCTTCAACATTAATACGACAGAAAGCGTAATTTAAGAGGTCAATGTATTTTAGGCCAGCTAAATATGTCATTTTGGAGAATTTTAGAAATATACCTACCAGTAATTTTGACTAGAGCTGTCATTGATGAGAATTTGAATATCGATATATCAACTGAATGGTATATTGATAAATCAATATATCAAAATATTTGAAAAGTGATTAAAATATTTTATTTTTTGTTGAATCTTTTATAGACAGATTATTTCTACTAATATTTGGCATGTCTGGTGTCTTCTTAAATACCAGTAAATGTTTCTAAAATTATATCCACTCTGTTTTGTATGCAGTTGGTTTTGAGATACATTAGTTGATATTATAATACATTTATAATCCACTTTAATCTATGTGTCATTTATTTCTCAAACCTTAGCCATGAACTGGTGGCCATTTTTGTTATTTTTGTTGATATTGATATTCTAAAAGTGTTATAGGGTTATTGAACTGATATTGTAATATTGTGAAATATTGTCCCGAGTTGACTCGACATTTGCACGAGCTTCCAGTGCAAATTTCGAGTCGAGGGACAATATTTCACAATATTAGTTCAATAACCCTTTTATTGTGTTGCAAAATAAATTTCGTTTATTTTCGTCAAGTATTTTAGCTGAAATACCATTTTGTTGTACAATACATAAATATCACGCTAGTTCTTGTAAATTGATATAAGAACTAGTACAATATGACAACAACACAGTCATGACGTTGACAACAATCATATGATGTCATAAACGACAGCGTCATGTGACAAAGCGTGCGGTATGAAAAAATGATTTGGGTAACCTCAGACTGAAACAAAGTTAGCGTGCAAATATTTATTGCACGCTAACATCTTGGGAATTATCGTTTATTTTCTATGCAAAGCATATATTACTATATAATAAAACGATATATCGTATCAATGGCTTTTATCGATGACATATCAATCTTATCGACGACAGCCCTAATTGTGACCCTAAATAATTGGTAGAACAAAGCCTTGTAAATAGACACGCACACATTAAAAATCAAAATGGCCAGGCCTATGATTTTATAAATGACTGTCTGGCCTAGTGAAAGTTTATTTCCCAGGTATCAATATCTGGAAATATAAAAAACCGGTATGAAAGTCACAGTGTTAGGGGATGGCTTTTTTCTTGTTTCATTACAGTAAATACAGGGATTTAAAATTATGTTTGGCATGGAGGGTTCGGGAACTTTTGCCTTTAATTCTTGCAGGTCCCACATAAAGTTTTGAAATTAAATTGTTTAAAACATCATTCAAAACATCAAACAACTTTGTTGCATATATTTACATCATTGAGTTAGGATTTCATTTTCAAAAACAGCAAAAGCTTCAATATAAATTTGCAGTTATAGATGTAAGCCTTATTATCCAGTAGGTCAAAAAATGTACTTAGATTTCATCATGACTTCCATTTGTACCTTCCATTAACATTACGTAATGCCTGAAAATAACAGAATGGAGTTATTTTGAACATTAGTGTGAAAACATTTTCAAATTTAATGAGTGTAGTAACTCAGTTGGTAGAGTGCTCGCTCCATAAGTGGGAGGTCGTGGGTTCGGGCAGATCTGACCCAAGACTTAAAAGTGGGTAGTAACTGTTTTTTTCGCCAAGCACTCGGCATTACAAAATGAAAGTCGTAGTTCTTTCGGATGGGAACTTAAAATAAAGGATGTCATGTGTCTTGGTAGGCTTGGCACGATAAAAACCCTGCTGTATAATGCCATTAGCGCAACACACAGGCAAAATTTTTGCCCCTTTGCCTATAGTTGGCAACATCTCAATATAAGTGAAATATTCTTCAGCGATTTTTTTTCACTAGCCTCCTGGCTAGTAAACCTGAGATGTTTACTAGCCAGAGCACCAATTATTTGTTTTATAAATACAATTTAACTGGGATTCAATTAGACTGGAAACATTTCTTATTACTTCTTAATTTTGAAGATGCAGGCACAGCAAATGGGCCCATACTCGTGGCTTTAAAAAATAAATATATTTGCCGCTTTTGTTTACAACTCATAGCGATGAAAGTGACACTTGAAAACATGATCACACAAACCCTTAACAAATTAACAGATTACAGCTGAATGATTTTGAGCACTTTAAAGATGTTGCTTGATGAGAGTAATATTGTTGTCAAAAATGGAAAGGAAAAATCTGATTTACTTTCTACTCGCACATGGGGGAGTGAATTTGACATATCTACTCGCATTTACAAATAATTACTCGCAAATGTTAATGTTTTACTCGCATTGTAGAGCCCTGTTCTTGACTGGGACGTTAAACACCATTACTCAACTCAATTCAAATTTAATGGGTAACTAAGTTTCCATTCCTGGTAGCCCAAATTGCATTGGCTACTTTATTCTGAGAAATTCTGTCAAAAAATAACCCATTAAGCAAATTTGTGAAAAAATACTTTTAAAAAGGACTATATTTTCACAAATTTTAGAAATTTGGCTACTGTTAATTTTAACATTGTAGAAACCCTCTAGTTTAGGATATGAAGGGAAGTCCTACCTAATACCATTAATCTTATTTCTGGTTAATGTAATTTGAAGACATATGAACATGCTAAGGAGTGATCTGTTTTGTCATAGCAGCCCTTAGACAGTCTAAGAGAATACTTATGCTACAGCAGACCTTAAAAGGTGAAGGAAGGGGTAACCCTGTCATGGAACTCTTAGAAGGTCTAGGAAGGTATCTGTCACAGTACTCTTAAGAAGTGCTAGAGAGAGTGAGAAAGGTCTGTCTGTCACAGCAGCCTGCACCAAATTCAGTATAGATTACTTTTATTTGATATTGTAATGAATGTGTATTTATTTATTTATTTTGTTTTTTAGATGACAGAGATCTATGAAAAAAATCTTATAGTTTGTAATCACAGAACTTCAGACAGATGTTTGGTCACCTAATTCCAGTGTTAAATTTTAAAAAGTCTGCATGCCTTCACTACAATACTCAGTGTTGTTATTGCCTGACATGTCTGACAAGAAATCGCCTCCTTTGAAGGTAGTATTTATTTCAAATTTATGAAAATAATGTGTAAGTATAGGCAAACAACATTGACCTGTCTGCTTGACCTTTAATTTAAATATTAAAAATGATGAGTTCATTTAAATGTATAGGGAACACAGGTAAATAATGGAAAACACCATTACTATGTTGAGAGTTATCACTGTGTAGTGTTAGTATTGTGTATGTTTTAACAGAATCCTAACACAAGTATATATTGGGTGGATCCTATTATATGATATTCCTAATAAAAGGTCAAGGAGACAGGTCAATATTGTTTGACTATACATTGTCAGTAAAGCTAAATGATCCGACAATGTTAGAAATATTGTCATTCTGGTCAGCTTTAGATTGAAGTTTTAGTTGTTTCCCTTCATTTTCAGCTAATAATTTCAAAAAATGTAAATTTGTAACAACTCGTTTTCAACATCTTGGATAATTTTTGATGGACTAGATTAAATACAAGCAGAGAAGCTCAAGCTACAATTGTAAAATCTTGTATGATCAACTGATTTAAACTTTTAGTTTATTCAGTATACCTGTATTTGGACTCTTCACATTCTGTACTCTTATATATTTGTCCACCAGGTACTCATGATATTAATACAAAGAAGTTTCTTGGGGTATAACTTTATAAATCTGGACCCAGCTGTTCTAAGCTTTGCTTAACCAGTCTGTTAGTAAAAAATATTTTTTTGTTTTTCTAAACAGCATTTTTGGAATTTCTGTTTAAAAATTGATGCATACAATTATCTTTAATAACATACCTTTAATTCTAAAAACATTTTCATATTACTAGCCATTTAGTTGAGCCAATGAAGCTTTGAGCAATCAGTCATATTTTTATCAGTGCAACTCTTCTAAAACTTTTCAGAAAACCTGGCATTTAGTAAAGGCATAATGTAGTTGTGCATATCACCATTGAATATTGATCCTCTGAATTTTACAGGAGTTATGCCCCTTTGAACACAAATTTTCTGAAATACACTTGTGAAGAATCTTTTCAGTGTATTTCCTGTCAAACTGCTTAAAGAATTTGATGGAACCTGGTTTATCTTAAACTACAATGTAGTTGTACATAATGTCAGGAAGTTAATGAAATTTTTCTTGAAATGTGATACCAAAAAGTTTGTCAGCACATAAATTGTATAAATTGCACCAGGAGATTCTCTTCTTGTTATTCAATTAAAATAACAATAGAAATAGGGAATGTGTCGAAAAAACAACCACTAACCAGTAAGTATACTGAAATAATTAGTCAAATCTATCTGAAGCAATTGCCAAATATTGAAATTAACAAATTCTTGGACCAACATATCATGGAGATGTTTATATCACATCCAGACATTCAAATTTTCAAGCCACGAATTTGGTAGCAAGTTATTATAACATTTGGATTCTTTTGGACCATTTCCATACTGTTGCATTAAGATATTTAAAACTTGTATATATTGCGGCAATTGATAGGAACCCCATTAAACTGGTTTTACAGATATATTGTTACACCTCTGATATATATATATATATCTGAGGATATTACTCGGCCAATATGCTAATGAAATATTTTTTATTTGATTTTGCAGCAGGAGAGACCACTTTTTGTACGGACACCACAGTCAGATAGTAAATCCTTTTTAAAAAGAAAACTTCTCTCACCCAATTCTCCACCACCAACTGATGATGATGGTAATCTCTCTCTCTCTCTCTCTCTCTCTTATTAAAAGATATTGATTTAGATAATCAACTTTACGGTTTCTAAACTTTTAGCAAAACAAGCCACAAAACTAACATTCGACACATCGTGTATATGAAAATATTATGATCCTCCATTTTGAAACTAAGACAACGTATCAAGTAGCTTAGCAGTAATATATGCAGTTGTCAATGTGGTATATCAGACCAGTCAAAGTAAAATGGATTTTGCTGATCTCATATATTGTAGAAATTGGATTTTGTTGGAAGAATTTGAAAATAACACTATGTATCGGGGTTTTCTGCAACCAAATTTGAAATATCTGTTTATTTAGATCTAGAACACTATACAGTCAATTAAATATTTAAATTACTGTTTTGAACTGATAATTACAAATAAAATAATAACACATGTATATCACTGTATTTCAATAGCTCTGTCACATATGTCTCACTTAAGAGAATCCCACATGGCCAGACCCTAGTGTGAGAAAAAATTCAGTTTGCTTGCTAAAGGTTGTTTGTTTCTCTGGATACATCAGCTTCCTCCAACATCTAAGAATTAACTACATGTATCTGGTTATAAGTAAACACTCTTGACTGTGACGTAAAACATCACTATCTGTGTTTCACTTATTTTGATATTCTAATCTTTCAGATAAGAAAACAACTCCAAAAAGAAAGAAACCAAATTTAAATTCTGAAGCATCACCTACACCTGGTTCTATTCCACAGTCTAAACCTGCAGCTGGCATTACATCCCCGCGAACAGGTCCATTGTCTGAGCGTCAACAGATGCTAATATTGATGAAAGAAACTTCACAAGGTCAGTATTATCACTACACTGGTGGATGTTGTATGTATAAAGGTAACCATTCAAGGAATTATATGTATATTAAAATTAGCAGAGATGGACACTATCAGTGGTTTCCTTAAGAGCCAGCAACAGGCAGATTTGACAGCCTAAAACTCCAAATTGGCCTGTTAGAATTCATAAAATTGCCTACATATGATGAAAATATTTTCGAACTATATAGCCCCTTGAACCCTGGCCTGTTGGATTAGTCAATCTACATCCTGCTGCAAATTTTAGGGAAATCATTGACTATTTGTCTTTTATGATAAAAGTTGAACTAAGGGCTACCAAATACTACAAGTAGATGTCCTATTGGTCTTGTGAAATGGTCTGGTGGGATAATGTTGATAAATGGCATTGACTGCAACTTCTACCTTATGTTGTGTTGAACAATCTGAGAATTTTTGAAAACCAATCATTCGAAAATAAGGATACCAAATAAATATGTTTGTTCATATGGTACCCAAACATGTCTGTATTCTGTCATCAGCAACTGAAAAAGATTCATGACTATATAAAATATTCCCCTATCCTGGAAATGCGAAAAAGTGCTGTTTCTGTTGTTAATGATTCTCAATAGCTATCATTTTGTGTGGTCATCGTTCTTCTGTAATCATGGTATTTTCTGGGAAACCTTTTTAGCCATAATTTGCCCTATAAAAATTGTCATTCTTTGAGCGACAGTTTTTTTATTGCCTCCAATAACCATTTTTGGAGTGTCTATTGTGTCATGGGAGCAAATGTTTTAATGAAATTAGTATCTTACATATGTTTTTCTGAAAATGTTTACCTATGCAATACTCTCAGATTGCTCGTGTATTTAATTATTTCATGTTAAGTATAGTATAATATAGATAATCTTAAATTTATACAGATTGTACAACCAAGCCAGTATCACCTACACCAACTGTAATTGGACCCAAGAGAACGCCAGGGGATAAAAAAGTACATAAAAGAAACGAGCGCGGAGAAACTCCCCTTCATTTAGCTGCCATCCGAGGTGACGCAAAAACCACAAAACGATTGATAAAGGCTGGTGCTGATGTTAATGTAGCTGATTTTGCTGGTAAGACCAAAATGATAAAATGATAATGTAAAGTTACTTTAGAAATAACAATTATTTCTTCTACCTCGAATCATAGAGTATTGCTAGAATTACATATCTGGAACCCCAGTTCCCATGTCTAGAATATGTTCAAAAAGGTAGATTTAAGTGAGAAAGTTTAACACTTTGTTTGCCAGAGATAAGTGGTTTTTCTCAGGTGGTCTGTTTTTTCACTGTTTTAAACTGACAACTTTGATTCTAGACTTAGGTGTTAAACACTATACCAACCGTTGGAACATGTCAGATGACCTACACAAACTTTAACAGGAATTCTCTTGAAATATCAACTTGATATTTACCTGTAGCAGTTTATGTATAGATATAATTGAAATAACCTTGACCAACACTTTAAAACCCAGAATTGACATCAATTAATCAATCTCTGTCATAACAGTTTAAACAACATCTTATTTTGTATATTATAGGTTGGACTGCATTACATGAGGCATGTAACAGAGGCTGGCTTAATGTTGCCAGACAACTTCTCAAAGCTGGTGCCAATGTAAATGTTCAAGGATTTGAGAATGACACTCCTCTTCATGATGCATCAGGGAATGGATATAGTAAGGTATGAGTGCTTCATTTAGGTATACATGTTGTATGTTTAAAAAAGATTCTGATTTTTTAGCTCACCTGAGCCGAAAGGCTCAGATGAGCTATTGCTATCTATCACCGTCCGTCGTGTGTCGTGCGTCGTGCGTAAACTTTACATTTTAATCTTCTCCTCCAAAACTACTGAGCCAAATTTGATTGAACTTGGTGATTATTATGCCTGGGTAACAGGCTTTCAAAATTGTGTTCGGGGTTTGACCACGCCCAACAATATGGCTGCCGTTACTATAAATAGCCAAAAGACAAAAAAATCTTCTTCTCTGAAACCAAAAGGTGCAGGCAAATTTTGATTAGATTTTTGGATTCAGGATACCTAGATACATTTAAATTGTGTTTTTCGTGAAAATTGGACGAAAAATAGGTTACGCGTTTTTTGCGTAAAGTTATGTAATTTTTAAAATGAGACATTTATTGTTATAACTTCATAATGGCTGAAGATAAATGTATGGAGTTTTCACTGTTGATCTTGTCTTGCGATTTTCTTCCGATTGATGTCAAGGTCAAGGTCATGTCCCAGTTTTTGACCTGTGATAAAAAATGCTATTTTTTAAAGCATCAGCCATGCTGAATGCTTTATAGCGATCGTTGGATTTTTTCGTATTTAGCGGCGCTCTCATTTCACCTTGACAGCCAATCAAATTCTTCGTTTCGACTGAAATTACGGGAATTTCCATATACGGTATCCCAGGTATGTATAAACTCTAATCTGAGTGATTGTGTCTCCCGGAAAGTTACGATAGCAATGTTTTCATCATGTACACCCATGTGCCGATCTGAAATGTATTCATACGCGTATTAGTCCGTAATTGTTTTTGCTTGATATATATTTTAATTCTTCACTTTTGTATGATAATTTTAAGATAAAAACCATAAAAATCCATTAAGTATACGCCCCTCGGAAAACCCAACAAAAATGACGATCTTGTCAGTTCGCGCCGACGTTCTTCTTTTTGACCTACAGTGCTGTACACAGTCGCCGCCATTTTTTTTAATTTACGCAAAGTGACATCGATAAATAAACACAAAGTCAGTATGCTCATTAAACAGTTTTTAAGTTAAATACTTTAAACATGGATCACATTTGATGATAAATTATATATATTTTTTTTAAAAATTGATTGTCAATAATATTTCGTGTTTGGAATATCCCGACCTGGTTCATTAATATTTATCATGTGATACGTCACAAGGATTTTCCCGCTTTCATTGGGTATTAAAATTCATTCCTGTCAGTTTGCCGGTAGCGCAATTATGCATAACAAGAAAGTAGAAATCAAAGATTATTACCAAAAAGTGAAACGAAACTGAAAGAAGAAGTTTATTTACAAGTTATTGGCTATGTTGATAAATCGTTTGTGACTCGTGAAGTTGTGAAGGCTATATCGATACCGTAGTTCGTATGCAAATTAGCCATGTGTTTGGGGGCATGCCTGCATTTGACACCCGATGCCCCTGCTCAAATGTATTCACATAGCGTAGTGACTGACATTTTTAGTCCAGTACACCCTTGCCTCTTTTAAAATGACCATGATCATGACACCCTGTCCTTTTCAGTTATCAGTTTAACATCAAAACGACATGCTTTATTCTTGAATCTCTGCTACATACTTCCGATCTTCCGCACACACTCGATTTCTCACCATATGTCTCTGAAGACAGACAATTTCATCACCAATGTTCATTTAAATACCTTTTCCAGTTGTTAATTTTTAATCAACATTACAACAAAATAAATCGACAAGAAAGAACAACTTGAAATCAAAATCTAAAAACTGAAAAAAAAAACGATTTTTTTAAAATTTTCAGATAAAAATTTACCTTGTTACAAGTCCTTATTATATCGTTTTTACAGTGGATATCCGATTAAAGTTGTTGTCAGTAGTTTAATCCATGGTTTTTACAACCTTTAATTTCTTTTCATGAAGCCATGTTACTTTATTTCACATAATATGCAGGAAAACTGTTTATTGTGCTTTCTTAAGTTCTTCCGATTTCTAGAGCACCGTTGGTGAAGTAGAACAGAAACTAAGGGCGGGGAAAATATGGTACCAATCTTGTGAACTCAACTCCTCTTACAGTTTTCAACCAAAAACCTTGAAACTTTACAGAATGTTTCGTATATATATTGAGGATGTGCACCTGACTTTATGGAAATATTTCAAGATTTTTTCCCCATTTTTCCAGACTTTGAAACTTAGTCACTTTTTAGCAAGTATTTGAATGGGGGTACCTACTTTGTGAACTCAACTCCTCTTACAGTTTTCAACCAAAAGCCTTGAAACTCCACAGAATGTTAATATATATATTGAGGATGTGATCTGACTTTATGGAAATATTTCAAGATTTTTTCCCCATTTTTCCAGACTTTGAAACTTAGTCACTTTTAGCAAGTATTTGAATGGGGGTACCTACTTGTGAACTCAAACTCCTCTTACAGTTTTCAACCAAAAGCCTTGAAACTCCACAGAATGTTAATATATATATTGAGGATGTGATCTGACTTTATGGAAATATTTCAAGATTTTTTCCCCATTTTTCCAGACTTTGAAACTTAGTCACTTTTTAGCAAGTATTTGAATGGGGGTACCTACTTTGTGAACTCAACTCCTCTTACAGTTTTCAACCAAAAACCTTGAAACTTCACAGAATGTTAATATATATATTGAGGATGTGATCTGACTTTATGGAAATATTTCAAGATTTTTTCCCCATTTTTCCAGACTTTGAAACTTAGTCACTTTTTAGCAAGTATTTGAATGGGGGTACCTACTTTGTGAACTCAACTCCCCTTACAGATTTCAACCAAAAACCTTGAAACTTCACAGAATGTTAATATATATATATATTGAGGATGTGATCTGACTTTATGGAAATATTTCAAGATTTTTTCCCCATTTTTCCAGACTTTGAAACTTAGTCACTTTTTAGCAAGTATTTGAATGGGGGTACCTACTTTGTGAACTCAACTCCTCTTACAGTTTTCAACCAAAAGCCTTGAAACTTCACAGAATGTTATATATATCGAAGATGTGCACCTGACTTTATGGAAATATTTCAAGATTTTTTCCCCATTTTTCCAGACTTTGAAACTTAGTCACTTTTTAGCAAGTATTTGAATGGGGGTACCTACTAGTACTTTGTGAACTCAACTCCTCTTACAGTTTCTCTTAAATTCAAAGTAATTTTATTGTAACATTTTAGTTGTCTAAATAATAATCAATTAATTTTCAATTAATCATATTCAGAAATATTTCCCCCTTTTGTACACAATTCTTGTCAACAAACTTCTTTTTGAAAGAGACAGTTGCCTGGACAACTTCTGTAATTGGTACAGATTATTAGCTTATTGTGTCAGGATGGTTTATATCAATTCAGGCTTTTGAAGCTCACTTGGACAATTTATATATATTCAACAATAATTTTAAATACATTTAAATTATTTCTAAAACAAAGGTTTTATTTTTATTTTTTTTTCAAATTAATTGTGAATTCAATGAATAAAATTAATGACTTCAACAATGGTTAATCTGTCAATTGCAAGTCAAGGGAAATAGCTGGTCATGGTGAAAGTTGTGTTTTTTTTATGATGACACTATGTCGATGATGATGTGGCATGATGATCTGATGAATATGATGACAATAATAATGATGATGATGACATTCAGTTCTGCTGCTGCCGATGATGATGATGTCACCATGATGATGGTGATATGACATGAGGAGATATAATGATGATGATGATGATGATGATGTGACATGAGGAGATATGATGATGATGTTGATGATGGTGATGACATGAGTTCTGTTGATGCCGATGATGATAATGATTATCGTGATGAAGAAGATGATAGTGATGGTGGTGATGAAAATAAGCTCTGTTGCTATGAATGATGATGGTGATGATGACGATGTGACTTGACGAACTATGATGATGATTATGATGGTGACATGAGTTCTGTTGCTACCGATGATGATGATGGTGGCAATGATGACATTCAGTACTGCTGAGCACTGCCGATAGTATGATGATGATGATGATAAAGATGGTAGTGATGATGATGATGGTGGTGATGACATTCAGTTCTGCTGCTGTCAATGATGATAATAATTCACAATGATGATGATGATGATGATGATGACAAAGCCAATGTCTTCATGCTGATGATGTGACATGATGATGATGATGACATTCAGTACTGCTGCTGCTGATAATGATGATGATGTCACCATGATGATTATGTGACACGAAGAGCTATGATGATGATGTGACTACATTAATGATGTAACATGAGGATTTCTGAAAATGATTAATATAATGGTGGTGGTGATTGTCATGGCATGGGTTCTTCTGCTGCTGCTAATGACGACGACGATGATGATGATGATATCTTCATGTTGATGATCAAAATGTGATATGAGGAGTGATAATGATGATGATGGTGGTGATTACAGATCCAGTTTTGGTTTTCTTCCAGTCAACTGGGTTTTAGTGGAGTTATGCCCCTTTCACTTTGTGAATTTTATCAAAATGATGGTTTCTCTGGACTTTTTTCTGTTACGCTTGAGATATATCACTCAGATTTGTGGTCGGGTCTTTAGAAGTCTCTCTTGGTTTTTGAAAAATTGAAAATTTATATTTATGCGAATTACTTAATTTACTCAATTGATAAACATTGCGTGGCATGTCCATTTTAACCATTGTAACATGTTGATATGTTAGAACCTAACAACTTGCATAAAAAGCAGACTTGTTGTTAGAGGCTTCCCGATCACAGTATCTATTATTTGCAGGATTTTCATTTGTTACTGATTCATTAGACAAATCTCAGTTTCAAGTGCACATTTTATTTATCAAATTGCTCAGTTTAGCTGATGCTTCAGTACCTTCAGTACTTTGATTAAACATTTCTGGTGATAATGACGTAGGATTTTTGGTTAATTGTAGGTATTGACATGACGATCATTTTGATATATCGATTAAGGTCATGGGTTCAAAGGTCAAGGTCACAGATGTACAAGTTTACCAAAATAGTTAATTATCTGCAAAATTATGAACTTTTTGTATAGGCATTTATATTAAAATATTGTAGGTAATGGCCCAATGGTCATTTTGATATAAAAATAAAGGTCATGAGTTCAAAGGTCAAGGTCACAGATGTAAACAAGTACTGGAATGATCATTTATCTCAAAAACTATAGACTTTTTGTATAGGCATGTATATTAGAATATTTTAGGTATTATCCTAAGGATCATTTTGATATATGAATAAAGGTCATGGGTTCAAAGGTCAAGGTCACATATGTGAATGAATACCTGAATGGTTAATTATCTTGAAAACTGTTAACTTTTTATATATGCATGTATATTAGAATATTGTAGGTATTAGCCTAACAACCATTTTGTAATATGAATGAAGGTCATGGGTTCAAAGGTCAAGGTCACCGATGCGAATGAATACCTAAATGGTTAATTATCTTGAAAACTATTAACTTTTTGTATAGGCATGTATATTAGAATATTGTTGGTACTGGCACATTGGTCATTTTGATATCTGAATGAAGGGCATGGGTTCAAATGTCAAGATCACAGATACAAACAAGTACTGAGATGATTATTTATCTCAAAAACTATAAACTTTTTGTATAGGGATGTATATTAGAATATTGGCCTAATTATCATTTTGATATTTGAATGAAGCTAATGGGTTCAAAGGGCAAGGTCACAGGTGAGCGTTAAGGCCCATGGGCCTCTTGTTTAAATAGAATTTGAAGATGGGTTTGATTCTTAAATATATGCTGTCATAGCTTAATATTTCTGCTGGCACAAGTTTCCATGACACAGGTTTTTACCCTTGGGCTAGTAAAAATGATATTCACTAACCCGTATTTAAAATTTAAAATTTGGTTCAAACTCAATTTTTGGGAGAAATAGATTCCTCAGTGGCAAACTAAAGATCCACTGACAAAAGTCTTCCTGATTTTTGTTTTGGACCATTTGGTTGCAAAAGTATTTTCATTGGATTGGATTTGTAGTCTAAATATTTTGAAGTTCAGTGAAAGTGGTTAGTTTTGGGTATTAACTGATCATTGTTTCAGTTCAGACAAATGAATGTTGTAAAATATTTAAGCATTCATGAATATAAGTGTTACATCTGAAGATAAAAATAATAGCATCTCATACATCAAACAAATTTTTTTGTAAATTTTACGCATTTTTAAATTGTTTGCAGATGGGCTCAATTATAGATGTAATAGTAACTGCAAGTAGATTTCAAATGGGAAAAATATGTTTTCATTTCTTGGGAGGTCACAGTAAATTTATATTAGTTACAAAATAATCTTTTGTATAAAAAATAAATAAAAAATAAATTGCATTTTATTATTTTTGTTTATTTTAGATCGTAGAATTGTTGTTGAAAAATGGTGCAAATCCTCTTCAGCCAAATATCCATGGTAAAACACCAGTAGATGTGGCACATTCTCAAGACATTGTAAAACTTTTACGAAAAGAAATTATTGCATCTAGCAGTGATAGTTCAAGTGTTGATGACATCAGATCTCCAACATCACCAGAAAGTAATTCTTCAACTTGTATGAAAGAAGACGACAGAAATTTAGATATAGAAGGTAAAATGCTGATGCTTATGTCCAAGCTTATATCTCCCTCTTGGCTTTGACCCAGAATTGTAAAAAGAAAAGAAAAGTTAACTGATCAATGATAAATTAATCTGAATTACCCAAACATTTATTTATTCAGTTTTGATTATACAGTACATTCTAAATATGCCTGAAATGAAGGGCTGAAATCATTTATTCATTAGGTGCTCCAGTTCTTTCCAATTCTGGGCCAAAGTCCAATTATGCCAATCTACAATAGCCCCTAATCTGATTCCCTTGACTAATAAATTTTGTTGTGGACTGCTGTAGGTCTTAAGGTATTACTTAGGTCAAACTAGAGCCATTTAGATTAAATTAGTAAAAAGCATATTCAAGTTCATCATATTCATTTTAAGCTTAACTGGCTATATATGTAGTTAGTTGAGCATATGAAATGTTGAGATGTGTGCATTTGAAACAGTATTTATTTTTGCATTTCAGTGTTTAAAAAGATCTAGAAATAAACAAAAATTAATACAAAGTGAAACGAAATATGTAAACAATAAGCAACATACACCAATATTTTCAGAAGTAACATGTATTTATAGGAACTGTAACTCTGCTTATTTGCATCTTTAATTGTTTTCAAAACAATATTTCTGGAACACTATGTTTAGAAAACTGTTGTGTTTGCTTGTACATATATTAACTATAACATAACCATGTGTCTTTAACTCATGTTTATATATTTATTTTTAGATTTTACATCAAAATTACCAAAATCTGAAGGTGGTTCAGGTCCGAGTAGTCGGAAAGTTTTAATTCCACAATCACCAGATAAACTTGCTTCACCGAGATTAATATTTAAATTTCAACGTGAACAGACAGAGGAGATGGACGATAAACTGAAAGATCCTCATTACACATCATATAGTGTTAAACTAGAAACAAGTGAAAATGAAAAAATGTTTCCCTCATTGGATAGTCCGGTGTCGAGTGTTGATAGTGATTTATATGATCCACAGTTGGATAATGGACCAAAAAATCGGATACATTCTGATAGTGTGGAAAGTACGTTAAATGTGATGGAGAATTCATCTAAATTTAAAGTTACTGCACCAGTATCTGATGTGGATATAAAAAGTTTTGAAAAATTAAGTAACTTGGAGCCTGATAATAGTGAAGACAGTGGGTCAAAATATCATTTAAAAATGATGGAAACACAACCATTCTCTCCGTTAAAATCATTTGATGATTTCAGCGATGGTGATTCAAAAGACTCCTTTAAAGGAATTTTAATAGAAAAGGGTAGAATTGAAAAAAGTTCTGAGGAACAACATACTACCCACATTCCACAAAAAGACTCTAATAACCACACAGACGATAACACTGTACAAAGTAGTAACATGAATTCTGGTGAAAATACAAAATCATTGAGTGAAGACATTTCAGATGAGTCTCATGATAAAAATCATTCATTCAGTGTGTGTACTACTGCTGATCGAACTCGTCTTTCTAATACGTTAAGGAGAAATAGTTGTGGAAGTGTTGTTAGTGGTAACCATAGTAACAGTAGTTTAACTTTCAGTGCTAATATTAGTAGTAGTAGTCATGAAAATATGAGTGTTTCTAGTGGATTAAAATGGGAACTACGCTCCACCGCTTCACCTAAAAGTGAAGACGGTAGCAATCATTCAAGTAAATCTGATAGTGCTTGTATTTCTGTTTCTTCACCTGGACGTAGTAGTGAAAGAATTGCGTCGAAGGTAGAGAAGGATGTGAAAGACAGCAGGGGGATCAAAATAGATTAACATTAGAAAAGACAGTAAAGATAAGGACCGAGGGGATCATAATAGACTTTCTGTGGAAAGTAAAGACAAAGACCGGAGGGATCACAGTAGACCCTCATCCCCAAAGGTTCCACCACTTAAAAAATTATCCCCCTAAAACAGGTTCATCTTCATCCAGCGACTGTGATTCTCTTAATGTGCATACGTCTAACATGCATTGCCGTATGTTTTGAACCCAACTCAAGAACAAGCATTAGGAATGACATTGTTCAAATGAGAATGCTTCTAATTCTTTGTTGCTACGGTTACACAAGAATCATCACAAATATTGTCATCTAATCCTGATATATCTCGACAGTCTTCACAAGAAGGCACAACATCCCCATCTGTGAAGACAGTGAAAAAATTACTCTAATGGACACTGAAGAAAATTGTGAATCAAATAAAACGGACGATTCAAAGTGAACAAAAAAGACACAGAGGAATCAAATATAAAAACAGATGACATAGATAATAACAAAGTGAAAGACAAGGAAAACAAAGAAAAAGAGGAAGAAAACACACAAAGGTCAACCAGAACATTACGATCTCATACACAAGCCAAACAACAGCAACAACAGAATAAAGATAAACAGGAACCACAAACATCACAACAGAAACAAGACAAAACTGGTAGGTTACCATGGAAACTGTTAATTTTGGCATTGTTCTAAGACATTTTTATTATGCTTACTGTTAATTCATAAGAGGGTAAAAGAGCTCAGAAATATTGGATTAAATTAAGTCAAGACCTCTTAATAATGAGATCATGTATTGTAATTATAAAACTTTAACCATGACAAAATACCCAAATTTGTACAAGCTAAACAAAATATTTTATGAATGCACTAAATGTGAAAATTTCAGATTTACTGTGGACAAAAATTTAGTAAATGATTAAGAGGTTCTGAAAAACATTCCAACCATTTTTACTGTGTATGTATATATTGAGATTTTCAGTTAATGTTTGGCATAGCTATGACTCTCGATGTAAAAAATGTCAGAACTACCTTGTTCCCACTCTAAAGACAAAGAAGAGGAGGGTATAATGGTTTACCCATGGCCTTGCATCCAAAACAAAAATTTTCATATCAGTTTCATCTCATCAACTACTTAATACAGCCACTTGACATTTTATATGCGAGTTTAGTATGAGGTCCCATGCAGCAAGTACAGATTTCAAATCTGGTAGACATCAACTTTCTGTTTACCAACTAAGTTTTTATTTGACATTTAGGGTCAATAGTTGTAGTTTTAAGTTAAAAGTGGGGTATACCAAGTCAGATTTTATTGTTTGAACCAAATTCATTTTACATGTATATCGTTTTAAGTTAATCTTAACCTTTGTAAACAATAACAGGTAATAATGAATCAACACAGAATGATGAAACGGGTAGCACATCAAAGCAAAGTAAATCTGAAGACGAGGAGATGCACATTCATCCCAGAAAACGAAAGTTGCGACCAAAGCCTGAAAGTTCTGCACAGGCACAACAAGATCAACAACAACAGCAGCAGCAGGCTCAGCCACCTCTACCAAATGTCTCTTATGAAATTCCGCCCAATCCGTTTGAGTTATTTTTAACAATGAGAAGACAGGTTTGTATAGATTTTACAGTAAATCATAATGTAGTATTTTAACCGTACATTATTACTGCATGCATTTCAGATATGAAATTCATTGTGTTAGCAGTAACGCCAGAAAGAATTTTAAAGAATGTTTTATAAAAATATTTCTTTGGAAGTTTTGGATGTATTGTATGCATACAAGGGAATTTGAAATGGATATTTTTATCGATACTTCTATAAATAACATCAGATCTTTACAGCAATGCATTATTTTAACAGTTGTGATCAGTATACATATTTAGTTTATTTCCATTTATCTCCCCTTTACTGGAAATTCAACTATCATTAAGCAACATAGGGAAAACAATTTGTTTTAGTATATAGTGTTTGTATCATTTTCTCCCAAAGCCTCTTAAAAATCGGATGGGCATGGGTAACAAGACAATTCTTCTATACAGTGAATACTTCTACAGTAGCTCAGACAGAGTGCTTGGAGAGTATATGGGTGTGGCCAAGACTTAAAAATAGATGGTGACTTCTTTCCCCAAGCATTCAGCATTTAGAAATGAAAGTCACAGTGTCCTTTGGAAGAGACCTTAAAACTTATACCCCATGTCATGGCAGGCATGGTATGTTTAAGCACCCTGTCCTGAGCAAACTGCAAAGGTCAAAATTTGTATGAAAGTAGAGATAACGACCTACTATACTACATACAACATCATCTAAACATATTTTCATATACAGAGAAGATATCTTTACATTTTGGGAGGGTACATATTATTGATATTATATTGCCACAACAAACGGTAATTATTGTTCGTCTTTTTTACTTAGAGACAGTCCTAAACTAAAATGGCTATATTATCATTTGGTTTCTCATGAAATGACCACAATATTTGTGTTTAAAAACAAAAATACTAACAAGGAAAAATACATGAAAAATCGAAATCATTACATTTATTCCTGTATATAGAGAAAAAAATCAGCAAATTTATAATAATCTTAATTGAACTAAGAACTAAAACACCCATTTTGGACCCCATGTTCTAAATCATTGATATTCACGCCTGAATCACGCCTGTGTCATAGACTTAATCACTTTGTCCACTTTCAAAAAATGTTATCCTAATGCTTTTTTACAAATTAAAACTTCAAAACTACATACTTCACGTTATCTGAAATAGATATTTCTTCTCCGTGATTTTGTCTAAACCGATGCCAATAACAAATGTGATATAATTGGTTAAAATTGTAATTGTTGACCTTATTTGAACCTTTTAATATATGCATATGAGGTCACCAAGGGAACATACTACAGCTGATTTTTAGTAAAAAATGTAAAATTCTCTCTATGTAGGAGAATATCGGAAAAAGTAAAAATAAAACAAAAAATATGTTTAGATGCGCTTTTTGTTTTAAAAACAAAATGTGATTGTTAGGCTTCAAAAACTTAAAAGGTGTAAAAGTATTTTATGAAAACGACTGTCTCTGAACATTAAAGATGAACAATAATAATGTATGTTATCTTTGATATTTTCAGATTGCTTGTCATCGGAGTTCTTTAGCTGTTGTTCAGCCCAAGGCACCTCAGGGATTTAAGGATTATCTGATGGTCAGAAGTACTTATGTTTTACAGGGTAATAATGCCAGCACTTTATCAGTACCAACAGTAAGTGTTCATACCTCACAACATATATACATGTAGTAATGGTATTGTGCTTTTACATGTATGTGTTGGTCTAAGCCTGTCAATGTAATATGATCCCAATCTTTTTCTCTGAAACCAGTGTGCAATTACCATCAACTTTGTTATGGAAGGTCTCTAGGTCGGCTAGACTAAAGTTTTGTTGTGATCCCTATGTAGGTTAAATTAATTTTGTTTAAATTTGAAGTATAGAAAGTAGAACAAAACAGTTATGGCCTGGACATGAATCTGTGACAGGGGATATCCTTTGTGAGTTTTACTCATAGTTTTTCTAGTTTCACATTTGTACTTTGTATTATTCCCATTATATTTTTTCCCAAAAATCCGAAGGGTCCTGGACCTAGTACCAAAAAGTAGTATTACAGGCCTGTAGTTAGGTGTTTTTATCTGTCATACATTGGTTTCTGAGCAGTGAATTCTGCTATCAGTTATCTATAATGTAATGATTATTGGAATACTGATCAAATACAGGCTAAATGTTTTCTGTATGTGGAATTTGTTATGTCATTAATTATGGGATATCTGTAGATTTTTACATGTTTACCTGTCGCAGGTAATAAAAAATATCCTACCAAAAATGTGTAACAAGACCAAATATTTCATTTTGTCATTCCTGTCCAAAATATTTTTTTTGAAAGATCTTGCCAAACTACATTATTGTGAGCAATTGTATTATACCATAAACTATCATTTATTTTGTATGTTTAATTTTGTCTTTTTCAGCTTTCTCCACCAAACTCTGTCACTGGTTCCATGAGAGATTTATTTATTGAACAGGAAAAAGCCAGATACAAATTACGGCTTCAGCATCTTACAGAAAGGGTAGGTGACAGATTATAATTCAATAAATGTGTAGTTGAACCTGTTTAAACTGAATATGTGACCTTGTGGACAGAAAACTTTGTTTGTAGAAGTTATTGTCTACCACAGGTTAATTTTACAAAGAGTATAAGTAGTATAATCCTTAAATATAGTTCAGTTTAGACAAATTTTGGTATACTCCATGTTCAGTTTTCTAAGTTCCTAAAATATAAAAATCTGTTTACACAAGTTTTGGTATAGGTGGTTCACAAACAAGTTTTGGTATAGCTGGTTCACAAACAAGTTTTGGTATAGCTGGTTCACAAACAAGTTTTGGTATAGGTTGTTCACAAACAAGTTTTGGTATAGGTTGTTTACAAACAAGTTTTGGTATAGGTGGTTCACAATCTGATGAAAAAGTATACAGTTAGTCTATTTTAATATTAGAGTAATTGTAACAAATAAAGTGTGACATATTGTGATTATATTCAAAACAGTGATAAATTAAACTGTTTATACCTATGTTCCTGGTTTAGACCCATTCAGTGTTTAAAAATACTCTGCCATGAGATCATGAATGATCTATATAATCCGGGTTCAATTTTTCAGTTCCTTCCAAAAAAATCCTGCTATACAATAGAAGCCTATAGTATAATTTATGCATTGAATAATAAGCCATGCATTTAAATCCCAATTTTGAAATTTTAAAATAAGCTTTGTTTGGACAACTCTAGTTAATAATTTATATATGATGTTTTATTGTTATGGTAATTAACTACATTGAATTTGATATGATTCTGAAGCATTGTCATTTGTTATTTACTTTTGTACAGGAAAAATTGGTTCTGGCTAAAGAACAGGAAATCATACGCGAACATGGTCGAGCAGCGAGAGCTTTGGCCAATCAGAGTCAACCATTAAGTGTGTGTACAATACTTCGTGAAGATGAAATTTACAATAACATGGATTACGAGCAGGTTAGTAATGCTTTGTTTTTGTTCTCATTAATATCTCTAAAAAGTTGCTATGTTGTGTATGTCAAGATTTGTCATTTTAGATAAATAAATGCTTGACTGAAATCACTTTAACCTGGGCTGAGATTAATAAGTTTCGGTAATAAACAGGAAAAGTTTTACTAATTATAATTTAAAGATGCATTTACTTTTCAAAAACCAAACTGTTAAACTTACTTTTTTCTACATTAACCCTTTCATTGGACAGAACACCAAACTACTGTATGTCATTTTGATATTGGGTAGTCCATTTTACAGTTTTTGCTGTAAAAATTTTAAATATTGAAAATGAGTGAAAACTACAGAAAATTGTCAAACAAATGGTGATATTCTTCAATTTTCAACTTGCTATAGCTATTTAATGTAATTAATTACTTTACAATTGATTTTATTTTTTAGGATGAAAAGGAAAAGAATACAAGATCTCGCTATAATGGTAGACAATTTTTGTCTTGGATAAAAGACGTGGATGATAAATACGATAAAATCAAGGTAATAAGTTGTAAAGGCTTGCTTGGTAGGAATTGTGTTTTACGCACATGTCAAGATTCTTTAATTTATTTGAGGAAGTCGGTTATGACGGAGGAATCAGAGTACCTAGAAAAAACTAGTGAATCGACATTTTATTTGTAATATAAAGTAGGTTGTGATTACCCATGTGGTGAGAGGAACTGATCCCTTGGTTTAGACCGCCCTAAAATTAATTGGGTTGATATTTTTTATAACCCCAGGAAACTGCTGGCAGAGACAGATGTATATTAAACATTATCTGGCAGAGTAATGTACACACTATAGCAAAATCTCAAAAAGTTGCAAAGCTTGTTTGAAAACTTCCAAATTAGAATTTTCAATCTTAAAAATACACAAGATATTTCATTTTTTATAAAATTGGTTACCATTAGCAGTATATTAAATAACTAAGTGCTGTTTTGTACACCAATAATAGGAACCCGATATATTTTGCCCTTGCAAACATACTTGAATGACATACACATAAAACATGTTATAAATGTTTGTATAATATATTTTGTTTCAGGAATGCCTGTTATTAAGACATCATCATGAAGCAGAGTCTCTGTTTGCAGTTCAGAAGATGGAATGGGAATGGAAACTTAAAGATTTAAAACTTTGTGACCACAAAACTGTTCCTATAATAGATGAATTACATGTACCCATGGTTCATGTTAACGATGACTTTGAGCTTTTACCGTCATAGCATAATTTTACAAATCTAGTTGGAACAAATTAATTTTACCATCATCAGTTTGTGCTAGCGACTCAGGAAGTTCAAGCATTGATTTGTCAATGAGTGTTGTGATAGCTTTGTTAAAGCTTATGTTTGTGATTGTTAGGTAAAAATCTCTGAAAATTGGGTCTGTATTGACAGTTCATAACTGGGGTTGTTTGGAATGTCCTAGCATAAAAAGTGATACATGTTTGTAAGGGGCACGTGATTTGCTCCCTAGGATATTAGCTGCAGAAAAGGGTGGAGTGTAGCTTCACAGGCTTAACCTGTTGAGACGGACCATCATTTTGTTTTATTGTCAGTTGTAGTAAAAAAAAAATCTTGTCTTTCTGTCTGTATTTTTTGTTATGGTCTTTCTGTTTTGTTTTTCTCTTTGTTTTTATTTCGAGCAGTTGTTAAAGTAGTTCGTAGACTTGGTTCTTTATATATATATATATATATAATATATATATATATATAGATTTATTTATATATTGTGCACAAATTTTAACTTTAAAGTCTTTGGTTTTTATTATTTTTTTCTGGCTTGGCCTTTAAAATTAAAAAAAAAATTAGTTGAGATTTATGTTTGAATTTAGAATAATAATTTTCACAGCTTCCCACCTAAAATAATTGTTTGCCTCCATAACGATTAGTCGGGGGTAGTAAGTGTTACCCCTGTCTGTCTGTTTGTCCGTCAGTCTGTCCACATTTACAATCCATCAATCCCACTTACATGGGCAAGGGTTTTCCACATAACTGCTCTTGCAGTTTTCAACCAAGAACATTTTTATTATGCAGCTTGTTTCTTGATATATTGAAGATGTACACATGATCAGGAGTTTGATAATTCTGAAAGTTACCAAGTTTTAAACTTTAACACCCATATGTACATGTATGCCTGAATTGACAATAGATTTCCTTCAGAACAACTCTTACAGTGTTATAACCTTTAGTCATTTAGTCTCACAGGATATTGGTACATGCATATTTTTGGGGATTTTAAGTTACAACAATTTCTTGAAAAATACCATGATTTGATCTTTTGACTTTTTCACTATAATGTATGCATAATAGGAAATATTTTAATTATTATTATTTTTTTTTTTTATTCTACAACCCTTTATTTCACAAGACATTGTGATAATATAGATGTGCATGTTTTTTAGATGTTGGTGTCTTGACAAATTTTATGAAAAAATATCATCTTGTGAACCTTATTTAGTCATATGGACATGCACACTTTTATTTCAAAATTATACAGTATATTAGGACTTACATTCCTAATAATTTTGAGGCGGAAATTTATTTTGAACTTTAAACTACTGCGGGGGCGGCATCATTTGTGTCTTCTTACAGATATGGGTATTCTTTATGATACTCACCACATTTTACCAATTGTGTGCTTTGGGGGTATGTCTGTAGGGGCATGTATCTATCTAGTTTTTCCTCATTATGACCTGACTTGCATACTTCTGTGTTTTATACATAGTGTGTGTGTGTGTGTGGTTTACGGACAATCTATAAAATTAACTTGTATATAAAGGCAACTAGAAACATTAGACAAAACAGCTTCATTAATATATACAAATCCTGACCTCTCTATCTACCAGTGGAAGTGATAGCTTGAGGTAAAGATGTCAATCTCAACCATTGGAAGACGATAGGTTGAGAGTTCAGAGTTCAATTTTCATGCATTATTGGAAAAATCGTTGTTGGAAGTCAAGAGTTTAATTTTAAGTGTGTGTGTGTGTGTGTGTGTTTGGTGGGTCATCTGTAAGATTGTCCATTTTACCATCATTGTAAATACAAATAGATAAGACAGTGGTTTGTAAATTTAGACTACACGTTAAAATAAATTATTTTTGTTGGATATCATCATCATTCATGGAGAAGTAGTGATATATCATTATTTGTGTTATAAATATGGCTTTTATCATCATGATGATCATTGTCATTATTATTTCTCTGTAACTTATACATAATGCTGTTGTATTTACAAGTCATACATTCTATTTGTTGCATTTGAAGTTCTGAGAAAGTTATCATTTTATTTTGCAATGTCATTAAGTGAAATTTTACTGGCATCTTCATTGACAGATGAATAATAAAACTATAAGAAGATTACTTTTGATTTATGTTTAGTTTTAACTGAGAAGAAAAGTATGAAAGGGTTCCATTTGTACCTTCCACTAAGATTCAATTTTAACCAAGAAGAAAATTATGAAGGTTCTATTTGGACCCTCCACTAAAATTCAATTTTAATTTCAATTTTAACATGTGTATCCACCAGGGATGTGGGACGGCAGAGTAAGAACCTGCATAGGTAGCTACATCCGCCAAGTGTGTAATAAATATTTAGATGCAAGGAACATGAACCCACAGTACATGAAACATGTCGAGAGCAATCCTGGACACAGAGACAATACGCTATCAACATCCCTGAAGCCTCAACAAGCCCAGGCCCGCAACATAACTTTCTCAAAAAACATTTTGCATCAAATCTTTAGTCCAAATCCGTTTTATTAGGTGAAATCCTGGACTCTTTGTACAAGTAGTTACTACTGGAATGGTGAAGGTTACCGAATGAATCCAGTATGGATTAATGGCCTGTCGACGCAAGCCCCAGTCTCACTCGGGAAGATCCTACTGTGAGAAAGTTTGTCAGTATGCCTACCAACGGTCAGTACTTTTTTTAGGTAGTCTGGTTTCCTCCACCATCCCAAAACTTCATTGTCTTGAAATAAGCGAAAAAATCGTAACTTGTCTCTAGACCAAAGCATTTCCAGCTTAGTGATATTGAAAGTAATTATATGTAAATTTTATTGTATTTAAGTGCCCACTTTATCTCTACCTTGTGGACCATGTCCATTAAACATAATTATATGTACAATTTTTATACCATGGTGGTATATAAGTAAATAAAAGTTTAGATATAAAACTTTTTATTGATAATGGTACTTGTATATTGGTATGTATGCACATCAAAATTTGATTTTCTTAAAACAATCGAATGTAAATTGCGTAACGATGGCATTTTCTTTATACCATATATTATGTAAAGTCTATTGTCAGAAGTAGTAAATGACCTTATTTAATAAATACTGAACAAAATATAACATGCGCACACACAGGGGTAATATAAAAGTGAAAACTAATGACATTTCTTCAATATTACAAGACCACATAGTCTCACTCATACTTGAAACATATTCAAAATACAAATAACAATAGAGTCAGAAAAACACAAGAAGGTTTGCATCTAGAAGTGACAGAAATAGATGGAGCAAAACAAGATAATTTTCACTAGTTGCAAATAAAACTAGAACTGTTTGGAGATCTAAATACCCCCCAACATCTAATGTTTTCCCGCGACCTTGACCTTTCCATGACACGAGGTCATGGGTATTTCTGCACATGCCAAACAAGCGGTGGAAAAATGACCAAAAATACACAAGTACTTCACACAATCCTAAAGCATTGTCATCTAATGGGTCATTGAATCATGCTCTGTCCATTTAAATATTTTAACTTGATTGTAATATTATTTATCTTGATACAGTCGCTACTTAATTCTTCATGAGAACAAACAACTAGATTGTTTATAGATGGTCACCTATAACAAATTCCAGGATAACTGCCACAAGGAACGTCACTGGTAGCGTTAATCGTATACGGTCTTGACCTACAGAAAACAAAAAATTACAATGAGTGAACATAACAACAATACTAGTAATAATAATAACAATGATAACTAGAGATTGTAACTGGGATACCAGTTACGTATGATTCCCCACCATCCATAAATAATTTATGGCATATATCTGGTGAAAAGACCATAGCAGGGTTGTAAAAGTCTGTCGTCAAGGAAATCGCCAGTTGTAAAATTTTGTTGCCAATTTCATTACTGTGTCGCCAAAAAGGGTAAATCTTGTGATTTTTACGTCACATGCGTTTTTAATGTTGTGTATATATTGCCTTGATGAACAATTACATTTTAAAGGCAGTTATGTATAAAGTACATTTGTACCGCGCCGACCTGGTAAACTAAAAAATCATACCTTGATTGCTTTTTAAAATTTCTTTGAAAGTTAAAGTAGATTTGAATTAAAGTTTTCGGTTGAAAAAAATCGTACATTGGAAGGCCTTCTCGGCATAGGAAGTGACGTTTTCAATGAATTTTATTGAATAAGAAAACTCGTAGAACCCCTCTCAGGCCTCTGATTTGGCGTCGCCGCGTGTTACAATGAATGAACACGTATGGGAGGGTTTGCGTTGGGCATCGCTAACTGCGATTTTTTTTCCTTAACTTGCGACAAAACACGGCGCTTTGCGATTTTTCTGGCCACAAGTTTTCAAAGTTCACCGGTATCTTGGTCACCAGTAATTAAAAGGTGATAACACATTGAAGCCAGTGACGGATTGGCGAGTGTCACTGAATAAACACAGTAATTAACGACTGAGTTGATTAAGATCGTTGTCTTAGGTGCGAATGTAAGACCTTCTAATGATGGGCAGGTAGATCCAAGTAATATTGGAGCGTGTCGACACTGCCTGAGGATATACCCAGGTGCCCTCCCGATGTCGTCAGACAGTATAAACACCGATGGACTCGGAATTATTGTAAAATCCAAAATAAAATATAATAAAAGTTACCCTTTGTGATGTTTATTTAATATTTTTTCTAAAAAGTTTATTGATTAATAATCGTGATTCAATGCACAATACACATCATATATAGGAGGTCATCTGTTTGTATTTTAATTACGCGGTTTGAGGTTGATGATCATAACGATACATCTACTCAGAGATGGACAATTTTATAAGAAGCATGTATCTTAACTCTGTGTATAGTGTGTTGAAATTGTTTGACGCTGTATATATAGTCCGATTTAAAAGATTGAAAAATATTGAAAAAAACGTACTTTTCAACACGTTGAGGTACACATTAGTCTAGGTGTATTATACGGAATAAATCTCATATTGTTATTTCCAGCATCTAAAAGACTCAGATCTTCATTGCTATATAGATTATTTTGGTGTTTTTGATGCAAAAGAAAAAAAGTCGACTCTCGTTAATTCGAAATCGGTTGAATCACAATTTCCCTTAAATCGAAATGATACAAATGGTCCCGTCAGATCGCTATGTATTTCTATGTAAATTTGTTAGTTAATTCGATATGCCGAATTTGAAGCGAATTTTCAGTCCAAATTACGAAATATTACGAAAATTCCCATGTTTAAATCGAAGTGCACTTTCAGTCAAAATTACGAAAATTCCAATGTTTAAATCGAATAAAAAAGACACAAAAATATTTTATCTTAAACTTGAACAATACCTGAAATAATTGTGAAAAGTGTTAATAGTAACAGAGTGGCGGCTTACTCGGAAGATTCATTTCCGACTAAAACTACAAATTTTTGTACTCTACATACCGGTCATTAGGAAAGTGTCAGTCAGTAAAAGGAGACATTTCATTGGTGTAAACTTAAAAAGTGGGCAGTCTTCTACTTCCACAGTCAGTGATTAACAGAAAACCCCAAAGCCATTTGATCTATCAAGGCAAATTGTATACACCATTCAGCTCATTGTGTAAGGTTTTAATAACAGGCGTGTGACGTGACAAGCTGTGGTTTTAAAAATCGCGAAGTTTTTGATGGTCACTAATCGGATTAACTCATAGGTGAAAGCATTTGCTTGGTATGATTAAAGTGTCGTAACCAGCTTATGTCCATTCAGAATTAGTTTCCCCGGGTATTTTACTACGTATTCAATTAAGCAATGTACACCCACCCACCAACCTTCAAGATAACGAAAATGAACACGTCTTGATTATCTACACAGGCAACAGATTATTGGTACCAAATTTCATCTAAATCCATCAAGCCGTTCCCGAGATATTCTACAGCATATGGTCCTGACAGAATAATAATAATAATAAAAAATAATAATAATAAGAAGAAGAAGAAACAGAATGAAAACAATACGATTCCCCACCTTCGGTGGTGGGGAATCATAATAAATTAAAAACGTACACATACACACAAAACGCCAACCAAGTGTCTCGCTCCAACAGCGCAAGATTGGTTATTCTGGCATCATTTGGTGATGTTTCTTATTAAACTAGTTAAGTGCCAAGGACTGTCTGGCCTAGCCAAGTCACTTGAATAATCGGTTGCTGCAAGTCAGTGGTCTTTAAACCGATGTCCGGATCATAGCAGGCACTGTGTTGAAAGGCGAAGTGTCAAAATCGCATTTTATATATTAGTCCGACTAATCAGACCACTAAACCCCCATTTTAATTTTTGACTTGTTGGAGGTTTGTGGTCTGACAGCTTCCATTATTGAATTCTTGAAATTTCTGGCGAAAACGGCAGAAACGAAACACGCGTCGATAACTTCCAGTATTTCCTTACCTCGCTCTTGCTGACAACATGGAACACTTCCTAAAACATTATTCTACCCATTCATGCTTAACTTTTAATTAAAATCCATCGATATCGGTAGAAATACAAGGTTTTCTGATGTCTCTTCAGCTCTCTGTCACTTTGGCATCGTGAAGACATTTTTTATCTGCATTGACCAATCAGATCGTGCGTTGCATTTGGATGGTGAAACTCGCAGTTCTATCTTTAGAAAGCACATGGCGATGTTTATTTACATGAGTAATTCACGTTATTAATGGTGTTTTCACACGTATAACATATTATTTTAGTTATTTCATTTTTATAAATATCATGTAAAGACATGTGTTCTAAATCCAGTGAAGATTTTCCATCATTTTTCTCGTTTATATCTAAATGAATTTTTTCTGAAATTGGGTAATTTACTATCATATCTGGAACTTGCATGTTCTCCTGAAATGCTGTTAAGTTTTGACCTATATTTTGTAGGTCGTAGAGTTATTTTTTTTAAACCAGTTGTAATATATAAAGTTCAACACAAGAGTACTTGTTAGCAAATTCTCTTGTATTCATCCCGACCACACTAAATTTTGTCATAGGGTTTAATTTTTAACTGTATTTTGCATGAACATACATATATACATAGATATGCTATAAAAAATCCAAAATTACTGGAATAATATTTCCAGATACTAGAAAAAGATGAAAGGGGTCAAGAATATAAATTTTTATTTTAAAATACAGTATACAGAGAAGATGCTACTCCATTTGAAAGTCTACATATAAATCTGACAATTATATCTCTAAATATTTTGCATACATTTTAATGTTAACTTTTGTAAAGTATTTAAACGTCATGTAAATCACAGGGTAAAACACAATTAATAACGCGAATTACTCATGTAAATAAACATCGCCATGTGCTTTCTAAAGAAAGAACTGCGAGTTTCACCATCCAAATGCAACGCACGATCTGATTGGTCAGTGCAGATTAGTAATGTCTTCATGATGCCAAAGTGACAGAGAGCTGAAGAGACATCAGAAAACCTTGTATTTCTACCGTTTTCGCCAGAAATTTCAAGAATTCAATAATGGAAGCTGTCGGACCACAAACCTCCAACAAGTCAAAAATTAAAATGGGGGTTTAGTGGTCTGATTAGTCGGACTATTTATATATATAAACTGGAACTTGGGATAGGGCGGGACATACATTCCAATATAGGGACCTTTTTTCATGTATTTACATTTTTATGTTAAACGCACATACTACTACAGTACATGTAGATTCTGTTATATCAATAGCAACATTTTGACATAAATTGCATTCATACTAATCCATGTCCTAATCACAATCCAGATGCAAAGTAAACACTTTGGAACTGACAAATTAGGGTAGACACGTGGACTTCCACCAGGGAAGTGAGGCCGGGTGCTCCGGAAGGGTAAGCGCCTCCTGTTTAGCTAGCTATACCCACCACTTGTGTAATCAAAATTGTGTGAAAGGAACATGGAACTAAGGGACGTCAAATATATTATTCTGCATATTGCGATTCTGGTCTAATTACACACATTTTGCAAAACTAATATTGTTTTGAGTATTACTTGATCAGATAAAGTCTATTTTATACTGAAACGGAAAAACTCGGATGAGTCAACATTGTATTTAACTACTTTCCCTCATAGATACAAAGATACTGTTTTTCTGATTACGTCATTACAATAAGCATTTAGGTTAAGGTTTCAAGCTCTTGCCATACCTTTTCCGCCGTCGTTGCTAAAGCTATATACAGTTCGATAAAGGCGGGGATAGGGACAGATAATCTGATATGTAGCTTACCACTCTTTGGGATGCATTGTACATTCTTGCTATCCCATGAGCCATCATTACCACAAACAATTACCGCTGATATACCAGGATTATAACCGTTGTTACAATTCAGAAAAGCCCTGGAGCCGGCAATGTACCCTGTTGAATTCCACTGTCCATTGGTAATGTCTGGTGGCAAACCACATGACGTGACTGCAAATAAAAATATTCATAGGAATAAAATCATGTGATGGACAATATTCCTTTTTCTGAAATTATGAGATAAAACGCGCATAAGCTGCATACAACTTTTACATAATATGGAAATCGAGGGGATAAATTAAACCATATTTTATATATGCCATTCTCTATTTGCATGAAGAGAAAAGTGTTGCAGTATTTAAATAATTTCACGTTTGCTATTGAAAGCCCGTAGTTCTCTCCGGATACAAAGGTTCTATCTGATTGCCTCTTTATAAGTGAAAATATTTCAATAAGGCGTAAAACACTAATCCAACCAATACAACAATCGGCTATGTTTATGTGTCTCAGTGACTTGTACTAATAATTCTTATATACCTGGTTGTGCAGCCTGCTCCAGAACTTCAAATTCTTCAGATATCTCCTTTGTTAACATAGCAATGTCTTCAGAACCAGTGGTCTGTAGATCGTACATACAGTCAAAGTTTCCACCACAAACTGCATTATCATCACTCATAACAGGTGCCACAAAGTTAGGTGTAAATGAAGGATCAGCATAGTCGTTGTAAGATTTACCAATCGGATACGTAAACATCGAGTCTTCAGCGGTTATTCTCCCTGGTTAATGAAAAAAATCAGTCCAATTATATATGCCCAAAAATACTTTGGCTTGCAATGATAACTACCCGGATATTACATTTTGAACACACCTGATCTGATGTTTTGCGCGATTGAATGATAATGATGAGTTCAGTTAGTCAGTTAGACTGCTAGTTAAAATCCTCAAAAACTAAGGTTTACTCCAATACAGGAAGCAATTTCCGGAGCTAAATTTTGTTAAATTTAATTTGGTCCTTTGGATATTTTTTCAACCCCTTGGGGAAAAAAATTGGTTTCAAACCATTGGTCCAAGTACTACTGATGAGAAATTGTATTCCGAGACGACCGTCTAGTGTTGTAAAATTAACACGCAGTCTGGTATAATACATGTACTAGAATGTGATCTAGAATACCGAGTTTTATTGAGATTTTATGTCATTAAACCTACATTTCTCTCCGAACTGGTAATGTATCTGTCGTAATGGAGACATAGCAGCTATAAAAGTTCTGTTATCACTCTGTAAATCGTTGTCTGGATTACCATCGTAATCACCCAGTAGACCTTCAACTTTACCTACAATAAATCAATTGATACAATATATACAGTATAAATCAAATCCTACATTACAAAAAAAAAACAACAAATATACCAATCCATGTGCAAATCACTGTCCGAAAAACAAAGTTATAAACTGACAAAAGTTAAACACGTGAACTACAATCAGGAAAGTGAGACAGTGTGTTCCGGAAGATTAATCACTTCCTGCTTAGCTAGCCACACCCACCACATGTGAAATAACAATTGGGGATAAAAGAATCGATTTGAGACGTGCACGTCACAGAATCTTCAAAAACGAAGAAATTAAAGATTATCTTTCAGTAGCAATTAGCACTAGTAAACAAGTGCTGAATACAGCTATAAATTGTGAATTCAATAACGTTTCCGATCGCTTGTTCTGGGACACACATTAATTTCATTACATGCACCACAAACGGAAAGGCTTTGTTTCAGTGAGTTTATATGTTGTTCAAATCCAAACCAACAAGCACCAATTTTGTTGCTTTGACCGATGTATATTCAGAGTAGGACATTTTATTTTCCGTTATAAAGTGGCACTACCAAGTGTCTATAACATACTAGTATACGTCTTATGAAGTCTTTTGAAAAACACAACAGTATACACATGGTAACAGATATGAGTACTTTTTATTATCCTAAGGTATTAAGAGATAATTAAATACAATAAAAAATTTACAACATGAAAGCCTGACACCGTTAAAAAACTACAAACAGGTTTACCCTTCAATCCAGTATCGGATAAACAGGTTATAATGTTAATTAGGTTAGCTGTAGCCTTCACTGTAAATGACACCAGAGGTTTGGTAAACATCACTAAGAACTCCTTTGTGTTGTTTTCTTGTGCTTGAAGTAAGAGCAATGATCCACCTGTAAAATGTAATAATATATATAGTATACTTATAATCAGACACATGAGATATTCAGTATAAATACGTGCATGACTAATCCACCCTAGTCTTGTCAGTTGCCCAAGTGTTGTAAAAATAAAAATATTCATTTGTCTCGAACTTTTCAAAATAAATAAAAAAACATATCATTCCGTGTCAAAATGATAATCCCAAAAGCTAAGTTAAAATTTAAAGACTGGGAAATTAAGTTAAAGCACATGGACGCCCACCAAAAAGTGTGATCGGGTGTTCCACCACCATAGACAGGACAGAAATGCTTCAAGAAGAAGTTGACGAAGAGTAATGTGTGTAATCCAAACTTTCTAGTATTTTTAGTATTTTTGTCGATTGTAAACGGTAGAATTCGAATTTTAGATGAATAAAAACAAATAATTCTATTCATTCTATCGAGGAAAGATAATGTTTCGTAGAAAAATATGCTCGTGAATGACTATCTTAATAGAATTTTTTCAAACCATCAAACAACAATTTAAAGAATATATATATGTAGCAATTGTATATTCAAAACCTAGTGTTATACACCATTTTTGAATTTGATAATTCAATTCATTAAACATGATATATAGCACTAGGAAAAATGTTATACGACATACCTTTAATATCCAGCCATCGCGCATCATGGAAATCTACAGGTTCTCCATTCAAGTATACATCGGCCACTCTGATAGAATTTAATCTTACTTCCACTGTGTCAGAAACATTTTCAGTTCTAGCCACAATGGATGTGAACACACTTGCACTCTTCTTCACACCTGTTAATATAAGTTTAAGTTAAAGTCTGTCCCGAGCCATTAGGCCCATCAGGCCGGAGCTTATCCCGGTTTCGGTGGCGTTAAGCGACTGAGAGTACAAGACTCTCCCGTGAATGGGACGCCGGTCGCAGGGTTAACCCCCAGCATTTTGCTGGTACTCATTTATTTTTCAGCTGAGTGAACTGGAACAACGTGAAATTATGTGTCTTGCTCAAGGACACAACACATCGCCCGGTCCAGGGATCGAACCCACGACCTTCGAATCATGAGTCCAACGCCTTAACCACTAGGCCACGCGCTTCCACCTGTTAATTTAAGTACAGGTATAAATATCTCCATACACATCTATATGAACTTTTGTATTATTCAGTATAAGCATCTTTATAATATCTGCATTCATATTATATGTATAACACCAAAGAAGTCTGGAAGCCCTTGTGATTATGGACAAACTAATGTAAAAGATCATTCTGAACAGGTTCTCTACAGGAACATAATAAAATATGCAATAATGAATGTCGTGTAACTGGTAGATTCCGGTTCGAAACAACAAAACAAATCAAAACAAACTTACATACTAATTCATATCCGAATTACAATCCAGACGCTAAGTAAAAACTTGGATACTGACAAGTTACCTAAACGCGTGAACTTCCACTAGGGAAGTGAGGCCTGAAGCTCCGGAAGATTAACCACATAATGTCAAAGCAATTAATCTATTTGTACATTATCATAAGGGATTGCATGTTGCCTGATATACCTTCACCACGGAACCATGCTTTCTCAACAAAGCTTATGTACGACATTTGTATCATTTTCCCGCGGTTTTAAATTCATACCAATTTACTAGTATTTAATAAAAAGGAAAGTATAATTACCGTTTATCGTAACAGCTTCCATCCTAGCTTGAGCTGTAAACTTACGATCTACATCTCTCATAAATACATACTCCCCAGCTCCATTAAATGTATACGCCAAACCATCTAGTGTTTTTATGTGAGGATCACCATTACCCCGAGCTGATAAAAAGAATGATTATAATTCATAATAACTAATGAATCTGACAAGTAAAGGTACGTGTGTACATTTGAAATTCTCTTGGATTTTAAAAAATATCCTTTTTCCTGTGACATATCCCAGATACATCTTCATTGTCAAAAATACCTTTTATTTCATTTCACACGTAATACATCGGTTGTTCCATGTGCAATGTTTCTTCGTGGTGCACTTTTTTATGCATCTTGAATTTTCAGCATGACCTGTTTCGGTTGCATTGCATATTGAAAAAATACACGTTGTTCAGCTACACATGTCTTTATTTTATTTTCACGTTTTATCAGTGTATATTGATGATATAATGATACAGTCAAAATAAGTCTTTCCCTTCCTATTTAAAAACCAGCTGTAGCATGATGAAAGAATGTGTATGAACATAAAAGAAAACCCTATGTACAACTTGGAAGCAGTTAATTTTGCAATAAAAAGTTAAAGTTGGTAGGTGTATTTATTACACTAGTGGATGCTAACATCACATTTATTGGTCATGTATAGTAACCAGTATATGATTTCCCAAAAAACTTGCCCTTTTATACCTATCTTTAACATCGCTGAGATATTACGGATGACTCTTACAATAATGTCGGGTACATTTGACTCTTTTCAATATTAAAAATACAAGATTGGAAACTACATATGATTTACCTGGACGAGGTGGTACATATCCTTTACAGTCACTGGCTGGTCTACGTTCAAAGAACTTAGGACATGTGTTACCAACTATATTAGTGGTCATATCAATAGCTGTCAAACTCAGTGGTCTTCCTGGTCTTCCTCCTCCACTGTTACTTGTTTCGTTTTGGTATAGACAACATTGCAGATACGGCACGATGTCAAAGTAAAAGTTAGATAAAAATGGGATGTTGCCATCTGATCCAAAATAATGATGTCTATGAACGGTACCACCGCCATCCAAGTTCCTAGCATCCATCAGATTACCAGTTTTATCATAGCAACAAAGCCGACCAGTACCCCTCGATCTGAAATATACACAATAACATCGCAATTATAGTGCTTAACCTTCCGGAGTACCCGGCCTCACTGCCGTAGTAAAGTACATGTGTTTAACTAAATACATATATGCCGTTTTTCTGGATTTTACTATTATGATTTGAACATAGACCAGAATGTTTGTGTTTGTAAAGATATATGTCAAGAGCATCATATATGCCACTTCTTTAAAGAATAAAAATAAGGACATAAGTACACGTATTTCTAAACTACATCCTACACCAGTTAAAAGTTGCAACATTGCTATACAACCGTCCAATATGTCAGGATCAGAAGAATTTTTTAATCTCGATTCAGTGGTTTTAATGTGTTTCTATTGTTTGGATGTTTCTTCCATTCACGTATATCGTTTCGTTTTCTTAGTTGCGATGGTTGTTTTCAAGTCTAAGGTCTTAAAGAAATAAAATACTCGCAAAAATGCAAAAAAAGATTAAAACATAATCTAGATCATCTACAAGAAAACCATTGTTTGTAGTAGGACATACATTTCACATTTCAATGACATAATGTACATATATATAAAACATGCCAATGCAATACTTATGTAAGACGTATTACAATCATTACTAGTATCCAAAAATGAATTGCGATGTTTATATTAATAAGTACCTTTGTAATGTTGCAGATAAGTTACATTGGTTCTTTTAATCCTGACAAAACACAGTATTATTTACTAAGGTTAGACTCTAAACCATGGAAATCAAATCAAATTGCAATACTTACCCAAGAACATTCATACGGACGCAGTGGTCAGCGCTTCCATGATGAATGCAGTTCAATGAAGAAGTATCTCCAGTTGTAAATGAATTACAAAGCGGGTCTCTATGGAAACGACCAGTATCAAGCAGTGCTTGTCTCAGGGTACATGGACATGGCGGAGAATCATCATTAGAAACTGCCTGTAGTTTCATATCGTTGAATACCAAACTGAACATAAAGTCCTGGACACGGTGTTTGACGGCGGGACAACTGGACAAGGAAATACGTCGGACCATGCTGCTTCTGCGTGCCTTTGAATATAAAAATTACACATAAAAAGAGTATAGATACAAGTATAGGAGAACCTACTTGGAGAGCTAGAACAAAACGCCCAATGTCATAAACTGTAGAACAAGATGAAAGAAAACATTTTTATGTACTAGTAATTCTGCAATTGTAGATAGTAGTTTACTATTTATCTTTATGAAGGGTTTTTTTATATTTTATCTCCAACTTGAAAACTTTCAAAATAAATTCCTTTTAACTGTTATGTTTGCTTTCTATGCGGAACAAAGCACTTTTTGCTTATCGTATACTGGATGAATACAACAACACACGGTATCGAATAAAATAGTACATCCGAGCAAATGTGATTTGTCCGTCTCTAGGCTTCTTTTTGTTGATGTTACTGATATGAATTTGATTCGTCTCCACCATTTAATAATAAAATTTTGGCGTAATAAAAAATTGTGATAAATCGAGTGAGACTTAGAGCTAGAATTGTGTTATTGATACTCACCATACGTCAGTGCCATCTGCTGGCGAAAGTCTGAACAAGGCCACATAAATTCTAGGTAAAAATTGGAACGAGGCCCTTTCCTGATCCACTGATATGTTAGTAAAAACTGTTCCACCGTGTAACCAATCTAATTCAAAACTTTGTTCCTGGAAGACAAACCAAAAACCAACATACCAATCCACATCCAAATCAGAATCACAAATCAAATTAAAAACTTTGAAAATAGCAAGTGAGGCTGGGTGTCCCGAAAGAGTAAACACCTCTTGTTTAGCTAACTACATCCATCATGTGTGTAATCAAAATTTAAAATAAAAGGGACATAGAATTATGGGACGTTAAATATATCAAAGATGACTTTAAATACAGAAATATCATACTTATGAACAATACTGTGATGACGTCCATAACAATTTATGAGGGTCTTGATAAGCCTAGGCTTGCAATATCACTGCGTCGACAGCCTATTTGTAAGTGCTTGCTTCGTTATAACGATAAATTAAATGTTATAAAATAATATAAGATAGAGAAAATTCGAGTTTAGGAAGCTTATCCAAAATTAAAAAAAACTACCTTAAGAATTATGTAAAATATGTCTAATTTGACAAATTGGTCATTAAACGGTATTTGTTGTTGATCCCATGTCAACTCCACAGTCTGGCCGAATTTCCATCTTTTAGGATTAGAACGAATTAGTAAAGGATTTGTATTAGCTATTCACTGAAATAAAACAAAAAATAACCTTATCAATGAATCAGAAAGTATTTATTTCGTAGACTTATAAAGATTCATTATAACCTTGGGCTCATTGTTCATATTGCTTAGCCCTTCACTTATACTTGTAGTAAAAATCCAAACAACGATCTAATGAACACTTGCCAGAGGGACAGCGTTTTTGGAACTAAGAATCCGCATGGCAAACAACAAATGAACAGTTATAAATTTGAACCTTTTGCAATCGTCTTTCAGCCACATGTTAGACCAAATGCATGCCTGAGACAAGCAGAAGGAACCTGTTAAAGGAACATTTATGAAATTTTGAACTCTCACGCTAGATCAAATAAAAAACAACGACGTCTTTCCAAATCATATTCCCCAAAAGCAAAATAACACTATGAAAACTAGCAACTTAAGTTACACAAATAAACTGCCACCAGGGAACGAGCCCGGGTGCTTCGGAAGAGTAAGCACCTACGTTAGACTGATCGCGTTTAGTTACTGTTCTGAACAGATGTTTTACTTACATATGTTATATATCCCGGTATAGTTTGACACGGTGCCATCTTCATGTGTTACAGTAATTACAACACCTGTATCACCTGTAGTGTAAAACGCAGGTGTGATACATGTCATACTGTACTGAGATTTCCTTTCACATGGATAAAATATATCTTATAACTTCATATGTTACAGTAATGTTATCTGTCTCTGTTAAACATGGACCTGATATCATCAGAGATTGACCACCAAGCATAGTACCGTGACGTGGAGTAATTGTTAGTGAACCTGAAAATCAAAAGTGAAAATTCAAGACTAAATAATAAATACCCGAAAAATCAACAAATTTGCGTTTTTAAAACATAATAAAATCAAAACTTAAAATGCTAGAACTGAAAGTTCGATGATAGATGGTAAATCCTTTGTCAATTTAGTGTTTTAAAACCATGATTTACCGCAGTAATTTTCGAACTCCGATGTACTTAATACCTTGGTATTATATAAAACTATTCAATGATATTAGTCCCCTATCGGTATCTTTTCATTACTAATCATTTAGGTATGAAAAAAATGAAGTTGCTTCATAAATAATGGATTCGAGGTTTCTCCTTTTGGTTTATACATTGCACCTTCCCCTAGGTAAGCGGTTTTTATGCATAGGTGATTTACGGTGTACTCATATCCACAAAATCATAATAATAAATGTCTCTTATTTGAGCAAAACAATAGCTTTAAACATTCCTGTGATCTGGAAAATGTTGATTTTGAGAAATTTATACAAGTACTAGTGTTCCATACAAATAGAGTTTGACGTACCTCCAGTGTTACATCCCCCATTCTCAATCTTTTCTGTGTCAATCCGGAACATGAACCTCCCTGGCGTTGCTACATTAGACTGAGACGCTACATCAATTATCCCAGCAGTTCTTGAGGTGTTCAAAGCAAAGAAATTAACACCATCACCAGCATTGAATCCCACCTGTTGGGAAAAAACAGCTTAACCCAAGACAACATAAAATTAAGGCTTAATGAATAGTAAACGGGTTTAAACTTTGTAACAGCCAATGTCACGCAATACAAAAGGCTTATCAAGACAAATACATACCAATCCATGTCCAAAGTTACAATCCCAAAGCAAAGTAAAAACAAACATACCAATCCATGTCCAAAGTTACAAACCCAAAGCAAAGTAAGAACTTTGAAAGTAGCACATTAAGTTAAACACGTGGACTTTGACCTGGAAAGTGAGGCCGGGTGATCAAGAGGGGTAATTACCACCTGTTTTGGCAGTTTCCAATGGCATTTGATGTTATGTGTATTTCTCAAATCATGATGTTATTTTCCTCTGGACGAGTCAGTCCTCTTTAATCTATCATTACTGGTATGATTCACTTACTTGGGCCGGTGTGCCTCCAGTTCCTGTTGATGCACCGCCATTGCTGGCTGTCCCTGTAGTCCATTGGATTTTGAAATAATTAAGCATTGCGAAGGAATGTCGTCCATTTGTAATTAGAACGGCTTGGAAGGTGTTCCTCTGAAATTAGAAACCATGTTAATATACTTTTTAGTAAATCTAAACTAAAGGGATACGGCACTCCAATAATGGCAAACAACCTGTCCGTCTGTCCGCTCATTCTCATATCGTTTCCGCTTCATATCTCCAATGTCTATGGATGGATTTTGGTCAAACATAGAATAAATGTAAACCAACATAAATACCAAATCTAGGTACATGTACATAGGTCAAGGTTTAAGGTCAAAATGTAAACAAGTCAACAATGTTGGGAACGGGGGGTATTTACTTCAAGAGACTTATCTGCATTTTTAAAGATTTATAAATTACCCATTAGAGCGCATGGATAAAGTTCTAGCACATTGACCTAACAAGTACACATCCTTCACTTGTAGCCTAACACAACGACTTTTTGAAAACCAGTCCTGTCGACACCAGGAAGACTGCAATATACTATGTAATGTACAACAAGTATATCAAGATCAGTATAAGCTTGTAAACAGTACTTATTATGATGATAATTAGTGTTGGTCTGCAACAAGGAAACAGGTTCAAGAAGCGCCAACACTTGAAGTTTTTAGAGTCAAGTTCTGTTAACACAATTAGGAAATATATGTTGTCATGAGTGCTTCAGGCTAATTAGGATAAGTGTTCACTAAGTGAGTGTGTTTGGCATATAACTAGGAAGTCTAAATAAATAAAGTAACACTAGGCACTAATACGTACTTATAATTAACTGTAATTAGCGGTAAAAGCATCACGCCATGTGAAAATGACGACATAAAATGTTTTAATGTAATTTGCAATCACTAAATAATAATTACTCTAATGCGTGAGCTCTTGTTTTCGATGAACAAAGGACAGATGACGACCTAGTTATGTAATTTAACAAAATAGCTGCAAAATCCATATGAGAGAGAGAGAGAGAGAGAGAGAGAGAGAGTAACTGTGGACCTCAGCTGTACATGATTATAAAATTATAACTTACTTTTGTTTTTCCAATGCTGTTTGCTCCATAAAAGGCAACATTGTCCCATGTAGCAATGAACACCCAAGCAGCACTGAATCTTATCTGGGAAGGAACGTAGACTCTGACGTCATCGGTGGCACGTTGGAGTATGGTACTATTGGTTGTCTCTCTGTAAAACACGTCGCCGCCATTTCTTATGTCTACATCTGCCCAGAAAGGAGCAACAATCCTCCGACCATCACTCAATGGGAATGGAAGAGGTGTGAATGTGTTAAGCGTTCTGAGAAATGATATAGCTCCATTTGTATTTACCTGTATTAAAATCAAAATATGTAAGTATTGTCAGATAAACATTGTTCAATGAATAATTAAAAATTCCTTAAAACCAAGCTATGCTTAATGGCTTTGATGGATTTGATAAGATACATTTTGGTCCTTCTAATATTTTTGTCATTTCATCATCTTTAAACATGTAAATGTTTGCATTTCCAAATTTTGGTACGAGACTATCGATGGGGAATTTTATTCCGAAATTGACGTCTAGGGCTGCAAAATCGGAACAGATTTGATAATTACAAATCTATATACAATTTTCATTCCAGTTCAAGGACAAAGTTGTTTATACGTGTAACAATTGAAAACAATGCAGAGAATTACTTGACCGTCTTGTTGGATCTTATCATGCCAGTAGTGTTAGATGGTTCTGGATATGAGACTCGTCGATCAAATAATAGCGACTATTTATTATCTTTTTTATTTGTAAGTTTCTGTTGCAGGACTTTCGGACTACTTATTTATACACTTTTCATTCCATCCCAATGATTAAGTTGTTTAAACAAGTAACGACCGACAACAACACAGAACTTTAGTAGATTTGTTGGTACTTAGAATGTTGACGATGTGTTGGGTTTCTTACTCGCCAAGTGAACAATGAAAGTTATTTATTATCTTGATCTTTTAGAAGATTCTGGTACAGAAATTGTATTAAAATTCATGAAGTAGTTCCATATTTCATTTTATTACTTAGTAATTGATAATTAATAAATGTTATCTCATACTTTTTTCAGAAAAGGGTTCAATACTTGAAATCCTCAACACTGCTGATGTTTATTTCAGATTTCAAATACATGTATTCCTGATGTCAGAGGTAGTACAATTTTCAAATAAGTTTCAATTTTCATTGATGTTTAAAGTTAATTGAAACAAATTTTTCGCAACTTTATTTCATTATTTAAAAATAGTGATAATGCAGTATTATTTATTTTTATTTATTTATAAATTTTTATGAAGAGATATTACTTACAAATAAAGAGTTATGTTGGTTGTTGAAGAATGGAAATAAACTGCTGATAGTAACTCTAGGAGAACTTCCATCGTCGTTCTTAACTAGCTTGGAATCACCAATAGCCGTCCCATAGGGGTAAAACTCCTCTAAAGGAATACATACACAGACTTCAGCAAAGAAACCGCGATAAAGGCTAAAATCAACATTTCGATTTTAAACCATCCATAAAAAGTGTTAATTATTTAATGGTTTTCTGCAAATACATACAAGTACTATTATCATCATCAATCTAGGAAATTGAAGTGTTTTAAACACTATTAAGTCAGTAAACAGGATACTAACTTTTATCAACTATGTAAACACTAGACAATACGTATGTAGACACAGGAACAAAAATCAATATGTTACCTAGATGTCATCATATTGTCCTTGTTTAGATTAAGAGATTAACAATTAATAAACTTCATATTTTATACTTTCAGCAATGGCCATCTATATATAAAAACAAACATGCCATTCTATGTCAATTCACAATCCTAAAGCGAAGAAAAAACATTGAAACTGGCATATTAAGTTCTACCAGGGAAGTGAGACCGGGTGCTCCGTAAGAATATCCAGATGTGAATTTCCATCAGGAAGTGAGGCCGGGTGTTCTCGAAGGGTAAGCATGATGCTAAACTTGTTTACCACCTTTTTGATACGGTTTGTGCATTATAAAATCATTGAATGATACATCGAATGCCTGTTTAAAATAATGACTACCTCGCCTATAGCTGGTGACGTCTCGATATGAGTGAAATAGAACACCATTTTAATCAATCAATCAATCAATCAATATACCGGTAAATGAAATTATCGTTACTTAGGCGTAGAACATCGTTACTGAGCCCCACCTTGGAGATATTCATCTAGTCTGTCGCCATGAAATCTTTGATACATTGGTGCATACCATAAACCGTCTAACCTTGCAATTTATTAAGCAGAGTTTAAGCGCAATATTAAGATATCTTGAAAATTTTGTGAACACCTGCAAACCAGACAGAAACCCTTCAAGAAGAAGTAGTTTCATATTGTAATGGTTTTTTTAATGAAATATTTGATATTTATGTTTTAATATTTCAACCAGAAAAATCGAAATTTATAATCGTTGTATAATTATGTGAAATGTCCATCCCGATGGGGCAAATGTTTGAATGTGAAATAAATGGCAAAGACGAAATAATTGGAAATTACCAGGTGCTTGTCTCAAATATTTGAGTGAATTTGAGATTTGACTTGTAGTCAGATTTTGAGATTTATTTAAGTGAAAACTGAGTTTGAGTTCAAAACTCAATTTGATAAGATTTGTGGAAGCGGGCTAATTAACCTAACAGATTTCAGAAGATTGTTTAAAATTAACTTTCATTCAATTATATTAACTTTAATATAATATTCCACATGGAACAAAGAGCATATACTTTAATCAGTAATCTAGCTGGTGATATATATATCTCGGATGCTGGATTACCGAATACAATTTGGAAACAAAGAAAGGAAGTTTATAACGGATGATTTGCCATTTAATCGCTGATTTTGGATGACAGGACAAAATACGTTATGGTACAATAGTTATATATTACAAGTTACATAATTACGGTGTACTTATAACTGTATGTGGGATAATACATGACAGAATCAATATAAGTGTACATCTTTATACAAGTCGATACACTGTTGAGTGTTCACTACCGTTGGTGAAAAAACAAAACCAGAATAAATGACATACAAGTGTTTTGTAAGCCGAATTGTCAGAGCGAGGTACATGAAACGCAATCTGTTTTTGTTGCCCTAAGACCATTGTTGGTTGTATCTGGATTTGCTACACCACTGACAACGGTATGTTACTTATTGATGTAAACCATTTGCACTGGTCATCGTTAAGACAGAAGTCATAGGTGCTTGTCTGTACCAAGGTCGCATCAATGTCAGAAAGGTACGTCTGTCTACGATATAAGCATTAATGCCAGGACGGTATGCTTACATGTGTACCATATGAGCATTAATGCCAGAACGGTATGCTTACCTGTGTACCATATGAGCATTAATGCCAGAACGGTATGCTTACCTGTGTACCATGTGAGCACAAATGCCAGAACGGTATGCTTACCTGTGTACCATATGAGCATTAATGCCAGAACGGTATGCTTACCTGTGTACCATATGAGCATTAATGCCAGAACGGTATGCTTACCTGTGTACCATATGAGCATTAATGCCAGAACGGTATGCTTACCTGTGTACCATATGAGCACAAATGCCAGAACGGTATGCTTACCTTTGTACCATATGAGCACAAATTCCAGAACGGTATGCTTACCTGTGTACCATATGAGCACAAATGCCAGAACGGTATGCTTACCTGTGTACCATATGAGCACAAATGCCAGAACGGTATGCTTACCTGTGTACCATATGAGCACAAATGCCAGAACGGTATGCTTACCTGTGTACCATATGAGCACAAATGCCAGAACGGTATGCTTACATGTGTACCATATAAGCACAAATGCCAGAACGGTATGCTTACCTGTGTACCATATGAGCACAAATGCCAGAACGGTATGCTTACATGTGTACCATATAAGCACAAATGCCAGAACGGTATGCTTACCTGTGTACCATATGAGCACAAATTCCAGAACGGTATGCTTACCTGTGTACCATAATCATAAGCACCAGTGTCAGAACGGTATGCTTAAGACCTGTATACCATGTATAACACCAATGTCAGAACAGTATGTTTATGTGCCATGTAAACAAAACCCATTGCGTACTCTCGCGATTATTATTACGTGATTACGCACGTGAAGCTTCTGAGCACGCAATATAAAAGTTATTTTGATGTCACAAACATATGCAAAATTTTATTTTGGTAGTTAGGAAAGTCAGTTATCTGCTGACATCCTATCGAATATTAGTGACCTTGTCAACATCCGAGTGTCTGTACATTAAAGGTTTTTATCCTATCGTATTTTCATTCTGTACTTGTCTTTATCAGTCTGTTGTGATAGAAAGAATCCTGAAATGTATTATAGTGTCTAGACTGATTGACAATCAGCTACCATAGCACACACTCTAAATTTGACTATTTTACTTTTAACTCGGGCCCCACTATTCCTGGAATTCCAGTGCCATTCATACCAAATTTTGCCGGAATTCAAAGACTAAAGCTATTTTTTCCAGTGCCATCTAATCTATACTGCTAAATAAAGTTTACCAGAATTCCAATGAGATTTGTCAAAAAAAATTCTGGAATTCCAGCAGCCATACCAGATTTTACTGATTAATTCTAAATTTTCCTGAAATTCCTGTCATTAATGAGGGGATGGCAGTCTGGAGTATAAGATTTTAAAACAACGTTATTAAATTATATTGTATCCAAAACAAAAACATTTTTAATGAAATTTACTCTGGGAAAATTGAAAGCAAACTTGAATTATGTAGCATCCCATATAATGAAAACTCACCATTTTATTTGTCACTTTCAATCTCAAAAAAATATCCGATCAAATATAGCAGCCTTTAGGATAAGCTCTCATACACTAATCATAGAGCGAAAACCCCACGTGATAAAAGAGTCTGCAAAAATTGCCAGGAAATTGAAGACGAAATTCACTTTATTATTAAATGCCCTTTATACAATTCACTTCGAAAAAGCTTATTTGTCTCTTATAATATTTCAGATGATTCCCTTTCAAAAGATAGTCAAATAGAGTAAATTAAAAGAGTTTTAACCCCAACCAGTTTCAAAGAATGTACAGCTTTACAAAAATACTTAAAATTAGCATTAACCACTAGAGAGAGAAAGACACAAAACTGAAATTATACTAGTATTATATTATATTTTAAAGTTAAAGTTAAAGTTAAAGTCTGTCCCGAGCCATTAGGCCCATCAGGCCGGAGCTTATCCCGGTTTCTGTGGCGTTAAGCGAATGAGACGCCGGTCCATCGCAGGGTTAACCCCCAGCATTTTGCTGGTACTCATTTATTTTTCAGCTGAGTGAACTGGAACAACGTGAAATTAAGTGTCTTGCTCAAGGACACAACACATCGCCGGGTCCAGGGATCGAACCCACGATCTTCGAATCATGAGTCCAACGCCTTAACCACTAGGCCACGCTCTTCCACATATTATATTTACTTGTAATATATTGGCATTGTGATTGCATGTACTCGGTTAATCAGATAGCAATATATGATATATATACGTATATGTGTATATGTATATTAAATTTACAGAATATCCAGATAAGTTATATCTTACTTTAACTCTAAATTAATTTTATATTACATTGATTACATGTACTTGTTATATAAGGATATGTACTCTATAATGTAAGATCTATAATATAGAAAGTTACATGTTACTATAATATCCATATTTGTTATATGATTCAATGATATATAATATGTAATGGATGACACTGTGCAATTCAGTTTTCCAATAAAGTTATTATTATTATTATTATTATTATTATTATTATTATTATTATTATTATTATTATTATCTGGACTACTTCCTAGTTTGTACATGGTGTTCCAAAAATAAGCAGGTGTTACGAGAACAAGAAAACACTGTACATGGTGTTCCAAAAATAAGCAGGTGTTACGAGAACAAGAAAACACTCTCCTTTTACAATGTTTACAGAGGGCGCTTCATTAGCCACAGCAAACACTAAAATGGAGGGAAAAACAACCAAAGAAAGCGTCTCTTGTCCTATATGTAACAAAAGTTTTCCACAAGCAGCAATTAACAGACATGTCAATAATTGTTTAAATAGTACGGAGGAATCCCCAGATAAAGTTGACATAACAGTTAGAACGAGAAAACGAAAGCCGGATTCCATATCCTCCAACAGTCCAAAATCCTCTCCTGGCAAAAATGCTTGGGGGAGTTTACAACCTCAGACTAGTTCCACACAAACATCCCAGGCTAAAAAGCCTAAAAAATCTCTGTTCAAAAGTCCTGAATCATCTAAAAAATCTGGCAAATCAGAAAGTTCAAAGAAATCGTCCAGTGTTACAAAATCTGCAGCAACATCGCCTCGTAAAAAAGTAGCACATAGTTCTAATAATGGAGATGATGGCAGCAATGGGTCACTTGGCTTACCAGTTATGAATGGAGAATCGAGTGCCACAATACCACCAAACCTGGCAAATGAAGAACAAACTGTAAAATCAAAACTACCCATCTTTGGTGATCCTCAAAGAAAAACAAAATCATTTGCCCCACTAGCAGAGACAATGAGACCTTTGACTTTTGAGGGTTATATTGGACAAGATAAGGCTGTTGGAAGTAAAAGTTTGTTGAGGAAACTTATTAAAAAGGGTGACATTCCTTCCATGATACTATGGGGACCTCCTGGTTGTGGAAAGGTAATTATCCGACACAAAACTGGATTGGAAATCTACATTGCTCACCATATAATGTCATTTATGATATAGCATTTTCATTTGTTTTAAATGTATATTTTCATAGTTGTTGTGCACTAATATATATAAAAAAATTTGATATAACAGATTTTGGTTTCAGAGTTTTCATAATTTCATTTGCATATCAAAAACAAACATACTTGCAATCCATGTCAAATCCCAAAGCAAAAACTTTGAAATGGGACAATTAAGTTTAACAAATGAATTTCTACAAGGGAAATGAGGTTGAGTGCTCCGGAAGAGTAAGTAACTCCTATTAAGCAAGCTACACCTGCTGTATCTGATATATGCTACACAACACATAGCCACTGAAATGTGGTTATAATAGTCTTATTTGATGTCTCTATAAAAATGTTACAATTACATGGATATGTATTTTAGATCTAATGAATCCTAAAACATTTCCCTTCAATTTTATTGAATTTATATACGTTTTGGAGAATATATGACAGTCATAAAATCTTCAGAAAATTAATTATATTGCACATGTCATATTATCTGACACCCAAAAGATACCATGTATTGTGATAACTGTACATATTACTATTAAGAACCTGGAGCTACTGATCTGATAAATATATAAACACATGTGTACATTGACAGTAGATTGAATGTTTAGTCTCTGTTTAAAAAAATTCTGTATAATTAAGAAGTCATATTTAAATTTAGATTTTTATAAAAAATAAAAGGACAATTATTTTGTTCACCACTTTGCTGGAAAACTATTTAACAGCTCTTTTAGTCTAGTCAATCTACAGTTTGACCTCAAACTAATTGCAACAGAATGTATTTTGTTACTAATATGCTCTCAAATTAATACATGAAATGATTATAGTAAAAAGGGCTACCAAAATCTGAAAAGGGGATAATATTTTTTGAGGAGTTTTAATTTCTTATGGGGATTTCTATAGACAAGGGAGATAACTCTTGTAAAACAGTTTGAGTTTTAATCCCATTATCATCTGTTTGAACAAAATGTAAAACAAAGACCCTAGAATTAATCAATCAAATTTTTCTTCATATACATATTTAACATTTCTGAGTTCATTTAAAGTTGAACCATTGGCCCATTTTAATTCAGTTGCATTTTATGTTTAGTCTGTCACAATCTAACATTTCTAGTAATGAGGAATTAATGACAGAATAGTCAGTGTAATGAAGTAGAAGTATGGAAAAGTTGTTTTTTAACCTGAGATATACTTATTTTATCATTTTTGTGCATAATAAAATATATCTGAGGTCAATAAATCTTTTTTTATCACTTCAACATGCCCTTATTCAGCATTTTGCATAAGGTATTTCAACAAAATTATTTTTTTACATTCCATTTACATATTACATTCTAAATTGTCTTAAATAATTTGTTTTAAGTCTATGTATAAATTTCCATCTGATTTCTAGGCTGTTCTTCATATAATAGCAGAACATACTTGAAGTTTTTTAAGATTTCTGATTGAAATTTAATATCACATTACAGAGTTATCTCCATTTTCTATAGAAAAAGCTATTGGTAACTTTAACTGGCAAAATACCCAAATTCCACTAGATTGAAATAGATAGATTTTTTATGGGGAATAAAAACACCTTTCCTGAAAACAATCACATAAAAATATTTTCTGTTGCAATTAGTTTGAGGTTTGACCCTATTTTTTCATAGATTGACTAGACTATTTATGTCTATTGAAACATTAATGATTACAGGAACAGTCTTTGGGTGGATTACATGTGCAATTGGCTATTTATATTTTGATTACACATGTTTGGGAAAACATGGATATCCCAGATGGGGTTTGATTGGGGAACACTTTTGTTATTGTTACATAGCATTCTGTATTTAAATATTATACACTGATTAATTCATGCAATCATACTTTTTTTCTAGACAACTTTGGCCCGTATTGTTGCAAATACATGTAAATCAGAAGGAAAAGTAAAGTTTACTAAGCTCTCTGCAGCTACTTGTGGTGTTAATGATGTGAAGGAAGTTGTCAAAATCGCTAAAAACGACCAGAAAATGCTCGGAAAAAAGACAGTTTTATTTCTGGATGAAATACACAGATTCAATAAGTTACAACAGGTATATTAATACATAGAGGATCATCGATGAGTAAGGGTTATGTTAAGTTAACAAGTTTAATAAAATAAATATGTCATGAACATTGGCAAGTATAAAATTAAAAAAATTATTGTTAACATTGTTAAAAGTTTTTTTATACTGATTGTTTCTAGTGTTCTATGAAATTCTTTATCTATGTCATAAATGTAACAAAACTTCATAAAAGTCAGTAATTTTGTTTTCCTCTATGACCGAATAAAGGTACTTTCCCCATGTGAAAAATTACTAAGTTATCCCAATTTGACTGCTAAAAATTTCCAAAACAACTAAAGATGTATATACAAAAGCAAACTAGTTATGTACCAGTTATATGAATTAAGTTGTATAAAACTGGCTGGCTTAATCTATCAAAGAATGTCGCAATGAAAAGTCTTTAAATTGAGGATTTCATTGCAAATGAAGTTTAATATACATGTATGTATATGATTTTCCCAATTGATAAAATCTTGCAAGAATTTTCCCAATCTAAGAGCAAAAGATAGTTGTTGAAAAATACATATATTCCACTACATTCAAAAGACTTGTGATATTTTCCAGGACTGTCTGCTTCCACATGTAGAGGATGGAACAATAACATTAATTGGAGCAACAACAGAGAATCCTTCATTTCAAGTAAACACTGCCCTTCTTAGTAGGTGTAGAGTTATTGTTCTTGAAAAGTTGGACAGTGAAGACTTGACTAAAATACTGATACGAGCTGTAGATTCATTAGATGCTCGTGTCATTGAAAATAAAGATGAAATTAAAACAGTTCTGACCTCTCATAGGTAAGATATAAAGTACCAATATTTACATATATTTATACATTCTATAATCTGTGCATAGATTTTTGCATATAAATTATTTAGTTAGACCAGCTGCAGGGATCCTACCATTCCTATATTTTCCTATATTTCCTATTATTTTGCCCCTTTCCTATATTTTCCTATATAATTTGAAAAAACCTCCTATATTTCCTATATTTTCCTATATGTCTGCTACAGGAATTCAGAATAGGGACATTTTCCCGCATTTAGTACATACATGTATCTGAAGCAATATTAACATTTATGTATTTCTAAAGGAGTAAGTGTACATTGCTGTTGCCAATATTTCATGTTTGTTAGTAAAATGAAGAAAAGGAATGGCTGAAGGGGAGGAAAGGAGGCCATGGATGTATATTGTATGTGTAAACTATTGAGAAATATTCCTATAATTTCAGTGAAAACTTCTATAACTTCCTATAAAACTCCTATAATTTGGACCCCATGTTCCTATTTTTCCTATATTTTTGGACCCCAAAACTGGTATGACCCCTGCAGCTGCATTTATTATTATATCTTTTCTAGTCAAACTCAAGTGTATTCATATTCATTTTGTTAAGACCAGCAGTATTCATTCTTTTCAGACCAGAACTACTTTGTGTTCACATTCCGTTTAGACCAGTTGTATTCAGTTGTTTATGTTCTTTCCATTCAGACTAGCTCTATCTATTCAGACTAGCTCATTCTAACCAGTTGTATTTATATTCTATTTAGACTAGTAGTATTCATATCTTTTCCGGGCCAGTTGTATTCACATTCTGTTCAGACCAGTTGTATTCAGTTGTTTATGTTCTTTCCATTCAGACTAGCTCTATCTATTCAGACTAGCTCATTCTAACCAGTTGTATTTATATTCTATTTAGACTAGTAGTATTCATATCTTTTCCGGACCAGTTGTATTCACATTCTGTTCAGATCAGTTGTATTCATGATAGCTGTTGTTTATATTCCTTCTACTGGTATTTAGACATACTGACCAGTTGTATTTATATTGTGTTTAGACCAGCAGTATTCATAGAAAGTGACAGTATAAAAACATTAGCCAATCTTTGTGATGGTGATGCTAGAGCAGCGCTTAATGGCCTACAGATGGCAGTACAATCTGTTGGATATGAAGTTGATGAGGAGTTACCATGGCGACAGAAAAGTGGTGGTACAAAACCAAATGTTCCTATAGTAACAACAGACCACATTAAAGAAGGATTACAGAGGTCACATGTTTTGTATGATAGAAATGGTTAGTATTATACAGTGGTTTTATTGTCTTAAAATTACTTGTTATGGAAGAACATGGTTGAGTGATACTATCACTGGCTTTTGAAGTCAAGAGTTGTGGGTTCTAACCTCACTCAAGACTTAGATATTTTTGAGATTATTTTCATTTCCTGCCAATACTAGAGCTTAAAAAAGCTCCTTACTTAGTAGGCTTTTGGATGAAACCCAATGCATGCCAAAGACACCTCAGTAGAGTCTGAAGAAGAGTAGGCCACCTGTGGCCCCTAAAGAGAACACTTAAGTTAGAAGCAGTTGAAACAGACTGAGCAACATAAACCAAACCATAAACCATACTTTTGGCATTTACATCTTCTTAAGTCCCAATGGGCCTATTGTTTATTTTGTGATGGTCTTGATAGACTTAGTCTCACCAAATGATGTTGTATGCACTAAGTCTCTTCATGTCATTAAAATAAGGATAAACACTATGCCGATGAGACTAAAGCCTAGGCACAAATAAAATTTAACTGATACAAGTCAATAATCTAAAGTAATTGTTTTACAGGAGAGGAACATTATAACATTATATCTGCAATGCAGAAATCAATACGGGGCTCGGATGACAGTGCTGCCCTCTACTGGCTGGCCAGGATGTTAGAGGGAGGAGAAGATCCACTATATATTGCTAGAAGACTGGTCGTGTGTGCAAGTGAAGATATTGGTAAGTATTAACCTATTTCCTTGTTACTTATTGTTAGGACATAACAGTTGGTTTGTGCTTGGATATTCCAAATTCAAGCCCTCAGTATATCATGGGCGGACATGGCCGAGTGTACTACCACTGGCTTTCAAAGTGAAGGGTTTTGGGTTTGAACCGAAATTTTCTGAGATGATTTTCACCTCCCGACCATACTAGAGCTGTAAAAAGCTCAATAATAGAACAGTGTTTAGAATGGGACTCAAAACTGAGGTCCTGTATCAGTGAACACTAAAGAAAAAGAGTAGGCCACCTGTGGCTGCTACAGAAGACAACTTAAAGTGATTGAAACTGAGCAAAGTAAAGTAAGAACCTGTACAACTAATTAGAATACCAATCATGTTCTTTGGTAAGTTAACTTTATTGAATTAGTATACAAACTGAACTCTTGTAATCAACCTTATTGTTCCTAAGTTATTGACTTATATTTTAGATTTCTGTACTTGTTTTAAAACCCCAAGTTAAATCTGGCATATTTGAGATCTGAATAATTTTGTTAGTTTTCAAGATATTTATGAATTTAAATTGTCAATTTGAAGATTATGCTATAGCTTGTTACATCTATATTTCAATTATATTGAAACTTTTTATTTTTAGTATCATAAAATATTGCCAATAATTATCACATTTAAGTTGAGGAAAATCTTATTTAAGGAATGATTATAAAACTGGAGACAGGTGTGACAAGGTACACTTCAAGTTCCACTTTGTTGTAGATCTAAACTATTGTGTTGTTTTTATGTAGGTTTAGCAGATCCTCTGGCACTCGGCCAAGCTACAGCAGCATTCCAGGCTTGTCAGTTTGTTGGAATGCCACAGTGTAATGTAAGTAACCAAGGCAACTCTGTCTGTATACATATATAACCATGGCTGCTTCTGTTTATTTGTGTACAGTGAATCTACTGTTGTGTTGGAGAGAGAGAGAAAAAAAATACCCATTGTTTTAAATTTTAAGCATGTTGTTTATCTGAAAAGTGATTTAAAATTTTTGAACCAAATAAAAACTAGTTTTAATGATTAACATTTGCAAACATATGTTCATGTTCACATATCCCGAAACTTTTCCCACACTTGTTATACACCTGTCAAATAAAGGACATATTATGGTATGGCGTGGTCTGTCTGTTAGATTTGTGGATGTAACTAGTCCCAGTTTTCCACCAATAGTTTTCAAATTTGGCATGTGTGATCAGTCATATGAAGATGTGCATATCGTAAAATGAAGATGCTGCATGAAATTTTACAGAAGTAATTGCCCTTTGAGTGCCAAAAAAACATAATGTAGAAAATGCTAGTAGAACTTTTTTCATTTAATTCATTTCAAATTTGGTATGGATTTAAACAAGTAACAATGTTTAACATATAAAACAGGTTTCTGTATCATGTTTCAACTTTTTGCATTATTGCAGTAATAGTTCTTTGCATTCAGTTTCTCGTATCTTGAGTTCAATTTTGGACATTGACAGGTGTATATCGCTCTGCTCAGGGGTGCTCTTGTTGTGATCTGGTTTTAGTATTACATGTTGTACACTTGTCTGCTTTTTCACAGATAAACATTACAAACCACTCAGTCTGTTACAGTGCTACTTAGGTAAACAAACCACTCAGTCTGTTACAGTGCTACTTAGGTAAACAAACCACTCAGTCTGTTACAGTGCTACTTAGGTAAACAAACCACTCAGTCTGTTACAGTGCTACTTAGGTAAACAGTAATAGTCTATGACAAGATAAACAGAAATAATCTATATAATTAAGAAGCTAAAAGGCAGGTTGAAAGGTTGTTAGTGATGATGATATAAATCAGCATATCGTAAAATTGGAAAATTTCACGTCAGTTAATTTTTGTTAGAATTGTCATTTCAAGATATTGGCATACTTGTATTTTCACATTCTCCGCTGATTTGGTGCAAATGAAAGTGAATTACTGGTATATCAAAGTAACTTTTTCTAGAAAGTTTCATGTACACCCCTTGTAACTCTTGTGTATTTATGTGAAAATATAATTAATGTGAAAATTGCTTAATTTACAGTATAAAATTGCTCTAATTTTGTCAATTTTTGTCTTGTTTTACAAATCATTAATTACTTTTTGTTTGTTTCAGGTCGCTCTTGCTCAATGTGCAATATATTTGGCCCGAGCTCCCAAGTCATTTGAAGTATACTCAGCATATAATAAAGCTCGGTCATGCGTCATTGATCATGAAGGACCATTGCCAGCTGTACCATTACATCTCAGGAATGCCTCAACAAAACTCATGAAATCATTAGGTATGATTTTACCTTGTGGTATTTCTGTTAAACTTTTATGTAGGTGTGTAAAGTGAAAAAATAAAAAATATATATGTCTTGATTTTTTTTTTCTGAACATCTTATAGTAAACTGCAGATACAGATAATGTAGAAAAGCTGTATGAAATTGTAAACTAGCTCTGGTTTATAGGACCCAGTAAAATGTGAATTAACTGTGAATATGAACTAATGATCTGGTGATAGCCAAGCAGTTTCATCCCATTTCTGTTTCCATTTTTGGTAGTTTACTGGTTACTAATTTTTCAAAAAATGCTCTCAAAAAGTAGCCCATGTTAGTTAATTTGTTTATTTTTGTAAATTTGGCTACTATTAATTCCCTAGCAATCTCATACTCACAAATTCACAATATTGTATGTCATTGTTTGATACATTAAAAATTATACATGTATTTAAATTTCCAGGTTATGGTAAAGGCTACAAGTACAACCCAGCAGAAGCGGGAGATCAGACCTACATGCCAGATAAACTGATAGGGACTAACTTCTTTACATGAGCAGCCGTATCATTGGTAGATGTACTCCATAGGGACTAACCTCTTCATATGATCAGCTGTACTGTTGGTAGATGTGCTCATACCAATATTGACAATATAAGTTATACAGGTTTTTGGCAGCTTACACAGCCCCATGTGTAATGTTTTAACACCCTTCAAGGCAACACTAGTCCAGCCTTTTTAACTTTTTAATGATTTCATATTCTGAGCGACTTGGGTACTTTGTTTGGATATTTGCAATGTAGGAATTACTTTACTTTTTCCACTAAAAGTTGCATGCATTTATGTAGCTGATTAGATTTACTAACATGTTCCTGGCAAGTTAACCAAATACTTTGTACGAAATTTCTTTGAAGGGTGGCAATAACTTTTACAACTCAAGAGAATTCTGTAATGGGAATTATACTATACTGTGATCAGGTATTCTTCCATATCTGCTCATGTAAGATAGGGTTTTTCCAGTGTTTTCTCCAACTTCTTAAAATAAAGGGTCATAGATGACCCCCTCACTTGAACGTTGGGGGTCATTTTCCAAATCAAGGGGTCACAATAATTCTGTTAAATTTCTAGATTTAATTATCATGCAAATGAGCAAGGGATTGGTAATATTTTTTGTGAATATTGGATAACTGAAGCCAGAGTCAAAAATTTGTTTATTGTTATTGCTATACAGTCTCTACTGCTTTTTAGCAATGAATAAATTAAACAATTATTCTAAATACTTTTAGAGTAACTGACTAGATAACAATTTAGCAATGACTTGTGTTTTAATGTTAGTAGCTGTTCTTTAGCAAGCCAGTACACAGAATAGTAATGCTCCCACTGTAGCTTCATTTTTAGAACATAACAAATCATGCACTTGCTTTTTCATGTTCAAACGAAGGGAACTTGATTCAAGAGATGCTTTGTGCTGAATGGAAGCAATACGTCTAGTGAGAGTAGAATGTCTAAAATTAGTACATTCGCTTGTGAAAGGATTGTCTTTCCCCTCGGATGAACACACGTTACATATCATTTTATCATTTTGAATCTCAGCCAGCAACCATTCAGGTCTAAATTCTCGTTTTGTCTTTGGACCACTTTTATTGACTATCGGGGTATCGTCATCCTGAGCTGGTTGGTCGAGGCCTGCTGTGCCATCCGATTGTTCTTTGTCAACGTTTTTATCACCGACAGGTTTAAAAAATGAAGTCAATCGCCGTTGCTTTGGCTTGGACATGTTTTTGTTTACAGCCCGATCGATCAAACGCTTTAAATACACCCAAACATTGTCACTATCACGTGGTTTAATACAAGCATTAAATTGATCATGAATGTGGCAAGGGTATCTATGGATGTATCGATGTGTAACGCAACAGGAAACCCGTTTAGCGGGAATTTCCGTTTTTAACTTTCGTTTTCAGTTCGAAACATTGTCCAAGTAAAAACGAAGATGTTACTCGTTTGGATTGTTGTAAAAATCTAATTGCGTCAAGAAAAACGCACTAGGTCATTTAAGTTGCGTCATTTATGAAATAATCGCGTCAAAAACGCAAAAAACGCACTCTGGAGAAAACACTGTTTTTCCCTATGTGAGATACACATATCTCACATGACCACTTGACCTTTAGTGACGTCACAATCAAAAGACAATTACATGACGTCATCATATGGAAAACATGACGTCATCTTGCGGGAAAATGACATCCAATTCTTCACAATTTAGAAATTTTGAGTGCGTTTCAAATGATAAATATTGGATTTTTTAAAGAACCACTTTGTTTTGTAGTTTATACATTTTGTATAAACCAAAATCCGGTACGATCTATCCAATGGTCATATTTATTTTAAAGTAAAATGTTGAATTACAAAGTTAGATTTTACAAACATGGCGTCGATGTCTATGTTCATCGTACCTGAAGCCAAATATTGGCACTAAAATGGAAGAAAAATAATCCATTATGAGTTGATCCATGTAGCATGTAGGATAGGGCAATCTCACCCTCGGGGTTGAACATTTCTGGTCAGAGACTCGGCAAGCCTCGTCTCTGACTGAAATGTTCAACCCCTCGGGTGAGATTGCCCTATCCTACATGGATACTCATAATGGATTCTTATATTCTCTTTTAAGAGTGACACATTTCATACCAGGTTATCTTGGATGTAGGATGTAGCCTTGAAATGAACTAGAATTCAATTGACAAAAGTCTATTGCCATCTATTGAAACAAAGTTTAATATGTTATATCAACTTATGGCAAAGTAAATTATTCCAAACATCTAATAATTAAAAACTATAAACATGGAATAAGTATTTAAGTTTAAATTTATCAAGGATACCTGAATTAGAACCTGAGGGATTTTACTGTTTCAAATTTCACAACTTATTGGTTTTTGCTAACATATTTATCTTTTTTACAACTCTAGATAGTAGAAAGAAAAGGGACAAAATTAGATGGATGACTTTGTAATAAATGTACATTGTTTTGGAGATGTGTTTTTCAAATTTTTTAATTTGTTAACTTTTTAACATGTAATATGTACATATTAACAGTGTTCAATCCAGGAATGAATTAGCTTGTGGTCATCCAGGTACAGGCCGTGGAAAAAAAAAGAAACAGACCGTGTTTTTGAAAAATAGGCCAACATACTTGTATAAAACTTTATGTATTTTATTTTAAAAAAGCAGTATTAAGTAAAATATTTATAAAGGAGAAAGAGATGGAATGTATTTATTCAAAACTCATCAAAGACTGAAAAGATGACGAGAGTTGGTCCACTTAAAGTATTTTATTTTGTGCCAATGGTGCAAAAGTTCCTTCTTGATTGAATACTAGTAATTTTCTAACATTAAGTATATAGGTAAAAATTTACATATAAAGTGAAGAGAAAGTTCTTCATTGCCTTGATAGATACAGTCAAACCTGTCTATAAAGGCCACTCAATTGAACCAGAAAAAGTGGCCTTTATATACAGGTTCAAATAATATGAATAAAGAACAATTGGAATAGAATTTTACCGGCCTTTATAAGCAGGTGGCCCTTATATAGAGGTGTCCTTTAAGGCAGGTTTGGCTGTATATTATGTCATTATGCAAACAAATGATTTAATTTGTGAAAATATTTTTACATGTTGATTGTGAGAGTTGATTTGAGATAATTTTACATTGTTGCTGTTGTGGTTTCCTACAATTGTTAAATTTGATATTACAAATGATACATGTAAATGAACTTATGTGTTGTTATTTTATTTGGGATATTCATGCCATCCTTGTTTGTTAGTCAGAACTTTGACTTTGATCTTATCTTTTTTGTTTTGTATGAGTGGTAGGCATTGCAGGTATACAGCAATGGTCAGTTTGGTTGTCCTTATTGCTGGACTCAGATATAATTTTAAAGCTACATGATGCACAGAAGAAAACATACACTTGGTACTCAAAAATTTAACTTGTCATCAACTAAAGTGTATGTCCTTTGATTGAAGTGAAATCATGTTAGTTAGTTTATATGATCAACATTTTAATTTATTGAAAAATGTCCTTTTATTTTTATTTATATGGATATTGACCTGATAATGTATTTGACAAAAGTATAAAATTAAGATTACAGAAGAATTTTAATCAACTCAGCATTGTGACTTGTCATAGAAAAACAACTTGCTCATATATGATGTTCATTGAATTGCATTACTACAAGAGGCAAGTGAACAATCTAAGCCATGTCTGTACAAACATTTTGTTACAGTTATGCTATTCTGTTTATCCAAAATTATAATGGTAGTAACTGGAACTGGACATTAGTACAGAAGCTGGAGGATAAACCCAAGGTCATATAACTATAACCAAGGTCACATAACCATAGTCAAGGTCATATAACTGTAACCAAGGTAATACAACTATAATCAAGGTCATATTACCATTATCAATGTCATACAATAACCAAGGTCATAACCACGTCTTTGCTTACAGCACTGTTCAGACAAGACTTGCAATCTTCAGATATTTATGTTTTCTTATTTATGCACTATGTGCATATTATTTGGTAGTTTCACAAACATGTCCTTTTGACCTTGGTATTTTTTTTTTAGGGTTAATGTACTTTGTAGCATATGATTACTGTTAAGTGACATCATTTGAAATGACGAAGTTAGATAGTATTGTTCCTTAAAATGCAAATTTTACTCAGGTCTTATGGACTGACATTGCTCAGTGCTGACCGAATATTAAGACCATTTTTATCCTGTTTTGTAGGTCATCTTTATGGTACCAGTATGTGTTTGCTAATGTCTTTATTTCATGTTAAGATTTTAGTTGTTGATTGGACTATCAGACTGTCATATGAATCTCTATTTTAGAAGAAAATAAATAAATAATGATTTATTGATATGTTGTCTTCTTTCATTAAGAACAGTCCAACTGTAAGGTGATAAGCCATATTGTGTGCAATAATCTGTGCAATGTGGATATACCTGTTAATTATCAAAATTAAAAGCTGAAACCTATCAAGAGTCCATGTATATCTATTTGCATCTCAATAAAATGCATTTTTCACCTCAGCCAAAAGTTTGTGGTGGCCTTTTGCATCATCTTTTTGTTTTCATATGGACAAAGAGCAAGCAAGTCTGATGACTAATTTCTAGGCTAACAGTTAAAACCTATCGGTAGATAAATACTGTTTTGAGTAAAAATTATGCTGTTGTCTTTTGGTCAAAAAGGAGAGATTAGACCTGATAACACAAAACCAAAACATAATCAGTTGAATTAAAGCCAGCTAGTTTTAAGTTTTGAGAAATGTTGTGCAAGCAGGTTAATATTATAAGTGTTTGTGAAAACGGATTTTTGCTTTTGAATGCTTTATTTCATATACGTCCAAAGCAACATACATTACAAAGGGCTTTAGAGGCACTGACTAGATCCTATGTCCTTGGAAAGTCTACTATAGGTGACAGTAGTGAAGTTACATTGTGGACCTACCATCAACTTGTAACCATAAAATATAAAGATATACACAACCAATAAAGACCAGAAAAGACAAACGCATATTGAGACAATTCATTATAAAACAACAGGCTTTAGATGGTCACTGGATTTAACGGCAAAGGTGTAGATATCATAATCAAGTGTTCCAAGGCTTTAGATGGTCACTGGATTTAATGACAAAGGTGTAGATATCATAATCAAGTGTTCCAAGGCTTTAGATGGTCACTGGATTTAACGACAAAGGTGTAGATATCATAATCAAGTGTTCCAAGGCTTTAGATGGTCACTGGATTTAATGACAAATGTGTAGATATCATAAACAAGTGTTCCAAGGCTTTAGACGGTCACTGGATTTAACGACAAAGGTGTAGTTATCGTAAACAAGTGTTCCAAGGCTTTAGATGGTCACTGGATTTAACGACAAATGTGCAACAGTTATCATAAACAAGTGTTCCAAGGCTTTAGATGGTCACTGGATTTAACGACAAAGGTGTAGATATCATAAACAAGTGTTCCAAGGCTTTAGTCGGTCACTGGATTTAACACAAAGTTGTAGTTATCATAAACAAGTGTTCCAAGGCTTTAGACGGTTATCATAAACAAGTGTTCCAAGGCTTTAGTCGGTCACTGGATTTAACGACAAAGGTGTAGTTATCGTAAACAAGTGTTCCAAGGCTTTAGATGGTCACTGGATTTAACGACAAATGTGCAACAGTTATCATAAACAAGTGTTCCAAGGCTTTAGATGGTCACTGGATTTAACGACAAAGGTGTAGATATCATAAACAAGTGTTCCAAGGCTTTAGTCGGTCACTGGATTTAACACAAAGGTGTAGTTATCATAAACAAGTGTTCCAAGGCTTTAGATGGTCACTGGATTTAACGACAAATGTGCAACAGTTATCATAAATGTACATGTGTTCCAAGGCTTTAGACAGTCATTGGATTTAACGACAAGGGTGTAGTTGACCTAAATGTACAAGTGTTCCAATGTTACTTATTTGTGACATCAATGAATAAAAACATTTTAAAAAATACAAAAACATACTAATCCATGTCCAAACCACAATCCAAAAACAAAGTAAAAGCCTTGAAACTGACAAGTTAGGTTAAACACGTGAACTTCCACCATGGAAGTGAGGCCGGGTGCTCCGGAAAAGTAAGCACTCCTGTTTAACTAGCTACACTCTTCACGAACTGATTATTAAAGACGTTGATGAATAAATGAACTTTTGTTAATCACAACATGCCTTAAACGAATGTAGATACAATACACACGTAAAGTACATATCTGTCGAAAGTTTAACACTGAACTTAACAAAAAGGAATCAAAGCTGGGTTGTCAAGTGGCTCATGCAGATATAGATAACTAGTAACAGAAAAACTGCCGACTCCGAGCCGAAAAAGTGGTCAAGTTAGTGCAGATCCGGTACTAATTCGTTAGCATAGTGTTTAACTTTCGACAGGCCTGTACTGTATTGTGACATATTGGGACATTGGTCGAACGACAAAATAATAATCATTGTGCAATTTGTTTGTCTTTTATTATTTCTTAATTATAAGACTGTAGCTTTAGTATAAGTTCAATTTGTTTTCAAAGCAGATGAGTCGAGAGATTTAAAAAAAAAATTAATTCTGTATTTTGAGTTAGTTGTTTTATAAGTATGAAACACTTTTAAATAGCAGAAGGTAATTTGTTGCTTAAACGTGTCTTATACAACCAAGCCTGAACACATCATAACAAACGAATAAAACCAGCGAACAAAACACATATCGGGACAACGGATTATCAAATTTCCTACTTTCGAACACTGCATTTAATGTCACAGGGCGTACTCTTAAAAGGTCTCTCTGTCGGAAAGTCATATTTAGCCGATAGGTTACAATTTATTAGCAGAAACATAAAAATTAGATTGTCTCAGCCACTCCAATTATTTTAGAACCCGTAAGTGATCAATGAATAAATGTTTTAGTATACATTCAAAACAATTGAGGGATATTGGAAAGTAAAAGTTGGAAATTTTAAATCATGTGATTTCGGAGATTTTTGACTGAAAAAAGGCATCGAAAATTTGTCAAGTTAAAATTATACTCTTCCTTTATACTGCTACTAGAATTTACCTTAGGCCAATATTAAGCAATGCTAACAAGACAAATGACAACAACAACTTTTAAATTTAACTTTAAATTAATTAAAAATTTACCACATTTAGGACAAGTCGCGTTCCAAGTACCTTATTTTATCAAAGTACACACTCGCATTAACATCCGTGTGCGTTATCCGGTTTTAAGTTGTAGTCATTGTATTTCCGGTAAATAAGTGATAGAGGCGGCAACATGTGGATTTTTGAGTATCACATCTTGTAGCATAAGTTATCACTGACTATCGCCATAAACGTAAGTTTACATATGTTATCTCCTCTGGGCATTTCAAAACATGTTTGATGGATCTAAGTGTTGCCAAGAATACTGCCCACTGTTTCATATTGGGGGGGGGGGGGATGCACTTATTTGCGCAGTAACTAATTAAATAATTTTCACTTCACTGATCCATTTTCTATTAAAATTATAAGATCTAATATAATAATGTTTAAAAAAATATTTGCAGAAGCAAAATCATAGAAATCCAGTTAATTGCATAAAAAATTCCTAAAATTGTGCAATTACAAAAGAAATTTTGCTGCAAATGCAAAGTAAACTTGAATTTTAATTGCTTTTCTGATTTGGAACTTGAATACCATGCAGCAAACATTATGAGTTACTAGCAACAGTTTATTGAATACCAGTCTTAAAACAACAATGTAACATACACATACTAGAGCCTCATAAAGCAATGTTCTGCAAGAAAAATCCACCCACACTGTTTAAATTGAATCTGAATGGTACAAAAATGATAAGGTAGAATTTATAAAACTTTTTAAGTTAAATTATAAAGGGTATTAAGTAACCTAGGCTCTGAATCATGTGATTGTTGTCTCTGAGTCATGTGAGTCATGTGATTGTTGTCTCTGAGTCATGTGAGTCATGCGATTGTTGTCTCTGAGTCATGTGATTGTTGTCTCTGAGTCATGTGATTGTTGTCTCTGAGTCATGTGATTGTTGTCTCGTGATGATTACCATGCTAAGTAGATAACTCTTGGGTGGCCTTTATACACAGGTCTTATAATGTTTGACTTGTTTTTCATTTTGTTTCAGATTGCTAAAATATGACAGACTGGCTTCATTGTAACACATGTTTTATACAACCTGGAGATGGAACAAAATTTTTACTGACAAACTGTGGTCATATTTACTGTGAAAAATGTTCAAGTTTTGGTAAGTTATGATGCCAACAGTCAGTACAATGGTTCAACTAGTAATAGCACACTCTACACTGCAGATCACATCACATCACACTGCCTAGATTAGAATGGAATTCCAGACTGATTCTAGTGCAAGAAAGCTTGTTAGTTGCTTGCAGAAGGTTTGTAGTTTTCTCTGGGCACTTCAGTTTCCTCCACCATCTCTGAACTGTCTGCTTCGACATAAGTGAATGAATCGTGACTGGGGTAAAACACCATTACTCCACTCCATAGTATAAGGGGAATAGAGAGCTTATGTTATTGTTGTTAAAGACTTTCCTGCACAAAATATAGAGCAGATTATGCCATAACTTCTGTGTGCATGTTGATGTCTTGCCATTTATAATGCTTTTAGCCAAAGAATTTTATTGAATTAATTGTTTGAATTTTGTAATGAAAGTGTTCACATTTTTCTTTGGACAAGTTTTATTTTCAATGATTGTAAACAATGAATCACAGTGGTAATTCATCAGTCTAGTACAGTTTGCATTTGGATTTGAATGTCTTGTCAAGTATGAATCTACTTAAGTGTTTTTATTATTACAGTAAAAGATACACATGTATATGCATATACATTGTATAATTATTAGTTAATTTCTCAAAAATGGTTTAAAATGAGTATTATTAAATGTTGTGGTCTGGGTAGGTCATTTGGTAGAGCACTAACCTATAGTGTGGGAGGTCTGAGTGTAACAGACGTGTTTTCCAGGTTTAAATAATAATATTAACACAGACTGTTTGGGTTCAAATATGTTTATATAGTATAATGTCAAAGTCATATATAATGAAAACTAGGGTATGATGGGATCCAATAAGCACCCTAGAAAATATACAATACACAATAAGTATAACATATAAAATTACATAAAACAATACAATTATTTCACAATGCACATACATTACATGCACCATAATATTTACATAAAATCACACATTCTATATACTTTATAGCATTGACATAACCACGGATACACAATACAACAACACACTTTGTATTATTGTTACCAAACGGTATATATGTATATTACAAACACTATGTATAGACATTTAACACATAAATTAGACTGGATGAAGAATAGCGTTATAAACAGTGAAATAAATACCAGTCTATACCACACTGAACATAAATACATATAACATATAACACCTACCAGAATGTGGATCTAAGTGCGTGTCCTTAAAAATCAAACAGGGATACTGGACTGACTCTAAACCATGACCTAGATAATGAAACAATTGTATGTGAATATAGAGTCAGTGAAGCGATTAAAATGAGATGATGTTATAGCCCGTGATTTTACTAAACATATAATACAATATAGGCTTTAACATATATAGACAAAATGTGTGTATAAAAACAAACGGACTAAATAATGACCTTTGATTTGTTTACACATTTCGTACCTGACACTGTTATAGTCAGACAACACTTTATTTATAAAAATATATATATACATTATCTGGGTTTATATTAATGTAGTTATGTAATCACCCATTTAAACATCCATACAGGTCGTGATTATTAGTAGAATGAAAAGGTTTTAAACAAAGGTACATGTAGAAGAACGCGCAATGCCGGGTCTAACAGAAAATGCTAAAATATCCTAAATACTACAAAAAACTAAATTAAATATAAAGTAAGAGTTTAAGCTTAAAATAATTGTATCCTTACCTTAAAGATGAATTGGAAAAGCTCCATTTTAACAAAGAATGTATGACCAATTCATGGCTTCCGTCCTTGTATATGAATTTCAAATGTGTATATGACCTGAATAAATTGACCAATGAGACCAATGGTCAAAACAAGGGAAATAACTTACCTATCCCGCTGCTAATTAACCAAAGTAAGTAAAGACTAAACTTAATAAAATTACCTGTTTTACCCGGAACATTACCTCTGAACTAAACAACTTAATTAATTTAGATTAAAACACTTAATTAACCAACACTAATTTAACTACATAAAACTAACGCTACTACAAATTCCCCCCACTTACGAAATGATGTCCTCATCATTTACGACGGGTTGACTATTATCTGTAGAAATGCATTGGTAACATTTTCACCTGGATTCTGTAATATTCCAGACTGTAAAAGCGATTTTAAGTAATTAGCTTTCTGTTTCCATTCTGGACAGTTTTCAGTTGCTATGTGGGGAAAACTTATATCCGAGGGAATATAATCTCCTGATCTCATTTTTTCCGGTGGTCTACGTATTCGTTGGGATTTCCTGATATTTGGTGGAGTCGGTAATTGTCGTCGTCGGTTTGTCGTATTCGGTGTCGGTGATATCATCGATGGTAAAATTCGATGTCGTTTTGTTGATGTAGGCGTAATTACTTTATCCTGTCCAATTATTTCTTTACTTGTATCAAATCCTGAATTATTTTCTCCAGAACCATTACTTTCAGTATTATCCATTTGTTGACTTTCTGTATGATGTTCTACTGAGGCTAATTCTGTTATTTCGCTTGTCGAAGAAGCACTACCTTGTTCCAATATTGACGGACTGTGGTCGTCACCACTAATAGTTACTTCTCTTCCAAAAACATGTTCCTGATCGTCATCAACAATATGTTTTGGAATTGTGTCTATTTCCTCTACAGCAGTAGCGCCAATGTTATCAGTCGTGACAACATCTGCTGCCGGAACATCATAAACAACTGGTTCAGAATCCATTACAGGTAACTCTAAATCACTACCACTGTCACTATCTGTTGAATCTTCATCTATAATGTGTGATCTTTGTTCAAGTGTTGTTTTAGTTTTTTTATTCGTGGTCTCGTCTAATTTTGCTGTGTATCGTCACTAATATTGTCTCTAATATATCCAACAGGAAATAGATGATTTCTATGTAAAGTTCTCTTTAATCCTTGCCCGTTTTCTTTTGTACTGTATAAACTGGAATGTCCTTATTTGGCTGTTGGATAACTACATACACATCCTCATCCCATTTGTCACTGATCTTATGTTTGCCGTCAAACGCTAATGTCTTTACTAATACTTTATCTCCTTCTTGTATCGACGCTCCTCTAATTTTTGAATCATAATTTTGTTTCTGTTTTTCTCTCGATTTCTTTGCTGATTCTGATGCTAGATTGTATGCATTTTTTAATCTTTCTTTCAATGTTTCTGTATATTTTGTTAGTGTTTTTGGTTGGTTGATGTCAATTCCAAACGCAAGATCCACGGGTAATTTTGGATGTCTGCCGAACATTAAATAAAACGGTGAATAGCCGGTACTTTCATGTTTTGTGCAATTATATGCATGTACGAGAGGACCAACATGACTTTTCCAGTCAAACTTCTGTGATGGTTTTAGTGTTCTCAACATCGATATAAGTGTTCTGTTGAACCTCTCGCACATGCCGTTGCCCATGGGATGGTACGGAGTTGTTCGTGATTTAGATATTCCGGCGATGGTACATAATTCCTTGATGAGGCGGCTCTCGAAATTTGCTCCTTGGTCCGAATGTATTCTAGATGGTAAACCGTAGTGTGTTACAAAATGATTAAAGAAAGCTTCTGCGGTTGTTTTTGCAGTTTGGTTCCTAGTCGGAATCGCCTGAGCGTAACGTGTGAAGTGGTCGGTAATCACTAAAATATTTTGATATCCTCCTTTTGATGTTTCCAATGTTAAAAAATCTAGACAAACAAGTTCTAACGGTTGCACTGTTGTAATGTTTATCAACGGAGCTCTTGAATCCTGAGATTTATTCCTCAAACATCTTCCACATCTTTTAATCCAATCCTCTGTGTGATTTAACATACCAGGCCACCAGAATCTATCACGTATAAGAGAAATGGTACGGTCACGACCTGGATGTCCCAAGTCGTCGTGAAGTGATTGAAGTATATCCGTTATAAATGCTGATGGTAAAACAAGTTGTGATGTTGTACTTTCATCTGTTGATGTCTCTCTATACAAAACGCCCCGTTTAAGTTTAAGATGGTTGAAATTTTTCTTAAGTGATGGTAATTCCATTGTCGTTGGATCTGTTACTTTCTTTGGTATACATTGATTTTCAACAGCTTTAATCCAAAACTTTAACACTTGATCTTGACTTTGAAATTTTCTCCAATCACGGTAATCAAACATAGTGACATCACTACCAGGGTGTTCATCTTGATAGATACTATCGATTACTTCGGCTGAGTTACATATAGTCTCTATATATGGTGATACTTGAACATTACAAACTGCCTTAATAGATTCTGTGGGAATAATTTCGGTTGTTTGTTGTTCTTGACTGGTATTATTTGATAGTCTTGAAAGTGAGTCAGCATCTTTGTTATTTCGTCCAGGGCGGTAATTGATCTTGAAATTGAACGAAGCTAATGCGGCTAACCAACGATGTCCTGTTGAGTCTAGTTTTGCCGATGTTAACACATAGGTTAATGGGTTATTGTCTGTCAATACGGTGAACTGTTGGCCATATAAATAGTCATGGAATTTCTCTGTTATCGCCCATTTTAACGCTAAAAATTCTAACTTGTGCGCTGGGTAATTCCTTTCTGCTTTGTTTAATCCACGACTTGCGAAAGCTATTACTCGTTTGATGTTGTTCTGTTCTTGATAGAGTACTGCACCTAGACCTTGTGTGCAAGCATCAGTATGGAGCTCAAACGGTAATCCGTGAATAGCATATCCTAAAACTGGTGGTTTTGACAATAAATCCTTAAGATGCTGAAATGCGTCCTGTTGCTCTTTATTCCATTTCCATTTTTGAGTTGTAGAATTCTTAGATTTTTTCTTTGATTTTGGTGTTGGCATAATATCATTTAGCGGTCTTGCAATTTTTGAAAAATCTTTGATGAATTTGCGATAATATCCAGCGAATCCGAGAAACTGTCTGACTTGTTCTGATGTTGTTGGAGTTGGCCAATTGATCACTTTAGAAATCTTTTCTGGATCCGCTTCAATACCATTGACAGAAACAATATGTCCAACATACTTTACTTTAGGTTGCAAGAAAGAACATTTCTTTGGTGTTAATTTTAATCCGCAATCTTTCAGACGTTGGAAAACTTGTTTTAGATGATCTATGTGTTCTTCAAATGTCCTTGCAAATATTATATCATCTAAATAAATACAACAAATACTGTAATTTAGATCTCCAAGGCACTCCTCCATCAGTCTCTGATAGGTTGCTGGACTATTACTTAACCCCATCGCTAGGCGATTATACTCAAAGAAACCCAAAGGGCCGACTGTAAATGCAGTCCGTTCTTTGTGATCCTCATCAATGTCCACCTGATAATAACCGCTTTTCATGTCCAACACACTAAAATAACGTGATCCCGCCAAGGTGTGAAGAATGTCATCTATTCGTGGTTACGCATAGGAATCTTTGATGGTACGCTGATTCAACTGGCGAAAATCCACGCACATTCTTAATCTCCCATCATGTTTTCTTACCAATACTACATTTGATGCCCATGGTGAATGTGATCGTCTTATAATGCCACTAGCTAGCAATTCCTTTAGGTGAGTACGTATTTCCTCAAACATAGCCGGTGGAATTGTCCTATGCCGTTGTTTAAACGGTATATCATTTGTTAAGTCGATACGATGCTTAACTGAAGTTGCGTGGCCTATATCTGTGTCACCCTTCGAAAATATTTCTTCATACTGGTGAATAAGATTTTGTGTTGTTTTTAGTTGCTCTTGTGTTAAGTCCGGTGAGAATTTCATCTGCTCCATTATTGTTGTAAATAGTGTTTCATTATTTTCCATATCATGATTGCCTATGTTATCCTCTATTGTAACTGGTTGCATTTCACATATCAAAGCTCTCGGTGGTATTACTACAGTTCTAGTTGTGACGTTTGTAATATCAACCTGTACTTTCTGGCTGTTATAATTATCAAATTGTACAACTGATGGTGTTATGTCTATATCCTCACTTAATACTGAGTGTTCGGTGCTTTGCATAACTGCGCATGTCACTTTATAATCAAACTTCCTATCTATAAAACCATCAATTACAACATGTGAATTTGCGGGTATTGTAATGTTTCTAGTCTCTGCACTCTTCACAAACCCTATAACATAATCATTTCTCTTCAGTTCTTTTTGTCGCAGTGCTATACATCTTAACGCTAAATACCACGGAGTATGTAAATTCGCATATTGTAAATACTGAGTTCCATATTGTTCCTGACATAGTGACATATAATGGCATAAAATATTGGTTCCTAATATTACAGGTACAATTTTGTTATAATTACTATCAGGCACAACTAATAAAACACCTTGTTGTTTTCGTGACCATGGTATACCAGCAGCTTCAATATCCACTTGAATATAACCATCATAAGGTAACATTTGTCCTCCTGCACACTCAATGTTTAAAATATCATTTAAAGGAAACATTTCTAAATTCGAAAAATGTTTTTGGTAAAACGAACGACTTATCGTTGACACATTTGAACCTGTATCTAAAAGTGCTTTTGTTTCAATCCCATTTACTAAAATATTTGCCTCATTGCACTCTCCAATGATGTTCTCTGGTATTTTAGGCATGTCTTTCATTGAAAATTGTATGGGTCTATTCGTGTTACCACCTATTGATGACCCTCCGCAATAGGCATCTTGGCGTTTAAACGTGATCTTGAAAAATCTAGACGAACGCGGCACCCATATCTCAAATGCCCTAATTGTCCACATCGGTAACATGTCGGTTCTTGATTAGAATTCCGTTGACCTGAATTTGTTGCGGTGCTGTTGAAATTTTGTCGCCAATTACCACGGTTTTGATTTCCTTGATTTCTGTAACCACGTGATTGTTGTTGCGATTGTTCATTCATTTGCTCGTTATTTTGTTGTCGTAATTGTTGTTGTTGTTCATTAATTTGTTGTGGAAATTGTGGTTGTTGTTGTTGTTCGGGGGGTTGTGATTGTTGAAAGTGTGGTTGTGTATATCGATTTCTTGAATTACTGAATCGTTGACCTGGTCTTGATTGAAGATGCTTTTTTGTTGACCATATTGTACATTTGAGTATGTCCGTACTTGTTGAACTTCCTCTCGTAATGTTTTCATTTCTGACGACAACTGTTGTACTAATTTCTCTAACTTATCAGTTCCTTTGTCTGTTGAAGCAGACGCCATTTTAGATTGTGCGGTTTTACCTTTCAATTCCTTATGTTCATCCTCTACACAACGTACAGCTCTCCGTAATTGATCGAAATCGGTATACTTATCAAAAAGATGACCGCATATGTCCTTGATAGAGTGTTTCATTCCTTTTTTAAACATTTTAATCAGTTTCGAATTTACGTCGGTTTGTAGAACAGCGCCTTCCTCCACTGCTTTGTCCAATAAATCTTCAAGACGACATCCCCAATCCGAAATTGATTCATTGTCGCGTTGTTTCGCAGCGTAAAATTCGGCGAGAATATCCTCTTCCTCCGCAACTGAGCCATAAACGCTTTGGAGTTTGCTCAATATTGTGTTTAAATCCACGTCCGCACCAAGACGTCTAGCTACTCCAGCTGCCTCTCCCTTTAGAGAATTCCTAACCCCTTGTGATATTGCTGCCTTTGTATAAAGATGTTCCTTCAATAAACTACGCACGTGATAACGCCATTCAATAAAAGACACTTCATTTTTACCGCAACGATCGTCCCCGGTAAATATAGGTAAACGCGGAATTTGTCCAATCGCAGATTTACTAATTAACTCTGTAGTTTCGGGTTTAATATCGGCGTGTCCTGTACTATTTAAATAATCCTTCATCCATGCCGTTAATGCTTCCGGTGTATCCGCCTTAGGTTTGACTCCCATCGCTTTAAATTGATCGACCAATAAATTTACTTCTTCCTGTGTAAATTCGGCCATATTTGTGTCCGTAAACTTTACCGTATTAGGTTTATCTTAATTAAACTTAATTAACTTAATTAATTTTAAATTAACCTATTGTTTTTATTTTATATTGTGTAATATACTCCGGTATTATTTGTGACTATTGAGTACGTTGTACAGCGCGTAAAATATCCAACGTTGTCGCAGTATTATCAAACTTTGATATACTTCGGTATTATTCAACGTTGTGAATTACTTACTTTGTTCCTTAATCATCACTGCGCAAATAAATTCCTTTATTGACGAGCCGTAACGTTAAACAAAATCAAATTAATTCCAACGTAGAATCCACAATATTTTCCAGCGTTGTTGATAATAAATGCTTTATTTCAAAACACAAAATATTGTTATAACGAAGGTTAGTCTCAATTACTAGTGTAAATGTCAAATACTAGTACAATGTTCTATATAGTTAATGTTCTATGTGAAGTCGTTGATCCAACTTTGCATTTAAGTATTTGATGTTTGTAATAGTGTAGATTGTAACTAATCCAGTTGGTTTCACGGTGTAAAAATTCACGTAAAATAAACCGCAAGTATCGGTAAATTGCGCGTTTAACTAAACTAAGCTAACCCTAACTAAATAACTACCACTTAATTAAACTAATTAAAACTAAATAGTAATAATAAAAAAATACTAATAAGCTAATTACCGCAATACCTACCTCTTCGTAATTAATGTGATACAGTACACCATAAAGTACTGTGTTTTGGTTTTGTTTTTACTCAATGTACCTAATTAAGATATGGTATAGTACATTTTAATTACTTAGTACTACGTGTTGCATTTGCCAATATTACCCATGGTAAATAAATGCGCATTACCGGATGAAAGAAGAAGAGAAAAAAAAAACTGTCAATGGTTAATGTTAGTAATGCCGTGAACACAAACACACACATGTAAGCTAACCAAACATAAATGAAATGCAAAAATAAAATAAGAAAAAAAAAATTAATTAGAGGGAATATCCGCACTGTTTGACTATTCACAAACAACTACAGATATAACACAAATTCTATACCCAAGATCAACAAAAAAATTATAAAAAAAAATAGGGAACACCAAATACTCATACAAATACACAATAAAGCAAACACAAAATAATAGCAAAATAAATAATAAATAATTAGCTGCAAATAAATCACAAAATAAAAAAAAAAAAAAAAATACACAAAATTACAAATACACAAAATCATAAAATAATACACAAATAAGCGGAAAGCACATATAACACAATGATAACACAAAGACAAATGTCACTGATACAACATCAATCAAATCAATGTCTTTCAAAATTAAACAAATATGCATCAAAATTAGTCAATATATACAACCAGAATTAATCAATTTATCTTTACTGCTGCTACCCCTTTACCTATAATCTTTAGTTGATATATATTCACGACATGTAACTGTACGTAGTTCCACCGATTATCTTCCACTCACGTTGTATACAAGCACAGTGGTTGACCTAATTCCTGAACTTCATACATCAAAACATGCAGACGACGACTTCCGGTCTGGTTCCCATACCCTAGTTATATGACTAAACAAACGTGGGCGCCAATGTAACAGACGTGTTTTCCAGGTTTAAATAATAATATTAACACAGACTGTTTGGGTTCAAATATGTTTATATAGTATAATGTCAAAGTCATATATAATGAAAACTAGGGTATGATTGGATCTCTAATAAGCACCCTAGAAAATATACAATATACACAATAAGTATAACATATAAAATTACATAAAACAATACAATTATTTCACAATGCACATACATTACATGCACCATAATATTTACATAAAATCACACATTCCATATACTTTATAGCATTGACATAACCACGGATATACACAATACAACAACACACTTTGTATTATTGTTACCAAACGGTATATATGTATATTACAAACACTATGTATAGACATTTAACACATAAATTAGACTGGATGAAGAATAGCGTTATAAACAGTAAAATAAATACCAGTCTATACCACACTGAACATAAATACATATAACATATAACACCTACCAGAATGTGGATCTAAGTGCGTGTCTCCTTAAAAATGAAACATGGGATACTGGACCGACTCTAAACCATGACCTAGATAATGAAACAATTGTATGTGTAAATATAGAGTCAGTGAAGCGATTAAAATGAGATGATGTTATAGCCCGTGATTTTACTAAACATATAATACAATATAGGCTTTAACATATATAGACAAAATGTGTGTATAAAAACAAACGGACTAAATAATGACCTTTGATTTGTTTACACATTTCGTACCTGACACTGTTATAGTCAGACAACACTTTATTTATAAAAATATATATATACATTATCTGGGTTTATATTAATGTAGTTATGTAATCACCCATTTAAACATCCATACAGGTCGTGATTATTAGTAGAATGAAAAGGTTTTAAACAAAGGTACATGTAGAAGAACGCGCAATGCCGGGTCTAACAGAAAATGTTAAAATATCCTAAATACTACAAAATACTAAATTAAATATAAAGTAAGAGTTTAAGCTTAAAATAATTGTATCCTTACCTTAAAGATGAATTGGAAAAGCTCCATTTTAACAAAGAGAATGTTATGGCCCAATTCATGGCTTCCGTCCTTGTATATGAATTTCAAATGTGTATATGACCTGAATAAATTGACCAATGAGACCAATGGTCAAAACAAGGGAAATAACTTACCTATCCCGCTGCTAATTAACCAAAGTAAGTAAAGACTAAACTTAATAACATTACCTGTTTTACCCGGAACATTACCTCTGAACTAAACAACTTAATTAATTTAGATTAAAACACTTAATCAACCAACACTAATTTAACTACATAAAACTAACGCTACTACATGAGTTTGACCCCCGGTCTGACCCAGCATTTTTACTCATTCCTGTTATATAAACTTAACATATAAAACAAACATTAAAAGTCTAAAATGCATCAACATTGACCAGTTTCAAATGGCACTACAAAATTAATGTATTAATAGTATTATACTGATATTTTATATACTCTGGCAAAAAAATTAGTAAATTGAAATAACGATCTGACATAGTGTGCACATGCATGTGGAATGAAGAGCCATATTTTTTTTGCTTTTTTTCAGCATGCAATGATAAATGTAAAATGTGTGGAAGTGTCTGTAAGACCACTGTCCTAACTGGTCAGGTGAGTTATCATTAATTGGATGTTACAGGTGTTCATGTGGCTGTGTTACAGGTGTTCATGAGGCTATACTAATGGTGTTCATGTGGCTATGCTACAGGTGTCCATGTGACTGCGCTACAGGTGTCCATGTAACTGTGCTACAGGTGTCCATGTGACCGCTACAGGTGTCCATGTGACCGCTACAGGTGTCCATGTAACTGTGCTACAGGTGTCCATGTGACTGCGCTACAGGTGTCCATGTAACTGTGCTACAGGTGTCCATGTGACTGCGCTACAGGTGTTCATGTAACTGTGCTACAGGTGTCCATGTGACTGTTTATTGTGTCCAAAGTGATTGAATTGATACTTTGTCAAACACTGGCTATGTAAACAAGAGCTTTATAAATTGAAACTTTTAAATTTTCTATGGTTGGTGTGACATAGTTTTGATGCATATTTTTCTATCAGAACAATCCATTTTGTAAAAGATGTTGGAAAATTGAATTGTCCCAAAATAAAACTGCCAGTCCATTGAAGTGTTCTGAATTTGATTTAGGCCAGAACAATTTTACTGATTGATTCCATTTTCAAATTATATTCATGTATCAAAGTATATTTACAGACTATTATATCTCATGAATTGCAGGTTCCCTTGTATGGTTTTATAGACAGGATTCTGAGTGCATGAAGATTGATCATTTTCAGATACATGTATACATTGATTTGGTTTTTTAATAAATTTATCTTTTTTCATTTTCTGATAAATAGATGAAACCAGATATTGAGGTTTACTTCTTAAGTCCTCAAGACTTACTAAAGAAGAGCATGAAAATGATGACACAAACAATTGAGGTAGGTTTAAAATGTAGAATTTAAATTACGTTATATGTCCCATCCATAATCATCTTTGCTTATAATAAATCAACCCCAGCTGAGGTTACTTCTAAAAACGAATCTATTTACATCCTTACCTACATACCTACCCATCCAACCAACCCACCCACCCATCCAACCAACATGCATAATTTTTGATTGGTATTGATTTTTGTGCAAAACAAACAACCTCCAAAATAAACGAAAATTAGTATACTGTGAAAATAAAAACATTCATACTACGGTATACATGTATTGTGATTGAAACATTTGTTATTTTTAGGTGTTGGATTTTCAACAGAATCACAGAAGAAGATTTATATCTCATTTAAGAGAACAGGTAATGTTTATAAACTACAGACTTGCATTTATTTTTTAGTCTGAGGTCCAGGACCTTCTGATTTTTACATTTGGACCCTTGATATTTAAACTGTAAAAGTCTGATGCACCTGCCATTTTTTACCAGGATAATATTATTTTTTCTTCAGTGGCTTCAGTTTGTATATCATAGAGTCGCAGCGAGCATTAGAATTCATAATATATTTTAAACACTGAAAAAGGTCAAGGTCAAAGATCAAATTTGAAATTTTTAGAGTCACTTGCTAAAGATCACAGCGTACATATTTCAGACAAAACTTGTGATCTGTAGATATTTCCTGTGTTAGATAAAACTGAGTAACAGTTTAATTCTTTACATCTGCTGTTAATAATTTATGGAAAAATTGTAGTAAAATTTGAGAGTCTTTGTTTGTATTACAGTTGAAAGTTCAACAAAACTTTGTGGAAAAAGCTCAGAAAATATTATCACATTACCAAGAATTTGAAAGGTAATTATCATGATTAAATATTTAGTGTTTAAAGTGCAGGTGTAAGCATTATAGCTCTCTACCTTGCTATTCACATGGCCTCTTTTTATCATGTTCTGCCATCTAGACATTGCAGTCACAATATTATTAAGGGCAAACAGATGGACAAGATACAGTTGTTTTATAGTCATGGTAACTGTAATATACAAGCAGGCATTGTATACGATTGTGAATGTTTTGCTCTAAATTGGCTAGGCTTCTTTTCCTGGTAGACAAAATTCCCATTGGCTACTAATTTCTGAGAATGACTTTTAACATTACAACCTAAGTCCTAATTTTGTGAATTTGTAGAAAAATAGCTTAAAAAAAGGACTATATCTATATTTTCACAAATTTTAGGAATTTGCCTACTTAAATTTTTAAAATTTGAAACCTAGCATTGGTGTATGTTTAATAATAGGACAATATATATGGTAACATTTTCAAGCATTGAAAACCACATAATCTGATAGAGTCATTAATGGACTCTGTTTTAACTTTGATATGTTTGATGTTTAACTGGATTGTACAATTATAACATGTATAAGTTATCATTCCTGATTTTCAGAGAACTTGGTAAAATTAAAGAAGAAAATTCTTATTTGAAAAGACTTATTAATGAAAAGGTAAACAATTTTGATAATTCTTTTTACATCTCTATCTGAAATGCAGGGCTAACATTATTCACTCCTCCACTCGTCCAGGTTTTGTATTTGGATGAGTAGTGTTATTCATGTTACTCCTCACAGTGCAAAGTTAATTTTTTGTAATACATAAATATTTGAATCCAATGTGAATGACAATCTTAATTGCTGTTTTGTATAATCACTCAAACATGAATTGATCAAACATGTACCATATGAGCGTAAATGGAATGTTAAAAATATCATTTCTACTCCAATAGTTGTAGTAATTGAATAAGATTAAATTCACATCAAAACATCTACAACTGTAAAAAAATTTTGAAATCGTTGACATTCTATTAATGATGCTGAGTAAAATTTCTTGAGTGCAGAGTGGATTTTCTCACCAGTTCGTCACAGTGCCAAGAACTGTACATAATTCTATCAGAGCCTTGAAATGGTTCAGTAACTGTTTCTTGTTTTATAAGACTGTTGCACTTACTAGTATTACTGACATTTTATTTGAGTACGTACATAGCATTTGGTATAAAATGCATTTTAGTGATTAAAATAAGCAGGGGTCCCATAGTCCATGGCTCCTAAGACTCAATAAAATTAGCAGGGGTCCCATAGTCCATGGCTCCTAAGACTCAATAAAATTAGCAGGGGTTCCATAGTCCATGGCTCCTAAGACTCAATAAAATTAGCAGGGGTCCCATAGTCTATGGCTCCTAAGACTCAATAAAATTAGCAGGGGTCCCATAGTCCATGGCTCCTAAGACTCAATAAAATTAGCAGGGGTCCCATAGTCCATGGCTCCTAAGACTCAATAAAATTAGCAGGGGTCCCATAGTCCATGGCTCCTAAAACTGAGTCTGCGTCCCTTCATTTTACTTATTTATTACTGTTACAACTTCTTTTCTGAAGTGATCTGGGCCCTTAAATTAATAGTTCACTCCTCCATTTTAGAGTAAAAGAAGGTATTCATCACTTACTACAATATAATCAGTTCAAATAACCAAAATTCAGATTATAAGATACTAATGTGCATCTTGCTCAGCATCTGTGATATTATTTTTAAGTCCCATGCTAAAGTGGTTCAGTAGCTGGTTTTTTTGTTTTTTTTTTTTTTTGTAAGACTTTCTGTTGCACTAATACTGGTATTGCTGAAATTTCCTCGTGTATGTTTTTTTATGCTAAAGTAAGGTTTTTTATAACTCCTAAATCTGACTGTACAGATGGTTGTAATGAATGAAGGTTTACTATAATAAAAATTAACATTCATATATGTTTGTACATGTTTGTAAGAGGGATGTATTGTATTCTTGTTTTCAGGGCCTAGGTGGTTGTCATTCAAGGTAACTGGTTTAGCTCACCTGGTTAAGTAATTTTCAAAAAGGCAAAGTGTGCATATTTTTTAATGGGAATCTTAAAAATGAAATTAAAATTTAGATACAAATCAATTACTGTTGGATTAAGATTTATTAGAGCATTTTGGGAATTACTAATATTGTAACTCAAAATTAATTATCCAACAAAAATGTCATTTTAAAATTTATTACCGTGCAATATTCATCTTGAACTAATTTCCATTGGTAGCAATGAGCATTCAATTTTGGTTAACATTAAGGACCTGTCTTTGGAAATTAACTTGAACTATGCAGAAAATTATATGATTCCGACATGTTTAGATGCTCAAATTTTTGCCATTTTGAAAGCAACTCTATTTGTATGTTATCCAGGCGAGCTTCCTGTTTTATTTTTGCAAGTTTAAAAGAATTTGGATTAAAGATCTACACTAAAAATGGTGTATTATTTTTAGGGCTTTTTATTGTTATTTTACTTTGTGTAACTCTTTTTACCAATTTATTATGATGGTTTTTTCCTTTTGATGTTTTTTGTGCAGTTTTAATTTGTTTGATTTTTTTTTCAAATAAGGTAGCTTAAAATTGTTAGTTACTTTAATTCTAAGGCTATTATGATCAATTCTGATTTCCCCTCGTGGTGTCATTGTATTTACTATATCACCAACTTTTGTTAGTCCGGTTCATCTGTCTGTCCATCACCTCCTACATTTCTTAATGACTTTTAAAGAACTTTGTATAAGTGTGCACCAACATAAGACAATACATGTGCACTAAACCATGTCCATTTATGTTGGTCAAAGCTCAAGATTAAGGTCACAAGGTCAAATTGTAGTATTTTTCCATTGTATTTCATGTCCATTCAGTATTTTCTACCTTTCTTGATAGATGTTCATGAAACTTTGTACATATTTACACCAGAATAAGAAGATTTCATGAACCACATTTAGTTATGTATTTGTAGGTCAAATTCAAGGTCAAATACTTGAATTTTGCTTGTTACAAATACACATGTATATGTCAATTTCAGATTGTATGATGAATCTTTTTAGTTGTCCAAAAATCAAAAACATAAAATTTTCAGTTTATTTATGATATTTATTTTTGACATACAGTACTACAAATCTACATATATAAGAGCACTATTGGCCTGCCTGTATCCCTGAGCAAAGCTTTGCAATATTAAAAACTTCATTTTATAAAACAAGCATTATGCAAACAAGTAAGAAAGTTGATTTGATTACTTGATTGGATTATATCGTCAAAATTTGGAAGGCTATACTGGATACTCAAGTCAGTATTAAATCTTTCTGTATTGTTAATGAAACAGGATATTTATAATTAATATCCGCACATATCATTTTAATATGTGTCATCTTTAATCTAATAAAATTATGTAAATTGATGTCACAAAATTCTTTTATATAGTGATATTCATACCTAGGTACTAAAAGCCATACATACCTTTTGTTTTATGAAGTCCTCAAGGTATGATTTAGGATCATATTTGTCAGTGCTTACTGACTTCTCTTGTTTTTGTTTTTTTTTCCAGACCCTTAACACCTGGGCCTTCAGGTAAACAGTCTCCAACCTTTCGAGGTAAGACATTATTTGAACGATGTTATAGTTATCAACTCCATTTTGACAACAATTCCAAAGTAACCATGGCAACCAGCACCATAACTATCAGGTGTCTTGTTGGGTCGTTTTTTGTAGGCCACATTTTGTTCCATTAAGAATCCAAAATATATTGGTATTTTTTCACAATTACTTTGCTTTTTTCACAAGGTTGGTCATTTCAACCTTAAAACCAGTAATTTTGGAGTTTTCTTTTTCACAATTTTGACCATCAAAGGTTTATATGATGCTTTAAAATTTTCATAATTGCAAGGGCTTCATTCTTAAATGTATTCATTTTGAAATATATTGTTTTTATTATGGTGTTTGCTTGAACCATGTATGGTAGATCTCTTTTAACTTTTGCAAGTGGGAATTTTCACCATGGATGTGGAGGGTTAAAATTAGAGAATAAATGAATTTTGACTATGTTTAGCCCTTTTGTGTGGACATTCTTTTTCCAGTGTAATCTTGTAGATTATAAAAAGTATTTAATTGTTATATTTTTTTCCATTTCCATGACAGTAACTCCAAAATCATCACCACATCAGAATTTACCTCCGACCTCAAGACCATTGTCAGTGTCAAGGTCTGGTAGCTTGTAAGTACTAGTGAATATATAAATTTTTGTATTAATTTTCCTGTCAAGTATTTGGTTTGTATTTTATAAGTATTTTTGTCATCTAAAAAAACCAAAAAAAAAAAAAAAAAAAAAAAAACCATTGTCATATTACTAAGGTTGTCACCCACCACAATTTTTAAGTAAAAATGCCATGTAGTAAATTTAAAAAATCCAGCCAAATTTGATCATGTGTGTTAATTGAAAGTCTAACTAAGTTTTTCAAATGATGTCCATGTATTTTAAAGCAAACTTCAGCTTAAATGACCCCTGTGACTGACCATAACTAATAAAACTCCAAATCAATAAGGCTGAAATTGACATTGACCTCGCATGCCTCAGTTGCTATTGAAACTACAAAATCCAACTGATTTGATAAAACTCATTCTTTTGAGAAACTTATTTCTGATACCATTATAGAAATGGAATTAATTTTTCTTTTTTATGGCAGTATGAAAGAATTGGACATTTTGCACACTGAATACTTCAAATTACATGTATGTTATGTGTGCAAACTGTCCAATTCTTTCATACTTCAAAAAAACAAAAGGATTTTCAGTTCTTATAATTCAATTTATAGAGATTTTTCAACATTAAATCAACAATTTAAACAGTAATACAACTGTAGCAAGTAAAAAAAATGTCATTGCTGTGGTGTAGGAATTCAAATATCTCTGGAGTCATCTATAATAAGATGACATCACTGAGAGCCAATCCATTCATGCAAACGTAACAGAAAGACCTAACCTATCAAAATGATTTAAACAAAGAAGAATTAAATGCACAAAAGAAGTAAATATCATGTTAATTTACAGTAGCTTAAGCTGCTCAATGAAATCTACTTATGTATAATATAGTGTTTGTGATTCAAAGCATGGGAGGTAAAGATTTTAGTGTACAGGACATTTTGTCTGATGCCATTTTTAACCATATGTTAGGATGATTTAGTACCATGTCATTATGGACTATATACAAGACAACTTGAAATCTTAATTAGGCCAAAAAAAAAAAAAAAAAAAATGTGTTTCTGTCAATGTTCTTAGAAAAATATCAGTAGGTATTTTTTTACATTGACATGATTCTAGACAAAGTGTGATAGTTGTGTTATGATAATTAGATAAACACCAATTCACAATCTGTAGAATGTTTTGATTTATATTTTACAGATCACAAAGATTACAACATTCAACAATATATCAGGTAAATAATACACTACTGACTTTCCAGATAAAGGAGTCAATCATCTAATTTGTTTTTAAATATTTACTTTGTCTGAACATCATTACCTTGGGTATGACCTATGTGAAAAGTTTTGAGCAAGTTTTTGCATGCAAGTGTGTATTATGGTCTACTTTGTACTACTACATTAAGGTGCTAGCTTATAGAGTTGGTATTTTGCAGACAAGCATATCGCTCCCCCATTCACATTATACTGACACCAGATGAAGTAGATGCTACTCTGTTCTCCTAATACAGAGCACCAATATCTCACTGGCTGGGGTTTAGATAAAAAGTACCTTAATCAAGCTCTATTTTGAAAGGGTTGTAAATTGTACACAAACTTATTGGTATGGATATAGCATAGTTATTATATTATTACTAAACTTATTATATATTTTGCAGCATTAGATGGCCGTTTTGGAATACTACTCATCAGTAGTGCTAACTGGTGCAAAATTGTTGAATTATCTAAAAATTTGTAAGATGTTTAATTGAGAAATATAAAAACTTGATTTGCTATATCAGCTAATCTACTCACTTTTATCATGTTTACTCACACACTTTACTTTTCAGTCTGGTGGTGCTGAAAGAATAACACTGAGAACACCACCTTCTGGTGGTAGAATGGGTAAGTATTGTTTATATGTAAATATTAAATTACCATACAACCTCTTTTGGTAGATTTTTTTCTGCATGATTGTGATAAAAATAGAGAATATTGTCCCTAAGTAGAAGAATATAAATGTTTTTAGGTACTGTAGACTAATTAAATCATTTGAAATAACACTTATTTTTCCTTGAGAGTATGGGTGCCTCGATCAGTGGCTGAGGGGTCTATATCATCAGATTACTGACCAGTGCCACTCCCTGCCTAGGCTCTATTCCAACTCGGACTATACACTTGTTTGAGAAAGTTTGTTAAGTTTGCTTTGCCTAGGTCATGCAGTTGTTTTCTTCAGGTACTCCAGTTTCCTCCACCATCCCAGAACTGACCACCTCAATATTAGGAAAAAAATATTTCACATTTGTGAATGATGATGTTTTGAAGTTAATTTGTACCTGGTTTTTTTTCAGGTACAATCAGAAGAACACCCTCTCCACAATACATCAAAATGCAGTCTCCTAAGTAAGTATATCTACTAATGCATAAGTATTTAGTGTTGTTAAGCATTATGTTCTCTTACAAAAATTATTTTTGAAACAATTTTTAGGACCAATATACAGTATAAATCTAAACATTATATATTTCACTCTGCATTTGTATTCAGATTAACTTGCATACTGTCAGATGTTAAAATTCCGACAAATTTTGATGAATTTTTTTGACAATTTTCAAATTCACATATTCTGTTGTAGGTCTGTTCCTCATCCCATGTCATTTTCAGGACTACAAACACCATCACCAAGGTTTGTATCTTAATTGTTAACTTCTTCACTTACCACTATGTTAGCCCAGTTGGCAGTTCTTGCTCCATATGTGGGGGTTGTGGGTTCAAACCCCATGCAGGTCTGACCAAAACTTGAAAATAGGTGTGACTGTCTTTCATCAAACACTTGGCATTTAGAAATGAAAGTTGAGTGTCCTTCGTAAAAAAACTTAAAAACTGATGTCCTATGTCACTGCAGGTGTTGGTGTATTCCACTTAACCCATAGCTAGTAATAAAATATTCTTGTCTGGAATGTAAAAGCCTAATCAATCAATCTTCAATCTCCTTTACCTTATGGTTAATATACTAGAAGGTGAATTGTGTTATACCCTTATCAGTTATACAAAATTATACTATGTTGATGACCTCTGGAGCACTTATAGTCATTACTAGCAATATTGATAAAACACAAACATACCTGTCGTTGTTCTAATTAGAATCCAAAAAGTATAGTAAAAACTTTGAAAACTGGTAAATTAAAACAGGAAATACCAGAATTTTTTTTAAAATTATTTTTAATGAAAATATAACAATTGAACTGTTTTGAAATGGTGTTCATAGTCAATATGAATGCCAAACCTTTGCACAACAAACTGAATAATGTGCTGTAGCTTAGTACAACATATTTTAGAAATAATTGTAAAAACTTGCCATAATTCCTAAGTCTAATTTTGTGTGTGGGTTTTTCCAATTTTTTAAAGTACCTGCATATTGGTTCATAATGTGACCGGTTAGCACCAAAAGCCATGTTTGAATTTAACCAATAGAAACTAAATCTATTCTTGCTATGGTTGACTGGTGAGGAATTGTGGCAGTGAGACCAAACCTTTTAATCACTAGGGTATAATGCCTTTTGTGCTGTAAACAGTTTAACTGTTAGAATTACAGATAATCTTCATTGCATATAAAAACCATTTTCATTTTTATGTTACAGATAGATCTAACAGATGACACAGGTTAATTGTAAGAAAACTCTTTTATTTTGAGACATTTGTGTAATAGTAAATGGTAAATAAATATATAGTTGCATGTTTGTATAGAATACATGCAATGTGTTATCTGTAATATGTAACTGTAATCTACAGTTATGTAAATAATGATATAAATTTTAATATTTTGTCTTAAATGTAGTGTTTTCTTTTGAATGTTTTAAATCGTTTAACCGTTATGGACCACTGGTTGTAAAATAAGTGTAGCCAATGGTTGAAGGCTTGTATTAGTTATAAAACATTCCAACAAAACAGCATTTATCACTTATCCAGTGCCTGTCCCAAGTTGTGAGCTCTATGATTAGTGGGTTTAATATTTAATTGTTGTTTCTTGTCTTTATTGCTTCTTTCTGCAATAGCTCAGTTGGTAGAGTGTTCACTCTGTAAGTGGGAGGTTGTGGGTTTGAACTCCAACTAGTTCTTCACCAAGCACTCAGCATTACAAAATGAAAGTCGGTTCTTTCGGATGGGGACTTAATATGAGGGAGGTCCCAAACCACAGTAGGCATGGCATGAAAAAGAACCCTGCTGTATAATGCCATCAGCACAACACACAGGCAAAATTTCTGTACCTTTGCCTATAGTTGGCGATGTCTGGATACAAGTGAAATATTCTTGACTAGGAAGTTAATCACCATTACTCAAGTCAGCATTTGGTGTTTTGTATACTAATAATTTTTTATTGTATATGTATTATAATGTTGTTGGCAATGAGGTGAATAGATAGCTAAATATTTCTGCAGCATGGTTTGATCACCTCAATGATCATATGAAAATATGTTATACATTGTACAGTCCAACTTAAAGGCCACCTGTATATAAGGGCCACCTGCTTATAAAGGCCAGTTGAATTACATCCAAATCATTCTTTATTCATATTATTTGAACTTGTATAAAAAGGCCACCTGTCCATAAAGGTGATTTTTGCTGGTTCCCTTTGGTGACCTTTATAGGCAGATTTGACTGTACATGTATTTGGTAGTCACAAGTCAGTTGATGGGTGATGTTATTGTTTTGAAAATCAGCACTTCTGTTATTTGAAGCAAGTAATGTGTGATTATCAGTAGATGTTTAGTGTTAATTATATGGCATGTTAATTAATGTCCAGCATGGCATGTAGCTTTACACCTCAGAATTATGTAGGATGATATGGGATGACATTAATGGATGAGTTGACCACATAGATCATGATTTAGCAAACTGTAGTCTCTGGCAAAAAAAAATAATAAACATGAGTGAAAAACGATCACATGTTTCAAAATATAAAAAATATGAATACAACCATTTGTAAATAATTGCTATAAATATAAGAAACATTTAAACAAGGATGTTATACTAATTATGAAGCTTAATTGATAGACAAAAATAATGTATTTTGCACCGTTTTCAGGAATGATTTTTGTCTTCTATAAATGTCGTGTGCATTTTATAAAGCACTAGGGACTGTTTAATACTATGGCAATGGATATCATATAAGTAATACACATGCTTTTGGTGATCATAATGAGCATAAGCAATTTATATAATTCTGTTAAAGATGTGAATGATGATCATAGCAAGTGCAACTGTTAGTGCAAGTGTGTCCACAGTAGCCATACCTGAAAAACAAAATATGGAATGGTTTATTGGATTAATATTGATAGTAGATCCGAAATCTAAACAGCTGAAATAAGTTCATGGTGCTGAAAAATGATTCTTTTTCAGAAAAACCATCAACATATAATACAAATGCTTATTCCAGATTACCCATCGCCAGAAAATGGAAATGCTTTTCCATTTAAGATAGTAATGTTTTTAGGCCAGGTGAGCTTTTGGCATGACGAGGCATGCGTGCGTTCGTGCATCAGAAAACTTTAATCTTCTCCTCAGAAACTACTGGGCCAACTGAAACCAAATTTGCCATGGAAGGTCCTTGACAGAGTCTTACTATAGTTTGTTCAAATCATGACGATCGAATATCCAAGATGGCCGCTGTTACTAAAAATAGACAAAACCTAAAAAAATCTTCTCTTGAACCACTCATTGGAGGCAAAAACTGATGTGATATTTGGATTCTACATAGTCTTAACCTTTAAGTTTGTTCATTTCATGAAATTTGGTTTAAAAATAGGTTACGCGTTTTTGCGTTTAAATTTGCAAAAATTGTAAAATATTTTTAAATTGTTATAACTTGACTATATGACCAGATAATGACATGGGGTTTTCAGTTTTGACATATTCTTGTAATTACCTTCAAAATGGTGTCAAGGTCAATTATGAAGGTCATGACCTAATTTTTTACCTTTCTAATATTATTTATTATCTCGAAAACTATAAACTTTTTATATAGGCATGTATATTAGAATATTGTTGGTATTGATGTAATGATTATTTTGATATATAGATTCAGGTCATTGGTGCAAAGGTCAAGGTCACAGAAGCGAAAGAAAACTGAAATGGTTCATTATCTTGAAAACTATCAACTTTTTGTATTGGCATGAATATTAGAATGTTGTAGGTATTGATACAATGATCATTTTGATGTATAGAAAAAGGTCATGGGTCCAAAGGTCAAGGTCACAGTAGCAAAACAATACCAAAATCGTTAATTATCTTGAAACCTATAAACTTTTTGTATAGGCATGTATACTGGAATGTTGTTGGTTTTGATGTAACGATCATTTTGATATATAGATTTAGGTCATTGGTTTAAAGGTCAAGGTCACAGATGCGAAAGAATACTGAAATGGTTCAATATCTTTAAAACTATAAGCTTTTTGTATAGGCATGTATATTAGAATGTTGTAGATATTGATACAACGATCATTTTGATGTATAGAAAAAGGTCATGGGTCCAAAGGTCAAGGTAACAGTAGCAAAACAATACCAAAATCGTTAATTATCTTGAAAACTATAAACTTTTTGTATAGACATGTATATTGAAATGTTGGTTTTGATGTAACAATTATTTTGATATATAGATTAAGGTCATTGGTTTAAAGGTCAAGGTCATTGATGCGAAAGAATACTGAAATGGTTCATTATCTTGAAAACTATAAGCTTTTTGTATAGGCATGTATATTAGAATGTTGTAGGTATTGATACAACAATCATTTTGATGTATAGAAAAAGGTCATGGGTTCAAAGGTCAAGGTCACAGTAGCAAAACAATACCAAAATCGTTAATTATCTTGAAAACTAAACTTTTTGTATAGGCATGTATATTGGAATGTTGTTGGTTTTGATGTAACAATCATTTTGATAAATAGATTTAGGTCATTAGTTTAAAGGTCAAGGTCACAGATGTGAAAGAATACTGAAATGGTTCATTATCTTGAAAACTTAACTTTTTGTATAGGCATGTATATTAGAATATTGTAGGTATTGATACAACAATCTTTTTAATGTATAGAAAAAGGTCATGGGTCCAAAGGTCAAGGTCACGGTTGCAAAACAATACCAAAAAGATTCATTATCTCGAAAACTATGAACTATTTGTATAGGCATGTATATTAGAATATTGTTGGTATTGATGCAATCATCATTTTGATATATAGATTATGGTCATTGGTTCGAAGGTCAAGGTCACAGATGCGAGTAGCAAGTTTCATAAATATCTAAATATCCACATCAGAGTTATTGCTCCTTAAATGTAGTATTTAATGTGTTTTTGTGCTGTTAACGGCCCAGGTGAGCGGTACAGGCCCTAGTACAGGCCCTATTGGGCCTCTTGTTGCATTATGATATAATTCATTGGGAATATAATTTACCATGATTGCACAATAAATATAATTGGTGTCTACACATAAATCAAGATGTCAATTTTTAAGCCATGAAATTGAAAAGTTGTTGAAAGAAGAAGATAGAGTGGTTTATGAAATTTTCCATTTGCTTACTTTAGATACAGTAATGATCCTGACCTTTAACCATGGCTTCATGTTTAAAAACTGCATTGGATCTTCAAGAATAGCTGTAATAGTATAAAATGGTCAAAAACTAGGTCATGGTCTTGACTTCATTTTGGTTAAAGTTTCTATGTCGGACAGAGTATGATTTATTGTTCAAAGAAATATTAACTTAATGAAAACTACTCACTTGGAACACACTTTGGGCTGCTGACATTCCACATGCCATTGTCTCCACACATATTTATTTCAGATGTGGTGGGTACAAAACCACTAAAACACAACAATTGTGATGTAGATCCACTTGTATATCCAGTTGAATTCCATTGTCCATTTTTCACATTTGGTGGTAATCCACATGCAACAACTAAATAAACATACATCATAAGTATACTACATATAATAACAAAGCAACATATAGATAGTTCCCATGGACCTCTAGCAGACGAATTATTCAGTAGAGTGGTCGCCATTTTATTGGTCAATCTATATCATTTATCTATCTATTTTAACCAAAATTGTTAATTTTCAAATTATTGTTTTTCAAAAAGTAATCGGGATATCAATAAAGTTTTTAAATTTATGTAATGGCCAATGTTTTTACTTTTATGTGGTATATTTTATAAGATTTATGTCCCCATAACAACGATGTGACAATAAATTTTATACACCCTATTTTAGAAAGAATTAATAAGATTCAATTTCTTAATACCTACAAAATGGCCGCTACTTTACCTGTGAAGTGGACAGTGTGACGTCACATGGGAACTATCTATTACTTGACATAGTTAATCATGAAAAATTTATGACTCCAAAGATGTGCATAAAAGTCAGTCACCCTAATGAAACCAACTTCAGACTTTGGACAATTTACTGACTTTTTAAAGGTTTATTTATAATTTCTTTGTAGGTTACACGGGCTTCTACTTCTCTTTACTTCTGAACAAAGTCTCTTTGGAGACGAAATCATTTTTTTGGATTTCAGGTCTGAAGAGAGTATCTGCTCTTGTTATGAGCAGACTATGTCATCTGATCTAAAATCTCCCACATTATAAATACGAAATGTTAATGTCCCTTTGTGAAATTCAATATATATTTTCAGAAAGCCTAATCTTAGAAAGTAATTATATTCTACAGTAAAGTGTCGTTTAATTTTAAAACTAGTTATTAGGCTCCCTTATATATGTTTATATATATTATTTACGAATCCTCATATGCTACCGATTTTTATTAACTTTCTGATCAAGAATAGCTGTAAGAGACATACCCGGTTTTGCCACTTCCTTGAGCATTTCAAAGCGTTCAGATAACTGCTTTGATAACAAAGGTATCCTGTTTAAACCAGCGGTATTTTGGTCGTAAAGACAGTGGACATTTGTAGAACATAATTCACTTGCAGTTCCTGGCACCGGTATTATAAAGCTAGGATGGAATCTAGGGTTTGCAAACGTGGTATAGTTTTTTCCTATTGGATAGCTGAAAAGTGAATCTTCCTCACGAATTCGCCCTACAAGAAAAAGATACAATAAATATGAATTAAGTCATAACTTTTTACCGAGCGAAGCATTACTAGGCTTTGGGAGCAAAAGTAAATGCACATTTCATAAATCTAGAAGATCAATCTAATGGAAAGATAACTTCCAGTTTTCAAGTTCTAATTCATTTACAGAATATTAATACAGCCCCCAGGGTAGCGAGGCCGGGTAAACATTTTCATGGAATATAGATTGCAAATCTGGTATCAATCAGAAGAGGCGATTTTGAAAAAAAAAAACATTCCTCTGAAACATCAATATTTATACATTCATAATATGACACACTACTACCTTAACAATAGCGTCATTTGACAAAATAAGAAACCAATGGTCCGGTCTACAATGAACAGTATCATAGTTGATTTTCAATTGTTTTGTTTGGCTGCACAAAGTAAAATAAGGGAAAGCACATTTCTTAATGAGTACATTAGGTTAGACTTACAAGTTTCACCAAATTCATAATGTATCTTTAAAAGAGTTGAATTCATTGGTATAATTGTCCCATTGCTACTCTTCAAATCATTTGTTAAATTACTGTCGAAATCACCAAGCAAACCTTCAACTTCTCCTAAAATAGCAAAAATACAAAAATCAATGAAATAGAAAAACTAGTTAAACTTATTGTTGATAATAATGGATTCTGAATGACCTACGACATGCAAATAATGTTGCGTATTATCTATTGTCTGATAGGAAAACACTTAAAATTTTAATTTCAAATGAAAAATAAACGAAATCAAGCCATTTTGAACAATTCTGTGAAAACAATTTTTAAATTCTTAAAAATACATAGAAATCAATGGATTGGGCTACAAAATAAAGCCTTTACTCTAATGTTCAATAAATGGTATATAAGACTCATGTGACCGGCTTGTAATTATATAATAGCAATAGTAAAATAATTTTGATTTAGAATTATAAGTACGCCTGTGATAGCCTTGGCGGAAAATTTGAAGGTGGCGCATAGCATGCATGTTAGCTTTGATCACAATGCCTTTGATCAAAGACAAATTTTCTAGTGTAAACCTAGCTTTTCACACCCCATTAGTTGAGTATGATTGTCCAATATCTACTAAATATATTGTTTGCAATAAATACTAATAATTTAGTATATGAGGTGTGTAACAACCCACTTTGAAAAAATTACGCACTTTGAAATTTTTTTTCAAATCGCGTTAAATTCGGGACAAGCTTAACGCACTTTGAAAAATTTTTTCAAAGTGCGTTAAAAAATTGTTCAGCTCAACGCACTTTGAAAAAAATATTTTTTTATTTCAAACAGCGTTAAAAAACACCTGTGACAACCCACTTTGAAAAAATTACGCACTTTGAAAAATTTTCTTCTCAACCATAAAACATCTTTGATTTCAACAATTTTCTTGGAGCTCTTCTTTACGGGAGACCCGATAATAACCAACAGGAATAAACGTGCACCAGGCAGTTTGATAGACAGTACGTTCAAAATGGCAAAGCACACACACACAGAGAGAGAGAGAGATCTTGAGATTTTATTAAAAGAAAACGAATTGCCAACTTGTGGACCTTTGTCAATTTGGTGTGTGTGTGTGTGTGTGTGTGTGTGCGCTAGCATATTCTAGTAACATAAACAGGTCTGGAATACAACTATATAACGACATGAGAACCCTTGATAGTTAATCAGTCAGGACGTCGGAACAATGGCAATTATAGCCGATATAACTGCAATTGATGTAGCAGGCAAAATTAATAATGCGCTTTACTACATGAAAAGTGGGAGGTTTGGCGCGTGTGGGGCCCCTATATGTAGTAACTACCACAAATGTAGTAACTTTTACTAATCTGAAATGTAATAAAAAAGTGTCACATATGTAGTATCGAACCACAAATGTAGTAAGTTTGGTCACAAATGTAGTAAATGTTTTTCACAAATGTAGCAAAATTTTACCACAAATGCAACAACTAAAAAAATGATAAAGTGTATTTTTTCACAATTGGTAATATCTCGGCCATTCATGGTTCATGTATATGTGAACATTCATTTTCAGCTGTGACAAGGCTACTACAAGGGAGTTCCGAAATGAATTTCACGTCCCCAGGATATTTATTAGTCGCCGCTTCGAAGATATAATTTTTTGATTTGTTATTGGTCACCCCCGCCCCATCTTCGATGGGTTGAATTTTTTTAATTTGTTATGGCATGTTTAATAATGTACTTTCTGTCACGGAAGATAATTTCCGTGTGTGAGAGATCACTGGTTCGAACCCCGGTAGGATCTGACCAAGACTTCTTGAAAATGATATTGTGAAATGAAAGCCTTTGGGGTAATTTGGATAAGACCTTACAACCGATGCCCCATGTCGACGCAGATGTTACACGATAAAGTGCACTCCTTAACCCTAAATTTCAAATTCCAAACAGGAAACATCTCTCATCTGTAAATGTTTAAATTCTTTTGCTAATAAAATTTATGAAATGTAATGTGTAATATAATGCATTACTTTAGTAAAGTAATTGTAATATAATGCATTACTTTCCAAAATGCAAGTAATTGTAATATAATGCTAGTTTTGCCAAAGTAATTGTAATGTAATGCATTACATGTTCATTGCAATGTAATTCGCCCCATGTCTGGCATATAGGGTCTCACAACCCGCCATAAACCGGTTAACCACACCACCCCTCACATATCAAATGTAGGTCCAAGTCGTACCATGATGCCAACGGGCCTTAATTTTTTATTGTATTGTCTATTGTTGTTGGTTGGGTTTTTTTCTGGCATTTGTCCAGTTTCACAATTTTTAGGCATCTTTAACACCAATTGAATATTTGTGTTTCCTCTCTTGAACATACAACTACTACCATACTACGCATTTGAGCAGGAGATGCTACTCCCGGAGCACCTGATCTCACTTCCATGTCTGTCTGGAGATCCGCGCTTCTTTTCTTACACATATTTGCAAGCTATTTAGTTTCAAATTTGAACTAAATCGGACAACACATAAGACTAAAACGGCCGATTATGCGTTTATAATAACGGCTGGTATCTTGGATATGGCGCGGGAACGCCACAAAACTTTTAATCTTTACAAACCATGGGCCTTTCACACCAAATTTGGTTCAAATTGGCCCAGTGGTTTCATTGTTAATATACATGGTTTACGGTCAGGGTATATATGGTATACGTGCTACATATCGCAAAGATAGATGTTTTCACAAAATGCCCCCCCCCCCCCTTGTAATCCCCTCCTCCTCACCCCGACACCCTAGGCTGCTAACCACATTTTGAAACTGGTTTTCACATTCTGCGACATACAAACGCTAACCCTGCTATTAGTTATGTTGGTTAAAACTTGTGTTGGCTGTTGTAGATCATTCAATCACAAATGAAAATATGAGTTGAACGAAGTGAAATAAAGTTAAATGTACCTCATTAACGCAGTTTGATTTTTTTCAATTCGCGTTGAACTTGTCCCGCATTCAACACAGTTTGAAAAAAAATTCAAAGTGCGTATTTTTTTCAAAGTGGGTCGAATTTTGTATGTACCTCATTAACGCACTTTGAAGTATTTTTCAAAGTGCGTTGAGCTGAACCATTTTTTAACGCACTTTGAAAAAATTTTTCAAAGTGCGTTGAGCTTGTCCCGAATTTGACGCGATTTGAAAAAAATTTCAAAGTGCGTAATTTTTTCAAAGTGGGTTGCTACAGAGGTGTCTTTCAATGAAGAAAAGACTGATTCTGTTTTTGTTATCCATGCAAATTATTACTAAACCTGTTCTAATTACAAAGCAGAGCTAGACGTTTGCTTCGGAATAAAAATCATTAGTACATGAATAAAATACAATTTAGAAGGGTCAAAGTTATTTTGCCAAATCTATCTCGGGTGGTATTTTGAATGATTAAGCATGACTTAGTTTCACGAGAAATTAAAAAAAATTACGAAGCAGATTATTTTGGGAGTTAACAATGTGTATCATGAAATGAAAGGCTTCATTTTTTTTAAAATTCTTCAAAAACTAAGCTTTGCTTAATCATTCAAAATATCACCTTAGGTAGATTTTGTTAAATAATTTTGACCCTTCTATTATTCTTATTTCAACATCTTAATTTTTTTCAATTTTCACGATTTTGTTTCGAGCAATACTGGAATTGCATAGTCTAGTGCTGCTAAATTCAAACACGTTTAGCTATAATTAGTTAAGTTATAGTATTAAAATCATTCTGGTCCTTCAAACATTATTCTGTTAATGTCTTACCTTTAAGTTTATCCTCTGACACAATGGTCAAAACATTTAGGACTTCGTTTGAGGCTATAATCCGGAGAGAAATCCTAGGTCTGTAAAACGTTACCAGAACTTCTTTTGTCTCGTCGCTTTCATCTTCAAACAATGTAACTACCCCACCTTCAATATAAAAAATGTAATTATATGTTTATTCATTTTAGTAAAGGTTAATGGTAGTATATGACGAAATGTATTGTGAAAACCTTGAAATATTTTATTCAATTGGCGTTACCAATACTTATACCACCAGTACAGGAATTTTAAGCAACACTGAAAACGAAGTACAATAAAATTTTGAATTGAATATGAAAAACAATTATAGAGCAGAACACAATACCATAAAAAACGGACAAATTACATAAATCACTAGACAGTTGTTTCGGAATACAATTCCTCATCAGTAGTGCTTGAATCAAAATTGTACCAAATTTTTGAAGGGGTTGAAAAAAAATATCCAAAGGACCAAAATAAATTTAACCAATTTTAGCCAACAATAAGATAACAAGATAGATAAACACATAATTAAAATCACTTACTATAGAACTCGCACTATTTTTGATTGGGACAGGATACAAAGACAAAATAATAACTAAGTGGGATTTTATTCTAGGTGGTAAAAGATGCCATCGTCCATATGACATTAACTCGCCATCAACACAAGTCACTGAAAATTCTATAAAAAGGCTAATAAAAATACTAAACCTTCAAAATTTATCCGTGTTGTATCTGTAAAATCTACAATGTCACTGTTAATCAGTACGTCTGCTTTATTAACTGGATTCAATTGAACTTCTATTGTGTCCGAATTGATCCGTGCAGCAATAGATGTTATTATACTGGCCTCCTTAGGAACACCTAGATGAATTGTAATTAAAATAGTAGATCTACATGTACTATGAATCAAAGATATTTTCGTGCCAATTAAATAATAATAATTATATATATTAACACAGAGACGCTAAATTATATTTGGACGAGATACGTATTTACTAATCAAAATCCACGTCGAAATCTTTCAAACTAGTACTTTGAAGCTGGCAAATTAGGTTGAACACGTGAACTTCCACCAGAGAAGTGAGGCCAGGTGCTCCAGCTAGCTAAACCCGCCACGTGCGCAATCAAAACCGGGATTTAAAGGAACATGGAAATATATCCAGGGCAATATGGGATACAGAAAGAGCATACTTATCAACAATATTGTGACGTCCATAAAACTTTTTCACGGCCTTGATAGGCTTTCAATTTCCTTGCGTCAACAATTCATTTGTATGCATCTTGTTTTGCTCTACTTTAGCGTAATAATTGTAAAACAAATACATCATATGATAATCGGGTATATTACTGCATAGAAATGAAAAGATGGCAATAGAAAATTGAAGTCATCACGTTTTATACAGCTTCAACTGTAGTCTTTCGCGGACGTCATAATTGAGTTCAAATATAAAGCAGGACTTGAAAAATCACTTTTATCTATTAAATTCGAGCTCACTATGGTTTATATTGACACATATTTTAAGTGCTTGAACGCCATATTTACATCTAAATCTGTATTTGGAGTTGAAGCAGCAAACAAACAAACCAAAAAAAAAAAAAAAAAACTTCTATCAAAACCCCTTACATTTGTTGATGGTATCTTCAGTAAGTACATTTTGTTTGACAAATAACCAGAAAAATCCCTGTTTAGCACTAGATATTTGTAGCTTGGCTTACCGTTTTTGGAAAAAAAATGACAAGTCAGTATTTGTTTTAGACGTCCTTTTAAAAAGATCAAAGGATTTTACACGATATAGGTATGCCAAATATCATACCATTATTTTTTACTTGTTCCATTCTCGTCTGAACGGTTAATTGCCGTCTTTTGTTTCGTAGATATACATATTCTCCAATTCCGTTAAAAGTATATGACAGACCATCGAATGTTCCTATATGTGGATCACCGAATCCCCATGCTGAAATTCAACAAAGACAGTAGACAAAAATGAGTGTCATTAGATTCTTGTTGGCAGAGGTAGTGTTGGTCTACGCCAGTTCATTTCCAAAACAAACCAGATTGGTGTTGATTTTATACATGATGGACAGTCGATTAATGATTGATTATGCTATGAAGCTTTGAATCATTACCACTATTTGAGTTTGAAAAACGAGTTTGGCAATAAATCGAGAAAACATTACATAACAGAAAACGTTGAAACTTCCAAATTCTGTGGTGATAGGACAGGCGACAGAGTTATCGAAGTGCATAATAACGACGTTTTATTGACGTGAAACTTGATTTTTCTGCAAACTCGTTTAAAAACAAATATTCTGTCGATAACATCTGTGATAACTACCCTGTCGTACCGAACTTTTGATAAACGAAGAAAAGAGGCATTAAATAAAAAAAATGAGGGGAGTAATTGTGCTTTAGGCCAAGTTAAGATTCTTTCACTTATATCGATGCGATTATTCTTGAAGGATGCAGAAGACCAGGGTTATCGGAGAATATCACCGACCTTCAGCAATCGAACTTGCATTGAGGTCGGTCCGAATGGATTTGAGCCTAGGAGGTGAGGAGATTTTACAGTTACTAAGGGTTCCTTTATTTTAAAAAACTGACATCGAAACTAAAAGTGAAATTACTTCGACTGGTGCTTAATAAGCTATTTCCTCCATCAATCTTGTTGGATAATTATTGTCCTGTAAGAAAAAACCCGTTATCAGAAAAACATTTACCTGGAGCAGGAGGAGCATAACGTCTACAGTCGCTTACTGGTCTTCTGTTAAAGAAATTTCCACATTCGTCACCTCCATTAATTGCATTGCTACTTTCTTTTTTGAAAATGCAACATTGGAGATACGGGACAATATCAAAATAAAAGTTAGAAAGAAAAGGGATGTTTCTGTTTGATCCAAAATAATGATGTCTATGAACGGTTCCAGCACCATCTAAGTTCCTAGCATCCATCAGATTACCAGTTCTTCCATAGCAACACAGTCGTCCAGAACCACTAGGTCTACAAAATTTCAAATTTATATAGTAAAATACAATATGACAAATCTAAATATTTTATACATGTACAAAAGTAAAAAAGAAAAATGGGAGGTCAAAATATGTTGTAGTATATTTATTAAAAGCGAATCTTATCAGGTTTTTTCCCAACAAATTTTCAGTCGAGCTTAATTTCTTCATCCATATGTATGGCAACATTCGAATCAACAGTATTTTGAAATTTGTGAGAACAACGCATGTATTAATGTTTATTATATGTCTTCTATAGACAAATAACATTAACCTGTCCGCTTGACCTTTAATTTAAATATTTATTAAAAACAAGGTTATCTGTCGATTTGGCATAAATTCGTTAACTAAGTGTTAAACTTTTGAAAGTATTGGCAAGGCAAGTAGCGATAACTTCTATAATTACCTTGAATAATCAAACATATTTAAAAAAAATTAAATATTTTGTACACTTGTTACCTACCCTGCTGAATTTAATCTGATACATTGATGGGCATTGCCATGATATAAACAGTTATAAGTGTTATCGACGGTATTGCCCATGTTATTGGAGTTGCACAATGGATCTCCATGAAACCGAGCTGTGTCTAATAATGCCTGACGCAGATTACATGGACAATCCTGAATGACAGAGTTCATAACCGACGGGAGTTGACGGTCTTTATTATACCAATTATTACACAAGCTCTTCAACATATTTTCATTAGCGGGTACCACAGGAAACACATCTGACCAAACACTCTCTGTTTGCCTGAAACAAACAATATAATAATAAGGCATAAATGTTGCTCTCATATACTACTTTTTTGTAAAGTGCATGCCCAAATTACCCCCCCCCCCCCCCACCTCCACTAGGAAAACAAAAAATGAAAGTTAATTTTGAAGTACATGTATTAAGTTCGTTTGTGTAATGAAAAGGCGAATCTGAAATGGGTAATGTATCTTGAGTAGATGGTTTAAATACCTACCACAAATCTGAGCTGTTGCTGTTCGCTGGTGACATTCTCAAAACAACAACAGATTGTTGTATTTGAAGGTTAAATGTAACCTTTTCTTCATTCAAAGGTATGTTGGGGCTAATTGAGTTACCATGCGTCCATTTTAAATCAAAGTTTTCTTCCTGAAATCATAATACACATTAGATCCACAGTAAGTTTATTTATTTATTTATTTATTTATATGTATTCATTTTAAAAATATTAAGTTAACCATATGCAATAAACAAGCTAAAGTAAAGATCAGTCGGAAGTTTAACACTAAGCTAACAAATCAGCGCCAATTAGTCAGCTCGTATTGGCCCTACTTGTCAGCAAGTTCTATCTATCTACAGATTTTCAGTCACTGGATATTCATATCTAAGCCACTAGACACCCAAGCTTCGACTCCTATTAATTATCTCGGTGTTACTCTTTCGACAGGCCTGTAGGTCTACTGTAGTTAGTGTGTTCAGTGAAGACAGGAAAGACCCTTTTCGTCGGGATTGGGGTCACTTATTAAAGTCGCAGACGAGGTGTCAGGGGTTAGAGTCACTACCATTTCCAATAGCTATGGAAAACGAACAAATATGGATGGATTTTAATTACACATTATTAAATATTTTCAAAAGACAGAGACAGGGGAATTTTCTGACACATACATTCATATGGACCATTGTATCAAAATCAAAAACAAACATACTTATCCATTTCCGAATCACAATCCAGAAGCAAAGTAAAAACTTTGGAACTGACAAGTTAGGTTAGACACGTGAACTTCCACCAGGGAAGTGAGGCCGGGTGCTCCGGAAGGGTAAGCACCTCCTGTTTAGCTAGCTACACCCGTCACGTGTGTAATCAAAATTGTGTGAAAGGAACATGGAACTATGAGACGTCAAATATATCCAAGGCAATCCTGGACACAGAGACATCAAACTTATCAACAATACTGTGATGACGGCCATAAAACTTTTTGAGGGCCTTGATAAGCCTAGGCTTGCAATATCCCTGAGTCAACAATTTATTTGCAAGCAGCCTACTTCGTTGTACAAAGTCCCCGTAGTGGGAACAAGCTCTACCATAGCGTATTAATTGGGAAACAAATACACCATAAGCAGGAGAAGCAGGTATATTGCTGCATAAAAAAGGAAAGTTGACAATAGAAAAATTGAAGTCATCACGTTTGTCATAAAGTTTCAAATGTAGCCTTTCTTGTGCGTCATAATTCAGGTATAAGTCTAAATATGAAGCAGAACTTGAGGAATTTATTACATTATGGATAAAGTGACCGATAATCAAGCTACAATACTAGTATCTTAATATCGACCAGCATTTTTAGAAAACATATACATTTGTATTTCATTCCATTTTTGAGAAAAATATTGGATTTCCATAATCATTATGTTGCTTCTTTTTTATTCTATATTTTTCTACATGGTATTTCTTTAGCAAACTAACCATTTCGGAGCACACGGTCTAACTTCTTCGGTGGAAGTTCCATTGTTTAAATAAAGGGTTTGCCAATTTCAAAAATTTCACTTTGGGACTGTGATTTGGACATGGATTAGTATGTTTGTTTTTGATGTAATATGTAAATTTAATAAAAACAATATGTGTTACCTTTAAATAGAAGCTATCCAGTCTGACAAAGTCAGTCTGAAATGGTATTTGTTCCTTTTTCCATGTAACCTCTACATTTTGTCCAAATTTCCATCTTTTAGGATTTGTTCTCATCAATATCGGCTTTGTATTGGCTATATTTACTGTAAACATAAGGTTATGTCTGTTGTAAGTCAAAGTTTACTGTATTGTTATATGCACAGAGGCCAGTTTCATAATAAAATGATAAGTATATATATAAATGGGTATTTTTTAAAATTTTATTATGAAACTGGCCCCTGTGCTACTAATCGGGATCCTACAGTTCACGATGTTAAATGTTTGATTATTATTATTATTATTATTATTATTATTATTATTATTATTATTATTATTGTATTTGCCAATTTCATACCATTTTATTTAAAACATCGTGTGTATAAATTATATGTGAATAAAAAAATTAAATAAATAAAACATGATGAAAATCCATATAACATGTCATTTAAGCCATCGACCAATATCACCCGGTCTAAAATCCATATAACATGCCATATAAGCCATCGACCAATATCACTCGGTCTAAAGTCCATATAACATGCCATATAAGCCATCGACCAATATCACTCGGTCTAAAGAGTCCATATAACATGCCATATAAGCCATCGACCAATATCACTCGGTCTAAAGTCCATATAACATGCCATATAAGCCATCGACCAATATCACTCGGTCTAAAGAGTCCATATAACATGCCATATAAGCCATCGACCAATATCGCTCGGTCTAAAGAGTCCATATAACATGCCATATAAGCCATCGACCAATATCGCTCGGTCTAAAGAGTCCATATAACATGCCATATAAGCCATCGACCAATATCGCTCGGTCTAAAGCCTTAAGTCTGATATTTGATTCCAAGTTTTAATTATATATATTGATCACCCCTATCTATGCCATAGTTGTGTCACATACATTTTTTTAATTTTATCATAAAATACATTCAAAATATGATATTGCATGTGTCATTTTTAATATAAACAATGATATTTTTTAAAAAAAGGTATATGGTAGTTATATAAAATGTAAATATTTCTCACATATAGCGAATCTTCCATTGTAATTTGTCACATTTCCATCGGTCTGTGTCATGGTGACTAAAACGCGTATATCTCCTGTATTATAGAACGTGGGTGTGATACACGTCACACTGGAATTGCTACGTATCCTGCACTCATATGTCCTCTGTGAGGTCCCATATCTGACTTCAACGCTATCTACCTCTGTTAAGCATGGCCCGGACATTGTGAGTTTCTGTCCTCCAAGCATGGTACCACGTCGTGGTGAAATTAATATAGATCCTGCAACAGAAAACTACTGAAAATATATCGCATTTTTCTTCCAAAAGATGTTTCACTTTCTTGGATCCCGAAACTTAAATAGTAAAAAGTTTCATCACACGTAAGCCCTGTCTGTTAAAATTGTTACGACCTTCTAGTGATAACTACTAATCCTGAACCTTACATGGTTATATAACAGTCACCATTCTAAAACAGAAAGTCAAAATACCCCATGACAAAAACTTTATATATATCCTTAAACATAGGAATTTCAACACATATAATATATCAGTACTATTGCATGGATAAGTTTTCCTTCGTTTTCTGCCAAAATGATCCATGTGTATCGTATTGTACAGAAGCCTTTCCATACAATAGAGAAATGGATTACTTACAAATCAGATTACCTCTCCTCGTAATCCTCACATCCGCATGTACAAGACCCTAACATCTTTGGTGGTAATTTAACCCAAATGAACATCTCTATGCAGTAGCAGTCATTAACCTTATTGGTCGTACAAAGTACTCATGATCAAGGCTGTTAAAATGGCGTTGATATTTCAATACTGGAATAATGGGTTTTATAAGATATGAAACAAGTATCCTTGGTGCTTCAATTTGTATTATGCCTTCTTAATATAAAATCAAACTGATTTATTTTATTCAAAATAGGGAATATATCATTTTGTCACCAAACAAAAGATTATATAGGGTCTGTCACGTTACCTCCCTATGAGAATATCCATGTTACCTACGATCATCTGCTTTCATTTTTCTATAAGTTTAAGAAGCTAAAGATAAAAAAGAAGTTATTATTTACCGCCTACGTTACAACCAGCACTTATAATTGTTTCATTGTCGATCCTAAACAAGTATTTTCCTAGTTTCTGTGTACGTTTTCATGGTGATATTGATAGCAGCAATTCGTAAGGCTGATATCAGATCTAGATTCACCCCGTTACCGGCACTAAAACCAACCTAAAAATAAAAAACATTACTATTTCCTAAGGATTCGAACGAAGATGCCGTTATTTTATTTTCGTGTAGAGTGTATTGACAGAGCTCGCACGATATAGAGATCTCACGTTGTTTCTTAAAATTCAAATAAGTTCATTTTTTCAAATACATAAAATGTTTATTGTACTTAGCATTTTTGTCATTATATCCAGCCCAGTGTTTGTCCTGAGTCAGGAGTTTTATGATAACTAGTCTCAATCTATGTCTATTTCATGTCTCATTTTAAAATTCCTTTCTACTGTTGTGACGTGATCTTAGTTGTTTTAGGTAGGATGAAGATTCAAACTACTTTAGCCTTCCGATAGTTGAACACCTTGCCAAAAAGGAGTCGAAGCTCGGATGTCGGGTGGCCGTGTTAAGGCAGTGTCAGAGATGCTGCGGACAGATAAATAACAATTGTCGAGGTATAGATAACGAGGTACCGAGATGAACCGCCGATTATGCACTTATGTGTTAACTCTATTTTAAACTTCCGACGGACCTGTACTGTATATCGGCTAAGTTTAATTTAGTTAATTGAGAGGACAAAGGAGTGGAAAAGCGTGAGTAGATGAAGGCTGACAAAGTGTTGATTTAAGGATATTGCGAATCTACCTGTGCCGGCGTTCCACCGAGACCTGTTGATGGATCACCGCCTTGGCTTACACCTGTCGTCCACTGTATTTGGTAGTATATGAACATTGCAAATGAGTGACGTCCATTTGTGGCAAGCACAAGTTGAAATGTGTTTCTCTGGAAATAAATAAATAATATAAATGAATGAATAATTAAATAAATAATGATAAACAGTCAAACAAGAAAATACAAAGTAAAGACACACGCACATATTGTGATCAAAGACTATAACACTTCCAACATTCCACTGATGACAAAGGTTAAAAAAATACGTTCTACAGTATTGAAAGAGTTACAGAAGTCTTCAAAATTGAAGGTAAATTGACCATGATTGTTGGAGAGTCTAGCAGACACGTATGAAATGATGTTACCTTTTGCTTTCCAGCGGCATTAGCTTTATAAAATGACATTGTGCCACGTTACAATGAACAGCCAAGTTACCCGGAATCTACCGAACGTTCCTTGGAGATTGTTGAAATAAGTCATCACATCCTCGGTTGCTCGATGTAAAAAGCTGGCATTAGTCGTCTCCCTGTAAAATACATCACCGCCATTTCTCAGGTCAACATCTGTCCAAAATGGCGCTATAATTGGGATATTGTTGTTTGCAGACAAATCAAAGACAGTTCTGGTAAATGTTCCTGTTACTGCATTGAACGAAATGCAACCATTGGGATTGACCTAAAAAGACAAATGTCTTGTGTCTTAAAAATTCAACAAACCTATTTAACAATGGTTTACCGTCTGCTCGAGTACGAAGAATACTATAATACACACTTGCACATCTCATGTTCTTTGATTATTCTCAGATGACTTCAGCTGAAAGATTGCTGATGCGACATTGAACAATAAAACACCAAACAATGCCTGCTCGATTTGTGTAGAGTAAATATGGTAAAGCTTAGTTATTTTTAAAATGTTCAATGCTAATTCTTATAAAAGGGAGAAATGTTATCCAGCTTTCAATTAACTATTAACAAACTGTTTGGAAATGTTCATCTAGTCGGTCACTTAAAACATCAATCAACCTAAAGGTATCTTGTATATGATTTGCTGCTTGCAATACATGTTAATTGTTGACTCGGTGATATTGCAAGCCTAGGCTTATCAAGGCCCTCAAAAATGTTTTATGGCCGCCATCAGAGTATTGTTTATAAGTTTGATGTCTCTGTGTCCAGGTTTGCCCGGATAGATTTGACGTCCCATAGTTCCATGTTCCTTTCACACAATTTTGATTACACACGTGGTGAATGTAGCTAGCTTAACAGGAGGCGCTTACCCTTCCGTAACATCCGGTCTCACTTCACTGGTGGAAGTTCACGTGTCTAACCTGACTTGTAAGTTCCAAAGTTTTTACTTTGATTCTGAAATGTGATTCGGACATAGGTTAGTATGTTTGATTTTGATTAAAACCCAATCTGAAATATTAGATTATTATGTGAAACATGTTAGTTACATGTATAGAAGAACATCAAATTACTGTTTTATCCTTTTTTCAAATGTTAAGACTATGTGTATAATATATTTAAAAACAACAACAAGATAATGTTCTATCTTACAGTGTCAAAATTATTATTCTGGCAAAAATTTTTTAGACAAACTTCCATTTATACCCAGTACTAAAATTTTAATTTGACTGAAAACTTCTTAAAGTTTTTAGAATCAGAAGATTTTGAACAGTTCCGTGAAAATAAAATGTTTACCAAATTTTACGGTGTGGTTACAACTATTTTTTTCTTTCTGAGTATAGATACGTCGCATACTAACATATACTGCCCCATTGATTTCTATTATGAAACCTTACTAATCGTGATCAATTCTCTGTCCTATAGCTTTAATTTTTTTAAACATTATAAGTTAATTATTCATTTATCGCCTCATATTTTAAGATTCTACAAAATAACTTCTATGTGATGCTAATTCGCGGAGACAAAGTGCATCGAGACTTATCTAATCATTTTGATTGATTTTTAAACAGGTATTTTAGTCTAACTATATATTGTTCAGTCAATTGATTAAAGAAAGTACATTGTTTTATTTGAAAACATTTTAAAAATAATTTCCCTTTAAATTTCTGGTTTCCGAATTTGTAGTTTTTGTTTCAGTAGCAAAAAATGAGAATTTAAACAAAGCTTCAATTGAGTTTGATGGTCTGTCTAATAATGTTTCACTCTTTATTATCTAACATAATCTCGTCACATTATGAATTTATCTCTTGGTATAGCAGTATTCGACTGGTTTCTCCGCTATCCCAGAACTGACCACCTTAATACCTCCATTCTGTACACTAAAATGGTAAAAATTCCGCTTTTCACTTCTTTTTTCAAAATTTAAATATGTAGTTTCAATAACTCAAAAAATCATATTTAAAATGTCATTATATAGATAACTACTTACAAACAAAGAGTCATGTTGTTGGTTAAAAAATCGGAATGGTATCAACAACTTAACGGCTGGTGAATTACCATCGTCAGTTATTTGTAGTTGTGAATCTCCGGCGCTCGGTCCAAACGGATAAAACTCTTCTAATGGGACACATGAACAATAAAGTAAAAAGTTAACAAAAACATAAATCGCAACCACCTTCATGATCAACATTCTTTACATGATGTGATAACAAGTGATTTGGAGTGTTATTATATTACATCCTTAAGGAACAGGATACAATACGTAGATGGAATATTAAGATTATGGAAGATGGAGGAAACAGGATTATTTGACGGAAAATATTTGGCAAGCAACCCAACAATCTGTATTATCTAGGAACTGAGCTGAGTGGGATAAGAACTAGGCGTCTAATGATAGGGTTTATACCAATCGAACACCGAGTGTTTACCACTTTAAATAGTGAAGAAAGCGATTGGATTTTGAATAATGACGAAGCACAAAAACAATGATATACCGGATAGTTTATAATTATCCTCCTCAGTGTTCAAACACTTTGCATTAGGAATGTTTCCTTAATAGATACACTGCACGTAGCAACTCTAAACGAATTGTTCAAGAAACAAATGTTCACATAAGCATGTCCTGGACATAAATAGCTATTACATATACCTCAATTGTAACATCAATAAAAGGCTGCATTTGAAGATACGTGACACATTAGATGACTGCAATTTTTCTTTTGTCAACTTTGCTTTTCTATGCAGCAACATTATCTAAGCTCCGGTCACACAGCACTCCACGTCTTAATCACGGTCAAAAAGTTATGAAAATCTAGTGGACGTGGTCGTAAGTGGTAATTTTTTGTTCAATTTTGGCTTGGTTTGTATGGGGTATGGCCGTCGGCGGCTGTTCAACTGCTGAAGCACGTCAAGTCACGTGTAAGGCTAAGAATAGGATCGCACGTGTTCGAACGAGGGGAAAAACGGCAAGTTACCACGGCTAACCGCGGCCTCATCGGCCTTTTAACACTGCCGATCACGTGTTGAGCGTTGACCTTAAACGGACACTCCACTACCATAGCACTGGCCAATCACGGGTACCGCGACTCGGTGTTGTCGGAAGCACGGCTTGCCGCGCATATAAAAGTTTTTATTTAGTTTTAATCTAGTGAAGTCAAAACTGCCAAACACATTTACATTTATACAATATGTAATGTCATCAGTATATATATCAATAATGGTTATCACACCAACATTTACATATCAGTGCTCCAGCTTCCCTAACTAACATGATCAGCGAGCATAGCTAATGGGGAGGTGCATGTCATCCTGCCACGGCACCCTTTCAGCGGGGAGATTCACCAATGCATGATGAGGTTTCTCTGAGCCTTGGCTAGCCTGACATCTCTGTTAGATCCTGGTACTCTATCAGGGCTCATGTCTTCAAGTTTCCTGTAACCAAGCACCATGGCACCATTTGGACGTCCCCAGTCCATCAGCCTGTTTACCGGGTAACGTGCTTCCATCAGGTTATGGAGGAAAACGAACGCCTTGACCAGCAGCCTGCTGACAGTGTCAGCTTTATACATCATGGTAGTCGGGAGAACTTGAAATTTGTTGGCAAGGATCCTGAACGAATTTTCAACTAACCGTCTGGCCCGCGACAGTCGATAGTTAAATATCCTCTGCTCCCTGATCATGTCCCTATTAGCGTAGGGCTTCATCATGTAGGTCCAGAGTCCGGAGGCATCGTCGCCTACCAGCAAGTAGGGTACATCCTGTGTGTCACCTGACAGAGGATCTGACTGTGGGGAGCCGGCGATGTCATTGTTATGCAGACCCACCTTGAACTCACTTTCATTGTAGATGTGAGCATCAGAGGAGGACCCCTTGCCGCTTACGTCTATCCACAGGAACTTGTAGTCCGAAGACACGGGCCTCAGTGTCTGGCGGGAAGAGCATCGCATGATCATACACGTGGACGGTGGCCTCACAGACTTCACCTATTACTAGAACCCTACAGGCATTTTGCATCTCACGGTACTTGGAGCCAGAAGCAAGGTGCCTCAGGGCGAAAACAACCTTCAAGCCTTGTTCATGGGTTGCTCTCCAGTTGGTGGTCTCCTTGGTAAGGACTGGTGTCAGTCTCTGCACAAATTCATCGTACATTGCAGGAGGCATCCGCATAAAGTTCTGAAAGGCTCTTGGATCTTCGTTACGCAGCTCGACCATGAGGCGGTCGTAAAACCGCAGCTGAGGTCTCCCCGCAATCCAGTCACGCACATAGATGTGCCGTACCACCCTCCTCTCCTCTTTCTTCTCTCAGCAAGGATATGTTGGGCCTGTATCAGTTGGTTCTGTTGTTGCTGGAACATGAAGATGAGGACATCACGGCGTTGAGGGTTCATGCTCACCCCTTGACATCTAGATCGCAAGTGCCGAGGTCTCAGAAAATTACGGTATTTATACGCCGCAAATCAGAAGTGATACAGAAGTGGTAAGGCAATGATCAATTGTATTTTGAACTTTTTCCAGACGTCGTTTAACGGGCTTAGGCAGTGCTATGTACGCGGGAAAATCCATTTCTTGGTGATAATCCGTAATACGCGTCCGATGACCGTGCTCTGCCCGTGACAAACCAATAAACTTTCGTGTCTTACCGCATCCCCCAAGTTTTAATCACTAACGTAAAATGGATTATCATGGTGTGTTTCACGTGTGTTGCACAGTCGATTTATAGACGTGGCAAGCCACGGCGAAAAATCTTAACGGCGTCGGACGCGGCAAAAAATTTGAACTGCTCAAAACTTTAGTCCGCGGACAACCGGCACACGTGGTACAGCCGTGCAACACACAGGAGACACACGTGATAATCCGTTTTACGGTAGTGATTAAACTTGGGGAGACGCGTGTTACGGCTTATCACTAAGAAATGGATTGACGTCCCATGGTTCCATGTTCTTTTTATTCTCAATTTATTTCTCACTTGGCAGGTATAGCTAGCTAGACAGGACATACTTACCCTTCCAAAGCATCTGGCCTCACTGTCCTGATTGATGTTAACGGGTTTCACTAAAATTGTCAGGTGTTTTTTCCCCAAGTGTTTAATTTTCCTTTTGGGATTGTGATTTGGACAAAGCTTGCTTAAGTTAATCAATTGTATGTTTCTTATAAGTCTTCTTCTTCTTATCACCGACCCCCCTTTATAATTAAAAAATCTGACTGACCAAATGCGGACAACGAAGCGAGGTTTAAGTGTATAATTATTAAAAAGATACCAATTTATGTCAAAAGCACAACCCCAAAGCAAAGTTATGGCTTTGAAACATAAATTACGTTTAACAAGTGAACTTCAACCAGGGAAGTGAGGTCCAAATCTCAGTCCATCAGTCCAGGAATCTGTCACTGTCTGAGCCTAAATTTTGCAAATTCATAATGTTTAAGTGTTAAGCTAAACTTATGTTTGTTCTCTATAAGTGATTGCTCTCCATTTCAATATGCACTTTTAGTATAAATTAATTCACACGCAGTTTATGTTTTTAAATAGATCAGCGTAAATAAAAATAACCAACAGATAAAAGTACATACTTATGTAGCGGAATATGTACTACTCTTAATAGTACTCGTTAACGGAACAACAACAAAACTGCTTGCTCACGAAATAGCGATAAAACAGGATGCTAGTAGATGATTGATGCAAAGTTTCCACAGTCTCTTTTAAGTTTGGATAATATTCACATTTTTGGCGAAAACTTCATTTTAAATTTACACCATTGTAGAATAAAAGTTAAGTCTCGTTTTAAATCACGTATTTACGTCAATAAGTAACCAGCATAACTTATTTCCGGATGAGATCCACCTCTTCTTTTTCAATGTAATTGTCCTTTAGTGTGATGTACTAATACCAACGGTGTTCAAGTACCATCAGCTCAGAACTAAAAAGGTCAGTGTCCTTTTCATAGACCCACTCCTCAACTGTCTTCCAAGACATGAAATGACGTCTTCGAATATCATTTTTTTCAAATTTTGGAATAGAATGAAGTCACTATGAGCTAGGTCAGACGAGTAGGCAGGATGAGATATTAATTCACATCCGGTACCGGTCTCGCCTTTAAAGCCTCATTCGTAACTTTGCAAGTGTGAACTCTTGCGTTGTCCTGTTGCAGCAAAACACATTTAGTTTACCTCGGCATTTTCACGGATATCAGTTCTCAGCTAGTCTAGCAAGTCTGCATAATACACTCCAGTAATTGTACTAGTCCAACAAAAGATTACAAAGGATTCCACATAAATTTTTGTGTGATGTCCCGCTAAGCTTATTTTTAAAACCATTTCTTTATCTATTTTTAAATACATCATTTTAATGGAAAATCTCAACATAAATATCAAACCAGAGACGTATGCTGAAGATGTTCAACGGCAGATTTCACACGTATACAAATACGTCACACGTGTGAAAATTTCGTACGAATTCTTCACACACGTGTGATAAATATGTACGAATATGTCACACATTTGTGAAAATTTGGTTCTGTACCTTAACCCTACCTCAAAGTAGAAACATAAACGTCACATGTTAAAAAAGAAGAAAAACATTTGTAACCATAATGTTGAATACGAAACTTTCACACATTCAAAATAACGTTGTTGCTACCCAGAATGATCATAGGCTATATTGCTTTTGCTCAGCTTGATTTTAATGGGTAACAGGAGTCACAAGTTTAATATTTGGTCAATTGATTCAGTAAAGGTCAAGGTCTTAGAGGTTACGATACCATAATCTTCAACACTCAATATTTTGCTAATCTTTAGACACCGACAAAGTTTTCACACGTTGGTTGTTCTAATTTATTTCAAAAGTTATATGTGGTGCTGGAGGTCACTGGGTCTAATGTCAAGGTCACAATCACCATACGCTTTAACTTTTAAAATTTCGATAACTGTTTGACACAAAAGTAAAATATTTCGATTTGATTCTCCTTCCGTCCGTGTATCGTTCCGTTCATTTATCGCATATAGAGGCCCGGTCATTAACTTTATGGCGCAAACAATCTTTGCACTAGTGTTCAATACATCATGGCCATGTAGGGCGCGCAAGACAACTTTAAGCTTTGGTGATTATCACAAAATAAAGTGCTTGTGTTGTTGGTGTATGGAGCATAACTCCATATAACGAAAACTTGCCGTGTGTAAGACTTGGGTCCTTATCTCGGGTTTTCAAGGTAACAGTGCTAGTTAGCGTCTGCATGTTCTTGCGGTAAAGTAACAGTACATATAAGTACTTTATTGAAGATTTCACCACGACTGACTGACTGAACACTAACAATTAAACCGGAAATGACGAGACTTGGATTTTACTTTGTAATTTGGCACCAAGTTCGTTTTACAAATCATTTTTTTCATATTTTGTGTGCTATTGCGGTAGCTCAATTGGTAGAGCGTTCGCTCCGTTTGTAGAAGGACGACTCGACATCTGATCTTGATCCCTCACTATCCATATCTCGGCAGATGTTAACTAGCTTTTTGGTCACTAGCTATCAATATCTGGGCAACACTGCAGCCGACATTCGATTCCATCATTTTGATTTGCTCAGTGTGAAACAATCGACAAGTCTAAGCGCATATAAATAGCAGACATAGCAGCTACAACGCAGACATGTCGAAAGTTCAGCACTAAGCTTAAGAACTAGTGTCAATTCGTCAGCTCAACTCGACCAACTCGTCAGCTATATTTCGACCAACTCGTCAGCTATATTTCGACCAACTCGTCAGTTATATCTCGACCAACTCGTCAGCTCAACTCGACCAACTCGTCAGTTAAATCTCGACCAACTCGATAGCTATATCTCGACCAACTCGTTAGCTCCATCTCGACCAACTCGTTAGCTACATCTCGACCAACTCGTTAGCTCAACTCGACCAACTCGTCAGTTAAATCTCGACCAACTCGTCAGTTATATCTCGACCAACTCGTCAGCTATATTTCGACCAACTCGTCAGTTATATCTCGACCAACTCGTCAGCTCAACTCGACCAACTCGTCAGTTAAATCTCGACCAACTCGTCAGTTATATCTCGACCAACTCGTCAGCTATATTTCGACCAACTCGTCAGTTATATCTCGACCAACTCGTCAGCTCAACTCGACCAACTCGTCAGTTAAATCTCGACCAACTCGATAGCTATATCTCGACCAACTCGTTAGCTCCATCTCGACCAACTCGTCAGTTAAATCTCGACCAACTCGTTAGCTATATCTCGACCAACTCGTTAGCTCATCTCCGCCAACTCGTTAGCTCAACTCGACCAACTCGTCAGTTAAATCTCGACCAACTCGATAGCTATATCTCGACCAACTCGATAGCTATATCTCGACAAATTCGTCAGCTACATCTCGACCAACTCGTCAGTTAAATCTCGACCAACTCGATAGCTATATCTCGACCAACTCGATAGCTATATGTCGACAAATTCGTCAGCTACATCTCGACCAACTCGTCAGTTAAATCTCGACCAACTCGATAGCTATATCTCGACCAACTCGTTAGCTACATCTCGACCAACTCGTTAGCTCATCTCCGCCAACTCGTTAGCTCAACTCGACCAACTCGTCAGTTAAATCTCGACCAACTCGATAGCTATATCTCGACCAACTCGATAGCTATATCTCGACAAATTCGTCAGCTACATCTCGACCAACTCGTCAGTTAAATCTCGACCAACTCGATAGCTATATCTCGACCAACTCGTTAGCTACATCTCGACCAACTCGTTAGCTCATCTCCGCCAACTCGTTAGCTCAACTCGACCAACTCGTCAGCTATATCTCGACCAACTCGATAGCTATATCTCGACCAACTCGTCAGCTCATCTCGACCAACTCGTTAGCTACATCTCGACCAACTCGTCAGCTCATCTCGACCAACTCGTTAGCTACATCTCGACCAACTCGTCAGCTCATCTCGACCAACTCGTTAGCTACATCTCGACCAACTCGTTAGCTACATCTCGACCAACTCGTCAGCTATATCTCGACCAACTCGTTAGCTACATCTCGACCAACTCGATAGCTATATCTCGACCAACTCGATAGCTATATCTCGACCAACTCGTTAGCTACATCTCGACCAACTCGTTAGCTACATCTCGACCAACTCGTTAGCTACATCTCGACCAACTCGTTAGCTACATCTCGACCAACTCGTTAGCTCATCTCGACCAACTCGTTAGCTCATCTCGACCAACTCGTTAGCTCATCTCGACCAACTCGTTAGCTACATCTCGACCAACTCGTCAGCTCATCTCGACCAACTCGATAGCTATATCTCGACCAACTCGTTAGCTACATCTCGACCAACTCGTTAGCTACATCTCGACCAACTCGTTAGCTACATCTCGACCAACTCGTCAGCTATATCTCGACCAACTCGTTAGCTACATCTCGACCAACTCATTAGCTCATCTCGACCAACTCGTTAGCTATATCTCGACCAACTCGTTAGCTACATCTCGACCAACTCGTTAGCTATATCTCGACCAACTCGTCAGCTATATCTCGACCAACTCGTTAGCTACATCTCGACCAACTCGTTAGCTACATCTCGACCAACTCGTTAGCTCATCTCGACCAACTCGTCAGCTCATCTCCGCCAACTCGTTAGCTACATCTCGACCAACTCGTTAGCTATATCTCGACCAACTCGTTAGCTACATCTCGACCAACTCGTTAGCTCATCTCGACCAACTCGTTAGCTCATCTCGACCAACTCGTTAGCTACATCTCGACCAACTCGTTAGCTACATCTCGACCAACTCGTTAGCTACATCTCGACCAACTCGTTAGCTACATCTCGACCAACTCGTTAGCTACATCTCGACCAACTCGTTAGCTACATCTCGACCAACTCGTTAGCTATATCTCGACCAACTCGTTAGCTATATCTCGACCAACTCGTTAGCTATATCTCGACCAACTCGTCAGCTATATCTCGACCAACTCGTTAGCTATATCTCGACCAACTCGTTAGCTATATCTCGACCAACTCGTCAGCTATATCTCGACCAACTCGTTAGCTATATCTCGACCAACTCGTCAGCTATATCTCGACCAACTCGTTAGCTACATCTCGACCAACTCGTTAGCTCATCTCGACCAACTCGTTAGCTACATCTCGACCAACTCGTCAGCTATATCTCGACCAACTCGTCAGCTATATCTCGACCAACTCGTTAGCTACATCTCGACCAACTCGTCAGCTATATCTCGACCAACTCGTTAGCTACATCTCGACCAACTCGTTAGCTCATCTCCGCCAACTCGTTAGCTCAACTCGACCAACTCGTCAGCTATATCTCGACCAACTCGATAGCTACATCTCGACCAACTCGTCAGCTACATCTCGACCAACTCGTCAGCTATATCTCGACCAACTCGATAGCTACATCTCGACCAACTCGTTAGCTACATCTCGACCAACTCGTTAGCTATATCTCGACCAACTCGTTAGCTATATCTCGACCAACTCGTTAGCTCATCTCCGCCAACTCGTTAGCTCAACTCGACCAACTCGTCAGCTATATCTCGACCAACTCGATAGCTACATCTCGACCAACTCGATAGCTATATCTCGACCAACTCGTTAGCTCATCTCCGCCAACTCGTTAGCTCAACTCGACCAACTCGTCAGTTAAATCTCAACCAACTCGATAGCTATATCTCGACCAACTCGTTAGCTACATCTCGACCAACTCGTCAGTTAAATCTCGACCAACTCGATAGCTATATCTCGACCAACTCGTTAGCTCCATCTCGACCAACTCGTCAGTTAAATCTCGACCAACTCGATAGCTATATCTCGACCAACTCGTCAGTTAAATCTCGACCAACTCGTCAGCTCAACTCGACCAACTCGATAGCTATATCTCGACCAACTTGTCAGCTACATCTCGACCAACTTGTCAGCTACATCTCGACCAACTCGTCAGCTCATCTCGACCAACTCGTTAGCTACATCTCGACCAACTCGTTAGCTACATCTCGACCAACTCGTTAGCTCATCTCGACCAACTCGTTAGCTACATCTCGACCAACTCGTTAGCTACATCTCGACCAACTCGTCAGCTACATCTCGACCAACTTGTCAGCTACATCTCGACCAACTCGTCAGCTCAACTCGACCAACTCGTTAGCTACATCTCGACCAACTCGTTAGCTACATCTCGACCAACTCGTCAGCTATATCTCGACCAACTCGTCAGCTCAACTCGACCAACTCGATAGCTATATCTCGACCAACTTGTCAGCTACATCTCGACCAACTTGTCAGCTACATCTCGACCAACTTGATAGCTATATCTCGACCAACTCGTTAGCTACATCTCGACCAACTCGTCAGTTAAATCTCGACCAACTCGATAGCTATATCTCGACCAACTCGTTAGCTCCATCTCGACCAACTCGTCAGTTAAATCTCGACCAACTCGATAGCTATATCTCGACCAACTCGTCAGTTAAATCTCGACCAACTCGTCAGCTCATCTCGACCAACTCGATAGCTATATCTCGACCAACTCGTCAGTTAAATCTCGACCAACTCGTCAGCTCATCTCGACCAACTCGTTAGCTATATCTCGACGAATTCGTTAGCTATATCTCGACCATCTCGATAGCTACATCTCGACCAACTCGTTAGCTCATCTCGACCAACTCGTTAGCTCATCTCGACCAACTCGTTTGCTATATCTCGACCAATTCGTTAGCTATATCTCGACCAACTCGTCAGCTCATCTCGACCAACTCGTTAGCTCATCTCGACCAACTCGTTAGCTACATCTCGACCAACTCGTTAGCTATATCTCGACCAACTCGTTAGCTACATCTCGACCAATTCGTTAGCTATATCTCGACCAACTCGTCAGCTCATCTCGACCAACTCGTTAGCTCATCTCGACCAACTCGTCAGCTCATCTCGACCAACTCGTTAGCTACATCTCGACCAACTCGTTAGCTCATCTCGACCAATTCGTTAGCTATATCTCGACCAACTCGTCAGCTCATCTCGACCAATTCGTTAGCTATATCTCGACCAACTCGTCAGCTCATCTCGACCAACTCGTCAGTTAAATCTCGACCAACTCGTTAGCTATATCTCGACCAACTCGTCAGCTCATCTCGACCAATTCGTTAGCTACATCTCGACCAACTCGTTAGCTCATCTCGACCAACTCGTTAGCTACATCTCGACCAACTCGTTAGCTATATCTCGACCAACTCGTTAGCTACATCTCGACCAACTCGTTAGCTACATCTCGACCAACTCGTTAGCTCATCTCGACCAACTCGTTAGCTCATCTCGACCAACTCGTTAGCTACATCTCGACCAATTCGTTAGCTATATCTCGACCAACTCGTCAGCTCATCTCGACCAACTCGTTAGCTCATCTCGACCAACTCGTCAGCTCATCTCGACCAACTCGTCAGCTCATCTCGACCAACTCGTTAGCTACATCTCGACCAACTCGTTAGCTCAACTCGACCAACTCGTTAGCTACATCTCGACCAACTCGTTAGCTCATCTCGACCAACTCGTTAGCTACATCTCGACCAACTCGTCAGCTATATCTCGACCAACTCGTTAGCTATATCTCGACCAACTCGTCAGCTATATCTCGACCAACTCGTTAGCTACATCTCGACCAACTCGTTAGCTCATCTCGACCAACTCGTTAGCTACATCTCGACCAACTCGTCAGCTATATCTCGACCAACTCGTTAGCTACATCTCGACCAACTCGATAGCTATATCTCGACCAACTCGTTAGCTACATCTCGACCAACTCGTTAGCTACATCTCGACCAACTCGTTAGCTATATCTCGACCAACTCGTCAGCTATATCTCGACCAACTCGTTAGCTACATCTCGACCAACTCGTTAGCTCATCTCGACCAACTCGTTAGCTACATCTCGACCAACTCGTCAGCTATATCTCGACCAACTCGTTAGCTACATCTCGACCAACTCGATAGCTATATCTCGACCAACTCGTTAGCTACATCTCGACCAACTCGTCAGCTATATCTCGACCAACTCGTTAGCTATATCTCGACCAACTCGTCAGCTATATCTCGACCAACTCGTTAGCTACATCTCGACCAACTCGTTAGCTCATCTCGACCAACTCGTTAGCTACATCTCGACCAACTCGTCAGCTATATCTCGACCAACTCGTTAGCTACATCTCGACCAACTCGTTAGCTACATCTCGACCAACTCGTTAGCTACATCTCGACCAACTCGATAGCTATATCTCGACCAACTCGTTAGCTACATCTCGACCAACTCGTCAGCTATATCTCGACCAACTCGTTAGCTATATCTCGACCAACTCGTCAGCTCATCTCGACCAACTCGTTAGCTCATCTCGACCAACTCGTTAGCTCATCTCGACCAACTCGTTAGCTCATCTCGACCAACTCGTTAGCTACATCTCGACCAACTCGTTAGCTATATCTCGACCCATTCGTCAGCTATATATCGACACCAAAGTTGCTATTTATATCTCCGTAGCTTTTCTGTCACTACTGAACTGGGCAGCCTCCATGTCTTTGTTTCAGTGTTAGACTTTCGACAGGCCCGTACAGTAGGACGGTGCACTATGCCAGATTATTAGATAATCCCCAGTTCCTGCTATGCATTAGAACCACCAAATAATTTTAAGAACAGTTAAAGTATTTATAAGTAGCGGTTATACAGGTCCTTAGATAAGACGGTATGTGTACTGGTTTTGTGCAAGTCCTGCAGTCACGATAAAGGTGCATGCTATCTACTGCACAGTTTTTAAGATATTTGAATGACGTAGGGATTATATTTATTAAGTGTATCTAATTATCAGTACTTAGGTGTTATATGCACTGTCAGGCGCTAGAAAAGTAAGTTTATGCACTTCATATTATCCGATTTGTTTTATTTTTCTTTGCAAAAACATTCTGTATATGAAAGCAATTATACTGCAAATGCATTAATTTTCGCGTGTACAAATTTTTGCGCAAATTATAATATAGGTAAATTGAACCCTATGCTTCTATTTAATTTTTTTTTCGAATGGAAATTAGCGGTGCAGTTTATCGCATAAATCGCTAAAATTAGTAAACCGCTAAAATTTATACATCAACGGTCTTAGTATGCTCCTGGAAATAAGTTTTCTTCCCGAGACTGGTATCTTGCAGGATAATTTCAATATAAAATGCGTTCATTGTTTAAATATTTGCAGTCCCTATGCTTATGTGTAATATATGAACAATTTGTGCTGTCATTTCTTCAAAAACACGTTAAAACAAGCAAATTCGAGGTATATTATGTGACAAAAATCTAACCAAAACGGAATACATAAAACAGTGACGTCGCGTTTTTTAGGTGTTGCCAAATTCAGTTAATTAGAATCTCCCGCCAACAGGGATTTTTTGTGATTTGCACTTATGTTCAAAGGGCAATAACTCTCAGGAAAATGAACAAACTTACTCGGAGGAATGATATGCGCATCTGCTATTGCACTAGGTTTCTTGAAATAGCGCTTCGTAGTTTTTAAGAATTATTCCTGATAAGAATTTTGTCTTAACTTAACATTATGAAGTCATTTTTATTTTTTCTTAATTTTGTCAATATTTGATGCAAGACCGCGTTATCTATTTTCCAGCAATTTTCAAAAAATGAATAAATTATCAGTTTAATACTATAGAGAAACTAAATACGACATCAAATCCGAATTTTGGTTCCAGTCATGGTTATTTTAGAAATATTAACTGTTTTAGATTTTTCAGTCAAAGGGACATAACTCCAAGGAAAATGAGCAAACCGGCAACTCGGGTTATCTCCTATCAATGTTGATGCTTTTACCAAGTTTCACTAAATAGTGTTTCATAGAGAATTAGCGCCGATTAGTGTGTGTGTGTGTGTGTGTGTGTGTGTGTGTGTGTGTGTGTGTGTGTGAATTCTTCAGTTAAATTAGCCATTTCTGAAACCGCAAAGAGCAAAAGGTTTACATTAATCAATCGATTACATGTGCACGGCACAATATCTCCACCTTATATTGGTGATTAATATAAACCTTATATTGGTGATTGATATGCAGTAAGTATGATAACATTGTTTCTAAAATCCGCAATAACAGTGCCCAGGTACAACTCACTTACACATACATGTGCATGTATATTTTTAAACTAAAAAATACCTATAATGAAATTGTGTTAGAAAATCACTGATGCTACGTAAACACAAACCTATGGCTGTGAAAAACAACTCTATTTCTATCACCTAAAAGTTTGTCAAGGCCAGTCAATATAAATGTCTGTTTGTTTACTTTGTACTAGTTTTTCTGTTGTCACGTGACTTATTTATATATTCATATTCGAGACAGACTCAGATGTAAGTACACATATACCTTTTATATAATAATAATACAATGTATAATGATTCTCAGAAACTATGTGTTAAATGTAAATTTGCCGCGACATCAAAGATAAGTGCAGTTATATGAACTTTTCCCGTGGGAGTTCCGGATCTAGAAAGTATCCTTTTGGAACGGACGCATGGGTCAGATTCATTGTAAAAATTACCCATTGTACATAAACTTTTTATATTCTATGGGTATTTTTTAAATTTCAATATGAAGTTGGTCCCTGTGAGAACGGACGTTTACAAAGTGTTGATCGAATGGATATGCATTGTTAATTAACAAGAAGTACTTATTATCTGTGATTAATGCACGTTTTCAATAACTCGGTTAGTCAAACATGCAGTGCGTTAACCCTAGGTTGCAAAAAATTCGATAGGCAAGCAACTAGCTAATTGGTATTTAATCTCAAACACTAACAGATTTCCTTGCATTTACCATACAGCCGCCCAGGTAGATTATGCACTTGCATATTTGTGTAACTTTTAGGTTCTCGTTTGATCGTCCCTGGATTTAATTTTAACTGATAGTATATTATATAACCTGTAAATGTCATGTGCAATATGTCAAAATTGTCACAACTTGCATATAAAATCTACTTGACAACTCTGTAAAACATGTAACATGTGAAACCAACATTATATCAGTGTAAAAAATAACCGTGATAAAAATATGATAAATATTTAGTCCAAAACAAGCTTATTAATATCCAAATAGAAAATAGAATTATGAGGAGAGCTTGTACTTTGATGTGTAAAACAGAAGTAGAGAAGTAGCATAATGATAATAAGATGGTTGTTTAGTTTACGTCAAACAGGCAAGTTTATTGAGTGCTACAATATGGATATGATTGCATAGTCAGCAGAGTAATTCTCCCTCACATCACACGTAGATTAATTAAGAGAGTTTAGTTTTCAATAGTGAATCTTTTGAATTGTCGTACAATGTAACCAACCACAGTTTATCATGGCTATAGTATGAAACAAGCTTGTCTATCGGCGAGAGAGAGAGAGAGAGAGAGAGAGAGAGAGAGAGAGAGATTCTACTTTAGAAAGGTGAAAACAATCCTAAATAATCATATATGATTTAATTGTAAAATATGTTTTCGATAATTTTTGGTAATTGCCTGCCTTGTATCTTACGGATATGTACAGAAAAGCTTCAAGAACTAGTACGCTATTTTTATGCATACAGTACTGTTTAATTTTCAAGATCACAGGGGAACGTCTAGGGATGCACTGTGAGCTCCCTTGGTGGGGATATTTCTTGCATTCGTCACCCAATAGAGCTTCTTGGAGAGCTGTATATGACAAGAGGTCTATATGGTGTCACAATGCACTTATGTATTGAATAGTCACTAGATGAACATCTCCAATCAAAACCCAAGATAGTAAGCTACAGTCCAACCTGCTTTAAAGATCATCTCTATATAAGGGCCAGTTGAATTGTATCCCAGTTGTTCTTTATTCATATTATTTGAACTTGTATATAAAGGCCATCTATCAAAAAATTATATATATATATACGATGTATGTATATAAAATCGGTCGTTCGCCAGACATGCTTAGAATGATTGTTGGGTGATCTGAAGAGGATAGAACACGTTATTTTGCATTACTTCATGCATTAGATTTAAAATCATTTAGAAAACGTCCCTAAAACTCAACTCAAATTATTATGTATTGAATGTGTGTCACTGCAAAAGATTACTTTATTACGTAAACTTATGTTATCTCAAAAGTGAAGCACGTGTCAAGGACGCCAACAAATATGATGTATATCTTTTTTTCAAACAGGTTAAAGTAAGTGACTAGTGTCGTCAAATTGCATAATAAAAGTACTGAACGTGCTGACAGATAGGTACAACGTCATCTGTGTACATAATGTATATCTTTCATAATGATAGTATTAGATATGTATTTTTGCCATCTATCGCAACGCAATTACAAACAAGACATTTCAAGAGGCTTGAAAATTTATTTGAATCAAAGACAATGTCACTTATCATCAGGCTCGACTGTATGCACTGTTAACCCACACAACTCTTGATATTCATAACTAACCTAAGGCAATTGACATTCAGATTAAAATGACCTAGAATTAATTTTTTCCAGGTATTTGCTATCACCAGTTGTCTTTTCACTTTAAAACTGTTCCTTTTATTAGACAGTATGGACATATAAATAATTCTGAAAGAAATATAGCAGGGAAATATTACATGTTGATTTAAATATTCCTTGGCGATTTATTGTAGGCAAAAAGTGGGATAACTCTATCATAGAACCCACTCATTAGCATTTATTGCTTTTACCTGCATTTACCAGGAATGTATACAACAAAGATTACTTACATGATTGTAAATATAAGGATTGACGTTTGTTTCTGAATCGTTCAACAAGATATGAACGGGTAAAGCACGCTAAAGCAAGCCGCTTCGCGGCTTGGGGATTCATGCAATTTGCTGATGCCTGGTTTAACAGCTCTTACTTGTATATTGACGAACAATTAAAAACTCCTATCCCTAAATAAACCGATTACATTTTTGTTAATTTCAGAATTTTTAATTAAGACTTCAACAATCACATAATGGAACAAACGTCCATTATTCTGTTTCTTGTCGGTGGCCTAGTTATGGCCTACTATTTTACGAGAACTCCGGAACCAAGTGTAGAGGTACCACTGAAGGAGTCTTACGATTATATCATAGGTGAGTATTGGTATTTCATAAACACAGGTTGTGTGATCTTTGAGAGTTCTTACACAGAACCACTAGATTAAAATTTTGCCCGGAAATCATGCAATGCAAGTAATATAAAAAGCAATACCGCGGAAGGAGTTTTTAAACCTAAAACTGGTTTGTTTGAACATGTATTTTCTCTATATATTAAAACAACAATAGGTTTTAACCATACCCATTGAGATAGTTTTGTCCTTTAACTAGTGCCTGTCTGGAGATTTATCATCTGTAGTCTGTATATAAATGTTGTACACTATATACAATGTACTTGTAGCAGGATGGTGAGATTGATTTGCGCATTACCACCGATGAATCCATCCGGTTTTGTTTTGTTTCATCCGACAAAAACGAATTGTCATAAAATAAATTAAATTTTGTAAGCAATGACAACATGGAGTCCAGAAAAAACCGGGCACGTGCTACAAGATGTTTTGCATGCGCTTCTATGCAATATGACATTAATCACAGACCGTTTGACACGATTAAAGCCAATGAACATGTTAAATGGTATGATTTAAATACTAAAATGTATATTTTTATCTTTCTATATTTTCTTGGTAATCCATTTTAATGTTTCTTGTTCTTAGTTACATAAGATATAATACTTGTTTTTGACCGACAAATGTACTTACTTCAAAGATTACTAATAGATAAATTATTATTGTTTTTGCTAGCCCAAAGTCCAAATAAGAAAGTATTAAATGACGACTTTATGAGTAGATATTATCCATTATTTATAAAAGGGTGACTGCCCAAGTCGGGATAATTATGTTAGTTAAACTTTGTGAATTCATGTATATTTCCAGTTGGCGCAGGGTCAGCAGGATCAGTACTTGCTAGTCGTCTGTCTGAGGATAAAGAAAAATCTGTACTGTTGGTGGAAGCTGGACCCGAGGACACGGCCAGTCCACTTGTTAAAGTCCCTAACAATTGGTTCGCCCTTCAGAGGACAAATCTTGATTGGGCATTTAAAACTGTGCCACAGAAATACTCATCGTTTGGATTAACTAACCGGGTAAACTTGATCACAATTTGTTAGGGTTCGTCGGTGTTTCACTTGCGCTTAATTAGTATCTCTTAAAATTGTGTGGAACGGTATGAAACGTTAACGTCACGAATTCTCAGAATAACGCCGTTTGTGTATGGGAAAATACAATCTTTCGATTTCATATCCAATGGAATTGATAGCTCCAACATATATACCGCGATACGTAGGTGAACCCCTTCATTTGAAAACATACACGTTACAAACAGGCCTTTCATTTTGATTATATCGTGAAATATATTCTGCCAGTACATCTGGTCTCACTTGCCTCGTGGGCATTCACTTGTTTAACTTAATTTGCCAGTTTGAGATTGTGTTTTAGACATGGATTGGTGTTTTGTTTTTGATATTTCCAAATATGTTGGAGATTTTGGACTGATCAAATACGGTTAGGTCTTGGTCGGAGCAACAACGCATGCTGCAAACCCCAAAGGTAAGAACATGAACGGAGTTTAAGGGAGAAATAACAGAATTTTGAAGATTCTTTCATAAAAATACTGTTAGGAACACATTTGGATATACAGTATATATTATATATAGGCCACATATATTTATATGCAAGGATTGTTTTCTTAGACGACAGTATTTGTATAAATACAAAAGGAAGACAAAAATGAAATTATTTTTTCATCTGTTCATAGGAAAGTGCATGGACCCGTGGTAGAATGTTGGGTGGATGTAGTTCTCATAATGCCATGGTTTATATTCGGGGTAGTCGCCATGACTACGATGAATGGGCGGAGCAGGGATGTAAAGGATGGAGCTTTAAGGATGTTCTCCCATACTTCCTTAAAAATGAACACATCACCCTTGACCAACTAAAAAATTCTGGTAATTTATTGTGGGGGTGGGGAGTTACGGTTTTTTGTCTCATATATTTGAAATAAAATATGAAATAAAAAAGTCAAAACCAGCAGCTATTTTTATGGAATAGTGCCGTGATAGTTAAACTGTGTTAGTCTGTCAGTCACCTAATGTGAATTTTGAATACTTTAGGTGGGTAGGACTAAGTAAGATTTTATCTGAATGCAACCGTTTGCAAGAAGCCTTGGCTATAATATCAATTTTCAAAATCGTACGTTCGATTTCATATAATATTATCCTTTGGTACTTAAGGAGCTCTGCTCCGTACTGTTACGATGTATATACTTTGTATACATCTTGAGATGACAGAATACTAGTTCTCTAAAATTTCACATGGTCCCTTTTCGAACAATGTTGAATAAACCCGTAAGCAATATTTTGTAACTGGATTTTTGTAGCGTACCACTCTACCGGCGGAAGTTGGTCCGTTAAAACCCACGAAGTAACACCAATGGCAGATATTTATATGAAAGCTGGAGAACAGATGGGCTATAAACTAACGGACTGCAATGGTGTAAACCAGATAGGTAGGTATTGCGTGCAACAGTCAATATGCTAGTGCAATGATGGTGGTTTTAAAGTCTCGAATAGATGAACACCTCCAATGAAATCGGAGATTGTAATGTGCAAATGTCACACTACAAAATAGTTAAGTGGAAAATGTGTCAAAAATTAGTTACCGATTGTCATTTACTGAAAGCATTATGCAGCACAAACCTGGTTAAAGCTTAAAAAAGCTACCATTATTATCTACGGTTCTCGTACATCAAACTTTTTTAGAACCTTCCGACCTAATTACTTGGTGGTAGTAAGCATTTCATTCAAGTCTGGATCTCTTTAATCTAATATAAACCATAATAACGTGTTGACTTTCTTCTTGCAAACATAAAACGAGAAAGAACTGTTGGAATTCTGAGAACCTCTGCAATAAACAATAACTTATGCCAGCTCATGTAAGCTCCAATGCGATAGAGATCTGATTCTAGTGTGCAGAAAAAAAAACCACGCATACCAGTCCTTTCCAAAAAATAACCCCAAAGCAGAGTAAATTAATTAAAACATGTGAATGTCCACCAGGAAAGTGAGACCGGGTAGCTCCGGAAAGGTAAGAAAACATGGTTTGTTTTTAGACTTCTGATATTTTGGTATACGGATTGAGATATCGACACCGTCACTTGTGTCTCATAAAAGATGTAAAATTTGATGATGTTAAGTTTAATATTTAGTGTCTTTAACAATAATCCTGATAATTTTACAGGTTTTTGTAAGACACCTGCTAATACAAAGAACGGTCAGCGTATTAGTACAGCTACAGCTTACCTTCGACCAGCAATGGAACGGCCTAATCTACACGTGTCGGTCAACTCATTGGCTTCAAAGGTAATAATAATGTTAGAATATTTAGAATCAGTTCTAATGCCCAATTCTTTTTATATACCAAACATGAGAAGTCAATTTAGTGTCACTGTGTTGCAATTTCAAGCTGGACACAACTGAAAATATTTGTTTTGTTGTGTTACTCCCTATTTCTTGCCATTCCAGCAGACCGCCTCGATATAAGTGAGGTATTTTGACTGGATGTAACACATTATTTAATGATTGTGTATCACTTAAATCTAGCATTTATTTTGTACTATAGAAAATAGCAGCTGAATAACATGTGTTTGACAATAAGACAACTGAGAACAAATCTGGTAAACCTAAGTAGGAAAAAACACGACATAAATAATTATTAAAACCACTGCTTATTATTATTGAGAACCCATTCCAATCCATGTTCTGATCGCAACCCCAACGCAAATTAAAGTAAAAAAAAAAGAAAACTGAAAAATTAAGTAACTTCCAACAGGGAACTAAGGTTCGGCACTCCGAAAGGGTAACTACCGCCAGATTAGCTTGAGAGTAATTGGAAAATTTAAAGCATCACGGATCCATAATCTATTCTTTGTAGTTTAAAATTAAATCGTATATTGGTTTTAGTTGATAATAGAAACAAATTTCTAAGCATAATTTGAAAAAAAAGCTTATATACAAAATACGATTTATCGTTAACAGCTTTTATTCAGCTAGGCCGAAACATATTTTGATGTTTGTTTTACATGCACATTCCAGGTGCTCATTAAGAATAAGAAAGCAACAGGGATAGAGTTGATTAAAGGCACTAGAAAGATTACAGTGAAAGCCAATAAAGAAGTAATACTATCAGGAGGAGCAATAAACAGTCCCCAGTTACTTATGTTGTCTGGTGTAGGACCTGCCGTGCACCTTAAAAATCTGGGGGTAAGTTCAAAAGCACCTAAGACGTGGCAGTAAATAGTCCCCAGTTACTTATGTTGTCTGGTGTAGGACCTGCCGTGCACCTTAAAAATCTGGGGGTAAGTTCAAAAGCACCTAAGACGTGGCAGTAAATAGTCCCCAGTTACTTATGTTGTCTGGTGTAGGACCTGCCGTGCACCTTAAAAATCTGGGGGTAAGTTCAAAAGCACCTAAGACGTGGCAGTAAATAGTCCCCTGTTACTTATGTTGTCTGGTGTAGGACCTGCCGTGCACCTTAAAAATCTGTGGGGTAAGTTCAAAAGCACCTAAGACGTGGCAGTAAATAGTCCCCAGTTACTTATGTTGTCTGGTGTAGGACGTGCCGTGCACCTTAAAAATCTGGGGGTAAGTTCAAAAGCACCTAAGACGTGGCAGTAAATAGTCCCCTGTTACTTATGTTGTCTGGTGTAGGACCTGCCGTGCACCTTAAAAATCTGGGGGTAAGTTCAAAAGCACCTAAGACGTGGCAGTAAATAGTCCCCTGTTACTTATGTTGTCTGGTGTAGGACCTGCCGTGCACCTTAAAAATCTGGGGGTAAGTTCAAAAGCACCTAAGACGTGGCAGTAAATAGTCCCCTGTTACTTATGTTGTCTGGTGTAGGACCTGCCGTGCACCTTAAAAATCTGGGGGTAAGTTCAAAAGCACCTTAGACGTGGCAGTAAATAGTCCCCAGTTACTTATGTTGTCTGGTGTAGGACCTGCCGCGCACCTTAAAAATCTGGGGGTAAGTTCAAAAGCGCCTAAGACGTGGCAGTAAATAGTCCCCAGTTACTTATGTTGCCTGGTGTAGGACCTGCCGTGCACCTTAAAAATCTGGGGGTAAGTTCAAAAGCGCCTAAGACGTGGCAGTAAATAGTCCCCAGTTACTTATGTTGTCTGGTGTAGGACCTGCCGTGCACCTTAAAAATCTGGGGGTAAGTTCAAAAGCGCCTAAGACGTGGCAGTAAATAGTCCCCAGTTACTTATGTTGTCTGGTGTAGGACCTGCCGCGCACCTAAAAAATCTGGGGGTAAGTTCAAAAGCACCTAAGACGTGGCAGTAAATAGTCCCCAGTTACTTATGTTGTCTGGTGTAGGACCTGCCGTGCACCTTAAAAATCTGGGGGTAAGTTCAAAAGCACCTAAGACGTGGCAGTAAATAGTCCCCAGTTACTTATGTTGTCTGGTGTAGGACCTGCCGTGCACCTTAAAAATCTGGGGGTAAGTTCAAAAGCACCTAAGACGTGGCAGTAAATAGTGTCCCCAGTTACTTATGTTGTCTGGTGTAGGACCTGCCGTGCACCTTAAAAATCTGGGGGTAAGTTCAAAAGCACCTAATAAACTATTAAAATGGCATTTAATGAACACCACATACTTAAATTGCCTGGTGTAGGACCTGTCATACCGGTCCACGTCTTGTAAAATCACAATCCCAAAAAGCAAAACAAAACTTTGAAAATTGGTAAATTAATTTAAAACTTCACCCAGTGAAGTGAGACCGGTTGCTGCACCTCCTGTTTAGCTAGCTACACGAACTATGTATGTAATTGCACTTTAAAGAGTAGAGAAAGGGGTTTAAACAAGTTATTCTTTATCATCATTAATTGTGTGTAATTTACCAACTTGTGGAGATCAGCAGTTTCATATGTACAGTCACTGTATCTAAGAGATAACAGTCTGACGAAGCTATAATATAGATATTTACTTTTGAAATAAATCTTCCCGGTAGATACTGTTATTATATCCAGACATAACCAGTACCGTAACTACCTATGAGGCAACCGAGGCAATTGCCTCGGTAAAAATTTAGCCAATTACTTTTTTGCACAAAAGAGATGTTTTGAGAGAGAGAGAGAGAGAGAGAGAGAGAGAGAGAGAGAGAGCTCCGACGGTCGTAATTATTTTTCCTGGATGTGATTGGGTTGCGATCAATCCAAGTAATATATTATGTAATATATTCTTCCACCTATGCTTGTAATGTCGGGGGAAAAAGAAAACCCAAAGACAACTTTTTTAAATAAGCGGTTCCTTCAACTTGTAACAGTTTACACGAAACTATTTTAATGATTTAATCATGTGATTGTCACATTAAACGTTTGCATTATTATTATTATTATTTTGTCTTTTTGGTTACTAGCTGTATATTAGAACTGTCTGATTATGGCATTTAACTATTCAGTGTCTTGTCTTGTGTAAATGTATCAAGTGATCTTGCTTATGAAAACATAGAAATATTCTGAAAAACCCAAGTTAAATGATAGACAACCTACCCACATACAATTTAAACTTTTTTTAACTATCTTCTAACCTGGATTACGAGGTTTAGTGGTGTGGTTAAACAACTACTTTTCATGGCACAAAACCATCCCACCTATTTTAATTTATAATACCTTCCTTACACGTAAAAGACGTAAAACATTGAGACTTTATTGGTACTGTATGTCATTATATACATAATTTATTTATCTTCAAATATTGCCTCGGTATATTAAAGGGCCTAGGTACGGTACTGATAACTGCTTATTTATATAATTAACTTTCTTCTCAATGTATTGTATTTAAATCTGCATTACATACCTATCAAAAGTTTAACACTAAGCTAACGAGCTAATGAATAAGCATCAAATCCACCGCACAGATCGACCCCTTCTTACCTTTTCAGCTATCGACCGTCCATGTCTCGGTCACTCACTAGCGGCAGCTGAACTAGCTATATATATAGTCGTTAGCTCAGTGATACATTTCCGACAGGACTGTAAAAACCGTTGTAGGTCTAGCTAAAAAAATACCAAGGAGACTACACAACAAAGGAACTAAATAACCAAACAAAAACCAATAACCTGTTTTAATTTTCCACAAAAACCTATGATTGTTATCGAAGTAGTAAGACATTTAAACGTACAAAGTATATTTACAAATCACCACGTAATCTTGCACGTCGACCGTATGCAGTATATTGTATTGGCGGGTTTGTGTCCGACAGCAGTGTTAAATAGATATGTTTTACTCTTGTTTTGTTAATTTGTAGATTCCAGTTCATGCCGATTTGCCTGTTGGTGATAACTTACAAGACCACATGATGCTTGTAAATGAGCATTCTATTAATGTCACATACTCAGCTACTGCGGAAAAGGCTGACAGTTTCTGGACAAATTTCCAATATGATTGGTTAGGAACAGGTATGCTTAGAAAAACACTCGGCATATTCTAAATGAAATATAGAATATTGTTTCTCACATTGAACAATGGCCATGTATAGTCAAACAAAGCATTATTCGAATATATATATTTATGGCCGAAAAACGAAGTACGAGACATTGATTTTGGTGTGTTTTTTTCTGCTTCTAAACCTTGTCCGAAGCATTTCTTGGAGACGAGTTAGGAAATTTTTGAAACTTCATAGGAGTAATATCACATTGGATTAATTGTTCATTTTGCTATTCATTTTTCAGGGGCCAGATTCATTTGGTCTATTTTTGGCCCAATTCGGGCCGAACATTGGTCTCATCACCATAACATGCTACCAAACTGTACAACAGAAAAAAAGAAGTTTATTGATGATATAAGCACATGACAAGAACAAAGGCAACCAAGAACAAAAACCGACATATTAACGATATATAAGAAAACAAAACAAATAAAGCCATATTGAGACCACTGATGATAAAACTTCATACTTTGAACCTGCAAATTAATCCAGTGACATAAAGGTATTCAGTGGTGTGGATAAACAGTACTGTCCAAGAACACAAACAAAATAAGATTTTAAATAGTGTTGTAAAGATTTAAACTATATTGTATTATCTCATAGGTCTAAAAACATCAAGTTGGCTAGAAGGGTCGGCATTTTTCGACACCAACAAGGAAACCAAATACTCAGATATACAGTTCCATATGTACAGCGCCATTCCTTCTGATGAACTCGTTAAAGAAGATTTCAATTATGACCAAGAAGTAAGTTGATATGGAAACGTTTTACTGCTAACTTGTGACTTCTAAGATTTTCTTTGACATAAATCTGACAACTATCGGACAGTACTTTATCGTAATACAAGTAAAATTAGAACATAAATGTTGAATCTTTCTGATTTTAAAGTTAAGAAACGGATTGAAACTAGAGCAGGACTTAAATGAACTACAAAAGCAATTACACATAAGAAAACCAGTTGCTTGTGATAAAGCATTTTAGGTCACGCTATTGAAGCAGTACACTTGTGAGATGTGAGACAAAATAATTGAGCATGTAATAAACAATGCAGTAATTTTATTATTTTCAGACAAGGGATAAAATGAAGGCATTCCACGGTGATAATAAATATGGATTTGCTGTATTGGTCATTTTACTCCGGCCACTAAGTAAAGGGACATTACGATTAAAGAGCACTGACCCACTTGACCATCCACTTATAGATGCAAATTACTTATCCAACAAAGAAGATATGAAGACCTACCTACAAGGTACATAACTACAAAGGACATGGTCTTTATAATAGACAAGCTTGAATCAAACACAAACATACATCTTAATATTCAAACCACAAAGGTTAAGCCAGTCCAGGTGGCCCAGAAAGATAAGTACCTAAGGTTTGTAAACTACAAACATCACAAATTAAAAACATTTGCGGAAATTACATCAATAATGCAAATGTGAGAGAATAAAAAATTGTATACATGTACACATATTGAGGCTATTTATGAAAATCTTCCTAAAATTTGCAATTGTGTCAATCATATTTCCGAAATACATTTAAATCAATTCGCAGGATTTAATCATTTTAATCATCGAAAGATTGCCATATCTCTTCTCACGGGATAGGTTGATGCAATACAGAACTTTTAATATGTATAGATTTCAACTAAAGTACCACATGTTGATTTGGAATAATTTTGGCATCACTTTCAGGAATACGAGTATATGAACAATTTATGAACACAAAAGCTATTCGAGAAATCGGTGCAAGTATGGAAAACAATGCCTTCCTTCCATTTTGTACAGAACACGAGCGTTGGTCAGATAGTTTCTGGGAGTGTATAATCCGAAAATATGCACTGACCATATACCACCCTACAACAACATGCCGAATGGGGCCAGACAATGATCCCACCGCTGTTGTAGACTTAAGCCTAAGGTAATGTATTATATGTGTATTCAATGGATGTTTATTAATTCTTATGGCAAATGAGTATCTTTGGGCCCTGTTGTACTACCTACATATTACACAATAACACTTTGCCAATCCCATTTCTGTAGTTTGACATATTCAGTTGCAGCTCTTTTGTGATTGTTATAAGCTATTGCTATGGAATGGTAAGTTTGTTGTTCAAAGATTTCATAGACCAATAAAGCCGATACATGACCCCAGTGCTATTAATTGTTTCATCACTTAAATCCAATAGTTTTGACCTCTAAGTTCTGTTGTTAGTTTTCCAAAAGTTTACGGATTAGGTTCTTATAGATATAAATGAAATATATATTTAACTTTTACCAAAATATGTATTAATACTACACTGAACAATTGCCAAAACTTGCTAAATTAAATTCCGAAACTCCAGAAATGTTAAACAACCATTTTGCCCTTTCTATTCCTTTGTGTGCTAAGAGACCGTTGATAGTTGTGTGCACCAAGTACTAAAACCATGTCATTTATTGTGGTTTTGTCTTTTTCTATACCCAGTGTTCGTCTAAAGTATAAAGTTTATTAAACTGTGTTTCTCTTGTTTGCTTTCTTTATTGGGTGTGTTCTTGGGTATTTTTGGGTACTGCCAGGACATTCTCAGCTGCAAATTTCTTAATCTATATTTCATGTAGATTTTTTCATTTGCATTTGTTTTTATTTTAGGGTTAGAGGTATTAAAGGGTTAAGAGTTGTAGATGCTTCCGTGATGAGGAATGTAGTTGCCGGGAACACAAACGTCCCCACAATAATGATAGCAGAGAAAGCAGCGGACATGATCCGACAGAAAGATACAGTGGCCAAATTTAGACAGCAAATAAAAGATATAAACTGAGAAAGAGAGAGAGAGTGTGTGTGTGACAGCTAACCGAACATAGATATCTACAAAGTTTTAAACAGGAAAATCAATCAAACAGTTTTGATAGTTTACATTTTGATTTAATTTGATGCCCGTTAGAGTTTTAATGGTACATTTTGATTTAATTTGATGCCCGTTAGAGTTTTAATGGAGATGTACACGTAGCTATATATCAAATTGTGATAATTTATACAGTAATTATATCATACAGTCCAACCTGCCTTAAAGGCCACCTCTATGTAAGGGCCACCTGCTTACAAAAGCCAGTAGAATTGTATCCCAATTGTTCTTTATTCGTATTATTTGAACCTGTTTATAAAGGCCACCTGTTCATAAAGGCCCCTTTTACTGGTTTCCTTGTTTGGCCTTTATAGACAAGTTTGACTGTATTTCAATATTATTACAGGGATACTTTTTGATACTACAGTAACCATATCATATTTATTAATAAGAGCAACACCTTTCAATATTATTACAGGGATACAATTTTATAATTCTAGTACAGTAATTATATCATCTTTATTAATACGAGCAGTGTGTTTCAATAGAGCTAGAAATCCAACATAAGATTCTGTCTGTTGTAAAGACTGACCATTTATTGTTAAGTAACAATTATGTAACTCAATCATAATGTCACAGATTTACACAGATACTGTATAAGAAACATTATCGGTAGGAAACTTAGAATATTAGATAGTTCAAGATGTAGGAAATGGGTACCAAAATATGTATTCACGGTACAAGAGTCATGAAAATTGTGAATACCGGTATTTCTCTCTCTCCCCATGCGAATGTTTCTTATACAGTAGGATTACATGAATCTCTGGGAATTCCAGTTACCTCCAATCTAAAAATTCCAGTTACATTGCACGTTGTGATCCAGTTGTACAATAATCAGGTATTTGAACATAATCAGGTTTACCTATGTTTGTCAATGAAACTACTAATGTGTGTTTACAATTAAATTATATTAAATTGTAAATTTATAACCATTAAACTGTGTTTGACTCATTTATCAACAGAATGCAATACATTTATATTGCAGATGAAACAGATAATGTGATAACCATGGAAATGTAAGGGTTGTCATACTATTGCGAGACTTACAATTGCACAATCAACATATACATCATGTAATGGGTAAAATATGAAACATTTATAAAGTTATTGGGTAACCAACTGCAATAACATACACATGTATGTTTACAGTGCTTGATTAGTCTTTGGGAACCACTTGTGGAATCATATAATTATCATATAATACAGATCTGGGTTGGATAACTTGAAGTTATCTTAGCTGAAACACAAGATTGCTTCAAGCAACCATGCCCGTTTTACTTTGTTATATGTCACTAATATTGAGTCCTACAAGAGCATGAACTACACTACTGGATACTTAAATGACATTATGTCTAGTGAACAGTTTAAGTAGGGAGTTTATAGCCAATGATCTCAATGTACAACATTAGTGACATTATGTCTAGTGAACAGTTTAAGCAGGGAGTTTATAGCCAGTGCTCTCAATGTACAACATTAGTGTCATTATGTCTAGTGAACAGTTTAAGCAGGGAGTTTATAGCCAGTGGTCTCAATGTACAACATTAGTGACATTATGTCTAGTGACCAGTTTAAGCAGGGAGTTTATAGCCAGTGGTCTCAATGTACAACATTAGTGACATTATGTCTAGTGAACAGTTTAAGCAGGGAGTTTATAGCCAGTGGTCTCAATGTACAACATTGGTGTCATAATGTCTTGTGACCAGTTTAAGTAGGGAGTTTATAGCCAGTGGTCTCAATGTACAACATTGGTGTCATAATGTCTTGTGACCAGTTTAAGCAGGGAGTTTATAGCCAGTGGTCTCAATGTACAACATTGGTGTCATAATGTCTAGTGACCAGTTTAAGCAGGGAGTTTATAGCCAGTGGTCTCAATGTACAACATTGGTGTCATAATGTCTAATGACCAGTTTAAGCAGGGAGTTTATAGCCAGTGGTCTCAATGTACAACATTGGTGTCATAATGTCTTGTGACCAGTTTAAGCAGGGAGTTTATAGCCAGTGGTCTCAATGTACAACATTGGTGTCATAATGTCTAATGACCAGTTTAAGCAGGGAGTTTATAGCCAGTGGTCTCAATGTACAACATTGGTGTCATAATGTCTAATGACCAGTTTAAGCAGGGAGTTTATAGCCAGTGGTCTCAATGTACAACATTGGTGTCATAATGTCTTGTGACCAGTTTAAGCAGGGATTTTATAGCCAGTGGTCTCAATGTACAACATTGGTGTCATAATGTCTAATGACCAGTTTAAGCAGGGAGTTTATAGCCAGTGGTCTCAATGTACAACATTGGTGTCATTATGTCTAGTGAACAGTTTAAGTAGGGAGTTTATAGCTAGTGGTCTCAATGTACAACATTGGTGTCATAATGTCTTGTGACCAGTTTAAGCAGGGAGTTTATAGCCAGTGGTCTCAATGTACAACATTGGTGTCATAATGTCTAGTGACCAGTTTAAGCAGGGAGTTTATAGCCAGTGGTCTCAATGTACAACATTAGTGACATTATGTCTAGTGAACAGTTTAAGTAGGGAGTTTATAGCCAATGATCTCAATGTACAACAGTAGTGACATTATGTCTAGTGACCAGTTTAAGTAGGGAGTTTATAGCCAGTGATCTCAATGTACAACATTAGTGACATTATGTCTAGTGAACAGTTTAAGTAGGGAGTTTATAGCCAGTGGTCTCAATGTACAACATTAGTGTCATTATGTCTAGTGAACAGTTTAAGTAGGGAGTTTATAGCCAGTGGTCTCAATGTACAATATTTGTGACATTATGTCTAGTGAACAGTTTAAGTAGGGAGTTTATAGCCAGTGGTCTCAATGTACAACATTAGTGACATTATGTCTAGTGAACAGTTTAAGTAGGGAGTTTATAGCCAATGATCTCAATGTACAACATTAGTGACATTATGTCTAGTGAACAGTTTAAGTAGGGAGTTTATAGCCAATGATCTCAATGTACAACATTAGTGACATTATGTCTAGTGAACAGTTTAAGTAGGGAGTTTATAGCCAGTGCTCTCAATGTACAACATTAGTGTCATTATGTCTAGTGAACAGTTTAAGTAGGGAGTTTATAGCCAGTGGTCTCAATGTACAATATTTGTGACATTATGTCTAGTGAACAGTTTAAGTAGGGAGTTTATAGCCAATGATCTCAATGTACAACATTAGTGACATTATGTCTAGTGAACAGTTTAAGTAGGGAGTTTATAGCCGGTGCTCTCAATGTACAACATTAGTGTCATTATGTCTAATGACCAGTTTAAGCAGGGAGTTTATAGCCAGTGATCTCAATGTACAACATTAGTGTCATTATGTCTAGTGAACAGTTTAAGTAGGGAGTTTATAGCCAGTGGTCTCAATGTACAACATTAGTGTCATTATGTCTAATGACCAGTTTAAGCAGGGAGTTTATAGCCAGTGATCTCAATGTACAACATTAGTGTCATTATGTCTAGTGAACAGTTTAAGTAGGGAGTTTATAGCCAGTGGTCTCAATGTACAACATTAGTGTCATTATGTCTAGTGACCAGTTTAAGCAGGGAGTTTATAGCCAGTGGTCTCAATGTACAACATTAGTGACATTATGTCTAATGACCAGTTTAAGTAGGGAGTTTATAGCCAGTAGTATCAATGTACAACATTAGTGTCATTATGTCTAGTGAACAGTTTAAGTAGGGAGTTTATAGCCAATGATCTCAATGTACAACATTAGTGACATTATGTCTAGTGACCAGTTTAAGCAGGGAGTTTATAGCCAGTAGTATCAATGTACAACATTAGTGTCATTATGTCTAGTGAACAGTTTAAGTAGGGAGTTTATAGCCAATGATCTCAATGTACAACATTAGTGACATTATGTCTAATGACCAGTTTAAGTAGGGAGTTTATAGCCAGTAGTATCAATGTACAACATTAGTGACATTATGTCTAGTGAACAGTTTAAGCAGGGAGTTTATAGCCAGTAGTATCAATGTACAACATTAGTGTCATTATGTCTAGTGAACAGTTTAAGTAGGGAGTTTATAGCCAATGATCTCAATGTACAACATTAGTGACATTATGTCTAGTGACCAGTTTAAGCAGGGAGTTTATAGCCAGTAGTCTCAATGTACAACATTAGTGACATTATGTCTAGTGAACAGTTTAAGCAGGGAGTTTATAGCCAGTGGTCTCAATGTACAACATTAGTGTCATTATGTCTAGTGAACAGTTTAAGTAGGGAGTTTATAGCCAGTGGTCTCAATGTACAACATTAGTGACATTATGTCTAGTGACCAGTTTAAGCAGGGAGTTTATAGCCAGTGGTCTCAATGTACAACATTAGTGACATTATGTCTAGTGACCAGTTTAAGCAGGGAGTTTATAGCCAGTGCTCTCAATGTACAACATTGGTGACATTATGTCTAGTGAACAGTTTAAGTAGGGAGTTTATAGCCAGTGGTCTCAATGTACAACATTAGTGACATTATGTCTAGTGACCAGTTTAAGCAGGGAGTTTATAGCCAGTGGTCTCAATGTACAACATTAGTGTCATTATGTCTAGTGACCAGTTTAAGTAGGGAGTTTATAGCCAGTGGTATCAATGTACAACATTAGTGACATTATGTCTAGTGACCAGTTTAAGCAGGGAGTTTATAGCCAGTAGTCTCAATGTACAACATTAGTGACATTATGTCTAGTGAACAGTTTAAGTAGGGAGTTTATAGCCAGTGGTCTCAATGTACAACATTAGTGACATTATGTCTAGTGACCAGTTTAAGCAGGGAGTTTATAGCCAGTAGTCTCAATGTACAACGTTAGTGACATTATGTCTAATGAACAGTTTAAGTAGGGAGTTTATAGCCAGTGATCTCAATGTACAACGTTAGTGACATTATGTCTAGTGACCAGTTTAAGTAGGGAGTTTATAGCCAGTGGTCTCAATGCACAACATTAGTGTCATTATGTCTAGTGAACAGTTTAAGTAGGGAGTTTATAGCCAGTGGTCTCAATGTACAACATTAGTGTCATTATGTCTAGTGAACAGTTTAAGTAGGGAGTTTATAGCCAGTGCTCTCAATGTACAACATTAGTGTCATTATGTCTAGTGAACAGTTTAAGTAGGGAGTTTATAGCCAGTGCTCTCAATGTACAACATTAGTGACATTATGTCTAATGACCAGTTTAAGTAGGGAGTTTATAGCCAGTAGTCTCAATGTACAACATTAGTGACATTATGTCTAGTGAACAGTTTAAGCAGGGAGTTTATAGCCAGTGGTCTCAATGTACAACATTAGTGACATTATGTCTAGTGAACAGTTTAAGTAGGGAGTTTATAGCCAGTAGTCTCAATGTACAACATTAGTGACATTATGTCTAGTGACCAGTTTAAGCAGGGAGTTTATAGCCAGTGGTATCAATGTACAACATTAGTGACATTATGTCTAGTGACCAGTTTAAGCAGGGAGTTTATAGCCAGTGGTCTCAATGTACAACATTAGTGTCATTATGTCTAGTGAACAGTTTAAGTAGGGAGTTTATAGCCAGTAGTCTCAATGTACAACATTAGTGACATTATGTCTAGTGAACAGTTTAAGCAGGGAGTTTATAGCCAATGATCTCAATGTACAACATTAGTGACATTATGTCTAGTGAACAGTTTAAGTAGGGAGTTTATAGCCAGTAGTCTCAATGTACAACGTTAGTGACATTATGTCTAGTGAACAGTTTAAGTAGGGAGTTTATAGCCAGTAGTCTCAATGTACAACGTTAGTGACATTATGTCTAGTGAACAGTTTAAGTAGGGAGTTTATAGCCAGTGGTCTCAATGTACAACATTAGTGACATTATGTCTAGTGAACAGTTTAAGTAGGGAGTTTATAGCCAGTGCTCTCAATGTACAACATTAGTGACATTATGTCTAATGACCAGTTTAAGTAGGGAGTTTATAGCCAGTAGTCTCAATGTACAACATTAGTGACATTATGTCTAGTGACCAGTTTAAGCAGGGAGTTTATAGCCAGTGGTCTCAATGTACAACATTAGTGTCATTATGTCTAGTGACCAGTTTAAGCAGGGAGTTTATAGCCAGTAGTCTCAATGTACAACATTAGTGACATTATGTCTAGTGACCAGTTTAAGCAGGGAGTTTATAGCCAGTGGTCTCAATGTACAACATTAGTGTCATTATGTCTAGTGACCAGTTTAAGTAGGGAGTTTATAGCCAGTGGTCTCAATGTACAACAGTAGTGACATTATGTCTAGTGACCAGTTTAAGCAGGGAGTTTATAGCCAGTGGTCTCAATGTACAACATTAGTGTCATTATGTCTAGTGACCAGTTTAAGCAGGGAGTTTATAGCCAGTAGTCTCAATGTACAACATTAGTGACATTATGTCTAGTGAACAGTTTAAGTAGGGAGTTTATAGCCAGTGATCTCAATGTACAACGTTAGTGTCATTATGTCTAGTGAACAGTTTAAGTAGGGAGTTTATAGCCAGTGCTCTCAATGTACAACATTAGTGACATTATGTCTAGTGAACAGTTTAAGCAGGGAGTTTATAGCCAGTAGTCTCAATGTACAACGTTAGTGACATTATGTCTAGTGAACAGTTTAAGTAGGGAGTTTATAGCCAGTGATCTCAATGTACAACATTAGTGTCATTATGTCTAGTGAACAGTTTAAGTAGGGAGTTTATAGCCAGTGCTCTCAATGTACAACATTAGTGACATTATGTCTAATGACCAGTTTAAGTAGGGAGTTTATAGCCAGTAGTCTCAATGTACAACATTAGTGACATTATGTCTAATGACCAGTTTAAGCAGGGAGTTTATAGCCAGTGGTATCAATGTACAACATTAGTGACATTATGTCTAGTGACCAGTTTAAGCAGGGAGTTTATAGCCAGTAGTCTCAATGTACAACATTAGTGACATTATGTCTAGTGAACAGTTTAAGTAGGGAGTTTATAGCCAGTGGTATCAATGTACAACATTAGTGACATTATGTCTAGTGAACAGTTTAAGTAGGGAGTTTATAGCCAGTGGTATCAATGTACAACGTTAGTGACATTATGTCTAGTGAACAGTTTAAGTAGGGAGTTTATAGCCAGTAGTCTCAATGTACAACGTTAGTGACATTATGTCTAGTGAACAGTTTAAGTAGGGAGTTTATAGCCAGTGGTCTCAATGTACAACATTAGTGACATTATGTCTAGTGAACAGTTTAAGCAGGGAGTTTATAGCCAGTGGTATCAATGTACAACATTAGTGACATTATGTCTAGTGAACAGTTTAAGTAGGGAGTTTATAGCCAGTGGTCTCAATGTACAACATTAGTGACATTATGTCTAGTGACCAGTTTAAGTAGGGAGTTTATAGCCAGTAGTCTCAATGTACAACGTTAGTGACATTATGTCTAGTGAACAGTTTAAGTAGGGAGTTTATAGCCAGTGATCTCAATGTACAACATTAGTGACATTATGTCTAGTGAACAGTTTAAGTAGGGAGTTTATAGCCAGTGGTATCAATGTACAACATTAGTGACATTATGTCTAGTGAACAGTTTAAGTAGGGAGTTTATAGCCAGTGGTCTCAATGTACAACATTAGTGACATTATGTCTAGTGACCAGTTTAAGCAGGGAGTTTATAGCCAGTGGTATCAATGTACAACATTAGTGACATTATGTCTAGTGACCAGTTTAAGCAGGGAGTTTATAGCCAGTAGTCTCAATGTACAACGTTAGTGACATTATGTCTAGTGAACAGTTTAAGTAGGGAGTTTATAGCCAGTGATCTCAATGTACAACATTAGTGACATTATGTCTAGTGAACAGTTTAAGTAGGGAGTTTATAGCCAGTGGTCTCAATGTACAACATTAGTGACATTATGTCTAGTGACCAGTTTAAGTAGGGAGTTTATAGCCAGTAGTCTCAATGTACAACATTGGTGTCATAATGTCTTGTGACCAGTTTAAGCAGGGAGTTTATAGCCAGTGGTCTCAATGTACAACGTTAGTGACATTATGTCTAGTGAACAGTTTAAGTAGGGAGTTTATAGCCATGGTCTCAATGTACAACATTAGTGACATTATGTCTAGTGAACAGTTTAAGCAGGGAGTTTATAGCCAGTGGTCTCAATGTACAACGTTAGTGACATTATGTCTAGTGAACAGTTTAAGTAGGGAGTTTATAGCCATGGTCTCAATGTACAACATTAGTGACATTATGTCTAGTGAACAGTTTAAGCAGGGAGTTTATAGCCAGTGGTCTCAATGTACAACGTTAGTGACATTATGTCTAGTGAACAGTTTAAGTAGGGAGTTTATAGCCATGGTCTCAATGTACAACATTAGTGACATTATGTCTAGTGAACAGTTTAAGCAGGGATTTTATAGCCAGTGGTCTCAATGTACAACATTAGTGACATTATGTCTAGTGAACAGTTTAAGCAGGGAGTTTATAGCCAGTGGTCTCAATGTACAACATTAGTGTCATTATGTCTAGTGAACAGTTTAAGTAGGGAGTTTATAGCCAGTGGTCTCAATGTACAACATTAGTGACATTATGTCTAGTGACCAGTTTAAGCAGGGAGTTTATAGCCAGTGGTCTCAATGTACAACATTAGTGTCATTATGTCTAGTGAACAGTTTAAGTAGGGAGTTTATAGCCAGTGGTCTCAATGTACAACATTAGTGACATTATGTCTAGTGAACAGTTTAAGTAGGGAGTTTATAGCCAGTGGTCTCAATGTACAACGTTAGTGACATTATGTCTAGTGACCAGTTTAAGCAGGGAGTTTATAGCCAGTGGTCTCAATGTACAACATTAGTGACATTATGTCTAGTGACCAGTTTAAGCAGGGAGTTTATAGCCAGTGGTCTCAATGTACAACATTAGTGTCATTATGTCTAGTGAACAGTTTAAGTAGGGAGTTTATAGCCAGTGGTCTCAATGTACAACATTAGTGACATTATGTCTAGTGAACAGTTTAAGTAGGGAGTTTATAGCCAGTGGTCTCAATGTACAACATTAGTGACATTATGTCTAGTGACCAGTTTAAGCAGGGAGTTTATAGCCAGTGGTCTCAATGTACAACGTTAGTGACATTATGTCTAGTGAACAGTTTAAGTAGGGAGTTTATAGCCAGTGGTCTCAATGTACAACGTTAGTGACATTATGTCTAGTGAACAGTTTAAGTAGGGAGTTTATAGCCAGTGGTCTCAATGTACAACGTTAGTGACATTATGTCTAGTGAACAGTTTAAGTAGGGAGTTTTAGCCAGTGGTCTCAATGTACAACGTTAGTGTCATTATGTCTAGTGACCAGTTTAAGCAGGGAGTTTATAGCCAGTGGTCTCAATGTACAACATTAGTGTCATTATGTCTAGTGAACAGTTTAAGCAGGGAGTTTATAGCCAGTGGTCTCAATGTACAACGTTAGTGACATTATGTCTAGTGAACAGTTTAAGTAGGGAGTTTATAGCCAGTGGTCTCAATGTACAACGTTAGTGACATTATGTCTAGTGAACAGTTTAAGTAGGGAGTTTATAGCCAGTGGTCTCAATGTACAACGTTAGTGACATTATGTCTAGTGAACAGTTTAAGTAGGGAGTTTATAGCCAGTGGTCTCAATGTACAACGTTAGTGACATTATGTCTAGTGAACAGTTTAAGTAGGGAGTTTATAGCCAGTGGTCTCAATGTACAACATTAGTGACATTATGTCTAGTGACCAGTTTAAGCAGGGAGTTTATAGCCAATGATCTCAATGTACAACATAAGTGTGTTTATCTGACTTGAATCCATTACTCATACTTTAATTATTCTTATGTGTATACTATTCAGTTATAAGTAAACTGATACATTGAATTTCATATCATAACAAACAATATTTATTATAAATATACAAAAAATTGACATCATTGTGATGGTGACTATTTTAGATACCTGTGATTCTCTATGAAGATTTGAAACCCTATGATCAACTTGCTTTAAGAAAACCCCAGAACCCATAAATAGCAAGGTTATTTTCTATTTAATCACAGAGATGGTTCCTTGCTGATCCAAGGTTTATTCATAGCTTATTTTAAAGTGTTAGCTCTCTCTCCTAGCACCAGTGATGACTAATTACCAATTACCAGTACATCAGAGTCTTAATTCAAGCAGCGGGAGCTAATGCACCTCCGTTTTAAAACTATTAAGCACAGTTAAAGTCTTAATTTGCTTAATTTGTCCATTAAAATGGTCCAAACTGCACTCCTGTTTTTTAATAAATTTTGTCATCCTACCCTCTGATCCCCTCGCGTCTCTGGTACATCCAACAACACTGATCCTACTAGTAGTTGTGCCAACTGCAAAATTACTGTCTACTGGCAATGTACATTTTAGAATCAAAACTGATTTTAATAGATTATTCAACTTTAATTCTGAAATTAATCAGCCCCATTTTGATTTTAAGGACAAAGTCTTGTCCTTGATTATATTATAACTACTTTCAAATATCATTTTAATAGTCTATTGCATCATAATTTCGATGTTAAATCAATGTCTTCTTCTTCTACAAGAAGTGATGGGAACTGTTTAGGCATTATCCTAGGTGGATCTGACTCTGGGACACAGTTATATTTACTAAAGTCTGTAACACCTTTTGTTCTAAGATAATCCTCATCTATCAAAGCTTTACCATTCAACCTAAAAATAAGACCAATATAACTTATGACAAGATGGTAAAAATTTTTACTTGCATGAAATCTTTGGGATTAAGCAGGTCAATCATTTTTTCATTTTCATATAAATTTGCAAACGTTTCTAGGTGATAATTTTTTTAAATGAATAATGAATTCATTTCTAACATGTTTATTATTTTGACAGTATAATAATAAATATTTCATATATCACATTTCAAAAATTCTAGTAAATTACTCTAAATACAAGTTAGACCATCAAAAATCTTTAACCAGATACATGTACTTTCACATTTAACACTGATGCTCACACCTGAGGTATGGCATTAACTCATTTTAGTCATACAAGCACTGCAGAGGAATCCTCAACGGAAATGAAAAGTTGGAAGGCCAAGAAACACCTGGCGGAGAAACTTGCAATCAGAAATGGACAGAGAGGGATACAAATGGCAAGACCTGGTCAATCTAGCACAGAATAGTACCAGATGGAGGAGTGTTGTCAGTGGCCTATATACCTCCCTGGTACCACAGGCATAAGCAGTAAGCAGAAACACAGATTGATAAAACTTAGATTTGAACCTACCATTGTTACACCTAAGTAAAATATTGCAATTAATTTACAGTAAAAGCTTGAATCATTGTCACCATATGTCCAGTCAAATTTTGACATAATGATGGGGTTTTGCAATAAATTCAAGACTCACAAGAAAACATAAAACAAATGGATGTTGGGATGTCAAAAAAGTGAGACGATGACTGAGGTGGTAATTAAGTTATCAAGGCGCATTATAACAATGTTTTGTATTTAAATGTAAGTGTACTTACACATCAGTTTTTTCCTCTGCTATACTCAACACAGCGTCAGCAAATAACTCTGGTTTTCTCATCATTTCATCTGGTACTTGCATCTTTTCTGTCACAAAACTTTTAACTGTAACAGCTGGCCACAGTGCTGATATGGAGACCCCTACATGTCATACAAAAACAAAGAGCTCATAAAAAGAAGCCAAGAGATGTTACACTATGGCATAGTGCATATACGTCAGATACTTTGATCAATTTGATTATGCACACAAGAATCAACTTGCAAGATTGATTGATTAATTGGGGTTTTATGTCCCAGTCAAGAATATTTCACTTATATCAAAAGGTCACCAGCTATAAGTGTAGTGCTAGAAATAATTATCTTTGCAGTGCACTCAGGGCAATGTACAGGGAGGGTTCTTTTAACATGCCCTGCCTGCTGTGACACAGGTCATGAGTTTTTAAGGTCTCTTTCAAAGGACCATGTGACTTTCATTTCTGAATACTGAGTGCTTGACGAAAGAACAGTTACTACCTTTTTTTCAAGTCATGGTCAGCCTGGGTTTAACTTGCAAGATGAGATATATAATCTTTAAATAAATTAAATCAACATGGATAATGCTAGGTAAATACATTGTTTTGCCAAAACAATGTGACCTGTCTAAAATGAACCCAGGTAAACCAAATACCTGTCTAAACTGAACCCTCAATAAACCAAGCATGTATAGACTGAACCCTCAGTAAATCAAGTATGTATAGACTGAACCCTCAGTAAACCAAGCATGTATAGACTGAATCCTCAGTAAACCAAGCATGTATAGACTGAACCCTCAGCAAACCAAGTATGTATAGACTGAACCCTCAGTAAACCAAGTATGTATAGACTGAACCCTCAGTAAACCAAGTATGTATAGACTAAACCCTCAGTAAACCAAGTATGTATAGACTAAACCCTCAGCAAACCAAGCATGTATAGACTGAATCCTCAGTAAACCAAGTACCGGTATGTATAGACTGAACCCTCAGCAAACCAAGTATGTATAGACTGAACCCTCAGTAAACCAAGTATGTATAGACTGAACCCTCAGTAAACCAAGTATGTATAGACTAAACCCTCAGTAAACCAAGTATGTATAGACTGAACCCTCAGTAAACCAAGTATGTATAGACTGAACCCTCAGTAAACCAAGTATGTATAGACTAAACCCTCAGCAAACCAAGCATGTATAGACTGAATCCTCAGTAAACCAAGTACCGGTATGTATAGACTGAACCCTCAGCAAACCAAGTATGTATAGACTGAACCCTCAGTAAACCAAGTATGTATAGACTGAACCCTCAGTAAACCAAGTATGTATAGACTAAACCCTCAGTAAACCAAGTATGTATAGACTGAACCCTCAGTAAACCAAGTATGTATAGACTGAACCCTCAGTAAACCAAGTATGTATAGACTAAACCCTCAGTAAACCAAGTATGTATAGACTGAACCCTCAGTAAACCAAGTATGTATAGACTGAACCCTCAGTAAACCAAGTATGTATAGACTGAACCCTCAGTAAACCAAGTATGTATAGACTAAACCCTCAGTAAACCAAGCATGTATAGACTGAACCCTCAGCAAACCAAGTATGTATAGACTGAACCCTCAGCAAACCAAGCATGTATAGACTGAATCCTCAGTAAACCAAGTATGTATAGACTGAACCCTCAGCAAACCAAGTATGTATAGACTAAACCCTCAGTAAACCAAGCATGTATAGACTGAATCCTCAGTAAACCAAGTATGTACAGACTGAACCCTCAGCAAACCAAGTATGTATAGACTAAACCCTCAGTAAACCAAGCATGTATAGACTGAATCCTCAGTAAACCAAGTATGTATAGACTGAACCCTCAGCAAACCAAGCATGTATAGACTGAACCCTCAGCAAACCAAGCATGTATAGACTGAATCCTCAGTAAACCAAGTATGTATAGACTGAACCCTCAGCAAACCAAGTATGTATAGACTAAACCCTCAGTAAACCAAGCATGTATAGACTGAATCCTCAGTAAACCAAGTATGTATAGACTGAACCCTCAGTAAACCAAGTATGTATAGACTGAACCCTCAGCAAACCAAGCATGTATAGACTGAATCCTCAGTAAACCAAGTATGTATAGACTGAACCCTCAGCAAACCAAGTATGTATAGACTAAACCCTCAGTAAACCAAGTATGTATAGACTGAACCCTCAGTAAACCAAGTATGTATAGACTGAACCCTCAGTAAACCAAGTATGTATAGACTAAACCCTCAGTAAACCAAGCATGTATAGACTGAACCCTCAGTAAACCAAATATGTATAGACTAAACCTGCAGTAAACCAAGTATGTATAGACTGAACCCTCAGTAAACCAAGTATGTATAGACTGAACCCTCAGCAAACCAAGCATGTATAGACTGAACCCTCAGTAAACCAAATATGTATAGACTAAACCTGCAGTAAACCAAGTATGTATAGACTGAACCCTCAGCAAACCAAGTATGTCTAGACTGAACCCTCAGTAAACCAAATATGTATAGACTGAACCCTCAGCAAACCAAGCATGTATAGACTGAACCCTCAGTAAACCAAATATGTATAGACTAAACCTGCAGTAAACCAAGTATGTATAGACTGAACCCTCAGCAAACCAAGTATGTATAGACTGAACCCTCAGTAAACCAAGTATGTATAGACTGAACCCTCAGTAAACCAAGTATGTATAGACTGAACCCTCAGTAAACCAAATATGTATAGACTAAACCTGCAGTAAACCAAGTATGTATAGACTGAACCCTCAGCAAACCAAGTATGTATAGACTGAACCCTCAGCAAACCAAGCATGTATAGACTGAACCCTCAGTAAACCAAATACGTATAAACTGAACCCTCAACAAACCAAGTACATGTATGTATAAACTGAACCCTCAGTAAACCAAGTATGTATAGACTGAATCCTCAGTAAACCAAGTATGTATAGACTGAACCCTCAGTAAACCAAGTATGTATAGACTGAACCCTCAGTAAACCAAATATGTATAGACTAAACCTGCAGTAAACCAAGTATGTATAGACTGAACCCTCAGCAAACCAAGTATGTATAGACTGAACCCTCAGTAAACCAAGTATGTATAAACTGAACTACTCTATCAGGATAATATACTGAACTGTTTGTTAACAATCTTTCAGTGAAAAACAAATCAAAACAAAAACTTTTGTACAGAAGGCAGTTTGTTTAGACATGTTTAAGACAGGTTCCAATTTACAAAAACCAACCTTACCTGTTCCATTCAGTTCATTTGCTAGCCCATGTACCAGGACTGTCATTCCAACTTTACCTACTGAATAAGGTGTTTTACCCTTAAAAAATCTGTAAAGAAAATATAAAAAGCTATATATAAAGGCAACACAAATAAATTCATTAATTAATGTACAGACTTCTTGCTAACATTTTGATATATAGAAAGTAAAATATACAAAATAAATAATGCTTATGGTCAATCACCTATTGACTAGAACTGTATTTTAGGATATTCTGGACATTATTTATACCATTTACTTACTGGTATATTAAGTAAGTCAATCCTGGAGAGATGAAGTGGCAGAAATTTTTATCTTTGCAACGCGCTCAAGGCAATGCGCTGAAACATTTCTTTTACGGGCCAAACTTGCTGTAATACAGGGCAACAATATTTAAGGTCATGAGCTTGGCAAAAGAACAGTTACTACCTATTTTCAAGTCTTGGTCAGATCAGCCAGGGTTTGAACCCTTGAACTCCAACATAAGCGAGCACTCTACCAAGTGGTGGAATAAGTAGTTGGAATGTTTGAGGAAATTAAACCACTAAACTTTGGCAAGTGAATTAAGTGGCTGTCACTAGCCCAATATTGGCAGTATTCAAATACATACCTATTGTATATAGGAGGTGAGACCAGTATAATTCTCCCAGAATTCTTTTGCAGGAAGTGAGGTAGAATACACTGTAGCATGGTGTATGCCCCTCTAACATTGACTTCCTGCATTAAATCAAAACTTTTTAATGGTGTATCAATAACCTTTTTCCACATGATTGCACCAGCATTATACACAGCCAAATCAAGTCCTCCAAATCTATAAATAATTACATATAATACTAATTTTACAGTACTAGACAACCGTTTCGGAATACAATTCCTCATCAGTAGTGCTTGGACCAAAAATATGAAACCAAAATTTTTTTCAAGATGTTGAAAAGATATCCAAAGGACCAAAATGTATTTTACCAAAAATAGCTAAGGAAATAATTTGCATGAGATTTTGTGTAATTTCAGATTTTAACCAGCAGCAAATTTCAACAATAGTATATTTCTGACAATAATACACAATTATTGCCAACTGAGTTTGTGATATTCCTGGGAAACATTTCTTTCTAAATAATTTCTTAATAAGACTTTCACACACTTTTTTATCTAAAAACATTGGTTGTATAAAAAAAATAAATCAAAATCTAAAATTGAAGACATTTTGTGCTTTGTACAAATTCTTTTTTTCTCTTTTACTGTAATTCAGAAAGATATCTGAAATATCATTTATAATTCAAAGTTAATGTGCCAGAGTTCAAATTCTGACAATGACATGTAAACTATGAGACAATGTTTCATTCTGTGTCTATACTTTTTACTGCAAAAACCAGGTCTGTAGAATAACCAGGTTACCATAAACATTTAACTTTCAACATATCTGTTTTGAATTGTATCCAATTTTTGCATTACATACAGCACAAATATTATCAATATAACTTAAAACAAGTGTCAATTTGGTTTCAATTTGGTGTTTACACACTTATCTGGTAATTCTAGAGACCCCAAAAATACCTCGTGTCCAAAAAAATCAAAATCTAGATTCAGCATATAAACAGACACTAAACACCTCAATATTTTGAGAAGAGACCATCATTCAGGGTTGCCACATAAAGGCCGAGTAAAATTATAATAATTACACATTAATACACTGTTGTACTGCTTTCTCAATGTCCTCTTCCTTTCTGACATTACACTGTATAGGTATGGCTTCACCTCCTGACTTAACTATCTCATCTACCACTGAATGAATAGATCCTGGTAGTTTATCTGTTGACTGGACGGTCTTAGAGGCGACGCCCACTTTATAACCATTGGATGACAATGTTAATGCTATCTGCCTGCCTATGCCCCTTGAGGCACCAATTACAAGAGATGACTTCATTTTAACATCTAAATAAAATGGAGAGGAATGAACACAGTGTTACTGAATTATACAGTAGTAATCTGTACACTATTTGTATACTGTAAGTGATGTTTGTTATGCAGTGTACTAATTTTTCCTTATTTTGTTGCAGAAAATTTGTACCATGTTTAAAATAATATATGGTCTCTATCTTTTAGTCAGTCTCATAAATCCATGGATATTACTTGCATTGACAAGGTCAGAAATTACAGAACTACGGAAACTTGAACCCATGAAATTAAGTACATCCTGTTGGTGAACATCACACAATCACGTCATATATAGAGATAGGTTACTAAAATCAAGTAAAATAATTTTAATTTTTATTTGAATCAGAGTTACCTGTATAAATGAAATATAGATAAGCTAGCTAATACTGTCCAATGTGTCATTGATTTTGCAAAATTTTCATAGAAAGTCCAATAAATTCCAGTTATTAAGTTATCAAATTAAATAAAGTTTTGTTTTGTTCACTTGAGCCTGGTGGCAAAATCAATATACTCGGCCTTGACTGCCAAGACTTTCTGGACTGGATTCTATGTGTTGTGGCACCAAGCTGAGGCACCTGGTTTTCATCCAACAGTGCCACGTGTTGGATTCTTATCAAATAATGAAATTATTTTTTTTTTACCATGCTCACCACAAATAAACGTTTTAAAAAATGTATAATAATAAAATAGCCTTTAAATTATCCATATTCCTGATCAATTCATCCATTGAATGGTGTGTAATGTTCAAGTAAAGATTAGTTCACATACCGGTATATTAAGATGTCACTAGCTATAGGTGAAGTGGCAGATTTTTTTTTGCAATTTTCAGAGGGCTCAGGGCAATTATGGTTCTTTAGCATATGTGTTACACATGCCATGGGGCATTAGTTTTTAAAGTTTCTTCCAAAGAACCTATGAATTTCATTTCTAAAATTGGAAATTATAGCGTGTAGATTTAGAAGTGAGTAATGGTTACATTTGGAATTTCTTGCTTTTTATTTAGTTTTTCAATCCACATCAGCATTTGTAGTTGACACGGACACCGATAGTGAAAAAACAAGATCGTACTAAGGATTTTCAGTTACTTTACATGGACAGGCTTAGCTATAGCAGGCAAAATTACAATATTAACCCAAGTTTTACATGTTGATATATCAATAAAATTTAACATTATGCCCAAACGGGAGCAAAATGACACCAAGCTCACGATGATCGGACACAAATCTAAAAAGTAATGTAAAATTTTGTCAGAGCACCTGCAAGTGAAACATCTGATAGGTTGTTCCCCTTTTTTATATACTTATGGGTATTGTATATTTACTGACCCCTGTGTGCTGCACTGTCCAAGGTGATGTATATATGAGCATGACATGTGTCCATTACCATCACTATCGCTACTTACTGGGGACTAAGAATAATATTTACAGCAAGATTAGATATACGCCATATTATCTGCCTTAACGATGACCAGTATGCTAGCAATGGTAGAAATACAAAAATCGTTAGGCAGATATGAGCCTACATTAATTAGATAGGTCATAGTTTCAAGTTGGCATACTTACCAATCCAGTGATCACATGGAATGCAAGTCTACTGACAGACTAATTTTTATCAACGTTGATTATCGCCTACATATTAACAGCATGTATGTGTAGGGTAAAGTCGACAAAGTGAAAGTAGAACGGGTAGTAAAAAGTGTAGCAGAAAGCATGGATTGACATGAGGATATAAATTTTTTAAACGATTTCCTTTATTGTCGCATTAAATTAAATGTTATCGATATAAAACGATTTTGTTTAATCAGTTTTGACATTTAAACATATTTTACAACAGAATCAATTAATTGTGAAGTTAAAAATACGTCACTGAGACGAGTCAAAGGGGAGGTAACTGGAATGACACGAATTTCCTGTCTATTGAATACCATTTGCTTGAGTGAAATTATTCAATATAAATTTTACATTTTTACGACCTTTAAGTGTTTAGCAAGTGATTAATAATGCAAATACTAAACAAGAAAAATCTGTTTGACGGGAATCTTGATTGACAATCACATAACAGTTACATAATGACATGAATTCTTGCCCTCGGAATAATTTAAACTCACTGTTGAGAACTCTCAGCCATGTATTATCATTACTTTATTCACTGTAATATGGTTGTATATATGCCACCCTAAATAATTTATTAAGATGACATTGTAAAATAAAATGAAGTTCGTCCTCTATACAGATTTTACATTAAAAATTATGCTTATCAACTTTTTCATACCGGCAGCCCGACTTCTATAGGAACTTCATAAACATATTTTTGCTATAATATTTCTACATATTTCCTGATCCCAACGTGTTCACGTGGTTCTCAAAGGATCCGTTTTTATAATTTTATTTTTTTTTATTTATGTTAATAATTTCATTTATGAAATAATATCATACAATATGAACATGATGTAAAAGGGTTAAAATAATTTGTGTTGTTATATGCAAGTTCAATTTATTGGTTGGGATAAGTTGGAATAAATAATTTCTGTATTGTCAGTCAAATGATTAGAAAATAATATAAAAAACTGTGTATTTGCAATCACTTTGACTATGTCTTATTCATATCTTGTTCATGTTCATGTTCATCACACAGCCATGCAATCTTGTCCTGTTTTGTTTCTTTTTGTAATTCTTTATCAAACTCGGTGTTCTTCTTCTTAACTGGTAAACTCGAATTTGTTATTTGACTATACAAAATTAATGCATATCAAATATCTATTTTAGCTTTAAATAGATATTTGATATGCATTAATTTTGTAAAGTCAAATAACAAAATCGAGTTTACCAGTTCAAAAAGTTGAAATTAAATAAAGCAGCAGCAACAACATCAGCCACACGAGTCATCATCAGCAGCAGCAGCAAAGCAGCCACGTGAATCATCATAATCAGCAGCAGCAGTAGAGCAGCCACATGAATCATCATCATCATCGTCATCATCAACAGCAGCAGCCATATAAATCATCATCAACAGCAGTAGCAGTCCAGTGCAATGTGCAGGGAGGGTTCTTTAATGTACTACAGGGCATCGTTTTTTAGTTACCGTTACATGATCGAGGTGACCATTATAGAGAGTTTAGATAATTGAGTAGTGGTGTTTTACGTCCCAGTCAGGAATATTTCATTATATCGAGGCGTCGCCATCTATAGGCAAATGTGCAGAAACTTTGCATGTGCGTAGCACTGATGGCATTATACAACAGGGTTCTTTATTGCCCATGGGGCATATTACTTAATTTGCCAGTTTTTCAAAGTTTTTACTTTCTTTTGGGATAATGATATAGATTAGTATGTTTGTTTTTGAACTGTAATTATTTTAACTAGTATGTTTGTTTTTGAACTGTAATTATTTTAACTTTGGTAACTTGACTGGGATTCAATTCTCCCGCCTTCAACTATCAAGTTATGACTACAAACTAATTGCTGAAAATAAATGCCAGTCGCACACGACCCGGTTCTAACCGTAGAGACCCGCGTCATAACTAGTGATGGGTTCTGGGGTATGTTACAGACTGTCATGTTTAAATTTTCTGAACGGTTGTAAAAACAAATTGACCCCAATCGACCCGGTACAACCACAGGCGCTTGGGGAAAGGGTATTTTTTTTCCAATTTATTATTTTATCGACCAAGCACTGATATATTTTGCTATTTTATCATATCTGACAACGTTCTGAACTAAATGCACCAGAAATAAACTGATTTTATTGCACTTTAAAATTTAAAATTGAATTATTTGTGTATGTTTATGGTAGATTTTAGAGTGTAAGCACATAAACCAACAATGTCACAAATTAACAGTATACACCAATTAGCCAACCATTAAAGGTCTATTACAAAGTAAATCATTCAAATGATGTGGATCAAATTCACAGCTGTCAGACAGTCTTGGGTTTGGTACTAAATTAAAGCCATATTGGGGCACCATTTGATGCCAATACCATTTGCTTGTGATGTATGAGGAATAAGTTTACATCAAATATTACCAGAATATTGTCATTTTTATCAGAATTAGTCCAACAAAGAGCTATTCCATATCAATCCATATAAATATATTTTATGGTACATATCATGTGATACAATAGAAAACCACATGGCTGTACCACTGTAGTCCCTATATTGTATAGCAAAATGGGCAAGCTTACACTCACTGCCTAAGGTTCCTTCTAGTGCAAGAAAATTTGTCAGTTTGCTTGCTGAAAGCCAGTGGATCTCTGGGCACTCTTGTTTTCTCCACCATCCCACATATAAGTGAAAGATTCCATACTGGGGTGTGAAACTCTTTTACATGTACTCCACTCCACTCTATACTGTTCACCTAGATATTTATACTAAGAGCTGTTAGATTTACAACTTACTAGTAGCTTGCCTAAACATCTAGACCATTAAAAGAACTTTTGATGTTAAACCTTTAACATTGGACACCAACTTTTTTTTATTGTGACACCCAGGTATGATATAGGCACTTTTAAACATGAACAGGTGAGCTAACTTGTGGAGATATCAAACACAAATATTCCGATCCATGTCCAAATCACAATCCCAAAAGCAAAGTAAAAGTTAAGAACTGGCACAATAAGTGAAACACTTTAACTTCTACCAGGAACTGTGACTGATTGCACCTGAAGGGAAGCACTTCCTGGTTAGCATGCTACACCAACTATGTTGAAATCTAAATTGAGAATGAAAGGAACATGGTTCTATGGGACATCAAATTTACCCAGGATAATTTTGGATACACAATGGTTTTGGAATATACATAATAGCAATTACCATATTACACAAGATAAAAAATACAACTAATTTCTAATAAACTTTCTTTTAATAAGTAAATAAATTACATGTATATAACCCTATTTTCTAAGAAAATATAAACCCTGTAACAATTAATAAAGGTAGAAACAATATTGAATTTACATCAAATTACAATTAACACTTAACGATTAAACTTAGTACAAACACACATTGTAAAGATTTTATCCCAGCGTTAGGAGAAAAACTCGGGCATACAGGCAATATAAGATACAATGATATCAACCCTAGACAGGCTGCACTGCAAGTAACCTTATCTCTGCACTAGGAGAAACACTTGGCATACACAAACAGGCAATATAAGATACAATGATATCAACCCTAGACAGGCTGCACTGCAAGTAACCTTATCTCTGCACTAGGAGAAACACTTGGCATACACAAACAGGCAATATAAGATACAATGATATCAACCCTAGACAGGCTGCACTGCACGTAACCTTATCTCTGCACTAGGAGAAACACTTGGCATACACAAACAGGCAATATAAGATATCTATAAGCCCTAGTCAAGACTACACTGATGGAGACCTACTCTCTGCACAAATAGAGAAGATACATACGTTGTATGAAAAAAAAAAACATGATGCTGGATTACAGAAAAGTAACTACATACAAACTACATGTATTACACTCGCTACTTCCAAGCACTCATTTTGATATAATTAGATAAAAATAACAATGGCAGTAGGATTCTATTTTCACAACAAAGAATAATTAGCACAATTATAAATCACACTTCCAGCACCATTAAGTATTATTACAGTTCTATAATTAGAAAACAAATGATGAGGAAATGGTTAAAGTGTTCAGAAACATCAAGGCACTAATTCCATTTCTGACTGCTTTCTAGGGTACACCATGTTTGTTCAGATTTAAGTGTAAAACTGGAATGAATTTCAAGTTAAACGCATTTAAAAAAAAATAAAGTAGTCTAAAAACATGATGATAGAACTCATTTTCAAAATGTACATTTGCCTCTTTGGAAGATAAAAAACACAACTTCAATTACAGATTTTGTCACTTATTCACTATACTGAATTTATCTTCACACTTTTCCACAGGTATTTTGATTTTTTTGGTGGTTTCTGAGAAAAAATTCAAAGCAACAACATAATTTTTCTAAGTCTACTAAGTGTATGTTGTTGGAAACCCTGGTTGTAAATTAACAATGTACATGCACATTCTTGTCTGGTCCAGGTTCCTAACACATACACTGTACAAATGTCTGTTTTTAACATATAGCCATTGGATTTGTAAAACATGTCCCTTGGTAACCATGACAACAACTGATGTCTCATATATATGTCATTTTACCAGGCTGGGTGGGTAACAGATTTGGTTCTGAAACACATCTTTGTTCCATCTTTTTGCTGAAAAATAAATCAATTCTAAATAATTTAACATTTTCTGATTTTCAACCATGTTGTGAAAATGTATTAAAGTATTTTATCTGTATCTGTGACCTTTAAAAACATTCTTTTATTTGATAGAACTTTTGAAATTCCAGGTTCTATGTACATACCTAGCCCATTTTGCAAATCAAGAACCATCTTCAATTTACCAATTAATAAGGGCTTTGTCTGTAGTTGGTGATGTTTCAATAAAGAAAATTTCAGAGAGGTTTATTGCATGAAAGTTTTCTTACATTATGTAACATAATGATAATAATAAGAATAATGTCTGACCTGGAGTTTGACAGCATTATCATTCACCAAGCTTTCTTCACTACAGATGGTGATGTCTCAATATAAATGAGATATTAACTCTATTAATATCACCAACACAATAATTAATTCTATAACTCACTTAGACTTGGCATCATCATCTACTAAGCTGTCTTTACTTTGTGATGTTCCTATCTTCTTTGATCTCCTTATAGGTGCTGATGGTGGTGGCATCAACTCTCTATCACTACCTGCAAACTAACAAAAGGAATAGAAATATTACCGGTACTGTGACTTTTATTGTTCAAATTGACACAAACTGACATAGACAAACAAGTCTTGATCTGCAAAGACTTGATGCAAAATGAACAACAATTTTTTTTTTTTTATCAGTACATCATAACATGTACTTGATAAAGGCTTTATTGTCGAAATGTTGCAAGATGAGTGATAACATTAAATAAATTTATTTTAAAAAATTTAGATCCTGAAAAATTATGAGTCAAATTTGAAATTTTCTATTGGACAAAAATGTGTTGAGCATGCTGAATATAAATGTACAAAAATACAAGCTATCTGATACATATAAAAATACACAGGACAGTTCTTTGTGTCCAAATATGCTGCACAATCTCAGGGCACAAGCTTTAAATCAAAATTTTGCACTTAAAAATTAAAAATTATTTACATTAATTTTTTGTTGGCAAAATTTTGTCAACATTTTCACATAGTAATAAAATCAATATGTATATGTTCTTATTTATTTTATTCATTTAATATCTTACAGTCTGTCCCCGTCTGACCATGGCAGGTGATGTTCCTGTACTTCCAGGTGGTGTTACACTAGGACTTGGGGTTGACCTTGGAGTTGACCTATCGTGATTCACGTCTTCTGAAGATCCTGCCCAGCTTGTCCTTAACATAGCTTTCCTCATTCCTGATGATGTAGTCTGTATTAGGGAGCTAATGGCTCGAGCTCTGTTACTCTTTCTAAATGATGCACTTCTTGTAAAGGAGTCATCTAGTGAACGACTTGATACTGCAAAAAAATCAAAGTACTGAAGGTACTGTTCAAAGCATCAGCTAAACTGAGCAATTTGATAAAAAAAAATGTGCACTTGAAACTGAGATTTGTCTAATGAATCAGTAACAAATGAAAATCATGCAAATAATAGATACTGTGATCGGGAAGCTTCTAACAACAAGTCTGCTTTTTATGCAAGTTGTTAGGTTCTAACGTATAAATATGTTACAATGGTCAAAATGGACATGACACGCAATGTTTATCAATTGAGTAAACTAAGTAATTCGCATAAATATAAATTTTCAATTTTTCAAAAACCAAGAGAGGCTACTAAAGACCCGACCCCAAATCTGAGTGAAATATCTCAAGCGTAACGGAAAAAAGTCCAGAGAAACCATCATTTTGATAAAATTCACAAAGTAAAAGGGGCATAACTCCACTAAAACGCAGTTGACTGGAAGAAAACCCAAACTGGATCTATAATCACCACCATCATCATCATTATCACTCCTCATATCACATTTTGATCATCAACATGAAGATATCATCATCATCATCGTCGTCATTAGCAGCAGCAGTAGAACCCATGCCATGACAATCACCACCACCATTATATTAATCATTTTCAGAAATCCTCATGTTACATCATTAATATGGTCACATCATCATCATAGCTCTTCGTGTCACATAATCATCATCATTATCAGCAGCAGCAGTACTGAATGTCATCATCATGTCACATCATCAGCATGAACACATTGGCTTTGTTATCATCATCATCATCGTGAATTATTATTATCATCGACAGCAGCAGAACTGAATGTCATCAAACCACCACCATCATCATCATCACCACCATCTTCATCATCATCATCATCATCATACTATGGGCAGTGCTCAGCAGTACTGAATGTCATCATTGCCACCATCATCATCATCACCATCTTCATCATCATCATCATCATCATCATCATCATACTATGGGCAGTGCTCAGCAGTACTGAATGTCATCATTGCCACCATCATCTCATCGGTAGCAACAGAACTCATGTCACCATCATAATCATCATCATAGTTTGTCAAGTCACATCGTCATCATCACCATCATCACTCATAGCAGCAGAGCTTATTTTCATCACCACTATCACTATCATCTTCTTCATCACGATAATCATTATCATCATCGGCATCAACAGAACTCATGTCATCACCATCATCAACATCATTATCATATCTCCTTGTCACATCATCATCATGGTGACATCATCATCATCATCATTATCATCATCATTATATCTCCTCATGTCATATCATCATCATCATGGTGACATCATCATCATCATCGGCAGCAGCAGAACTGAATGTCATCATCATCATTATTGTCATCATCTTCACCAGATCATCATGCCACATCATCATCGCCATAGTGTCATCATCACAAAAAAAACTTTCACCATGACCAGCTATTTCCCTTGACTTGCAACTGACAGATTAACCATTGTTGAAGTCATTAATTTTATTCATTGAATTCACAATTAATTTGAAAAAAAAATAAAAATAAAAATAAAACCTTTGTTTTAGAAATAATTTAAATGTATTTAAAATTATTGTTGAAATATATAAATTGTCCAAGTGAGCTTCAAAAGCCTGAATTGGTATAAACCATCCTGACACAATAAGCTAATAATCTGTACCTCCCAATTACAGAAGTTGTCCAGGCAACTGTCTCTTTCAAAAAAAGTTCGTTGACAAGAATTGAGTACAAAAGGGGGAAATATTTCTGAATAGGATTAATTGAAAATTAATTGATTATTATTTAGACAACTAAAATGTTACAATAAAATTACTTTGAATTTAAGAGAAACTGTAAGAGGAGTTGAGTTCACAAAGTAGGTACCCCCATTCTAATACTTGCTAAAAAGTGACTAAGTTTCAAAGTCTGGAAAAATGGAGAAAAAATCTTGAAATATTTCCATAAAGTCAGGTGCACATCTTCAATATATATATAAACATTCTGTGAAGTTTCAAGCTTTTGGTTGAAAACTGTAAGAGGAGTTGAGTTCACAAAGTAGGTACCCCATTCAAATACTTGCTAAAAAGTGACTAAGTTTTAAAGTCTGGAAAAATGGGGAAAAAAATCTTGAAATATTTCCATAAAGTCAGGTCACATCCTCAATATATATATTAACATTCTGTGAAGTTTCAAGGTTTTTGGTTGAAATCTGTAAGAAGTTGAGTTCACAAAGTAGGTACCCCATTCAAATACTTGCTAAAAAGTGACTAAGTTTTAAAGTCTGAAAAATGGGGAAAAAAATCTTGAAATATTTCCATAAAGTCAGGTCACATCCTCAATATATATATTAACATTCTGTGAAGTTTCAAGGTTTTTGGTTGAAATCTGTAAGAGGAGTTGAGTTCACAAAGTAGGTATCCCCATTCAAATACTTGCTAAAAAGTGACTAAGTTTCAAAGTCTTGAAAAATGGGGAAAAAATCTTGAAATATTTCCATAAAGTCGGGTGCACATCCTCAATATATATAGAAACATTCTGTGAAGTTTCAAGGTTTTTGGTTGAAAACTGTAAGAGGAGTTGAGTCCACAAGATTGGTACCATATTTTCCCCGCCCTTAGTTTCTGTTCTAATTCACCAACGGTGCTCTAGAAATCGGAAGAACTTAAGAAAGTTGTTTCAGTTTTCCTCCATGTCCAGTGGCCACATTTTATGTGAAATAAAGTAATATGGCTTCATTAAAGGAAATTAAAGGTTGTAAAAACCATGGATTAAACTACTGACAACAACTTTAATCGGATATCCACTGTAAAACGATCTAATAAGGACTTGTAACAAGGTAAATAAATTTTATCTGAAAATTTTAAAACATCGTTTTTTCAGTTTTGTTTAGATTTTGATTTCAAGTTGTTCCTTCTTGCGATTTATTTTGTTGTTTCAAAATAAACAACTGGAAAGGGTATTTAAATGAACATTGATGATGAAATTGTCTGTCTTCGGAGACATATGGTGAGAAGTGGAGTGTGTGCGGAAGATCGGAAGTATGTAGCAGAGATTCGAGAATAAAGCATGTCGTTTTTATATTAAACTGATAACTGAAAAGGACAGGGTGTCATGATCATTTTAAAAGGGGCAAGGGTGTACTGGACTAAAAAGGTCAGTCACTACGCTATGTGAATACATTTAAGCAGGGGCATCGGGTGTCAAATGCCATGCCCCCAAACACATGGCTAATTTGCATACGAACTACGGTATCGATATCCTACACAACTTCACGAGTCACAAACGATTTATCAACATAGCCAATAACTTGTAAATAAACTTCTTCTTTAGTTTCGTATCACATTTTTGGGAATAATCTTTGATTTCTACTTTTTTGTTATGCATAATTTCGCTACCGGCAAACTGACAGGAATGAATTTTAATACCCAATGAAAGCGGGAAAATCCTCATGACGTTATGATGAATATTAATTAATGAACCAGGTCGGGATATCCCAAACACGAAATATTATTGACAATCAATTTAAAAAAAAATATATAATTTATCATCAAATGTGATCCATTTTTTGAAATTTAACTTAAAAACTGTTTAATGAGCATACTTTGTGTTTATTATCTATGTCACTTTGCGTAAATTAAAAAAATCCAATATGGCGGCGACTGTAAAACAACCACATGTACAGCACTGTAGGTCAAAAAGAAGAACGTCGGCGCGAACTGACAAGATCGTCATTTTTGTTGGGCTTTCCGAGGGGCGTATACTTCATGGATTTTTATGGTTTTTATACAAAAGTGAAGAATTAAAATATATATCCAGCAAAAACAATTACGGACTAATACGCGTATGAATACATTTCAGATCGGCACATGTGTACATGATGAAAACATTGTTTTCGTAACTTTCCGGGAGACCCAATCACTCAGATTAGAGTTTATACATACCTGGGATACCGTATATGGAAATTCCCGTAATTTCAGTCGAAACGAAGGATTTGATTGGCTGTCAAGGTGAAATGAGAGCGGCGCTAAATACGAAAAAATCCAACGATCGCTATAAAGCATTCAGCATGGCTGATGCTTTAAAAATCAAAATAAAACATAGATTTATAAATTTTGACTTCAAACACTCTAAATCAGGAAATTTTCATGAAAATCATCATTTGAAGATATTCTGGCACTTTTATTTTTGTGTCCTCAGGTGATGGATGCCCTAAGTATAATTGCAAAGGAATTATATCAAAATAAATATTCACAAAAGTTTTTTCTCGGCTTACAAACAGGAAACTTCTGTGATATGAAAAAATTTGCATCCAGTGTTGACATGCCTTGGGTTTGAAGGCTAATAGCAAAACCACTTGGCCACTGCACGTCCCTTTCATATCTGGTACAAGTCTTAATTTAGAGTCAGTGGAGTGGAGTAACACAGTTTAACACATCACTCAAATTTTTTTCACTTACTACAGACAGTACCGACAACATAAGTCTCAGTGAGTGGCATAACCATTTCACCAATTTAAATACTTTAAATTCATTTGATAATGATTTCCATTTAGAGATCAAAAATAATATATCAGCATTCGATACCACATATACTAACAATGCCATTGATTATGCAATAACAGCTGCAGAAATACAACAAGCAATAAAACAACTAAAATCACGTAAAGCCTCTGGTCCTGATTTAATACTTAATGAGATGATAAAATGTTCTACAATGTATCATATTGATCATCTTATAAAACTTTTCAATTTAATATTACAAACAGGGTGTGTACCTTCAACTTGGGGAGATTCACATATAACTCCAATTTTCAAAAAGGGAGATCCATTAAATGTAAACAACTATCGAGGTATTGCTGTTGGAAGCTGTCTAGGTAAATTATTTCTTTCCATCATAAACTTAAGAATGGTAAACTATCTTGAATCACATCAAATCCTCGACAATGCACAATGTGGTTTCCGTAAAGACCATCGAACTGTTGATAACATGTTCATATTGAAAACTCTAATAAACAAATACAAGTGTGCTAAGAAAAAACTCTTTGCATTTTTTGTTGATTTTTCCAAAGCATTTGACAGAGTCTGGAGAGAAGGTCTTTTGTTTAAACTTCATAGATATGGTATCAATGGTAAAGTTTATTCGCTTATTAAGAGCATGTACAGTAATGTAACATACGCAGTTAAAACCAAATCTGGTCTATCAGAAAAAAATCAATCAAATGTAGGAGTAAAACAAGGCTGCCCATGCAGCCCAACACTCTTTAATTTATTTCTAAATGATATAGGTTCCTACTTTACCCTAAATCAATACACACCGAAACTCTCAGACTCATATGTATCACATTTATTATTTGCTGATGATTTGGTAATATTATCAACAACAAGTTCTGGTCTGCAGCAAAATATAAATGCCCTAAATCAATATTGCAATGATTGGAAGTTGACTATTAATACTGGTAAAAGCAAAATAATTGCCTTTGGAACTCCATTTAACTCTGCATTAAAATTTAAATTCAAGTTTGGTAAGGAAGAGATGGAAATTGTAAAATCATATACTTATCTTGGTCTAGTTTTCTCTTCCAATGGAAATTTTAAAGAGGGGGTTTTACTTCTAAGAACTAAAGGACTGCGCGCATGGTATAATTTAAAACATAAACTAAGTACATCTAATTATCTCTCTGTTAGCACACTAGTTAAAACGTTAAATTCAATTATTAAACCAATAATTCTGTATGCCTCGGAGGTATGGGGCACTCAAATCTGCAATATAGGGAACGATAATATATTTCAAAATTGGAATAACAATGTCTGTGATGAAACTTTGGTAAAAATCTGTAAATCGATCCTACAGCTACCTAGGAAATGCTCCAATGTCGGCCCCCTGGCAGAACTTGGTACATATCCTCTCTCGTTAAATATATTTATAAATACTATTAACTATTGGAACAGACTAGTTAACTCAGATAGCCATAGACTGATACATAAAGCATATCTGGAGGACATATCAATCTCTCAAATAAATAATAAACTATCTACTTATTTCAAAATTAATACTCTTCAAAAGAAACTAGACATAGATTGCCACACAGTCCAAAATTTGACAATCGAAAAAGCACTTAAAACAGAATTCTTACAACAGTACACAGTACAAACTTCGGATGCACACACTAAATCAAATAAACTTAGAACATATTATAAGTTTAATCCCTGCATGGAATACGCGCCATACTTGGCTATTAGAAATAATTCTCATCGCACATCATTTACTAAATTAAGACTCAGCGCACATGATCTCGAGATAGAGCGCGGGAGGTATAAAGGTTTACCAATTTTAGAACGCACATGCAAGTTATGCACAGGGGATCATATAGAAGATGAGCTTCATCTCTTATTATCCTGCTCGGCATATGCCGCCTACCGAAAAAACATATTTACTATTTTATCTCATGTCTTCCCAGACATCTTAAAATTTAACTTCTCTGAACTATCTACATTCATGTTCAATCCCCCTGAAAGACACTCTGCCCTTATTGCAAGATTTGTACATAATTGTTTCTCACTTAGACAAAATATCTTAAAATGCCATTAACTGTTTGTGTTCTTATTTGTATGTATATGTAACTATTATACTTGTATTGACTGTACACGGCCCCTAGAGGGTGTATTTGTACAATAAAGTATTTGTATTTGTATTTGTATTTGTATGGAAGTAATGTCCTGGAATGGTGGAGGAAACTGGAGTGTCTGAAGATATCTGCCAACCTTTGACGAGCAAAATGACAAACTTTCTAACATTAGGATCTGTCCTGAGCATGGGGTTTGAACCTAGCTGGTAAAACACTCTGATCAATAAATATGTGTTGGTACAAGTCTTAAGTTTTAAATATTTAAAGTGAAATTTTATGGGTTATTTTACTTACATGAAGTTGATCCTAGCCTTCTGGATAGTAAAAGTTCTGTAATATAAAAAACAAAAACAACAAATTAGACATAATACCCTGATTATACATAAACCATAGGATTTATATCTTAAACATATAATAAATGTAACAATCTCGACATCAAAATACATATCAGCACTATCGGTTATATATAAACAACAACAGAAATACATATACATCAAATTTCTTAAACTTCTTTTGACACATTTAATGAAAGATAAAAACTTGTGTCTGAAAAATAGAATTGTAGAATTTTAATACTGTAATTCATTTGTGTTTACGTCAAGTTTTATGAATGAAAATGTGTTATCAAAGTATGAAAAAACATTCAAATTTAATTTGAAGTAACATCAAAATCAATTTTATCCTAATAAAGCTTGACAACTTGGACAAAATGTTTCTTTCTGTGGAGACAAATTATTTTGTTTGATCAAATGCAAAAGTTTATATAAAGATTTCTGATATATACAGATTTTAAATGAAAAAAAGAAGTTCTGCATGCATCTATATATGCATTAAGATTTCTATAAAAATGAAAAATTATTTAAAAAAAAAAACTTAAACTAGTTGGATCATAAAAAACAACTTATAACAATATACTGAGAATGAAATGAGTTAAATGATATCCCACAAGGGTTCACCGACGTACCATGTGATTAATATCCCTAAATGTTTATGCAGAAGTTACGGAAGATTTTATGTCAGCTGCAGCATATTTGGAATAATGTATTTTCATAGAAAAACATCAACTTGTGTGATTCCATGTCAAGTGGAAATAACAGTTTACTCACAAAATTAGGTATCATATCCCTCAATAGTGAACCCCATTATTGAAAATGCTAGAAACATCATACAATGGAGAGCAAAAAAATGAAATTATGATGTAAGATAAAGTACATAAATTATTATCAACTACAAAAATTAAAATAAATAAAACGACATATAATGGGATCCATCAATGTACCAGGTGAAAGCCCAATTCATTTGTGTTATACCATTATTATTCACAAGAGATATGAAATTGTGTAAGTTAATAATTTCCAAGAAAACTTTCGTTATTCCATGAATTTTTTACACAAATCAATTTTTGATTTCATTCTCTACAAACATTACGAGATATTCATCAATTGGTATCCTGGCAAACCTATTAATACTAGCACTAACTTTAAAACAAATCAAACTGAAAAAACACTTCTGGAAATGGTGAAAATGTACCAAAACAAGGGGAGATAATTGTCACAAAATCATAAAACACAGAAATGAAAAAAAAAAGTTATAAACCATACAATTTACCTGATCTTCAGTTGATATAAATACAATACACTCTGGTTATTATGTAGATAAAAATTCAACAATCGGGTAGATGAAGGGAGGGAAGAGGAGAGTAGAGGAGAAGGGGTGGGGCAGTGAGAGGTTTCTGTTCATAGGCTTATATGAAATAAATACTGATATGTTGTAGCCTGTTAGTTTTCTGAGAATTGAAAAGGTCACCCTGAAGTGTAGAAAGTTTATATTACAGTAAATTATTAAAATATAGGAATAAGCTTGTTGTCTTCTTATCAGAAAAAAAAAACCTCAGATGGTCCTGACATGATACACATGATAGTCTTTCTGACACTGCAACAATTTTTTGATGCAATTCAATTCAAAAACATTTGTACTAAGACTGGTTACATGAATAAATATAATGAAACAAGAAATCAACTAAAATTCTAAACTTCAAACAAAATTTCAATAAAAAGTTTTGAAAAACAAATAATTCACTGAAAATAACTGAAAAATTTAAGATAAAACTTTAAACATTGCATACAGATTCCCACTCACTCTCCAACAATACTTTAAATAAGTTCTTCTTTATTTCTTTACCTATAAGAGAGACCATGTTAACAGAGATCTGATTGCAAATATAGGGACAAAAAAAAACTATGTTGGCACCTATTGCAGAAAATGAGAACATGTAACACAGTGAGCTGTGTATTTATAAAGAAATGGTGGACTTTGAAATTGATATTGTCAACTGTTTAATTTATTGGTCAATGGTAATGGACCAGCATTCATTACAAGGATACATTGTTTAGGAAATCCTGATGTACCACAAATATTTCAATAATGTTCTGTAAAAACTGATTATGTAATATGAAGATGAATAGCATTCAAGTTTCATTATGAGGACCAATGGTTAAGTTTGAGCACTAAAGTTTCATTATGAGGACCAATAGAAGTTTGAGCACTAAAGTTTCATTATGAGGACCAATGGTTAAGTTTGAGCACTAAAGTTTCATTATGAGGACCAATAGTTTAGTTTGATATAAGAACCAGTTTCATAGCAGGGGCAGTAACTCTGGTAAAGGTACTAGTTCATATTCTATATAATGTATGGAAAATGCATGCAGTCATATGATCTGTTTAAAATAAATAAGTTCTATTTCTATATGAGGACAAATAATTCCGTTTAAAATAAAATACAATGTACCAGCAGCTCTACCTAAAATAAAGAGGACATGCAACTCATCAGGAACCATAACTCTTAATTAATGAAGTACATAATGGATAACATCCCTTGTCTGGTTTAGAAGTACCGGTACTTCTTCTTGACAAGTGACCAAGAGCACCTGCTATATGTAATATGCAGATGTCATGTTGTATTTTTTTGTGGATTATATAATGCTAATTGCAGATGTCATTTTGTCATTTTTTGTGGATTATATAATGCTAAATTGCATTCTTGGTTACTAAAACATTAGAAAAATGTTTCAGCACACTTACCATCAAATTTCAAAGTAGCTGAATTTGACTTAGTAATCTGAAGATTTAAACATGTTTTAATCATTATTGTATCGTATAAAATTGACATGTTTACACCATTATATTCAAAATTGAATCTTTTGGGATTTAAAATATTTATGGGGTCAAAATGACACTTCAATATTGTTTACTCTAAAACTTTAATTAAAAATTTATTTATCTAATATAATTTCAATCATTGAGAAATGACTTAAATAAAAGCTGTGCATGTGAGATTTTTGCATGCTTTGTACTGCAACACCACTTTGTACAATAAACCATTCAGTGATCTCTTAGTACTCTAATTCAAATCAAAATAATCAAAAAGAAAATGAAGACTACCAATTTTTTTTAAAAAAAATCTTAAAAAGTCTTAGAAGAGTATTCATGTGAACAGATTAACACAAGATATGGTGAAATAATTGTTTAAATTTAAACTAAAAGAGAATCTAAAAGGTGATGGAGCTATGAACAGAAAATCTTAATATAACCATGTGCTTCAACAAAGGTATACAGTCACACAGCCTAAAATGATAATGTATGGTGATAAAGGATGAACTCAATATACAAGTGCAGCAGCATTTACAACCGACAACTTAAAACTAAAATATATCTATGATTTATATTATAGCCTGTCTGATTCTTCAACTACTGTAAACAAAATTTAAATTCAAATGATATTTATTTGGATTAGTATTAAGTTTCAATATCAACATTTTGTTTATTTAATGCCAAGTGTTACCCCCTTTCTCACTTCACTCATTTCATTGTATACTTTTATTTCAAGGCAGACATCCTTTTTTTAATGAAAATTGGATTATATATACTCCCAAGGTTCTTGAATTTAACCATAAAATAAAGTAATTTATTCAAAAGTTTTGGCAAGCACCTGGTATGTTGATAAAGAATTATTCCGAGGTTTAGTTGAAAAATGTTTTGTAGTGGTGCAGCCATATAAATACAAATGTAATTTATCAATCAATGTCTAGCATACGACGAGATATCAAGTACCATTATACAAACAATGAAGCTATCATTCCCAATAGTTATAGAAAATGTTAACATAGTAAATTCATTGAATATCATCATCTTTATAAGAAAACATGAAATGAAGAAAGTACAAAACTTCCATATTTTAAGCTGTGAAGTTGAGTGAAATAAAAAAAGGGATAAGTGATTTATGTGTAGCATTTGGCATCGAGTGATGCAGTTTTATGTACATGTGGAGAAAAAAATCAAAAAGCAGTCAATCAATAAATAGGTCAGTGGCGCTTTATCAAAATTCAAATAGATTTAAAGCACAAAACACCATGCTTTTTAGTATTTTAGGAATTTGATGAAATATTTTTGTAGTTTTTAGAAAGTCTAAAAGTCTAAGCATAAGTATGCTTCACAGACACAAATGCATAAGCCATGCATACATAAGCATGGGACATATAAATGAAATGGTATTACGAGTATATCTGAAGTTAATCTTTAAAAAATATATCTTGCATTTATTTCCAAAAAGTTTAAAATAAGTAAAAGAAATTCATGTACTAAAATTTAGAAAAGATTAAATTTCGGCTCAAATTTCAATAAAAAGAACAGACTGGAGTTTAGGAAAGTTTTTCAGGTTCTTTTTTTAAGAACACCAAAAAAATTCTAAAATTCAATAAAAAGAGGAATACTGATTTTACAGAAGAAACACATAGACTATTATACACACATAACTAAATAAAACAAATGATATACATTGATACCTATATAAAATACTTACATCACTACACATTCCTGTAAGTCTGCAGGTCTAAAGTCTCAATAACTTATATTAGTTACATTCATCTATATATTATTTTATACTATATATAGGGTCTTAATAATTCGAACAGTAAAAAATTAAAATACATATACTGTAAATCGAAAAATTTTCACGTCAGTTAATTTCTGCGAGAATTAAATTACCATTTATAAATGCAAATGCAAGTGAATTATATTAAAAGCAAACACAAAAGTATTTACAGTAATTATTTTAAATTTTGTTCAAATTATTAAGAAATTTAGTTTTCACAAACTTGCTGTGTTTAAATTACCGTATTAAGAAACTTACACAAAATCAGATTATAATTACGAATAATTTTAAATACTGTTAACAAAAACTTGAGATATGCAAGCTCTTAAATATTGTTACAATATTTAATATAGTTTTATCCAACTATTCAATAAGAGTCACTTTTACTGGTTCCTTTGGGTGGCCTTTATAGACAGGTTTGACTGTATACTATTTTCAAAATACTGCTAACTAACACTTATTTAGTTAGGTTTATATAATATTATAGGGAGTAATTATTACCATCATGATCATGTAACTTTAAATGAAAAAGATGAACATCTCCAATAAAACAGGACAGGATGGTTATTTTTAAAGACTATTTTCCAAATGAATTTTTTTATGTTTTAGTATCTGAATTAAATGTACTGTTACTTAAAACATCTGACTTTATCACAAAATTTCAAATTGTGATTGTATTAGAAAGAGTTTTAACAAAATAACTTATTTAGCAAATTGTTAATTCATTAAATTTTCATCGTTAATAAACTTTAATACTGTGTGTGCTTTAAAATGGCATTCTTTTTAAAGCACATGTAATTTTTTTATCCTTAGAAAAATTCAAGATGAAATGAGGACAATAATATCTGAAATTTACAGAGAATTTAATGCAAACCTACATGTACTATATAATTTATATTTTCAACTAATAGGGTACGAGGTGATGCCTCTTAATGTTTGTTTCCAATAGATATGGAATCGCATAAGATGACATTTTCCTATAAAAACAACATTATTCTGGGAATTTGTGATGTTGACATTTTCCAAAATGTTCCGCACAAACGTTAAGAGGTATTGACCATGTGGTACAGCAGCAAACTCCATTAATACATGATTATCTACTTTTTAGGAACATAACTGTTGTTTGTGTCTTTGGGGACTGCTAATTTTATGTTATTATGGATTTGCTAGTAAAGCAGGAGAAGTTAATTATCCTTTCTGGATATATATTGGTACCATTGGCGTCTAAGTGACATAGTGTAAGTGCTTTTGCCTCTGGATGTTATCTCAGTTCAATTCCCAGAGTCATGACTATGAGAAAATAAAGGGACATAATCATCTGCTTAAGTAAGGAGAGACACTTATAGCAAAATAACTGGGGAACAAATTTGTAGAAAAATACCAAGATTTTACGGCATTCTCTAACATCAGTAAAGTTGTATTCAAAATAAACATTATATACCATGGAATAAATGATTTACATACATAAATGAATGACATCAAAAACAAGATTTCAAAACATTTATTTTTTAAATCTAAATTTTTTATTGTTTACATTAAATGATTTGAAGACAAGTTCAATTTATAAATGTTTTTCCTTTTCCATGTACAGAATTCCAAGTACCTGCAGCCAGGTAACTGATTTAGTATGTATCATGAGAACAAAATAAAGTTCATGTTGTTTACTGTAAAAGTATTAATTTTAATGTGTAGGAATTTTAGCACTAATTGTAACTTTGGTAAATTATCATGCTCTATTTTACAAAATATTTAGTTACTTTTCTATTGTGTATATATATGGAAAATTAAAATAAAATAATTTTGGTAAATTCATGTGGAACTGAATTAGCTTAAAAATCACTCAACCTGGTAGTGGATTTAAAATAGTGTTACTGTAACGTTTCTAAAATCGCTAAAATAAATACACCTCTAAACTTAATATGTTTACAGTATTTTGTCTGTCTTAAGTAATATTGTCCTTTTTAATTTTTCATCAGCTGCCATGGAACAAATTACAGTTAAATCAGTCACTTGATTCAAAGACTTATATATGACCATGTTTAATATCATTTATTTGTGACACAGCCAAATATCATTTCAAGAACATATGTGTGTCTAAGGTGCTGCAGAAAACATATGTGGAACAGAATTTACACAAATGTGTTAGACAATAATCATATAACAAGCACATCATTGAAAAGATAAGACAAGAGCTGAAAAATAAGCATATTTCTAAACCACTTCTTTACACATTCAAAAGGTGAAAAATAAGCATCTTTATAAACCTCTTCTTTACACATTCAAAAGGCATCTTTCTTCTCCTTAAATGCAAACTTTACTTGAACATTCTCATACATTACTAATTATTTTCTGATACATTCTTAGTCTTTTCATATTTGAAGAAAGGTAGAAATCAGTTACTTACAATAAATCCTCAACATAACACATTGCGATTACTTTGTCACCTATCTGTAACCAAGTTTTTTTGTTTTGTTTTTTTTAAATTAATGTAATCAATATATTTCTCTATAATTCTTCTTTGATTTATAATTTTCCCTTAAGTTTTTGTCAAACCCCTTGATAACGTCAAAATCTGATTGAACAAACAAATTAAGATTTCTTCATAATATTTAGATTATTATTCATCAAACGGTACACCATCATAATGCAATAATTTGACTGTACAAACAATGGTGTTAAATTGAGGTTTTACTGTATCTATATAAAGGAATGATGTCAGTTTTACTTGACAACATGCTCAGAGTATGAGAGACATTTGTGGTGATTCAAAACAAGGTCATCTATAAAATAATTAGCTATTTATGTTAAATGAATGCCATTGGTTAACATCAATTTAGAAATTTTCCAGATTTTTCTATTCAGATAGAACATTGCATTTTATTGTGAAGGAGCAAAATATAATGTAAAAGTGTAGTGAGAGAAATTGGTTTTTGCAATTACAGTTAATATACATGTAGATATAAAATCCTTGTCTTGTTCTTCACCAAATGTAACTCATATTGAATATATTAATTAGTAACAGTCTTAGTCTATACAATCATGTATAAATTGATTCAAGACGTTTCAAATAGGCAATATGTATAATTACTAATATCTTTGGCATGAACAAATGATATATAGTACAAAGCTGTCAAAAGTTTAACACTGAGCTAACGAAAAAGAGATGAAGCTCAGCCTTCGAGTGGCCAAGATATAGAGAGCTAGTTGTTGAACAGCTACCGAGACAAAGATAGCTGCTGCAAAGATACAGGTAAAATAGACTAAAACAAATTCTGGATTTGGTACTTCTTTAGTTTAGTGTTAAACTTTCAACAGGTCTGTCCTGTAACTGTTCAGATTCAGCAGCCCTGGCATTCACTTAAGGATCTATTATTGAGGCAATCAAATGCAATAGAGAGGGGGGTTGGCTTTATTTATTTATTCAGATGTGAGTACACCAAGATTAACACTATATAAAAAGACCTCCTGTTGACTTTTCCTCTGGATAATAGCTGTAGTAGAAGTTAAAACTAAATTATGCATACAATAAAGTTGGTTAAAATTAATTTAAATATAAACACCTGTCAGGAGAACAGTGAAGCTTGCCTGGACACCTTAACAATGTATAACTGATTACATATAAGAAAATGCTTGCAGATATCACTTTGTAAAATTTGACAAATTGGCTGTTAATGTTTTTTGCCCCATCTCTCTAGTTTGGGTTAATTGATATCATAAAAAGGAAAGATAAATTTCTAATTAGTAATAATTAATTTATTAAATTATTAATTGATTTTCATTCTCAATTTTGATTTCACATGTAGAGGTGTGATTAGTTAGACAAGAAAGAGCACCTGGCCTCACTTTTCTTGTGGAAGTTCACATGTCCAACTTAATTTGTACATTTTTACTTTGTCTGGTAGGGAAAACAGAGTCATATATGATTTTGTAGAGCAATATTATATACACATGTATACTATTTATCAATATGGATACATGAAATTGGATAAATAAATAAGTAAATAAATAAATAAATACAGCTTAGTACATACAAATCAAATCTGAACTCTAACACACACACACACACACACACACCCCTAGGTTAAATATCACATCTCAGAATAAATAATGAAAACAAATCGATTGATACTGTCATTGGCTTTAGAAGTTAAAGGTCAGAGATCAACTTTATGATGCAAGACTTTGAAACTGTTTGAGATAATCTATCCCCTGTCCTAAATTGAAAATGTAAAAAACATAATACTAGAACAGTCATTAAGAGGCTCAATTTAAAGTCCAGTGTCTCTGTGCATAATAATATCACCTCATGCATTTATTTCAAAGATTTTTTTTAATGTTTATTAGTAGATTATGATAAAACAGATTTGGTAAGACAGTACGTAGGTCTCAATCTCTTAAATCCTTAATTACAGGGGATAAAAAGAATTTAGAGGTTTATACAACATACACCTTTGTGTCACAAATTTTAAAAATACATATTTATATATATATATTTGTATAAATAGTCTGGATTTTGGAATGTATAATAAAATTGGACGAACATTATGATTTATACATATATGTTAAGAATCTCTATAACTTTTGTCAATCCTTAAAAAAACTAAAGTAAGAGTATTTTAAGATTTGTATGATAAAATACATGTACATACATGTGTAAATAAAAATATCACACACACACACACACACACACACACACACAACTAGGTTAAATATCACATCTCAGAATAAATAATGAAAATTTGTGTCAAAATATGATATTTTGATATACAATCGTATCAATAAATAAATTAACTATCAGAACCACAGCCAAATATACAAACTACACCCATCACATATGTTTTATGAAATTTCAAGTATTTTTATGAAACCATTCTTGATAAAATTAATGTGTCTCTTAAATCATATTAATACTTGTATAAATTTAAGAGACACTGCTATCACTGAACTCCATCATAGACAAATGTAATATCTGAACAGAGTTCCTAACTGAAGTTCTGCTGCTAGCAGTCCCGGAATCAAATACTGAAGATAGTCTTAAATTTTGATTAGATCGGCTTGTTTTTAATTCAGGCCCTGCAATGACAATATTTGTCATATCTATACCCTCAATAGAAGAAAGAGAGCCATGCTTACGTTGTGCTTTTGATGATGCAGAATTCTTCAGATACTGCTTAGCTTTCTTTCCGCTGTAGTCTCTGATGTTTGAGTCGACTTCTGAAATAATTCAAAACATAGTAATATAGAGTAAATTCAAATGCATAGAATGAATGCATCCAAAAAGTAATGCATAAATATCGTGAAACAAGCAAATTCAGTGAATTAGGATTCCTCACAGTTGGTGTTGCTCAGTCAAAAGGACATAATTCTCAGGAAAATAAGCAATCCAACTTGGGTTAATAAAATGCTCATCTCCTATAAATATTGATGCTTTGCACCAAGTTTCGTAGTTTCATAGAGCTTTATAGTTTCGGAGAATTGCTCCTGACAAGAAGTGTCTAGATAGTCAAAAGGACAGAACTTAGATTTCATAATTTCCTTTCTTTGACAGGTGGGGGATCACAGTAATATTAGGCTTCACTCTGGGAAAACCTACTGGTCCCAGGGAGACAACTTTTTTTTTATCAGACACACAAATAAAAATCTATATTGAATTGGTTTGATTGTAATGTATTACCGGTAGTTCCTATTAAGGCATGGATAACACAAACCATTTTTTCTCATCAGGAAAATACAAAGTTCAGCAAGGTGTTTATTTTTACTATATTTACAATTGCAATATCTTTCCTTCAATAAAGTATTTGACATTGACTATACTTTATAAATATTGTAAATACAAGAAATAAGGTAAATATGAACTTGCATAGTATAATGGGCTGTCTAAAATTGCATAAAAGGCTTTCTTACGATGTTACACATGATACATTTGTCCTGAGTTTGATAAAAATCAATCAATATATGTGGGAGATATGGAGTGGGATTTTGTACACTGAAACTAATATTTGATCTTGTGTCAAAACAGAATGGAGTTCACCAGGTTTCAAATGACCCCACACTGTATCGGATGTTGAATCATATACATTGCTTTTTTCCACATTATTCTCAGAATTTGTGACATGAGCATTATGCAAAAAATCCACAAAGACCTTTTATGCTGGTGAACCCAATATTGAAGACACAGTAACAATATATTCTACTTACTGTATGTTTGTACTAGGAGTTGTATGATGTCTTCATGTCCCTGCATTGCAGCTAAATGTAATGGTGTATAACCCTAAACAAAACAATATCTTTATTAAATGCAAACTTACAAAGGTCAAACTAAAATTCATTATTGGTTAAAGACTTAAAATCTATATGTACCTCTTTATATGAATGAACAAATATTGCAACATTGAAATTTCACATAAAAGTGATTTACAAATTTTAATTTTCATGTGTACATTTATAGACTAAAATGAAACATGACATATAAAGTACACATGAATGGTTATAAGTCCACACAGACAGGCTAGTAGAATGGTTAAACCTACATGTATAAGTTTTTATTGATTACATTGGTTCATTGCACTTATGTGCATGCAAGATTTCATAGTGACTGCCTAGTTGAACCTATCCAATCAAACCAGAGATGGGGTACAATTAGTGAACCAAAAAAAACAACAGACAGAGGCAAATGGAAGGGTCTGTAAACAGCAGATTCTTTTGGAGGAGAGATGGGAATAATGAATGATGACATGTAATTACCCATGGTTCTAGTTCTGTTCATCAAACATTTTTCATGACCTTCCTTGTCAATTATTATAAGTGAATTGGTATCTTAAACTTAAACATAGCACTGTTGTGCAGCGTAGTTGTGTTGTGGCAAGACAGAATATAACCGAAAATTCGGGGGGGGGGGGGGGGGGGTGTCGATCTATGCATAGTCCGACGGATGTTTTTTTTTTTTTTTTTGGAAAAAAGAAACAAATTTTTATGTACCAAACCATGTATTGCTGAATTAAATGGTAGAAAGAATTAATTTCATAAATATATGAAAAAGACAATCGGTAATTAAAATTTAAAAAAAGTTGTACCCGATCGTTTTGTCATTTCGGATAGAGAGAAAGTAGAGTTTTGCAGATCCTACCGTCGCTATGAGGGGGTACATTCTAGCGCTTGTATGCATAACTGGATCATTTAGTAGTTTTACCAGTTCCGAATTTTTACTACCGAATAATCTAAAATTTCAATCCCGTTCAATTAAAGGAATCACAAAATAACTTTCTCAATTTGCTTCTACTTGAATGTGTTTCTTCAACCGCTTCCTAAATGTACGACAGATTGTTGGTGACCTAGTTTAACGATGTAAACAAATCGTGATCACGGAAATGCTTTTTTCAAGAAAACATACTACCACGTGTTTTTGAGGACAGGTGTCGATATTTTGGAATCAGTAAACATTTGTATAATTACACCACATAAATTTTATTTCCTCTGCTTGTGGATAACGTCTGCAGCAGCGCTTATATGAAACCCTGTTCGGAACTGGTAAAACGACTGTACTTAAAATTTGCTCACAACACTGTACGAATTATCTCCCTTTCACGAAAGTAAAATCTAATCCATAAACATTTTAAAATATGACACAATTGCCTCAACCTCAAAATACGTTATCATAACCTTCAAAATAAATTTAAATTTCCGTAGATTTCACGAAGAATTAATTAAACAACCTGCCGTTGCTGTTCATTTCTTAAAAAGTTATGATTTTACATCATAGGACACAAACTTCTCAAACTACTTTTTATTGTAAACATGAGATCAGTTCGCCAAATTGCAGAAATTATTAGATGCATCCCGTCGCAATATTTTACTAGATTCCGAAATGTATTCCGAAAATTTATTCCAATTGTGCATATGTAACCAAATGCATTACCCGTCTCAGAATACATATCTCATGATAAAACAGATATACTTCTTTCACGCTCATTTACCAGGCGCACTATTTCCAGGTGTACTCATATCTTATAATTTCATAGCAAAGAAGCTCGATATCTTGGAAGAAAGTGATCGCTATGTACGCGTTCACTTTGTTCACGCTGTACAAAAACTTATAAAAAAACAAAATCTTTATAAATATATATAAACTTACCCCCTATTTATGTATAACCATTGTACATCAATGGGTATGTCAAGAACATCAACAAGGATATCATGAAAAAGATAACAAGAATAACTCATTAACATGTCTTAACTTTACCAACTTGATGATTAGATATGTGAGTAACAAAACATAAAATTGATTCATTAAATATAATTATAACCATGTCTCAGATAAAATTTATTGTGATAGCTGTCATTGTGCCAAAGTGGAAGATTACATTCCTTCCACAATCAGATATTTTACTGGTCACAGAACTAAAGTGTCTGTGCACTGTTAATCATCAAGAATCACTAAGAACAAACATACATGTATCAGTCTATGTCTAAATCACATAGTCAAAGCAAAGTAAAATTCTCAAAAACTGGCTATTTAAGTAAACATTTTTTCTCTAAAGTTAGATTACATTATAAGGTCTTTGTCAAGTGAATATTTTAATTCATTTTCAAAATGCTCTAGACAATGCATCTGACTCATAGACATTACATTATAATAAATTTGTACTTTTGATGCTTGCTAAATTTTAAGAGAGATGAGTTAAAGAAGAAAAAAATTGTACTTACATTCTGATGTTGTTTTCAGAAAATGTGGATTTATGAAAAGAAAAGAAGATACATATAAATTCATGAAGTTACAAAAGTACAATGTATCTTAACCAACAATACACAGGTTAAAATGCCACATATAAAATGTGAAATCTTGTGTGAAATTATAATACGGTAATATATTTTTGCAGGAATTTGGAATTTCATATATTTTCCATGTAAGCAATATTTGTATCAATTTTGTGCAAATTATACACCTAAATCACCTTATTTTTTCATGTGATACTAGTATTCAAGAAGTTAACACATTTACTCATGTAAATGTTCATAAGAAAGAATAATAAACAATAAACAAGAAAAGCTCTTATTTTAAACTTGATTTTAGCATAGATGTTACAGTTACAGCAGTACAATATCAACTTTCAAAATTGATCAACATTCAAAAGCTAAATTCATGACAGAAAATTATACACATACTAATTTCAATTAATATTCAAAATCAACCTTTCTACGAAACACTAAGAATCAAACATCAAGTACAATGTTTGCATGATTTAGCGATGACATTTTCATATTATACAAAAAACTTTGGCCACAATTACATTATATTTCACAAAACATATATACCAGTACACATAAAACATATTTTCTACAGTGAAGGATTATAAATCTATACTCACAGTTCTTTGATTAAACTCAGATGGTTTTAAATACCCAGCTAACAACTTGACTACTTCTGGTTTCCCATGTTTGGCTGCCCAGTGTAATGCAGTCTGAAAAACAGGCATAAGTTGAGTAAAGATGTTTTGTACCTCATTCAAGATTCTTTCACTTATATTGAATCTGTACATGGATGATTGAGTAAACCAGAGAAAGTGAAGAAAATCATCAACCCTCAGTAGGTCAACTGACAAACAAAGTCACACAGGATCAAAACTAGGTGGTAAAAGACACTATGAGTGATAAGCCAGCACTTTTGATCAAGTTGGCCACTGAGGCCTTCCTAATTAGACCTGAATCATAAAGTTCAAACCAATCTATTCAGACATTATAACATAGAGGACAATATGTTTGCTGCTCAATTTAGTTAACAAATAAATGCCATAAAATAAATTATTTGAGTGGATAAGTAACATTAATGTAGCATTGTTCACAAACATTATGACAATTTGGAAAAGATCTTAAATTTGATACAATACTTTCAGCAACAGAATATATTTTTAATTTGAAACCAAAAACAAAATTCAAGTAGACTTACAGACCAAATATCTTCAAGTATTATGACATGATTATAAAGTAATAGAAGTCGATACTTACATACTATTTACATGTGTGTACATCCATTATACAAATACACATTTCAATATGGAAAAATATGAAAAAGAAACAGAAACAAAAGAATTCTATTAACATATTGGTGTAATACAATATTATATAAACAGATCTCTTCAAAATTAATATATACAAAATATATAATGCTATTCCTATGGAAGAGTTGAGTTGAGTAATGGTGTTAAACATCCCAGCCAAGAATATTTCATTTATATCGAGATGTTGCCAGTACAAGGCAAAGGTGTAGAAATTTTGCCTGTACATTGCCATGATGGCATGGTTCTTTATTGTGCCATGCCTACTGGGACACAACACCTCATTTATTTTAAGTTCCCATTCAAACTTTCATTTCATAATGCATAGGGCCTTTACGAAAAATCAGTCATTACTCACTTTCAAGTCTTAGTCAGACCTGGTTGGAACCTATGGAAGAAGGTAGTTCAGTCAAGAGTAATACACTTGCATGTGTATCAAAGTGAACATTTCTGGTATTGATGCAGGAAACTGGAGTACCCTGAGAAAACCACTAAACTGCAGAAAGCAAAGCAACAATTTATCTCACACTAAGCCAAGTTTATGAGAGGTACTTTCCTCCCGAGCTGCCTTTAAGACCACTTTGCCATGAAAGACACAGACAGAATACATAAACTGTATCACAGTGACCTACTTTTAAACATAAAATAAAATAAAATTACTGTAATTTAATGTTTCAATTTCTGCTATCCAATATTGTCACTGGCTACTAAATTCTGTGAAATTCTTTCAAAAAGTAACCCATTTCAGTGAATGTATGAAAAATACTTTAAAAAGGACTATATGTTCACAAATTTTGGCAAACTAATATGTGTGTATGTGAAATTTTCAAAATTCAAACTAAACTTACCCCCTGAATGACCAATGTGTTAACAGCATCATCAGCAACAACAGAAAAGCAGAATGAAGTAAAAATAAAACATCATACATCATATACAACAATAATTTCTGATAAAACAACAAAATAAGATTTTCAATTACAAATTGGAAGAGGAGTCAAAATTTTTATCAATATTTTTTATGAATAAGTAAAACTAATGAACAAATGAAGCAAGTGAAGACTATTTTAAATCTATACTTTTCCTTTTTGTAAAAAATCTATTAAATTTATTAATTATAATGATTCCAAGTAAATAAGTAAAGGCTAATAAAAATGAAAATTTTTTCTGACATGTTGATGATTATGGGGATAAAACAACACAAATATCCAGACCAAAAAGATACACAAATATATTGTTTTTAATATACATTATACATGTAATAAAAGTACCCGTACTCACATTTGTAAAGTCCTGAACATCATTAACCAAATAAACGGTAACATGAAAAGAAATAAAACAAAAATTAGCACTTAGAAACTGACTTATTAAATCATTAACAAATAATAATTATTATAAAAATAATAGGTTATCATACTGAATTTTGCTACTTCATAATGCAAAAGGATATCTGAACTGAAAATATTTTAGTGTTCAGATCAGGATTGTAAAAATAATGATTAAAACGTACACATATAATATATATGGCAAATCTACACCCTATCTACACTCCAAGAACATTGCACAAACAGTAAAACCTCATTCCATTACTAATGTACTCTTATATAACTCTGCTACCTAGAATATCACCACAATAGTCCAAATGTCTATTTCATTTATATATATTAGAGAAAATATAGATTTACTGTTTACCTACCCTTAGTTTGGCTAAAGAGGAATTTTTTGATAAGGTTTTTGCCATAGGATGATAATCAGCTGCTGAACAGGTAACAAGCCATTCTTTTTCTTCTGTGTCAAGCTAAAATATACGTAAAAGTAAAATTATAGAAATTATTGCAAACCAAATCTTGGGGAAGTATTGCTACATCATGTTATGATTTCTCACTTGGTGGGTGTAGATTGCTAGACTGTGTAGACAGGAGGTACTCTTCTGGATTACCCAGCCTCAATTCCCTGGTGATAGTAATAAGTTCATGTGTTTAAATTAATTTGCCAGTTTTCAAAGTGATTACTTTAATTTGATCTCTGAATTTTGATTTGGACATTTTACCATTATTTCCAGTTACAGGGTCTGTCAAAATGTAAAAACTGTCACTGATTTCATCACACCATAGTGATGATATTAATGGGATTTTTATCACAGATTAAACATATCTTGAAATTCTAAAAATAATAATAATATGGCATAGGGACCAAGGTGGTTAATTGTCTAAAAATAATAATAATATGACATAGGGACCTAGGTGATTAATTGTCTAAAAATAATAATAATATGACATAGGGTCCTAGGTGATTAATTATCTTATTACTGGATTATGTTTTACAGGATCTTGTATGCTTAGGTGGGACACCCATTGGGCCAAATTTACATTGGCAACATGACAAAACTTACAGATACTACAAAGTATATCAACCCTAAAACCCCTTCATTCATGTTGCATGGTTCAAAAATAAAAGATTCAGACACTTCCAATGTATATATGGAGATGTTCACTCCAAAGAAATGGAATGAAATACTTACTGTCACATAGCCACTCCCAGAAGAATGTGAATCATCATCCATATCCCCATCTTTGTTCTGTCATGATAGAAATAAAATTCAAAATGAGGAAATGTAATTTATTCTGTAAATCTTCAAAATTAAAATCACATAACATTATAAAGAAGACCTAGTATATGTTAAGTTACCATGGTTACAAAGCATTATCATAGATACAAATACCTATATGATGTTAGCGGTTTTAACAATTAGTATTATAAACCAATATATAAATGAATTAGAAATTTATTTTTTAACATTTTTTAAAGTGAATTTAATATTATTATTCATGCAAAATTATCAACTTCAAATAACCCATATATAAAATATTATTATCAATACTCAATAGTAAACCTTCACAATGTAATAATATCATGTATACTGTAAGAAGAAACAGATATTAAAATTTAGACAACATTGAAGGTTATGATAATATTTAATTTTTTATTTAAGGCATAGTATAATAATAAATATATTACTTTTCTTTTATTTGAGTAAATAAATATATGAACAAATGGGAAAATATATTAAAACAAGAGCCATCAGAAGAACAGTGAAGCTGGCCTACATATCAAGCCCAACAGAAAAAGAAACTCTTCTAAGTTAATCTTTTTATTTATATTTATCCATCAATGAACTTAAATAAAATGCAAAAAGTAGACACTGATGCTAAGTTATTGGAGTGTAATTTAACCCCTTTTTACATTGTAGAAGGCAACTTAAAACTTCTTATAAATACACTGTTTAACTAAAATCTTTTGAAAAAAATTAATGCCATATACATACATCTCAATAGAAACTGGGTATATGTCATGTGATCATAACCCCACACAATTTACCACAATAGTATTATTTTTGCAGGAAATCTTTAACTTCCATATCTAATGGATACAAATGTCCATTACACATCACATTCTTTAAAATTAAAATGATAATATTTAGATTCTAAGATTAGTCCAACATTTAATTCACTATTAGCATATGCATATGCATGTCATGCACAAGAAATGAGTGTTATTTAGATATTATAGCAAAAAAAAAAAAAAAAAAAAAAAAAACCACCAAAAACATTTAATAAGAAAAACAAAAATTAAGCCTGTCTTTTAATTTCTAGCCTGTAAAAATAATTATAGCAAATTAACAAGCAAGAGAGAAAGACAAATTATTGTTAATATGAACTATGATTACATGGCTAAATCGTGGGTCTTTCCTTTTCTGTGGTACACCTTGTAATTCAGTTTGGGAAGTCATTTTATTTAAATGCTGAACTTTATCTTTCACACTAACAACTGATGCATTGGGATCATCCTCTATTTGGCATTCCAGTGAGGTCTGCAAGCATATTAGTAGCAAAAAATATATACAATGTATACATATAATAATTTAGTACATAAATAATACACATCTACATGTACATATAAATATTTGAAGGGTAGGCTGTATAAAAAGATCCTCTGACTATTCTTGAGTAGATCCATCGACTTCTTCACAGATGGCTTCTTAAATGGCTTCTTACTACCACTATTTGATTTGCACATTCAAGATAACTGACAATTTACCTGATTATTCTATTGTGTCTATATAAGAAAAGTGGCAACAAGAAGTCTTTGAGCTAATGCTCACTTAGTATACCCCGACTGTTAACTTCAACCACCGACTGTAAATGTCAAAAAAATAAAGTAAGTCAGTAAACAGGATGTAGATGTCTGGCAGACTTGAAATTGGTACTTGCCATTTGGGACCCATACTGAACTCTCATAAAATTTTTTAGTCGTTGCGGAGAAAACTGTTGTGAAAATTTTTATTTCAGACGGACGAAAGGATAGGTGTAAAGCAGTATCGGTATATCCCATCTTCTTTGAAGTGGGGGTATAATAATATGGATAGGTTGGTCTGAATATTACCAGCACATGTATGTAGCACACTAGAAACTAACACTGACCATCCAAAGAGGCATAAAGTTATGGTTTCCATACATATTCTGGTGGACTACATAGGTAGGCCAAATGTGTTTTTGGATAACAGTTTTCATCCCTTTACAAGTGATTTAAGACACTCAAATACTCATTTTGATATGTAAAGATTGGAATTAGAAAATCAATAATTTTGTGTGTAGCTAAGTAATGTTTGATTTATGTAACTTGAAGACATGAAGTAATGCAATATATCAAGATGCCAATGAAAGAGGATCTGTTTCACTCACCTGGACTAATCTTCTGATTAAATCAGAACCAGATCTCACTCACAACAAATAGACAACTCAAAGTTTTAGGAAACACTTTAGAAGTAAAAAATGCACAAACTACAGTAAACACACTGTACGTACTATGTAAGTGATTTCTACGTTAAATAGAAATGTGATATTGTGTGATTTGTTTTAATACAAATATTAAGATTAATTCATGTGATTTATCAGTGATCTATTTAATATAATTGTGTTTAAAAGCTGTTTCATTTTATTACAATTTTGAATTACCTGAGGCTAATATGACAACAGGTGCTCCTTAAATATATTGTGGAGACAGTTTTGTATAAGCTTGCGCTTGTTCCTGAATCCAGATTATAGTATTGCATATTTGTATTTACTGATACCTAAATATTGTTTAAACTCAATATATTGTAATTGGAAACTGTAAAATGTACATGTAATAGCAAAAATCAGGAGACTGTTTTGGGCCAGGTGTAAAAAATTAAGTAGTCATAAAAGTTTCATTGTTTACTATAAGGACATTTAAGACATTTTACAAAATTTACAGGTCAGATGTGAAAGAGTTACAGTTCTCAGAACTATGGACTGGTATGAATTTCAAACCCAGGGTGAACAAAGAGTACTATTAGTCCCTGTAGCTATGTTTCCATTCCTGGTAGCCAAAATCGCCATTGGCTACTAATTTCTGAGGAATTCTTTCAAAAAGTAGCCTATTTTAGCAAATTTGTGGAAAAATACTTTAAAAAGGACTATATTTTCACAAATTTTGGAAATTTGGCTACTAATTGTTTAAAATTTGTGGAAACCTAGCTGTAGTATATATAAGTGAAAACTTAAGAAATACATTTGTAATTACAGTAATCCTAATTGAAGTTATTCATATTTCCCAGCTACAACTGATTTTTATTGTGATACTCCTAATTGTGAGCAAGTGTGTGTTGTGGTTGTACAGGGTTTGTACAGACATTTGGACTCCAAATTTAAGGACTTTTTATGGTCTTTTAAGGGTCTCATTTGCAAATTTAAAGCCTAATCAGAGGGACAATTTTATAAGAAAACATTGGTGCAAAGACAATTAAATCAATAAAACAATTATTTAAATGTCCATAGTGACGGCACTTGAAGTGGGGGTTGATTTTGGGTGTTCGGGTGGGCCAGGTACCTTAAATTGCTCATTTCAATGTAACTTATTTATTTAATTTGATCAGTCTATTTACAACCATTTAATAGCAATAGCTAATTGGCAAAATTCAAGGGCTTTTTAGGGTCAGACTTGTTTTTAGGGTCTTTTTAGGGCAAACCTCAAAATTTAGGGACTTTTGTAGTTGTGGTGGTGGTGGTGGTGTGTGTGTGTGTGTGTGGGGGGGGCACTATGTTGTCTAATGGTTCAGAACTGGAAGTATATTTTTTTTCAATATCCTGGATCACTATAATTTTTCTCAAATTAAGACATTTTTATTAAAAATATACCTTAAATGAAATGTAATAGTTCTTAAGAAACCTTAAAGGTCATTTCATTGATACACTTAAGACACTATATAAAGTATGTCACTTTACTGGCTTAATTTGTGTCAATCAAAGGAGGTCATCAGACATCCCAGATGAGTGGTAATTTTACATTATGTAGTATAAATAGAATTTTCAGTGTCATTATTTACTCCCAGATTGAATGTTTTTTGTACATATCTTACAGCAAGTCTCGGAACTGTGAGTTTGTCATTATTCTGTCTTATCTGATGCTGATGCAAATGTTGGATAAATCATGTTGATTAAGATGTATGAGTAGTTTATGATCCAATATCAAAAACACAAAGCATGATAAGCTGATAAGCCAGTCAATATACAAAGTTATACTTGGCAATAATGCCTTGAATCCTAGAACTGCCCTTATATATCACAGCCTGTACAATTTCAACATGCTGCTTCATTTTGAAATACTGCTAAACACATATATCTGACAATCAATGTATTTCATTGACATTTAGTTTGCCTTCTAACCAACTTAAGAGCACATGTAATGTGTTTATCACTTTAAGCCTGTATTGCTTGTACTTGTGTGTATATATATAAAAGGAAAAGCGAATTTGGAGAATTAGGATCTCCTGCCAACAAGTTTCAGTCAAAGAGCCATAACTCCCAGGAAAAATGAGCAAACAAACTCAAGTTAAGAAATGCGCATCTCCTATCAATGCTGATGCTTTGCACCAAGTTTTGGTAAAATAGTCCAGACAAGAATTACTTAATGACTGACTGAAACTCGAATTTAATATCCCCCTCTTTCTTCAAAAGGTGGGGGATAAAAACTTAAAAGGAGTCAAAACTACACCACAGCATTCACATGTACAAGTAAGCTGAATGCCTGAGGATATATATACCAAAAAGCAATCATTTCACATTTAGTTCAAAGTTCTTCAAACATACTTCAAAATGATGTACCTGCATGCATACACACATGCATATACTCTGACCCATTATGTACAAGATACAGTTAAACTCATATAGTTTTTGTATAGAGATGAAGTATAAATAATGATACAGCATAGAGAGAACCAATAAAATAAAATAAAAGCTGTAACAGCGAAGTTCATGCTTATATACATTGTATATACTGTATATAGAAATAATATTGAGTAAACATGCAATGCATAGTACAGTGGTACAGTAGTACAGTTTATACTTAATGATGATAAGTATACATTTGTATGTAATAACACTTATACAGTATAAAAAAATAAAAGTCTATTAAAATCAAAATAATCAAAGAGCAGCCATATGTATGATACATAGCTAAATGAAATACTTATGAATTTTACATTTCTGAAAATACTGAGAGAGAGAGAGAGAGAGAGAGAGAGAGAGAGAGAGAGAGAGAATATCAGAATATCAATTATAAACAAATAAAATCTTTTATGATTAAGATAACCATAAATTTTGATAAAATACAGATCGACAAGAGCCGATTAGTTTCTTGTTACAAAATCATTCATAAGAATGGTATGCATGTGTAACGATGTGTTTGATATGTTTGATATAACAAACGGCATCAGGAATTCAGAACTATTGCTTAGTAGTACATGCAGTATGAGGTTCTGCCTTCTATTCCTGATAAGACCCTGAACTTTTTCCTTTTCCTATTTGGAGAATTATATAACCTTAAAATGCTATCAAAAAAAGTTCCAGTTAAGTGGTATAGCTCAGCAAAGTTCTTGATACAAGACACATAAATTTAACAATTATAAAAAAGAAATGTTATGGTCTCTGATGGTAGAACATTTGCAGGCCCCAGTTTCACAATCATTTCTTAACCAAGATTTTCCTTAACACTAATCTTGCAAATTCAAAACTTAATTTTTAAGATATTCAGGAATTTAAGGTGTCATTTTGAAAATCGTTTAAAGCTTAAAGCATTTGTAATTGGGTTTGTCAAAAATATTGATTTGTTGTTCAGAAAAAGATCACAAAATTTTTTCTAAATATAACTTAAGAAGAAATTTTAGTTAAGGAATGATTGTGAAACTGGCACCTGGTCAAGTTTTGAAGTTTAACAAATGGAGCAAACCTGTACGTAACTAAAATAAAAACACATATACATACCGAGGAAGCAACAGAAGACATTGACAATGTACTGGCACCCGTACTGTCCCTTGTCGATGGGTCTAAACTATTTGTACTGATGTTTCCCTCACTTCTGACTTTTGAGATGCTCCCTCCATCAATGTTATCTCGACTCCTAGATGTCTGTTTTTGATCAGGAGGTTCTGACATGGCCCTAGTTGGGTCATTTTGTGGTGTTGCTGCTGTCTCATTTTCTGGTCGAAATCTCTTTTTCAAAACTAAAACTTTTTCTCCTTTCTGAAATAATAAAACACATGAGAACTATGACAAGAGTATACAGTTTACTAATTAGGTAAATGTCAACTGACCATAGGAGGTCCAAATATTACCATATTTTGTTTGCAAATCTGGGTTAGCTCTGGCTCTCAAAACATTTGAGACAAAACATCAGCCAATCTTAACATTTAGAAGCCAATTTATATGATAAGGAGAAACGTAGTTCTTCTAATCTACTATATAGATTTTCTTGATCTTCAACAATTTGTAAAACTTGTTTCAATTTTTCATACTTGTGAAAAAAAGAAAAGAAAAATCAGTGATTTCCTTCCCTTTCATAATAAAATTGATATAAATTTTGGAGCAAAAATATTAGACAAAAAGATATATTTTGGAGCCAGAAATACAAAAATTTGGCTAAATTGGCAAATGGAACAGCTAACCATGCTACATATAAAACTGTTCCATAGTAACCACATTAATAGCATAGCAAAATTCTACAAAATATAACAACATGAATGGTACTAATCCTGATCTTTGATAATGACAATACTTTTAACTTTGTTTAGAACAATATCACAAGCTTAAATCTCTATTAAATTAGAAATTGATAAATATGCTAGAATTACCTCCCATGGAATACTAAATTCATACTTCTTCCTTTTTAGTAAGAAACCAAAATAGACAAGAGAGGGATATTCCTAGATCGCCTGTCAAATCAAGATTGTGTCATCTTGGGCATGTTTAAAGACATTTTATGGGACATTTATGACAAAACTGCATGAAAACGCAGGTTTTTGTGTACCGGGGAAAACTCTGTTATCACCTCTTACAAATACCACCATGGTTTGATTCCCAGCAAAAGACATGAGATCATGTTCTTAAAAAATAGGATTTTCATGGGGTTATCTCCTTCTTTTCCTCCAAAATTAAGACCTAACATGCACAAAATTGAAAATAAAAATCAACAAACCTCCTGAACTTTTATTGTTGCTAATGTATTGACAAAGTCTTTGAATTTCTCTCTGTTTACACCTGCAGAAATAAAACAAAATAAAAATAAAAAAGAAAACATTCGACCAGGTTTCTGATCTAAACAATTTCTTTGAAAATGATTTGAAATCATTTGAGTTATATTCTAATTATATCTCAATAAAATATGAAATTCATAGCTTACCTACATACATGTAATAAGACCATAAACGAAATCACTTGCACATAAACATAATCAAACGTTTTACAAAAGTTTACAATATATGTATATCAAGTCAAGGCAGAAAAAGCACAAATGAAGCTAATGGCAACATTGACATTGGCTTCTAATTTCTTTAAAATACTTTAAAAAAGTAACCTACATATATTTTTGCACTTCCAAACACTCATACCAAAAATTGAAAAAATCATATAGCTTGATTTATACTTCTCAATGTGTAGCAGTCTAGGAAGCTTAGTTGGTAGAGCAATGAAAATATTGCCTTTAGTGTGGGCGGTCTCTGGTTCAAACCCCAGCCTGACCCTGCAATTTTTCTCCTTCCTGTTACAAATGGAATGGAACTGATCTACAGATGTAGCACTATGTAGTAGTTGTGATAATGAGTGGTTAAGCTGGTAAATCAAATTTCTTGTCTGGATGTTTTAACCTTGTTGTTGAGTGGGATCCACACCATTCGGACCAAATAAGTAAAATAGAAAAAATCCAAAGAAGAGCAGCCAGATACACCTGTAACAGATACCACAACACCAGCAGTGTATCTGATATGTTAACAACATTAAAGTGGCCAACTTTACAAGAACGCAGACTCAAAACAAGACTGGTCATGATGTACAAAATTACTCACACACTCGTTAAAATTGACACACACAACATACTCATCCCAGTAGACAACAGAATACGTAAATTCCATCCCTACTCCTACAGACACATCTACACATCAAAGGACAACTACAAATATTCATTTTTTCCATTTACAATTATTCAATGGAATCTCTTACCGGCCTATATAATACAGTCATCAACCATCGACACCTTCAGAGAACAACTATCCTACGTTGTCCTGAACAAAATCCAAAGAAAATAAACCCTTAACAACATGTACATAGTTTTAATCACTATTTTTTTTTTACTTGCACGTCAAAACTGCATACTTAAACCAAAAATTTTTCTTTATTTCCACGCATGCGAACAGTATGTAATCTTCTGTTAAGAAGGAATATTGTATATTGAAAGAAGAAGAAGAAGAAGAAGAAGAGTGTTAGCTTAGCAACAAATAGTGCTGTGTTTGAGCCTCAACCAGGGCTTTCAGAAAGAAAGCAGTACTGCCTGCCTTCTGTTACACAAACATAGCCTCATATAGGATGTATTGATATCTATTCAAGATTTCTGATTCTGGCATTAAATTATCAATCAATAGTAAGAAGTGTCTAAAATTAAGTTTGACAAATGGTAGTGTGTAAAATAACGAAATTAATTAATGAACACATGAACTGAGTGAAGAACTTATCACTGTGTGATTAAACTTGAGGTCATACCTTTCAAATTTTGGTCATTCAAATGACTCTTAAAATGTGTAACAAGTTCGTGATTAGTGACTCGTCCACCATTCTGAAGAATAAAGTCTTTAACAGATTCCAATGTAAATTCCATGGTTCTTTCAAAAGTAAATGTTATTTTTTTCTGTTACACTTCCGCCTTTATGTCGTACCATACCCAATTCGTACCCATTTATCTCGTACCTTGTTTGTGTTTTGGATAGCTAAAAAGTGTAGCCAAACACGCCCTCGTCTTGCTCATCATTTTTATTTTTTCAGAACGAATGTTGAATATTACCTAAGAATCATTATCATGACAACTTATTCATATTTACATTACCATAGTTCATCCATAAAATATATTGTTACAAATAAATATGTCATAGCGATTACACACGGCTAACTAAGGTACCACTAGTCAGTACCCGAACGCATTCTATAATCAGCCACAAATGTCATGGGATTATTTACTTTGCAATAAGGTGACATCCCAACGGAGTGTGACAGGTCACTCTACTTACTAGTTGTTTTTATGAAGGCAAATACATTATCTTACATGTAATCTGAAATGATCCGTTATCTTATTTTATTGATATTATTAATGCACTAGTCTATATATTTTAAACAGTAACAAACAGACAAACAGATCAAGCTGCATGTGCATGTTATCAGATGAAGAAACTACTGCATAGAATCATCACAAATGTAACGTGTGGAATTTCTACTTCCAGCATCTTGAGCTTGCCATTACCACACTTCAAAAGAGTAATGTCAAAGCATTATACATATAAAATGTGGTGAACCAGGTTTGATAAGTGACCGGGTAGCTCAGTGGGTAGAGCGTCCTGCAAATATTTGGAAGGTCCTGGTTCTAGTCCCGGTTTGGTTGCTGCAATTTTGCCCTTTCATTTTACATTTGGGGACGGGTAGTGTAGGTGGTATAGTGTTCCCACTAGTATTGGAAAGGTCCTGGGTTCATGGGGTTCAAGTCCTGGTTTGGCCACTGCATTTTTAGCATAATATACGTAGCAATCTGGATATCTCAGTTGGTAGTGCACTTTCCTATAGTATGGAAGGCCCTGTAATTGATCCCCACCCAGTATCTTTGTGTATGTTTTACCTTTGTCGTTGCATTGGTTAGCTTGCCAACCCTATGAAGTGGCTTACCTATGTTGTTGGTCCTTGGCTGACCTATGCAGTTTGTCTGTGGCTAACCTATGCTGTTGGTACATGGCTGAAGTGGCTGATTTATGCCTTTGATACATGGCTGACCTATGCTGTTAGTTGTTTTTATTCAATGCAGTTTAATTGAAAAATTAAAGGGAGGAATGTAGCAGTCTGAAAATTTCTGTTTTTATTGTTTGATTGCCATGTATAAGATGCTAGATATAATTATCAAAGTGGTTATTGCCCCGTACGTGTCAATAACAAATGTGTTATTACCATGTGTTTTTAGTACCCATATTTTATAATATACATGTAACGCATGTAATAATATTGAAGGCTTTGTTCAAACTAATATCTATATTTTATTCTGGATACATACATGTGTACATCTATACAGTATCATGGCCGCACTCCAACTGTGCTAACCACATGGTTGTGACGTCTAAGTGACGTCAGACTCAAGGGAGGTAATTTACATTTAACCTCGTGCCAATCATACAATCACAACATAATCAATTAATGTAACAACACAGGCTTTAAAAGTTTATGATTGGCTATAAATACACCAGTTTAGTGGCAATTCAAGTACAAATAAAAGAAATTTGTCATATTTGGGTCAACTAATAGATTATTTTGATCCAAAATGTAAATATATTTTTAGATCCGCCATTAGTTTTTGCCATATGGTCGGGTCGTTCTTGCAGTTGAACACGATTTAAGATCGGTCATCCATCATTTAGACGGCACTTTTTGGGGCAAAATATCAATAAAATTTTGATTTAATTCTAAATTATATTATTTAATCCTGTTCAATCAATGTATGTAAGGGTACCTACGGTTTTACAGGTATAAAAAAATACGTAGTTATAACATCGGCCTATAATTATTTAACCATTAAACTGTCAAGAAATGGCGTTTATAGTGCTATAACTTCCATTGCCGTGCAAAGCAAACCGAATAACGCGCGCTAGCGCGTTATGACTAGTTTGCTTTGATGGCAGTGGAAGTTATAGCACTATAAACGCCATTTCTAGACAGTTTAATGGTTATATTTACATTTCGCATTTTTTTAAAATCTTATTTTTGTTTTTGAATCCTGAAATAAATTTAAAACACTGTCGTGTACGATATGCAATTCCAATTCCTGGAACAGCCTATCAATGACGTCCCGAGCATAGGTGTCAGTAAGAAATGAGTGACGTCACATTAACAAATGTAATTATAGTCCTATAACTTCATTTGGTCTAAAACAGAGTTTAATACAATCAAACACCATAAATGCAAATATAGTGTTATATAAAGTGATGTATTTTGTAGGTTCTCATATTGATGAGTTTATTGACACTATCATGATATCATCCATGAGTCCCAAAGTTCATGGTCACAAAAAATGATCAAGAGTCAAATCCTCAACAGGTTTTAAGCTATTTCAACTTTTTCTGCATTTTACCCCTGTATTTTTCTTAGTCTTTCTGTGTATCATAGAGATTTTACTATGGTAGATTTCTACAGATTTTACCATACATTATTAGTAGCAAAATAAAAAAAAAATGTTGAAAATATAGTCCTTTTTCACAAATTTGGTACCAGGTAAAATATGTTACTTTTTGAGAGAATATTTCAGAAATCAGTGATTTTGTTACATTCAAGAAAAACTACCTTCTGCCTTTTAAATTGGGGAAAAAAATTGAAGTTCTGAAATACAGTAAACTGCATAGTGACATGCTTGCAATATCTTAGGATCCTCACTGCAGACATGTTATATTGTGACAATATCTAGTACCGGTATATCACTATTGTTTTGAGAATTTTAGTGATCGAATTTTGAAAATTTAGTCTTTTTTCCCAGGGGAAACTACCTTTATTCGGTAATAATTTGAGGCAAACAAAATCACTGAAAATTTGTAGCCAATGACAAATTTTTTGCTATCAGGAATGAAAACATAGAAGTTATAAGTATGAACTGTAAGTTTCCAATCATTTTAGGAATGGGCAATGACATGCTGTTAGAAAATGGCTAAATATGATGAAGATTTGTATGAAAATCCATTTTTTGTTACAATACAAACTCAATTCCAGCAGTTGTATGAAGAAGCCAGCAGTAAAAGATGTATAGTAAGTAACAAATTATCACATTGATTGAACAAGTTTATAGGTCCCAGACAAAGAATATTTCTTATATATCAAGGCATCATCAGCTATAAGTAAAGTAGGGGACATGTTTAGATTTGCAGCACACTCAAAGCAATTTGCAATCACAGCACCTCTTGCTACCTAGGTTCGAATCCCACTTGGGGCAGATCCTAAAGTGAGAAAGTTTGTCAGTTTGCTTGCCAAATGTTGGTTGTTTTCTCTTGGCACTCTTGTTTCCCCACCATCCATGAACTGACCCCCTTGGCATAAGTGAAAGACTGGGGCATAAAAACTTCATAACTCCAATTTCACTTGCTTAGAGCATTTTACAGTAAGGGTTATTTAGCTTTCTGTATCTGTCATGGCACGGTGCAATCATATTTAAAGGGGATTTTCACTTAGAAGTCTGCTAGCTGGGTTCTGTTTTAAACTGTATGTACCTGTATTTATCCCCGTTTTACAAGTTCTTATTGTATTGTAGTTTTGCATTCCAAGGTTCTCTATGGTAGAGAAAGAAAAGTTTACTGTGGAGGATATAAAGGATCACATAATAGATTCAAACCAAACAGAAGAAAATACATATAGTACATGTTCTGGAAAGGTAAAAAAATGAAATGAGATTAGAGTAAAACTTTGTTATAGTGTCTCTCAATAATTTTACTACATTGCTTATGGCTGCACTATGTTAAAGCTCCTAAATCCATTTTTTTCTTTATAACACTCCCTCCATTTATCAGCAACCTCAGAGGTTCAAAATTATATTTTGTAATGGAAGGTCCAGGACCTTTGCCATTATATTTGATAGGTTTTGGAAATCCAATATCAGCATGGAAAGGTCCATGTGCATTTATGTTATTCTACAGAAAAAGCGGTATTATCCTGGTAAAAAAACTGACAGGTCCATCAGACTTTTACAGTTTAAGTACCAAGGGCGCTAATGTAAAATCAATAGGTCTCGGACCTCGGATCTAGAGAATTTTGAACCCCTGAACCTTCTTTATAATGCCAAAACTTGACTGAACAAATGATGATAATGATTCAAGGTTTTACTGTATTTAAGTTTAGATAAATCACTTTAGGGATGAGGAGAGACACCAAGCAAGTCTTTCTACCTCAATCTGAGACATAATTTAGGCAATTTAAAGTTTACAACCAATATATCACTCAAACAAACTTTGTTCATAAATATATTTAGTCTTTTAGAGGATTGACTTGCATTTTCTATAAGTTTTCTTTATCTTTCCAGAAAGTACAGATAGTTGGAGGCAAAATAAAACTTCTGGATTTTTCTGAATCAAAAAATGTAAGTACTCGCTTAACAACCTTAATTAAATCACAGATATACAGAGATAGTTGAGTTGAATAGTGGTGCTTTAAGGCCCAGATAAGATTCATTCTATTGCAAATAATTTTGAACAGGATATTGATTGGACCTTGACCACAGTAAAAGCTATGTTTTATGGTCAGAATTATGACGTCGCGTGCTGTCTAGGCTATGATTACGCCATGTATTCCTACACGCCAATACACATGCTTTTGTTTACAAAATGTAATGACATAATTCACCATTGTAAACAAAGATTTTGTTAGGTTTTAAACCAGCAAAAATATGTTTAAAAGATATGCTGTGAAATTTTACATGAGGCAGATGTATCTAGCTAGACAGGAAATGCTTAAATTCCTGGAGCGACTCGCCTCACACCTCTGATTTAACTTCACATGTTTTTAACATAATTTGCCGTTTTTCAAAGTTTTTGCTTTGCTTTTAGATATGCATTGCGATTTTAGTGTTTGATATCACAATAAAAGTAAATTGAATGAAAAATATTTTTTTTAAAAACATTGGGCCCATCTGCTGTCCCTGCATCTTAAAATTAAGCAATAATTGGAAATGTTTCCAGTCTAATTGAATCCCAGTTAAATTGTATTTATGAAACAAATATTTGGCGAGTAACATTTTTGCTCTGGCTAGTAAACATCTCAGGTTTACTAGCCAGGAGGCTAGTGAAAAAATTTGCAATCGTAGAGCCTTGATTACACTTGAAGAGTTTCGACTAAAACATGGATTTTACTGTTGCAAATACTCCTCAAGCATCGCCAGGTTGAACTCATTATGTGACAGTAAAATCCATGTTGTATGGCCAGAACTCTTCAAATGTAACATAGTTATCTCCTAATTCACTTATATCATGGCAGTCATTTTATGGATGGTGGAGGAAATCAAATCACAGATAGTCGGAAAGTGAACTGACAAACTTTATCGCACTAGGATCTGTCAAGATGAATTTGAAAGTAGGCTGGGAGAGGTGCTTTGATTTGTAAGCACTGAGGCTCCAAATCTACAGAGACTCCACATAATCAAAAACAAACATACTAATCCATGTCCGAATCATAATCCAGAAGCAAAGTAAAAACTTTGGAACTGACAAGTTAGGTTAGACACGTGAACTTCCACCAGGGAAGTGAGGCCGGTTGCTCCGGAAGGGTAAGTACCTCCTGTTTAGCTAGCTACACCCGCCACGTGTGTAATCAAAATTGTGTGAATTGATTCATAATGTAATGGCTCAACTAGTTGAGTATATATTATTTAAATATATCATATATATATTAAGTATCTATTTACATGTACAAATGTATTTTGATGAACATTGTATTAACAATTACCATGGTTACTATTTTAGGTGGAAATACTATTTGAGGAGACATTTTATAACAATGTGGATGAAAGCTATAGGGTGTTGTGTGTTAACTGTATGTTAAACAGAGAATATGGAGGTAGGTCAGGGCTGGGCAGAGGAGGGTGGGGGAGTGTCACTGTGGTATATTTTAACATTTTCACACAATATGTCATATATGGCCATTGGAAATTCTTTATTTTTTGGGGTTTCCATAGCTGAGTGGTCTATAGTGTGAATTTATGGATCACAGTGCATCTCATTACCTATGAACAGATTCTGCACAGGACAGATCCAAATAACAAGTTTGTAAGTTTGCTTGCTTCAGGTCTGTGGTTTTCTCTGGGCACTCTGATTTTCTCCACCGATATATGTGAAGGAATATTGATTGGAGCTTGAAAGACCATTACTTCACTCTACTCTTTCACTTGTTCAGAATCTTAATCCTACTTCTACAAACCTGAGGTATGAGAGAGAACCAAAAAATTCACACTCTGAATATAAATAATATCAGGGCACTCAAACAGCAATTTTCTACTAAAACCTTTATGCATAATTTAAAGCTGTCCATGTTTATAAACACTCTGCCATCAGATTGTGGACAGACTATACTTGTACTTGTAGGTCATTATTTATTTAAAAATAATTTGTTCATTATTTATTTAAAAATAAAAATTAAAGTACTGGTAGTTTTTTTTATACATTTGTTTGTTTTAGATACATTCTTAGAGACAGTGACCAGAAGAAAAAGACTTGATACATTAACAGATTGTAAAGAATTATTATTTGGCCATGCAGGTAACGAAATACACAACATAAATGGTGTCTATAAACATGCCAAGCCAAGCTTAAATCTCTGTGGTAGCTCAGTTTGTATAGTCCTTGCTCTGTAAGTAGGAGGTTGTTGGTTTGAACCCCGACTGGGTCTGGCCCAAGACTTGAAAGTGGGTAGTGACTGTTCTTTCGCCAAGCATGTGGCATTACGAAATGAAAGTCAGGGTTCTTTCGAATGGGAACTAATAATAAACAAGGTCATGTGTCTCTGTAAGCATTGCACGATAAAGAACCCTGCTGCATAATTTCATCAGCGCAATGCACAGGCAAAATTTCTGCACCCTTGGCCATAGCTGGCAATGTCTCGATATAAGTGAAATATTCTTGACTCCGACACTAAACACCATTACTCAATTGTAAACAGCTTTACATTGGTGCATACTGGTGATCTTACTTTACAAAAGTGATAACCATGTTTTGTATGTATATAATTTGTTATGGTAATTATTGGTTAATTTTTTATTGGTTTGAAGGTGGTCGTAAAACTCAAGAAACGCTGGATAAATTATTTGAATCATTTGCTAGTTCTTACTACAGACTTATGGGTGAAAGCTTTAGAAATGTACTGGTGAGTATTTAGTTTAATACTAATATTTAATTTTAATATTTAATATAAAATAAAACAAAAATGAATGAAATAATGAATCACGAAGTTGTGGACACTGATTATAAAACATCATACCTTGGACAGGCACTGCAGGGATACAAATGTACATGTATGACATATTGTTATCTCGAGTACCGATCTATATGTTCATGTATATGGTTTACCTACATACAATGTTACTCTTTTTTCACATGTTTCTCAAGAACTATTTAAAGAACTGTTTTAAAAAATCCCAGGTTACAAACTTGGGTCTAAGCATTTGGGAGTCTAATGACATACTACAGCAGCATGTTCCTCGATTAAAATGTATAGTTTCAATCATATACTTATGTTTTAAATATCAAAATCATAGGACGTGACTCCCACAAAAGTAGTCTGTTTCGTTTCCCAAGGAGAATAATTTATAAGCTGTGTGTCTGAGTGTAATTTATTATAAAAACTTTTGAAGTTAAATTTAAAAAATATGCTTTTTGAAACAAGGCTAATTGGTAACAAATTAAAAAGTTTTACTTATTTTGTGAAGACAAAAACACTGCTTTTGCAGATAATTTATTTTTCTTTTCAATATGGTTCATTACTGGCTGACCAATGTGAAAAAATGTTTTTTTGTTAAATAAGTTTGTACCTAATTATATAATACATATCATTGAGGACTTCTTTATTTCAGGATGCTGCAAGTTCACAGTTTACTAAAGCTATGCAGGTTGTACTTAAAGATACAACTAAGGTTTGTGCATATACATCTAACTATGAAATCATCTTGTTCTGAGTAATTTTCCAAAACTGAATAACAATTTCATGAAACTTGTTTTTTCTTGAGTTGGTTTGCAAAGTTTTAATGAGAGTTTTGGCCCATTCAAGTATTCTTTCTAGAGTAATTCTCAAAAACTACATGTATTAATCAGAATTGTAGAAAACTTGCTAGAAAATATTAACAGAGACAGGGAATGTGCACATTAATGAATTTAAATGCAAGTCACAAACATATCTAATGGTAGGTATCTCAAATTTATTGACGTTGCTTGTTAAATTTTTCAATGTTGATATTGTTCACCATTGATATGAATGTATTTTTATTTACAGAGGAGGTCAGTACAAACTAGCCAAGATGATTTGAACAATTTAAAATTAGCAGTAGAGGTAAGAACAATCAAACCATTACATGTCATATTTGTATTATGTAATACGGTACAGTCCTGTTGAAAGTTTAACACTAAGCTAACTAATCCATTCCAAATCGGCTAGTTTTGACCCCTTGTTAGCTATGTCTCGGCAGTTAAACAGCAGCTGCTATCTCCTGGCAGCTATTTGGTCACAAGCTATCCATATTTTGGTGACTCAGCAGCTGAGCTTCGAGTCCTTTATGTTAGCTTTTGACGGGCCTGTACTGTAGTTTCACTTAAAATCAGTCCGAATTGATTTAACTTTCAACAGATTTAAAGAGTTACAGTAACGTGAAAAATATTTTACCAATTTAATTATATTTTGTGAAAAGCCTCACTGCATGGACATATGGTTCTCTAAACCACAGGATCCACAGTTCAAACCTGTCTGGGACAAAATTTTATTATTTTTGTATAATTACATGTTCATTTTTTATTTGTTGTAGACTGTTAACAGAGAGCTGTGTTGCATGAAGTACTATTATTCTCCTCTAGTGACAACACAAGTTTCAATTTTTTCTCAATCAGACTATTCTTAAACAGTTTTCAGAATTTGTAAATGTTACATGTATATAATATTGTATGAAGATTGTGATAATTAGACTCATTATGATACATCCATTATTTATACATGTATATAACATGAATAAATAATTATTTTTTTTATTTTTTATAGTCATACATGATGGATGCTATTTACAAACAACTGTTTCAAGCCGTTGCAACATGCTTTTCAAATAGAGATGCAGAAATCAATAAGATGACACGTAATATGTTTGAAATCAAGCCAAGTGACCTCGGTATACATGCAAGTTTTGAAAAGAACATAAAACCAGCAAGTAAAGAAATGTTACGTCTGAATTTGTTCAGTACGCCAATCGGAAAATTAAGATGTATAAAGCGTGTTGTGACAGCACTAAGTCGACAAAGTCTAAAGATTAATCATTCAGGTACTACACATAAGGCATATAAAGTAGTCATCATATATCTCAATATCAAAAGTCAGTGATTTTGTTTGCCTGAAATTACCACTGAATACAGGTAGTTTCCCCTTGGGACAATTCACTAAACTTTCCCAATTTCCCATAATAAAATCCACTGATATACTATGGGCAGACATGGACATGGTACTGTCACTGACTTTCAAAGTCTTGCCTTGTGGGTTCGAACCTCACTCGGGACTTTTGAGATGATTTTCATCTCCTGCCCATACTAGAGCTGTAAAAAGCTTGTTATCAGTTATCAGATAAGACCCGTGACCCAGTGCACACTAAATTTAAGACACTTCTGTAGAGTTCGAAAAAGAGTAGGCCACCTGTGGCCGCTACAGAGGATGCTTACAATTAGAAGCAGTTGAAACAGACTGAGCAACATAAAACTTGTCCTAGCTAATGTCATCATGATAATGCATTTGTTATATTTCAGAACTTCAATTTTCCCAATCTTAAAGGCAGAAGGTAGTTTTAGAAAAAAAAATTAATAAGCTTTTAGTACTGTTCATGCAGAAATACATGTTACAACATTCATCTCTTTGAAGCTAGTCAGTTGTTCTAAATGGCATGCATACAGATCACAGTGCCTAGCTTGGAATTCTGACCATGTAGTTAGATCTTAATGTGAGAAAGTTTGTCAGTTTGTTTGCTAAAAGTCAATGGTTTTCCCTGGACTCTCCAATTTCCTCCTCCACCATCCCAGAATAATTTACCACATTTACCAAAGCATTATTGCACTAGTGGAATATACTTTTAATGCAATTTAAGAAAGAGTTGGTTATATAATCTGTGATATGTGTACTAGTACATGTATGTGTAATATGAAACATCAAAAGCAAACATATCAGTCCATGTCCAAATCACAATCCAAACACAAAGAAAAGACTTTGAAACTGGTATCTTAAGTTAAAAACATAAACTTCCACCAGAGATGTGAGGCTGGTTGCTCCGGAAGAGTAAGCACCTATTAGACATCATTTTATTACATCAGTAAATATTAAAGTCGGTGATATACATGTTCATGTAATTATATTCTGTGTTTTTCACTGTCTAAGATTGTATCAACTGTTACTATAGACGTGATTTATAATTATGTCTTTCTACTACAGGTGATAATGTCATGTTGACGACTGATGACCTTTATATATTTATCATTACGTCGTTTTGTTACAGGTGATAATGTTATGTTGATGGCTGATGACCTTTATATATTTATCATCACGTCGTTTTGTTACAGGTGATAACGTCATGTTGACGGCTGATGAACTTTATATATTTATCATTACATCGTTTTGTTACAGGTGATAACGTCATGTTGACGGTTGATGAACTTTATATATTTATCATTACGTCGTTTTGTTACAGGTGATAATGTCATGTTGACGGCTGATGACCTTTATATATTTATCATTACGTCGTTTTGTTACAGGTGATAATGTCATGTTGACTACTGATGACCTTTATATATTTATCATCGCGTCATTTTGTTACAGGTGATAATGTCATGTTGACAGCTGATGACCTTTATATATTTATCATTACGTCGTTTTGTTACAGGTGATAATGTCATGTTGACGGCTGATGAACTTTATATATTTATCATTACGTCGTTTTGTTACAGGTGATAATGTCATGTTGACGGCTGATGACCTTTATATATTTATCATTACATCTTTCTGTTACAGGTGATAATGTTATGTTGACGGCTGATGACCTTTATATATTTATCATTACGTCATTTTGTTACAGGTGATAATGTCATGTTGACGGCTGATGACCTTTATATATTTATCATTGCATCTTTCTGTTACAGGTGATAATGTTATGTTGACGGCTGATGACCTTTATATATTTATCATTATGTCTTTTTGTTACAGGTGATAATGTTATGTTGACGGCTGATGACCTTTATATATTTATCATTACGTCGTTTTGTTACAGGTGATAATGTTATGTTGACGGCTGATGACCTTTATATATTTATCATTATGTTTTTTTGTTACAGGTGATAATGTTATGTTGACGGCTGATGACCTTTATATATTTATCATTATGTCGTTTTGTTACAGGTGATAATGTTATGTTGACGGCTGATGACCTTTATATATTTATCATTATGTTTTTTTGTTACAGGTGATAATGTTATGTTGACGGCTGATGACCTTTATATATTTATCATTAAGTCGTTTTGTTACAGGTGATAATGTTATGTTGACGGCTGATGACCTTTATATATTTATCATTATGTTGTTTTGTTACAGTTGATAATGTTATGTTGACGACTGATGATCTTTATGTATTTATCATTACATCTTTCTGTTACAGGTGATAATGTTATGTTGACGGCTGATGACCTTTTACCTCTACTTATCCTTCTAATCATAAAGTCAGAAATTCCAAATTGGTATGTTATATATACATGTATATTCACATCACCATTTTCTATAAACTCTTAATCCATGTAATCAAATTTTCTCAATACAGAAATGTACAAAAATAAATTTTTAATGCAATAAATGACAAATTGTTGTAACACTGATTAGAGATCATGGAATAATAAAATCCAATGCTGGTAACAGTGTAAGATAGAGTTTTCTCCCTGTGTGGTTGATTGATTTTCACCACACTTCATACAGTTTTACAAAGTCCCAATAATATTTATTTTTCCATCTTTTGGCAAAACTTTTAAGTGTATGTATTATTGCATAACTTTGCTGTTTTGCAGTTGACATTGTGTTTTTCAAATCTAATTCTGATAGTTATTTAGAAATTTAATTTGCCTTTATAAGATGCATGTATATATTTATCTGTAGGACAGCAAATCTGAAGTATATGAAGCATTTACACTTTGCCAGGCTCTCTGAGGATGATGAATTCATGTAAGTATATATTAGTGATGAACAGATATGATCAGTTGATGGCTAGGTAATCTCTACTGATTTCAATGATCGATTGCCATTTCCTATAATCCATAATTGGTGGAAGTGCACTGATAATTAAGCCAAATCAAACATAACCAAACTTAAATGGCATCTGAAACTGAAATGTTTTCTCATCCTGGCAGCACAAAAACAGGCAAACATGCAATCAGATTAGTTGTAATTGATATATATGGGAACAAACACTAAATGGTGAACAATTTCTTAAACCAACATTAAAAACAAACACACTAGACTTTAAAAACATAAACAAAACACAGAGCCATGTATTTTAAATCTCAGAAATTTCATCTCAAACCAATTATTACCTAATTATCAACTAGAAAAGGTCATTCGAATCAAATCAATAATCAATTATGAAATTAAACTGATTAGTAGGGTTTATTAAAAATACAGGTATTATCATGCACATTCTGTACTGATAACTTAGTGTGTATTAAGATACTCTATAAAAACTTAAAACAAACTTGATAGATGTATAGTCATCCTTAAGTTGAGGTTATTCCTCAGCCAGAATATTTCACAAAAAGTGTATTTTTATGCCACTGCAAAATATGTTGGTGGGTGGCATAGGGTTTGACCCAACTGTCTTTCTGTCTGTTCATCAATCTGCCTATCTATAATACATCGGTTTCTGCACAGTTTGTTTTGGTGGAATCTAATCAAACTTTATCCACTGATTCATTTTCTTCAAAAGAATTACGGTACCCTATTGATTTTGGAGGTCAAAATCAATATGTATTCATATCAAAGACTTTAAAGGTCAATGTTACTATAAATATAGATGCTTTTCATGCAATAGCTTCTTTGCTTTCATGAAATTTTATAAAAATTAATGAACTTACTTTGATATTCTTAAAAGAAACGAATACTAGTCAACTCATTCCAATTCCAACTCGTTCCAACTGATTTTTGCCAACTTGTTCCACTTTTAAATACCAACTCGTTCCAACTGAATTACCAACTCGTTCCAAATTTTTTGCCAACTCATTCCAACTACAAACTCGTACCAAATTTCTCAATTAAGTTGATTAGATCTACATGCGTTTTTATTTTATTTTATTTTATTTTATTTTATTTTATTTTATTTTATTTTATTTTTATTTTATTTTTATTTTATTTTATTTTATTTTATTTTATTTTATTTTATTTTATTTTATTTTATTTTATTTTATTTTATTTTATTTTATTTTATTTTATTTCATGATTTTCAATAGATAAATATTCCCCATAGTTTCCATTATAAACACATATTAAACCTGAGGTACTAAGAATAGCATAATACAGATAAACAATTAAATTAGCAAATAAATTATATAACAGATAAATAATAAACAATGGCATATATGGTGATCACAATTAATTGCTATGTCTTTGTTTACCACGACTGTCCGAACTATTAGGTAGATCGGCACCATAAACAGATTAATGGAGAGTTTGTCCGGTTAACAAGCGCATTAGCAGCGCATCCTTTATTTTTCACAGAAATTTTAGTTTCGCAAATACACTGTCTACTTGTTTTGTAAACATTAGTGTACGATTGAAAAATTAGGTTGTTTTTCCTCTTAAATACCGACAAGTGCACGTAAAAAAACACAAAGTATTCTCAAACAAGATCAAACGAACTTTAAACAAAAAAACTACTCGATAACAGTCCAAAATAACAGCAAACCAATCAGAATGAATAAAATAATAAACACAATAAGAAAAGAAATGAAGAAAGATACAAAAGAAATGAAAAGAAAAAAAAAGGAAATATAACGGAAAAATGTAACATTAAAAAAAAATTAAAAATCTCTGCAATATATATCTTTTGGAACTTTGGACTATTATGGCTCTTGAAGAGGATACTTTCGTGTGGTTAGAGCTGGGCAACGTTGTGATTAATTAAAAATTAGGAGATCCTTGATTTTTAAATCATCATATATTAAATTAATTATTTAATTATATAAAAGTTGGAACTAGTTGGTAACGGCTAAAATCATTCAATTAAAATTCTTAAATTTGGATTGAGTTGTTGAAAAAGTTGGAACGAGTTGGTAATTTAGTTGGAACGAGTTGGTAATTTAGTTGGAACGAGTTGGTAATAAAAACAGAGGTCTAAAAACTCTGCATAAAAAAGTGGAACGAGTTGGTAAAAAAGTTGGAACGAGTTGGCGAAAATCAGTTGAAACGAGTTGGAATTGGAACGAGTTGACCAGATACCAAAGAAACAGACCTATTGAAGGTGATAGCCTAATGTTTAAGTCACTTTTTTCCTAATCAATTGAGGGGTTTTTATGCAATAACTTGAGCTTTAACAGAATTTTATCAAACTCAAAACTGATAGTTACTTCTGAAAGAAAACAATCTATTGATTTAAAGGGTCAAAGGTCAGATGTTAAGGTCACTGTTACTATAGATAAATTTACATTTTTTCACACAATAATTTAGGTTTTCTGTCATGAAATACCCAGGTTATGATAAGGAGGGGAGGGTGCATATGTTTTACAAACATTTCTCTAATGGATATACCCTCTTGTCAGTGTATAGCTTAGATACTTAGAATGCTAACTACAAGTTTGTATATTGTAGGTTTTATTTGACTACTATTGAGGCAGCTCTTGAACATATCAGAAGCGGTCAACAGAAAGAAGATTTTAAAAATTTATATAAGCAAAAGGTAAGTACAGTGGAGCCTGTCTAAAAGCTAGTCTGGATTTAAAAGCCAGAAAAATATATCCAATCTCATATTTAAGTATATGTAAACACTACATATAGTGTTTGAATGTATGTACTTCTTCTGGTTCCCTTAGGTTTCTTTTAAAAAAAACAATTCAACTACATGTATATAAGGCTCTGGCCAAGGAGAGATGGACATAAGTCAAGTAAGTCAAGTGGGAAATTTCTCAGATTGTGTTCTCATACATGTATGTTGCATTCATTCATTGGTTTGTTTGTTAGTTTGCTCATTCATTCATTCATTCATTCATTCATTCATTCATTCATTCATTCATTCATTCATTCATTCATTCATTTTCATTCATTCATTCATTCATTCATTCATTGGTTTGTTTGTTAGTTTGCTCATTCATTCATTGGTTTGTTTGTTAGTTTGCTCATTCATTCATTCATTCATTCATTGGTTCGTTTGTTAGTTTGCTCATTCATTCATTCATTCATTCATTCATTCATTCATTGGTTCGTTTGTTAGTTTGCTCATTCATTCATTCATTCATTCATTGGTTCGTTTGTTAGTTTGCTCATTCATTCATTCATTCATTCATTTATTCATTCATTCATTCATTGGTTCGTTTGTTAGTTTGCTCATTCATTCATTCATTCATTGGTTTGTTTGTTAGTTTGCTCATTCATTCATTCATTCATTCATTGGTTCGTTTGTTAGTTTGCTCATTCATTCATTCATTCATTCATTCATTCATTCATTCATTCATTCATTGGTTCGTTTGTTAGTTTGCTCATTCAATCATTCATTCATTCATTGGTTTGTTTGTTAGTTTGCTCATTCATTCATTCATTCATTCATTCATTCATTCATTGGTTTGTTTGTTAGTTTGCTCATTCATTCATTCATTCATTCATTCATTGGTTCGTTTGTTATTTTGCTCATTCATTCATTCATTCATTCATTCATTCATTCATTGGTTCGTTTGTTAGTTTGCTCATTCATTCATTCATTCATTCATTCATTCATTCATTCATTCATTCATTCATTCATTGGTTCGTTTGTTAGTTTGCTCATTCATTCATTCATTCATTGGTTTGTTTGTTAGTTTGCTCATTCATTCATTCATTCATTCATTGGTTCGTTTGTTAGTTTGCTCATTCATTCATTCATTCATTCATTCATTCATTCATTCATTGGTTCGTTTGTTAGTTTGCTCATTCATTCATTCATTCATTCATTGGTTCGTTTGTTAGTTTGCTCATTCATTCATTCATTCATTCATTGGTTCGTTTGTTAGTTTGCTCATTCATTCATTCATTCATTCATTCATTCATTCATTCATTCATTGGTTCGTTTTTAGTTTGCTCATTCAATCATTCATTCATTCATTGGTTTGTTTGTTAGTTTGCTCATTCATTCATTCATTCATTCATTCATTCATTCATTCATTCATTCATTCATTCATTCATTCATTCATTGGTTTGTTTGTTAGTTTGCTCATTCATTCATTCATTCATTCATTCATTCATTGGTTCGTTTGTTATTTTGCTCATTCATTCATTCATTCATTCATTCATTCATTCATTGGTTCGTTTGTTAGTTTGCTCATTCATTCATTCATTCATTCATTCATTCATTCATTCATTCATTGGTTCGTTTGTTAGTTTGCTCATTCATTCATTCATTCATTGGTTTGTTTGTTAGTTTGCTCATTCATTCATTCATTCATTCATTGGTTCGTTTGTTAGTTTGCTCATTCATTCATTCATTCATTCATTCATTCATTCATTCATTCATTCATTCATTCATTCATTCATTGGTTCGTTTGTTAGTTTGCTCATTCCTTCATTTATTCATTGGTTTGTTGTTAGTTTGCTCATTCAATCATTCATTCATTCATTGGTTTGTTTGTTAGTTTGCTCATTCATTCATTCATTCATTCATTCATTCATTCATTCATTCATTCATTCATTCATTCATTCATTCATTCATTGGTTTGTTTGTTAGTTTGCTCATTCATTCATTCATTCATTCATTGGTTCGTTTGTTAGTTTGCTCATTCATTCATTCATTCATTCATTCATTCATTCATTGGTTCGTTTGTTAGTTTGCTCATTCATTCATCCATTGAACATGTTAAAGTAGTCATTTGGTGTTATAGTATATCCGAGTTATAGAGTTGTCTGTAATTATTGTAATTAATTGTTTTAAAGCATTTCCTCTTCATTAAACTTACCACACTTTAATATACATGATAGTAATAGGAAATTACTGACTGAAATGAATTATACACATGTATAACATTTGTTTTTAGGAAATGGATTTAACAAGTAGAACAACAACAGTTGAAAAATTCTTTCAGGTAAGTTAACATTGAGTTGAACTGGTAAATAATAATTCAAGCATTGACCTTTCCAAATCGTAGTGTCCCTATTTTATTATATGAGCTTATAGCCTGTTATTAGAATATGTTTGAACATGTCTCAATATATACTAAAAGAATTTCACTTTGAATTAAATGTACATGTTAATTACTTTACCTTACTTCACGCAATTTTTGGCTTCATTACTAGTATTTAAGAAATAACATTCTATTTGAGTGTATTCATTCAGTATCATTTATGAGTCAGAAAGAGCATATTGATTGTTAAATATGCTATGTTTGACTCTCATTCATGATACCAAATGAATGCACTGAAATAGAATGGTATTTCTTATATTTACAATCATAAAACATATTGATAGCATGACAGAAAAGTAAAAATATTGCTACGATAATTCATTTTATCCAAGATTCCGACAAAGATACAGGATTGATGGAAGGGCCCTTTTCCAAATAAGGATAGAAAAGTTGCCACTACATTGGAAGAGTGACCAATCACACAAGGCATGACATAATTTAGGACAGCATTCTATGACGTCACAGAATAGTATAGTGTTACGTCATCAGAAGTCATGATCCACACTCTTTTCATGAGTGATTGAATGCCAGCAAAAACAAATAAGTTCATCAAAAGAAGGTCAATTCCAATTGTGAATATTTACATATAATATTGGAATACCATGGCAACTATACATGTTTTATTATATTATAGTATGTACAGTTAGGTGACGAAGCAGCAGTTAGACAAATGTTATCAAGACCCAAAGATGATATAGTGTTAAAGTTATGTCATCCTCTCTGTACTTGTAAAAAGTGTCTCAGGATCCTGTCTCAGAAACATTCAGATATGGAACTTGTGACAGCTTATACCAGGGATGATAGGGGTTATACAGGTAAGAAAATAACACATGGTTAAATTTGTATCATATGCCGATGCAGATCAAGACTCCACAGTGAGCTTTCATTCTAATAACTGCCATCAAAGTAAAAAAGTATTTTGATGGACTGATTATTTTGCTATTATATACTGTAAAATAATCATTTTAGCATGTACATGTATGAATTTTGTTAAATTCACGTCTCATCTTGTGTATGATGTTCATAATCAATTTAGCATTTGATTTAAATTAGTACTACTGTATCGTCAAGATAATCGCTAAAATTTATATGGATTAAACTTTTATGCACCATAACAAATGGTATGTATATTTTGGTGGCTGTTGCTATTGTCAACTACACATTATTCCAGCTGCAATTTTATATATTTCATAATGATGTAACATAATATTGGCACACTTTATTGAAAATTTTCTTGTTACATTTCAGCTTTACATATTGCTGCATTACATGGACAGGCACATTTGATAGATGTTTTGGCAAAACACGGGGCATTAGTGGATGCTTGTGATTATCTAGCTTGTACACCTTTACATTTAGCTTGTCAGAAAGGTTATCAGAATATTATCGTGAGTATTCATTACATAAAACTTTTAATTTGAAAAATACTGGTAGTATGAAAAGTTTTAAATATTCATATTCTGTTGAAAAGAACAGATACTAGCATCAAACAGTGGCCAAGTGGTCTAAAGTGTGCACTTATTGATCAAGCACCTGTTACTGCCCAGCTTTAAATCCCACCAATGGGACAGAACCTAGTGTGAAAAAGTTTGTTTGTATGCTTGCCAGATTTTGTTGGTTTTCTTTGTACAGATACCAGTGCCTATCTACGCCTAGGTCTGAACCCACCCCCCCACCCCCCACCCTTTTGGCAGAAACTAGTGTGAGAAAGAATGTCAGTATGCTTGCCAAAGGTTGGCGGTTTTCTGTGTACACTTCGGTTAACCATTTCTTTAACATGAACTGACCCCTCTATATAAGTGAAAGAATCTTTACTTGGGTATAAAACTCCATTACTCCATTTCCATTCCACTCTTTTTATTTCTTGTTTATTTTATTGTCAATTGTTGTTTGTTTATTTGTTTTTTATTTTCAGTTATTATTAGTACATTTCAATGCTGATGTCATGCACACAGATGCTGATGGTAATACGGCCTTACACATATGTGCTGATAATGGACATGAAGATGTAAGTCTCTTATATGTATAGTGTATAAACACCACCCACCCATTTCCGTCTAAAGGAATACAGACTATAGACAGGTGGTGTTGATGTAGAGGTGGTCATTGTAACATCTGAGATTATTAAGATTTGCGATTTCACTGTCTAATGAAGATTTATTAGATTTGAATAAAAGTTGGTTAAAACAGCCTTATTGAAATAAATAGTTAATTGAATGAGGTTTGCCAGTGTACCCATGATACTACATAAGGTATCTGTGGAACAATTATTTCCATTGGAGATGGAATTGCTTTAGTTCACATTTTACCGTAAAAATGGTGTTTCTCCAAGAAATTTCAACCTAAACATTTTTCAAAATGTTCTGCACAGATGTTAAGGGGTATTGATCACATGGTGCACTAGCAAACTTCATTTATTAAGGTTGTTAAGCCTCTACAATAGTTATGTTGAGGCTTCATGTAGGTGTTCTACATGTTCTATAAGCATAAACATTCAAGAAACTTGTTATGATAATTATATCCATCACATACATGTATATGTTTATGACTGTGTCTGGTGTAAAACAATCCATCAACTCATGTTGATGTAACATAGCTTCAAGCTTCAATATCAAATTTATGTAAAAGCATTCAGTAATTATGATGAGTATTTTAGTGACATCATTCTACTGTTCATTTGATCAGTTGTTTATAAGACTCCATGTTGTGTTCATATTTTATATGTTTCTATCAAAAAAACTAGTTCTAACAAATTCAACTGACTAAATACATGTTAAATACACCATTAGCTAGTTGCTTAATTTACAGAGACCAAAACTACACACACAAAACTTTCTCTGATTCCTTTATTTATACTCTGACAAATTAATTACATGTACTGTAAAGAGGATTATTTTCGCAGGGTAAAATTTTTATGATTCCTGAAATGTGGCTTATCGCATGGGTGTAATTTTTGCAATACCAGTGGATGTATAATCTATATGTTATGATATATTAACCTGTATGGTAGAAATTTTCACCTGTGTAAAATTTTCCCAGTAATTTCTTTAGCGCGAAATAAGCAAAAAATTTTCCCACTCAACAATTTCCACCTTTACAGTAATATACATGTATATGTATGGTCCCAGGTGTTTTGTATAGCTTCAAATTCAAACAGTATAGTCCATCAGCAATATTGTGGCAGAGTGTTTATTAACACAGGCCAGTTTATTATACACAAAAGGTATTAATACCACGCTATTGTATATGTATATTCATGCCTTCTTGTGTTCATTTGTCAACTCCACCTTTATATATCCCTATCTTAGGCTATCTACATTATTCAGACTCTTCCATGTTTATAAACACTCTGCCACAATATCCCTGACGGACTATATATTTGTATGTTTGTAAACACTGCCACAATATCGCTTACGGAATATATATTTGTATGTTTGTAAACATTTATCTTGATGAGGCCAGTGAAAGGGAACTTTCTTACATTTGTTTAATTAATCTTGCTGATGAATGTTGTTATTTTGTTGTAGTGTGTAAAAGCATTGGTATATATTTCTAATGATGGTATAAGAGGAAGATGTGATATTAATGCTACTAATTACAGACAGGACACACCATTACACATGGCTTCTAAATGGGGATATGGTAAGTCAGCTAACTTGTAATAATTTGTTTTTGTCATTCTTCAAAGAAATTTCTTGCATAGTGATTGGTTAACTTGCTGAGGTACATAAAACTACATCTACATGTATGTTCGGAAATCTGCCGAGGTACATAAAGATACACGACATGTTGCAATAAAAAGGAAGTCACTTATACATCATGGACTCTACTGTATTTCCACAAATTCAGTGCACATGGAAAATGCAAGAATAAAGTTGTATTTTCCAACAAACTCACAAAAAAATTGTCAAAACTTAATACAAAATAATCTGACCTAATAGGAAAAAATATTTTTCATTCATGATAAAGTGAACTTAATTCTGTATATAGAGCAATTTTTGAACTTTTTAACAAAACAACAAATATGACTATGTCAAAAGTATCCCTTCTGTACCTTCTTACTTGGGACAACTATAAACGTTATGTCATAATTGGAATATTCATGATGATCACACCTGGAAAAACCCCGAACAACAATGACCTACCTGACCCTAAATACCCTGATGTAACTTTGAATGAGGCCCAATTGGTGTAGAAATTTGATCAAATGTACAGGAGAACTGAACGATAATGTTTTTAATTTAAGATATAATTTTGTTAAGTCAGTGCATTTTAAAACATTTAATTGATATTGTAATAGAAACATTTTGAAATAAAAGAAATAAGTAATAAAAACCATGTGCACTCAATTTAAGGAAATACAGTAGTTGCGGTAAACAAACATGGCAACAACTTATGTAAGTCACAAAAAATATGTAATCAAAATTAAAAGGACCAAATTAGTACCACTTTGAAGGGTGACAAAAATATTATACAAGATTTTCACAGGTTAAATGGTTCCATGTACCCCATCAAATATATATGTACACTAAGCTAAAGCTGTACAACTTATAATAACCCTAGTAAATGAAGTTGAGGGGATAGATAGGAATCACACTATCTGTCTGTCTGTCCATCTGTTTGTCTTCCTAGCTGTCCATCTTTGTTTGGCTTTCCATCCCAATATTGTGTCCACTTTATATTCCATGAATATGGATGGTTTTTGATCAAACTTTTGACTAACATGAGACAAGGTGTAGCATATTTAATTCAGGTGCATAGGTCAAGGGTCATAGCTCAATGACAAAACCTACATGTATACAGGGGTAAATGTCAGCTTTACTGACAGTTCTAGTTTTATCATGGATTTAAACAATTTATTGAAAAAGAAGCAAGAATAAATGACTTTTGTAAATCTCTGAAATTTGGGTAAACACTCAGATACTGATTTTTGAGAATCTTGACTGGGGATATAAAACATCATTGCAGCATTACACTCTCATAGTCACAGACAGTAAATGTTTTTAAGACTGTCATAAAACTTCCAACAATGTTTAACACTCTTTTCTCTTATACCGTAATATATATTTTTACATTTACAGAGGGAATAGTCAATGTTTTACTAGAAAATGGTGCCAGAACTGATCTGAAAAACAGAAAGAAACAAACAGCTTTTAGCTTGGCTCAGAATGCAAATGTCCAGCAGTTGTTTTTTGAAAATGAGAAGAGGCCAAGGTTTATGACACAAAGGCCAATTTCAAAGGTACCTGTGTGAAGATTATGTATCAGTTGGTTGGTTGCATGGTTGTATGTTTTGTTTAGATAGTTAGTCAGGTGGGTGGGTGGTTGATTGTTTAGATGGTTGGTTGGGTGGGTCCCAGTCAAACTACAACTATTTCATTTACGGTACACTTAAGTTAAGCAAGTTATGGGAAGGATGATAGTACCCATAGAATACCATTAATTTTTTGTTAGTAAAATGGCCAACCTATTCTTTCGTAAGCAAATGACCAACTTTTTTATACTAGCTAGGATTTAGAATAGTGAGAGTGCTGTCTAAAAAGATGCCACATGGCCATCAAGACCCCTATTTACTAGTTAAAGATGGGAATAAAGTTTATATCATTGTTGATATGAGTTCAATTGGTTTGAAATCATTTTTGTCCCCCGCCGCAACGCGGAGCGGGGACATAGAAATGCCGGGCGTCCCTCCGTCCGTGAGTCCGTTTGTCCGTGTGTCCATATGTCTGTCCGTCACACTTTTTTGTAAGCGCTCTCATGCCTACAAGTTTTGACGGATTTACATGAAATTTATACCAAATGTTTATACCACTAATACCTTGGTCAAGTTCGAAAATCAGCCTTGGTCGATACTTTTTGTTGGAGTTATGGGACTTTGACCACAATAATGACTCCGTTTTATCCAAAACTTGACCTTGTAAGCGCTCTCATGCCTACAAATTTTGACGGATTTTCATTAAATTTATACCAAATGTTTATACCACTAATACCTTGGTCAAGTTCGAAAATCAGCATTGGTCGATACTTTTTTGTTGGAGTTATGGGACTTTGACCACAATAATGACTCCATTTTATCCAAAACTTGACCTTGTAAGCGCTCTCATGCCTACAAATTTTGACGGATTTTCATGAAATTTATACCAAATGTTTATACTACTAATACCTTGGTCAAGTTCGTAAATCAGCCTTAGTCGATACTTTTTGTTGGAGTTATGGGACTATGACCACAATAATGACTCTGTTTTATCCAAAAATTGACATTGTAAGCGCTCTCATGCCTACAAATTTTGACGGATTTACATGAAATTTATACCAAATGTTTATACCACTAATACCTTGGTCAAGTTCGAAAATCAGCATTGGTCGATACTTTTTTTGTTGGAGTTATGGGACTTTGACCACAATAATGACTCCATTTTATCCAAAACTTGACCTTGTAAGCGCTCTCATGCCTACAAATTTTGACGGATTTTCATGAAATTTATACCAAATGTTTATACTACTAATACCTTGGTCAAGTTCGTAAATCAGCCTTAGTCGATACTTTTTGTTGGAGTTATGGGACTATGACCACAATAATGACTCTGTTTTATCCAAAAATTGACATTGTAAGCGCTCTCATGCCTACAAATTTTGACGGATTTACATGAAATTTATATCAAATGTTTATACCACTAATACCATGGTCAAGTTCGAAAATCAGCATTGGTTGATACTTTTTGTTGGAGTTATGGAACTTTGACCACAATAATGACTCTGTTTTATCCAAAAATTGACCTTGTAAGCGCTCTCATGCCTACAAATTTTGACAGATTTTCATGAAATTTATACCAAATGTTTATACCACTAATACCTTGGTCAAGTTTGAAAATCAGCCTTGGTCGATACTTTTTGTTGGAGTTATGGGACTTTGACCACAATAATGACTCCGTTTTACAGTATACTAGTATACTGCTTGACCGGCGGGGGACCCAGGAATTGTATTCTATTCTATTCTATTCTATTCTATTCTATTCTATTCTATTCTATTCTATTCTATTCTATTCTATTTATTTATTTATTTATTTATTTATTTTTATTTTAGTCTATGTCAGATTATGAAGTTATAACAGTAAAGAAACCTAAAGTGCCAAGTTCCTCTGTATCTGAGCCATCATCATTGTCTACTACACCATTAAATACACCAGAAATTGCCTCCCTTGATCAGCTAGAGAATAAACAGAGGGATCTACTCTATAAAGCTATAGGTGATGGTGATGAACAATTGGTAGGTATTTTTTATCCATGCCTTTCGAATTTTAAACTTCTTTCCGTTCCTCCATTCATCCAGACACTTCTTTTCCCAAGTAATTCTCCAAAACAATGAAACACTATTTTACAAAACTTGGTCCAAAGCATCAACATTGATAGGAGATGCGCATATCATTGGTTTGATTATTTTCGTGGGAGTTATGGCCCTTTGAACATAATACAAATCACAATAAGTATCTATTTGCCAGAAGATTCTAATTCACTGAATTAGCTTGAATATTATACTCCCAACTGCCGGACAGGGGTTAGGGGTATATAGGACTTGCATTTATATCTGTTCATTTCTGTAAAATCATTTCTAGTGTGCAAGTCATTGCTCTGCGGGAATTGCTGATTTCCAGACACTTAATAACTCCATGTTAAAATAGTGTGTCATGATTTTGAATTGATATCATGTCTGGAAGGTAAAGGTCATAGAAACTTGAGCATTTTGCCCAGGTGATAATTTTTATTACAGGGATTAGGGTTATAAACTTTTAGATAATTTTAGTTATCTTTTTTGAAAATTACATACAATGTATAATTACTTAAATGCATATTTATGAGACTTGCTCACATTATTTCATCTTGAAATCCTATAAAGTAGATGGGAAAAAAATTGAATCTTTTTAAAATCATCAGAATTTGTCATGTGCCAAATGGACATGTCATTGAGGGTGATTGATTTTCAATATGTGACATAGGGCTATGTTCTTAGATATACCTGTATTTTTTGGTGTTTTTGGTTGTTTTGTCTATTTGTATGTGATCAGTTGTTATTAATTTACAGGTCAAGTTTTATTTTGGATGGAATAAAGACTCTGATGATGAAGATGAGTTGTCTCCCTCTGTGACTACTAGAGAACTGTGTCACCCATTATGTCAGTGTTCAAAGTGCTCACCAGTACAACAGGTAATACTACTGTTACATCTTGATGACTTATCCCCATTTGTAATAACTAGAGAACTAATTCCAGTGAAGAAAGTGCTATCTTATTCAACTTATAATACTAGACATACATGTATGTTTGTTACATCTTTAGAAAATACTTCTCCTTTTTTCACTAGAAAATTGTCATTCATAATGTCAATGTCCAAAGTGCTCAAAATACTTAGATAGTGGAGAAAACCAAAGTACCCAGAGTAAATCATTAAGCAAATTGACAATAATTTTTATTCCACTATGATCTGCCCAAGTGGCATTTGATCCTAGGTGATGAGAATTTCTTTGATCAATAAGCAGGCACTTTAGAGTCATTGGCCACTGAGGCCCCTGGAATAAAAGATAAGAATAAATCTGATAGCTAATTCTTGATTAAACAGTAAAATGCGATTTCTTTTTACAGTTAAGTGTTACGGGTAAAAATGGTATCCATATCAATACACAGAACCCAGCTGGATTTACCCCTCTGCATCTGTCTGTACTTCATGCTAACTTAAGTCTGGTGAAAATGTTTGTGAAAAGAGGTGCTGATGTTAATATAAAGAGTAAAAAGGAAATAACAGCCCTTCACCTGTCCTGTTATTTGATGTTAGCAGAGGTAAAAATAATCAAAGCACTGAAGGTGCTGATGTAAATATAAAGAGTATGGTTAGTTAATTAAGCAAAGCACTGTAGATGCTAATGTAACTACATGTATAGTATGATTAATCAAAACACTGCTGATGTACATATAGTATAAATAATCAAAGCACTGGAAGTGCTGATGTAAATATAGTATAAGTAATGAAAGCACTGAAAGTACTGATGTATATCATAGTATAATTTATCAAAATGCTAAAAGTGCTAAAGGTGCTATGTAAATATAGAGTGTGATTAATATAATCAAACTACTGATTGCATTGATAGTCAAGCTAGACAACTCCTTTTTTATTAATCAATTAAAGTAAATGTTTATGTAGCCCCTAAGTGGTGTGAATACATGTATGTTCCTATCAAATGAGTGAACAAGAGCCTGAAAGTTCTTTTGAAATATTTCACTCAAAAATTTTTGTAATAAGCAATGTCACAAATATATTTTGAACAACAAATAGAAAGGACTTAGGTTTTTAAGGGTTTTTTTTATTCAAGTTTCTTTATCAGGTCTAGGTTGATACAAAACAATTCTGTAATAGAATTATCAAAGAAATTAATTATAAATCCCAAACCACAAATAATTTGTATGTATAGAAGTTATATAGCTGGTATACATCAAACAATGGTGAATTATTTGTATTACAGATTGCTTCCTTCTTGATACAGCATGGTGCTAAAGTAAATATAAAAGATAATGCTGGTGATTCACCTTTACATTTATGTGTAGATAAGGAGTGCATTCCTTTACTGTATATACTGATTCAGGTTAGTATTTATATATATATGCTTAATAGTGAGGATCTACATGTGCAACCAGGCATTTATCAAGGTGATCACTTGTGACAGAATTTTGAAAATTGTTCTTGCTGTCCCATGAGATTTTGTAGACAAATAATGTTTGGTTCATATACTTCATATTACACATTTACATAATCAGTTGGATTTATAATGAATTCACAAATGTTTGCATGAAATAAAAAGTACAATAATTATTCTAAATGAAAGATTTTATGTTTTATGTTTAGGTTTATGGGAAAAAACTGAAAATGTTTTCAAAAATCATCCCCAAAATTAAAGAAAAATATAAAATTGAAACTTTATTAATTTTTGTTTACATTTATGTACTGAACTAAGAAAATACATGCAAGAGTTGTTACCCCTGAAATGTAATTTATTTTCAATGAAGATAGAATTTATTGACATTTTATTACCAAATACAAAAATTTGAAGGATTCTTATTTGAGCAGTAAGGACTTTTGTTAATGATTGTATTTGACTGATTGCATATTATTTTTTACATTTCCATATTTCAGCTGCAATTTTTTCAACATTTTTTAGATTGTTGATTTTTCACAATTTTTTAATACCAGGTACATGTAGATCATTAGTGTTTTTCTCTCCTTTTTCAGCATGGTGCCAGTGTGAATAGTGCTAATAACGAGGGTAATACACCATTACATAAAGCTGTTTATGGAGGAAAGTGTAATATTGTTAAAAAATTATTAAGCTCCGGAGCTAGTGTGTCCTGTATAAATAAGGCAAACCTCACACCAATACAGATATCTCAGGTATGTTGTATATATATTTTAATTGACCTTGCACTGAGTTTGAAATAACAGCCACTCTTAATAGGTTCAACACTGTACCATGCAATACCCCATAACATTTCTGCGGAACAATTATTTCCATTGGAGATGAAATCACTGGTTCAATTTTTCTGTAAAAATTACATTACTCTGGGAAATATTGACTTACACATTTTCCAAAACATTCCACACAAACGTTAAGGGGTATTGATCACGTGGTACACTGGGGAATTCCATTACAACTGCAATGAATTTTATTCACTCAAACCCGCTGAAAATGGTAAATACCACACCACAATCTGAGAATGGTGACTTTCGGGAAGGACTGCTTGTCTCCTCTATATAACAATAGAAAATGTTGAAAGTATCAAGAAGAGGACTGGATGAAAACATCAGCATTTGCTTTTAAATTAAGTTAAATACTTGGAATTTTTTTTTTTACTTTTTTAAAAAAAAGTTTGACTTAAAGATGAAGTACATTTTCTTTTATTTCTTCTTTTTCTTAATTTTATATTGTTTTTATACCATTATTTAAAATATTTTTTTGTGATATTTTAGGATTCAGAAATTACAGAATTACTGGTCAATCATCAGGAATCCGTTAAACAATCCTCAGAGTCTAATAAAGGAAGTGAGAAGTTTAATCCATCAGCACATTCCACAGAAAATAAAGGTATTATATACAGTGAAATCATTATCCAATTTTCCGTTGAAGCCAAGAAAAAATACTGTTTCGCTGGGTTATAAATTCCTGATCTCTGATTAATGTTTTAGTTAAGTTTGTTGTATACTCTATTTCATTGACCTGAACTTCCTGGGTCTAGTAGGGTGTCCCGGTCAAAAACAACAATAATGGTGACACCATGAAAATGAAGAATTTCACAGTTTGTGTGCATATTTGAAAATATTTTGCCCACTAAAACTGAATACTATAAGTTATACAGGGCTTTGGCAGGTTACAAGGCCCCATGTACCCCGTCAAAGATTTATGTACCCTGAGCCGCAAACGTTTTTGTCACCCTTTAAAGCGTAATCAGTTGAATCTTTTTAACTTCCATTTCTTATTTTGTGTGACTTGCATACGTTGTCGCCATGTTTGTTTACTGTAACTAGACATCAGCAATGTACGAGTTACTTCCCTTTTACCGCTAAACGTCGCGTGCGTTCATGTACCATGGCAGATTTCCGAACATAGTTCCATGTTCCCCGGCAAGTTATCCAATCGCTATGCGAGAAATTTCTTTGAAGGGTGACAAAATATTTTAATTGTGCAGTCATTAGTTTTTATAGTAGAGAGAAAAGTTGCCTCTTTCATATGAATATAAATTTTCATTCATTTAAGACCACTGTTTGAAATACTTTTTAAAAAATTCTATTAAAAATTGGCATTTAACAAAATATCCTTTTTAAAAGGGAGTCTGCATACCTTTTATATGGACCTGTGCATGTGTGTCTGAAAACAAAAAAAAAATATAATTAAAAACATATTAAAATATTATGAAATTCTTTAAGAGTAATTTCTTGTTCAATTTATTTTTAGCATCATCAAATGAACAAGTTAGCATACCAGAATTATTTGCAGCATTTGAGGGCCAAGATTCCTTAAAACTACGAGCTATTTGTGATGGTATAAAGAATTTTGATATGAAACATAAATTAAAAAGGACAGAAACGAAGGACTATAGTGCACCAAATTTAAGTATGATAAAACATTCGTCTTCAATTCAAAATTTTGATACTGCCGCTTTACGGAGGGTTGAGTCAATGGATAGGAGTGAACCGTTGTATAACTATAGTTTAGTTAGAAGTGCTAGTCAAAAACTGGAAGAAAATGACAGGGCTAGTCAAAATCCAGAAGAAGTTGACAGTGCTAGTCAAAATCTAGAAGAAGTTGGCAGTGCTATTCAAAATCAGAAAGAAGTTGACAGTGCTAGTCAAAATCTAGAAGAAGTTGGCAGGGCTAGTCAAAAACAGGAAGAATTTGACAGTGCTATTCAAAATCTAGAAGTTGACAGGGCGAGTCAAAATCTAGAAGTTGACAGTGCTAGTCAAAATCTAGAAGTTGACAGTGCTATTCAAAATCAGAAAGAAGTTGACAGTGCTAGTCAAAATCTAGAAGAATGCTGTCCCTCTCCAGTTGATATAAATATAGAAGGTAATAATAATGGTAGAGATTTAAAGACTGAAAATGATTTTTTTGATCTAGAAAGATGACAGCAGATAAGTAAAAAGCTAGGAAATATATTACAAGTTACTTAGTTAAACAGTAATGGTACAAACAGTATTAGTAAATCAGAAACATTAAAAATGGTGTTTGTCTCTGTACCATCAAAAACAAACATACTAATCCATTTCCGAATCACAATCCAGAAGCAAAGTAAAAACTTTGGAACTGACAAGTTAGGTTAGACACGTGAACTTCCACCAGGGAAGTGAGGCCGGGTGCTCCGGAAGGGTAAGCACCTCCTGTTTAGCTAGCTACACCCGCCACGTGTGTAATCAAAATTGTGTGAAAGGAACATGGAACTATGAGACGTCAAATATATCCAAGGCAATCCTGAACACAGAGACATCAAACTTATCAACAATACTGTGATGACAACCATAAATCAATACATCCTAACATTTGTGTGGAACATTTTGAAAATCTTGTACATCACCTGGCCTAACGATCATGGTGGAAATTCACATATTAAACTTAGTATGCCAGTTTTTAAAGGTTTTACTTTATTTTGGGGATTGTGATTTGACAAAGACAAATATGTGTAAGCTTCATTCTTGAAATAATGCTGCTTTTTTGGGAAAGCTTTATTTTGTGTAATTCTATATCTAATGGAAACATTGGTTCTACACAAATGCTTTGAAGTATCATAGCAGCATTTCAACACTATGGATGTGTGTTGTTTATTCGTAGATACTTCCTTATATGAACCCAGAGGGGTGTTCAAGATATACTCCGCTTGCCTCTACGCTCACACTGGTCTCTAGAAATATCTTTCAGACTGGCATATAATTACCAAATTGGCTCTAAAAATCTTTGAAAAAGAATCAATTCAATTTCAATAAATGATTTTTATGAATTACATTCTTTATTTGCATTATATACAGTATGGATTTCATAAACAAAACTTAAATAAGGGCTGATCCCATACTGTTTTGTAATTACATGCCGTCTGATCTGGTATTTCTAGGAACCAGCAAGCAAACATTATCTTGAACACACCTCAGATGTTTGTTTTTCAGTGTTTGGTTCAATATTATACAATTATTTAACAATTGAACTGTTTAGAAATGCGGTTCATAGTCGATATGAACGCAATTGATATGCAAGGCAAACTAATCATAACGCGCGTTAGCGCGTTATTCAGTTTGCTTGCATATCAATTGCGTTCATATCGACTATGAACCGCATTTCTAAACAGTTCAATTGTTATATTTACGTTTAAAACTATTTTCTTTTCTTTTCTTGGTTCAAAATCATTTTAGAAAATTTTAATTCCGCGCTTTGTCAATAACGATTTCCGATTAACGGAACAGCTGATGGAACAGCAGATCGTGACAGATTGTTGTGACAGGAATTCCTGTGACGTCACCAAGGTAGATCTTGCAGTTCATAGCCGATATGAACGCAATTGCTCTGAAACCTTGTGTAGAAGACAGAAAACAGACAAAATGTAAATATTTTCTTTTTAATGAGGTGGATATGGAACAATACAGGGGGAAACTGGAAGGTCATGTTTGTGTTTCTATTTATTATACCCCTCACAATCTAGTTTGAGGGGGATATATAGAAATCACCATGTCTGTCTGTCTGTTTATGAAAAATCATGTCCAAGCCATATCTCATAGGACAACTGCCATAAAATTTCACATGAATAATCTTCATGGTCCAAACGTGTGTCATAACCTTGACTCAAGGTCATATTATAAATATCAAGATTGCAGGAACAGTTTGTTTCAAAATTATGTCTGGGCCATATTTTATAGCTGCTTTGGATGAATGTCATAAAACCATGAAAACCTCACATGGTCTAAAGGTGTGTCATGACCTTAAACCAATGTCATATCTGAAAAGTCAAGGTCGCTAGAAAACATAAATGTTTGGGGTGGAGGTTATTTGGCTCTCAAGAGACAGTTCTAGTTATTTTTTGGTATAAGTGTGTATATGTACATGTATATTGAAAGAACGGAAATTTCCTTTTTAAATGCATTTACATGTAGTAATTTTGCAGGAACTTAGCTCATTGAACTCACTATTATTTAATATGCATATGATTATTAATTGAATTGATCTCTTAAATTATTGATTTGTGTAAAATAATTATGTGTTAGTTATTGATTTATTTTTGTATTTATCTATATTAGAAAGCAATTAAATAATTTATAATAAATAATATTTACCAGACTATGAGTCTTTGATTCATAATGTATATATATCCTGTGTATTGTACCCCTCCGTGAATGTGTGTACAGTAGAGACCTGTCCATAGTTGAACACTTGGCTAACGAATTAGAACCAATCAGCGACTCATCTGGGCCCTTGGTTAGTTAGCTTTATATTTTATCAGCTTTTTAGTTGTTACTGTCTAACTCTTTACAGCTAGTGATACATATCTCGATCACTCGGCATGCGAGCTTCGCCTCCTTTCTGTTAGCTCAATGTTAAATTTTTGACAGGTCTGTACTGTATGTGTGCAAGGTTTTGCATCTATAAACCATGTTCTGTTTAATTATCATTTTTCTCTCATATTAAATGCATTTGAGGTCCAAAAGTCAAGATATTGGTGTTGATTTTCTGGTGTTCTGTTGGCATTATTGTTTCCAGCATTTATATTAAGCTTGAGTTTAGTTTAACATGTTGAAGTTTGCAAATGCTTGCTATTTTTTGATTTACAGATTATTGACAAGATTTATATTTGCAACTTTTTGGAATAAAATCTGAAAATAGTTCAAGGTACTTGTAGAATTAGGATGATTTCTTGCATAAATTTTAAGAACTTAACTGCCATTATTTTGTAGTAATTAATGCTGGACCATGATAAGATCAAATCATTGAATGTATTCCTTTGTATGAAAGAATGTTTGTTGTTGTTCAAATTGCCTGCCTGTCTATTGCCTTTATATGACCATTTATTTTACTAGTCACACTGCTTTAGTTCACATTGATCTACTATTAACTAGTTGATTTACACCTTAATAATTCCTATATAGGATTCAATTTAATTTGTAAACCTAGAAAACATGTTCATATTTGTGTTCAATACAGTAGTAGTTTGACATTGCTATAAAGGGTTTAGCATGCCTAAAGGTGTGTTTTCAAATTCATTTGTAAATTTTAACAGGTAGTGGTATGCTATCCTGGATAAAGTAATCCAGTACTTCATTATGAGAAGGGGTTGGGTTTTGTATTGCTTACTTCCATTTGACCAGTTTGATTCATAGACAAGTACTAGGAAAATCCATGAATCTGCTTGATTGTAATTGCTACATCGTTTAACATTACTTTGCAAAGAATTTGTTTGACATCCAGTGATTTTCTATAAGTATTTGTATGGAAAAACATCTGATCCCAGTTTCAAATCTTTTCTTAATTAAGATTTTCCTTCATTTAAATTTAGCAAATTTTAGTCATCTTTTCCAGAACTAATAAATATTTTTGACAAAACTATATGTAAAAAAACAACTGGAAATAATGTTCAAAATGACACTTTACATTCCTGAATATCTTAAAAACTGACAGCATTATAAAGATTTGAAATTTTGTCAGATTGCAGTTAAGGGAATCTTATAAGGAATGTTTGTGAAACTGGGACCTGTAATGAAAGCTGGTATACATAAATTCTGCCTGTTTATTTTCCAATTTTAATCACTTATAATATTGATATCGTTCAGTTGTGAGATATATATCTAGATAATATTGTTATATGATCAATTATAAAAGATTATTTTTGTTATAAATGTTAAATAAAATTTTTATGTTCTACATGTTATACATATAAGAAACTTGCTTTTAATATTATCTAATGGACTTGTGAAAAATCACATAAAGTAATATGTACATTTACAACATTTAATCTTCAAAGAGCACCTGCTGTGAACTCCAAACACTACTGAAAAATTGTAATTCATTTTATCAGGCATGTAGACATACTTTAGAGGTTATGTCATCATATCCTGACATGAATGTCTGTCTAATATTTTTCAATATCTAAGTTTTTTGTTGACTAGATATGATGTCTAGTCACAGTTACTTTTCTGACAGCTCTTGTGTTTTCTTTTGGAGTTTTCTAGTAATGAAAAATTCTATATTTATTTATATTTACATTTGTGATGTTTTATAATATGAAACTGTACCAAATGTAATTATAGGATTATAATTACATTAATTTTGCTAAAATGGCATCACTTCTTTCTTGCTTGTGTTTATGTATGCTTGATGTCATAGAATGGCTGTTCTAACCATTGGAAATGCACATCCTACACGACAGTGTTTTTAATTTATTTCAGAATTTAAAATTTGAAAATAATATATTCCAAAAATGAGAAATGTTATTATAACCATTCAACTGCTTGCACACATAAATCAGTTTTCTGTGCACACAACGAAAGTTAGAGCACTATAAACGCCATTTATAGACAGTTAAATGGTTAAATAAATGCTTGATTTTGTTTACCGATGCAATGTTAATTGAACATCATTCAATTTATTTCACACCTGGCAGGTGTAGCTAGTTAAACGGGGGGTGCTTATCCTTCTGGAGCACCTTTCCTCACTTTCTGGTTTGAAGTTCACTTGTTTAACATGATTTACCAGTTTTCTGAGTTTTTGCTTTGCTTTTGGGATTGGTATTGGACATGTACTGGCATGTTTGTGTTTTATCTGATCACTGAATTCTCTGTTTAGGTTATGCCTGTTAAATCCAATGACCAATGTGTACATACATATGGTAAAATTCACCTAATAAGGAGCAATGCTACATTGTGAAACAATTTAGATGTTGATCTCAATATATCAAGAGAACAAAGATTAAAGAAAGGTTGGCTGCTATATATGCTGACAAGGGTTTTGCTGTTTATAAAAGGTCAGATATGTTACCATATACAGATATAATGGCTACAAAAGTGCATTTTACATAGAGTGTTAATGTCAACCAGTGCATGTAAATATATTTTAGGCCAAGGGAACCAAGAACACACCACACCAAAAGTTCAATGAAAAAAGTACTTTTGTTTGGCTCTATCTCTTTCAATAACCAAGATCCTAGTTTTCAAAGCCCTGTAAGCTTAACCAATTGGATATACTATACCGACAACCACGTTCTTACTTGTAGTTAGTACACATAATTGGTATATTTTTCAATATAAATTTCATAATCTTTGGTCTGTAAAAAGATACAAATTATGACTAACAAGCTGGTTTAGCTGAGGTAGCTTTGTACATTCAGCATATTGGCTTCATTTCCCTGATGGAAGCTTATTTGACAGTTTTCAAAGTTTTTGCTTTTTGGGTCCATTTCAACATGGACCGTAACATCGTATGTTTTTAAGAAATATATAAAATACATTGTCAACCACCATCACAGTAATCATACTGTAAACATACAGTGCCGATCTGTCGAAAGTTTAACATTTAGATAATGAATTAGTGCCGTTAATCTCCGAGTTAGCTACATTTCCAAAGCTTTTTGGTAGCTGTATCGACAGTTTTTCTATCACTACCTATTCACATCTCGATCACTCGGTAGCCGAACTTAGACTACTTTTCTTAGCTAAGTGTTAAACTTTACTGTACAAGATTTAAAATAGATGTGACAAAACAAGCAGTACGTTCCCCCTTGTTCTACTGGAGATATAACTTATCCACGTGCGTCAAATATCTTCAATGAGGAAATTACAAGTCCTTACCAGCAATAAAATCATGTTGCAACCTAAAAATGTAATCAATGCAATTATTGAAAGGCTTCGATTTAACAAATCCTCAGAAATTAATACTAGACTGGGACCGGCTGTTCAATGTTCCGTTAGCTTAACCCAATTGTTAGGGGAAATTATTAAAATTAAAAAAATTGTTTTGACTTTGACTGCTTCCATTTTTAAAAACAATTATGTGCATTAACGTTTGAAAAGAAACGTCAGAAATATTGCCTAAATCAATTACAATTTTTGACCTGATAGGTAAATTTCCATATCACATTTTTAACAATGTACAACTATACATTAGAAATAAAAAAAATTCCGACACTCTACAGATAACATTGCTTTTTTCTACAGATATCTATCATTCTGTGTTATACTTTCGGTTTAAGATTCCTATTGGATTAGTTGTTCTATTTTTTGCAAAAATTTAAGTGTTGCGTCATTTTGCTGCGTGACATGGGATTTAGTACAAACTATTCTTTTGACGTTGACGCAGCATAAAACTATTCGACGTTCTTGTACACAAACTTGCTTGCAATTATTAATGTTACATAAAATTGTGCTCGTTGTAGAGTTATTTCGGGTTTGCCTAGATAGTATCTTCGTCATATGATTATTTTTAGGCCGGATTATGTATAATCAGAAGTTTATTATAGTCCTTCAAGGACTTTTGGTATAAATCTATTTGGAAAAGACAATGTATATTGAGAATGCAATCCATTGGAAAATTTAATGTATCCATATTGCCTCATATCAATGTTTTCATTTAATTATCTGACCCTTTTACGTTGTGGTGTTTTGACAAAGTTTTCATCATACACGAAGTCTTGATTAGGATTGAATCTTCAATTAATCATCATAAAGTAAGAATCGGAAATCCTAATAAGATTTATTGATAAAACGAATAAGATAAATTAGTTATATTTTAATCCATACCCGGGGTTATCTGGTCAAAAACAATGGCATACTCTTCATTTCCGGTCAAATAAACACTTGATTTCATTCTGACCCTTTGACGATTGGTTGATCTGGGAGGTATCGATTTGATTGGTTCGTGGACGGAAACATGTCTCCTTTTGTCCTGTATCATCAATCAAGAAAAGTTCTAGAACGGATGAAGCTGGATTTTCTTAATACAAATGTTTGCGAATTAAAGAGGCTGTTTATTATGCCATGACACAAGACAGAAAATTGATCATTTTGCGTGAAAAATTAATGTCCGTGGTACATGTATTCATCTGTGATGTTCGTTTCATTTTATTTACTAAATCTATTGATTTCATGTTCTACCGTAAATGGTTTTATAAATAAATGATAAATTTAAAAGTTGTGAAATGAATGGTGATTGATTAACTTGTGTTATAACATATATATTGAGATTGGTTACACGTTTCCCCACTTATTGTAAAGTATCTGTATGAGCTATTGAATGTTATTTGATATAGAAAGACGTTTTATTTGTTGTGTCTTTTTCTGTATACTCCCTAACTCTTTGTCAAAAGAGAATTAAATTATACTTCAATAACAAAAAGAAAAATAATTACATTTCTTAAAATTCAATTTTTAGAAAATTTTCAACAAGTCAACAATTTAAACAACAAGCCACAGCCAGTAAAATAGCATCGCTATGGTGTAGGAATTCAAATGTCTCTGTGTGTCATCCTTAAAAAAGATGACGTCACCGAGAGCCAGTCTATTCATGCAAACGTAATAGAAAAGATATGACCAATCAAAATGGTTGAAACAAAGGAAATTGAATTCATTGTCCATTGGCTGTACAAAGTTCTAATTAACAATTGTTTCAACATGCGTTTATAGTTTCTCTGTTCTGTCTTCTTGTTTCTTTGTGACTTTTGCTATGGCCATTTTAGTATAACGGTATTCCAGTATCCAGGTGATTGACTGTCTTGGAGTGTTTGTGAGGGACTTAGTGACCGGTGGGTCTTAATTGTGTGCTTACGGATCATAGCGTCTCTCACTGTCTAGGTTCGAACCCCACACTCCAGTTTCTTCTACCGTCTATAAATTGACTGCCTCGCACTGAGTGAACGACTTCAGTTAAGACTGGTGCGTAAAATAATCCATCTTACTCTTACTCATTACTGAAGTACATAATGCATAGTTTGACAATTTTATTTTTAGTTGCCAAAATGACAACTTTTCAAACCAACTATTGGAACCTGTTGATGATAAGTCCATACGTGTTTTGCTACACATGCATGTAGATTTTTGACTTTTGATACTGGTATGTATGTTTGTGTTAATTAATCTTCAGTTCTGTATACAACTACTTGGTTAACCTTGAACACTTGCGTGTACTAGCAGACAAAAGTAATGAATTCATTAATAATTTGAAATAAGCAAAGTGAATTTATTAATGATAAAAATACAAATATTCTACATTGATCAATATGCCCGTTTGTTGGGAGCCGTTGGGTATTTATCTTCAATTTTTTTAAAAATAATTTTCTATTTGAAAAAAAGAAGATCAAAAATGTACTGATGAAGAATACAGATATTGTGTTTTGCTATAAGGGTTATTTTGTTACATGCATGTTTGTTGAATGCCCTGGTTTCTTTTTTTTAAGGAGGATCAAATACTGTTTTGATTAAGGATATAGCCACTGGGTTTTGATGTAAGGGTTATTTTGTTACATACATGTTTGTTGAGTGCCCTTGTTTTTTCCGTTTTTTTACTTTAAGGAAGATCACATATTGTATTGATGAAGGATGCAGACACTTGTGTTTGCTGTTGTTATTTTGTATTGTAGTGATGAAGGATGCAGACACTTGTGTTTGCTGTTGTTATTTTGTATTGTAGTGATGAAGGATGCAGACACTTGTGTTTGCTGTTGTTATTTTGTATTGTATTGATGAAGGATGCAGACACTTGTGTTTGCTGTTGTTATTTTGTATTGTAGTGATGAAGGATGCAGACACTTGTGTTTGCTATTGTTATTTTGTATTGTATTGATGAAGGATGCAGACACTTGTGTTTGCTATTGTTATTTTGTATTGTAGTGATGAAGGATGCTGACACTTGTGTTTGCTATTGTTATTTTGTATTGTATGGATGAAGGATGCAGACACTTGTGTTTGCTATTGTTATTTTGTATTGTATTGATGAAGGATGCAGACACTTGTGTTTGCTATTGTTGTTTTGTATTGTATTGATGAAGGATGCAGACACTTGTACATGTTTGGGACGGGGTATTTGGCTATCACAGTTCTAATGTTTATGAATATTCTAATACAACATAAATTGTCTCAATAATGTCTCATATATAAAACAGTAAGGCAAGCAAATCAACCAACCCCCTTTGGAAGGTCAAGTAGAACAGCCCATAGTGTTTAAATTGTGCGACAAACATTATACAGTAAAACAGTCATATTACCAACATGCATATTTTTATATGTTGCATACTTCGGAAAATTCCAGAGTGCTTCAATCGTGCGTTACACTTGCTACAGAAGGACATACCCATCTGTCAACTCCATTTAAAACGTCAAGCAGAAATATACAATGTGTCGTGTCTTTGTCTTTGAGAACAATGACCTAGTAATTAAGAATGATTTTACCCACGCTTCCGTTGATCCAATTATGTAAATATGTCTTTTTTGTCAATTATAACTGTTTTCTATTTGTCATTTGGAAATAAATTATTATATCTGTGTTACTTCTCAAATTGAACAACATTGACCAAAACCATAACCATAACTCATTTTTATGTCATTCCGTTGACCAAAGCCATTAACTGTTCTGGTTTGTTAGAGACAACCAATGCCAAAATGGTATTAAATCTCCATCATTAATACAATAGTATGATATAATTCTCTTTACTGCTTTCATTTATGGAAGATTTATTGTTGTTTCAAGATATCTTTAGAAATGGTTAACTCATTGATTGAAAGGCGTATTCGTTAAAATCGGTATCTCTCTTGCATAATGCATACAAATTGTTTTAGCTGACGATAAATAATATATATCTGTCTGGGTAAGCCGATTTATTGCCAGTAAAGGTCAAAAAGACTTGAAATTATAAACTCTAATAAGAGCTATAATGAAGTTATACCCCCATTAGAAACACTCTGTCCTTTCTGTGGAGTTAATTCTATGAGCTGAGGAAATAGACAAATGATGGCTCTAGGTCTTTTTGATATCAATAATCGTGCTGTAATCATATAGAATTGCACCAACAAGAGTTGAATAGATACGTCTGGGAGATGGTGAATCATTAAAGTTATGTTTATTTTATTATATGGATTGTTTTGTGATACTTCATAAATTGTATTCTACTGTGTATTACACTGGAATAAGGAGGAACACATATCAGTGACTTGTTTACAAGTATAAAGCTTTCCCTTTTGATTTTATTGCTGGACATATACTACGATAACTGTTTGTTTTCAAGTATACTCTATCTAAAAGTAGACTTTGCAAAGACTACAGTACAGACCTGTCGAAAGTTTAACACTCTGCTAACGGCAAGACGTCAAAACTGGCCGTCGAGCGACCGAAATACTGATTGCTAGTGTCCCGAAATGCACTCGAGAGAAAAACAGCAGCCAACGAACCATAAAGCCGCCAAGTCATAGCTAACGATGGACCGATATGAGATGCTAATTCGTTAGCTTAGTGTTAAGCTTTCAACAGGTCTGTACTGTACAATCATTGCTTTACTTCCTTGTAGACGTGAATAAAAACGTCTAAGTATCGCCCTCTATATGAACCTCTTTTCTACGACTTGCGTTATTTTTCGATGAACTGTTAAAGTATAAAATTAATAGTTCCGTCATGGTTGGTTGGTTGGTTGAATGTTGCTTAACGTCGCATCAGCAATTTTTCAGCTATTCGCGACGAGAACTATTTAATTAATCTCTATGGATTAATCTATGAACAATTTGTGTATGCATGTGAAGTGCGAGTGTGTTGTATGGTCTGCCTTGTACTAGCGCGCACTCAGGGCGACTTTACCGTGCTAGCTCACAGAGTCAGTACGCCGCAGACAAGCGTACCACTCCCCCAGTCCATTATACTGATACCAGGTGAATCAGTAAAGGCCAACGGTAAGGAAAATTCACTTTCCCACATGTGGTCCGAGCGGGACCAGAACTCACAGCGGCGAGAGACCCTGGATTTGAAGACTGACGTCTTATCCATTAGGCCACCGCGCCCTCAGTTCCGTCATGGCGTATGAAACATAATATTGAACAAACTCAACATATAGTTCCAATTTACATCGTTCATTAAGGTAGGAACTATTAAAGCAGGCTGGGACAAATCATCATTCGCACAAAGAACACTCACATGATTGTAAGTACAAGGATTGATGTTAATTTTTTAATCATTCATCAGGGTATAAATCATCAATCCACCTTTGTGCGATTTATGTGATTTACCCCTAGCCTCCTTTTACAGTTCCTACCTTCATGAACGATTAAAAAAACGAACGTCAATCCAACAGACATTTCTTTCTGTTTTAAAGTCTGAAATGTAATGCGATTTATATTAAAGTTTAGTTTATCATATACAGCTACATCCAAATGTTTGAATGTTCCTTTAAAAGGTTTGTGATAAAAATAGAAAAAATGTTTTATGAACATGAACCAGAGCCATAGCTTATTATGTAAACCAAGTATATAGCTTACCATTTCTATGCTATCAAAATTTATAATATCTGTACAAACATACTGTTATATGGTGATGTAGTCCAATGTAGAAAAAAAATGTAGAGATTTTGTAACTTGTTACATCGATGTAAGGAATTAATCATAAACATACTGGTCCATGTTAAAACCACAGTTCCAGAAGCCAAAAAAAAACTTATTTGGAACTTAAAATGAATGATATAATTTCGGAATTTACAAGTAATGTAATAGCCATTTCTCTTTTGTCGTGTCCGAACTAAAAATTCTATCAAACTTCAATATTCAAATTAACCTTCTTACACCCATAATAGAAATGTTGCTATTCTGTTTCAAGCACTTCTCATATACATTTCCCTTATGTACTTGTATTTTTAATTTTGACCCATTCACACTATGGTTTTGGTTATTTATAAATGAAGAAAATTATATATCTGACTATAAGTGAATATAATTTTTTTCATTACAGAAAGATTCATCTCACTTGCTGTTTTACACGCTGATTTGCATTAATAATTCATAATGGTTACGATATAACAGTAATTTTTGTTCTGTATATTTTCGTCGTAACATATAACTTGTATAAGTACATTTTATACAGACTAACGTTTCCGACAATCGATATTCCGTTTCCGATTTTCCCCTTCCTTTTTGTTTTTTTTCCTGGCAATTATTGTTTAAGTCATAGCATTGCTTTACAATTCCGACAATTCTAAAGTTGTTATTTTCTACATTTGATTTAACTCCTTCTCCAGGTAAAATTCAGTTGTTCCTTGTCCATGCACCATGAATGACGTCCTTAATTAACCTGTTTTAATTTGCAGCACTAGGCGGTAGTTTCGGAAAAAAATCCCATTAAAGGTGCTTGGACCAAACTTGTGGAAATCCAATTATTTTTTAGAGTAGTAGTAGTAGTAGTATAATAATTTATTAAAGTGTCACATACCAACATACAGATATTACACAAAAAAATAAATATTATGTACATTATATAAAAACATGTATTAAAATGTATGGTACCCTGCCTATAAAGGCATACGAGACACTGTCAAAATAGCTAGATGTTCGGAAATTAGAAAGCTAGAAAAATCAAAATTATTTTTACCAAATCCTCCTCAAGCAATTCTTTTAACAATTAAGTATATCTTAGTTTTTGAGAAATTTTTAAATTTAAGAAGCAGGCAATTTTGATGAACAATGTTTATCTGACGACACTTTGTATTGTCTCCTTGGATACTAATTAATACAAAATTGTTATGCAATACCTCCATTTTGTAAATATTGTTTTAGTACATGACTTCTATTGTAACACGTTTCTATGTTTGTTTTCATGTGCCTCGGGACTGCAACATATCCCTTGTATGTAACTGACGCTTGTAACATATTTCTGTTTCTGGACGTGTAATGTATTCCTGTGTCTTGGGCTTGTAATAATTGTCTGTGTGAGAAGTTTGTAAAACGTTCCTATATTTGTCACAATTAGCTTTACCTTAACCCATATGTTTGGAATACGGATCAGTTCTTCAGTATAACATCCATTTCCCGTTCCAATTCGCAAGTTTTATAAATCGCGGACCCAATATGTAGTTGTTCTTTCTAGTCTTGTTTGAATGTTTGCCATCAATTTGTTATTTGTTTGCATTTGCCGTTGCTAAGTGCATGTTTTTCAAATTAGACGTCACTTTCTTCCATTTTGTATTGATGGCACTACCGGTAAGCTTTATTATATAATTGTTTTTTCTAATGAAATCGAAAGTTTTTTTTCTGATTAAAGAAACCAAACATTCAAAATGCAAAATCCTAGTTCTAGTTCTAGTTCTTTATTACACTCAAAACCACCGGAGGTGGTACCTGAGGTTTATATACATAATTATACATAATATGGCGATTGATACAATGTATAGAATAACATATTACATAACATTATACCATAAAGTAATAGAATATAGCACAACACTATCATATAAACTGTATACATAAAGTGTGTTAGAATACTTTACCAGAGAATTAACATAAAATAATGGTATTTGTTTGGATAATAAGCAGAGCAATACGACGAGTGATTGGGAAATGCCCCCACCAACAAGTACAAACTGCAGTTCTTATTATCCAAAACAGTTATATATATATAAATAAACCAAAATATTACATCTTGTATTAGCTGTAGAATTTTAGACCCTCCTTAATAAATTTGCATAAGTTAATGATATCTTCCCTGTTTCCACTTTTAAATAAAGATGCTAATTTTAAAGTATTTGGTCTGGTATAGTATTTTTCTTTAATATATTTTTTTCTAAGACCGTTAAAATTGTCACATTCCAACACAAAATGATATTCGTCACCAATGCAAGATTTGTCACAAAGTTTACATTTTCTTTCATTTCTATCAATTTTTTCCCATCTTCCCTTTTCTATCGGTAAACAATGATTTGTAGTTCTGAACCTTACAAAGATTAATCTAAAATTAACAGGTAAAAAATTAAGATAATTTTCAAAACCAAATTTATCCTTATAGATTCTGTATATTATAGCTTTGTTTGACTGTTCAATTTGAGAATACCAGCTTTGGCAGAACTGGTCTTTCAGTTTTGTTCAAAAGAATTAATTAACCATTTTTTATTGACAAAAATCCCTTGAGACTCCCATATATTACTAAAACCAACCGAATTCAACAATGCTTTTATTTTTCCAACCCAAGATATGTTCTTCCCCTCATTATGTCGACAAAGTAATAATCTATAACAAAAATTTGTTAACTTATTTTCTGAAAATACTATATTATACCAAAAGAAACCATCCTTTTATATATTTGTACATGTAATGGATACCTCCCGAGTTCACCGTATACCATATACGTTGGTGTACTTGTTTTAAGTTTAAGGATTTTTTTACAGTATTGTATATGTATTTTTTCTACCAATTCTAATTTTTCAAAACCCCAAATTTCACAAGCATAAACTAATATTGGTAAAACCAATTTATCAAATAGATCCAGTTGACATTCGATTGACAATTGAGTATTTTCTAACTTTCTATACACACCGAATAGAGCTTTACATGCTTGGTCATAAAGGTTTTTCCTAGCTGTGAAAAATTTCCCATTTCTATTAAAAAATATACCCAAGTAACAATAGCTGTCTACACAATCCAAAATGTCCCCACCAAACTTTAACACTGGTAAATGATTATTTTTTCTTTTACTAAACATAAGAACTTTTGTTTTATATTGACTTCGAGTTTCCACATATCACAATAATTGTAAAAAGCATTCAATGTTGTTTGCATATCAGTTTCGTTATCCGAGAATATCACAGTATCGTCCGCATACAGAAGAAGAAGGATTTTCACGTACTCATGTAGCATTTTGACACCCATTTCCGTTAAGCAGTTTAGACCATCTATATTGTTTTGATTTAAAAACTCTTCTAAATCATTAACATAAATAGAAAAAAGAAAAGGTGACAAGTTTTCTCCTTGTCTAACACCAATCTCACTTAAAAAATAATTGGATTTCAAAATCCCTTTGACAACACATGATTTAATACTATCATACATGTTTTTTATGACATTAAAACATTTGCCATTTATGTTATATTTTCTGAGTTTATACCACAGTCCGTTTCTCCAAACTTTATCAAAAGCTTTTCTAAAATCAATGAAAACGCAATATAGTTTCTATTTGATGAAAATAAACATTCAACAATGCTATGCAATATAAAAATATTATCTATTGTAGAGTAGTTTTGTCTAAATCCAGCTTGAGATTTCGTCAGAATTTCTTCAACTTCTGCAAATTTTTTTAAACGATTATTAATGATAGCTGTAAAAAGTTTTCCGAAACAGCTCAGTAAAGTTATAGCTCTATAATTGTCTGCATCTTTGGTGTCACCTTTATTTTTATACACAGGTTTAATAGAACCAAGAATCCAGTCATCTGGTATAAGACCCGTGTTAAAAATAAAGTTAAACAATAATATATAAACTGGTAACATTTTATTTAAAGTTGATTTCAGATATTCATTTAAGACGTTATCTACCCCTGGTGATTTACTGTTTTTTAGGTTTTTAACTGCGTTAATTATTTCAGTTTCAGTGATGGGACCATTTATTTCAGCATTAACATTATTATCAAAACAATTATAATCTATTTCTTCTTTTCTACTATCATTTTCGTCAAAAGTATTCAGACCCTTAAAGTATTCGTAAAATCTGTCCAAATCAAAGTTATCTTCTTTTTTTCTTGAAACATTTCTATTAAGAACCTTCCAATAATCTTTTGGATTTGTAGTACGGATATTTTGTAATTTTAATTCTAGTTTACTCTGATAGAGTTTATAGTGTTTACATAAAACCTTTTTATATGTTTTACTAGCTAGCTTTAGGTTTCTTTTTGCAATATCTGTCTTTGTTTTTGAAAAAGTGGATTTTGTTTTATGAAATAATTTTCTCTTTTCCCTACATTCTTTACCAAACCAGGGCTTTGAATCCTTCTTATTTTTCCTACATTTTTGAAAACCAAAAGACTTTTCAGCAGATTTTGAAAAAATGTGACAAATTTTTCTAACCTCGTCATTAACAAAATCTTTCTTATTTCTATTTACATCAAAATCTACAAAATCATTAATTATATTTACAATGTCTACATCTGATATACCCTCAATAAAAGAGTTAGCCTTTTCTGCACACCATTTAATAGGTGTAGCAGTTTGGGAGATTTCACCGGTTAAACTTAAATGATTATCAGTGTGGGACTTGATTAAAAATTCAACAGGGCAGTGTATATCAGATAATAGATTGTCAAACTCTAGTACACAAAAATCTTGTATAACACCAAACAATACAGGTGTACAGATCACATAGTCAATTAAACTTACATTCTTAGACGTAACTTTACCTATACCGCTATCCCTTCCTACTCTACCATTAACAATAAACATGTTACTGTTTTTACACATATCAACTAGTTTGTACCCAAACCTATTAGGTTTACTTTCATCCATATTATACCTGTCCAAAGAAACTCCAAGATTTTTAAGTGTATCTACCCCAGATAATTGATCAAGCTCAGATTCGTCTATGTCTATTAATTCAGAAATATATGTATTTATGTCTATGTAATCTTTTAGTTTTCCAGATCTAGCATTAAAATCTCCCACTAAACACACATTAGGACAATTATTTGATACTTTAATTATTTCATTTTCTAATTCTTTAAAACAGTCAATGTCGGAATATGTCGACTAACCAATTCTAACTTATTAGAATTTTGATTGGATATTAAAATGTGCACGCAATGCAGAGCAGCATACGCGTGTTCCAAAACCAATTTCAAATAGCTTCAGGCTTTGAAACACAATAATTAATTTTTCTGTCTGAATACTAGTACGTTGGTTGAATTAAGTTTTGAAGACGAATGTAAAAAAAAAAACCACGCTAAAAGTACACGTAATCACTAAATAGAGTTTGCATAATTTTCCATTTATCTTAAAGTAAAAAATGATTGATTTTGCTTCTATATATAGATACATGTACTTATCTATGTCATTTAACCAAATTTGACTTTGATCAATTTCCTACTCTACGTGTACCAGTAATTTACAGTTGCCCACATACCCCCACATTTACTTCATAAAGATATCAATCATAACACTATTTTTGCCAATATCTTCAATATTCTATGATTTACCATACGATTGTTTTTCGTTTGGTTTTAATTTGAGTGAACTCTTATTACATAAATATGCGAAGGATAATAAGAAAGCAATGGCTAGGACCGTCACTTATACCATAATTAAATTTTTCTTTTTGTTAAGTTGTTTTCCGATAACATTCTGACTTTAAGAACGATATGCTGTGTATGGTTTTGTGTACGTTTTCGTGGAACCTAATTTTCCTTGAATCGGTGAAATAAATTAATCGTTTCGTTGGGGCGTAAATTCGTGGTTTCATTGAAGTGTCAAAAGTGTATAAAAGAACCTTTGATAACAAGTATGAATTCAGAGCTGACTTGCTTCTTGTTGATAAATGGCATGATCTTGACTGGGACGAAATACACTTTTACTTCACCCCATTTAATTTTCAATTTTAGTATTTTCCTTCCTTGAACCTCGATTGATAACACTGGAGAAAATCAAAGACGGGCCTACACTAAACCTCTACGGAGGTGAATGGGTCCTAATCACTTTCCCTTCTTTGTATCGGTCAGACTTATTTTCAAACAAACCTCCTTAACTAGCTACTTTGAAATATAGTACTTCTTCGAAGTATATTACTTATCTTAAATGAAAATTTCAAAAACAAACACAATATCCAAATCAAAACCCAGAAGCAAATTTTGAAACTGACAAATTAGGTGAAACACATGCACTTCCACCATGGAATTTAGGTAGTAGGTAACTCCTGTTTATCTAGCTACACCCGCAACGTGTGTAATCAATAATGAGTGAAAGGAACATGGAACTATGGGACGTCAAATATATCTAGGACAATTCTGATCAACAACAATGATGACGGTCATAAAACCTTTTGAGGGCCCTGATAAGCCTAGCCTTGCAACATCCATGGGTTAACAATTTATATGTAAGCAGCTTGCTTCGTTGCATTTGGTTCCCGTAGTGGGAATAAGCTGTACCATAGCGTAATAATTTTGAAACAAATACGCCATCAGCAGGAGGAGAAGGAAGGTATATTGCTGTATAGAAAAGAAAAGTTGACAATAAAATATTGTCATCACGTTTGACATAGTTTCAAATGTAGCCTTTCGTGGGCGTCATAATTGAGGTATAAGTCTAAATATGAAGCAGTAATTACAGAAACAGCTGTATCTTTTATTTCAAGCTCATTAGGATAGATGACATTCACATAGTTTCCAAACTTTGGATTCTTAAGAGACAAAACGTTTTTTTTATATATGTATGCAGAGTTGAATTAATTGACGGATCGTCGGCCACGCCCACAATGAGTTTTTATTCTTTTTGCGTGTAGTTCAAGCATGCCAGGTATTTGTCGGAACATTGTGGGCGTGATCAGCGATACGTCAATTGGCAATAGCCTTCCCTCCAGATCTCGAAGGTTCTGCATAACACATAATTGTGTATTCCATATAATGGATAACGCATACACATATGAGCTGTTAGTTCATTGTTTGATTAATTCAAGTTTTTAAACGTGCGTTTTATGGACCACTAACTGTAAATAATTAGGGTGGTTGAGAACTCCAATAATGTTACAGTCAAATCTGAATTTAATGCCGCCTCTATATAAGGACAACCAGTCAAAAAAGGCCAGTAAAACTTATCCCAATTGCTCTTGAATATCTGAATTTAAGGTCGCCTCTATATAAGGACCACCTGTCCATAAACATGATAAAGACCAGTAAAATTTTATCGCATTTAATGACATTGGACATTTACTTCAGTGTCTGACTAAAGGTAATTTGTGTTTGTATTTACTTTGTATTTCCTGTTTGGCTGTTTCATCATTAACTTGTTTCGTGTTTGTTTTAGTTGCGTTGGCTGTGACAAAGAATATATTATTCAGCTGCCATTTTTAAATCTATTTTGAATAAATTGCAACAGGGTGGTGGTAGTAAAAACTATTTCTAGTAATTAAATAAAATTGTACTTCTGAATAAAGAAAGCAAACATTCGAAAGGTAAATCCAATTACAAATCATTAGAATTTTGATTGGATATTAAACCGTTCACGTTATACACTGAGAAAACACGTGTGTCGAAACCAATCCTAAATAGCTTCAGGAATTAAGAATTTTAATCTAATTTTTCTGTCTCAAAAGGTTGTTTAAATCAAATTTTCAAGACAAGACGTTAAAAATACAAGCTCATAAATGCATGCAATTACTAAATATAATTTACTTAATAACTTAAATTTATCTTTAAATTAAACAGTATTAATAAGGCCCCATAGATATTCCTTAATCCGATCACTCTGATAACAACCAATCCTTCTGGCTGAAACTAGCATGTGAAAAACAAATTACACCTGGCAGTCAGTTGGAGTTGAGTTTTTGTTTTTAACAAGTTATTTCCACAGTACTGCAAACTCTATAGAAGCCAGCAACGCATCCATCTGAAACTGTTATGCTGAAATGTAGCTGCCTCTATTTCATGATACACATGCAAGGGTATTGGTTACTTCCAAATTTCATTCACATAATGAAAATATTGAAGTTTTAGCAGTATTTGAAAACGACATGACTTATCTAATTATCTATATGTATGTACAACAAAGCTGATTTTGTTGGAATTGTTTTGTTTTTTTATATATAAAGACATATTAAAGCTAAAAACACTGAACTGGCAGAATGGTGTTTTTTTGTGAAGATTTTCATTTTGTATTGATATGACTAATTTTGAACATACTAGTTTGTAATAAATTGGATGGTAGTGCAGGCTGGTATCTATATTACACAATAAAAACGGTCATTAATAAGTGTTTGCAACGTTTTATAATTACAAAAAAAAAAAAAAAAAAAAAAATTTTAACTGTTTAGTTAAAATTCATAGCACATTGAAGTTTATTTTAAAATGTTTGTTGTTGTATCTCCATCACAGAGAAAGAAGCCTACGGGTAATTTCACAGGAAATAAGAACGTTTGATTAAATATTTTTACTGTAATTTCAATTCATTTTAATATCTGACACACATCACATATGGTTAAAGATATCATCGACATCTTTTCTAAGAAGTGACATGAATGAATGCTGTGTTGTTTCCATATTTGTCAATACCAGTGCTCTATCGTCAGTCTTTTTTTTTTATAAAAACAATTTTGTAGCCTTAAAAGTATCCACAAAATCATTTTGCGCATATGAATTTGTAGCTTACATCACCTTTTTGTACTGTTAAATGCACCAGAATGTAATTCTAAATGTAATATGTAATAAACCCCTTCCACAACCAAAGATACAAACAGTGTTCCTAAATAATATTTTTTATAAAAAAAGTCCTATAAGAATAAAAACTTCAACTTATTAATATATTTTTTACTGATAACAGAAACGACTGATAATACATTCTGAAAATAAAATGATGTCACAGTTACTATCAATTGTGTGGCAGCTGTCAGATCTTAAATTCCTCAAAAACTAATGTATACTCCCTCATACAAAGTGCTTTCTTAGCTATATTACTATATTGGGCATCTTTTTAACATCTTGGAAAGAAATTGGTTTCACAATTTTGGTCCAAGCACTACTGATGAGGAATTGCAAACAGCCGTATGGTGCTGTAAAATCAAAACTGGTATAATTAATAATTGCGTCATTTAGAAAAATGATGTTAGATTACTCTTAATCTTATAGGGATGATGATCTCTCTCCATGCTGCTGCTATCACATTTTGTACCATTGATATTGTTGATATACCATTTTTGAATTAATTATTATAATATAACATTTTTACACGGATTAGCATGTTTTTTCTCTTTTTATTAAAATGTTTTTAATGATAATTTTTTTTTACAAAATGATATATGACACTACAATAACAGATGGGAATGTAAGAGCTATTAATAAACATAAAGGGCTTACATGTACAACAAGGTTTTACAGGGTGAATGATAATATCTCCGGGTTTGTTGGAGCTATTCATTTGAATAGCTATGATAAAAGTTTTTAATCCCGCGGTACCAGTTTCGTAACGTAAGCATAGATTTGAGTAGAAATAACGGCACGCGTAGTTTGAATATTGTTTGCCCATGTCCTACCCTTCCGAAACCCCCGGTCTCACTTCTCTGGTGGAAGTTTACATGTTTAACCTAAATTTTCAGTTTCAAAGTTTTTACTTTGCTTCTGGATTGTGATTCAGACACGATTAGTATTTTTGTTTTTGATCAAAGGAAACATTGCATCTACATTTTAGTGATTTCATTACATTTACAGTACAGACTTGTCAAAAGTTGAAGACTCAACTAATGAATTAGTGCTTAATCGACAGCCTATCTACTCCCTTCGTTATATCAAAGCAGCTTTTCAGTAGCTGGTATCCGTATCTAAGAGCAGTTTTTCGGCCACATGTAGGCCACTCGGCGGTCGAGCATCGACTCTCTTTCATTAGCACAATGTTAAACCTTGGACAGGTCTGTACTATACACATACATGCACTGTATCACAATGTTAAACTTTGGACAAGTCTGTACTATACACACACATGCACTGTATCACAATATTATTGATCATTTGTAAAGTTATTTTCCTTTCGTCAACAAAACAACTTGTTTTCTATAATTATTTATTTTTTAAAAATTCAACTATATATCTATCACGGCAGGACAAAACACGATTTTAATTAAGCTCTGTACGACTTTGCATTTTGACATGCAAATACCGTTGCGTTGTTAATATCTTGACCAAACAGTCCTTATCTCACAGAAAGCCAAAAGATTAAATAGTTAAACAGGTAAAACGTGCTTATTGATCATCAGTCAGTCATAAAGGACCCCGACAGTTACCGATATATAAGTACAGGCCTGTCGAAAGTTTAACACTCAGCTAACGAATTGGAGACAAGACTCGGCTGTTTAATGACCGAGATGTGGAAATCTTTTGACAAAAAAAACCTGCAGAGACCAAGAAAGCAGCTGTCAAAAAGCTGTCATGATATAGCTAAGGAGGAGCTGAGATGGGTTACATCAATTCGTTAACTTAGTGTTAAAGTTTTGACAGGCCTGTATTGTGTATGGAGTTATGAATTATAAATAAATTTTGATTCCTACGTCTTTCTGGTAATAAATATTTGATTGATAATCAGAGAATTCTATTTTGGCTTTGTTTGTTACTACAGAAATAAGTTTTATGAAGCTGAGAAACATGCGATCCTGTCAGAATTCACAAATCAAATAGTTTGCTTTTAAAATTTCATGAGCATCATCACTACTGTTTATTTATCGATTTAAAATGTCACACTATTTAATGTTATCTAGCAACTCAGATTTTATTTAAGTCATGACTTATTTGACCTTGTGAAGTCGAAAATTGCAACAGTACTATTCCTTGGGATTTCCATAGCATTGTGTTTGATGAGGACATTTTTCAAAAAGGGTTATTACTAACGTGTTTTTATTCATTATTTTGTCCTCCTCGGTGTTAACAACGTGGACCAGAATTATGCAATCACAAAGTGTCGTATTATATATGTCATGTTTAGTCTTAACCCGCGTCCAATTTGTTCTTACTTCTGTTCAAGGTCATAATTACCTAAACATAAAATATATACCAAATACATATCTTTTATCTTAGGCTTTTTTCAGTCAAAATTAAACATTTAAAATTTTAATGGAGGGTACAAATCGAAGTTCTTTCAATATAAAATCATCTCGCCCAACATGGAGGCTGGATATGATTTTATATAAATTGTATCAAGTAGTGTGGGTTAAATAGTTGAGTAGGACCCTAACCATTACCTTGTTTCCGTCAATCCTGCAAAAATATAATGTCTCTAAATATAAAATTAACAAATTTTTAGCTCTTGAATATCCTTGAGAAAGACCCTGGTTTCGGTTTCACAATCATTTCTTGAATAAGATTTTCCTTAACTTTAAACTAGGAAATTCGAATAATTGTGTTAGTTTTTAAGATATTCATGAACTTTAGTCGTCAATTTGAAGATCACGTTAAGTTTATTACATTATTTTCTTATTTTGTCGACACTTTTTTTGTAATATGAAAGAAGTTCATCTAAATTTGACAGATTTAAGTTCAGGAAAATCTTAGTTAAGGAATGATTGTGAAATTGGAGCCTGATGTTGTAGACTTTCCATTTGTCTAATTGTGTTTTACATTTCACAAACTTTAGCACTGCCTTGTCAGAGCAATTTATATAAAAATGTTTTTATGATGCATATTACAGCATTTTCTATATATACACATATACACTTGTTTTTCACCTAGTATTTAATTAGCTCCAACAAAACAGGCATGCAGCATGAAAATATATATCTAACGGCAATATGCTAAATAATGCATTATAGTTACAACACAATGCAACTATGCACACTTGAGATGACAGAACATTATAATTGCTGAATTTCATCGTTAATAATGCGTGTGTCAATTCAACATAAAATGCTTTTTTTATTGAAATTGTCCTCGACACATTTTGCATCAACAGGGAAAAAATAAACAGGATGTATTTTTTAAATTCTTCAAATGAAGATACTCGTTGTATGCGCGATCAGTGCACTCACTTTATACAATAACAATTTGTTACGTATCGTAAATTCCCTAGGGTGAACATTACAGGAATGTGACTGTATGAATAGATTGAACTTAATGGCAATACCCCTGTTTTCTAGTTATTTCTGTTTTAAATTTGAATAAAAAAAGAGGAAGCGTGTTGGTTTTAGTTTATACGGAACAAAGTACAGGGATTACGTAACGTTTCCTGTGGCCTTGAATGCAGTTTCCAGAAGTAATTTTACAATGCAAGCATGTACTGTTGCATACCTAAATTGGTGTCATGTTTTAATTTTTGCTTTTATAAAGCAAAACGTACATTTTTGTTTATATTTTATGATTTCTTTGTAAATTAATGCATTTATTGTATAAATTCTCTGAGAACTGCAATGCGGGTAAGTTGCACAAAATTTTGACGTCAGGAAATTTTCCAGGAACCGGGAAAACGTAATTGATTTTTAATCTGAAAACAGACTTCTTACTATTATGTTTTGTTATAGAGTATACATGTGCACTAGTCTATAATGTCAAGGATGACCAATTCAAAGTACCGTACCATATCTTACATGCTGGGCTGCATAGACTGTAACATTTTCTAATTGTACTATTTAATTAGGAAATAAAGCAATTAGTATCTGAACATGTACCTGGCCGTAACTAATTTTAAAAAAACCATACCAATTCATATCCAAATCGAAATCCAGAGAAGCAAATTAAAAACTTTAAAACTGACAATATAGGCCAAACATGTGAAGTTCCACTAAGAGAGCGAGACCGGGTGCTACGGAAAATGAGAGCAAGTTCTGTTTAATGCCTATTTCGCATATCAGTCGATATACAGACCATTAACCAAAACACGAAACAAACCATTGAACAAAATAAGTAAGAAAACTAGACAAGAAAAGTATTAAAGTTGCTGCTATTTATAAAACTGCCGACCTTGAACAGGTACTCGATTAATTGATTTTGGATCTGGCACCGTGTTGTGACATTTAAATACACAGTCTCTATACTAGGTCTGAGTTGCACAGTATTGTTGATAAGTTTTCTCTGTGTCTAGGAGTGCACAGGATATATTTGACGTCCCATAGTTTCATGTTCCTTTCACACACACGTGGTTGGTGTAGCTAGCTAAACAGGAGGTGCTTCCGAAGCACCCGGCCTCACTTCCCTGGTGGAAATTCACATATCTAACCTGATTTGTCAGTTATAAAGTTTTTAGTTTGCTTTTGGATTGTGATTCGGACATGGATTAGTATGTTTGTTTTTTATTGCAACAGGTAGTTTCTTCAGCATTTTAACAATGCGTTTATAAATAAACCATGATGAGGATGTAAACCATGTAACTATGTCATCACTTATATCTGACACCGGTACTAGAAGGTAAGTGATAGTGTTGACATCCTAAACCTTCCTTCCGTGATGCTGCAAAATACACGACTAATTCAATAAACCCTGAATCCATACACCAACATCACAGACTAAGATAAAGATTTATGGACAATGGATAATAATTCTGGAATAAAACAATTTTTAAAATTGATTGATTTCAAAGATATTTGTTATACATCAAAGGCTCGCATGAATTCATTAGAACAACGTTGAAGGTAATGACAATCTGATTCAGGATAAGAATATAAAATTTAAATTTATTGCACTTAAAAATACATTAACTTTAGTAATTAAGGAACTACGTTCATTATGGAACAGAGAGGGGTAATGAGGCAGAGGAAACACCATCATATCTTAATGCACTTTACAATCATTTCAATAAATAAAACAAAGAGACATTAACCTGGTTAAACACACTAAATAAACGAACATTGCACAAAACTTAACTCACGTTAAAAGCCTAGTATGTGCATTGGAAATACAAAACGTGTATGTGAATAGTAATACTAAATACAGTGTAAAATACAAATAATGCAAATGTATCAGTATTAAGTGAAATAGTTTTTCTAGAAAACATGGCTATAGCCAATTTACAATAGAAAACAAACAAATAAAACAAGAAATAAAAAACGAACACACCAGTTCATTAACAAATTATAATCCCAAAAGCTAAGTAAAAACTTTGAAAACTTTCAAATAAAGTTAAACACCTGGTCCCAGTTACACAATCATTTATGAACTAAGACGTTCCTTAACCTAAATCTGGAAAATTTGGAATCTGAAAAATTTTCTTAGTTTTCGAAATATCAATGAGTTTAAGGCGTCATATTGAAGATCAAGTTAAGCTAACAACATCTAACGAATGTTTTCATTTGTAGCACCGTGAAATATTATCAAAATCTGCCAGGTTTAATTAAGGAAAATTTTAGTTAAGGAATGATTTTTGAAACCGGATCCTGAACTTCCACGAGGAAAGTAAGACTGAAGACGAACCAAGATAAAGATACAGAAACAATTGACCAATGTGAGAAAGCATAGGGTATATCAGGAAATGGTGTCAAGTAGTTTTTAGGAGGCTTTTATCGCCCTTCTTACTTTAACACCAATTGACATCGCATAAAATAAACCCAGTAACAAGGCGAGTCAGTAAGGCGAGTCAGTAAGTAACCAGCCTGTCCCATTCCCATGTTTTCGAAGTTACAATTGTACAAATATATATTGTGATCCAAAATATTTTGTCAGCAACTTTGTGCATATACATAAGACCTTGGCCTTGTTCAGTCGAATCCTTTTCACTATGTACATATGTATGTAACAATATTGTGTCATTGTATTTTGTGAATAGAATGAATAGTCGATTGCCGATTGCAATGTCCGTTCAAATAGCGAGAAGCCATTTTATACTTTTATATTCTAAGATTCTATAACGTATTTGGTCTCAACACTTTTAACCCTAAATGGGGGTTTATTTTGCCTGAAACGGTACCAGCCTGAACGAGAAGTACTTTCTTACCTTAATAAAACGTTGTTGTTCAAAAAGAAGACATTAACGCTAATTTTATCGCACATTTCATGATGATTTGTCATACCTTATTCTAAAATGCTTAATATGAATAATGGTTTCGATCTAAAAGGTAACTTTTGTGACACCTAGTGGCTTTATTGATCTTCCGTTTAGACTTAACATCCGTGCAATTTTTACTAATTAACGCAGATAAAACGAAAGCGTTTCACTAATTAGCCAAAACTAATCAACTAAGTTTAAAATTTGTACAAGATTACTGAATTTCAGATAATGTCAGAAATAATTAACACTTGAAACAATTAGTAACAAAATTGTTTTAAAGAATGATCCAGTTAATTGATATTTTAACGAGTTCTAAAACAATAGTACATGTAGTTGCAATTGTGTCGTATGTCAAATGGTAACAGAAATTTTGCTTCTGACTAAATTTGCGTAATGATTTGTAAAATTTAACAGCATATACCAAAGTTATCAAAAATATAAACTTAAAGTGAAAAGATAAATGTTATTGTTTAAGACTCTAAATGCTGAAACCACCATTGTACATCTTTGTGTCTTTGTGTCAGTACACATGTACTTGTCCTAGGTAGGAGTAGAGTGGGATATTGCTGTTTATGTCAAACTCAAGATTCTATCACTTAAATAGAGGCGCACAGATCTAGGAAGGTGGAAACCTCGGAGAACTCGGAAAAAACCCAAAGGTTTTCGAAAAGATAACTGACAAACTTTTTTACATTAGTGGGATAGGAACCGAGGTGGTAATAGACCATGTGAGCCGTAAGCACACCCTTTTGTCTCCCCTGTCACTGAGTCGATATAACCCCTGTCACCGAGTCGAAATGACCCCTGTCACCGAGTTGGAATAACCCCTGTCACCGAGTCGATATAACCCCTGTCACCGAGTTGGAATAACCCCTGTCACCGAGTCGAAATAACCCCTGTCACCGAGTCGACATAACCCCTGTCACCGAGTCGAAATAACCCCTGTCACCAAGTCGATATAACCCCTTTCACCGAGTTGATATAACCCCTGTCACCGAGTTGATATAACCCCTGTCACCGAGTAGATATAACCCCTGTCACCGAGTCGATATAAACAGTCACCGAAGCGACATAGGAGGGTTTTACTAAGTCGTCTCAATATTACTAATAGTATGGTACTAGTATTAATTATTATGCTTTCTCACTTTTTTCTATTGGTATTTTGTTTTCTTTGTTACTCTAGTCCTTTTAGACTGCTGGTTATAAAACACAGACAGTAATGAGAGTTACCATTACTGAAGCCAAATTTAACAGCCAGTCCAAACAGAAGAGTGCATGTCACCTCCGTGGCATATTGCAAGCAAGTGCACGACATAATGCAAATCACCATATTAATTTAATTTTGTTCAAGATACAGGATTTTTGTTTTTCGAAATATTTAAATATTTAATATTCATTATTTTGACATTTTTATGACCTAGAGATTAAGTTTGATCCATCGTCCTTAATTTCTGTCCGTTTATTACTGACATTAGTTATTACTTCAGACACCATGGCTGTGTTTAGAGCATTTCCATCATTTAAAATTAGATTTAAGTAGCGACAGAAGCAGCCAGAAACCGTATATCAGCTCAAAAGGCTCGGTATTTAACCTTATACAACGTAACTGCAGCTGTATATCACAACCTTTTATGCTTAAATTTGACCTAATTTTAATAGTTCTATAAATTAATATGACATTTAATGATTTTATGCCATTGAATAACATTTAGATTTAAAGACACCAGTCTGCTATTATATAATATAGGTTGCCAGGATAAGTTATTCCCCTTTGTTCGTTTAGTGGAAACAGTCATATTAATATGTTTAGTGTTACTGGAAACAGCCATATCAGTATGTCATATGTTGAATCTCTAATTTTCTTGGACTGTGATTAATACTAGCATAATATGTAATATTTCGAATCCACAAATTAAAAAAAACAAAATCAAATATTTTTAAACTTTAAATTTAGATTTTTAAGCTAAAAAGTTGTTCTTTCACATGCCAAAAGCATCCAAAAATACGACACAGCGCACCTGTTGGGCTCAGTTATGATTAAACACCTTGGTACTTGGTATAATGACATAAATGGTATTCAGTGCCGTCATTGTGTCCTGGCTATCACACTTTACAACCAGGGGTCCATTACATTGGTCTATAATAACACTTATTGAAGTTATTTTATTCCACAGGGAACGCTCGCTTACTGAATTAAATGGTACATCCTAGCAATAAACCTATTATCATGGCATCTCTAAATACCCAACTGTTTAAAGATAATGTGTTTTAAAGTCTGTCAGAAATGTACCGGAATGTCTGGAGGGTTCTCTTTAAGTGTATACGTCATTTTCGGGTTGGGCAGTTACACCGTTTTCTCTGTTATTTTACAATATATAGTCTTTTCCTTTTTTGGGAACACCGAATCTCTAAACAGTTCTTGATCAAGTCATAAAACTGCCGACTTCAAAACCTTGATGTATTTTATGTCAAGTCGTAAACCGCAAATGGGTAAATGACACAAAGGTTCCTATCCGCAAACTAGAAAATATTGTTCTTTACGATGGGTTTGATGAAAGGCACTATTGGCAAAAAATGCAGACAAAAAGTTTTTGATCTAAATATAGTACTTGCAGTTATATCATTAGAGAATGCTGATTCGTGTCACAGCAGGATATATCATCATTATACAAGCTTTGAAACTGAAAAAAATACCAGTCTATTCATAAGCATGTGTTTTAAGCTTGTCACGTAATAACGGGTCTTTCTTGAATGTGTTGATTTTGTGTGTATTTGACAAAGCGATTCGCTCAAGCTATGGGTACTGTCATCATTCAACAAATTAATAAAATAGAAAAAATGTTTGCAGACTTAATCATGACTGAAGACCTAGTGCAAATAAAATGTTTTGTGATTGTTTGTGACAAAATGCCTAAAACCTCGATTTATTCTGTCAGTTTTTGCGTCTTAACAAGATTTGGCGATGAATCAAGATGAAAAATATAAAAAAAAACTGTCAAAGAAATAACTTTTCGACTTCAAAATACTGTGGCCATTAGTGCGGTGTCAAAGTTATTGAAAGGCATTATAAGAAGGCTTTACTGTATAGTTTGACTGTCTAGAGTTACTGCTTAACTTGAACGTGAATAGAGTATCTAAGCACGAACAGTAATATAAAATACATTAATATAGTAGCATATGCACAACAATCAAATGTTGAAACAAAGTCACTGTCCCAATTCAAAGTTTAGTAATTGGTGCATTTGACAGAGGACCATGTGAGGTCTAGTGGACTAAAACTCTTTTCGCCTAGCGTAAACAATTTAGTCACATCCCAATGAAAGAATATTTGCCGAATTTCCAAAGTTTCTCTCCAGGTAATTGTATTCCCTCTGGCATCCAAGACCTTACCGTCTCGACATAAGAAACTTGACTGTGGCGTAAAATACCATCACTGCACTGCACTTCACTCAGTATCTTTGCAATTTGTTTAATATACGGTGCATAACTTGAAGTAAGGTCGCTATGGTGGGTATTGAAATATATGTTGTTGGAATGTTCAAATCAATTGTTATTGCAAAATATTGTGAATGTGCCTGAAATACAACTACAACTTTAAAGATTCATTTAATTTAAGGCAAAATAATGTTACCTTTTACTCGACGATGATTTTCATCGAATAAACTGTAGCCAAATTACTTAACTCCATATATATATATATATATATATATATATATATATATATATATATATATATATATATATATATATATATATGAATTGTAATTTGAACATGGATCATTATGTTTTTGTTCGATTTAGAAGATTTTCTTGCGATGCTACGGTGTACATAAATCAGCTTCATTATAAAAAAGGTATTAATATTATACTGTAAAGATAAAAATCAAGAACAAACATTCCAGTCCATGTTCAAATTATAATAACAAATCAGTACATATGCATGTGACATTTACTGAGATTTAAAGTGACAATTCCTAGTTGAAATGGCAAAGGATGCAAAAGAGAAAACTTAGACATTTGTACAAAAATATATCTAATTTACTTGATTTTAGTTCATTGTTTTATAACCAATTTGTTGTAGAGCCAAGAATTATCACAAGAGTCAAAGGCCTGGATATATATTTGACATCACATAGTTCTTTGTTCCTATCATTCTCAATTTTGATTTCACATGTGACAGAAGTAGCTAACTTGCCATTCATTAGCACCCGGTCTAATTTGGGAGTTGGGAGTCCACATGTTTTTACTTAAATTGCCAGTTTTTTAAAAGTTTTTACTTTCCTTTTGACTTGTGATTTCAACAGGGATCGGTATGTTTGTGTTTGATTTGAAGAGTTCTAATGATTCCGGTGCGAATAAACCGGATTCACGAAAAAGCAACATAGTGTGAAGCCTTGATTTTGTATATGACAGTTACTAATATTGAAAGTGATAATCGTTCCTCAGTTGAAATGACAAAAATTTAAAAGAAAAAACTTTGGCATTTGCGCAGAAAATATATTTCGATTTAATTTTATTTAGTGTTTTACAACCAATTTAATTTGTAGTAGCGCAGAATTATCAAAAAAGTTCAAAACATGTAAAATAAAAACAATAAAAAACCCACTTGCATATTATGTGTTATTATGTCAAAAACCAAAATTCACATCCCAGGTGATAGACACACTCTTATTTTCTTGAAAATCCATCACGTAATAGGACCATTTAGATGCATTTAAATTCGAAATGACTTGTCAGTTTATCCACATAAGGGCGATAAGACTGAAATAACTATCAGACGAACTCCGTTTGAATATTTTAGTTTCAGTAGAGAAGACATTTTAAAATAGTGGGAACATGATTAATGCAGTTGTTTTTGATTTTTATTCTAAATAAGTAAATCGAAATTTGCACTAGGCGACGGAAAAGAGAATTATAAATATAAAAATATACGTTAAAATACTTTGTATGATGTCTCTGTATCCAAAATTACCTTGAAGGTATATGACAGACCATAGTTCTATGTTTTATCTTTCACGCATGGCTAGCTAGCTATGTTACCATTCGTTAGCACCCGGTCTCATTTCCTCGATGGACGCCCAGTGTTTTACTTAATGTGCCAGTTTCCAAAGTTTTTACTTTGCTTTTTGGGATTGTGATATTATCAGGGGTGGGTATATTTGTGTTGGATGTGAAGAGATGCTGATAATTACGATGCAATAAATCAGCTTCATTAAAAGCAATATAGTTGGAAGCCTTGAGTTTTGGACATGGCAGTTACTAAAATTGAAAGTGATAATTGTTCCTCAGTTAGAATGACAAATAAGTGAAAGAAACATTTTTAATAAAAATATATTTTGATTTAATTTAACTCAGTTCTTCCTTTTTTACAGCCAATTTAAATGTTGTGACAGAGACGTAGCACAGACGTGAAAGGGCAAGTAAAGATCATATAAAAACAAGGAACATATTTCTATATAAATATATATTATCTGTTATAATGTCATTTAACCAAAATACACATCCCAAGTGATAGATAAACTATAACTTTGTTGAAAAACCATTATTTAATAGGGCCATTTAGATTCATTTAAATTTAAAACGTCAGGTTTTTAAACCACATAGGGACAATTGGACTAAAATAACAGTAGAAATTATTAACAGACGCAGAAATGTCAACATTCAAAGGTGGGAACATGATATTTATGTATTTGTTGTTTGAATATTATTACAAATAAGGAAAATACATATATATCACAAAAGTTGACAACAATGGGAATAATGATATATAATTATAAATTTATATCTATTATCTGTTACTATAGCAATAAACCAAATTACACATCCCAAATGAATATAAAACTTTAGACAGTTATTGCGTAAATGGTAATTACTTTCAACTTTATTTAAATTTAAAAGACTTGTCAGATTTTATGTTTTGGATGTAAAAGGGCAATACGATTAATGGTGCAATAAATGTTATATAAGCCCTTTCTACACAGATCCTTAAATCAGTCAACCATTTTTATTTTATTCTGATGCAGTATTCATTTCAGGATTCTTATAAAAACATGCATTTCATCGCAAATGCATTTTATGTTACCATTGACAAGTATGAAATTGGTTTTGTTAATTTCAAAGTTTTGCAGCAACACAATTCTGGATAATCATAGAATTGAAATTGGAATTGTTTTAGCCAATATAGTATTAAATTGATGGTTAATTTTTCATACGCCATCAGATGTGTCTTTCTCATCTTCAAAAGTTATTTCCTTTTTATCTATTTTATATGATCATTTTTCTAGTTACGAAAGAAAGTTCTAAATAATGTTCAATAAACGTCAACCATAGACAACAACGTAACCCAAATAGGTTTTTATTCGGTTTCATTGGAAATGTTAATCTAATTAGTCACATTGAACCTTCAATAAAGTACATTCTTTTGCAAGCGACTACACGTCCCCTAGCCTTGTAAATTAAAATTTATTTTAAGCAAAAACCTTAATTACATTGTTTAAATGCCCAGAAAACATCTTCAAAACTTTTCTGAAGACTTAACGCTACATTTAGCAGTAGATGCAGGACACTGAACTAGTTTTAATAGACCAAGTGTAATGTAAAAAACCGTTTGAGCTAATTTGTAAAGGCTTACTTCCAAAATGTTTGGTATCAGCTATTGAGCGGACAGAGATATTGCTTATTTGATGTATTTGTTAGTCATTTAACGTTATTTTTAATATACTCTTCTTCAGTCGATGTATTTCTTCTTAGTTCTGGCTATTATTGAAAGAATCGTATTGTGATAAATCAAAAATTACTAATCGATGTCCGAATCACAATCCAAAAGCCAAGTAAAAATCGAATATGACAAATTAGGATAAACACATTAACTTCCACAAGGGAAGTAAGGTCGGGTACTTCAGAAGGGTAAGCACCTTTGGTGTTGCTAGTTACACCCAGAGCACCGGCCTCACTTCCCTTGTGGAAGTTCACGTGTCTAATCTAACTTGTCAGTTCCAAAGTTTTTACTTTGCTTCTGGATTGTGATTCGGACATGGATTAGTATGTTTATTTTTGATTACACCCGTCACGTGTGTAATCAAAATGGAGTGAAAGGAACATGGAACTATGGGACGTCAAATATACCAAGGATAAAACTTTTTCCAATTACTTTTTTACAAGCCCAAGTAAGACCAATATCAAAGTATATATCCAAAAGAGTGTCGGGACTGAAAAACCAACTTAATTAGGAATTTTACACTAACAGGAAAAATAAAATATAGAAGTTTTAATTATCGCAAACTCTAATCAGATGGATTAACTGATTTTTATAGGATATGTATAAACACACATGTGACCTATATATAGCACAGACCTGTCGAAAGTTTAAAACTAAGCCAACGGAATGTTACCGAATCGGCAGGGCAGCTCATATCGGCTTCATATAAGCTATATCTCGATAAATACTAGGCAGCCATATCTCGACAACTTGGTGGTTCGACTCCTTTTCGTTGGCTCAATGTCAAACTTTCGACAGGTCTGTACTGTATCTATATCTGTATACAAGATAGTTGTTTTTATCTATTGATACCTATCGACCTGATGAAGTAGTATCTGATTTGATCATAAACAAATTATTCTATCATTTACACTTAATCATTTGTTTAAGGTAAGTCAGATCGATCACAGACTATATAGATACTATAGAACACTAGAAAAGTTCTTACTTTTATATTGAATGTTATACTTTAGAAATAAGTTATATTGGATTTTATATATATACTTATTGGTATACATATAAACTATTGCGTAAAGCCTGAAACTAAACGAATGTAATGGAATTAATTTTCATCAACACTATAAGTAATGTAGGTTTCTCTGGTATAAACAACTTCAAATTAATATCTGAAGCGAGAAATAGTTGGCCGTTAAGATCGATATGTACAAGGATTGCAAGCATAGAACCTCTCATAACTTGTATAAATGAATCTTAAGAGAAAACTCCTAGTATGGAATTAAACCTTTAAATATTTAAGCATTGGAGTGAAAAACACGAGTTTGTTAACTGTAGATGGTTCTGCGCACACGTATATGCACTGATTGGTCAAGTACTTTCACTCCGTCATAGATTTCAGGACTCAAGCAGAGACGCCAAATCAATGTTTCCACATTTACTTCGTTAAACTAACCCTTTGGTATAAAGCTGGCTATCGACTTAATTTGCTTTTGACACGTTTCATTCTCTCTGAATTATTTTTCCATGTTTATCTTGTTAATGAATTTAGACCTAATATCACATCGTATAACATTTTTGTGAGATGAAAATTTGGAACTGGGAATTTTAATCAAATTGAAAAGAGCCAATTTAGTTGGAAACAAAAAGAGGTAAGTCCACCGTTTTATAATATCATTTTAATCTATAGTTTTGTATATTTTTATCGCAATCATCTATAGTCATCAAGTTTCAATGAGCACGATTTTAAGTGTTACCAACTTTCATTTTTACTTTTATTTAAAAAGAAATATTATCACTTTGATGGTTTGGTACATTGTCTTATCTGTAGCTGTTTCTTGCCATTCAAAGGTTGTCTTATTGTCTTATTTGTTCTATTCCTTATTCGTTTTAGTCTAACGTTCTCCTAACAATTTTGTTTAGAGCGTTATTTGAATATGCTCTTGCCATTTTAATTCGATAGCCCGAGAAATGTTAGAAATGTTTATACATATTTCATTAAAACAACTTAAAATTACAAAAATGCTTCTCTGCAAGAATTGCAGAGCGTTTGAATTTATCTCAGTTTTATTTTTTTGTAACTTTTCAAGTAATGAGTTGCATTTACGAAACTAAAGAAGGCGAACCTTATAATAAGAAACCGTTCTATTTAGCGTTGATTAGAAGAGACTGGTCTATTTACGCAGTGGTCGCAATTACCTATATATTTATCCTCTTAATGAAGTAAATAATATAATTATCCTCAGAGGGTGGTTCTGTGTTAGCCAATAAATAATTTAGTTACGAACAATAATACGTTAGAATTCGGTGAATAATTACACAATAACACAGGTAAATATTTCTTTTTCCAGTTGAAAAGGTCGGCATTCACTTTGAAGGTTTAAGATCTATAATCCTCTTACGGTCTAATTGGAAATCAATCTCAGAACCATATATAGTAGTATAGTTTATTGACACTAAGCTTATAAATGAATTTCCAAATATATGATATGTAGATTTAATAAGATTTTAAATGGTAAACGTAAATATTTCAAAAGTGCAAATTTATCTAAACTGGCCGGTTACGGATTTGAGGCCTGAGACTGAGAAAGCAAAAGATCTGAATTGCAAAAAGCCAAAGATACAAATTTATAAAATGGAATACTAAAGAAATAATAGAATGACCTGCATTTACCTAATTCCTTTACCAAGTGTGTTAAAAATCTGAATACGGACTTATTGGCTCAAATTATGAAAATGGAGTAGCTGGAATGCAATCTGTTGCATGGCATAAAATATGTAAAATCTCACAAAGTCATTGTAGGTTTTTTGACATTAGACTAAAATTAATACAAGCCGTGTAAAATGATGGAGAATTAAAGTCTATTTTGCTGTAAATTTCCATGTCTCCCAACTTTAACGGAGCGAACCCTGTAAAAGTAAAGACTGGGAAATGGTTATTTTGTCAAAAACGAACAATTATACTGTATAATGCTTATACATTGCTGTGGTTTTATTTTCATTTTATTTGCACCCCAGTGTATACCCGCGAAAATAAAACAGCATTCTAAGGCAATCAATAATGTTTCTCGAGAAAATCGCTAAAATATGTCACCGCGAATACATTAGTCATCGTCAAACCGCAAAAAATTGACACCATGAAAATAAAGCAATATACAGTACTTGGAGCAAACATAATTATTTGAATCATTACAACAATAACTCCAATTTTGGAGAGAAGTAGTGTTGAAACTAGGCGACGGTAATTATAAAAGTTACCAACTGTGATTCAGAGGCGAAATATCTAGAAATAGTTTCTGGCAGTGCCAAGTACGTATTGGCATTGCTATTATGATAATAGTTATTTAAAGACCGTTAATTAATTTTAACAGGTTCCCTAAGTTTAGTACATCAACCACAAACGATAATATATGACGGGATTTCCGACGACACAATGTTACCGAAATATATGTAAGTCATGTTTTAATATAAAAATAGTCCTTTTTATGCCTTTATTGTTTTATAAGAGATTTGTAATTGAAAAGAATATGCATGTACTTGAAAACAGTCAATAAAAGCAAAACACATCTCTATACCAAAAAATTAAGGAAACAAGATAAGGAAAGACAACTGCATATAGGGGTAAATGATAATTTACAAGAAGAGGCGTCTTTTTGTAGCGTTATATTTACATGACACTCTTGATTCACGTCGGAAATTTATCACAAAATATTTTAAATTGGACATATGATACAAAGCTAAGACAGAAACCGGTCCATGTCCAAACTACAACCCCAAAGCATAGTAAAAACTTTGAAAACGGGTAAAGAAATTAAACAAGTTAAATAAATGGAGTGAGGCCGGATTTTCCGGAAGGATAATAATCATCATATTCTCTAACTAGCTTTACCCTCTATGCTTAAATACAACATTGAGAATAAAAGCAACATGGGACTATGGGACGTCAAATATATTCAGGGTCATTTTGGATGCAGAGATACCATACGTACAAAATGTAGCAACACCAATGTGATGAAAGCCATTAACATATTTTGTGGATCTTGATTAGCCTGAGCTTGCAATATCCCCGAGACAACAATGTATTCAAATTATTATATACTAAGACAATAAGAGAGGAATTTTCGCTGAAGGTATGTGATGATATTTTGATCAACGATAGCACTGATCAACCAATGAATGGATCATGTAGAATATGCTGATGTTATAAATTACAGAACGCCATATTGTATCATCTGTTATAGATGGTCATTCTACATATTTTATCATATTAACGGGCTGACATAGAGTGTTTGTTACAGAAACTGGAAACAAATTAATACCAACTTGACCCAGGCTCTGATGATTTGTTTACAAACTACATTGTTATCGTCTACATTTCATATAAAGTAATGTCTGGCGATCGGCGGTATCGTAAATTGATGAATAGCAAAACTATATTCCAGAACATCAATATACTAAGTATAAATACTATGATAATGTCAAATGCACTTAGACGAGAACGTTTACACGCAGACATGTACCCAATGTAGACTTTTATCAAAGTAAAAATTGACAATGGCCTCATAGCTATGAACCATTTAAGGTTTCAGATGCAATATAAAATATAGGCACACATAGACACAATATGTCAAATGCAGTTCAACTGCACTTACACATATCCGTATACCATTAAAATGCGTTGTTTAAATAACAACCGACTGCTTTTAGCAAATAACCAATTTTAAATTTAAATATTCTAGGAAATAGCTGAAATGAAACTGTAGCGCACTAACATTACCACATTTAATACACAGCCTTGTACCTGTAACCATGTTACATATTTATAAAATGTATAGTACATTCATGAATGAAACCTTTCGAATTGCATGTCAATTAGGATTCAACATTCATGGACATAGCTAATATGCAATAGATAATTACGTGGTGGGTGCCAGTATTGGTCGGAAACGGAACCGGTAAATACTTGAAAAAATTATTATGTCAAAAGCATTTTCTTGACGTGGAGATGTTTAAAGAAATGTATGGATCTTTAAACTTTCATTACAGTAAGAACGAAAGAGTTACTGTTTCAATAATGTTCAATCGTAATATCACAAATTCGCATAGCGAATTTAAACTTTGTGTACTCCCACTCCCACAAATTAAGAAATTGAGAAGATTTATGTATGAATATTTTATTGCATTCTTTAAATATTATTTTAAATATATTTTTATTACAGTTAAAATACGTGCCATTTGGACTCAAATACAATTTTAACATGCAGATAAAATATCAAACACTGGTAGTCATGTTTCTGACAGCCATGTCACTTTCTGTATTCTTTCATTTCAGTAAAATGAAACCTTTTACTCGTAGTGCGAATAAATTGCAATACAATATGTAGGAACACGATACACGTATATAAACTTATCAAGTAACATATGTCGTCATGTACCTATAATCGTTTCCATTTCAGTGTCATTAAGTATCCGTTTGACTGGTATATCTTCTCTGAATGCAGCTGCATTTTATTAACCTTTTATTGATACTTTTCCTCTAAATGTAGCTACATTTAATTAATGTATTTCTTAAGTTGCATTGCTATTTTAGCTAGATGTTAAGGAGTATATATAGGTAATTAATTAAACTGTCAATATACGTGTCAATCAATAAATCTAGATATACATACAATCCACATAAATACCTCGTACTTACTCAGTGTCGCGTTTTTACATAAAATCAACGTTCATTTCCGGATCCTAAAATACCAAATCGCTTTCTAACCGAATTGTTCGTCTATAACCCGGAAGCAGTGTAGTCTTGAGTCTAAAGTGGGCTTACAGATACAGATCCTCTCCAAGCCTAGGCGTAAGAAAGTTTTTGTTTACTTTGGGAAGTTAGGCACTCTGGTATAATTCATCATGACAGCGCTAACCGACTCGAAAGAAACGAAACAAAAAACTGTTGTTCTAATTTGGAATCAGGTTTAGCAATTTGTTACATCTGTAACGAACAGCGACAGCAAATTCCTTTATAAATTTGAAATTCCATGACTGGAAGTTACAACATCACAAAGTCACAATTTTAATCTTTCTATAGTAGCATATTAATTATATTTAACACTTAACTTTCATTCAATTATTGTTGAAATGTTCAGAAATAAACGTTCATTTTCTAATGCGTTAATGAAATACTCGAATAAATTGTACATAATTATTGTTATTACTAAACTTGAGATCCATGTTATTTTTTATCTTAGAACATCACTTACTTAAATGAAAGAACAACGTATTTTGAAAGCATATACGTGTTGAACCTAATTCAATCTTAATGGGATATACATTCCGCCTTCATTAAAAATTGTACGCCTTGGTCAAGATATTGTCTTTATTTGAGTAAGAAAAGACATGCTTGTAATCAATTTTGTTTGAGTCTACATGGTAAACTATATGAATGAGATTAAGAAATATATAGCTAAAATTCGAATAGGACTATAGCCAATGTAACCATGCATCAACACAAAAAAATAAACACAAAAATAGAGGAAGGAAATATGTAAATGACCTCAGCGATAACAATTTCAACCAAGAACATTCCACAAGAGACCAAATTGTCAAAATAAGAAGAGACAAATACACACTGACACCACGGATTTTAAAAATCAGAACTTTTGATGGAATGGCATCTAATGGCAGAATGATATCAAGTGAAATGATCAAATGTTAAATGTTTAATGAATTATAATGAATTATAAATAATCGAAATAATCATTAGCATATGTATAATGCAGAATTATAAAACTGATGTACCTTTAACACCGAACGTTGCACCAAATCGATGATTTCTGTAATGTTTCATCATCATCATCATCATCTTTTCTTCTTATTCTTCTTCTTTAACACCAATTGATTGAAGACCTGTCACCTATATTACCTTCAGTTTTTTTTCTCATACGCTGACTGATAAAGCTTTTCAGGAAATCCTTAAAGTTGTATGTTGTTGGTGAACCCTGATTACTGTCTCAAACCTCTACAAGGAATGTTCCTTTAGTGCCTTGTCAAAGTATAATTCAAAGGTATTGTTTACGGTGAAATATATGATTTTTTTCCTATATGGAATTAAATAAAAAAATTTAGTTAAGTGTTTGCATATACATTCTCATAAAATATTATGCAGGGCCCACAGGGTTGCTGCTTCACTTTTAGCAAAATAAAGCTGATATTTGGTTTTAAATGTGCGTTTGAGGGACCAGGTAGAATAAGTAGGTGTCAATGACCTTCAAAGTTGAGGGGAATTCAATCGATAGTCTTCTTTTATTGTTTCATTCGTTTTAGATGTTTTGTGACCCAGTTCGTTTTAAGCTACAAGTTATTACAGCTGAACCCGTCATTAAAGGCTATTTCTATACAAGGACAACTTGCTTTTAAAGGTCTAAATTTGTTTCATCTCAATTGTTCTATATTCATTATTTGAAACTCAACATAAGGGTCACCTGCTCATAAAGGCCACTTTATTCCATCCGCTGTGTGCCTTTTTAGATAAGGTTAACAGTATATTTCCTTTAAAACAATTACAATCGAGTGATGTTTTAGTTGACGCATCACATCTTTCATTTTAAATGAATGAGGGTTTTTTCTTTTTCGCTTTAATTAACACACATTCCTATTAAAGGTTGACAAACCAATATATTACATGTACGTAACCATTAGTGCACCTGTACTTAGGTTATATGTATATATTGTATAATCAAGTAAACGGTCACATCAATATGTCAATCAATAGATCTTGGTATTTTAATCAAACATATTTGTTCGTTCGGTTTTATATAATTCTAAACGATGCATTAAATTCGGAATCGGGAAATATTCCAAGAAAAATAATTTAAGTAATGATGTATGATTTTTTCTTCACTTTGTGATGCTATTGTCGCGCAATATACACATATATACGGTACGGCTACGTTGAAAGTTAAACATCAAGCTAACGGATTTGTGGCGAATTAGCAGCGGATCTCGTGACCTCGTTAACTGTATATCTCGAATCTTCTCAACAACTGTCATCTATCTATCGGCAGCTGTTTGGCCACTAGGTATCTACACCTTGGCCACATGGCAGCCGAGTTTCGACTTATTTACACTATCAATAAGTCTATATTGAAACACATTTCTTACAAAAATCAAGTACAAATGGTATTTCCTTTGTCATTATATAAAATGTATTCAACGGAATAAACAGAGACATATACGTATGTCTGAGTTAGTAATTGATAAATAATCTTATATAATATTCAGTCGATAAGCGTGTTGAATCAATTTGATGTAACGATAAAAAATATATTCAGAGCATGAAATAAAATTTCTTTGTAATATCAGTGTATACTACGAGAAAATAAATGTTTTTGACAGAGAAACTGTGTTTCGCAAAATTCTTGTTTGATAATGGACATGATGTCGGAAGCACACGTTGGTTATAACACACGTAAGATTATGTCATTTATTTTTACAACAAAGAGATTACTTTAGTAACCAAGGGAATTATGGTTATATTACATAAGTATTGTCTTTTGATGACGACCTCGGGGGATATTGAATATAACTTTTGTTTGATCCCTATATCAGATATACACTCGTAAAAAGACAATATCTGTTTCACTATTTGTATATGTTTTATTAGTTTTGTTTGTAAAATTGTGATGTCTGAGTCTTGTCAAATGCAACCTTCGTCAATTTTCGTAAACTCCATAACCCCACGTTAGTCTGATTTCTATAATAATAATAATATAATCATCATCATCATTATCGGGTCTTTATCACCTGGCCTACTTCCCCGGTGAAAGTTCCCATGTTTAACATACCTTATCAGTTTTCGAAGTTTTTACTTTGCTTATGTATTGTGATTCGGACATAGAATAATATATTTGTTTTGATCACTAACATGAGGAAGAGAACGGACGCCCAGTGTTGTACTCGTTTATAATAATGGTCCTGATGATAGCTATGGAAAGGACTGTATTGAAAAAAAGTTCACTGAATTCGTTGCTTTGCATTATTCAACGTGTCCACAAAGTAACTTATAATGACAAAGAACATTGTTTTATTATATGACATTATATTACGTTATATCTTAAAGCGTTTTGGATGTCGATATTGCATGTTGGGCTTTGAAGAGATAATATACAAAGTAAAAATACATGCCAAAATTCTTTGATCAACTTACTTATAGGTAATCTATAGTTATTTGTTACTTTGGTAGATTTTTAACAAAATCTCTGAACTTCAATCTGATTTAGATTGCAACCTAAAGATCTATGTTAATTTACTTCTGAGTTTTCAGTTTCACACATTGTAGTGTAGCTAGATAAACATGAAGTGCTTACCCTTCCGGAGCACCACTGCTAAACTTTCCTGGTGGAAGTTCGTGTGTTTTACCTAATTTGCCAGTTTTTAAAGGTTTTTTCTTTGCTTTTACATTGTGATTTGGACACTGATTGGTATGTTTGTTTTTATTAAACACCGTTTGTAGCTGGGCTACTATGTTCCCTTTGTGTACGTAAAACCTAGTTTCTGTAGGAATCAAAGTAACATTCAAAGCCCCTTATTCATACATTATAACGACATATAATTATGGCACGACGACAATGTCAAACGTATTGTACAAAAGCAATAATTTGACTGTTAATTACACTTTGCTATAAATAGATAAGAGAAATGTTGAATCGGTTTATTACAACGATTACATTATCGTCAATAGCAGCTGTTTTTGACATGCTTACATGACGTCATGGAAACGCCCGAAGAATGAAAATTAACGCGAAACGGTAACACATTTTAAATAATTTCAGCAACTGTCAGTGAAAAAATCGATGTCTTTTCGTCTTAAATCAAAATGTGAAATCGGCTTTGTTATTTCGTTGCCTGAAAATCTTCTGTATACAGGGTACATAGATACTTTATGTGTTTTCATTACTTTGGTTTTACCTGATTAAAAAAATTGCATGTTTTCAGAGAATCAAAAACAAACATACTAATACATGTACAAACCACTATCTAGAAGCAATATTAAAATTTGAAACCGACAAATTAGGTTAAACTTCAGGTAAGTGAGGTCAGGTGCTCCGGAAGGTTCAGCACCTCTTGTTTAGCTAGCTACACCCGCCACCTGTGTAACATCGGTTTTAGTAAGAATGATGATAACCTTGCAACAATTATCCCTTAAAACGTTTCAGGAATGAAGGTGGCGTAAACTTTTAATGTTTTAAACATTCCAAAGATACAGTATCAATTCAATATGTAATAGAATATGCATTTGTTGCATGAAATGTTTACTGTGATCAATATGGGAAAATGAAATCAATTGTTGCGGTGTTATCGCAAATTTGCACAAAGTATAAAGCCCTTGTTGTGTAATTCAGCATATACATTACCTTCACTAAAACACATTACGGCATCAGATGGAAGGTTCAAATAAAGAAAGCTATCTTTTTTTCATCACGTGGTTTTGTAAATATTTTTGGTGATTTCTATTTATATAGAACTAGCGCCCTACATTGAATACAATTAGAAGGCTGGCATAGGAAAGTTAACTATCAATTCTATTCATTACATTAGTTTAGAAATAGTTTTGATGTTTTGTTAAAACTAAGCTATTCGCAATACATTGAGCAAGAAAGCAACGGCACAAAAACTAATCTAAAACATATTTTTATTCACCACTTTGGTTTAAAAAAGTTTTGTGAGGATTTTGTTAATACAAAAATAGTCCTACTTTGAATACATTGAGAAATAGAAGACCGACAAAAACGTTTTTTAAACCACATTAACGCTTATCATTAGGTTAGATTATGCAAACAGGAGCATGACTAAAACATTCTGAATAAATGTTATAGTAGAAAGGATATATTTATATTTATCTATAGCTATGATCACAGTGTTGAATTCGTAATAATTAGAACCTCATGATAATTTGGAAAAAGCAAAACAAACATGCATTCATCATTGCAGCATTGTACTTTATCCAAGAATAATATATATATCCAAGAGCAGTTTGTGTGCACATATGCTCCTTGGGGACTTAATTTCTATTGCAATGTGTAAGCACATGTCATGCAGATCAGATACAGAATTGAGAAGTATTAATTTATTTTTTTTTTAAAGAAGGATTAAAGGCTTTTCTATAATTAAACTTAAAGCAGACATTCATAAAGTGTCAAACACACACAATCCAACAACACATGGTTATGTATTGAAATTTGCGTTTTATTTGATTTGATTTCGCTTTCATGTAACTAATATATAACATATAGCGAACTATTCCAAGAGGATAGTTTCTTTAAATCGTGAATTAATGTGTTATAGCAAACAGTTAGTACAGACGTACAGAAGATCCTTTTTTAATCAATGCATTTAAAAAGCAAACATACAAATCCTTGTCAAAATTACAATCCCAAATAGTAAAAAATATGAAACTGGCAAATTAAGTTGTACACATAAACTAAGGACGGTGGTCCGGAAGGGTAAGCACCCCTACACCCACCACGTGTGCAATTAAAATTGAGTCTGAAAGGACATGGAAACTATGCAACATCAAATATACCCAGGGTACTTTTGGATATAGAACCATCATAATTATCAACAATATTTTGGTGACGGTCGTAAAACATTTTGAAGAAAGCGCATACTTGTATTTCAGTCAGTACAGAATAATTTCGAAAACAAACAGAAATAAAAAACGCAATCTTACCACACATTTATTCCGTTTCTATCATTCAAGATTAATACTAATAATGCGATTATTATGCATATAAATTAAACATCCTTGTGAATACAAATGTGTCATATAAATGATGTATATAGCAATCATTATATAATAATACAATAAGAATTGCCAACATAAACCGCTCTTGTACGTAAAAACCCTTATGATCAATGAAAACCCCGATTATTACCACATCGTTCAGTACTGACATCTATACTGTATAACCATGATACACAATTTATGTTTTTATCATAAGAACACCAACATAAATCAACAAAAGCAGCCATTCTATTAATCAAAATACCAGATGACCATAAACAAACAATGAAATATGACGCAAGACATTTCAAACATAAGTAAGTAATTTACTGTTTTATATATCATCAAAAGCCTACTCATTGAACTTAGTATTATAGGATTTTATTTTGTAATTTGAACTTTAAAATCACTTCGATTTCAATACTTATATCGGTGATGGATTCAAACATTATTTAAAAATATATGCAAATGGTAATATGAGTTCTAACAACCAATCCTTATCATGTATCATGTATCACAGAAATATGTATGATATTTTTAATGAAGCTTGATTTATCGGCCAGCGTCAATTATTATGACGTCAAGCAGAAAGATTGAATTTATATATATATCACAGCCAGTTTCATGCCAGTATCATTTTTAACACGATTTACATGAAAAATGGTGTTGATACAGCTTTATACCGACTAAACGTATTACATAATAAGCAATAGTATCAGTACCTGTTTGCAATTTGTTATTCCTTTCTTATGCTGGATATATTTGACATCCCATAGTTCCACGTTCCTTTTATTCTGAGTATTGATTTCGCATGTGATGCGGTTTGTGTAGCTAGTTACACAGAGAATCCACCCTCACTTTCCTGGAGGAGGTTCATGTCTTTATCTTAGTTTGCTAATTTCAAAAGTTTTTACTTTGCTTTTGGAATGTAATTTGGATATATATCGATGTGTCTGTGGTTGTTTTCTTTCTTTTGTATCAATGCAGTTTTCTTGTTGTCGTATGGTTTTAATGACATATTTTTTTGGAAGAAAACCGATAAAACATACACTTGACAAACGAACACAAAACGATAAAAGTTATTAAACAACAGGCAAACAATGTAAGAAAACTCAAATGCATTCGTTTATAAAAATATTCCTACCTTGGGCGAGCAGTGGAGTTTATTTCAAATGGCGATTTTATAACTTAAAGTCTATTGTACTTCGTGATACTTTCCTATCATTACCGCCTTAGAAGTTGCAAAAGTATATATATTTACAAAAACAATCCAGAATATTTTCAAACCCTTTTTGGAACCTTAGAAAAAAAGGCAAATAAATCGTCTTTGTAAATCTGTTCTAGTGAAAAGAAGCTGTGAGAATCGCTTATTATACTTATACTGTCAATTTGTACAGCAAATAGGTTTAACAATGTTACAATTTATTCACGTGACATAACTACCCACTTAGTGTTATTAAGGCGGTCCGAAAATAAGAAAGTCCTACCGTCCACCAGTTTATTCAGTTTCAAAACACTGTCCAATTCTTTATTACCAAATCTTCTTAAATAACACATTACTGAGTGCAGAACAATTACGAGTTTTTAAAAAATTCTTTTTACCACAAATGCATTATCCCTTAAGAACCTTGTCGATTGTGTGATGTTAGCTATCAACGTGATGCAGGGATAGAAATTCCATAACTACGTTGTCCATTATCACCTAAAGCTTTTCAGAACGTTAGGAAATCTTGATAAATTGACATTCGGATTTTCTTATTTGATTCCAGTAATTGAGATATAATTTATATAGAGAATCATGACATTCTGGCATGGAAACTGAAAGGTTTGTTTATTTAAAGAAGATTTTGGTATAATAAAGTTTGCAAATTGTTATCCAGTCGTGACTTTTATCGTATTTGTATTGTCCATTTATGTGAAGTGAAAGAGCTTGATAATAAAAAGAAATACCAGTACAAAAGTCGGCAGTTATCTATGTTGTGATGCTTTATAGAGTGATGTGTAGCTGTCAGTGCTGTTGTATAAAGGCGTTAAGGAATTAATTAAATAAACGTAACTTTATTTTGCTCAGCTATACCGAACCAAAGTTGGTTAGCACTTTAAGATTCATTTCTGATCAATGTAAAAACAGAGACTTTGTTATCTGTCCGCCTTGATCTGATCATTGATAATTTGCAAGTGTTCTTGGTGCTATTTGAATGATCAGCATTGAATACTAAAAGAGATATGAGGACTGATATGGCACAAGATCATTATTCGTGGGTTAAAACAAGTTTGAGTGTCATCATTTTTCTATTTTAATAGTATAACTCTAAAAGACTGAGATTCTGAGAAACGTATATCAAAACAAACATACCAGTCCGTGTTCAAATTTAAAAAGTAAAGTAAAAATTGAAACTTTAAAAAATCATTTAATCTGAGGACCATTTTGTCTAACGTGTGTGTTAGCGTCAGAGGTGCCCAATACTACTGATGATCTAAATATGCTTTGATGTCTCTATCCAAAAGTACCCTGGATATTTTTGACGGCCAATAGTGCCAATAGTTTTAATAACACATACGACGGGTATAGCTAGGTAAACAGGAGATGCTTAACCCTCCGGAGCACTCAAACTCACTTCCCTGGTGAACGTTCGCGTGTTTAATCAAATTTGCCAAAGTTTTTACTTTGCTTTTGGATTGTAGATTTGACATTGATTGGTATATTTGTTTTAGATTAATTGTTGTTTTTTGTTCTTTTGTCAATTGTGAAAGATTTTTCTTTTTGTGTTTTATTTTGGATTCTGGAATCATAAAAATAAGCTGCCGTGAATGAGTTGGTCTTCGTGTGTTAAGGGACCAATAATGATAGTAGTTCCATTAATAAAAGCCATCTAAATCCATACCATACCATTTAGTCATTTACTCTAATTGTATTGAGCATTCTAAACGTGTATCTTGGTTTTAGTTAAATTGCATTCAATGTTTTCCACAAGTCTATTACACCGACATGTTTTTCAGTAATCATAGATCCCAATTAAACAGAGCAGTACTAACACGTCAATTGAATCGGCTCTTAAATGTTAATCATTACTAAAGAGTACTTTAATATCGTCTTCCTTTAAACAGAGAGTTGCTTGCAGACAAAGAGATAATTGCTTTTCTGAAGTACTACGTCTCGCCACGACTCCTCCAGGTCAAGTAACTCGCTTTAGTGTTGTTTTTTGTTTCGTGATAACCGATGTAATGTTCAAGGGTTATATTTATTAGTTCTTGTTAAGGTAAGAGTAAGCATATAAAATAGTCAAGCAGAATAATTTATGACTTAATTACATTTTAAATATCCTGAACAATGTCCAGATTTATTGCAAGTGTGCGTTCATATATTAAACCTTAGTTTTACAAACTGTAAAGATAACGTACATATGGTTTTCCAGCTAGATTAAATATCATTTATATTTGTTCATTTAAAAAGATGTTGGTTTACCAATTTTGTTCAAAGCATTACTGATGAGGAATTGTATTTCGAAACGACCGCCTAATGCTTAAAATTAATACAGTTATAATATTTTATTCAATACTGTGAAATCATTAATTTTCGTGGTGGCCCTATTTTCTTTGTTTTCGTGGACACCTCGAAATAGTTTAATATATGTTTATAACAACTTACCTTTTTGACGATATGAGTAAAATACCGTTTATTTACATACTGTAGGAACCACTGTGACTGTGACAGTGAAATACTCTTTATATCTATAGAAAATCAAATAAATTTGAATAAAGATCGATATATTTCACTTACTTGTACCTAGTCGTAACAGGAAATCTGTATGCGCATCCGTGATTAGCCCAAAATATATCTGCATAGGATAAAACGTTGGTGCTATGGGGATTTAACATGTTGAAAAACCATGCAAATGGCGGATTCTGTTGCGCATATGACGTAAAATGTCACCAAGGACATCACTTCCGGTGTAAACATCGTCATTTTCGCATGTGTAAAATCCCCATACCGCGAGCATTTTCCTTTCTACAGACATACTTCATGACAATCGCGGATGCGCATGCAGATTTCCTATTAAGACTAGGCAAAAGTAAGTGAAAAATATAAAACTTTATTCAAATTTATTTGATTTTCTATGGATATAAAGAGAATTTCACTGTCACAGCCACAGTGGTTTCTACAGAAGATATGTCACAATTATTCTACTAAATTTTAATATTTTTTAAAGTCCAATGCGACTTAACTAGCCGACATTAAAATATTTTCATAATCTGACTCAAATTTTCTAGGCATTTTACAAGGACAGCTAACCTAATTAAATATTTATTGTCAATTGGTTGTTTTCGATAGTCTCGCATGTATTAGTCTTTCTTTGTCGATTTCATATCTTTGTGCGTCATCATATATACAGTAATAACTAATGACGTTTAACAACAGCAATATGTACAATTTGCTTTCCACTAGCTATAGGGTTTTTGCTATTTGGCCTGACTCTGTTACTCCTACACCACTATCGTCATTGTTTTAGAGTACCTCAGAGACGAGTGTTGCTCGTAAGGAGATAATTGTTTTCTGAAGCACCTGAATTCACCACTACTACTACTTGAGGTTAAGTGTATCCCTTAAGCTCTGTTCATGTTTATTGTTAACCAATATTGCGGTACAGGGATTGGTGCCTTGTTCTATAATTTAAACGCAAAGTCAGAAGTAATTATATGATCAAAAACAAACATACTAATCCATTTCCGAATGACAATCCAGAAGCAAAGTAAAAACTTTGGAACTGACAAGTTAGGTAAGACACGTGAACTTCCACCAGGGAAGTGAGGCCTGGTGCTCCGGAAGGGTAAGCACCTCCTGTTTAGCTAGCTACACCTGCCACGTGTGTAATTTAGGGTTGGTTTGAAAAGGTGATTCGTTCCAATGACCTGCTATAATTTTAGTCATACTTATTCCAATATTTTGTATATTTCAGAAATTTTAATTGGGATATAAATTGTTGATTTATTTTTTTCAATTTTTATTTTCAAGACATATTTATCCCTTTTAAGAATATTTTATGTTTATTAGAGGGGTTGCAATTGCTTATGTATAAAATAGGTACAAGGTAACAAAATGAGAGCTATTCGTGGTTCCTGATGGCGAAGTACATTTAGTATCGTAGTTTCATTAATTCGCGCATCGTACTACCGATTGTCCTATTACGAACATAACGGGATTTCTTTCTTTCCATCTGCGATGGTCGTATTTTCACATTCATCCCAGTTGCGCTGATGTTTGACATTTTTATGGCAAAAATTGCTGATGAACATTTTTCTCTCTACTAGCCATGGAAATAGAAGCTACTACAAATGACATAGAAAGAAAATAATAACTACTACACTACCATATATTAGTAAAGGATGATACAAAATTACAGTTTGAAGCACAGAGTATTATGTCTAGAGGTCGTTGATTTCTCGAAAGAAGAACTTTTCTGGTGTTATAAAAAACTATTGATAACGTCTCGAGAGGCAGACCTCTAATGGACATGAGAATCAAAGATCAAGCAATAATTCTATAATGGACATAAATAGCAAACATTTCCGAGACTAATAAAATCTAATCGTCTAGATGATTTGATGGGTTATGTTTCATTAACATACTTTTAACTAAAGACAGAAAGTCATTCATATAAACATTTAACACTCGTATAATAAGCAATTATTGCATACATTGCAATATTCTTGGAAGCATTTATTACAGTTTTTGACATAAAATTGATGATTAAAATATAGAAACATTTGTACAAGTTGTTAAATTTATGACAAAATCGTCATCTTAATAATGATATGATATTCCTTTATGGCATAGAAAACAGACATTAAGATTTCAAGATCAGATCTCACATGGTTGTAATATGTTTAACAGAGAATAAGAATTGTGGTTTTATTACATGCTTGTTATTTAAGCAATAAAAGGTCGAGATGTAAAATCATAAAAGAACAATAGAAAATAAGCAGAATTATATCAAACGCTAAACAATACTCTTGTTTTTACGTTTTACAATATTTTTTTATTAAATTGTTTTAGAATTTTTACAAAAATATGAGATAGACAACGACAACATTCATACTTTTCATACATGAAAACTTTGTACAAATGTCTGCAAAAACAGTACAATAAAGATAAATACAATGACATCAATGAAGCATAAACTATCATATTAATAAACAGTCAAGTTACAGTAAAGTAGTACATAACACGTATTCTGGTGATCTTTGAATATTTAATCTATCTAGTTTTTAAAAAGTGTCGCATATTATTCTATTTTAGAGTAAAAACATTACAATAATTATTGATGTATGAAATGGTTGAAGAAATAGGAGGTATAATTCTAGACGTTCAATAAAACTATTCATTGTTCTTTCGTTATACAATCGTCTTTATTGGCAATCGTTCAATGTTTTGTCTATAACCAGGTAAACTCTATACACTCATTCGCATGACCAGTCGAAAAATCTTAAAAAACAAGATCATAAACAATACAAAAGTGATAAAGCACATTGCCCCTTGACGAAGATACACCATTTTTGTCTGTAAGAATGTAGATTAATTTAACCTATGTGTAGCACCTTTGTCCCAAAGGAACAATCTGAAGTGTGTTTTCTAATTTAGGCAGTTTATCTTGGGAGGACTTGGGAAAAACAACCCAATACTCCCAAGATATCATTTTGGAATTTATTTGAATTTTAACAGTTCGTGTAACAAGCTGTCAGAAAGTAAGTACGCTTTTTGGCATGAACCGATAAGTCAAGATACTTGAAACGTGCTGAATTCTTTTTCTATGTTATTAAAGATTTATCTATTATTTTCGTTTCCATAAATCTATGTGGGCACTTAAATCTGATCGAGAGAACATCAAAACATACATAATCTCCCAACCTTGAACAAAAAGTTGAAAACACAAGGATAACGTGCAACAGGCAAACTAAAACACGACAAAGTACAAGGTAAGGTGATTTCAGTTATATGACCAGTGTAAATTTGTAATTTGTTGGTGTCAAAACAGTTGTTTTGATAAGAAACACTGTTAAAAATCACCAAGCAACAATACGTCTACAGATGGTTACGTTTGTTTTTGACGTTAAATTGCACAATAAATTTAAACAGAAGGTGCTTACCCTTCCGCAGCATCCGGCCTCACTTCCCTGATGAAAGTTCACGTGTCTGACCTAACTTGTCAGTTTCAACGTTTTGACTTTGCTTCTGGATTGTGATACGGACATGGATTTTGTAAAAAAAAATAAATTTATGAAATAAACCAGAATTGAAAGTGTCTTGCAAGAGATTAGATTTTAGACATTCGTAAGACATCGATTAATTTATAGCATAAACTTGAGAAGTGATATGTAACATACCAGTATCAATTGGTGTAATTACTGTCAGATGTAATTTCTTTTGACATTAATTAATGTATCTATAACTTTAAATAGGAAGAGAGTTCGTTTTACTTTACAATTTACATATATTATTCATTCAACATATACATACACTTCGAGAAAGTCTGGAAACATGATTGAAAGATTATTTGTGTTCAAGGTCATAACCAATTTGTATTTTATTTGTTTTTAACTCATGAACCGAACTTAAACATGGCCATTAAATATCATGTTAAATATTTATTCATTAATGTTTTCAATATCCAGACTAACAACATAGAATAGACTAAAAAACAACAACAAAAACACAAATACGACGTGTGTTTGATTGATACGTTTTACAATTCAAATATTCCAACGAAGACTTCTGAATAGTTACAAGTACGTCTGACTTTTGATTGAATCTGTGATCGATTACTAGAGTAAAAGGAATTGTGATTAGAATTTCATTTATTTATCTAAATATAATAATGTTATTCAATTTATTTTTCGAATATAAATAAACTAACAAAGGATTCGTCTTGCCGGAAAAGCCTATCCAGCAAACTAATGGTATTTGAACCGGGGAAAAAACAAATATACCAGTTCATGTCCAAATCACAAAAGCAAAGAAAACACTTACCAAAAATTAGCTAGCTACACCCTGATAGCCCATCTTCTGTTGTAATGTCCGTAGTACATGTATCTATCTTCTTTTTAGCGGACATTTTTCTATATATAATCGCTTTTAAAAACCAAAACATTTTACTGATTTACTAGTAATTTTGACAACAAGGACACTGATAACGCCTGTGTGACATCTATGCCCTGCAGATAACCCGGTTTGAATGATTTCCAGACAGTATGTGTGAATATATGTCTATACACACCCTATGTTCCTATAGGTACCGATTTTACGTTTTGGTTTTTATCTATCAGTCACTTCAATGCATCGAATGGAAATTATGTAATGTGATATTACTAACTAGAAAAATAATTGTAAATGGACATGAATAGTAATCCCAGAGCTATTTTCGGGGAAATTGCATTGGGGAGATCATTGAACAACATTTTGAAACTTGGGTATTTTACAATTGGTCTAAAAGGGTTGCACAATGTACTTTCATCCTGTATAGTCCTTTAAGACGTTTACCTTTAACTACAATAACAACGTATATTTACACAATGACGTCATGCATAGTGATATTAATTATATTTTCTGTCATAACCACCAGTGTAATTAATTTTTGACAATTTGCAGTCATTTGTTTGTCACATACAGCCTTTGATTGCATGCTGATTCTTCTTTTTGCTTCTTTTAATTTTTTAAATTTCTTTTGATGTAAATACATCAGCACATATACAAATAATCTAAATAAATCATGTTGTTATTTAAAAAAAATCAAAGTTTACCACATGTTTATAATACAGAAAAACAGACAAATAAATGTATTTTTGTATCTATCGAAGTTAAATATACCAAATATGTTTTATAAGTAGCATCATATATTTCTGTTTTGATGTTGTCTTACCAGCGCCTTATTAAACGGCGGGGCTAGAAAACATTTAAGATATGTAAATTTTATTTTATTTTATCCATTATAATACCTACTTCACTGAAGTTTTAGTGGACGTCTTGTCACTTGTGTCAAGGGACACTTTGTGTCATATTGGTAACTTCATCATAACTGGTTAGATGGATACCCCCATTCAAATTGGAGATATAAAAGGTTTTGTTATATAGTTTTGTTGCACGTTCTGTAAAGCTTATATTTCAGAACTTCTTTTAGAAAATGTTTTAGGATAGTATTACCAAGACTACATCTTGTGCTGTTCTTTTTACGTTCATATACATTTTGGACATATTTTTCTAGGTTTCATTACAATGGGAAAACTAGGATGGTATTGGCATGCACATCATCAGTATTTACATTTACACTATCTACAGTTCTATAAACATACATTCTAGCAGGAGAGTTAAGCCGGATGCTCCGGTGGGGTAAGCACTTCCTGCCAAGCTAGCTGCATTCGTAACGTAGCATATGTTATGGGAGAAACTAACGTAAGCATTCGGGCGGATAACCATGTCAAAAATAATATAATTTAGCTAGATGTAAGTGGTAACGCACGCAGAACGCCTCTTTAAACTAAACAAAAAATGAATACTGTTACCAAAAACAACAGCTGATTAAATGGTGTTATATTCACATCAAAGTTGATCCTTTTGTACTTAGCGGAATGAAAGCATTACAATAGTCAATCAATAAAACAATACATATCCCTACCATATTGACTTCTTTATATAGTGTTTATTGGTCCAGAGTAATAAATTGTGTCCGTAACAGCTTGGAACTGACCAATAAAAACTCTGTACCCTGATGAGTGCGGGATTTATACTTCCGTTAATTAGACAATGGTGTCTATTTTATATTCAAGTCTTTGTTTTAGCTTACTTTTATCGGTTAAACACTAAAGTTAAAAGGTAAATGGGATTAATTACTTCAATAAACACAATCTTGTATAATCTCGACAGGGATAAAAAGGTTCTAAATATTTTAATGAACCATTGTGTTTTGTACTTACAATGGCTATTGTTTTCAATTATGTTTGGTTCTAGTGTTCTAAAATCTCTAATATTGTGTCCTAATATTTACAAGTCGATTTGAAATGTCCCCAGCCATTTGGTCATTATAATATTTTTCAAAACAAATCTTTTATGACTCCTATGCAGTGTGTTGTCCTTTTCACTTTTTTGTACTTTGTTTAGCGTTTGCTGAGTTATAGTTTTCGTTTTAAACTTATATAAGTACTAATATTTTAGTTAATATTAAGTTCATGCAACACTCCAATACGACGATGTCGCAGCCGAAATTAACTACTGAAACCTGGAACAATAAAGGTCAGGTTCATTGTATTGATCAGTGATTGTATCAATAGTGGGATGGTTAGATCTCATAGGGCATATATTTTATGTTTATGTTTTTCGTTCTTTCTCTTTTTAAACTTCTTTGTTTGTTCGTTTTGTTGTTCCTCAGGCTACCCCAAGTATGTGATTTTAAGCAGCGCATTTAATATTATCATTTGTTGGAGAATCTCTGTATATGACTTCACCTCAAGCTGTCCCCTCCAGTATTGTTTTATAAGATTGGGATTACACTCAGTACTCCGTTCAACTTTATAAATAAACAAGTATTTGTGCGTGATTCACGCCAGTGTACATGTTGTATCTTATATGCGTGATTCACGCCAGTGTGCATGTTGTCTCTAACAAGATAGATGGATGATAAATAAATAAATGGCCCATCATCGTAGACGTCTTTAGATGATTGGAGTCATTTTTGTCTTCAGAAACATGTTTGTACATGCCCTGATTCTAAAATTGTGATTGCAAAAGGCGTTCATATGATAAATAAATAACTGGTTTTTGTATAGAGAATGTTATAGATGTTGTTCAACAGTTATAGTCTTTTGCACATAACATGTATTAAATATTTGATAACGAACGTATTCGGAATAAAATCTGAAGAAAAAATTAGTTTGTTTCCCAATTAATACGCTATGGTAGAGCTTGTTCCAACTACAGGGACTTTGTACAACGAAGCAGGCTGCTTGCAAATAGATTGTTGACTCAAGGATATTGCATGCCTAGGCATATCAAGGCCCTCAAAAACTTTTATGGTCGTCATCACAGTATTGTTGATATGTTTGATAGCTCTGTGTCCAGGATTGCCTTGAATATATTTGACGTCCCATAGTTCCATGTTCCTTTCACACAATTTTGATTACACACCTGGTGGGTGTAGCTAGCTAAACAGGAGGTGCTTACCCTTCCGGAGCACCCGGCCTCACTTCCCTAGTGGAAGTTCACGTGTCTAACCTAACTTGTAAGTTCCAAAGTTTTTACTTTGCTTTAGGATTGTGATTCGGACATGGATTAGTATGTTTGTTTTTGTTGATTTCTTAGTTTTGATTAGAATAAGTAAGAAAATATAATCATTCCTTACCTACGTTTTACCTACCTTATATTTGGTAAATCCGCAAACCTTTACAGTTTTGTTAATTCATAACCTTGCAATAACATACGACCTCAGAATTTTGTGTTCACTTAAGATTACATCAAGCATATTATATCATCTGAATTAAGTTTTGACAAAATTCCAAAAAGGCTTGCAAATATGCTAAATTTAAGTTGAGGAAAGTAAAATTGAGGTTGTTAAACTGGCGTAATACCCTAGTGGCTTTGGAAATATAAGGGTATTAAGGGCGGGACATGGTTCATACTGCCCCCAACCGCATTTATATCTCTTTCAGTCAGTGGTAGTGGTATCTATTTTTGTCTGAGGTAGTGGTAACTATTTTTGTCTGAGGTAGTGGTGTCTATTTGTCTCCGTCATATATATCAAAATTGAACAGCCTCATATTACTACATCTATTCTTATCATGCCAAACAGGGAAGTAACAAACAGGTATCTTTTTAAGTATAGGACTTAATACATAGACCATTCGTACATATATAGGACTGAGATATTCTTTTTCAGAAAAAGAATACTTGTAATTTTTAAGATACTTGTCTGACGTTTTGGTAGTCAGCCAACAACACAGTAGAGGTGGTGACCATATTTTGTAAAATAACTTAAACAAGCACATGCAAATTCAGTGAATTAGGATCCCCCGCCAGCAAGTTCTGATGTCATATCAAAGACTTCTTGAATAAATCGTAGTTTTAAACGCTGAAAAACAAAGCTATAGTACACAAAATCAAAATACAGTCAAACCACCCAAGGGAACCAGTAAAAGTGGCCTTTATGGGTAGGTGGCTTTTATATACAAGTTCAAATAATATAAATAAAGAACAATTGGGATACAATTCTACTGGTCTTAATAAGCAGGTGGCCCTTATATAGAGGTGGCCTTTAAGGCAGGTTCGACCGTATTTTAAACGTGAATGACATACCACATATCTAGCTGTATTTCACCTAGAATCTCTACACCGATTCCTCACTATCATTACTTACATACATTCATTTCCAATATTTACCAGGGTCTGATTAGGAAGGATTGCTGTGTGTACGTAGATAAATACAGTGCTAACTTAATCGATGGAAAGCGAATATATCATTAAATTTATATATTTTACAGGTTCGTGGTCTGACAAAAGGTTATGAAAATCGGTTATTTCCTGAACAGAAAGAAAATTGCTTCTTATTTGTGCCTATGGCAATTGTGTTCTTTACACGTTAAATGAAGTATTTATGACTGGCATGGATTTGAATCATAGTCATCACGTATTATCCATTCATTCACTGATAATTTAATTGTGTACGCCACATGATATCCTCATTCCACAATAATACTTCAGCGCTGTCCGTGAAACAGCTAATCAAATATCTACCATTGCAATAACATACGACCTCAGAAGTTTGTACTGACTTATGGAAAATAACAGCCGCACCGAGAAATAAAATTGAATTGGTCAGGTTAAGCATTTTAAATGTACATATTGTCAAATAAATAAGAATAGTTAACTGTTTTTATATTTCATAATACTTCAAAATCATGATTTTGTTTAAACATTTAAAGCATTAAACACGGAAATAATTGTTCCGCAGAAACTTTAGAAGTATCACGCGGAACAGGAGCGAACCCCGTTGTAAATCTCAATACTATATGGAAATGTCTTCACAAGTACAATCTACAAGGATAGCTATTTTTCGGCTGAATTATATAAAGGGAGATAATCGTGTCTCTAGCAATTGTTGTGGATCAAAAACGTGGGTGTGTTATATCTCTTGGCTTGTTGGCTTGCTATCAATAAGCTGTCGCTATTACAAACGACACATGTTGCAATTTGCAATAGTGTAATAGCATACTAATTGGTGACAAGTTGTATGCATTATTTAAGTTGGATAGGACCTGTATATTTGATGTTCGTCCGAACGTTCAGTACACATCTGTTATATGCTACCTTTGAATTTTTATGAAATAATACATTGAAACGTAGCACGTGAGAATACTTTTTAATGTATTATTTCGTTAAAATTCTTAAGTAGTACATCACACATCTTATCTTGCTTACTTTTGTCTTTTGCTATGTAGATGTTTATTTTTACACATGGCTAATAAAAACATTCAACACTGCCGTTATACAGTCAAGGTTTTAGATTTAGTCCTTAGGCACAGTAAACGAAACCCTGAGAAAATGAATTTTCTGTCAATAATAATTATCCTAAATGTGGTATGACAAAACTCGATAATAATTATCTTATATTTGATTTGATATGACTGAACTCCTACGGAAATCTTGATTTATTGACCATAACCATGTTAATGCCAAAGATAAACTTGGATTCAGTGATATTTGTAGATCACTATTATCATCGTTGAATACTCTGTACTATGTGTTTAGTACTCTGTAATAGTACTATAACTATACCGCTGGACATTAACCCAAGTCCTTATACAAATTCTTATTGTTTTTCTTCTTTCTTTGCTTATTCCTCCGGAGCACCCAATCTCACTTTGTTGATGTAAGTTCACATGTTTTACTTCATTTTCTAGTTTTTATAGTTTTAACAATGCTTGGATTGTGATTCTAACATGAGCCGCTCTGCTTTTTATACGTATCTTGTAATGTTTCGTGGTTCAGTTAGTATTGGTTGTCTCCATGAACACGTTTTAGTTACGTATTTCTTTTATTTTACTTTAAGGCGACTTTTACACTGAAGTGTCAATTACTAAGTGAATATCCTCTCGGTTCAATTTAATACTAGTAAGCCAAAGGGACTGTAGACAATAATAACATCGAATGACATTCATTTGGTGCAAATGTAATTTGAATTTAATAAAGAACATTAAGTATGCATGCAAATGCGCACTTACTAGAGATTACTAGAGATTTTAATTTGATTTAAGTTGCATGGTAAGGTTTCAATCCGTCTGAACAAGACCAAGTTAATGAATGCCTAAGTAATTATTGACGAAATTATCAAATTAAGTGCAATGTTACGATTCTCGCTGTTGGTAATTTCTTAGCCAACGGGGAGAGAAAACATGCTTAACTAGACTTGGTCGCAAGTAACATGTCAGTTGTCCTTTTTTGTTTTTGATAACACTACAGAATCAAAGTGACAATGAGTTCAATGTTCTCAACGATTGGCAGTATAAGGTGTTGATTTACCAGTGCTGTCATGTACTATGTTTTTTCTATGAAATCATGCATTCGCACATGACAATTGATTTTAAAAATACAGGTCACATATACTCTTCTCCAAAGAAATTCTGATTTAGCAAAATACCACATTTGTGACAGCAGCAGAACGTTTTAATACAAACAGTGAAAAATTATTATTAAAAGTGAGATGGTGAACAAAGTGTCGAATGTTTCTCTTGTTCTTATCTAGTTAGTTTTGTTTTGTGTTCTTCGTTGCTATGGCGGTTGTCAGGTGATACTCAATTGTAAATTTCTTTATTTCATTCGCTATATTAGATGGAGTTCGTCAGAGTACCACGTGATCTATACCCCTTAACGTTTGTGAGGAAATTTTGGAAAAAGTTTTACGTCAAGAAACGTCATTTTTTACGGAAAAAGTAAACTGAAGTGATTCCATCTTCAAAGGAAATAATTGTGCTGCTGAAATGTAAGGGGGTAGTACACTGACGGTGCCTATTTACATAGTTTTGGAGATTACTTATGGTATATGAAAAAACTGGCACCAAAAAGCAGTTAACTCAATCAACCCCGTGTGTTTCTGTGTGTAATGTATGATCCTGTTTTATATGGAACAAGAAAGCCAGACGAAAATGATGGAGAGATGGCTAGAAGGCACTATTGATAATATTTTGATATGATCTATTGTGTCTGTATGAACTCTTGTAACCATATATTTGTATTTTCAATGAATGTCATTGAAAACATGCCCCCATTTTACACTGTTCGCATTCAAATTCTAATCCAGTGGGACCGTTACCATCAGGTCTATATGATAAAAGATGTAATCCTGTACAAGATTGGATCTCTTTTTATCTCACATTTAAACTAGTTTTTGAGAACTACCACCCCGAGGGATCAGAAAAGTTTAAGATAGATTGAGAATCCTGCTTCAAATAAATAATTTCAATAGAAACACAATCCAAGGAGTTTAAATGGAAAGTATTGATACAGTTTTCAGATTTAAGACATTGATGTCTGTTTTATCTGTTGATTGGAGTATTTAAAATGATCAAGTTTCAGTAAGATTAGAGGTAGCCGAGTTCTATTAAGAATGCTAAAGGTCAATACAAAATAGAGAAAAACAAGGTTATGATTAGATGATACCAAAGCTGGGTTAAATTAATTATACACAAACATACCGGTCCATATCCAAATCACAATTCCAAAAGCAAAGTAAAAACGGGCAAATAATGTTTAACACATGGGCATTTGCAAGGGAAGTGGGGTCAGGCGCTCAGGAAGGGTCTCCTGTCTAGCTAGTTATACCCGCTATGCGTAAAAAATTGAGATTGAGAGGAACATGGGACCATGAGACGTCAAGTATATTCAGAATAATTTTGGATTAAGAGACAGTATATTTACCAATATTGTGATGACGGCCATAAAACTTTTTGAGGACATTAAGGATTCTATGCTTGCAATATGTCAAAATATGATGACAGTCCTGAAACAATATATTTTGGTTCTTTGGGTGGTTTTTCAACATCTTCAAAATAATTTTGGTTTCATAATTTTGGTCCAAGCACTACTGATGAGGAATTGCATTCCGAAACGGCTGTCTAGTGCTGTAAAATTAAAACTGGTATAATATGTAATTTGATATCATAGGACAATCACGAAACAACGATATACTCCATCCATTATTTATAAGCTAAAAATGAATACGTGTATGTCTACGTCTGTTAAGAAATAAAAATTGAGATAAATCTAGTTACTTTTTCAATACATTTTGTGTGTAATTACATCTTATGTTTATTTACCTTCTCCAAGAGAATGGTAAAACGAAACATTAAAGCACTGCTATTTTGTCAGTGTGTACTGTTATAAACACCCACCTAAACCGTATTAGATACATAAAGCACTGACTATTTTGTCAGTGTGTACTGTTATAAACACCCACCTAAACCGTATTAGATACATAAAGCAAGGACTATTTTGTCAGTGTGTACTGTTATAAACACCCACCTAAACCGTATTAGATACATAAAGCAAGGACTATTTTGTCAGTGTGTACTGTTATAAACACCCACCTAAACCGTATTAGATACATAAAGCAATGACTATTTTGTCAGTGTGTACTGTTATAAACACCCGCCTAAACCGTATTAGATACATAAAGCAATGACTATTTTGTCAGTGTGTACTGTTATAAACACCCGCCTAAACCGTATTAGATACATAAAGCAAGGACTATTTTGTCAGTGTGTACTGTTATAAACACCCACCAAAACCGTATTAGACACATAAAGCAAGGACTATTTTGTCAGTGTGTACTGTTATAAACACCTACCTAAACCGTATTAGATACATAAAGCAAGGATGGACATGCGGTATTGTTACAAGTCCACCTCAAAATCACCCCATTCGCCATGCTAGGCTTTTGATTGTGCCTGAGAGAAAATTGACTCGGTGCAATATTGGTATTCTTGAAGTTTTAGTAATACGATTTCAAATAAAGATATGGGTGTTGGGTGGTTACATAAAATACCCTAGGCTATCTATTTCAAATCCAATAGTGTTATCTTGGACGCTAAGAATTTGAAATTAGACGTCATATTTAAACAGAAGGCCAGACTAATAAAGTCAAAATCACTATCTTTAGGATACTGAAGACCTTTATATTTTTGTAAAAAAAAATCTTATTTTTCTAAGAAAGTTTGTTATAAAACTGCAATCCAGTACCTTAGCCATCCAAATGCTTGACCCCGACACATAGACTAAATTAAAACAGAAGTGATGTTAAAAAAATTGTGCCAAACAATATCGGCACCTCTAGGGCATTTTAAACTAACTCCAGACGCTATATTAAGAGACGTTTTATTAAAGCACTCGTGTCTGTTTACTTACACCAAGTCCACTGAAAAACTGTATTAAAATAGAAAAAACCCTTAAAAGAACAATGACCAGGACAAAAGTGGCCATGCACGTAGATATTGCAAATCAAGAAATTGCCTCGGCAGTTAGTTTTCGCGATAAGCAATATTTCAATTATTCGCATACTTTTATCTTTGCGTCATTAGGTTGTCTGTGCAAATTTAAGTGAATTTATGCGAAAAAAGGCGAACGCGAAATTACAGATTTACGGTAACTCGATGGTGCATTCTTTTTGAGACCACTAGTGCTGGTTTTTAAATAAGTGATAAGTAGGATGGTTACATTTGTGCTTGATATACACTAATGGGTGCCATTTTGTAAATATTTCAAATATTTTTCCTAAATATATGAATTGTGTATCTTGCGGTGCGTTCTTTAATTTCGTTTGTGACGCTGTGGCTTATTCTTGATTGTTGTTTTTGCACAGTACATGATACTAAACCGTTTTGTTTGCATGTTACATTCTTTGAAAAAACACCTTCCGTTGTTGCATAATGGAGGAAGAGGATAATGACCTTGGACATGTAATGATTTGAAGACTGTTTAACTACGACCAATCTCATGTTGCTAATAAAATCATTATCTGAGTTTATTAAGCAACATTCTCAATTTAATTTATCTTCAGTGTAAAGTGTCGTGTTCATCATTGAAACGTTCTTGGATCTTATAGACTTCTCTAAAGGTGATTTCATAAAATTAGAGAAAACAGTTTGTAGGTCAAAGACATGTACTTGACGACATTATATTAGCTAATGTAAACACGCCCACAAAAACCAAACGAATAAAATAAATTACAAGACAAGACGAAGAAATATACTAATAAACCTAACGACTTGGAACAGGCACTGAATCTGTTGACAAAATGGTATATGGGACCTTACCATTCTAGTTTACAAAAAATGTCAATGGACATACACAATATGAAATTAAAACAAAAGCTAAGCTCTAAATGACTAAATATTGAACACTGGAATATACCAGACACCTGCATCTATTTCGTTGGATATATTGGAAGCGGCTATATTCTACTCTGATTCTCAAATCATTAGACTTCGTTATTAGGCCTTAAATATTTGAAAGTGAAAGAGACATTTATTATGTGGAAGCTATTTTGTCTCATAATTTGAATACTTATGACTATAGTATCACCTTTACGTAGTATATGACATTTATATATATTGATTGTTTAAATATAACGATTGACATAAAAGAAAATGACATGCTAAAGAATCTGTTGAAGGGACTTAAGTCTTCAAAACCGGAGATGTTTTACTAGATTTGAACCAAGGACAACCAAAAAAGCCAATGGTTCGATTTTTGTGTTTCTTTTGTATGTTTGATTTTATAGTTGCTTAGATTAAACGTGACTGATGATAAGTGATTTACAGCAGCATTAAGGGTAGTTGGTACATTTGAACTTTCTTAGCTTCTTTTACCGGTATTACAGAAGAGTTCCTTTGAGCATTTTTAACCTTGAATGTATATATTCAAACACAAAAATACCAGTCCATGTCCGAATCAAAATCCTAAAAACAAAGTAAAATCTTTAAAAACTGACAATTTAAGTTAAGCACGTGAACTTCAAACAGGAAATGAGACCGGGTGCTCTGGAAAGCTAAGCACATGCCGTTTAGCTAGCTTCACCCACCACGTGTGTATTTATGCGAAATGATATGAAATCACAGCCGACAACACAAGATTGTTTAGAATAGTTCTATTTCTATAAAATGTTTAAGAGGATAGAGTGACGCTTATCTGTGACAAGTAAATCAAAGTGCGCATTTACATTTATAACCAGTTGCTTTCCATGTTTGACATATCGACAATCATGTTTGAAAAGACAATTACTCTTATAATTGTCATAATGGAAATTGACATGATAATCAGCATTTTCAAGTGGCTTAAAGATTATTCTTCAAAGAAAATGTCTTTTATTGAACTGAATTTGACCCTCAGATGACCATTTGTAGGAAAGTTTACTTTGGTTTGATGCTAGAAGTTTATGTATTTAGTGGTATACATTATTATTCTGCGACATTGGCGGGACACGGTTTGTCATCACTTCTGTTCCGAAATGTAAATACAAATATTGTGGTAAAATATTGTGAAATATATTTCCAATCAGATAGGAGGGTACAGGGCATGCTCCCCTTGAAAATTTAAAATTTTAAAGAATAAAAGTCAAGAAAAGCGCAATTTCTTGCACACCGGGGGTTAAACAGTTATGTCTGAATAAGCTTGAATATACTTATTTTTGAAGACAATAATGCAAATTATTGGAATATTGTAGTAAATGACTTAAAGATAAGAATCAATCAGGATATAAAAATATTATGCTTTTTTAAAGCTGCATTGGTCTTAATTAATATTTGAATGATATTTTATGTGGCTACACATTTATTTATTGTTTTACCATGGAGTAAAACCACCAGGAGTAGCGTTGAATTGTGTGCGGGAACCGATGCAGTAGTACAATACCATAGACGTACAAGAGCTCAAAAGGGTTAAAACGATTCTCAGTTTACTTGATGAACATCGATGGACATCGATAATTTTCTCTTGATGCCCCGATTTTCTCTATCATCCAAGAACTCTGTATAAAGGAAACAATTTTGGCCGGGATGTAAAACTATTACTCTACTCTGATAAAATGTACATATTGGAACCAATCCCATTGTAAAAACAAGGTATAATAATCATCTGTGCCAGGATATAATATTCAAGCTGTTCACATCTAAGGTATTTTATATTCATTGGTTTCTTTATGACTTTATCTATTTTCTGGTTTCATTCGTTAGTTGCTATTGGTTCTGGGTTCATCGACTGCTGCAATGTGCAGCAGATACCTGTCAAAACTTTCACACTAAGTTCACGATTTCGTGCTGAACTTGGCGGACTTTCATTACTTAAATATCGACAACTTTTCGTCATGATCAGCATTTTTTTCCATTTAACACACACGTCTCGACCACTTGGACGTCGGACTTCGGCTCAGTTTCGTTAGCTCAGTGTTAAGCTTTCGACAGGTCTGTACTGTAGCTCAGTGTTAAGCTTTCGACAGGTCTGTACTGTAGCTCAGTGTTAAGCTTTCGACAGGTCTGTACTGCAGCTTCGGCTCAGTTTCGTTAGCTCAGTGTTAAGCCTTCGACAGGTCTGTACTGTAGCTCAGTGTTAAGCTTTCGACAGGTCTGTACTGTATATGTTTTAGCTACATATTGCTTTGTTTTATTTATTTATATATAGTATACGTCTTGTGAGTCTTTGTCAATAAGTAATTTAAAGGTTGCTAACCTGTCTGTCAAGAAACTACTAGAAAATAAACTTAAATACAGGAAGTTTGGAAACGGTATTTTTCAACTAAAGCATGACCTGAGAAGCTATAAATTGTCATCAAATTGTAAATTTAATTATTTGCAAATTCACCGTCATCATAGAAAATGTCTAGTACAGGAAGTCCAATGTGTTTATTATATAACTCTTAGCAAAATGTTCTCACCAGGAAATTTGTTCTCGTAATAAAGAATGTGCTCAACTGACAGTAGTTTGCAAGATGATCATGACTTGAGTTAATCTGAAAATCAAGATATAAATTGTCTATAAAAGGTAAATGTTATCGGTTTATGAAGGTATAATTGGGAAATGATGACGTTTTATTTTATATATTCCCACCATTGATCTGTATTATAAAGATGACAAAATGTACATTTGTCAGTCGTCCACTGTCCGGACGGAATCGGAGGAACTTTATTATGATATATATTAAAGTAAATTGAAGCATCAATCACACCAGTAACCATTCTAATTCAGTTTCTTACAAAGCCGTTTATCATCGCCTAGAAGTATGCCGTAAAACTCGAGAAGTGATCAGTGAAGGTTTCCGATTTTGACGTGGAAATTAATCTTGAAGAAAACTAAGTGTACTAAAATCAATGTTATACCGCGGTTAAATGGAGTTCATTATAACTATATTGTTTAATTTGAACACTTGTATACAACAGTTTGCATTTAGGATATATCTTCCTTAAAATCCTGAAAAAGGATATTAGTTTTATGTTTGTATGTAAGCAAAATAATAATTTACACAACTTGACAGATGCTTCATGCTGTTTTATTGTATTGAATTGGATTTTGAAACAGTTACGTCACAACCATTGTTATAGTTATGTGCAAGTTTTTTCTCTAAATGCCGATGGGATTTTGCGCCGGTAAAACACGTTTGGTCATTGGGTGGTTCTTGGTAATACAGGTCTTTGCATTGTTCTTGTGACAGATGTAGCTAGCTAGACAGGAGGAACTTACCCTTCCGGAACAACCGATGACGGAAGATCACGTGTTTTTTATTTAAAGTTTTTCCTTTGTTTCGTGGATTGTGATTTCAACATGGACCGGTGTGTTTGTTTTTCATCCGTTTTATCAAACAAATAATACTAAAATATCGCCATTACAACTTCGCCTATATACATATCCAATATAAATGAAGAAACGAGTCGACACGCTAATGCAGTAGAACGGATTCTATTTAAACTTTTAGTACTTGTAATAAAGAATAGGAGGATTATAACCCCCCCCCCCCCCCCCCCCCCCATTGCTTTCATCGAGCTTAACGAAATTACAAACTAAGCACTTTGTACATTTCAGACATATAACAGATTTCAGCCACCTCCAAAAAATGAAAAGTAAACTTGAATTGGTGCATTTAAAGATTCGGCTTGAACCCTCCACATGATGTGGGTCATAATTCCTCGTCGCTTACAGGTAAAACAAAACTGACCTGTTCCGTTTGACCTTTCATTAGAAATATTCTCATAGGATGGTCCAACCAATACATGGGTAGAGTTAGAATTCGCAGGCAATACAAATGTACACATTCTCCATGATTTATGTTCACATTATATAGACGAAATATACACGCATGATCCCTATAACTTTAATTTACTTGTCAATAATGAATATATAAATCAATGGTTAAACGGACAGGTCAATGTTGTTTGCCTTTACTTAAGACGCATTGTATAATGTTGTTGTGGGTATTGGTCATTGCCAAGTACATGTTTTTCAGTTACAAATCGTTTTATTCAAATATTCGATTAATCAGATTTTATAGTTATAAGCTGTTTATCCTGTTTTCATCTCCCCGTATCTCAGCTGTATCAGTGTATAATCTCCATCATTGTCTTCATGTCGCCCATGGTTTATGTGTTCTATAATGCTACTGATCATCTTTGAGAATTTTTATTTATTCTTCATTTTGTTTTGATTTTAGATATTTTAGATAAACTGTACTATACATATATATTAATGTTATATTTATATAGATTTATCAAATCTAAAATGTATTTATTCAATCTCTACTGATCGACATTGTACACAATGCGACTGTAACTGAGAATCAGATAAACAACTAAAACAGGTTCTTCAGAACAGGCAATCATTTAAAATCACAAGATTGATCGCTATAAATATTAAAACACATTGGAATCTTAAAAAATGGAAAAATAAATCATATGAATACATATAAATATATATGTTATGGACTGATAAAACTAGGGTTTTTAGGAGAATCTGATAACCCTATTAATATGAGGTTAGATATTTGATTGCCTTTTGGCATACTGAAAAATTGGAATCGAATGATTAAAATGTTTTCCAAAGTCCTAACAAATACAGATTTAACAACAAATTTAACTTCGTCTCCATTCAGTCGACTGGAATAATTTGACTTTAATGTATACCAATTTTTCAAGTCGGGCAGATTCAGATTTTTTTTCAATATAACTTTGAGTTATTGATCAGCATAAAGGACAATTGATCTTTTTCTATGTGTATTCATGGAAAAAAACAAAACAAAACAAAACCAATGCTACTGAGCGTTTACTGCATCTCAGAAAATGAAAAATTGGCAATGTTAAGATGATTTCAAATGCGACATTACAAAAATAATAATTTCAGTTTCTTATATTAGTCGAGGCAGTCGTTAAACGTTGCTAAAACCCAAGATTTTATTTAAGAAAGAACGTATATTTCCAATGTCTTTATGAACTTGCAAAGTATAATGGGCTGTCTCAAATTGCATAAAAGCCGAGGGTCTTTATGAAATTGCAAAGTATAATGGGCTGTCTCAAATTGCATAAAAGCGAAGCGAAGCTTTTATGCAATTTGAGACAGCCCATTATACTTTGCAAGTTCATAAAGACATTGGAAATTTACCTTCTTTCTTATATTTACAATATTTATTCAAATTAATCTATTGCCGCCTTACATTTTCCATGTTAATTTGAAAACAGTTTTGAAAAACAGTGGTGGTACACCTTCTCATAAAAATAGGTCGGCTCCTGTCAGTCAACGAGAGCACTTGACATCTGACGTCATAATGGAGCGGGTGGAGCAAGATCTTTATGAAGTGGCAAAGTATAGTCGACTTAAAATACTTTATTGAAGGAAAGATATTACAATTGTAAATACTAGTATTTGGTTTTACGATAGGGTTCGAACACTACTTGGACCGGAATCTCAGTTACCAGGTTACGCCAAAACTAACCGGTCCTTCAACTGCTTCGCCATTTTGTCAAAATGTACAATTGTAAAAAAAATAACACCCTACCGAAAGTGCATTTTGTCGGAAAAGGTTATGTAGACAAATTCTGGAGCATAAAACGTTAAGCACTGAGTTGAATAATTTGGTTTATGTATGTAAACAAATCAGTAATTGTAAGTGGAACCATTTGAAGTATGTAAAATGATGGCGTTTTAGCTTTTGTAAAACACCGTAAAACAGTAGTTTCTAGAAATGTTGTCAACAAACTATAACTATCTTTATATGGTGCTAATCTAAAAGCATAAGGTCGTGCTTATCTATCAATACGAATCTAACTAAAATCATAAATAAAGTCAGATACGTTTTATCTCAGTGCCGGTCTTATTTAAGTACATTTGTAAGGCTACAGTTTATTAAGCACATCATAGCTACATTTAGCATGTTAAGCATTATAGAACGTATTAAGATAATGACATTTAGACATATTTGTCCTGATGTTTTCAGTATCAGTATTCTATTTTTATATCTTAGAAACGCGTTGTAACTTTTTACGAAGATACATATAGTTACGAAATTTGATAAAATCGGACAGTGATACACTTCATTAACCATTTCAATTTTTCATTGAATTAACTGCAGTTTATTGATCAAAATCAAGGCAGCATTTTATGGAAAAATGAACCTCTTCGATAACAATAACCGCCAAAAAGATAAAAACCGATCCTTATCGGTAAATATTGGAAATACCTTTGTACATGGACATTAATTTTATTAGACTAAAGCAATGGTATGGAATGTGTACATCCGGTGTGCTTCATAATAGAATAAATGTATGGCACGCCAAATGATGCAAAAATCAGCAAACCCTAGGGTAGTCTAGCTTATTTATCTATAGACTGCTATCATATAGATACTTGATATATTTAGGTATTGTGGGTTATAAATCGGCTATTTGTGGGATAGCGATACCGCACAATAAAGTACAATGGTGACATTGTGTGTATTTCTGTCATCTACTTGAGGTATAGTGGTGTATTTCATAATAACTGTTATTAAATAATTGATAACCTTGTAGGTTAAATCTGGCACCTCAAATGTTTTATCTTAATTGCTTTGACATTAGCGAAACTTGATTATATTAACATTTTTATCAGTTGTACATAACATTACTGATTCAAATAAATATATCATTTGATCATAAGGTGATATATACATATATATCTATGATTTTTACGTTCACATTCACCAGGGGGTACATGCTGATTAATCGAATCGATATGGAACTCCTAATGAAAAACATCAAAAGCAGGTATTTCGATTTCGAACGCAATTTAATTTTTATGATCAATCAGTTTGGTGATCAACAAATGCCGTGACAAACCATTACATGTCTTACATGTCATCATTGTCTTTTACCACCTTTGTTTAAGCCACCAGTTCTCTTCGACATGTTATCAAACAGTTATTTCAAGTACGTCAACGTTCTGTATAATGCACATACTACAGTACAATGATGACATAGTGTGCATCTGTCCTTTAGCTTCGCCGTCATGCAATTTGGACTGGCCATTGTTATTCATACTAAATCTCGTCATTTAATTATAATCTCTGAACAATGGTTCGTAGTTTGATCAAATAGAGCAGAAGTTTTGAATATTTAAACATGGGCATTTAAGGATCATTCGTTGTAACAGGAACTAAAATGCTTATCATATGTTTTATACCGCTTCTTTTTCCCCCGTTCTCGGCTTCATCGGCTATTGCTAAAAAGGTTTTCCAGACACAACAAGCCAATTTGCTTTACTGCGTTCGAATTATAAAGGATAAAAATATCTAAACCACTTTCGATCAAAACGACATTTTCATGTGTACAGAATTTAAATTTGTAGCTTATTTCATCGATAAAAATAATATGAAATATTAGACAGATTAATGTACTCTTTAAAATCTGACTATTTTTATATAAGCTTTATCAAGCAATTTTAAAGCATGTAAAAGTCGTCTCACCATGATCAATATCTGATGAGTGTGTTCTTGTATAATTGGTTATAATATAACGGTATAAAGGATGATGCTATATATCTGCTTAAGAAAATACATCTAGCTAAACTCCCGATAAGCTACTTAACAAACTAGATTTAAATGATTAATTAGGTTTTGGATGAAAAAAGCAGCCAGTTTTTACCACGGGCAAAATAACGGGCATGTTATATTCATAAATGAATTGGTGCTTGCATGGATTCCATTTTGCAAAAAAAAAAAAAAAAAAAAAAAAAAAAAAAAAAAAAAAAAAAAATTGTTGTTCGGAATAGAGTGTTAAAAGTATACACTTGATAGAATGTAATGTAATTAGAATAAATTGCAACAGAGAGGATGCAATGGTGTTTTACGATTGTATCCAGTAGTGTGGTTAAATAATGACAGGTCTGAAACATTACAATGTTGCATATTCAACATTAATTGCACTGTACCCTTTTGTGGAAACAATACATAGCTTATCCAGCAGTGTGGTTAAATAATGACAGGTCTGAAACATTACCAATGTTGCATATTCAACATTAATTGCATTGTACCCTTGTTTTGTGAAACAATACATAGCTTATCCAGTAGTGTGGTTAAATAATGACATGCCTGAAACATTAACAATGTTACATATGCTCAACCTTAATTGCACTTTATATCCTTGCTGGGGAATCTTTGCTTGTAATCTTTAGGTTTGCAATGCTTATATTTGGTCATCATATTCCAATCAAACACAAACATACCGGTCTATGCCAAAATCAGACTCCTAGAAGCAAATTAACACAAGCATATCGATTTGTTTTCAGAATGAATACTTATGTAAAGATTATGATATATAGCGTTCATATGGATGTCCCTTTAGGGATATCCGAATACGAACACTAATGAAGACCAAAATAATTCCTTTTTTACCTTGACCTTTGTAATTCAGGTGTTAAGTCATAAAACATGATGTAAATGAGTGACCCATATCGATTACCTTAGTTAATTTATTTGACCATTAAGAGTGTATTCATACTCAACCCATGTGAACAATATACAGATTTGTCGGAAGTTTAACACAAAAATAACGAAAACAAGTGGAACCTTAGTTGTCAAATTGCAGATATATAAAAAACTAGTGGTTGAAAAGCTGTAGATAGATAGATGACTGGTGTCGAAAAGAACCCCAGCTAATGAAAGACCAAAATGAGCCGAGTGTTCGGCACTGATTAGTTAGCTCAGTGTAAAACGTTCGATAAGCCTGTACTGTAGGTTTATGACCAATTAACAACCATTGGGGTCTAGACGTGGAAAATTAAATAGATTAATTGATTAATTCTGTAAAAGTAGGATCTAGAATCAGGTGTGAATCATCATCACCTTATGAAAAACCCTTTAATTAAGTCGTTATACAGAAAAAACGATAATTATAAAAATGCGGCATTGAATGAGTGAACAAAATTATAATCAAGTGAACTCTACAACAGGTTAAAGCTTACTTTTAGCTTGCTTTGTAGATTTTATAGCCATGGCTATATGATGGATGAGGTTTATTAATTTTTGTTGAATGATTCTCGTTATCCAACATTTTATAAACATATATTCAACCCAAAGGTGCTTAAATTTTCGAATTTGGAGGAATACTCTTGACCCTAACAATAAAAAACAAATAAACAAACCATGTCCAAATCACATCCAAAAAGCAAAATTAAAACTTTGAAGCTGACAAACTAAGCTGAATTTGGTGGAACATACCTGGTTCTCCTGCTTATGTCATACTAGTATTTGTTTCACAGTTATTAAGACATGGTAGGGCTTGTTTCCGAGATTTTTATAAAGCGGGACAGGTTACTTAAAAACTTATTGACGCAGGGATTTTGTAAGGCTAGGCTTGCCAAAAACCGTCAAAACATTTAACGTCGCTTATGGTGTATTTGTTTCCCAATTAATACGCTATGGTAGAGCTTGTTCCCACAATGGGGACTTTGTACAACGAAGTAGGCTGCTTGCAAATAAATTGTTGACTCGGGGATATTGCAAGCCTGGACTTATCAAGGCCCTCAAAAAGTTTTATGGCCGTCATCACAGTATTGTTGACAAGTTTGATGTCTCTGTGTCCAAGATTGCCCTGGATTTTTTTGACGTCTTATAGTTCCATGTTCCTTTCACACAATTTTGATTAAACACGTGGCGGGTGTAGCTAGCTAAACAGGAGGCGCTTACCCTTCCGGAGCACCCGGCCTCACTTCCCTGGTGGAAGTTCACGCGTATAACCTAACTTGTCAGTTCCTAATTTTTTACTTTGCTTCTGGATTGTGATTCGGATATGGATTAGTATGTTTGTTTTTGATTAAATATAGTTGATAATTGTGAGTTCCCCTGGATACATTTCACGTACCATAGCTCCCTGTGCATTTCCGTCTCAATTATGGTCACACACGCGGCGGGCCTAGCTAGCTAAAAAAGAGATACTTACTCTTCCGTAGCTGCTGGTCTCACTTCCCTGGCTGATATCAAGTTACGTTTTGCATTGTGATTTGAACATAGATTGGTATGTTTGTTGTTGATATAAGATCTATCTTCTAATTTTGCTAAAACTTGTCCCTAAAATCTTCGATTCCAAAAGATTGCAAAGATAATTACAATGTATTACCAAATCTGTATTAATTTTGCAGTATAAGACGATCGTTTCGGAATTAAATCCCTCATCAATAGCGCTAGAACCAAAATTGTGGAAATTCGAATTATTTTTAAATATCTAATTAATCATGTCAATTTGTATTAATGAGCCAAAAATGATAGTTTTATCACAAATTGAAATCATACCAGTTATCTATCGGTCATCTTGGATCTGATTAATATATTGGTTTTTTTTTTTGCTATTGCTTCCATACTTAATTTTACTTTCAATGACATTTTGTATAAACATTTTATTCACTTATATACTAGACCAGATAGGTTAAGGATGTAAAAGCTGCATATGTCCTCTAAGTAAATTATTTTCTTATTTCTATTTTGTTTGCAGTTGATTTGACTTAAAATAACTCAATAACATTTTTGTCATCTATAATGTAAATGATAAAAGACGCCATGCCTTTTACTCTTTTTACTTTTGTGACATGTCAATTATGTCAAAAAATTCAATGAACGAATAAAATCTGATGCTTTTTAATCAAATCTTTCAACGAAGTCTAGCCAGTAACTGATGATTTGGAGCATCATAATTTTACCTATATATAACTACTATATAAACTAAATACTTGATTTATAGATTGCTCTCTCAGTTGTATCACACACGTCTCTAACAGGATATGTGACAGACGTCTTTACTGGGACAGATATTTTCTCTTATCAATCTCTAATAGAACCGCCTGCACTTTTGTTCTTGCTTTGATCTTGATAAAGATAGGCGCCTGCACAATTAATAATTAATATAGCCATTCAATTTATCTATATATAAATCGAATTATTTAGAGCAAGTTAACAAACGGACACCAACCATTGTTCTTGAAGTATTCAAAATAAAAATTACCTTCAACATAACACGTACAGAGTAAGAATGTCTACAGACAATTGCAGCTGCTCAATATAATATTCTTAGCAATAGCCAGACAAAAAACAAGAAAAGAAATATTTAAAAACATTAAAGGCAAAAAAGTTACATGATTATACAAATTCTATGAATTTCATATTTGGACATAAAAGTTGATAGCATAAAATATTTCTGAATACGATTTAAATCGAATATTGTTCAAATATACTGATATATCTGACTGTGAAAATGTGTAATAAGGACAATCAACGATGTTCTTTCAATTTTGTTCTTGTAGTTCATTGAAGGAATTTCGATACAAGTTGTCTTTGTTGTTGTCCTTGTCTAGACGTTGGGGTCATTCTAATATTTCTTATTTCATATAACAAAATAATTCATTAATCATATCGCGCACCTGATCTTGGAATGTTATACGAAGGATAGTGCTTTCAGATATATGGTCAAGTTTTTATTCCAGTGGTCATTTCATGTTAACAAATATTGTATACTGGTATATTGTATATCTAGAACATAACAAAAACAGAAAGTATTTTGAATTTGAGCAACATCATATTACGCATGGACACCTGTGGGTAGTTCGTACTGAGTGCTAAAATGTGACACAGTTTATTAAACGAATAATAGCCATGTTTTGACTGTTTGACTTCCAAAGTCTAGTCATATTTCATCATTTATGTGCTTATATCTTTATTCAGGAAATTTACTATTATTATGACCACACCTGATTTATGAATTGGTCAAAAACTAAAAGCTTGCAGGAAATGTTTCCATCACAAAACTCATATAGTCTGTCATGTACATTTGTTCTTTTCCGGACCTCGACTTTCCGAAGTTTCTTTGATATTTCTGAGCTGTTAAATTACAAAGAAAATGATAAATATTAACGTGAGGTATTGCCTTGTATAATACCAAAAGTCAACGACCGTCGATTATGATGGCTTCGTGAGTGTAAAGTGGAAATAATTAAATATTATCGGTCATCACAAATTTATGAGGTCACCCCATTCATATTTATTCGTTAAACACTAAATAAAAACAAATGAATAATATTGAGACATTTATCGGTCAGCACGTTATATTTTACTGATTGAATGGGGTTTAACGTCCCATTCAAAAACATTCCACTTGTATCGAGACGTCACCAGCCTTAGGTGAAGTTGCAGAAACCTTTGCAGTGCGCTCAGGGCAATGTACCTGGAATGTTTAACGTTTTTAATGATTTTGGTTTTTAATGTCTCTTTCAAAGGAATCGGCGATTTTCCTTTCTAAATGCCGAGTGTTTGGCGATAAAACAGTCATTACCTATTTTCAAGTCTTGTTTAGGGCCTTCCCGGGTTCAAACTTACGGCCTCCCATATACGAAACGAACACTCCTCTACTAATTGAGCTATCTTAGTGGCGTATTTTTAAAACAGCTTCCCAAAAAGAATCCAGCAAGTGTTAATTGACAATTAGGTTGTTTTTATCAACAGCAATACAAAACGATAAACCCGTTCCTTGAGGCAAAGTTTTGAAAAAGTCTTGGATACAAATTTATCATTAGATCTAGTTCTCATTTAAAATGTTAAGTTTTATAAGCCGTGATCTTGATTTGTGTACATTTAATCCTGTGTCCGACCTAATAAATGGTGTAAATTTGCATATGTGTATGGTGTTTCTTTCCTTATTTGGTCGTTGTATTGTTTCTTGTTCTTTGTAACGTTAGGTGTTGAAAGTACACGATTTTCAGTTGTTTATTTCTTCTAAGTTATATGCGTTTGTTATTTTAAATATTTTTTTCAGTTTTTTTTCTGCTCATGGTTTATTGTCAAGTATTGAACAATTGAAGCAATTTTAATATTTGTTATAACGTGATTTGTATGTCCTATGGCGGTCGCTTGCTATAGCAAATAACAAAACATTATCCTGCTGCTACTACACGTCATTTTGAATACAACAAAATAGCGAAACGTATAAAAATATTATATTCGATAAAAATAAAGTGGCATTTACACAATAGTATCTATAACGGTAATATGTGTAACGGTTGAGACTGGTATATCACAAAGACAAATTACAAATGAAACAAGGTGCACGTGGCGCTTAGACCGGAAGTTAATCTTGCTGGGAATGAAATTAACAACCATAAAAATATCGACAATTTAAGTCTACAGAATTCATGCTTTATTTCATTTTGATTATAAATGATGAGATTCAATTACGGCGAGTTAAGTCAATTATGTTTTTTGTGAATATATTGCTGGTGTGAAATACCATTTCAATTTAGTCCAACAGGATGTAGAAATAATTTTAGCTTTATCTTCGTACATGAAATACTAATTTAAACAATTTATGTTAATTCATATCTGATCATTGATATACGCATGATAAAATAGTTTGCAATTTTAACAAATTGTCACATTTCAAAAATAGTGTTATACATGAGAAAACAAGTAATATGCCTTTCCTAACTGGTTCAGTACCAGAATAATGAGCAGAACATTTAGTTTGCCGTATTTTGGACAGTGAACGGGTAATGTATCTTAAAATTAATTTATTTCATTTTAATAAGTTTCATCTATAATTAGTCATTGATACAACAGTAAAACAAGACAATTTAAGACAAATATATTGCGAGACCGCTTTATACGGGCACTGGAGCAATTACGCAGTTGTGTGGTTATATTAATATTGAATGGTCCGTAACCATAACCAAATAACCACTTGTTTTACAACAGCAAAAGAGACAACGTACATATGTATTTTTGTTGTTGCGTTTGACACGTGGATATACATGTTGCTTAACATTCATTTACTTTTAATCAAATACGTATACCGTACCGATCTCTCTCTGATAATCGTACGGAATACAAAACTAAAGGGGTAAATAATTAAATCGCGAGTGTATTGTCCATTAAGCGTCTGGTAACGTACGGTAACTAAACAGATTGCTGAATTGTTGTCCGATCTGAATCTGGTTTGGTACAAAGCAACTAAACAAGTTAACGAATGACTGTTCTATCTGTCTAGTTTAGGACAACAAACAAGTTAACGAATGACTGTTCTATCTGTCTTGTTTACGGACAACAAACAAGTTAACGAATGACTGTTCTATCTGTCTTGTTTACGGACAACAAACAAGTTAACGAATGACTGTTCTATCTGTCTAGTTTACGGACAACAAACAAGTTAACGAATGACTGTTCTATCTGTCTAGTTTACGGACAACAAACAAGTTAACGAATGACTGTTCTATCTGTCTAGTTTACGGACAACAAACAAGTTAACGAATGACTGTTCTATCTGTCTAGTTTACGGACAACAAACAAGTTAACGAATGACTGTTCTATCTGTCTAGTTTACGGACAACAAACAAGTTAACGAATGACTGTTCTATCTGTCTTGTTTACGGACAACAAACAAGTTAACGAATGACTGTTCTATCTGTCTAGTTTACGGAAAACAAACAAGTTAACGAATGACTGTTCTATCTGTCTAGTTACGGACAACAAACAAGTTAACGAATGACTGTTCTATCTGTCTTGTTTACGGAAAACAAACAAGTTAACGAATGACTGTTCTATCTGTCTAGTTTACGGACAACAAACAAGTTAATTAATGACTGTTCTATCTGTCTAGTTTACGGACAACAAACAAGTTAACGAATGACTGTTCTATCTGTCTAGTTTACGGACAACAAACAAGTTAACGAATGACTGTTCTATCTGTCTAGTTTACGGACAACAAACAAGTTAACGAATGATTGTTCTATCTGTCTAGTTTACGGACAACAAACAAGTTAACGAATGACTGTTCTATCTGTCTAGTTTACGGACAACAAATTTAAACAAGTTAACGAATGACTGTTCTATCTGTCTAGTTTACGGACAACAAACAAGTCAACGAATGACTGTTCTATCTGTCTAGTTTACCGACAACAAACAAGTCAACGAATGACTGTTCTATCTGTCTAGTTTACGGACAACAAACAAGTTAACGAATGACTGTTCTATCTGTCTAGTTTACGGACAACAAATTTAAACAAGTTAACGAATGACTGTTCTATCTGTCTAGTTTACGGACAACAAACAAGTCAACGAATGACTGTTCTATCTGTCTAGTTTACCGACAACAAACAAGTCAACGAATGACTGTTCTATCTGTCTAGTTACGGACAACAAACAAGTTAACGAATGACTGTTCTATCTGTCTTGTTTACGGACAACAAACAAGTTAACGAATGACTGTTCTATCTGTCTTGTTTACGGACAACAAACAAGTTAACGAATGACTGTTCTATCTGTCTTGTTTACGGACAACAAACAAGTTAACGAATGACTGTTCTATCTGTCTTGTTTACGGACAACAAACAAGTTAACGAATGACTGTTCTATCTGTCTAGTTTACGGACAACAAACAAGTTAACGAATGACTGTTCTATCTGTCTAGTTTACGGACAACAAACAAGTCAACGAATGACTGTTCTATCTGTCTAGTTTACGGACAACAAACAAGTCAACGAATGACTGTTCTATCTGTCTAGTTTACGGACAACAAACAAGTTAACGAATGACTGTTATATCTGTCTTGTTTACGGACAACAAACAAGTTAACGAATGACTGTTCTATCTGTCTAGTTTACGGACAACAAACAAGTTAACGAATGACTGTTCTATCTGTCTTGTTTACGGACAACAAACAAGTTAACGAATGACTGTTCTATCTGTCTAGTTTACGGAAAACAAACAAGTTAACGAATGACTGTTCTATCTGTCTAGTTTACGGACAACAAACAAGTTAACGAATGACTGTTCTATCTGTCTTGTTTACGGAAAACAAACAAGTTAACGAATGACTGTTCTATCTGTCTAGTTTACGGACAACAAACAAGTTAATTAATGACTGTTCTATCTGTCTAGTTTACGGACAACAAACAAGTTAACGAATGACTGTTCTATCTGTCTAGTTTACGGACAACAAACAAGTTAACGAATGACTGTTCTATCTGTCTAGTTTACGGACAACAAACAAGTTAACGAATGATTGTTCTATCTGTCTAGTTTACGGACAACAAACAAGTTAACGAATGACTGTTCTATCTGTCTAGTTTACGGACAACAAACAAGTTAACGAATGACTGTTCTATCTGTCTAGTTTACGGACAACAAACAAGTTAACGAATGACTGTTCTATCTGTCTAGTTTACAGACAACAAACAAGTCAACGAATGACTGTTCTATCTGTCTAGTTTACGGACAACAAACAAGTCAACGAATGACTGTTCTATCTGTCTAGTTTACGGACAACAAACAAGTCAACGAATGACTGTTCTATCTGTCTAGTTTACGGACAACAAACAAGTTAACGAATGACTGTTCTATCTGTCTTGTTTACGGACAACAAACAAGTTAACGAATGACTGTTCTATCTGTCTTGTTTACGGACAACAAACAAGTTAACAAATGACTGTTCTATCTGTCTTGTTTACGGACAACAAACAAGTTAACGAATGACTGTTCTATCTGTCTTGTTTACGGACAACAAACAAGTTAACGAATGACTGTTCTATCTGTCTAGTTTACGGACAACAAACAAGTTAACGAATGACTGTTCTATCTGTCTAGTTTACGGACAACAAACAAGTCAACGAATGACTGTTCTATCTGTCTAGTTTACGGACAACAAACAAGTCAACGAATGACTGTTCTATCTGTCTAGTTTACGGACAACAAACAAGTTAACGAATGACTGTTCTATCTGTCTTGTTTACGGACAACAAACAAGTTAACGAATGACTGTTCTATCTGTCTTGTTTACGGACAACAAACAAGTTAACGAATGACTGTTCTATCTGTCTAGTTTACGGACAACAAACAAGTTAACGAATGACTGTTCTATCTGTCTAGTTTACGGACAACAAACAAGTAACGAATGACTGTTCTATCTGTCTAGTTTACGGACAACAAACAAGTCAACGAATGACTGTTCTATCTGTCTAGTTACGGACAACAAACAAGTTAACGAATGACTGTTCTATCTGTCTTGTTTACGGACAACAAACAAGTTAACGAATGACTGTTCTATCTGTCTAGTTTACGGACAACAAACAAGTTAACGAATGACTGTTCTATCTGTCTAGTTTACGGACAACAAACAAGTTAACGAATGACTGTTCTATCTGTCTAGTTTACGGACAACAAACAAGTTAACGAATGACTGTTCTATCTGTCTAGTTTACGGACAACAAACAAGTTAACGAATGACTGTTCTATCTGTCTAGTTTACGGACAACAAACAAGTTAACGAATGACTGTTCTATCTGTCTAGTTTACGGAAAACAAACAAGTTAACGAATGACTGTTCTATCTGTCTAGTTTACGGACAACAAACAAGTTAACGAATGACTGTTCTATCTGTCTTGTTTACGGAAAACAAACAAGTTAACGAATGACTGTTCTATCTGTCTAGTTTACGGACAACAAACAAGTTAACGAATGACTGTTCTATCTGTCTAGTTTACGGACAACAAACAAGTTAACGAATGATTGTTCTATCTGTCTAGTTTACGGACAACAAACAAGTTAACGAATGACTGTTCTATCTGTCTAGTTTACGGACAACAAACAAGTTAACGGATGACTGTTCTATCTGTCTAGTTTACGGACAACAAACAGACCAAAAAAATGCAAACAATTTAGTACAACTTAAATCTTTGTTTTCGAACAGTGACAGTCAAAAATGTGTTATATCTTTATTAAAATCAATAATTATAATAGGTTGACCAGCCATATGAAAGTATGCATAGAACATTGTCGATTGATATAACATGTCTATATTTAATTATTTCGATTCACTTAACCATGATGCTTGTAAATGTCTACCCTTGCTCGGATTTGTCTTAACTTTCCTACTTAAGTCTCCAACATGTTTCTCGTTGTAGTGATTGTAACCCAATTATAAAACCTTGTTCAAAAATATTTTCTTAAATAAAAATGAAATTTTTCTGATCAAGATGTTAAAATTTATGTTACACAATGTTGAGCATTTTCACACTCGGTGGCTGATTAGTCTAAAACAGGTGCTTACGGTTCACCGCCCAGGTTAGAATCCCACTCGGGTAAGATCCTGGTGTGAGGAAGTTTGTTACTGTTTATTTAGCCTATTTCAGAGAAAGCAAGATCGCAAAAAACTCTATAAATTTCAATACGACGGGTACAGAATAATGATTCTTTTACTTATATGAGCCGAGTCGTAACTGAAAATTTCTGTTTCGGTTCCATCCTTGCTTAATATGTCATTTTATGCGACAAAATAGAACCTGGGTGGGTGTTTTCAATGGTAAATTTTTTGCGAAATGGCGGGGTTCTTTATGTTACGTAGTCATGACGAAAGAGTCGACTATTTACGTAGGTTAGTGCCGCTCAAGAACGGATTGATTTTTGCGTAACCGGGATGACAAACATCGATTTAATAAAGTAATAAAGTGAACTACCTTTCTGCATTTTCAAACTTTTGAAAAAAATGACGTAAATTCAAACTTTTAAACTCAACCCGACCATAGAACTACCCCTCATTGTACCCCTCGCGAACCTACGTAAATAATAAATTCTTCCGTCATCATTACGTCACACGAAAGGCTCCGCCATTTTGTCAAAATTTTTACCATTGTAAACACCCATGCAAAACACGTTTTGGTGCATTAAAGGAGTTATAATGCACGGATTAGATCGAAATAAGGTTTATTAGCAACGACTCGGCTCATGTAAGTAAATGATTATTTGATTTTTAACCGTGCCATTCAAATCTTTGAGATATTAGCGTTATTCCTTTCTCTCCAGCCGAGTAAACGGACAGTAGTTTGCTTTCCGAAGGTCGGTGGTTTTCCTTGGGTACCTCCGGTTTCTCCACAATTCTTGACATGACTAGATATAAGTGGAGAAATCTTGACTTGGGCGTTAAACTTCATTACTCAACTCCTCTATTAGACTTTATCCAATATAACCAAGAAAACCATCAATTAAAACCCCCTAAGAGTTAGCTCTTCTGTATTGCAGATTATTCACCATGTATTACCAATTATAAAAGCTGTTAAGGCATCTTTTAAAAAGCCTAAGATGAAATTGGTTCGTTCTGACATTGTGTGAAGGACATAAGCCACTCCGTTTGTCAGTGACCCCGATTTCTTTCTTTATTATTTTCAAATTTAAATCTTGTACACAATAGACCAAGAAAGCGCATAGAAATGTTTTGCTTGAGAGTTTAGTAATTCTACTACAGCCTCAGGACCTTTATTCAATCTCATTGCAATCTAACTAAGCAGAAAACAAGTTGTCAAACATGATATCTAATTTCCCGCGTCAGTTAAGGACATATCTGGCGATTCCTTATCTCCACTCGAGTATAAAATTGTATCACTGATATTCCAATACAGAATACTTAAATAAAATGATGAGCCGCCGGGGTTGTTCCGGAAGAATCCAATCAAATTTCTCTTACTAGATTCTTTATTAGCTGGATTAATCCGATATCAACATCCTTCAAGTGTCACGTGACTTGAAAGAGATGATCATTTCTTACTTTCCTTTATAATCATATTTCTATATACTCTTTGGTCAATTTAAATAAGAATATATATTTTTTGGAAACTGTTTTATTTATTTAGATAACTCATCCAATTAATTGAATAATTAGTTGTCACTTTTCCACTCCTATTATGACGTTTTCATTATGACTTAACACTACTACGGTTTTCAAGCAAATCAATTTTTTAAATGTCTGATTTGACAAATGTAATTTTGTACAGAATTAGCGCTGTCGTCTGAGCTTTCCCGATCGTTGCTTAAGTTGCTGGAATTTGTACTTTATTTCTGTTTGGACCGAATATTTTCTCAGTGGTAATAATACAATACAGGCTTGTCGAAAGTTTAACACAGAATTAGCATTGTCTGAGGTTTCAGTCGCTTCAGTTACTGGAATTTGTATGGACCTTGTAGTAACAGTACAGACCTGTCAAAAGTTTAACACAGAATTAGCATTGTCTGAGGTTTACATGTCGTCGCTTCAGTTACTGGAGTTTGTATGGACCTTGTAGTAACAGTACAGACCTGTCAAAAGTTTAACACAGAATTAGCAATGTCTGAGGTTTACATACCGTCGCGTATACTTAACAGTACGGTCCTGTCAAAAGTTTAACACAGAATTAGCATTGTCTGAGGTTTACATATCGTCGCTTCAGTTACTGGAGTTTGTATGGACCTTGCAGTAACAGTACAGACCTGTCAAAAGTTTAACACAGAATTAGCACTGTCTGAGGTTTACATGTCGTCGCTTCAGTTACTGGAGTTTGTATGGACCTTGTAATAACAGTACAGACCTGTCAAAAGTTTAACACAGAATTAGCATTGTCTGAGGTTTACATGTCGTCGCTTCAGTTACTGGAGTTTGTATGGACCTTGTAGTAACAGTACGGACCTGTCAAAAGTTTAACACAGAATTGGCACTGTCTGAGGTTTACATGTCGTCGCTTCAGTTACTGGAGTTTGTATGGACCTTGTAGTAACAGTACGGTCCTGTCAAAAGTTTAACACAGAATTAGCAATGTCTGAGGTTTACATACCGTCGCGTAGTAACAGTACGGTCCTGTCAAAAGTTTAACACAGAATTAGCATTGTCTGAGGTTACATCGTTTCGCTTCAGTTACTGGAGTTTGTATGGACCTTGTAGTAACAGTACAGACCTGTCAAAGTTTAACACAGAATTAGCATTGTCTGAGGTTTACATATCGTCGCTTCAGTTACTGGAGTTTGTATGGACCCTGTAGTAACAGTACAGACTGTCAAAAGTTTAACACAGAATTAGCATTGTCTGAGGTTTACTATCGTCGCTTCAGTTACTGAGTTTGTATGGACCTGTAGTAACAGTACAGACCTGTCAAAAGTTTAACACAGAATTAGCACTGTCTGAGGTTTACATGTCGTCGCTTCAGTTACTGGAGTTTGTATGGACCTTGCAGTAACAGTACAGACCTTCAAAAGTTAACACAGAATTAGCACTGTCTGAGGTTACATGTCGTCGCTTCAGTTACTGGAGTTGTATGGACCTGTAATAACAGTACAGACCTGTCAAAAGTTTAACACAGAATTAGCATTGTCTGAGGTTTACATGTCGTCGCTTCAGTTACTGGAGTTTGTATGGACCTTGTAGTAACAGTACGGACCTGTCAAAAGTTTAACACAGAATTAGCATTGTCTGAGGTTTACATGTCGTCGCTTCAGTTACTGGAGTTTGTATGGACCTTGTAGTAACAGTACGGACCTGTCAAAAGTTTAACACAGAATTAGCATTGTCTGAGGTTTACATGTCGTCGCTTCAGTTACTGGAGTTTGTATGGACCTTGTAGTAACAGTACGGACCTGTCAAAAGTTTAACACAGAATTGGCATTGTCTGAGGTTTACATATTGTCGCTTCAGTTACTGGAGTTTGTATGGACCTTGTAGTAACAGTACGGTCCTGTCAAAAGTTTAACACAGAATTAGCAATGTCTGAGGTTTACATACCGTCGCGTAGTAACAGTACGGTCCTGTCAAAAGTTTAACACAGAATTAGCAATGTCTGAGGTTTACATACCGTCGCGTAGTAACAGTACGGTCCTGTCAAAAGTTTAACACAGAATTAGCAATGTCTGAGGTTTACATATCGTCGCGTAGTAACAGTACGGACCTGTCAAAAGTTTAACACAGAATTGGCATTGTCTGAGGTTAACATATTGTCGCTTCGACTGTTAGTGACCAAAGTATAGATAGCCAGTAACTGAAAAGTTGTCGAGAGATAGATATGTCATATACACTGATCTTACTTTTCTTAATTTAATCGTAAATATATTAAAAAAGATATACAACAAATATCAGCTGCCGACAATGTGACGAGATATAGCTAACAGAGGTACAAGATGAGTTGTCGATTGGGTACTAATTCAATAACGTAATGTTAATCTTTCGACGGGTCCATACTGTATATCTGAACATATGATTTGGTTGTTTGCAATTTAAACTCGATCATTGTTTTTTTATTGTTTTGTATGTAGACAGTAAGTATATTCTATAATGGCTTTGTTTTATGATTTATATGCTCATCTTAAAGTACAGGCCTGTCGAAAGTTTCACACCAAGACAACGAAAAAGAATCCAAGTTGCCAATTGGCAAAAATGTAGGTTAATACATGGCTGGAAAGTTGGAGCGAGATATAGATAGTGGCTGCCGAAAAGCAGCCGAGCTAACGAGGGGCCGAAACGAGCTGCAGTTTAGGTCCTGATTGATTAGTTGTGTTAAACTTTCGACAGGAATGTACTACATATTACAATCCCATTTTTATCGATCTACAAAAATATCCACAATTACATGCCGTCTGAGAAATATGACTTAACAAACAATAATTTTGCTTTCAAATTTGTTTAACGAGTTTTTATTCTTTTGGAAAAAGAAATGTTTAATTTTCAGTCCTAAATCCCAGTTGTTTTAAATGGCAATATTTGTAACAAAAGTGTCTGGTGTTTAAGTAATTGTGTCTATTTTCGTTTGTTTGAAAAACAAACATTTAAAATAATTTCATTTGTGATACAATTAGTCTGCACTTTGTCATATTTCCACTTAAAGAGTCTAAAGCAATAAATAATTAAATATTCTGCAGTAATATGATCACAAATGTTGTGTGTAGGATAGATCTAAGGTATAAGTCTTGCAAATTCTTAGAGAACAATTTTCAAATAATTCATAAGATCTTCTTTACATGTCCCGTCCTCTTGTTCTGGAGTGTTTGAGATGAACAATTGAAAAACGTTAATTTATTCCGTTAATAAAAATAGACAACATTGAACTATTTACATTTAGCGTTTTAGATGCAAAACCCCACATTTTATTATTTTTTTGTATAATTTTACATTTCAATTCTGAAATAGATCATTCAAATCACTAAAGACATTGAGTTGAGATATAATTTTTTGTGTCTTTATAATATTTCTCCATTTCTCATTATATTATCTTCATCTAACGCACGTTTGAATAAAATATCAAGAATAAATATTTTCTACTGGTAATTTTCTTCTTTACTACATCATTTTAGCTTTTAATCGCTTTATTTAATTCGATACGACAGTTTACATTTAAAATTCAAAACATATACGAATGTAACCGATTGACGGACTATACTCGCTGCATAGAACGCAATGTTATTAATGTTTTAATAAAATTGCTAAAACATTTAAAAATAAAGTTTTGGAATCCAATGTCTCATAAAAAGTTGAAAGATAAAAATATGACATGGATTTTTGAAAACGCAGCAAATCTTGGTATGAATTTTCAAATTAATAAAGCTGTGAATGGAATTGCTGCTTTTAATTTAATTAAAGTGTTATTGCCTTTGAATCACTGTTTGTAACGTGAGTAAGACAGATAGAGCCATTAAGAATAATCAAAATTCCATTTCGTCTGCATGCCTTATTTAAATGCTTTTCCAATGGTAATAGTGTTTATGATCATCAGACCTAACTACTGCATGATACTTAAAGTTACACAGTGTGTTGGTAACCTTATATGGTTTATACAGGGTCAGTAAATTCTACATTGACGCCCGAGCCCATAGAAACTTACTGACCCCGTATAACCATAATAGGTCACCAACACACTGTGCATACAATCACAAACTGTGAAGAACCACCGTCTATACAGGTACACACTTCTGATCACAAAGACCCATGAGTAATTCTGACTAGTGAGTTTAAGATACATGCAAGTATGAAGCATAGATGTTAGCAATTATATATTTTACCTCTAATAGTTTTACAGCACTAGAGGGTCATTTCGTTATATAATTCCTCATCAGTAGTGCTATGACCTAAAAAATATCCAAAGAGCTAATTATATATACACTGTGAAACCATTTCATTTTGTTGGGTCTAATTTTCGTTACTCTGTAATTACCTGTATTCATGGCTTGTAGTTATCAATCAAAAACAAACATACTTAACCAGGTCCGAATCACAATTCAGAAGCAAAGTAACACCTTAGAAACTGACAAGTTAGGTTAGACATGTGAGCTTCCACTAGGGAAGTGAGGCTGGGTGCTCTGGAAGGGTAAACACCTCCTGTTTAGCTAGCTACACCCACCACGTGTGTGTTGAAAACTGAGACTAAAAAGAACATGGCAGGTTAGTTTGTAATATATACAGTATTGTTGAAATTTAAATTCATTTGTCAGTGTATCCACGAAAATTCACGGTTTCACAGTATTTTTTAAAAATTATGTATTTTACAGATGTTATAAATTGTACCTTTTTGGTCTTGTCAGAGGTGCTGATTAAAACAAACTAGAGACAAACCAGTGCGTGGGTAGTGTTTATATAGGATTAAGCTAAACATTCACTCCAGATATTCAGTTTAGTAAACTGTAACCTTTGGTCTTGTCTCTGGTGTTTATGAATGTAGAAAAGTGGCAAGCACAGACTCTGCTGAAAGAAACAGTACGTAAGGTTGAGAAAAATACTCCAGATTTTTAATTTAATAAACTGTAACCTTTATGATCTTTTACCTGGTGTTTGTATATGCATACAAGTGACAAACGCTGCTTGCCATGGACAGTAGGTGAGTAGTACGTGAGTACTGGTTATATAGGATTGAGTAAAATACTCCAGATATTCAATTCGCCCTTGGTATCAATTTGGTAAATTGCATCTATTGTGTATATAAAATGACCGTAACTAACACGTCTTATAGCGTACGACACAGAATCAATACTGAATTAATGTGACAAAATCTGATGTCCTTTTTATTTGTCGTGACGTTTACTTTCTACTCTCTAGTCTGACCGATTTTACTTCTCTTGGACTACCACGTCACAGATGTAATTTATAAATTGATGAAAAAATCTCAGCAAATTGATGAAAAAAGTACTTAAAGATTGCTAGACATAACACTTGATGATTACAATGTCTTTTTATTTGAATCGACGTTTACTTTCCGTCCAGAGTGACCCATTCATTTTTATCTCGGACCACATCACAATAAATAATTTATATAAATGGGTAAAAATCGTATTACCGATGAAAAACAGTCTAGCACTAAAAGATTATGAAGCAAAACGACTGCTGAATGAAAGTATTTATTATTATAGATCGTTGGGTTCTGATGATGAAGTTGATGAATATAAATAAATAAATAAATAAATAAATAAATAAAGAAATTACATAATAATAATGATAAAAAACCATACTAATCCATGTCCGAAGCACAATCCAGAACTTTGAAACTGACATGATATTAGGTAAAACACGTCAATTCCACCAAGGAAGTGAGATCGGGTGATCCGGAAGGGTAAGCACCTTCTGTTTAGCTAGCTATACCCGTCAAGTAAACAATAAATAAATAAATTGAATAAAATAAATAAATAAATAAATAAATAAAGTCAATATTTTTTATAATTAGTAGTCCTAATGTGTGTTTGTCTTTTCTTGTTTTGTATAAAAACGGGGAATCTAGCTCAATTTGAACTAGTTAAAATAAAACTTAAAACTCAAATAAAGTTGACAAATTTATTCTATGTCGGAATTGTGACCTGGGCTATCCAACGGCCACTTCCAGACTGACGCTAAACATAAAACGAAATACAAACAACCCAATAAAAAATTACCTGGTCGTCATGGAAACTAAGCACTATAAAATAATAAGTAAATAATGTCACAGGTAAAGTCTTACCCGGAAAGTCCTAAACAAAAGAATGACTTATTTTCCAACTCTAGGTGAAATCCTTAATGACTTGAAAGTCTTGATTAATCCGTTGTGTAATATTAGATTGGTCTAACGCGATTAAGATAAAACATGAAGGAAACAAGTAAATTTATAGAAATAATTCGAAACTAGTGATTTACTTAAAATATTTGATCGTGGTTAAAAAAACGTTAAGTTTTGCACTGTCACAATATCCCTCTTCGCCGAAAAGTTTGGTCTCCAAACTTGAAACTAAATATCACATATAAAACTATTTAAATATAATACGGCTTTGCATATATTGTAGCCACTCAGGATCTTTCAGATGCACATTTGGAGATGACAAAGCTTCTGATGAAATTATGTGAACTGGTTTTCCATCCGAATTCACATACGGAGTGTACGGTTGGTGTCTTGTCTTTTGGGTTCCTGGTGCACCATTACTACATTTTTGCTGGAGTGTTTTTATCTTCTGTTTTAAACCGTCAATTTCAATTGTAAAATTCATGTTTTCTTCAAAAACGAGGTCTAATTTTTCCGATAATCTTTCGTTTTCGATGCGAAGTCCGAATATATCCTCATTTAATTCTTCTGTTATTTTCAATTGATCGTTTCTCTGTTCCTGTAAGTGTTTTATTATTTGTCGTGAGTGAATATTTTCCTTATTACAACGGTCCAGACTGTTTTTAGTAGTTTTTAATTCCTCCGTTGTATTGGCCAAATTTTTCTCCAACTGCAAATTTACGGCTGTATTTTCCCTAAGTTGAGCTTTAAGTGTGACCCTTTCTAGTTTTAGTATTTTGATGTTGTCGGAAAGAAGTTCCAAATCAACATTTTTCGAATTTAAATTGAACACCTGTTGAAAATCTTTTTCGCCGATTTTTGAAAAAGGAAGATTTTGCATAAATTTCTTTTTGTCCAAATACTGTTTTAGTCTTTGTTTATCACGTGCTTTCTGCTTCCATGATTTACGTTTTCTTTTTCCTTTGCTCACAACAATGTGATTTATCTGTGGTGTCCTGTGATAGTTGATAGTGTGATTTTGCACAGTTTCTGACCAGCAACATCTGGCATAATGTCCAAGACGTCCACAACGGAAACAACGGGCGTGTTTAGCTTTACATAGCCTCACATGTCTGGTGTTGAATAGAAATCCACACTTATAACATGAATTCAAACAAATATTGTCCACTTGTCTCCATTTAGAATAATTATCCATTTCTAATCATTGTTGGTTCGAAAAGTTCTTTAAACTAAAAGTCCTGTTTTGTATCGGGATCTTGTAGTGCAGCTTGGCTTACGCATCAATTTGCGGCAAACTGCCCCGGTTTCTCGCACCACTTATAAAAACGGGGAATCTAGCTCAATTTGAACTAGTTAAAATAAAACTTAAAACTCAAATAAAGTTGACAAATTTATTCTATGTCGGAATTGTGACCTGGGCTATCCAACGGCCACTTCCAGACTGACGCTAAACATAAAACGAAATACAAACAACCCAATAAAAAATTACCTGGTCGTCATGGAAACTAAGCACTATAAAATAATAAGTAAATAATGTCACAGGTAAAGTCTTACCCGGAAAGTCCTAAACAAAAGAATGACTTATTTTCCAACTCTAGGTGAAATCCTTAATGACTTGAAAGTCTTGATTAATCCGTTGTGTAATATTAGATTGGTCTAACGCGATTAAGATAAAACATGAAGGAAACAAGTAAATTTATAGAAATAATTCGAAACTAGTGATTTACTTAAAATATTTGATCGTGGTTAAAAAAACGTTAAGTTTTGCACTGTCACATTTGTTTGGCCGTTTTATCAATGTTGTTTTGTGTCGTAGTCTTTGTTGTGTTGGCTGTTGCCAAGGTTACATACAAAAATTCTCTTCTTTTTAGCAATGGAATTTGTGTTTACAAAAAAGATTTTGTTTTGATAATCAGATTTTTTAAAAATCTTATTCAAATTCAAGTTGCATATTATCATTTGTATCCGTTTTTAACGAGAGACCACAGAAACATTTATAGGTCAATGGAATAAATGTTTGTCAACTTTTATCGCATCATCGGACAATAACACCAATTTATCAAGACGATTGTTAATTCATTGACACGAATTTGTAAATAAATAAGTTTTCATATTTGGTTCATTTACACCATTTTTCAAGTCTACGTCTTGACACTAGATTCTTCCTAGGCAACTGAAATTGACCATTTAATATTCAGAATAAAAATGATTTATTACACTTAGAGAAATTAGTGACTAATCATCTGAAAATGAAGTGTTGTTTTGTTGTTTTCGATAACGAACACGGAACAATCGAGGTTTTCCTTGCTAATCGAACATTCAAGTTACACTGTTTTCTTTTACCAATACTTTGCAATGATACTACCCGAAACAATATTTATTTTTTGATGACACATGATACAAAATCACAAATATAAGCAATAAAGGATTCTGGAACAAGACTGAAACTCTTATTATAAACCAGTCTCCTTACTCAAACTGTTTATAGCTTTATTTCCGATTCAAGATTCTTTCATTTATATCGAGGTGATCAGTTCTTGGATGCTGGAGCAAATAGGTGTGAACAGAGAAAAACACCGGCCTGTGGCAATTTGTCTGACAAGCTTCTCAAATAACGATCTGTCCGAGTATATATTCGACAAAGCAGTACTCCAAATTATTTATTGCTTAGCCTTGTGATGTACACGTATACTAGACCAATATGAAGTCGTCAGTTCCATCTTTTACAAAGGTCCAACTACGGTAACAAAACACTGATATCATATTATAATTACTATAACAAAAGTCTCATTTAATTTTTTTTATTTTAAGATGCAAGACCCAAATAATCCTCTCCCCTTTCGATGCATTGATAAGGATCTCGTAATTGGAAATCAGGCATTCGAATACATAAAAAATTACAATGTAAGAAGGAAATTAAATATGGGTTGCATCTTATATTTTACGAGAGACTGACAATGTAGCAACTATCATTGAATGGATTGTGATTTTTATATGTGAGAGATGGATAATCATTTGATTGATGAATTAAGTTAGTTATTATGACGCTCTTTCATCAACGCAGTTTGCTTTTTTCCTTGTTAAGATAGTTATCGCTAAGCTAACATCGCACCGATATAGAGTACAGAGATTTCCAAAGTTTAACACGTTAACGGAAAGGGGTCGAAGCTGGGCTAGTTGCCGAGATAAACGGATAGCTAGTGGATTAGAGATAGTATCTGTCGTAACGCTGTCGAGATATAGCTAACCAGAGGTGGAGCTGACAGGTTGATCCGACATTGATTCGTTAGCCAAGTGTTAAACTTTCGACCGGTATGTACTGTATGTAGGTTGCATTTTCTCTATAAGGCAAGACATTTAAATTTAGTTTGGATCATTTCTTGGTAGTGGTTTTCCTGGGATCAATGCCAAAATTTACTAGTTTATAGGACCCGTGCCAAAAATCACTAGTTAAATGGAATAAATTTTAGAAAAGTGTTTTTAATCACGAAAATATTTGTACATTATTTGAATATTGTTATGAAACAAGATGTGTGAAGATAAAGTGTTAAGACCCATGTACTATTGCATTTCCAGGTGTGCAAAAAGGTCCAAGTTGGCCTCTTAGTTCAAATCTCTTTTAACGTGAATGAAAGATTAAGAATCAAATCAATTCATAAGCTATCAAGTTAATAATGGACATTGATAAATAGTTAGATACTAAAAAGTGATTTGTCAAGGGATTTATACCAGGCTCCGCGCTTTTATTAAATCGGTACGTGCAGCTCCAGAAAACGAATTGTTTTATTAATGTCTGATGGCTATTAATGCATTCTTTCTCTATTGAATCATTTTGTTTCAGCTCAGTGTAAATCACAATTTCTCAACAAATTGCTGCTCGGAATGGTTATGTTGATGGTCTGTTTACTATCACAACATCACATCTAATACCAAAATGGTGTCGATTTTGTTAACAGCTGGATGTGAGTCCATTGTATAGTAAAATATGGTTAACATTTTCAAGATTACATATTATGTGTCGGGGTGGGTGGGTTGTAAAGTAAGTGGTATTGTTTGGACTCTCCAAACGTACTTGAACTTCACACCGTTAGATAAGTATTTCAGTAGATCCAATTCCTGTCAACATAATGCCAAATGCATTATGAATTTTTGATATATATTGCTTATTGACTACGTGCTCTTTGGTGCAATTGCTTCATATGTTATGAGCTAATGCTTTCTTTCATTGTTTTTGTATTAGAAGTTAAACGCGCGTGTACTGCTCGATACCGTTTTCACTATCAAAGTCCCTGTCTCAAGATTTAATTTTAAAACCAATAGTCTCCGATACTGTCACAAAATTAACGGCCAATGCTTAGATAATTTAAAAAAGCAAGCATTATGATTTTGACAAAATGCTTAAATTCTTAAATAAACACCGCGTTTAAAAAATGCCTATAAACGAGAACGAAATGTGACCTTTCGATTGATTTTAGGACCAGAGTCTACCTCATGCACGTTGTTTAGTATATTTGTATACGTCTTGTGTCTTTTTATTTGATTTTCTTTTAAAAATTCTATTCGTTAAACTTAATCTACCACCGAGCTTAATATTACAGGAACAAAGTCATAAATTGTTTGTCTAGAAAAGAAGTCAATACACAACATGCATTTCACAACTAATGCGATTTTCAGCTTGAGACATCATAATCTATCCACAGCCCTAATTTAGGAGAAATATGCTGTTGGCTTATGAAGTTAACAAATAAACTTGGTTTTTATCGGACGGAATTGTTCTAGCTTTTGTGTAATTAATGGTGTCTAGACGTATAAACTGATAACTATCTATCCGATATTAGTGATGTTGTATTGTTTTAGTATTAATTAAACATCCATCTACTTCCATGATGGACTAGAAACGTACAGACAATTATGTAATTTGAAAAAGATTCTTATCTCCAATAATATGGGATATTTTAGCCTAATCCTGAGACACTGTGTAATCGTCGATGTCGTGTTAATTGTCTTTCTTTGACACTGACTAGACGTAACTAGCATTGCATAATAAGCATAATTTTAAGAGAAAATCTTTATAAGAAAAACCCGTAAATAAAAAATATTTTCCTGACAACTAACGCTAACATAACAAAGAATACGACAAAATATATTTCTATTCTTACAGGCGTGACGGGTTGTAGCTAGCTGAACAAGAGATGCTTACCCTTCTGGAACATCCGGTCTCACTTCACGTGTTTAGCCTAACTTGTCAGTTTAAAAGTTTTTTTTTGCGTCTAGATTGTAATTCGGACATGGATTAGTATGTTTGTTTTTTATTAACAGGAGTGGAGTACTATATTTTACGCTCAAGTCAAAAAACTTTCTCTTATATCTAGGCGACCAGTTCTGCCGGGATGGTGGAGGAAGCCGAAGTGCTCAGAGACAACCACCTACATTCGACGAGAGAACTAAAAAACATTCTCAAACTTGGTTCTGTCCGTATTGGATCTGACCATAAGCGGTGAGAGGCACTCTAATCAGTAAGGGCGCGTTTAAACCATACGATTATTGAGGCCTCTAAAAACGAGCTAGTGACAAGAGAAGACCAACGTATATAGAAGCAATTTATTAAAAATCACAAACTTTCGTATTTGGATGGACACTGGTATAGGGCTTAATGTAATTTAAAAAATAACTAAAAGTCACTTCATTTGTCCACTAACAATAGTATACATAGCTCTATTTGGTTAAGACATTTGATTGAAAATGAGAACCCGGAAGAAAAATTAGTAAATACTTGATAAATGACATTTACGTGACAGTCACAACTCATTCATTAACAGACTGTCTCTTTTTTCTCGAGTAGATCGTAATGAATGTATCATGGGATATTAATTACTTATTTACTAGTTACAAGTTACATTTGTATGTTTGTGTAATAAGAGAGCTTGTCTACAGAAAACCACGCCCTTCGTCTGAATTAGCTGTGGCTAATTCAAAATGAAAGACATTTAATAAGTTGTACTCTTCAATTAAAATGGCGGCGGTTGGAGTAATTTGTAGCAGAAACATACGTACATGGCTACTATAAACGGATGAAGCAATTAACAAGGCATATTAAACATCCATAGAGAAATTGCTCATTCAAAAACATTTTATACTGCAATGGTTTGCTTTTATGTGATGACAGTGGCTTTTTAAGATCGCCTTTAAACTTATTTGTGTTGTTAAAAGTCTGTTATGTTGCATTTTATGACAGCTGGTGTATTTAAAATAAGACGCATGTGTGACCAGACACTCCAGAAAGGTTGTTGAAAGATTTATATGTTTAAATCTAATCTTTAAATCGTGTTAGGCACAGAGCGGGTATTTCCCATCAATTATATCGACAGAATAGTCAAATAATCTAGTTACTGAACCTAAAGCACACCTTCGGGAGTTCACGTGTTTCTATGATAATATTCCCTTTGAGATCAGTAAATCAGATAAATTGGTTCCCGAAATTCTTCCAACCCGTATGGAATTTCTAAGAAATGATACGCAACTTATATGCCTTGACAAATTTTGTTTTGGGCTTGATCTAGAGACAGATCTACACATGGGACATTCACGGTATCAAAACACATCAGATTTGATGAACAGTGACTGTTATATTAATTGCTTCCGTTCATTGCTCAGACAATCGAAACTGTCTTTAATGCAATAAACATACTTAAATTAAAATTAAGTTACATGATAAAGATTAACAATGTATTAGCTGCAAACAGACAATGACACCACTGACGAATATGGCATGACAAAGGAATAAAATAAGAAAATAAAGAAGAAGGTCGAAGCAAGAAACACATCAATAGGCACCACTGATTACAAAACTCCTGACGCAAGAAACACATTAATAGGCACCACTGATTACAAAACTCCTGACGCAAGAAACACATTAATAGGCACCACTGATTACAAAACTCCTGACGCAAGAAACACATTAATAGGCACCACTGATTACAAAACTCCTGACGCAAGAAACACACTAATAGGCATCACTGATTACAAAACTCCTGACGCAAGAAACACATTAATAGGCACCACTGATTACAAAACTCCTGACGCAAGAAACACATTAATAGGCACCACTGATTACAAAACTCCTGACGCAAGAAACACATTAATAGGCACCACTGATTACAAAACTCCTGACGCAAGAAACACATTAATAGGCACCACTGATTACAAAACTCCTGACGCAAGAAACACATTAATAGGCACCACTGATTACAAAACTCCTGACGCAAGAAACACTCTAATAGGCACCACTGATTACAAAACTCCTGACGCAAGAAACACACTAATAGGCACCACTGATTACAAAACTCCTGAAGCAAGAAACACACTAATAGGCACCACTGATTACAAAACTCCTGACGCAAGAAACACACTAATAGGCACCCCTGATTACAAAACTCCTGACGCAAGAAACACACTTATAGGCACCACTGATTACAAAACTCCTGACGCAAGAAACACACTTATAGGCACCACTGATTACAAAACTCCTGACGCAAGAAACACTCTGATAGGCACCACTGATTAAAAAACTCCTGAAGCAAGAAACACACTAATAGGCACCACTGTTTACAAAACTCCTGAAGCAAGAAACACACTAATAGACACCACTGATTACAAAACTCCTGACGCAAGAAACACACTAATAGGCACCACTGATTACAAAACTCCTGACGCAAGAAACACACTAATAGACACCACTGATTACAAAACTCCTGACGCAAGAAACACACTGATAGGCACCACTGATTACAAAACTCCTGACGCAAGAAACACACTTATAGGCACCACTGATTACAAAACTCCTGACGCAAGAAACACACTTATAGGCACCACTGATTACAAAACTCCTGACGCAAGAAACACACTAATAGACACCACTGATTACAAAACTCCTGACGCAAGAAACACACTTATAGGCACCACTGATTACAAAACTCCTGAAATTACGTATTAGCTATAAAAAGAATGTCGGTATCTTTCATGTACAACCAAACCTTAAAGGCCACCACTATATAAGAAGGACCACCACTATATAAGAAGGACCACCACTATATAAGAAGGGCCACCACTATATAAGAAGGGCCACCACTATATAAGAAGGGCCACCACTATATAAGAAGGGCCACCACTATATAAGAAGGACCACCACTATATAAGAAGGGCCACCTGTTTTCATAAGCTAGTAAAGTCTTATCCCAATTACACTTTATTTCAGTTATTTGAACCTCTATATTAGAGTCAACTGCCCATAAAGGCCCCATTTACAGGCCCCTTTGAGTGGCTTTTGTAGACAGGTTTTAAATAACCTTTTTGATAGTTTGAATTGGTTGCAATTCTATATACTAAGTATTTCAAATCTTGAAAAACTATTTTGTCTACAAGCTACAGGTGATAAAAAGGATACATGTTTCATCATATGTATTTGTAATCTTATTTGTGTATTGCTATTTGTGTATTGCTATTTGTGTATTGCTTTGGGTTCTGGTTAGCGATTAGAAGCTGGTTTGTATTTGACGTTTTAAATATAAGGCTATTTAGGTCCCATAAAGTACGTTAAATGTAACTTAATTAATTTGTACTATTATATTGAACCAAAGACAGGCAAAAATGTGTTTATTGTGATTTGTATAAACCGACAGGATTTTGATAATGTTCTTTAATTCTGTCTGCAAAAAAGGTCACTCCCGCTATGGTGTCATTATACGCAAAAATGCTACTAAATATATGTTTAATATCTTGAGGACATATATAAACTAGCTGTTGTTTTCAGATTGAAGCTTAATAAGTTGAAGAGTGCAATCATGTTGTTTGGTAGTTGTCAGCGTAATCTAGAACATGACATAATATATGTTTTGAAAGTAGAAACATATTAATACTGTCATGTGCTAATTTTGATTTTTTTATATTATAAAATTATGGTTTCAAAATTAGCACACGACAATACCAGTAATTATAAAACTGGAATGCCACTGGATCAAACATCGACATGTTATCCTTGGTGTACAATAAATGTGGTATAAGCATTTTGGAGGGTTGACACTATCCCGACTTAATTGCATTTAAAACCTTGGATACCAAAACACACAATTAGTACTTGTTTTTATGTCTTTAAACACATCTAATACTTTAGTAAAATTGAAAAAGATCAATTTATTTAATTAATTATAATTATGATTATGATTATGGTATTCGAATTCATTATTCCACTAAGTGCCGATACATGTTTTACTGCATGTTGTACTTAATGGGGACAATAAATTTAAGTATAAAAGTGCTAAAAGGTTGGGAAAACTATCATATATTTGATTGATATGCTGAAAAAATTAGAAAAGGCCAGAATTAAAATTGTAATAGAAATGCTCACAGGATCTTTACAAAATCGGTTACACGTGAGACCATATTCTGATTGGATTTTCGTAATCTTAGCACGACTTTAAATTACTAGAGAAAATTGCATTGGAATGAGACAATTTGTAGCTGAAAAAGACAGTACTTTACAAAAAAAGTAAACTTCAAGTTTAGATTTCACTTGAGTCGTTCAAAATAAGATTCAAAGAACTGAAAAAATCACGTCTGATTTCAAATAGGATTTTAGATTGTCATTTTAATTATTTAAATTTAAATATTTTTTTAACATTTTGTTTAAGAACTATTAATAAACGTAAGACGTTTTGACTTACTGGATAAATATATAACGTTAGACGTATAGTTTCCTTTTTATTAATCAATTCTCAGCATCTCTGTTTACTCCGTCCAATTTATCAACCGCCATTTACGTGTTTTCAATTTAATGATTGTCTCACGTTGTTTCGGAAACAACCCGGTACAAACTTATTTCTTTAGTAGTATTTGTTAGAAAACGTCTTATCCGTTTATATTTGGAAATCTAAGAACGTATAATATTATAATTTAGTCCCGTTTTATGATAGATAACTATTGATAAATCACTTAATAAATTAAACAACGATTATAATCTTTTTAGTATTTTTTCTTTTCATTTCTAATTTGTATGTGTATCGGCTATAATAAAACAGCTGTCTGGGTTGTAGTGATATACTGAAATAAAGCTGTATGACTGGCGTTATTCATAGTAATGTTCAGCAGCCTGTCCTCACGTGGTCAGAGAAAACTATCTGTAATGACAATTCCTATACACTCAAGAAGGGAAAATCGATCTGTATCATAGTTATAGATGTTAAAGGGACGGCTTCAGTATCTAAATTTTAATGAAACTTTCCGTGAATTCTTCACAAGTAGTCACGCACTTCTACTATGGAGCAGCACTTATGTTCATTTGATCAGAGAATAATCAGATGATACACAGTGTTGATGTTGCCTCCAATTCTATACCTATTATATCAATTTACATGCAAACGTATTAACTAATGAGGTTTATATTTACTTTCTTCTTTTGCAGACTGAAGAATTGAAAATGTCAAGTACTTGTAGGATTTCTTGAAGACTTTAATAATTCTATTTCATCGAGTTGGAAAAAATGCAAAACTGAGGAATGTGTATGATTTAATGATTACAAAACTGATGAATTTACATGATTATGAAAAGTTTAGAAGAATCTTAAATTGATTTGATTTGAATTGTTAGAAAATTGGAATTTTATCAATCATACAATGGTTTCACTCGATGGGAGAAATTCTGGAAATGTGTTTTGGTGGTATATTATTGTGTTTTCGATGTCATCCTATGCAATAGGAAAAATTGTTAATTATACTGCTCAAGTTGCACCTTCATTTCAAGATTTTGAAAATATTTCTATAACTGGATTTTCTTCAACACCGAGATCAGATGACAAGGACAGGGACATTGTCGCCGAATTTTTGGACCAAGTAGAAAAACATGAACAGAGTAAGGAAAATTGTACACCGGGAACAAAGTTTAATCTTGGAGAAGGGGTAATACAACAATATGGTATAAACAAATTCAAACGACAAGCCCTTGTAGCTGTTAACAGGGCAAACTTGCTTACCCGGCTATGGAAAGAAGCGCCACAAGAAGTGCTAGATTCTGAATACTTACTTTATGCTCAAGTCCGAAATTTTGTGGAAGGTGACCCAGAGATATTTGCTGCAGGAAATTGTTATGATCATTTGGAGTATAAAAATTATTACCTGTTTTGTCCTTATGCACATAGAACTGAAGATGGTATGATTAATGTAAAGGACTTGTCTATAGAATACGACTATTTGGGTAATGATTCCGAGTGGTTTTACACAGCAAGGATGAAGGCTAGCAAACTTGAGAATTTCAATTACACCATCGGTAAGTAACACAATTATATTTACGATTTGAAATGTAATTATAAGAAATCAAAATACCCATCTGTTTAATGCCCAAAGCACTAAGGCACGCCAAAGAATCGTTCGGTTTATTGTCACCAGACATAGGACCTTGTTCTTAAAGGTCAGCACATGTGGATGAAAAACCCAAAATGAGTGTTCGCTGGTTGGTGTCACAATGGCACTAAAGCCATATACATATACTGAAAAATTCGATCATATTATGAACAGAACAAAAATATTTTATAACTCACTTTTCGTAATTCAGTAATCCCGCCGGACTCTATAAACCTTTTTTCAAACTTCACAACAGTTTTGTTTTCGTTTTTAAATTGAACGTTTTAACGGTGAAATCTATGACAATCATCTTAAAAAAAAATAGCTTGCAAAATTAAATCTCTTTACTGGACAAACATACAACCATAAACTACATAAAGAAAAAGAAAATCAAGGTTCCATTGACCGAAACATATATACTTCTTCACAACGACAAATACTCTGTCAGGTTTTTTTTTACCAAACATAGACTGATTTCATTATTCATTATGTCTCGGACAATTCCCGCTCTGTAATATGTAGTTGTGTAGAACATCAAGCGTCTTGTAACGAGGTATTTAATTATGTTCTTTGAATGTATTAAGTCTTTACTACAGTGATCGAGTAAGGCCTGCCATCGTCCAGAGAAACCTATATTAACGGAATGATTAATGACCAAATAGAAACAGAAATAAATTGAAAATAGTATTTTATGATCGGTATTTTGATGTTCATCAAACATAATAATTATAAAGAGGTTTTAAATGTCTAAAGAGACTAGTCAAATTGTTTTAAAGGTGTTTTACGGTTCAATTTAATCAGCTAGTGTAATATGAAATAATGAATTAGTATCACATTTGTATTTAGTATCGCTATCGCTTCTCGACAAAAACAGTGCAATATATCTTCAGATGGAAATTTTCCAATCCAATTTTCACATTTCGTTATCACTATGGCTTCTCGACAAAAACAATGCAATATATCTTAAAATGGAATTGATACAATTTTTTCACATTTGATAAAGGTGTTTAAAAATCACAATCTGTTGAAGCATAATATATTGTGTCCAATTTTGGCATATACGACAGTCAATGAAGGGATAAGGAGACCATTGTTACTATAACGACCGGTACAGGGACAGTGTTTTATGACTACCCCAATCAATAAAAAAAATCATAAAATTTGGCAAACACTTTTAAGGTGTTTTTTGCTAGTTGCTTTAATAATTTTAATATGTAACCAAAAGCGTGGTTTGTGATTTTCAAGTACAGCCAGTATTCGAGTTAGAGTTTCCACCCAAACTATTATCTAAATACTTCGTGTTTAACAGATTAAAAAATCTTAACAAAATTTACGATTTTGGAAGTTTCGAGTTGTGTTCTTGTAATTTTCAAGGCAAATGTGAAGTAAACGCTACAGCAGTAATGAAATAATTTTCGCCCATAAACTTGTGTTTACAAGAATAATATATTATATGATTGTCATTTGTTTACCCATTTATAATTGTTGAAGCTATCGTGTGTTTGTGGCCCAGGCTATTGCATATTCATTTTCGTTTTATTGTGTCATTTTAGTATGCGTGCTAAATAATATACATTTCCAATATGGATATGAACACAGATATTAATTAAGTTTGAATATTCAATTTGACATTTACACACGGTTATTGCCACGTAATTGTATTTTGATGTGTTAGTTTGAAGAAAATTAATAATCATAATATCAATATTGCATATTTGATTGATAATGTTACACTCTATAAACTGTGAGAAAGGCAATAAAATAATGTGTTTTGGAATGGTAACAAGAATTATTGACTGTGTTGACACAGATAACAGAGAATGATATATAGAGATTTTCAACTATATAACAGCATCGGAAAGAACAAAGAAAACTTCATTTCATTGCAAAATGAAGAAGAAAAGACACAAAATGAATACATAATTGTGTTGTGCCACATATACATTAAATATTACATCTGTGTACATTTTCAGCACTAGACTGTCCTTTCGGAATACAATTCTTCATCAGTAGTTCTTGGACTAAAATGTGAAGCCAAAATTTCTAAATGGGGTTGAAAAATATCTAAAGGACATATCTAAATATCTGTCTATTTTCATCAAAATAAATTTAACCAAATTTAGCTAAGAAAATACTTTACATGAGGGAGTATACCTTAGTTTTGGGGATTTTCAGGTTTAACTAGCATGGAATTTAGAAAATAGCATATTTCTCACAAAACAAAAGTCTACTGAGTTTGTAATATCCTTTGGAAAACACCCAACAACAGATACCAAAATAGTTATTACCTGTTATGTTTTAGTTAATTTTCTACTTCCAACTCGTACAGGGCATAGTGACCAAATAGTATGCTAATGGGTTAGTAAAAGTACAGAGTTCTAACCATTTCATTTATATAGCAAGTGGTCCATTGTAGTTGTATTTAGATGTATATCTGCTATTGATCAAGTGATTGTGTTTGTGTCAGTGAATTTGGCTTTATTTTCATAGAAAATCAAATAAACTAAAAAACATTGTTATTTTTTACTTACTTGTACCTAGTTGTAACAGAAGATCTGTATGGGCATCCGTCATTCGCGTAGAATATTTCTGCATTGAGTAAAATCTTGACGTTATGGGGAATTAACTTGTTGAAAACCAGTCAAATTGCAGGTCATGTTGTGCAAATAACGTAATACGTCATCAAGGACATCACTTCCGGTGTAAACATCGCTTTTTCGTCAAGTAAAAACCCTACAGCGCCAACATTTACCTTTCTACAGAAATATTTGATGACAATCGCGGATGCGCATACAGATTTTCAGTTACGACTACTAATGCAGTTATATATAAAGTATGCTCTTCAAATACAGCTTGTTTTAAAATTATAGACGATTTTAAACGTGGGACATCTAATTAGTTAGATAGAATGTGCTTACCCTTAATCTCTGGGGATCTTCGTGTGTGTTTTATTTATTTCATTTATTTACTTGTTTGTAAATATTTGCAATGTAACGCCACCAATAATCTGAATTAAGCCAATTAACAATGCGTCAATGTTTTACAGTGGTGGTTAATCCGAGGGAAAAATCACGGTGCTAATAAGCAACGATATCAGAACTATTGTTTTGTTTAAATCTCTGAGAACTAAAATAAAACACATTGCCGAAGGGAAGTAACGAATCTAGAACTCTAAAATAATTATTTTGAACATGGTATTAAGCATACCATTCCTATATAGCTGATATCTTTACGTTTAAGAAATATGTTTACTATGGATGTACCAATTAATAGCCCTTGTCTTTAAATATTTACGCATGGATTTTAGCCAGCTGTCTGGTGACCAAGTCAATAACTGTTTAGATTTCTAAAAATATATCTCCAGGCTTACAATTAATTATGATTTGTTATTGTGCTTTTCATTATAAATATAACACTCCTGAGATAAAACATTCACTCTAACTATGATTCAATATGTACACTGTATATGTTTTACCTTTCAAACTTTCAAGGAAACATGTTTGACATGTGGTAACCAAGAGGTAGTCAAGGTTACGTTGGTTTACAAAAAGCAGCAGAATGTCCAAATTCTTTTTTTATCAATACCTCATACGTCGAAGTAATAAGAAAGAAATGAAGGGAATTGAAGGTTTTCACAATTGCTAATTAAATTTAATTACCATAGTACAGATACGCCCACATGATCAATATACGCTTAAAGATATCATTAAACATTTTGTCATTGCATTTTATAACTTATGTTTCTACATTGCTAAAGCATGCTGCTGATTATTTGAAATTTTATTACTATTGTCATTAGAAATTGAAAAATGGTTTTTGGCAAAAGTTGTTTCCTTTTTGGTTCTTTTGAGATCTAATTAGTGACGTCCTTAACAAATTGAAGGCAATTTTATCGCTAAAAAACTTTTAAAAGTTGAAGAATATCCATTTTTATGTCAATTTGCAAAAAAATTTAAAGAAAGGAAAACGACACGTGTTAATTGATTTGTAAAAAGAAATGCAATATATTTTAGCTACTTATTAGTTAAAATAAAATATAATATTGTACATATATGTGTATTTTTCCGTTCATTCTAACTCTAACTTATATGTAATTATATGTCTGAGCCGATATGGTGCCCCGAGGATATCACACACTCGAAAGCAATAATTGTTTATTATTGTCAGAAATATACTAATGTCTTAACTTGATGCAAGTTAAATTTGAAATTCCTTAAAAACTGAGGTATACTTTATCATGCAAAGTATTTCCTTAGCTAAATTTGATAAAATATATTTTGGTCTTTTGGTAATCTTTTCAACATCTTGAAAACAATTTTGGTTTCATAAGTTTGGTCCAAGCACTACTGATGAGGAATTGTATTCCGAGACGACCGTTTAGTGCTGTAAAATAAAAACCAGGTATAACATGTAATTATGCAAAATGATTAGATGAAATTTTGAATGTTGAGACATTATTCATAACAGACGTCTATATATTTTATATTATGAAATCGGGTGATAAGCTTATAGTTTAAAGTAATTTTGGAATAAACCCTTGTGTATATCACTATTTAACCTTAAACTTGCGATTCATTTTGCATTAGACTAGTCATAACTGTACTAGTGTACAATTAAGTATCTATCTATTGTGCAGTTTGAAGTATGAAAAAAATAACAAATATTATTTTAGATATTATGTTGTTTAAATCTTATTTTAAAAAATAATTATACATGTACATATTAAAAGCCACTGACAAGGTATGAAAAAATGACGAGGCTTGAGCACTGTTCTTTATTACGTGATTATCCTTTCCGAAATTTTAAAAACAGTTTCACAGTGTGACAACAACTGTGACACATTTAAGAACTCACCTAGACCGGACAGCGAAGGTCAAAATAGATGCCACTTTACTTATAGCCGGCGACGTATAGACAAAAGTAAAAAATGAGTTTGAATGCGACCTTAAACTTATTCAGTCAATCAAAATTATTTTAAGAAGTTATGATTATTCAGAGCCTTCATTAATCGGATAAATGTTACCTGTGTACGTTTACAAGCGTTATTTGTGATTTATATGAGAAGTACTGCCAACAACATAAAAGGAAACCAAGTTATTGATTTTTTTAATAAAACATGTAATAGATGTTTTTGAGAGATGAAACAAAGAAATGACGGAAATTTTAAACTTGTATTTGACTATATGAAGAATAAAATAGAAACGCAGCGTAAATGTGTCTTGTATCATATGAAACAATTGATTGCAAAACACCTCGTGGGCGTAACGTGGCTCTTAACGTACGTATGCATATGCAAGATTTAAAAAAAAAGAGAAAAAAAAAATATTGAATTCGATATGAATATCGACACTAAAGTCAAAGTGCATGTCACAAGGGTTCTCGATATTTTTTTATCAAACTCCTTTTTAGATTAATATTTAATTGACAAAAGCAAAGTTTATATATTTCAACATACCATATAGTGGTACGACTAAAACATATTATTATCACCAAGAAAAGTTTTTCAAGTGTCATCATCTCATTACTTAGTGGCCTAATGTACAATGTCAGTCTCTACTCAAGCTTGTACCTCCAAAAGTCTGCACACTTCGTGAAATTTTCATTTCCAAACTAAAAAATTTCCAACAACTACACCTTTTTATCCTTATAAGGAATGATTGAAGTAAAATTTTGATCAGAGTCTGACAGTCTGAAATTGTACTTCAGGTCACCTCCACCAATAGATGCCACAAAAAATATTTGTAAAATGAGGCTACTATCTCATAGAAACAGGATTTTAGTAATAATTTTAGTAATGATTTAATGGTAAACATTACAGGTACATTGAACTGATGACAGGTCATAAAGCAAGGTAGATTGTATATGCATTAATAATAGTATGATGTAATATTTACAACACTCTAAAGAGTGCTACATCTTATAATGACCATAATATTTAGTAATAGTAATTTTATTGACGTTACATTTTAACGTTTTTATTGTACTATTTTTACTCTCTGCTTGTATAAATTGTTCACAATCTGATGGTACGGTGATTATAACCACTGGTGAGTTGAAAGACCCGTTTAGGTTATATTGGTGCGCATGTGCTAATACTTCATCTGATCATACTTCGTTTTATCTTTTATGGAAACCCTAACATCAAAATAGACTGGTGCATTGTCATCAGATCGTGAATGACCTACACGTCGTTTGCTGTCATGTGACGGATGTCGATACCGCGTCAACACAACATCTTTTAACGTACCTGTGTTTGTTTACATTTATGTACAATATTTCGTCTACATCGCGGGGAAACGGGCATTGTTGTACATCAACTGCGAATCCACTACCCATGTATTAGACGGATCAATATATGTATAAATATTCCCAATGATAGGTCAAGCGGCAGGTCAATGTCGTTTGCCTATACATCAAGAGTACCTGCAACAATTGTTTTATTTTGGCATATTTTATTTTTTGTTCTTGAAAATAGCTTGAAGCAAACATTTCATAAAAAGCCTTGCTTAAAGAATATATCAGTACCTTTCCAATACACATCCTGTTTAGACAACTTCATTGTCAATTTTACCAATTAAGGACAAACATTTAGAATTTCTGAAATTTTGAATGACATTTTTAATGTTTATCAGCAAAAGATCTAATCAAAAGATCTAACTTAATGGCATAATATTATCTAGGTATCACTTTCGTAACCAGATTAACTACAAGCTTTCCATGACGACATGTCTCTTTGCTCGGTCTTAGTATTTTGTTTTAGCCGAAGATTTCAGCAAATGTGATATTTTTATACTGTTATTTGTCATTGGTTTGTAATTTGACATATGCGACGAAAGTAATTTTGTAGGTCTATTCAACTTATCTGATTGCAAGTATCTTTTCCAGCCTTCAGAATTACATGTCAAGACAGATCACTTAAATTTTGTTATGTAACACTGTCTGGGGGAAGTCTGACATTTTCCGTAATTGTACTTTTCATATTCATCTTTTAATATTCTTTATCTTACAAGTTAAAAGTGTCATGTCATCAAATGGCGACTTTTGTTATTTCTGTACTTTCATATATTTTTTTGTTTCTTCTAAGATGAAGTGTTTGCTCATTACATTTTTACTTACTACAATCAAACCTGTCTATTAAAGTAACATAAAGGATACTAGTAACCAAAAACAAACATACAAATCAATGTCGGAATCACAATCCAGAAGCCAAGTAAAATCTTTGGAACTAACAAGTTAGGTTAGACACGTGGACCTTCACCAGGAAGTGAGGCCGGGTGCTCCGGAAGGCTAACACCTCCTGTTTAGCTAGTTTCACCCGCCACGGGTATAGTCAAAATTGTGTGAAAGGAACATGGAAATATGGGACGTCAAATATACCCAGGGCAATTCTGGACACAGAGACATCAAACTTATCAACAATACTGTGATGACGGCCATAAAATGTTTTGAGGGCCTTGATAAACATACGTAAAAGTGTCATTTATAAAGAGATTGTCTTTAAATACATGTTAAAATAACATTAATAAGAACAATTTGGACAGAATCTTACTGGCCTTTAAACACAGTTGATTCTTATATAAAGATGGCCTTTCAGGTAGGGGTCACTTTACCTTATTTACGTGTAATCAAATAATTTGCTAACCAGTTATCCCTTAAACTTTGGATATAATTACATTATTTACATTAATATTGTCTCTAAAAGACTTAAAATAAAGAATCTATATGTTATACTGTTACTGGCCTAGGACTTTACTCAATCATTTGTAAAAACCTCTGTGTTAGTGCCACCAAGAATGTTAAGTAGAAATTTGACTTGAAGTTTTTCTTTGATTAGCTTTTACTGACTAACCCCCTTTTAAACACAAGGTAATATATTTCAAAAAGATTTCACCATACACATTTATCTGTAGCATTTGTTTTTCATTAGTATGTATGTTTAACATAGAAAGGAATATATAAAATCATTGTTCTAATAGTTTTGTCACGAAAGTAGAATGATGTGATGCAAGTAAATACTATTTTATTTAACTTATCCGCTCTCGTTTGATAAACCCCATCTATTCTTCTCATCTATGAACGAACTCATTCGATTTTAATGCTGACAGATATATTAAATGATTGATGAGATGGATTTGAATATTCGCACGGAAGAATTGAAAATATATAGAACGAGTAACAGATTGTACATTAATCCTATGCTTAAAATATAGAATTCAATATTCCACATTGAAACATATTTGAAGTTATGTATTTTGAAATTTCATTTAGTTTTAAGAAGAATGGTTGTTTGTAAATTCTATGCATTCCCAGCGTATTGCAAAGACTATCCCAACAATGTCATAGTTATATAATGTATATAACAGAATCTAGTGATCGATGACAAGGTCTTATATTTAATGATACATATATTTTATATCTTACAAATGCAGGTTCTGTATGCATATGTAGTTATTTTAAGTAGTTTGTCTTTTTGGTCTCATTGTGCTGTTGAGTTGAGTTAAGTAAGGGACGTTAAACACTATTACTCAACTCAACTCATTTTCCTATTCAAACTTTTAACTTGTATTGTGTAGTGTTTTGACGTGTTAGCTATGGACAAACATACAATCACATGTTTCTTTCTTCCACTTTGTTAGCTTATTGTAGTAATCTACATGTAACGGTAAAACATCTAACTAGCCACGAGCAGAAAAGAAAAGTACAAACTTTGAAAACTGACAAGTTAAGTAAACCACTTTTAGCAGGGAAGTGAGGCTGGATGCTACAAAAGGGTAAATGCGTCTTTCTGACCTTCTGAGCTAAATTCTTGTATAAAGGCATTCATTTCGACCTCACAGAGCTTTTTGTATTTGTTTTTCTAATATAACAGTAAATGATATGTGATAGTGGAAAAATTATTACTCAAAGCCACAAATAGTAAACAATGAAATACGATAATTATCATTTCAGCCTTTTAATGTAAAACTAATTATTAAAATATATACAAAGTAAGGAAACAGTGATAGTTAATTGATGTAAAACCGGTAATAAAACAGACCAGGTTATAAAAACACTGACTGGAAAGATATAAAGATTTCGAGGGAAGTTAAATATTTGATGACACGGAAATAAAACATTTCATTGATTCAGATACATAAAATGAGTATCAGTTAAAGGTACAGTTTAACACTTTTGAGACACAAATGCCGTAAGAGTTGATGGGGTTAACCAGGGTTATTTTGAAACTGGTTCTTCCTTTTAAATGGTTAATTGATGTTAAACCGGTAATAAAACAGAGCAAGTTATAAAAAACTGGAAAGATGTTTGATAAAACGAGCAATAAAGATTTCGAGGGAAGTTAAATATTTGATGGCACGACAATAAAACTTTTCATTGATGTAAATACATAACATGGGTATCAGTTGTAGATACAGTTTAACACTTTTAAGACACAAATGTCGTAAGGGTTGATGGCCTTAACCAGGGATATTTTGAAATAGGTTCTTGAAATAAAAGACACGACTGATTCCTCAAGTTCTGCTTCATATTTAGACTTATACCTGAATTATGACGCACAAGAAAGGCTACATTTGAAACTTTATGACAAACGTGATGACTTCAATTTTTCTATTGTCAACTTTCCTTTTTTATGCAGCAATATACCTGCTTCTCCTGCTTATGGTGTATTTGTTTCCCAATTAATACGCTATGGTAGAGCTTGTTCCCACTACGGGGACTTTGTACAACGAAGTAGGCTGCTTGCAAATAAATTGTTGACTCAGGGATATTGCAAGCCTAGGCTTATCAAGGCCCTCAAAAAGTTTTATGGCCGTCATCACAGTATTGTTGATAAGTTTGATGTCTCTGTGTCCAGGATTGCCTTGGATATATTTGACGTCTCATAGTTCCATGTTCCTTTCACACAATTTTGATTGCACACGTGACGGGTGTAGCTAGCTAAACAGGAGGTGCTTACCCTTCCGGAGCACCCGGCCTCACTTCCCTGGTGGAAGTTCACGTGTCTAACCTAACTTGTCGGTTCCAAAGTTTTTACTTTGCTTCTGGATTGTGATTCGGAAATGGATAAGTATGTTTGTTTTTGATTCTTTTTTTCAAATTGAGTTGATATTGGTAAAGCAAACTCTCCTTCAAAATAAAGATTAAATTGTGGAAGCTCGTCTTTTAAAATGAAGATGATATGGTACGAACGGAGGACTCTTTCTTTAAAATAGAGATGATATATTCTACCTTTTGAGTTTGATTGCCAGATATAATGACTTTCTTTTCTTTTTACAAACATTGCCATTTTCCTTTTAACTCTTAACCAGCATGAGCATCAATGTATTATAGCCTATGTTACGAAATATTATCTTTTTGCAAAGTCAACAAAAAGATATGCCTTATACTTAATATATGAATGCCAATATATAATTATTAAGGATTTTTATTCCATTTAAAGCAATTTGTTGTATTTATATTAATATCTGTTACACAATCTTTCAATATTTACAGTTTGGGGTGTTATATCGTTTACTACTAACTGCATATAACATTTCATGCTCATTGATTACCAGACGATTGCAATGAAACCTATATTTCACTTCATGGGTTTTGAATTCAGATTCTATGGAATAATTCGAAACTGGTTATACTTAACTTGATAAATAGTCAGAGGATCAATTATAACGGCATTTATTATGGTTGTTGAAGTACTTTAAAACGTTCAGGATATGTTGATTAGCTTTTAAAATACCCTTTCGATGATATACATGCATATATACAAGTGATTCGTAAAAAAACCTTAAAATTTACTGATTAAACTGCTTCATGAATCAGAATAATACAGTTGTTAAAAATCGCATACTATCTCCAGTTTGATTGGATGTGTTTATCAATTATATATTATACCAGTGTTAACTCTTTAAGTCCATTGAATTTCGCTCTACCATCCCATTTTTGTTTTACAAGCATTGGTCTATGAATAAATTTAAAATCATATTAAAGATTTAACATCTTTATTATACGTCAAAGTAATTTAATGAATTTAGTTGTTTAATTTCTTGACACGGGATAAACAATATTGAATTTTGCAATTTAAATTAAATGATTATCACAAGGTATGGGACAGCTACAACTGTGACGTCATTATAGACAACGAGGGAACAATTTAAAAGACTCATGGCTCAGCCATGTAATTGTGAGATAAGTTAATTATGATTAAGAAGGGAATTTTCAGCTGAATTTCAGAAAACACTCACGTGATCCGGGTAGCAATTTATAGCAATTATCGAATATTTCATCTTTAATTTGACATTTTATTCAATGAATTGTAACATTGTTATTTAATAGATTATCCGTTTTGAAGTGTTGGGATTTTTTACCATTCTTAATTGATCTGTGCGTACATCTGGGACAGTATTTTCTGTTCATCAAAATAAAGCTGTATAAAACAACGTAAACAATTTTTGTTAAAACGAAATAAAAATAATTGTATTAAATTGAATAAATAGTTTTGACTTTTAAATTCGTTTGACAAACATTTCTTTACATTGAAAAATTAAGATATATTTATATTTCTGATTATTTTAATCTGGGATGTAGATTATTATTATTGTTAACATTTAGTAAGTATAGAGACTTTTGTTTACCCTTAAGCACCATTTATTTTTCTAACATTCTGAGTTAGTAACTGGGACTTGAAGAGGGGTCATATTTTGTTTTCCAAAACCTGATGTACAGTTGACAAAGTATTTTTCTTGACCTACTTCATTTGTTGTCTAAATTCATTAAATGCGACTACAAACAACCAATATGCTTTAAGGCACTATATACATCGGAATGACACTACAAAAGAGAGATTACTGGCCTTTACTACTAATAATTTCAAGTTAGCAACAATTTTAAATAGTAGAAGAGAAGACGACAGCCTGGTTCAGCGTGTATAATTATGCTTGTCTTGATTCTTTAACTGTTATTACTATAAATATAATTATGAATGTACAAATTACCAAATTGCCGGAAGCACAATGCGGTTAGTCTTTCTTAAGCTTAGGGTTCCAGTTAAGCCTCAATACAAGTCTTTGAACATCAAATAATCCACTGCCTGGAAGCCGACTACATCCACTTGAACGTACCTTGAAAACAATTATCAACTATCAAACTATCAATTTGACATTATTCGGCCCCTTTGAAGAAAGAAAGAAGAGACCAATTTAAACTGACCATAAATGGTGAAATTGTTTTATTGGAAAATAAGGAAAACACTTGTTTTTTTACCACATAGTAAGAAAAACACTTAATCGGTCAAAATATATGATGATAGACGCTTACGTTTAATCCGGTTATTTTTGCATAATGTAGATTTATTTCTCCACATAATTGTCAAAATGCTATTAGTATAAAGTTATTGTGATTTCAAAGCTATTGTAATCGTCTGTAATTAATATGTATTTCCTAGAAGAAAACCTTGTGTCTTTGTTATAATTGTTATGGTTATTGGATAAATAATTGCACCACTTTTACAACAAAATTATTGAACAAATCTAACACAGACATACCAGTTGATGTCAAACTTACCATTCCAAACATAAAGTTTATACATTGAAACTGGCAAACTCGGGTAAACACATGAACTTCCACCAGGGAAGCGAAGGTGTGTGCTCTGGAAGGGAAAGTACCTCGTGTTTAGCTAGCTACACTCGTCAAGTCACGCATGATATTAAAATTGTAGAATAAGAAGGAACATTGGAATAAATTTGGATACAGAAACATCAACAACATTTTGATGAAGGCCATAAAACGTTTTAGTAATGACATTATGTTGTTGATTTTATCTATAAGTTTACTGTTTGTGTATACTTCTGTGGAACTAGGATTGAACAAAACATTTCAAGATATGCATGAAATGCTTAACCATGCCTTTTGATGTTGCTGTGAATTTACTTAACCATGCCTTTTAATGTTGCTGTGAATTTACTTAACCGTGCCTTTTAATGTTGCTGTGAATTTACTTAACCATGCCTTTTGATGTTGCTGTGAATTTACTTAACCATGCCTTTTAATGTTGCTGTGAATTTACTTAACCATGCCTTTTGATGTTGCTGTGAATTTACTTAACCATGCCTTTTAATGTTGCTGTGAATTTACTTAACCATGCCTTTTGATGTTATTGTGAACTTGTTAAATATTGCCTTTTTAATGTGCTTTTTATTTTCCTATATGAAATATCACATTGCAACCTTTAATCAATATACCAATAACACACAACTACTTATTATTTATTATTAATGTGTAATCTATATTTATTGTATTGGGACACGAGCCCAAATGAGTGACATTTTATTCTGTTAAAATCACATTATACATGCAAACAATATCTGTATTATCATATGATGTATCCATTTATAGAAGTTTTTAACCCATTACATAACGTGAAATATTACGCATTCCGCAATTAAAAAAACACATTGAAGGATTTATAGTTTTACTGTATAATTTAAGTTTTCATGCATCAACTAATCATCCTTTAGGTGTTATGCAATGACAGTGTGAAGTTACATAAATCCAAAACAAACATACCAATCAATGTCCAAATCACAATCCCAAAGCAAAGTAGAAACTTTAACACTGGCAAATTAGTTTAAACACGTGAACTTCCACAAGGGAAGTGAGGCCATGGCGTGATGTGATCTGATTCTTTTACCCGGTGTTATACGTCTTGGAGAAATTTGACTCAATATTATTCATTTGTGCAAAACGTTTAAATCCAAACAATCGTGTTTGATATATGATCTGTATGTGAGGAATTCGTAATCATAATAACAGAAACATATGCAGATATCTAACGATTGATTTAATGGTGTTATATAATTTCGTTTTTAAAACATTTTGAAATGTAAGAATATTGTTAAATCAATTTTCAATAACTTTAAAAAAGTCTAAAAGGGAATTCATACAACTAAAATGTATGAAAGAAACTTTTGCCATTTTCCATTACTCAAAACCTAGACGCAGCACGAAAAACATTGAAAAATAAGTGTCATCATTAAAAAGATGCATTTCTGTTAAAACATTTCAGATAAAATCTATCGATTGAAACTTTTAGAAATGGATAATGGTTTTTTTAAACAATTTTAATGGACACAATGAAAAACAGCCATAGAATATTATTAAACTGGAAGTAGTTATCGGCTAGTCTACCACTAACTAAACGATAAGTGTTCATATCAAACCGCTCGCGAATCAAAAACTAACATACCCGTCCAAATCACAATCACAAAAGGAAACTAAAAAGAAAAGAAAACGGGCTATTGTGTTTTTCTTTTTGTCGATTGGTTGTTTTATTAACAATTGAACAATTTTGAAATACTTTCGCGCATTATTCAGTTTGTCTTGCAAAGTTTTGGCATTCATATTGACTATGAACGTCATTTCAAAACTGTTCAATTGTTATATTTTTAGTAAAAGAATTTTTTTTTCAAAATTCTGGAATTCATTTTTTGGGTGTTAATTAGAGTTCAATTCTGGGATTATATTTTCGCGTTTCGACCACGAAATTGAACGTGCAAGAAGTGAAACTAGTCACCTGAATGTTTACTACGTAATACGTATACTATATGCGACGTAATTGTTTACTACGCCATCAATAATGTCATTGATTTACTGCATGTCAACTAGACGAACGCAAGGGCATAGCCAATAATCCTGAAAATATTGCAACATGCAATACAGGAACTACCTAATTTAGACACGGGAACTACCGATAAACTTTGTGAAGTTAAAAAACGAGTTGATAATCAAACACAAAGGCATTCGATACCCCAAGAAATAAACTACCTGGAAACATGGAGGCAGCCATTTTGTTTACCAAGTTAGAGTTCCCCGGGAATGTGTATTGCCGATATTAATATTCAAACGCAGTGATGCGGTCGTTTGGCATTTATAGTCCTATAAATGCCATTGCTCTCAAACTGGAAGAAATAGGAAATGCACAAGGCTAATGAAAATATTAGGTTATCAATGTTCGATCTAATGGACATTTTAATGTAAATCTTACATTTGTAATTCCATGTTCCAATCACAAACCCTAAAGCATAGTATAAGCTATGAAAACTGACAAATTAAGTAAAACACCAGGGAAGTAAGGCCAGGTACTCCGGAATGATAAACATTTTTGCAAGCTGTGCCACGTGTAAAATAAAAATTTAGCTGAAACGTGTGACGACACATATATCTGAGACCATTTTGGATACAGAAAAATCATTTTCATGATTCATTTGCAAATACAGATTGAGCATACGCTGTTTGCATTACTAATTAAAAAAATTGTGATTTTAACCATTCGGTATTCTGGAAAAATATACAAAAATCCTCAGCAATAACATTTTTATGTATCGCACATTGGAAGCAGTAAATGAGAATGGAATGTCAAGTTATTTCAGTATGCAACGATAGCTGATAGCGTGACGTAATTTTCCTCAAACGAGCAAGGTCTTTTATTTTTACATGATGGAATAATTTGATTACCATTGATTGTAACGCATTTTAGTTCGTGATGGCTATATTTAGCATTTTTTACACAATCATTCGTGCAGGATCCCTCTCTGACATCTATCAACACTACAATGAATATGGGAGTTGTTCATCAATGCCAGCAAGAGGCACTTATACAGCGTTAAGTGCATATCGGTGAGAAGATGGTTTTGGTATGGAATAGTTCTCAAATGATTAATGGCGTTTAATTTCAATTATTGCCTTAAATAGGATTCCATCATGCATCAGAATCATAATCAACTTTATTCAACACATTAAGAAATCTATTTGAATATACAACAGCTTTCTAACAAACTTGTTACTCAATGATAATTTAAGCCCTTAGCAGCAAGAATTAGCTATCACGCCTACACAATATAAATAACATGTATGAAAAGTAAATCTATTTTGTGCTATGATGGTCCTCAATTATTAATAATTTCAACACAAAATATAATTTATGACGTTTCACATCCAATAATTGGCAACATTTACCAGAAATAATGATGCTATTTTGAGATTGTACATTACATAAGGTTTAGAAAATCTTATTTAAAAAGAATGAATAGTAATATATATATAATATATATTGGTATAGCAAACCATGTTTCTGGTAATTTTTTGGCCCGCATTCATATCATTTTATGATTGTTTCAAGAAAAGCACATTAGAAGAAAATATACGTTCTTTAGTTGTGATGAGTGTAACCCATTTTATTTCATAATGGCTAGATTTAATATTTCTGGAACAATTATTCGTGGAAGACCATCTCTTGACATTTTACAACAGAACACTGAGTATGACCGGTTGACAAGTCGATAGTTAGAAGAAGGTTAAGTGCACAGCGGTAAAAAGTACTCCTTGATAACACACGAGTTTTAGTTCCCATCATTAAGTATAATCATTATGTAGCATATATCTATTTTAATGACTGTAACACATAAAATAACATTTGAATTTTTATATTTCTGAATGAATGTTCATTATTATGCACCTGAATGAATCATGTGATACTAAGTATGACAAAATACGATTTGAGAGAGAGGGCACATTACAAAATATATAACCACATTTTTGTCCACCTATTAGGCAAAGGTGCAGGTAAGATTTCATAGTGACCGCTTATATGAATAATTTGATTAATTTCAATAAAACTGGAAAGTGAACACTATTTGATTCGCATTTGTAGCTACAGTTCTGGTCCATCACACATTATTTATAATCTTCTAACTTAATTTAGCTATACAACTTCTGTCCTATTGTGAAAGTAGTCTCGTAAGACCGCATCAGTATGATTGTGTACAACCCGGATGATAAATATTGATTTTAAATTAAATTGATTGCTATTTAGAAATAACAACAGACTGGTCATTGGGGCATAGTATTTGGTGTTGCTATTGTTGCATAAAAACTAATGTGGAATTTAATGATGTAATGGAAAGGCTATTTTTGGACTGTATACAGAATATAGACGTTTGCAGTTTAAACATGCAACAACGTCAGACCAGTGATTATAACACGTTAAATTCTCGTCTGACACTGTATGGGGGTAATATTACATCCATTGTTGAGTTGAGGTTGGTCTGAAATATACCGCAAACACATCGGTACATGTACTTATCACTATCTCCAAAATAAAGTGAAAACTTTAAAACTTGAAAATTAATTTAAACCTAGTCAAATCAGAAACTACTTAAATTTGGATTAAAAACTGTGGTCATATCAGCCAACTCTACATACACCAATATTATTGTGTTTTTGTAAATACAAAAAACTATCTATAATAATCCTAAATTGAAGACTTTATGAATGTCATCTCTCCTAGTGAGCTTAAAATAAACTTATTATTTAAATTATGCTTCATAAGTTCATATTTGGACTTACAGCTCAATTATGACGCCAACAAAAATTACATTTAAAGCTGTAAGACAAACGTGATGACTTCAATTTTTCTATTGTCAACATTCTTCTATATGCAATAATTTACCTGCTTCTTTCCTGCTTATGATATTGTATTTGCTTAACAATTAATATTGGTATAAGTATGGTAGAGCTTTTTACCACTATAGAAAGTTTATACAACGAAGTGCGCTGCTTACAAATTAGTTTCTGACCCAGGGATATGGTGTCTCTGTATCCAATAATAACTTGGAAATATTTGACGTACCATAGTTTCATGTTCCTTTCATTCACAATACGTGATATCGCGATTACTCGTTCGTCGGAACTCTCTAGTGATGAAGATAGAAAGGCGTTGTTTTCTGGGGACAAACATGGCAACAAATCGGCGTCCGTCACAACCCAGACGAGATTTGATTATCAGAAAATTATTAGAGTCGTTAAAAAGAGAAGAACTGTGTCAATACGTCGGAGAACACGATGTTAATCATTCTAATGAAAGAAAAGAAGAGTTGCTGGCCCTTTGTTTACATACGGCGAGATTGAACGTACCTGTTATAGACAGGGTGACGATGTGGCATCCAGAACACCAGGCGACGGACAGTGCGCGACAGAGAAGTTTTGAAACCTGTCAATGAGTTTACAATGGTCCAGCGATTTACGGGGGTTGTCAACAATTGCCATGTTAGATGTTGGTCAGTTCTTGTTGTCATAGTGTGGTTGGTCAAAGCAGAGAATCCATGATAGAAAGAAGGACAGCACGCCTATCAGCTGCATTCAAATGGTCATGTCCATGATGTTCAGAGAGCATATATAGGTATGTACAGTCGTTGTATAGTAATAATAATAATAATTATTATTATTATTTTAATAAATCGTTTATTGAGAAAACTGAATTTAGTGTTCACTCCATAAGCACCTGTTTCTGGTATTTAAAAAATTACACTGTTATATTTTGGGTATATAGTGTAATTTTTAAATATCAGAAACAAGTGCCTGTAAATGCTTCAGATGGACCAGGGTCTGACCATGAGACCACTCTGAAGCACTGGGGTCAGTAAAAAAGATTATAAAAAATATATGGTCAAATTACAGTAATTACTGTAAAATAATAATCAGACATACATGTATATGGGTTTATATGTCTCTGTAATAATTAATAACAAATATGGTCACATAACTATTTTGACCAAATTTTTTTTTTTAAATTGTTACAGGGCCCTGTGTCTAAACAGGTACACTTAGGATGGTTTCAGTAAATATTTTATGGTTTTAAGGTGTCACATGTAGGCATTTGAAACACTTTAGAAACATTCCAAAATGGTTCTTTATAATGTCAACTTGATTAGAAAATCAAATGACCAAATTCAGTCCCATAACACAATTTGGGGGACTATTCAATATAAATATAACCTATAGTGTGGGTCCCTATAAAGACCCCATATTTGAAGATCACTGACTTTTCAATAATTATCCCCTTTTCATTAACAAATCTGAATCCACACAGCTTAAATTAATCCATACCATAATCATAGCATGTTTTATTATTACCAGAAATGTATACTAGTATATAAAAATTAATTATAATGTATATGAAATGAGACAGTTTGTAATCAGCCATTATTTTTTATGCAAATACTAGTATATCTCAAATGTAGTGTTACATGTTATAATTATTATTTCAGGTGGTAATGGTGTACATCAACTAGCACAATGTGTACCAGAGTCAAGACAATCTGCAGAACCTTATAAATAATGGATTTTGTTAGAAAATACTGGACAGGTATATATACCAGTATGAAATTGCTCTTTTGTAGCCCATCCTTACAAAATGTTTAAATCTATTAGAATACCAATGTTTGCTGAACCAGAACCACAGACAATAATGTAAACCAAATAGCTTACCATCTCTGGTTTGATTGGAGATGTTCATTTGAGGCCATTTGAGATAGGCAAAGTATTTGGTTAAAAGATTTCTTTTCTAACAGTCAATGTTCATTATAGAAGTGTTGGTTGGGCCCTTATTTTGCCAAATGAGCCAATTTTTAAGGCCTTAGTAGACCATATTTAACATTACATGAACACAACAATATTTATGTTATGGTGTTGTTGAGGAATGTTTTTGAAAATGGCTTCTCTGAAAAATCCTAGATTGAACACTGTATCAGGAATAAGATTAAGACATTGTTATTTTTATTCCCAATAAACAATATTTTGAAGTTCCAAATCCATTACTTTTATGTTTTGTTCTCCATGTCAACCTTGATGTAACACTAAAATCCTTTATTATGCTAATAATTGACCAAACAAAATCAATAGGGGTGATTTGTCAAGGTTTAACTGTAAATTGAGATCATGGTTTAAACCATAAGATCTTCCATTATTTCTCTGGTGTAAGAAAGTCATATATTATAATACATAATAAGTAATTAAAACAAATCCAGTAACCAGCAACTCTTAATTTTTATGTAAAATAAGACTTGTATTAAACATTTTGAAAAATAAATTTATATCTTACATATTTCAGATGTGATATTACTGTCTATAAGAAACCTGGCCTCACACCAAATGATGGCTACCAGACACTACCTTATGAGACACTGGACAGGAAGGAAATAGAAAGAGATTCGCAAAATTATTAAAGCGGTCAAATTCATCCAGTGTAGCACTTTATGTATTATCCTACTCAGATTCAGATGAAAATCTAGATTTTGATGAACATAATCTGTATATAATAGACATAATAAAGAAATATGGAGATGACAATATTAACCAATTTATGGATGAAGATGACATAAAAATGTTAGCAAAGTGTACTACTGGAGAATCAGATAATTATTTATGGAATTGTCAAAGGAGGGACAGACTAACAATCACAGTTTTATAGTGCTTTACATTATAGGAGAAACAATTCACCTTACAGAGTGAGAACTTGCCATATTATATTCAGATTTTGGGACAAATGGCAGTGTGTAGTGCACCTTTTTGTGACTTTATTCTTTATACACAGAAAGGTATTTATATTGAACATGTACTATTCAGTACAAATTTATGAAACTCTGTATTAACTAAACTCAAAGTTTTCTATCAGAATTGTTTATATCCTTCATTCTTATCTGCTTTGTAATTTTAGGTAAGAAAGTTATTTAAAAATGAATTTAATGAAGAATTTATTCAGCTGTTTTATTCATTCTTCATCAGGAATGATGATTAGCAGGGGCCCAGAAGTCAATGGCTACTAAATATCAATCTGGCCCTTTAATGTTTACATGTTTTAGCTATTTATTACTATCACAACTTCTTTTCTGAAGTGAGCTGGGCCCCTAACTCAAAGTAGTTCAAATTCGACCCTGTTTCATTCAAATCGTTGAGCAGTAACAGAGTGCTGGCTCCGTAAGTAACATGATGAAGAACCCTGCTGTAAGTACCATCAGCACAACGCAACACACAGGCAAAAATTGTTCACTTTGTCTATAGCTGGCAATGTCTCAATAAAAGTGAAATATTCTTGACTGGTCGTTAAACACTATTATTTAACTCAACTCATTGAGCAGTAACAAGTATGATGAACCAAATGAGAACTGTTGTAATTGTATACAGCCCTGAAGGTATTTAAAAATTTAAATGTAATGATATTGTACTGAAAAATTGCTGATCAATTGCAAGTTAGAGAGCCCTCATTTCATTAAGATCAAATTACATCTAGTGTATCTGATCAAATTTCACCAGCTGATGGAGGCATATGTGTTGTACTTGTGAAAACTTTAAATTCTCTTAGATATTCAAATTTACAAAATGGACAGACAAGATGTAGTTAACAGTACATATCTATCTACATTCTTTTTGTATTTATTTATGAGAGGTGAATGTCATTTCATGATCAGCCTGAGATTGTTTTAACTTTGAAAATGTGCCTTGTTCTTCCCAAGTGTTTTAAACACTTGTATATCAACATCATTCGTACCTTATATTTTATTGGATTTATGAAATAAATTTATTTGTTGAATTTTTTCATTAGTTAGAACCACAGATGTTCAGGAATTTCATATTTTTAGTCAAAACAATTTTTCAAAATGTGTACCAGTCACTTTATAGTAGGTGTCTTATGTAGAAGCAATATGCAGCCTATTCTCTACAGAGTTGTCTGAATCCACAATGATTTTAAGACTCATTAACACTGTCTTGTAAACATTTTACAGTAAATTATGAAAATCATTTCAGAAAATCTGTAATATTCTCACATGTTTGAACCCACAAGCCACAATTTTAAAGCCAGTAACTACACCTCTTACATGACAAGAAGCTGATTCTTACATGAGAAGAAGCTGATTGAATGTGATTGATTGAAGGATGTGTTACATCCTAGTGAAGAATATTTCACTTATATTCAGACTTCACCATCTATAGTCATACAGGTGAATTGACTGATGTTTTAAATCTTTTCAGTGTGCTCAGAACAATAGAGGGATTATTTAGCCACACACAGGACTTCCATTTTAAGTCTCCTTGGTTTGAATCCCAATCTCCCAAATACATAGCAAGGAATTTAACATCTCAGCTACCATGACAAGAAAATAAATTCATAAAATGTTGCCTGAAGCACAAGTCAGGCTCTTTGCAAGTAAATCAGTCACTTAATTCACACAAGATCAGCTGAAAAAACTTTCATCTGATGTGCTTTAATCTCTCTTTACTACTTTATTTAGGTTCAGTCAATTAATTATTATTAGTCTGATTGAATAAAAAAAATATACCTCCAGTCAAGATTATTTCACTACATCAAGATCATAAAAGTGCTGCTAAATGCAGTAAAATATACCTATGCATTTTCCTTAAATTATAGAATTATAAGGTGATAGGCCAGGGCATCATGTCATGTATAATGACAATGGGGGAGGGGGTCTTTCACTATCAAGGTCTCATCCAATATTAATTTAAATCAACATGTAGCAGCACACTTTACCAAATGAGCTGGATATCATTTGTTTTACTGTCAAACCAATTAATTACCAGAGCTCTGGTTCATGTGATGTCTCATTTCACCTAATACATATCCATGGGTAGCATACAGATGACTCATCTAACCCAGATTCCTTTATTAATCTTATTTTCTATACAGGCGTCATTCTTGGCCTTCCAGATTCGTCCCATTGTCGTTACGACGTCCCGACGATTTTTTTGTTTCCTTGCCTTTCCCCCGTTGTTAAAAGTGCTTATACCTAAACAGTGAGGGGCATAGTATAAGTGGTATGGGCTCTGCATCTTCACAATGTTAAGAGCATACAACTAAATGGCGGAAATCGTAGCGGTGATTTCCTGACAAGGTGGTATTTATCTGCTGCTCTAATCCATCTCTACGGATTAATCTTAGCCAGTTTTTTCTTACACTTCGTACCTTTGGAAGTGAAAAAAAAGAAATATCGACATTTCCCTTCTACTATCGGCCGCACAGCCTTCAGCAACGTAATGTAAAGTCGGCATTGTTTTGTCATGCCATGCTGACATTCATGTTTACACTGGTTACGGTTGTCCCGCAAATCTCGCGAGATTTACGGGACAACATACTTTTCGCGTCTTCATCACTAAAGAGTTCTGTAACTCCGGGTAATCGCGATATCACGTATTGTGATTACAAACGTGGCGAGTGTAGCTAGATATCCATACTTGTTTACCCTTCCAAAGCACGCGCCCTCAAAAAATCCAATATAATTTATAGAGGTTGTTGTTTAAATTTTACTCAACGTATTTTTTTTTAGTTTTTTTTCCTAAAATAATACAACACAACCTGTAGCCGGATAACATGTTAATAGTAATAGCCAACGAAACAACGAAATCAAAAAAAAAAAAAAAATAAATAAAAAAAACAACAAAAAAACAAACAAATTGAACAAGATAAGAAAAGCACATATTGTAATGAAACTAATTTGTTTGAAAGGTCTATTGTTTAGCTTTATTAAAATTATCCGATGCAAACACGTTAACGATAAGAACTGTTGCTAATCATTTTTATACTAAATTTTGAAGACTATTTTGAAAAGTACATTGTTTTAAATTATTCATATACAAAAATGTAATGAACTGAAAAACACAATCTTAATGGGAACAAGTTTTCCTATAAACGATTATGTACAATGTATTGGACTCTTTAATTGGAATACATATCCATTACTGTTGTCGTTTTGGCCATAAAAAGTTTCTACATTCACCGATAAAATCAACTGAATTAAGATGTAATACTTCTATAAAAGCTTTCTGTACCCACATAAAATTTTATACATTAAAACATTTATGGAAAACCGATGTCACCTTTACACTTTAAACGGTGCGAAATATTCTAGCGGTTTAATGCTTAAATTGATAATATACCATTAACCTTGGCCTTTTATGGCATCGAACCATTTAATAGAATGACAAATTCGTTGCAATTTTTCTGTCTGGGGAAAAAACTATAAATCAAACAATATAGTAGAAAGAAGCAATTTGTAATTTGTTTTTCACTTACAATCTCATTTCTCTATTTTATATTCATTACACTGAAAAGTCATCATTTGCGTAGAATTTGAATCCATCATAACCCCTATATAACCCCGTTTGACAATGACCGTTATTTCACTTTACTAACAATTCTCAATTAGGTAGCAGCTAACGCTATCATTGAATTGAAGATAATCACCTGATTATACAAGTCAAAGACAAAGTGATGACCTTAATACATTTTTGGATGTAACAAAGTTAAAAAACAAACACAAACATGTCAATCCATGCCCACAACACAATCCGAAAATAATGTATAATCTTTGAAACTGCCGAGTTAGTTTAACGCGTTAACTTTTACCAGGGAATTTGGGACTGGTTCTCCAAAAGGGTTAGCACCACCTTTAATTTGTAGCTAGGTACAGCCGTCATGTATGTACCTTTGAAAGCTCTTACTTGTGCTACTATTTCTGCTCGTAAATCACAATATGTCGTAAATCTTGATGTCTTAAGTGCACTTTTAATGAATTTATAAAGCAAAAGCAGCTGAAAAATTAAATGATGCTATTTTATAATAATTAGTATGATTCAAGGCCTGTGAGATAACTTAGATTCTCTAATCATAAAATAAATTCATGCCGAGTCAGTTAAATGGAATCTGTGGAAACGGCCATTGGCATTTCATGTATAACAACGTTGAGTTCATTCTTATTTACCTCATCTAATATTTTTACGAAAATATTATATTTTAAATGCAAAAGTACGTAGTTTACAAATCCATGTGTGTGTTTATGGAATTGCGCAATGATCTATTGAAAATTTATTTAAAGTTTTGAAAATGGAAATGTATTTTTTAATTTGCATTGTTTTGTTCCTAGAAAACCATGTTGTCTAGTATATAACGGGAAAATAAGTTTGTTTTCGAGATTGTGAAGTGTTTCAATACACCTAAAAGAACCTAATTAATCAACTTATTGTACCTTCATAGCACACTATACGAGTTGATCATGTATTTGTTTTCAATATTGTTATCGACATATAGACAAAAACAGTATGTCAATAAAAGGTATTTTATTGCCTGTTGCCCTTATACAACCTCCAAGAACGTAACCTTAATTTGAGTTAAACAGACAATGTCCATAATTTAGTAGATAGTAACACAAAGCATGATGAGATGATTCAGAACACTGAAGGTAGAGAGTATTCAATGAAATTGATTAGATTCTTGAATCAAAGGAAAATAGGAATTGTGTTCGGAAGTTAGGGTCTATGTGTCGCACTAATTAGACATGCTTTTATCAATCGATTTCATTATCAACAAGCAGCTGTTTCTGAACAAACGTTATCTTGGGATGTCAATTGCAAGCTGAAACACAAATGAAGTATCAATATTGATAGAACGTGACGAGCAAAACCGTCTTAAAGAGTTGATGATCCATTGGTTCATTTGTCCTTTTTGTCATTTCATTTTAGAAATTAGAATTTTAAGATATTATTTTTCAAGTTTTAAATTTCAATCAAAATAGAAAAGGCAAAAGACACGTTTAAATTACAATTTGAATAGTAACATTGTAAATGGTTTACAATACTTTTAACTGAATAAACTTTAGTGGCAAGACATTTTTAGAACTATATATGTTCTATGTCGGTGGATGTACTGTTATATGATAGATCTCTGAAGTTATTTTAATATAGTCCATACACCTTTAAAACTGCCAAATATATGTTCTTTAGCAACACAAAGAAAAGAAATTGTCATATCTGGCTACTATAGTACTCATGTTGAAGTCAACTGCACAAGTTAAAGAATAAATTTCAACTCAAAACGCCGAGAGCCCTATCTGCTTATGGTTCGGTGGTATTGACTACTGTTATATATGCATTTGTCAGGTACATGATTTTCAACCGCAAATTGGTTTGATTTCATTCTTAAATAGTAATAGAGAAAAGTTTTAAAAATGGATTATTGATGGTACGTAGTAAAAAATTGTAAAACATAAGCAAATGTTGCAAATAGAACTAGAATCATCGCTGTTCGAGTACTAAGTGATTGATTTATAGTTGGTTCTATGATCGGTGGGTCAGTTAGAGATCTTTCATTATTATTAAGTCTATTCCTTCATTTCCTTAGTTATAGTTTTCACGCACCTAAAAGATCCATCACTGTTGAGAATTACAAACGCCCTTAACTGATATTCATCATTAAACAGGTCATAAGTTTATTTCTATGTTACTCTGATAATGTGCTTTCTAGATTGGATTTTGTCCTAAGGAGATTTTTACATTTACATTTACTGCAAGTGAAAACGTCCTTACCAGGGTCATATGTTTTATGAGATGTAAACTATATCTTAATCTGAAAGTTATCCAAAGGTCACGTCGTGTAGTAAACCATTAATATATATTATAGTGATTGAATAGTTTCACCTCGCTTAAAAACAAAGGTTCAGAGCGTATGGTTATATATTTTTACCATATGGACTTCAGATACAAGAAAACCAACTTTAGAAACACAGTCACGAACCAAGCAGGTCCAACTATCTCAATTTAACTCGCACAGCAATTACACATATATATGCCTGACAAACAATGTTTGATCAGCGGTCAGTTAGGACTCTTGCATGATTGGTCACTGATTTTACACATTCTTGATCAACCAAATGGTGCTTAACATATATCTATGTCGACTGTAGCGACAAGAACAATTATATTAATCCCTGGAGATTAATCTCTCAACCCAGTTGTATATGCTTGAGTTATCAATTTTCAAGAATCAATTCAACATCTTGTTCATGTATTATTATATGCAATACATATGTGAAATTAGGCCATGCCTTCGTTGTAAATTACGTGTTATGCTGAAGATAGTCATTGCATTTTACATGAATCTTTGATTCACGCCAAGCCCTCGTCATGAATTGCGTGCTATGCTTAAGGTAAACATTTAATTCTACTTGAATCTTTGATTTACGATTTTTAGCTGAGGTTTTGCTAAATATTTAAAAAGTAAGTTCCGAAGAGAGTTTTAGTACTATAATTTAATTTGATTATAGAGATTTGGTAAAATTGTGTCAATTTATTTTTTCATTTCAAAATCCAAATTTGGTCCGAGCATAAGAAATTTCATTTTGAAACGTCCGTCTAGTACTAAAAATTATAACTGGTAGGGAGTAGAAATTAGTCAACATCTCAAGTTGTAAGTATTATGGTGTATAAACTAGTTACAGTCAATGTCAAAGAATCTAGCCGAGAATAATGATAAACAATTAGACAGGATTCAGAGAATTTCTTGACACAAACATTCATTTTGGAACTTCAGCGATCTTGATGATGCCACAAAAATTATAATTTTAATTGATAGTTTCATAAATACAGACTGCAAACATTGCACCAGAAGATTCAGAATGGGTGCAGTTTAATTTTTATTCATTTAAGCCTTTTCAACGTTTTTCAGGCAAATTCTACTTTATATTATCTACAAATAGATAAAGAAATGTTTAAAACCATCACATCCAGCTAACCCTATTTAAGTAAATCTGAAATTAAAACATTTAGTACTTTTAGCTTACAATTTAAGTTTATTTTATCCATCTACAGTGTAGATTATACAACGAAAAAAGTATTTTCCTGCATCAATTGTTATAAATGAGAAAATCCGCAAGTTGCGATTATCAATTTTCCAGAAGTATTGTATCTGACTGGTATTTTTGTAGGAAAGTAAAAGTGGTGGTTATTAAATGGGTAGTATAAAATCACTGCCGATATTATTTCTGTCTAGTAATTTAAAGTTCGTATCGACATATAGAGATAATTGTGTGGTATTACTTAGTTATTTTGTGCTAAACTGGAATTGCACGAAATAATAATTCATAAATCTTGTACCACTTAAGACAATATTCCATGTTTTCCATCGACAGATAACTCAATAAAACGTAATAAAACTCCTAAAAACGGCAATATACGTCATTTAAAGTTCATGATTTGCCTGAATTTATTGCCAAAACGGCATCAGAACGTATTCATCGCTATAATGACTACATACTAAGTATATACTGTATACGTTAGCGTGGTAGATATATTACATATTTGAAACACTGCGCCCAGTACGTTTTGGATGATTTAAATGTGTATGTAAACTGTATGGTACAATAGAGCCTATTTAAGAAATTCTAAGATTAAAATGACACTTTCAGAGAGTTTAAGCAGTACAGGTTTTACAATTAGGACAAATAACATCGACATTAGCTGAGTGCTCGAATTCTCATTATCTTCACATACCAAGGTTAAAGAAGCAAATGGATCCCGTGTTACCAGACAAGTTCACTGAGCAAAATTTATAAATCAATAGAAACAAAGTTGATGAGGTCAGAAATGATGGTTGGTGTTCTTTATATTCACTAGTAAAAACTACAACTACATCACTGGAATCAAGAAATTACTAGATGCATATAGAGCCGAATAAGCATGTATTAATACGGTAGACGAGTGGTTTCTGGTTGAACAACGCCTTGGAAAACTACATTAACTTCGTGTCATACACGTCTGTAGCTTATGTGAACTGTAAGACCAATTAACGATTGCAAAATACTTTTTTGCAAGAGATATACAAGAATTATTTACGCATACAACTAACTTTTACCGGAATATAAAATAGAAGCTAAAAACATGCAATAGTAACATACAATGCAAGAAAAACCAAGATCAAACACAAGAAACAAACAAAACACAAGAAACTCTTGAACATCAAGGAACAGCGTTCCAATGGCAAACTTATATTGATGTCCAGTAGTTATAGTATGTCTGGTGATTAACCATTCCGGTTTAGAATCAATAATCCTTTCAAAATAACAAAGATGTTTTTTACTTCAGGAAACAACAACTTTAATTTATATCGAGCTACCAAGCGCTCCTAACCTTGTAAGAAAAGCAGTTTTGTGAGTTGAAAAGCGCACTTTTTTAAAAGTTGTTATATCATCATCGCCGTATTATAAATTGTATGCCAAACAGAAACACAAGACAGTTTTCAACCAGCTTAGAACGTAAACAGGATTTCATTTAAATGATGACGCCATAGTAATGGCACAGCGTTAACAATAACGGTATTACAGAGAGATAAAATAAAAAAAAAAATCCATTCTGAGTACAAATAGTTTATTTTTTAAATCTAGTAAAATCAATTTATTGTAATTAAAAATTACTGTGAATTCAATTTGAATCGACACTGGAATTCAAAATGTTACTCAATTATTCTTTTTTGTCTCGGATGCTTTGATTGTAATTACAATTCGTTAAACATAAGATAAATTGTTTGTGTTTTGCTATACACAAGGGACAATAAATTTTAATCAAAAGTCATGTTGATAAAAGGAATTGAAAATTGATATGATTTACACTTTTACAATTAAAACCAATGACATGTAAAGTCATTTTAAATAATTTAAAAAAAGAATTCTAGTACATGAAAGAAACTACTGGAAGAGTAAATAAATTAATTCAAAGTTGATTATTTTAGGACCAAAGCAAGTCAATAATCAGAAACATTATAATTATAATTTACACCGATTATAACATGACAGACATAGAGTATAACTATCAAAAACAAACATACCAATCCATGTCAAAAACACAATCCAGAATCAATGTAAAAACCTTGAAACCGACAAATGACTTTAAAACATTTACTTTCACCAGCGAATATAGGCCGGGTGCTGCTCCGGACATTGGAAGTCAAATGTATCTGTGTCCTTAGTAGTGTAACGATTACATATTATCCTAGTATTAATTTTACAGTACTAGATAGCCGTTTCGGAATACAATTTCTCATCAGTAGTGCTTGAACCAAAATTGTAAAACCAATTTTTTTCAAGATGTTGAAAACACCAAAATATATTTTACCATATGACAATGTGTTTTTTCACATATGAAAAATATCGTGTTATATTTCATAATTTCATAATACAGTATATATACTGTCCAATTGGTTTGTAATGATTTTTTTCAAAAACATATTTTAAACCCAAGGTTGTGACTTAAAATGTACTGAATTGAAGTTATTGTGTGCAGTTTCTTATCAGAAATTTTTTTTAATGATCATTTGTCTGCATCTTACTTACAAAGTATACAAATCAATGGGACTTTATTTTTTTATCTCATATTTTACTGTATTTGGCAACAGAATAATATCGCTAATATTTTTACTTCTGATATAAAGAGTTTTAACATCCGATCAAGCCTGGGGAACTGACAAACACTTCAAATCCAGTATAAAAGTCGAATGCTTTTAAACACAATGTTTTTATTTCTCCATTGGCTTTTTTTGGTCGCATCGTCATATTTTTATGGTCATTTTTCAGCGCCATGTGATATTTAATGGCTATTAAGAATCCTTAGTGTAAAACGAAACTTAAGTGCTTTATTTAATACTTTGTCATTACTGACCTAAAGCATGGCAATGATTTTGAACAAAGCTGCTTTTTAATAAACTGATCCAATTGCTTGACATCATTTAAAGTCTTACTTCCCTGGTGAAAGTTCACGTGTGTAATTTATTTGACAGTTTTCAATATTTTTACTATGCCTTGAGATTGTGATTTAGACATGGATTAGTGTGTTTATTTTTCATTGTTGTATTTCATCGAATATAAGAAATTATAACATGACCATCGGAAAACAAAATATGTCTTTCAGCCTCAAAATATTGAACAAAACACACAGAAAATCAATATTAAAGTTGAAATTAATTTTAAAAAATCATTTCCCAAATGAAATAATGACATATATGACTCAAAATATTGAACAAAACACACAGAAAATCAATTTTAAAATTGAAATTAATTTAAAAGAAATCATTTCCCAAATGAAATAATGACATCATCCACGACATGTTTAGCAATAGCAAAGGTAGTCATTGTTTAATTTGTTTCTATAAAACTGTTTTAATTGTTTTATTCATGTAATAAATCATGTTAATCGGATTACAAAATTTTAACGCATTATAATTCTAAGTCACTCTCTGTTTGTTATCGGATTTATCATGTATAAATTTCTCCGTTTAAAAATACACGTGGGATGCCAAATTTCCACTTAAAACTTTATTTAATTACTACAATTATAATTGATAACATTACCGCTCCTTACCATCCTATATAATACTGATGATTACATTTATAAAAGTTTGTAAAATATTTGAAATATCAGAATACGGAGCAAAAATTCCAAGTCGAGATAATATGACGGAAAGTTGTGATAGTAAAATAAAAAGTTGAGATAGATAACACGACATGTCGAAAAAATTGTATGTTGACTAGTTAATTATAGTGGTGATTCTTTATAAAAAATATCCCGGGTTTATTTTACGTTTCATAGTTTCGTGACTCTTCACTCTCAATTTTGATTTCACACGTGACGGTTGTAGACGAGAGATGCTAACCCTTCAAGAACGCATAGCCTTAGCATTAGTTCCCAGGCGAAGTTCATGTGTTTAATATATTTTGTCAGTTTTCATAGTTTTACATTGCTTTGGGGTTAAAATTTGAACACAGATAGATTTGTTTGTGTTTGTTGATATATAATAATTATTAATACAGTAATAAAATAAACAATATATTACCGCCTGAAATACTAACATGAAAACTGTACTTTTGTACACCTGTTAAAACATTCTACTATGAATGCAGATCTTGACCGAAAATTAAAAGTAGTCCAAGTCAAAAAAATTTAAAATATACTCAGGAGTGACCACGACAATTTCTCTTTGCGATAATTTCCGCAATGATAGTTTTCCTGTTATTAAAGACGTAGATCCTATTACACAAATTTTTATCTAAATAATAGTTAGAAATGTCTATATGATTTAAGGATGTTCTTTTGCTTATGGCAACATGTGTCATTGATAGTATTGCTTCTTAAGTATCAAGATATCAAGTGTTAACATGACTAGAATATTCCAATACATTGACCTCGCCTATGGGACTGACCTTTAATGGGAACATTTAAGACAAACAGCATAAAAGCGCTTTTAGAGTCACAAAGTCCAACTTCGCCTAAGAGTTTGTATGACATTTTAAAACTTCATAGACATAATCGTATGGTTCACTTTTAGAGAATTGGTGACGTTTATTTATTCGTAGTCATGTGAGTTAAACTGTGTGTTATTGCCTATAAGAGACGGGGAGAACACTCTAAATGAAGATCTTTGTTTATTTTCAATTTTTAATGTATTTGAGCAAAATAATATATAATTTCCGCTCACCTCAGTACTTTCATTTTCTTTGCTATTGATTTGCATACATAATAATATTGTTTTAAATTGTGTTAGCAATAAGCACTAGAACACTAAAAACAATATAAAATTAACAAACATATACCAATACTTAGTTCGGTAATAATTATATCTAGATAATGTTCAAAATACAGCCAGTCGCTAGAGATAAAGTTTACTAATCATCTGTCCTATTTCTTTATGTTGTTTAACTGTAACAAAACAATTTCTTACTTCATTTTGTGATTTCATCTTTAGCATTACATGTATTGGGTTTCATTCAGGTTTTTCGTTTGTCAATTTTCACCTTTATAAAGTTTCTTAAGCAGAAGAATAATAAATTGTTTAATGAGCGTAAAAATCAACTTGGCCAATGATGAAATGAAACACAAACAAACTTCTCCATGTTCATAACAATTTCGAAATGAAAATATCCACACACCTAAATCATTGCCGCTATATGCATTGACATCAAAGTGAGATCTTAACTTTTTCAAGCTAAAATTAATGCAAAATATGAAATCAAAAACAAACATACTAACCCATGGTCAGAAGCAAAATAAAAACTTTGAAACTGACAAGTTTGGTTAAACACGTGAACTTCATTTAAGCATTTAAGGAAATATACCATGAAAACAATTTTTCCTAACATAACAGTCATGTAATTTACTAATACATTAATATATAGCTATATAAACCTTAAGGTTTAAGTTTTCCTTTGATTTATGACTAAAGACAAACTCTAGTTGGCAATAATTAAGAATATGTACAATTGATAACTTAAAATTACATCGGTAATATTTTGATATAATGTGTAAATTTACAATACTGTGCACAACACTAGAATATTAAATATTTTCTGTCCAAAATTTGAATCCTTGACAGCAAAAAATTATCTTTCCATATGGAATACTAAAGGTGTGATTCTACTTACATTTTCTATTACTTTCAAAATGCTAAACACAATATGAAATTATTTTCTGTTATTCAGTAATTGAGAAATAATGGATACTTTAAATGTTTAATGAAGACATGTTTGCCTTGACTGAAAAAAAACCAATTCTCTTCATTAATAATGCATCCCAACTTCTCTGGTAAAAGTTCCCCAGTCAAAGTTTTCACTTTTCTTTTTTTTTTTTTTTTTTTTTTTTTTTTTTGATTGTAAAAGTATGCCAGTAATTGTCTCTTCAATGATGTAATTAGGACATATAATCTAATTCGGATGACATATACCTAGCTACGTATCAAACAAGAATGTCTAATGGCAGTAAGACAATTAAGAGGAATTACTAATGAAGTCTTATTCCGTGTATAGGAAGCAAAAACATAAAATTATGTCAAATGAGATAAACGATTGACATGTCATGTTATTCCATCTTCATTTTACTTCCCACTAATCACTACTTATGTCTTAAGGGTTGTTGGTCTAATTTTAGTTTATAAACACATGTACAAGAATAAGTACGATGTAAGAACGGAGATGCAAACCTGGGGCTCATTATTCTAAACCAACCTTATTCTAGACTACAGCCAAATCAAACATGGGTAGACTTTTCAATGTTAGGCCTATTTATATCAACTATCGACTTTGTTTTCACAAAATTCTGGGTCATAGAACATGTTTGTCTTAAGAATCACAAAGAACACTACAACACCAAATTTGCTACAATAATTACTACTACGATGTCAAACGGAGATGCTAGCCTGGGTCCTATAATTCCAGACTAGAGTCAAATCCAACATTCTTAACTAAGGTTATTACGAGGGTCATTCATTTAATTTTGTCACAAAGCCCTTAAAACAAAACAAAACAAAGTTTTCAAATTAATTTTTATTTCAAACCTTAAAAATATTCCCCCTTAACATATACACACTTTTTAAGTCTCGGTATCCAACTCTGGAATGCAGCAAAGTAGTCTCCCTTAGGAACCTGTTTCAATCACTGATATGTAGCACTAACCAATGCACTTCTACTTTGAAATTTCTTTCTGGCAGACATTTTTTTCATTAATTTTGGAAACAAGAACAATCACAGGGACTTAGATCAGATGAATATGCTGAGTGGTTCAAAACAATCACTTTCTGTTTACTTAAAAACCGTTACAATTTTACTCTTGCGAGGTGCAGCAATTATATGGAGCAAATGAATCGTTGCAAGAATTGTTTTAGGACGCCTCTGGTGAAAATATTTAAGCAGGACACATTGCTTGTAATATTTACCAGTCACAGATTTGCCAGCTGGAGTAGAACGGAGGACAACAGATCTATTGAAATTGAAAAATATGTTCTACAGAACCTTCTTAGTGTTCTTGTTACTTTTGGCAATAACAGTGTTTTTTATCTTTTGGTTGCTACTGCTTATTATCAGCACGCCTTAGGGGTTTAAAAATGTAAACCCAAGTTTCATCACCTGTTAGAAGAGTAGAAAATTTCCTTCTATCACAATTTTAAGACTTTTTTAACATTTCTCATACATTTAATATCCAGCAGCATTTGATTCATAAGTCAGTAAATGTGGTACACAACTTGCACAAATTTTCCTAGACCTAAATGTTTTGTCAGAATTTGATGAACACTCCCTTGTGAAATCTAAAGGGACATGGCTATCGCTTTTACTGACTGCATTGCAACTTCATTTATTAGATCCTGCACAAATTGAATGTTCTTTTTGGTCAAGGATGTCTTTGGCTGCCCTGGACGGGGGCCATCTTTGACACCAGCTTTACCCCCTTCAAATCTTTTTAAACATCTAAAAACTGTTCTCAATATCACAATAGCATATCCAAAAAATTTACACAATTCAGAAAATGTCTCCTTTCCCGGTATTTTCAATATTCCACGGCTTTTTATGTAGTTTCTAATTTCAACCTTATTGAAACCTTTCATTTCGACCCATGAAATATACCCAGTGTATATGACTATACCAGATTCAAATGTTTATAACTCGTGATATACTTTGTCAAATTCACTGGGGTTAGGACCGTTGTGTTTGTATTTGTTTAAATTTGATATTCATATGGATTCATCGAAGCATATTGATGAAAAATATATGGAATTGCATAAGTGACAGAATTAAATGAATGACCCTCGTATTCCAGACTACAGCTAAATCAAACATGGGAAGACTTTTCAATGTTAGGCGTATTTATTTCAACCATGCTAAAATTCTTGGTTACTGAACATGTCTATATTTAGAACCACAAAGAACACTTTGACACCAAATTTGCTAAAAGAATCAGTACGAAGTCAAACAGAGATGCTAGCCTTGGGCGATTCAATTTAGACGAACCTTATTATTCTAGACTACACTCCAATCAAAAATGAGAAGACTTATCAATGTACGACCTATTTATATCAACCATCGACTTTGCTTTTTACAAAAAACTGAGTCAAGGAAAATTTTAGTATGTAAAACCACAAAGAACAATACAACACCAAAAACGATACAAGAATAAGTAAAAAAAAACTAAGGTGCTAGCCTGTGGCTTATTTTTGTTAGATCTCAATCCAATCAAACATGAGAAGACTCATCGATGTTAGGCTTATTTTTTTATCGACCATGACTTTTTTCTCACAACATTCTGGGTCAAGGACATGTCTGTGTTTAGAATCACCAAGAACACTACAACACCAAACACGTTACAAGAATCAGTACAATGAAAAACTGAGATGCTAGCCTGCGACTTATTTTTCTAGACAACAGCCCAGACAAACAGGAGAAGACTCATCAATGTTGGCCCTATTTATATCAAACATCGACTTAATTTTTAAAAGTTTTGAAATCAATGAACATTTCTGTATTTAGAGAACACTTCGACACCAAATTTGCTAAAAGAATTCGTCGATGTCAAACAGAAATGATAGCCTGGAGGTTATCATTATAGACTAACCTTATTATTATAGACTACATGAGAAGACTCGTCATTGCTAGGCGTAATTATATCAAACATTCCGTCAGCGAACATGTCTGTATTTAGAATATTTAAAAAGGTTTTTCGGAGAATAAGATGACATATAACCTTTTTGAACTGAAAAATTATGTTATTGTCACTCATAAATACGTTCGTAAACTGTAATTAAACATAATTCTGAGTCTATAAACATGTCTCTGTTTAGAATCAAAAACAAAGATACTAATCCATGTTCTAATCACAATCCAGAACCAACGTAAAAACATTGAAATTGACAAGATAGGTTGAACACGTGAAGTTCCACCACGGAAGTGTGGCCGGGTGCTCTGGAAGGGCAAGCACCTCCTGTTTCGCTAGCTATATTCGCTATATGTATCCAAGGCAATTCAGGGCACAAAGAAATTAAATTTATTAACCATTCTATGATGAAGGCCATAAAACTTTTTTAGAGACCTAGGCTTGCAATATTTCTGTATCAACCATTTACTTGTGAGAACATTGGAATACTACAAAAAATTATTCATAGGAAAAGATTACTTTTGTCTACAAAAAGTTGTTTTTAGGAAAAGATTACTTGTGACCTTTTGGAATTGAAAAATAATGTGATTGTAAATCATAAGTTTGTTCGTAAACTGCAATTTAACATCATTGTTCAGATTTATGTTTGTAATTAGAATTTTAATTGTATAGGATTGACATTCAGAATTAAAGAAGAATCTTAGAAGTATGTGATGATAAATTAGTACTGTGTGTCACGTTTGCTGTGGAGGTGAATGACCTAAGTGTCGTTTTATTTGTTTTCAAAATCGATCATTTTACTGATTATACAATGTACGTATACATTACCCTTTATATGATATGATGGTTTTTAGCGGGTGTGTGAAACAGAACAGAGAAACAAAATACGTGGAGAGAAAACATAGATGCCAGAAACAAGATTCAAAATACGGTTTTCTCTGTTAGATTGCCCTGGATATATTTGACGTCCCATAGTCCCATGTTATTTTCAAACAATTTTGATTACATACGTTTTGAGTGTAGCTAGCTCAACAAGAGGTGCTTACCCTTCCAGAGCACCCAGCTTCACTTCCCTTGTGGAAGTTCACATGTCTAAACTGACCTGTCAATTTCAAAGTTTTTACTTTATTTTGGGATTGGATTAGTATCTTTGTTTTTGATTAGATAATGATTTTGCCTCTGAGATTTTGGTTCTATGGACAATAAGTGTATAAGTTCTATGCACAATAAGTGTAATGTCACTAAGTCCAAAAATATCTGGATTCTATTTGATCTTTCGGGGTTTCAAGTTCTTTCATGCTCAATTTTGATTTCACACGTGCGGATGTTGTATGCTAGACAGGATGTGCTTACCCCTCCGGAGCACCCGATTTAACTTTCCTGGGGGAAGTTTATTCCGTTTCACCTTATTTGCTAGTTTTAAATAACTTTTAAATTGCTTTTGGACTGTAGTTTGGACATGAATTAGTATGTTTGTTTTTGATTTTGAAGGTTGCAACGACGTATTTGCCTTTGATAAAACTCAGACTTAGTAATGATCATTTAATACATTTTGGGTGTTAATATTCATCAATTATTCATTACTTGTTTTTACTTATCTTTTAGAAATTCTTTTTTCAAGTCTATAGGCTATTTGCTCGATAATGTAACGCTAAAACATTTTGCTAACCTTCAACAGACACTATCAGAGTTGTGAAAGTAATGAGTAATTATAACCCTATAAACAAAAACTATACACATTAGAAGTAATTTTTAGCATTGGATATCTTTAACTGTTGTGTATCTATTGGGAGACAGGTCAAACCACGTGTTGTAATATACATTACCTGTCTGACCAACTAACATATACGTATATAACGTGTATTGTATCGTAGAGCGATAACGCTTTGCACGATTATGTTGATGATGATATGCTTGAATAGTTATATTCAATACCTTTGCAACGGTATAAACACGTGTCTTCCGCTCCACATTATTTTAAAACCATAGTCATATCAAAAGAGCAAGTTGATAACTATTTTTAAAATGGTTGGGAAACGGGTTGAGAATATTGATGAAATTAATTAGAGCCATTTCGTTATTTGACAAGTTACCCGATTGAAATCTAAGTTGTCAAAGTTAATTCTGTTATATATTTACTGTGTAGGTGCTTACCCTTCCGGAACACCCGACCTCGCTTTCCTGATGGAAGTTCATGTGTTTTACAGCATTTGCCAGTTTTCCTTATTTTTGAATAAAATATTTGAACATCGGCCGATACGTTTATTTTTGATAATAGGACAAAATATATTACCAATTAAAATCATGAATAAAATATGTATGAAATGGAAACATTGCAAACAAATTACAGTACACTAAATACCCTCAATTTACGATCAAAACCCCATAATAGATATGTTCGCGTAAAATTTGACATTAAGATAAAGTATTTAGTCTTATTGTTTCTATTCTTAAACTGGGTTCATCATTATAATTATATTACTGATCATTCATTAAACTTAAAACCAAAAACAGGATTCTTAATTTCCCTCATTTCCAACAAAATGCGTCAGAATTATTGAGTTGATAAATTACAAAGTTAAAAAATATCATAATCTATTTACAATTCTCATCATCTCATATAAAGAATACTATTATTTAAATCAAGAAATGTAATTAAACTTTTTAAATGCTTTTTTTTAATGATTTGATATTCGATTTCGCAAAAGAATCAAGCTTGCATGATTGCCGGAAATAGCGATGTCATTAGCAGAATAAAGAGTCGTCAATGTGAAGATAAAAACTCTGCATCAGAAACCGATTCAACGTGGTTTGTTTCACAATTATTGTCGCTAAAAAAATTAGGATTCAAGACATTTCAACACTTCTGAATAGGGGGTATTATAAAGACAGTGCTTTTCTTTTTAAATGTTGAATCAAATTAATAATCCTATTTTGCGCAAAAGTGTTGCCTAAAACTGATTTTTACACATCCTTTAACAAACAAGCTACCAAATATGTTTAGCTGAAATCAAGTAGTAGGTATTGTTAAGGTACATCAGACAAAATTGTTTTCAACTGAATACCCTTTTGCATGTTGACATTGTACTCTAAGGTAGTAAAACACCACTGGGTTCTACTTTGGTAGCAACATCATAAATACTTTAACTGCGATTCAAAATCAGAATTTTTAAAGGATTTGTCTATCGCTTCTAGTAGAGCAAGTGAGAGATTCTTCTACGTTGTTGTAGCCATTGTGTATTACCACACCGTATTTTCTGCAGTGTCGCCGGATTGTTTCTTTTTAAAATAGTCACTTTACTTTTAGGTTTTAATTTTGACGTGGATTTGTATATCTTTTATTCCTCCTAGCAGAGCTTCTCAAGGGTTTATCTCTTCTTTCTTTGTTTAAGGTGATCTTTGTTGTTCTTGTTACTACAACCTTTTTGTTCCCTTCGTTCTTTTGAGTTAACCATAGCTTACTCTTCAGCACTCTGAAACATATTACAACACTAGCTAACATTAAATTTTGCAGCTAGAGTTGAATGTTCAGGGTTAACTAAACGTACGTATGTGAACACATATAAACGATTACAGTTAAAGTATAACCACTTTATGTCATGGTATTTATGTAATAACTGCTTTTATGTGCTTTACCTTCCGTGGCATTAGGTTCTGGTAAAAGTTCACATGAGTTACCTAATTTTCAAATCTTTTTGTACTTTCCTTTTTGGATTGTGGTTTTGACATGTTAAGGTATGTTTTTGTTTATTTTAATGAACGATACGATACTTTAATTTCAAGTAAGCGGTATCAAACGCCACTGTCTGTTATACAACAAACGTCTGTGTGGTGTAAGTGTTTAGAGATGATCAATAACACACTGGTTGCTAGTATTTTGACGGTTTCGCACTTGGATGTGATCTCAATCAAAAGCATATTGACTGTTGCCCTATTTGCTGCTACATCACAGTATGTTTCCATACAATACTAGGTACCGACAGAACTTATGCTTTTTAAAACTTTAAAGGCTAATATCGTGCTTTAGGTAAATGTTCATTATTAATAATAAAAAATGCCAATTTAATTCATGTCCAAATCATAATCTGAAATCTGACAAATTAAGTAAATCATGTGAACTTCCACTAGGTAAATAAAGCGGGTTTCCCGGAAGAGAAAGTTCCTCGTGTTTAGCTAACTACATCTACCACATGTGTTATCAAAATTGAGACTGAAACATCAAATAAATATCAAAGGTATTTTTTAAAAAGGGATTACACATAACGATAAAACTTTTTAATTCCAAAGAAATATTTGGGCTGAAATTACAGACGTCTACCATGAAATTTAACCACACAGGGTATAATTTAAAAATAGCAAGCGCCAAACCTTATGATCATTAATCAAGCCAAAGACTATCATATATTTAGATGTTATACTGATGTGAAGGTCAAAGACCTTTACTGCGATAAAGAGATAAACATAATTTCTTTTTTAAGTTTTCATAAAGATACTACAATTATTAAGACAATGACCTCATTCACTAACAATCCGTGAAGGTTATGTATTTAGTTTATAGCATCGCTCTGATACACATTCAATTTTTACAGTTCCTGTCCTTAAAATGTGCTGAATAGATCGAATCGAAATGGTGACATTAATGTCTATCGCTCAACCTTAAATCCTAATCAGATTCTAATTGTCTTTTATTTTCAAAATAATACGTCAAAATTAATGATTCGATAGATCGTAGTATTAAGGAATTTAAAGTTTTTGTAGTATTCTAATTATCAGGTATAATAGATCGATATAATGCATTGAAAAAAAGAAATGTTGTTAAACTTTATGAACTCTTTGATTGAAGTTTTTTTTAAATTTTCCCCATGTTTTTAAATTGTAAAAATAATTGAGCGCAAATGATAATCGGAAGAAGGGTTGTCATTAGTTGAATAAAGAAATATTGACTTTTTAACAGAAAACACATAGAACGTAAATCGGCTTGTAACAGCATTTCAGAATAATTGGTAAAAAATTATCCACGCTAAAATCAGATTTGTTTGCAGCTGGCAACTCTTTAAAGTAGCGTGTTAAAATTAATAAAGAAAGTAAAAAAATCCTTCTCAAAGCAGAGTAGAAAGTATTCTTTTTTTAAAAACAATTATGCTTATCCTTATAAAATAATGGAACAATTAATCTTTTTTCTAAAACATGTTTTCAGTTAACAAATCCCCTAGCAAACCACCATCATTTAAGATTTGAACAGTCATAGTACTATTCGATAGCTTTCAATCGGTCAACTAAATTAACATTTCGTGGTCCATGTATACGAATACCTACAAATAGCAATCATGATTCCTTTATATCGTCTTAATTTTCTATAATATCTGTCTATGTCTAATGGTTGAAACAAGTGTTTAAAAGATTCATTTCAAGTTATCTATAAGAATCAAGATCACTTCCGTCTTCTTTAAGATGAACTTCTGTCTAGTAAATTGTCTAGAGGACAGTCAATTCATCGCAATATATTTATCATTCTCACTTGACTGTGATCTCCATCAATAGTACTTTGACCATTTCCCACTTTGCCGCGTCAAGAGTTCATTGTCTGTTACCATCAGTAAACTTCTAAATGCTACAATATCAATAATGTAAAAATAGTTTTTGATTATTTATTTGACATTGTAAAGTTCAGAACCATGAAAATATTTTTCGATAATTTATTTGACAATCAAATATTTAAAAATAATAAATTTCGGATACTTTTTATTTTTTCTCTATTAAGTTTACCATCATATGAAGATCATTGGCCATTTCAGAACTTATGAAAGAAATGAATCACCCTGAAATTTCCTTTCTTTGACTTTTATTTGAAAAAATAAATTTGTCAGAACATTTATATTTTATAGAGCTAATGGCGATAATTATCTGAAAAATTTAATTGATGTTTCTGCGTATTTTACTGTTCAAACATTTGATACGTCGTCTCACATTTCCATATTTTAAAAAAAGTTCAATCTGACCCTAGAGAGAATAATGAGAAAACTGAATTGGTGTGAAATTGTATTCAATAATGTACTAAAACCCATGTATAATGATATTTTGATTGGACTCCATTTCAATATCAGTCTCATTGTCAAACATGTGTATAAGAATACTTGTTGAATAAATCCCATGTGTATATTATATTTCATCTAGTCATGCAATCTCCTAATGAAACAACATTTTTATTTTTTGTCCTAATGCAACTACGAATGCCGAACGAGAGTAATGCCCTGCACCTACATCCAATGTGTGTCGTTTTTATTGAACAGAGGCATATAGAGTTAAAAATGTATTGTCTTTGCTTAATACAACAGGTGAAAGCAAGAGACGGCCGTCTAGTGCTGTAAAATTAAAACTGGTATAATATGTAATTTAAACCACTGAGCCGATATCTCTGCTGGTGGCTGGTGCCCCGAGGATATCACAAACTCAGTAGACAATAATATCGTATTATTGTCAAAAATATACTATAATTGTCTAAATTTCCTGCAAGTTTTTGAAATTTCTCAAAAACTAAGGTATACTCCCTCATGCACAGTATTTCCTTAGCTTAATTTGGTAAAATATTTTTGGCCCTTTGGGTAGCTTTTCAACATCTTCAAAATAATTTTGGTTTCATAATTTTGGTCCAAGCACTACTGATTAGGAATTGTATTCCGAAACGGCCGTCTAGTGCTGTAAAATTAAAACTGGTATAATATGTAATTATATATCTGTATATGTATCTTTCTTTCTGTATTATGATATTATCTTCGAAGTCAAGTCTTTAAATCCTTGAAAAAAAAACCCAGTTATTTTTGGCGATGTGTCATTTTATGTTTTCAATATAAAAATTGATTTTTCACAGCAAAGTAAGCTTCTAACAAATAAATTAATGATGCAAGAATATTGCAATCGTAGGCTTATCAAGGCCCTCAAAAAGTTTCATGATTGCCATCACAATATTGATGTATCTGTATCCAAATTACCGACACCCGGCCTCACTTTCCTGGTGGAAGGTCACGTGTCTAACCTAACTTGTCAGTTCCATAGTTTTTACTTTGCTTCTGGATTGTGATTTGGACATGTATTAGTATGTTTGTTTTTGATTACCCTGGATATATATATCTGACGTCTAAAAGTTCTTTGATCTTTTCATTTCATTTTTCATTACACACATTTTATATCTAGCTAAACAGAGGCGCCTAGCCCTCCGGGGTAAGCGGTCTCAAGATCATGCGTTTAACCTAATTTCCAGCTTCAATGTATGATTATGTGTTTTTGGACATAGATTGGTATGTTGGTTTTTTGGATATTTGAATTGAATTGTCAGCTGAACCGTTCAGTTAATGGATAAACACAAAATACATTTGTGCGTGCAAAAATACCATTTGTAATCCTATAAAATTATGTAAAACTATAATTCCCACGGCTGTTTACTAGGTGTGAACAAACTATTTAGTACATTATTGTTTTCTGAAAACATTATCATTCTTTATTACCACATGTTTGTGGAGTGCAGTGGGGTAATGGGTTTTATGTCCTGGTGAAGAGTATTTCATTGATCTTTTTCCGCGTTTTACATGTAATTGAAATGGAAAAATGCACAAAATTGAAATTGAAGTGTGTTACGTTACACGATCTGACATAATGAAACGCCACTTTTGATTTCAATCGTAACAATTTTAAAAAATGGTTAAAGATTTCATAGTAACCGATCTAAATGAACATCTCAAATCAAACCACAGATTTTAAGGTTTTTGATGACATTAATAGTATAGACCTTTGTAATTTGTGATTTGGTTTGCCTAAAATGTGTTACGTGGAAAACTAAGAAAATCGGTAACTAAGGAAAAGGTAGAAGACATCTTAATTTTGTGTAATAATCCAAAATTACCAGTCTATGTACTCTGAATTCCTCTAACTTATTTTATCCACGAACATTGCAATTTGTTTGTTTAATTGTATGGTTCTTATAACCAATCTAATAAATAAATTTCATTGTTCATTAGGCAAACCTATCAGAATTTACACGTCCAAGTCGTTTGACCATACTGCGGCAGCGATTTTTTTTAAAAAGTCTGTGCGTATCAGGTCACAAACACCATTGGTATTAATTTAGGTAGATCTTCTTAAATGCCAATAGGAAAATCCTAGATCTATTTTAGCTGGTATCATATAAGTCACCTATCAATCAATCAATCAATCAATCAATCAATCAATAAAATCTTTTTGACCATTAAAGTTATTTATAGCAACAAGATAAGGTATTTTTGTTTAATAACCTTATTATCTGGGATCGTCAACTTTTATTCTCGTCATCTAGATAAAGTGTGTCAGGATTTGGTTATCTTGACTCAGTCTAATGATCAGTTAAAGCTAAATAAACGTATACGTATTTCACTTTGTATGCAGTATTCGTTGGTTTATGTTGTGTTATTTTGTCAAACACATTTAAGATATAACAATGTTACAACTACCACCAACGATTTCTTATTCAGCAGACATGCCCAGACTGTCATTAAAGATATCGATGTATTGTGGTAAATAATCAAGTTTTAAGGACTGGAAACGGCACAACAATATCGCCATACAACCCTTACAAGTCATCATATAGCATGGAAGCTCCTTCTTAACTAGTGACGGATTTATACAAACACGTTAAGACGTGACCAAAACAATTGAAAAGGATAACAATTACTCCTTGGTCGTCCAAATGACCATCAATATCAATTTACTGCTAACCAAAAAACTTGTCTGGATCTCATCAACGCAATAAACATGTATTATGGTTAGAATTTTTTCCCAGCGTGTAATTTGACTGTCTATGTTGCTCGAATTATATCTTAAATATATCTTTATTTTTAGAAGAAAGCGTAAAGTCTAAAGTAAAAAAGAGAATTATAACTTAAAAACCCATTTCTTGCAAGAGACAACACAACAATCAAGTGCACGAAGCAATACATCTTAATAAAGCATTGGAATATGACTATTGTCAAGTGCCGTTTTAACCATAATTTTCTCTCTTCTTCGCTATAAACGAGCAAGGACATATTTCTCACCAAATGTTAATGTAATCTGATCATATTAAATGGTAAATAGTATTATAAATAATTATCACTTATGCTTAGTAATGTATACATTGATATCCAATACCAATATTAAATATCTGTGTACTAAGTGATAACCCTATTGTTTTCCTTTTAGCACGGTAATTTGATGTGTTGGCTTTGTTTTCATATGTCAAGATTATCTTTTGATGATATGCATGTATATCACGTTTGAAAAGTCATATTCTTAATAGTGTAAAAT